>OU342984.1:13553968-14820437 GCA_910592155.1 Ypsolopha scabrella
CGCGAGCTCAGTCCGCCACCGCACGCCGAGCCAACTATAACTCAGAAGATTCGAGACATCGGGAAGCGCCGCGTCACTTCACACTTAAAGAACGGGTACTGCGCGCTTTGCTACTGATAGGGCGGACTTCTGGCTGAGGCGCAGCGACTATTAAAATAATATTTTATGATCAACAAACTATATTTAAGTTGGGCTACAAAAGTTAAATGCATAAAATAAAGACTCATTGGAATACGAATATTATTATAACTACACAATGCAATTAATATATAAGTTGATAAATAAACTGAATAGACCCTAAGTAAATATAATGCCTAGCTAAATATATACTAACATAAGTAAGAAATTAAAATATTGCATATACATACCTACATAATTCAATGAATAAATGAGTTAATAGATAAACTATAAATAGATATAATGCCTAAATCCGCCCATTCGATTAATCTTGCCAAGAAGAAGGGCAAGAAACTTAGCAGAATAATGTCTTTTTATCAGTATTTTTTTTCTGAATATTGTATAATACTATTACAGTTTTTTTAACTTATATAAAATAATACTAAAGAATGTATTAAAAAAGGATAAAAATATAAAAGACAGAAGGAAATTGTGTCATGAGGAAAAAATATATATATCTTAGTCTACCTGTCTAATGAGGTAGTAAGTTAAAATACTAAGCAAAACATCATCCACCTGTCTCATATAGTTTATCACTTTTTTGATAGTCAGATTATCAACTAAGTAATAAATGCTAAGTTTAAGTTATACAATGTTCATGTCAATATGTAAAAAGATGTGTCAAAATAATAATAAAAAAACAATATAAAAATATTAGTCTACATAAAAACAGACGATTTGAAACAAAAATCAGTTAGAAAATAAACGGACAGTAGTATCAACCAATATTCTCATGACACCAAGCGTCACTATCATCCAAATAGTCATTAATTTTATAATATGCTTTTCTCAAGAGTCCCTGCTTAATATATAATTTAAACTTATTTTCTGAAAAACTAAGGACCACCTTTGGAAGTTTATTGTAAAATCTTATACCATGTCCTACAAAAGAGGTGCCTACTTTTGCAAGTCTAATTTTTGGAAAAGCCAGTTTATGTTTCTTCCTAGTGTCTATAGAGTGATGCTCACCGAGCCTAGGGAAATTATCGATATTTTTTCTGATATATTTAATAACTTGGTAAATAAATTCACAAGGAGCTGTTAAAATATTAATTTCTTTGAATTTTTCTCTTAATGAATCCCGATGCTTCATATTGTAAATAGCACGAATTGCTCTCTTTTGCAAAACAAAGACTGCATTTATATCCGCAGCTCTACCCCACAGCAACATACCATATGACATAATGCTGTGAAAATAACTAAAGTACACCAATCTTGCAGTATCCTCATCAGTAATTTGCCTCATCCGTCTAACAGCGTATGTGGCTGAACTTAGTCTACCACAAAGGCCTTCTATGTGGGGACCCCACTGAAGACGAGAGTCTATAGTAATGCCTAAAAACTTCGTTTTGTTGACTAACTCTAGCTTGGACCCCTGCAAAAGTAGATCAACATCTACTTGAATTACATTTGGTAATGTGAATTTCATACATTTGGTCTTTTTCCGATTTAAAACTAAATTATTCGCAGTAAACCAATCAAGAATCGTACATAGAGTTACATTCTCATCATCAAGGATATCTTTATGTCTATTAACTTGAAAAATAAGTGACGTGTCGACAGCGAATAGCACTATCTCAGATAAGTCTTTAACCAAATAAGGAATGTCATTTATGTATATTAAGAACAATAAAGGCCCCAATATGGAGCCCTGCGGGACACCCATTTTAACTAATGCTCCAGCTGACTTTACTCTGTTAATATCTACCTTTTGAATTCGATCACTAAGTTATGACTTTAATAACGCCAAAGATTTGCCCCTAACCCCATAGTAAGCCAATTTGCATAAAAGGTTTCATGATTAACGCAGTCAAAAGCTTTAGAGAGGTCACGAAAAACACCGAATGCATCCCGTTTTTCTTCCCAAGCATCAAATATGTGCTTGACTAAAGCAACTCCTGCATCTGTAGTTTACCTCCCTCTAGTAAATCCATATTTTTCACAATGAATAAATAACATACCTTTACCGCTATTGCCTTGTGCGGGTGAGTCATTGAGTGACCAAGATCACTGTAAAACTATTGATACATTTTATAATGATTTAATTTATTGTTTGACAAAAGCAGCAAAAGGTTCATATAAGGGAAAATGTAAACAAAAGAAACAAATTATCGGTTGGAACTTTTATGTTAAAAATAGTCACGTAAAAGCTCGTTAAGCATATCAAATGTGGTTACTGTATGGTTCTCCATCACAGGGTCGGCTTTATGACGAAATGTATTCAAATAGAAAAGGATTTAAAAACAAATTAAAATGGTGCCAGAAAAATGAAAACAAGGTTAAGATGGATATAATTGCGAAACACAGATTTAGCAAAAAATTCGGTAAATTTTGGAAAGCGACTAATAAATTAAATTATAAACCAAGTTTACCCTTCACAGTAAATTGTAGTCAAGATAAAAAGGAAATCACAAATATGTTTGTGACGCAATTTCAGGTGCAAAGCACGAGTTATTCTATAGCTGAAAGTAGTTGTAGTGGTGAGGCGACACAGGGGCACTGCGCCCGTGGTGGCGGGGCGACCAAGTCCGGCTCTGCGTACAGTGTGAGCGTGGAGCAGGTGAAAGTAGTTGTAGTGGTGAGGCGACACAGGGACACTGCGCCCGTGGTGGCGGGGCGACCAAGTCCGGCTCTGCGTACAGTGTGAGCGTGGAGCAGGTGAAAGTAGTTGTAGTGGTGAGGCGACACAGGGACACTGCGCCCGTGGTGGCGGGGCGACCGAGTCCGGCCCTGCGTACTGTGTGAGCGTGGAGCAGGTGCGTGCATGTGTGCGTCACATGAAGCGCGGCAAGTCGCCCGGCCACGACGGACTCAGTGTCGAGCATGTGCTGCACGGGGGCTCGTTGCTGTTGGAGAGGATGGCCTGGTTCTACAACGCGTGTCTGGCGCACGGACATCTGCCGCCAGAACTTATGAAGACCGTTGTAGTGCCCGTCGTTAAGAACAGGACCGGGGACGTGTCCAGCCTGTCTAACTACCGACCGATATCGCTCGCTACTATATTCTCGAAAATACTAGAAAGACCGGATCTATCTAAGAACATACATCTTCATGACGCGCAGTTTGGTTTCCGTCCAGGATTGTCTACTGATTTGGCTATATTTTCACTAAAACACTCCATCAAATCTTACCTAAATAAAAATACATCTGTTTTTGTTTGCTTCCTGGACCTTAGTCGCGCTTTTGATACAATTATTTACAACTCACTTTGGCAAAAATTAAAAACGACAGGAGTCAACTCAAATATTCAAAATTTACTAAAATTTTGGTACGGAGACCAAACAAATCAAGTGCGCTGGGGAGATGCGATGTATAAGCTGAAGTGCGGAGTTAGGCAGGGGGGGCTCACCTCGCCGGCCTTGTTCAATCTTTACGTCAACGACTAGATACATAGGTAACACTAAAAGTTTCCGGAACTGGCCACTTACATAAACAATATTTAAAAATTTATTGCAACATTTGAAAATAGAACTCTTTGGCTGCAGAATGCAGTTTGTTTCATCTGACTGTATTTTGTTTTTACCTTGTGGCGCCATTTAAAAAATTGTGTGTCTGCATCAACATGGATTTAACTCGGGAAAATTTTCGTAGTATGATTTTCTACGATTTTAAGCGTAATTTGACAGCTCAACAGAGCATCGCTCGGCGTGAAACAGCTTTTGGCAATGAAGCACCATGCAAGACGACTGTAGCTGGTTTGCAGAATTCAAGCGTGGTCGTATCAATCTCAGTGACGAATCTCGCGATGGTCGGCCGTCCACCGCTGTGACCAACAAAAACATCGATGCTGTGCGCCGTATGATTGAAACAGACAGGCATGTGACCTACCATGAAATTCGCGCATCTTTAGAAATAGGCATGAGTCAAATACAATCAATCCTACACAAACATTTGGGTGTGAGAAAGCTGTGCTCGCGGTGGATCCCACACAACTTGACCGAGGCTCAAAAAACGGACCGCGTCACTTGGTGCAGTGCCATGCTTACCAGATTCAACGAAGGTGCGTCAAATTTGGTGTGGGACATAGTAACAGGTGACGAAACATGGATTTATTGCTACGATCCCAAAACAAAGCAGCAATCGAGCGTATGGGTCTTTCAAGATGAGCCGAAACCAACCAAAGTGGCGCGCGTGAAAAGTGCATCTAAGCGGATGATTGCTTCTTTTTTTAATAAAACTGGACACGTGGCTACTGTTGCTTTAGAGAATCGTCGTACCCTGAATAGTGACTGGTACACGACCATTTGTTTGCCGGAAGTTATTGACGAACTCCGTAAAAATAACCGTAAACGCCGTATCATCCTGCACCACGACAATGCTAGTTCTCACACGGCCAGACAGACAAACGACTTTTTGAAGACGAAAAATGTAGAACTCATGAGTCATCCTGCATACAGTCCCGACCTGGCACCTTGTGACTTTTTTCTGTTCCCAAAAATTAAGAACCAATTACGCGGTCAACGATTTTCATCACCAGAAGAGGCTGTCGAGGAGTATGAAAAACACGTTTCAGAGGTCACCACAGGGGAGTGGCACAAATGTTTTCAAAACTGGTTTGATCGAATGAAAAAGTGCATAGACGCCAAGGGAGATTATTTTGAAAAACAATAAATTAATTTTGTACCTTTAATAGTATTTTTTCATATTCATTCCGGAAACTTATAGTGCGTCCCACGTAAAGGAACTCAGTGCTAGCACGAGTCGGGGTTAATGTGGCTGGATAACGTGTAAACAACCTTAGCTATGCCGACGACATGGCGGTACTGAGTACTTCGGTTAATTGCTTATGAAAGTTACTACAAATATGCGAAACGTATGCTCAACGGCATGGACTTACATATAATGTTAAGAAGACGGAGGTCATGGTATGCAGAGCAGTAAGGGACCGGAAAATATTCTACCTATTAATCTATGCGGTTCTCCGCTGCGAATAGTGTCACAGTTTAGGTATCTCGGTCACATTATTACCGATACCCTCAAAGATGGAGACGACCTCGAACGACAGCGACGAGCCCTTGCCATGAAGAGCAACATGATAGCGAGACGGTTTGCGAGCACCTCGAAACAAGTAAAGGTGACACTATTCAGGGCATACTGCCAGACGTTCTACACCAGCCCGCTGTGGTACGATTACACACAGAGCGCATTTAACACCCTCCGAGTGTAGTATAATAATCAGAGATCGGAACACGGGTGCGATTTAAGGCGCTACCAATCATAAAAATAAAATCCCGGGATTCCAAGAAATTTCTTACATGATTTGGAAATCCCGGGATTTCTGAAGTCGAAAAATTCCCTACTACCTAACTTGAGTTTAAAAAGGGGTCTCAAAATCGTGTTTATTTGTCTTAGGAAAAATATTTAAGGATAGTAGAGACTTAAAGCATGTTAATTACAGTGCTCGAAATAGAGAGCAGTTTTAATTGAGACGATTGGAACGGAAGTAATTTGAGGTTATCTATTTTTGAATTAAACTCATACGAGTACCAAACTTGCATTCTTGCAGCCTTTTCCTACTAGTTGCTGGACTTCAATTTTGCAAGAGTCAAGTAAAACATTGCTACACAATAATTACTGTTTGCCAAAATATAATCTGCAATCCTTTTTTACGGGTAAAAAATGCTAATTTAACAAGATTTTAATAAAATCTACTCACCCAAACAACGCCAATTCGTTTCAAAGGTATCCAATCGAGTTGCAAAATATCGAAATCCGTTTATCCAAGCCAAAAATGCCAAATGTAGAGAAATCCAAAATCCAAGTAACAAGCAAGGGTCAAACAGATAGATCGATCAAACAAAACACACAGACAAAATACAGCACTCAACAAACCGAAGTAAGCGAATGAGTCAGAATCACACCTACGAATTTAAGCGAACCATAAAATGGAAAGAGACAAAAATGTCACTACGCACTTTAACCTTGCTTGCGTCTTATCCTTAGGGTAAAAAAATAAGGCTTCATATCCTCAGCCAAGCGACGACAGCACCCCCTTTGCCACAGATTTAAGGGAAATGAGGTAACAGCGCGTAGCGACATGTGGCAGCATTAATATACTTTTGGGCCCTTTCTATTTTGTGATTCGCTTAAATCTTAAGTGTGGCATGTGGCAACATTAAGATATTTTTTATTTTATAAAATGGAAAGGGACAAGAGATATCTTGATGTTGCCACATGCCACACTTGAGATTTAAGACTTAAGGAATTATGAATATACTCTAAAAATCACAAAATATACTCTAAAAATCACATGATTGTTTTATTTACTTAGTTTCGTAACCATTTCCTGTTATTAATTTAAAGAGAAAGATTGTGTATATTACAAGCAGTAGAATCATCCTCATTCGGAATCCTTGTAATGTATTTATATCCGTTACTAAAGTACCGATTACCAGGAAATTTCGGGATTCTTAGTTCTATTAACTTTTATTGTAATTGCACCCGTAAGAAATACCGGGATTTTTAGTCATATCTACTTTTCATAGTATCGCGTGATTTCGAGTCATCGTGTAAATATAAATAACTGAATAACTTAAAGTTCGTTAACAGCGCTCTCTAGTAAGATAGTAGAACGTAAGCTCTAGCAGACAGCATACTACAGCTCGTAGTCGCTGCGCTAAATTTTGGGTGCCCTTTCCAAGCAAGTTACCCCAAAAAACTGTTTTATGGGATCGCTTCTCTGTTCCCAATATATTAGGTACTCAGTGTTTTAAATTTTAAAATGCACTTAAATATAAAATTAAATATTTTTTCTAAGACAAATAAACACGATTTGGAGACCCTTTTTTAAACTCAAGTTAGGTAGTAGGGAATTTTTCGACTTCAGAAATCCCGGGATTTCCAAATCATGTAAGAAATTTCTTGGAATCCCGGGATTTTATTTTTATGATTGGTAGCGCTTTAAATCGCACCCTTGTTCCGATCTCTGATAATAATGCATTTCGTTGCATTATGGGTCTGCCGTGGCGGTGCAGTGCGTCTGGCATGTTTGCTGAGAATAGTGTCGATGATTTTTATAAAATTTTAAAAAGAGACCAGTTGTCGTTTGTAAGTCGAGTGTGCAGTAGTGGGAACGGCATTGTGAAAGCTATTCGCAGTGTCGTTTTCACTGTTGTACGCATAGTTAAGCCAACATGAAGATAATATGTATTTAATTTTAATTTAATTTTAATATTGTAATTTAATTCTTGATTTTGTAATTTAATATTTTCTATTGTAATTCTATGGGTCCACAGTGCCTGAAAATAAACAACTATTATTATTATTATTATTATTATCCCAGAAAAAAACATGTCGTTAAGCCGAATAACACGCGGGCGCAGCCGTGGGTAAAAGATTCAAACGAGAGCTTTAAAAAAAACACGTCGTTATGTCTAAGATAATAAGTTTAAATATTTACAACAGTAATTCCATCAGCCTGTTTCTTCCACTGCTGGACATAGGCCTTTCCAGGATTTCGCCACTTTTGGCGGTCCTCCTAGAAGAAATGCCCATACTCACACACGCTGGGCAGGCGGGTTGGTGAGCGCGGTGCCAAGACCCTTGCACCAGTGACGTCGCTGCCCGTCACCAGTCTGATTTATATAAGGCCCGGCAATTGGGGATGGATATACCGCCATCCATCGGTCCCAGGCAATGGTGGGCCGCCTGGTTTTTTTGCCTGAGAGCTGTCCTCTTACTCTCCCCCGAATAACTTCGGGAGGATTTCCGAGTAAGATGGTGGTACCTCCACAGTCGAGCTCGGCATTAGCTCTACCACCTAATTATTAACAGTAATTATTGTTATTTTATTAGTTTGGGCTGAAAAAACAGGATTCACTTTGCATTTTTTTTTCCATGCAGCGTATTTTTGTCTAATAGGTTTTGAGTTTTGTTATCTTCTTGGAAAGGGCCTATTTGTTGCAGTATGAGTTCTATTGTTTTAAAGTTTAATTTTTTACTATCTATGTCTCTTAAAACGCTCGCTTGTTTTTGACTCTGTGTCTCACACACATACACGGAGCGTCGCCAGAAACTTGGTACCCCCTTAAGTAACACAGAGTCTATACAGATATACCTATATAGAGGTCTTTTTGAGTTACTAAAATATTCATTGTACAGACAGGACTTTTTCAGAGCAACCTCTCTCTGTCTGTGTCTTCCTTTTAACTCGAGAACAACTTAACGGATTTGGATGCGGTTTAAATTATTATCATCGTAGTGACCCTGGTCAACATATTATGTATTCAATAGGTTTTTAGGGGTGTTGATAAAATAACGCTCAAGTCGAAAACGGGGCAGAGATTAAAAAACGCGGGCGGAGCTGCAGGCGAAAGGCCAGTAATATTACGGGGGTAACTTTTTACCTCGGTAAAAAATGCACATCATATTATTGTTTTCCTTACTTTTGAATAAAAAGTATGCAATAAATGTGTTTTAAGCAACTTGCGGAAAAAGTTTATTAATAATAAGGTCTTCACAAAAAAATTACGTACTTTAATGTATTACATTTTGTTTGCATTACATTAAGAAACTTAAAAGCGTGTCTACAGTAATGCAGCTAAAATGTAACGCATAAAATTTAATAATTTTAATGTGATCACCTAACTATCAACAAGCAGTTTGCGCGAATGTTATAAAACTTTTATTCAAAAGTAAAGAAAACAATATTATGATGTGCATCTTGCACCGATATCCTCCGTTACCACCTTAAATATATTATGTCACCGTAAGATAGGAAAAGTTTGCAATTTCAACGGTGAAATTATAATTTCACTGTAGGTTTTTTCACGGTTCTTTATAAACTAACCTAACCTAGTAAAATTATATATTATTGGATTTTACAATGTCACGCTGAAATAACATACATGTTTCTTTATGAAAGAAACTCGCCCGATAAACAGGATTAGTATCTCACAAGTGTTCGTGGATGGCTAAATCTAAAACTATAGGGAATAGTGAAAAATGCTCACTCAAAGAGGGCAAGGGGCTGATTTTGAAAAAAAAAACTAAAAAAAATTATGCAGTTTTATTTTTCATTAAAATCGGCCCAAGACTACTTTGAGCGTAGTGATATAATAAAGTAGTAAAAAAGTCGTATCTTAAATTTATGCGAAATTTCATACTAGTAAGTTCGCACCTTCGGTGCAAAACTGTCACTTATGCAATAAAAACATTTTTTCAGGAGAAGTGTTTAAAGAATTAAGTATCGTATAAAATGATGTTACTTCCTGATTGAGGCAACTTGCATATATTTTATATTTATATCTTCTTTTACCTCCATATTAAAGAAAAGAAGTTGATCTAAACTATTATAGTAAAATTATAATATTGTTTTAAAATTTACAACACCCCCAATTGTGACATTGTGGCACTAAACTTAACCAATAAGTGCAATTGTGACACAGTGACACACCAAGAATTTGTTCATATGTACAAAAAAAACATAATATTTTGTTTATTCTTCCTTGAAAAATTCGTAATTATCAATAAAAATATTTTTATGTATATACAATAAAATTAAACTAAATCGATAAAGATTAAAAAATGCACCTAGATCGGTGCCCTGTGCTAGAGATCCCAAGATGCTGGCGATGTTTCCTCACTGTATTGCCAGACTCAATCTCTGGCCGAGGAAAGCGCCAGCTCCTGGATCCCCTGATTTATAGATAAGGCACACCAATTTTTTTTGTAAATAATCTTCACTCTGCACTATATATAATTATTTATTTACAAAATACAAAAAAAAAAAAATTATTTATTAATTATCACCTTTATGGGAGTTTCGGTATTGTGGGCTTTTCAGGCAACACAATACCTATCTATGGTAGGTTCAGGTGACGTCTAACAATGGCTGTTGTGCGGAGTATAACAGCTTTCTGCATTTTATTCCGCAGAGTCGCCGGAAGGTCCAGCTTAAGCAGACTAAAAAGACTGACTCGTCGGGATAACGCCTGTGCTGGAGAGAATGAGGGGCACCACAATAACCTCCTTCTGCTGCCAGATCTGTTGCATCTCTTCGGCAAGCTGTTCATATTTCGTCAGCTTCTCCGCAGTGTAACCCTTTATGTTATGCGTATTGGGTACACCGATGTCCAGCAGCCATGTGGTGCTTCTCGCCCTATCCACCAGTACAATGTCCGGTCGGTTATGTGGCATTGGTCTGTCTGTCAGCACGGATCTGTCCCAGTACAGCTGGTGCGCGCCATTGTCAAGTACTTTGGTAGGTACTGCCAGTACGGTACCTCAGCTTCGGTGAGCACACCGTGCTTGAGCGCCAAAGTTTGATGAACGATCTTGGCTACGTCGTTGTGGCGCTCTGTATACTCCCTACTTCCGAGGGCTTGGCACGCACCCGTGATATGCTGTATTGTGTCCGTGACCTCGTGGCAGCGCCGACACCTATCATCCTCCACTTCCGCTTTGATGATGTATTTTAAGTAGTTCCTTGTGGGAACTACCTGGTCTTGGATCGAGAGCATAAACCCCTCTGTTTCGGCAAATATGTTTCCTCGACTGAGCCAGCTGTTAGATGCTTCTCGATCTACATGTGGTTGACTCAGTTCATGGGCAAAACGTCCATGAAGGGGCTTTGATGTCCACTCGTTTAATTTGGCCTTAATGTAAACGGCGTCCGTATCCGCAGGTGTGGTGTCATTGAATTGAAGGAGATCAAGTGGCGTTAATTGATTGTCTGCGTTCACAACGGCTTTGTGTAGAGGAGACGACTCCTGGGCACAGAAATATTCTTGAAGACCCCTAATTTGCTTAGCGTACAGCCTGCTTATATCTACCATGCCTCTGCCACCGACTGCTCTCGGTAGGGCTACTCGCTCAACTGCTGACTTTGGGTGGTGAGCCCTGTGCTTGGTCAGCATCACACGGGTCACCCTTTCAACGCTCTCAATCTCGGTCTTAGGCCACTTGACTACCCAAAAGGTATAAGTCAGGACCGGTATAGCAAAGGTATTAATTGCTTTAAAGATTTTTTTTTCCATTTAGGCCAGTTTTGAGTACAGCACCGAGCCTTCGTCGATATTCTTTGGTCACTCGGGATCTGATGTCTTTGTGATCAGTCCTAAGCGACTGGAGCAGACCAAGATATTTGTAGGTGTCACCCTCAAGCATGGCGTCGATTTCCCCCTCAGAACGGAGATTATATCCCTCCGACGGTATGATCTTACCTCTCCCAACGCTTTGGGTCTTGCATTTCTCAAGCCCAAATGACATTTTGATGTCATCAGAGAATTTATCAGTGCAATTGAGCAACCCTCGGAGCTCTCGAGCATTGGCCGCGTAGATCTTTATGTCATCCATGTAAAACAGATGGGAAAGCTTGCACTGCGTGGAGCCCTTTATTAGAAATCCGTATCCTGTCTCATTTAAGAGTGAAGACAGTGGGTTAAGAGCTAGGTAAAACCAAAGAGGACTTAGGCTGTCACCTTGGAATATACCTCTGCGAATCGGGATTCGCCTAGTTTTGATACAATTACCAAACGACAATTCAGTTTCCCATGACGACATTAGATGTTAGATCAGGGCGATCATCTCACGGTTGACTTTATAAAGTTCTAGTACCTTAACCAGCCAGGAATGTGGTACAGTGTGGCCATATGGATGTTTCTGGTTGAAACACTCCCCACCACCTCTCATAAACTTACTTCACAATCCTCACCTACCTACCAACTTTTCTGCTAACTATATCCACTTTCCGTCTCACTGCCTACCCACTCTACCTTCTCACATGTAGCTTGAACTAGTCATAAATACAAACAAGGTTTGGAGGGTGTTAGTCTAGTATTAGGCCAAATGATCGTCTAGCAGCTGTGATAGGACCCCTCGTTGTGAACCGTTTTTAAGTAACCCTAGTTCTTTTAGTGATAATAAGAATGAATCCGAACTCAACATTTCCTAATAAGTCTAGTTAAATTACCTAAAGTATCCGAGAAGTAAATAATTCCGCTGACCCTGGTAAATAGAATAACCTCTGCGCCTAGCTAAATTATTATGTAACTCAATACTGAATTGAAACTAACCAAGAGAATATCACCTATTGGCCAGGCTTATGTAAGAGAGTGGGAGGAGAAACCGAAACTAAATATAATTCGTCTAGAAGATACCGCAATTTTATGTTGTTTTGTTTAATAGCCCCTACCGGTCAATTTGGGTTCTGTAAAAGCAAAAGCTTCTATGGTTCTGCTTAAGTAAAGTAATAGACGAGAAGATATACTCCTAGATAATAAGAGTATAAGTTGAAGCCTTTACCTTTCGGATGGGGAATAACCCGTGAATTTTTTTGAACAAAGGTTTTATTTAGTTTTATTTGAAATTGTGATTTAATACTTTATATAGACTTTAATTTTGCATTTAGTTTAATGATACATTATTTGTACCGTGCTACAGGGCACTAAGTACTTAGATATTGTAATTTGATAAGGCAGTATTATTATACTGAATATTTATAAGATTTGTTACTTTGTAATAGTAAATCGTTCATGTTGGCAAGTCTTTTATTTCTACCAAACACTACTATAGTCTCATTATAAAATCTTTCAGTAATCTTTAAATAGTACATTATTTATTGTAAGAAAACCTAAGAACAGTGATTCTCTGTCTACACACCTTGGAGGAAGAATCGCTAAGAAACCTCAAGGAGTACCTACTCGTAATTAAATATCGTGACCTTACTGTGGAATATTAATTACTTCAGTAAAAGCTGCATACTTCTCCTTATCACATGTCTAATCTCTGAACCTACTGAATTCTACATGAAAACAGCTCTAAGGTAGTTTATTCTAACAGAAATTTATTAGCAGTCAATACTGGATTAATTCAATCATACAGATAACTAATTCGGTTCTACTAGTCTGACTAATTTCAATTCTTCTGAATTCCAGTTAGTAAGTAGCCGTTCTGATGTCTCAGAATCAAAGCTATAATTATATGAAAGATGTCTCACTCAGATAGATATAATTTCAGCTAGCTGGTTTCCTTGTTAGATCCAGAATAGTTTCAGCAGTATTTTATTATTTTTCTCTCGGCCACATTGTACTTGAGAATATTAATTCAAGGAGAGATATATCTATTCACACTTGACGAACTAAGATTTCTGTTCCGTTTGGTATACAGAAGATTCTTATTAGCACGGCATTGCTAAGCTAAAAGGGTGGGATTTTCCCTTAGTATGAACAAATGCATCTACTCATTACCTTTATTTTTCAGGCAATATTATTCACAAATAGAAATTATTCCTTTTCTATGGAAACCAAGCTACTTACTTTGGTAAATTTATTTACATTGAAATCTTCCTTTTTTATAAGGAAATTATGATTCCAGAATTATTTACTGTAATTAAGACTTAGAACTGGACTTTGCTCCAAACTCTGAACTGATAGTTCTCACACCAAAACAGTTTATCTCAATAAAAGGTTATCTTGAAAAACTAGACACTCGTGTAAGTAGGAGTGTTTCTGAGCTTGAGGTCGAACCTTCTTTATCTAATCAGAGAACGATGATCACAAGTTTAATCCATCTGATAGCAAATTAAGAGCAAAACATTACTTATCTTTACTTCACAACAAAATAACTTTCCGTCACTTAAAGGGCTTTCTCGACCAGACAATCAGGGAGGCTTTCCACTGAATGCTTTCGACACGTCGTTACAAGATTGATCTAAACAAATTCTGCCTTTATTAACTTCTGAATTTCGCCTATTCTTTTCAAACTAAAATCTGGAACCTAGCTGATATCCGCCTACCTATTTGACCTGAATTTCACCAATCCGTGGTTCTACAAGATTTACCCCCTTGAAAACCTTCAAAGCCTACGGATCCTAACCCGAACGTGCCTACGTGTAACACCAAGACATAATTGACTAAAACATACACTACCAGGAGCCTACAACCTTCAGAACCCTATTTTCTCTGAGCACAATTCTAACGTCCTACATTTTTCTATAATACCTGACAGTGTTCTAATCAATTTATCGTCCCTTCTTGCAACCCTACGTGAAATTCTAACATCCTAAGATTCCTTGTAACGTCCTAGCATTCCCGCAAATTCCTTTACTGATCTGGCTACCCAGGAATAGCCAAGAGAATTCTCAGCCTATTTTGGTGTAAAACAAAACTAGAGATAATATCTCACATTTACTTTTAATTGTGTGAGTGTGTAATGCATCTTAACACTAAATTGATTATCCAAACTTTACCTGCCCAACACTTGTACCTAGAATGAGAATTCATAGTCTGCCAAATGTGTAAAACCCAAAACTAGAGATAAAATCTCACATTTACATTTAATTGTGTTTGTGCGGTGATTCCCAAAGAGTCACAGCGGAAATCACATCCCTCAACTAGTCTAAAATAAAGAAGCGAGGCGAGTTTTCTCCTCTACGTGTACCTACTGCCTATAAACTCTCCGTGCCAGTCAGCGGGTGATTCAAGGTAAGGGCCTCACCCAACTGACCGGAAGTTCCCTATATGGTTGTGTGATAAATATATAAATATATACATAAAGACCAAGACTGCGCCACGGATGATAACCTGGAGGGGCAATGTCCGGTTCACACTTCTCTCGTGATCGCCCAGGCAACATCACATGGTAACGTCAGAAATGGGAGATATTATACGGTATAACTAAACCGCTGCAGCGTCATCTCAAAACGACTGCCCCTCCGGAGAGGTTGAAGGAAATGGTGCGGTTTGTCGTCACAGTTAGGTTCCCCCGCATTAAATCCCCAAAGAGACTCCTCTTTGTTTAGCATCACATATTTTCCCTACCTATTAGCCGTCAAGCCCCTAAACTAAAAGCAGAGACTCCCACCTTTGTCACGCTCGAAACACCGAGTAGCTCCCGCGCTAATATCCCCTCACTATTACAAAACCACAGTACACTACAAAACCCCACGCCCAGGTCTGATATCCGCATCCCGAAAACTGGTCTGAACGATATTAACACGAATACCCGCGATTCTTAATGAGGCTTTTTCCATCCTTCCCCCGGCCAGCCGAGCCCTAGGGCTCAAAGCCTTTCACAGCCGCAACATCCAGCTTTACCTTATATTATTTAAAATATAAAGCAGACCCCAGAATTCTTAGGAAATCATTTGAAACAATTCTCAAAAGGAATGCCCTATAACCGATCTACATATTCGTCCTTTTACGGAAATCGCCTCGAACAAACACTCGCGGATCTCTAAATTTAAACTGCACTTTCTCGAAAAGTATCCCACACTCTAAATAATTCCGACAGAACTTTAAAGAAAATAACCCCGAGGAAAATTAATATATCTATAAAACAAACGCCCTGATAAAAATAAAACCCAAGAAAATAAATTCGCGACTAATTACTGCACTTGTATCTCGCTTGACGGACCTCGAAGACTGAACTCCTGTTCCCGACCTACAACCACTTTTATCAACCCTCTCCCGACGCTAAGCCACGCCGATTCTTCCATCCCCCGCTCCCTTCTCCTCACTCCCCGTATCTACGGCCCACGCATTCTCTCAAAGAATTTACGTATTACCTTATATGGTCATAAAATCCCAACGCCGGCACCCTCGATATGTATATTACCTTATTTGGTCAAAAATCCTAACGCTGACATCCTGGATATAGTAATCATAATGTTTTCCTTTTTAGCTTGAAACAGTATTTTTCGTGATTCTAGTTTTCCTTACCGCCAACTATTAAGATAATGAAAATATCTAAAATTCATTTGAGCGGGTTTTACTTTATTTTGAATTAAAATACGAAAATGGGATCTGTATCCTTTACTGCTTTGCTAAATACGCCACCTAGCTGAAACAAGTGGCACTTTTGACATAGCCTTAAAACCAATTCACCTAATCTGTACTATGCCAAGGTTCATGAGTTTATTGCAAGATACGCAGTGTCGCCCTCTTTTCCCCCAATACTAAATTCTAGCGGGCTCTTGGCAATTTAACAATAACAGTGCCATTATGACGGAAAGACAGCGAATTATGACGGAACTTCTTGAATCGAAGTTTACCCAATTTCCTGCTACTGCGCTCTCATCGCCCGCCTTCTGCCTTCCTTACTTTTGTAAAGCCTCCGAAATCTCTCTCCTCAACAGACATTTCCTACTTCTTTTCACTTAGTGGACCCATTTCGCCTAGCAACCTTAGACACCCGGCAATCTCTAATTCCATACTATTACATATCCATGAAATACCCGTTTTCGGCGCGAATTTAATGTTCACGTAATTTATTATAGAAACAACATCTTTACTCGATTCACGTAATTTTCACTCTTTCCCTGCTTCCAAACATTAAGAATAAAACATCCGGAATTTATTTGAATATTATTTCTTCATTTCCTGAGTAAAATAAGGAAATAAGGTCTGTTTTATTTTCTAATCCTGGAAGTAATGCCATCTAACCTAAACAACTGATACCTTTATGTTTGTTGTAACATTCTTTTCAATGAACCTAATCTACCTCCGAACTCAAGCGTTTCCCACATATTAAGCAGATGTCGCTTCCACCCTCTGCTAATATCAAGACATCAATAGTAATCCGAAGGTAGTGGCACCACCTTACCACAAAATGTTAGCGAGTGCTAACGGAACGCCTCGATCCGAGGTTTGTTCTGGTACATGGTTCTATGATACGCCAGTTCTGTTGCAACAGCATGTATGACTAATTGTTCTTTACAACCCTGTGACCGTTTGATACATCCCTTTTGTTCTTGCGCTAATATAGAGTTACTTTGGAGATGCATGTAGATGTTGTCAGCGGTGCAAAGACAAGTGATAGGTTGGTATTTTGCAGGGTTCTTGGTATCATCGTCTTTGGGAAGCAGGTATGTAACTCCAGTGGCTAAGTACGGAGGAACTATTTGTGGGTTTTGGATAAATGACGTAAAACATTTGGCGAGAGGTTCATGGAGAGAGGTGAACTGTTTTAGCCAAAAATTGTGGATACCGTCAAGCCCCGTAGACTTCCAGTTCAAAGTTTTGTTTGCCGATTTAGCAACATCATCCGCTGTAATGACTACTGAGTCCATTGGTGGAGTACCTTTAATTTGTTCTTGTTCTCTCTCTCTATCCATGCCGCGTCTTTATCGTGGTTAACACTCTCTGACCAAATTCCCCGCCAGAAGTTTTCAACTTCAGCCAGAGGTGGGAACTTTCCTTCTTTCTCTCCCTCACCACTCACGATACCACGCGAAGGCGGCGGTAGAATTGCTTTTCACTCCATGCAAATGTGTTGTTATCTTTTTTCTTTTAGCCGCCATTCGATACCGTCGTAGCCGGTTTGCCTTAAGTGCAAGCTTCTGTCGAAGGGTATCAAGTATTTCCTCTGGTGTCTTGTTTAGTGGATTATGTCATATCGTGTATGCGTGGATTCCTCTTTACACAAATACTGGTAACTAGAAACAATCTTGGCGTTTCTATTTCCCTTGAGGTATTGGGTGAGGTGGCCGATTGGAGATCTAAGTTTATCGACGCACCAGGTCAGTCGAAGTTCCCACGCTGGTAACCGTGCTCTAGCATCCAGTTTTTTCGGAGTGCCTCCAACCTTCCCTCCGATTGATCGGACTACACATTCAGCAGCTGCGTAGATAGCCGTGTAGATAGATGGTCTCAAAGGCCTGATCAGATTCATCGAGATATTCAGGAAGTAGGACGGTATTTACTGCCTGTACTGCCACGGCTATTTTACGGGAGGTATTTTGGTGTGGTATACGAAGACGCCGCAATGGATCAGTCCCCGTAAATTCAGCTATGGCTGTTGCGAACTCCATCCGTAGTTTCTGCAAATAAGCATTCTCAGAGTTATGAGTTTCCGAGTGATGATGTGTCGGGTTCGTTTCAAGCTCTGGAATGCTGTTGGAGCTGTTTGGAATTGCCAGAACTGGACTGTATGGTTCTGGGGATTGCGTTTCTGTCACAGCCACGCCTGTAGTGTCTGGATCATAGCCAGGTCGGATTTCGGCTGCCACTTCGGCTTTTATTTGCTCCAACCTTACCGCTGTGATCTTTTTGGAGGCCAGAATGGTTCATTTTTGATCGACGACTCTTTGTTCTGTAACTTTTCCGGATAATTACTGGTATTTCAGAACAAAAAGTCGCCACTTTTCTGGTCTATAGCCGATTATTTGGGTATCAACTTTGATTGCGGTATAGTAGCAACGCATGACATGTTCATTCATTTCTACAGTCCAAGTCATACGTTGTCGGGGAAGACCTGCCTTAGTGGTCAAGGGCTGTATGCTCCTCAAAACACTTTGGGCCGTTGGGTTTGGGAATGGGATAAGGGGAGGGGAATTATTACTAGGACCTTCAACAGGTTCGTGGTGTTCGTGACCTACAACAGCGATTAACTGGGCAGGCCGTGGCGTTACGATGCCCCCCCAGAATACGAAGGGCTGCCCGAGTTTGTTGGCTCGGGGCGGAATTCTCCATTGCTGGTACCCGCCTGGGGTAATCTATTTCTGTTTCTTAAACGCATCGCTCTTTTGTGTTCACTAGTGCTCCGTTGGTTATTGGTAAGTATTTAGCTAATCGTACAGAATGTCAGGAACAGCTGTTTCTTCACTTCTTTGCTGCAGCGTTGAAAGCGTCTCGCAAGCATATTGGCTCGCACCGTTATCGCTCGTCGTTGACGCTCAATTGCTGTGTCGTCTGACAGTCTGGTATTAATGATGTGCCCAAGATATCTAACTTCATCTATTTGCCTCAAGGAGTTACCATTCAGTCGAAGGGTGATATTTAGAGTAGGCGTGTTAGCTGAGTGAAACACCATGTACTCGGACTCTCAGCATTGTAAACCATGTTGTGGTCTTCTGCGTATTTTTCACATACTTAAAGTAGTATCCTCATCGCTCTTATGGATGGAGTTAAAAGAACCATATCGTCGGCGTAGTAAATGTTATTAACCATGGTTCCATGCATCGAGCAGCCGACTTTAGTGCGCGCTAGTTCTTTGTTTAGGTCATCCATGTAGATGTTAAAGAGCACTGGAGACATGCTCCCGCCTTGTCTTAAGCGGCAGTTCAGGCTTTGAGGTCTTGAGAGAGTGCTATTCCAGCGGACAACATTATTCTGGTTTATATACCAAGTATTAAGGACCCGTACTAATGAAGCAGGTGTTTCTCGGTCTTGAAGCTTCTGCCACAGTATCTGGTGGCCCACTCGATCGAAGGCTTTGCTGAGGTCGAGGAAGCAGGCGTAGACTGATGTACGTCGACTCTTGTAATACATGGCCACTTGTTTTAATGCATAAATTGCAGTAGTCGTCGAGTGAAGAAAGTGACTACAGTCAGGTTTAAGCACAGATACATTAAATACTATGATTTAAGTATTCCCATACGAGAAAACCATATCAGTTAAATCTGACTACAGATTTCCATCTACAACGATCCTGACACACTTCTTGGCACTTTGATAAAACATCGTAACCAGGGTCTGATGATTGGACTTGAAGATGAATACGGCATATCCTCAATGGACAACAGCAGACCCTTCGAGTTTGGGCTTATTGTTTGGTATTTATTAGCACTTTGGTAAAACATGGTGACCAAGGTCTGCTGATGGAACTGGAAGGTGGGTACGGGATATCTTCAACGGACAACAGCAGACCCTTCGAGTTGGGGCTTACTGATTGGTATTTATTAGCACTTTGGTAAAACATGGTAACCAGGGTATGATGATGGGACTGGAAGATGGGTACGGGATCTCCTCAACGGACAACAGCAGACCCTTCGAGTTTGGGCTTATTTGATTTGTCTATATTAGCGCCTTGGTTAAACATGGTGTCCGTTGCATATAGTCGTTCAAAAAATCATATTCTTTTGTTTTCCTTATTTTCACGAAAATCTCCTCGACGCGGGTGGAGCCGCGGGCAAAAGCTATAAATTATAAATGCGAAAGTTTGGATGTATGGATGGATGTTTGTTACTCTTTCACGCCGTAACTACGGAACCGATTATGCTGAAATTTTACATTAATGTAGTTCTAGACTTTGAATGGGACAAAAACTACATTTTCCCTTTGTTGCCATGGAAAAGCTATAACAGAGACACAGAAAATGGGAAACACAGGCGCATAACACGCACATTTCACCAGTTGTGTTTACTATAGTTAACAGGCCGAATAATATTGACTGATTTTATAGGAGTACACAAAAACTAAATCAACGCGGGTGAAACCGTGGGCAAAAGCTAGTTATGTAATAAAAACAGTTTTTGTGTGACTGAGTAACAAACTTTCACCCATCCAAATATCCTGAAATCCTTACAAACTTTCTTTTTTTTTTCATTACAAGTACGATTATAATAGTAGAATAATGCTTCTCAGTCATTCAATTTTACAACAAAATCAAAGAATTGGAAAAGCAATCATCTTGTGCAATTGTCGTTCTCGTTACAAAACTATTGTACTAAACTAGTTTAATTTCAGAGAAACAATGTCACAAGTGTAAGTTGTGACCTGAGGTTGTGACGCTATTGCTCCAGTAAACAAAAAAATAAAATGTCACAATAACCTTAATAACGTTGTAGCTCCAAGACACTCCTGCTATGCGGTGGGCTGCTGACAAACACTAACCTTAAACCATTTAGCACGGGACTAGGCAAGCGCACTTATCCCCCTCTGCTGAAGTACATGAACAATTTGTTCATGTAAGTTTGCTTGTGTGCGCGTTTTGTGTTTGTGTTGCAGCTTTTGATTTAGTGTGACCATGGATATTTTTGTCTATGGGGTGACGCATCAATTTTTCGTAGGAGTGTGCGTGAATAAGTAAATGTGTGCTGTGCGTGTTTACCTCCCCTCCCGTGGAAAGTGGCAGAATAATTTCAGTACTAAGAGCCACGCTTTTCCAGGTCCCGTGCTAAATGGTCTAAGCAACTAACCAATGAAACATTGTTACTCCCAGTATCCCCTCGATTCGCGCCAAAACCACAACGACACTTATGCCCTCATAGGAAAACTATACGTACTAAGCAAATGACATAATCGCACCAAGTCCAGAGCTATTTTCGGCCACTTGATACATATTTATCACATTTTTTCAAAAATTGCAAAAGTGACAGTGTTGCGCCGAAGTTGCGAGTTATTATTAGTATTAAGACCACAGTTTTTATCTGTCTGTCTGTATATTAAATTTTAACTCGAGAGACTCTCAACGCTTCTGTTCGCGGTTTTCTTTATTTATGGGTGGTGTCTAGGTGGTGTTGATAGAATATAAACACCAAACCGAAAACTGTCAATAATACTTTTTGTTTTACGCACAAATACATTGAAGAAAGTCACTTCCAGTCCCCCGATCCTGTATCGTAAAACCAGTTGCCAACCGAGTGCCTATCGTCGAAAACATACACTATCGAATTCTGCTTATCTAAGGATACGTTCGCACTTGAAATGATGTCACAATTCGTAAATAATTCAATATCCACTGAAGGTTATTTTGGAAGTTCATTTGTTATCTGTTTTTGGTAAATAGCAACCATAGTTGGCAACCAATTCAAAGATACGTAATAAGCCCGCTGAAGAGCGAAGCTGCGGGCAAAAGCCGGTTGTAACTACAAAAGCAACCGACAAAAACAAAGCAGCGGTAGCTCAGGGGTAGAACGCTGACCTCTCAATCTTGAGACCTAGGTTCGATCCCCGGTCGGACGTGCACCAATGAGTTTTTCGGAATTGATGTGCATAGTATTTGTTCTTACTTACCACTTGCTGAACGGTGAAGGAAAACATCGCGAGGAAACCTGCATGCTTTAAAAAAGCGTGTATTTGTGCCCGAAGAACGGCGATAGGGCTCACCACCCATCACGTTGGGACGTAATAATCGTCGGTGAAACGCGGGCGAACCGAGTTTGGACTGTGACTTGCATTTCACCGTTCACTCTCTGAACACTTCTGACACCCCCTCGGGGATTCATGTCGTGACGATATATTTTTTATATTATTATAAAAACAAATTTATAAATTCAGAGATTTTTGGTAGCTTGGCCTTCGGTCTCGCATACCTGTGGACTAAAACATTGATTAAATTGCACCTAGGTCAACCACAAAAAAACGCCAAAAACAAAAAAATTGTAGTTTATGCTTTAAAGTGCAACCATGTTCTATAATGAGTGCGGTAAGGAAACAATAGCTTACGAGAACGATTAGAGTGATAAGCGAGTGTTTTAAACGTTAGAAGTAAGTGATCCTAGTTGACCTTTAAGTATGGAGATGTCAGTTTTGTTGGTTTACCCACTTTTCCTCGCTCCCCACGACTGAGCCACTCCCCAGTAGCTTCATTTTTAGTACCATAACGACTAGCGAGGAAGTAGGTTGCGTTTTTCGGTGCATAACACGTGAGTAATACTTATTGAAATATTGGCTGGAGCCTGTGAGGCTACACGTCCATAGTCGTCGTATAAAAATACAAAGTTTTTATATTTGTTATAGATTTATGTGAAACAAATGACTGAAAATAGTGCAGCTGGTTGTTCGCGTTTAAAGCGACAACCACAAACTTCTCTTCAGATGCCGGCAAAAAAAAAATGAAGAGTTACCAATCCATCTTTTGGTGATGAATTCAGTGTGGTGTTACCAATAATTTGGACATAAAAGACAGTTGTGAATTTTTTTGTTTTTGGTTTTTGGAAGTTGATTTTATAAATATCTTTTTGTTCCTTATATATTTAAACTTTATAATAAAATGCTCAATGTCACTTAACAAGTAAATTAAGTAGTATTTTTAGCTTTTGAACGAACCTATAGTCAAAGTTACTTAAAAACTGCCTAAGATGTTTATTTTTGTGTTTTTATAAAATTTTAATTTGAAAAAATGTTATATACTCGTCTTTTTGGTTTTAGTATCCTATCGTTTGAATTAGTCATACATTTTCAGTTATTCCACAGCTTTATATATAAAAAAAAATATATTCATTTATCGGAGCATGTGAGGCTACACGTCCCTGGTAGTGTTATAAAAGTAAGATGTCCATACTTAAAGGTTAACCTTAACTAAGTTGCCCTTACCCAAATATACCAGTCCCTTGAAAAAATCAAACTTTAGCTGTGAAAAAAACAAACTTCAAGTTAACGTAAAAAAAAAGATACGGCCGTTTATGCCGCAAGAAATGTATATTTACCCATGTGTATCATACTACGTTCTTCAAAGCATATTGTGAGTAAATAAATAAAACGTAATTACAGAAACAAACAAACCATAAAATATTTTAAATGAACTTTTTTAATATTCTTTTTCTTTTTCTTTTCACGCAAGTTGCCAACTTGACGGAAATAAGCTGCTTTCAGCTTGATACGTTCGTAGGCTGCTTACAGTCATACATAATATAACCATAGACGAAATAGTACAAGTACTATATACACACATACAACAACAGTACAAGTACTATTTCGTCTATGATATAACAAACCTTATTGTCAGTGCTAGGCGGGCGTCGTCCGAAGAATAAACTGAAGCAGCCTACGAGCGCAAACTGAAAGCAACTCATTTCTGTTTAAGTCTATCTATGGCACACAAAAAAAGACTGGCAACTTTATTTCAATTAATAAAAAGAAGACACTAGTGATAACGGTTTTCATGCATATAAAATAGGTCTTTACGAGTACTTGCATTAAAACAGATGTTTCATAGCTCGGCCTTTCGGACTCGAAGATGTGTGAAAAAAATTGACATGGTAATGTCACAAAACAGTTTCACGCGAGCGAAGACGCGGGTAAAAGCTAGTGATTAATAAAGTAGGTATTATTCAACCGAGTTCTTCAACACACTTTATAGCTCACAATATATAAATGGATAACAAGTAACAGTAGTCTAACAGTATATGCAAAAGGCGAGCTTATCTCTGGAAGAGATTTCCACCAGCAAACCCTTGATTAAGGAAGGGATTAACAAAATTGAGTACTTCAAAAGTGTTAAGTGCGAGTTATTTAAATCTGCTATTTAATCTAATAATGTACTAAAACTTCGTGGTCGCCTTTTGTTAAAATATCTGCTTTGGTATCGAATATATCAGAAAAGATTAAATCTTAGAACACGAAGTTTTGAAAATTATTTTGCGACCAACCGCAAAAGAATTTTTTTTCCATTATTTCCTTATCAAAACACTTATAAAATTAATTAATATAAATGTTTTTAAGCAAAACTAGTTTGATTGAAAACATGTACGACTGAAGATTTTTTTTTTGTTCTTTCTTGTAAGCAATGGATTTCATACAAGTTATATTAAGACTTTTCTTGTGTTCCTGTTTTATAAAAGTGAGTGCCTTTCATTGGATAGTTTTGATAATCTTTGCCAAATATAAGGTGACTTTAATTTATCCAGCCAAACTCATATTGAAGGCTTGTTGGTAAGCGAGTAAGTGCTCAGAAACACTTTTTGCTAATTTCGCATGATAAAATATTGACGTCCCATACTAATTTACCCCCAAGTCTGGGCTTGCGTTCGTAAGGAATACGAAAAGAATAAATTACGAATTTCACAAAAAAGGGTCATCGAACCTTGTTACTGAGCACTTACTGGGTCGTCAGTAAGAACTTGGCTGGATAAGTTAAAGTCACCTTATATTTAAATCTGGGTATTTATTGAAATTGTCATTATTTTCCTGTTACATGTGGGTAGGTAATGATAGTAGATTATAATACCGAGCGGAAAGGGATTTTTTTATTCTTCTAGTGTCAGGTAGCCTGAACACGCGAGAAAAATTGTAAATTACGCAAAGCGAGATTAATAAAACCTGAATAATCTTTTTTTTAACTACTATAAAGAACAGTAAAGTCATATAGGTGACGATCGTCACGCCTCTGCCGGCTTATACAAAAAAAATATTATGGTTAGTTAATATATTATAAACTTAGTTTTAAAGGGTACCATTGGAAAGCTAGGAAGATGAGGAACAAAATATATATATATATTTTTAATCATGAAAAAAAGTTGTGAATTGTAAATCTAGACCGAAATTTTACGCCAACCTGCTTTTTTTAGCATATATATACAGTATTTTTATATTTTACTTTATTTTTTTAACAATATTATAAAATTTGAATAGACATATATATAGTATACATACATATATGTATATCATTAAAACTTTCTTTGTGTAGACCTTTTATTCTTGTCTTAGAAAACGAAAACTGCATTAGAATCTGACAACTAGTTCCGGAGATATAGCCAAAAACAAAATTAGCGAGAGAAATTTGCGAATTTGAAAAAATTTTAGTCAGCCTTTCATGGTTTGAAAAGGTATAAAAAAATATATCAAACTTTTTGCAACTCTTTACAACTGCTTAAAAATACAAAAGGTACCTATTTCAATACGGAAGATAATGGAATTTTATAAAACTTAATTTTCTATAATAAAGTAGAGAAAAATTCGTGTCTGAACATGGATTACTTTCGCGAAATTTGAAATGAAATGGGTTATTACTTATTAGTATTGTACTGAGGCCAAAACAACAATTTTTGTATTTCTGTCTGTCTGTATGTATATTTCGTTTTAACTAGGGAACCACTCAACTGCGGTTTCTTGTATTACCATCGTAGTGACCCCTGGTAAACACACAAACTATAAGAGGTGTTCATAACATAATGTGCAAGCCGAAAACGGGGCAAATAAAACGACATTTTAAACAAGTGATGACGACTGTATATTTTTCTTTGTACTTTGGTTTTACCAATGAAACTACAATGTACTGAATATTAAAAATCATTTACTGGTTTTTAGAGAAAATTTATTTATTTAATTATTATACTAAGTAAAATATATGATATTAGTAAATTAATAAACCTTTTATTTTCAGAACATCCATGGATTTAATTTAGAAGTCAAGAGAATTTCCTCTGCTACATTCAGAAGTCTTCTCGAATTATTATTAAATAAACCAAAAAACACGAACATTGTGTACTTAGAAGCGAGCAGTCCTAGTAAGTTTGATGGTGAAACAAACTTCAAGTATCTAAAAAAAAATCCCTTTCTTGCTGCGCGTAGTCGGGTAAAACATGGAAATAAGAAGACTTATTTTAATGATAGAAATATTAAGCGAGGAATAGATGATTATCCAGATTATGGCTTAAAATATATTTTTGGGGTAAGAAAGTTTTATTTATATCCTACTAGCCTTTGCCCGTGGGTCCGCCCGCGTTTATAAATCTCTGCCCAAACGCATATCATTTAAAAATTTGAAAAGATATCTTTATTTTACAGACATGACTTTTTACTACTTTATTATTAGTATATGTAGTTAACTATTATGGCGCATAAAAAACCCTTATTATAAAATAACCATGTTCCTTAAAAGCACTCTACTAAAGCTCAAAATGGTTAGCAATATATAAGGAAAATATGGTAAGATTTGTCAAATACTGACCAAAATTTTGTATTTTAATATTCCGTTCATTTGTAGTATTAAAAAAACAATTAACTTTCAAATTTTATGACGACAAATTTCCAATCAACTTTAAAACCACACGGTCGATTTAATTCGATTATACTTTGATTGATAGGTAAACTTGATAGCTATGACCTGTATGTAGAATTTTTCTATTGAATTATCATGTCCATGTAAAAAGTACTATTCTCTACTATTTCGCGCTATCCGGTGACGTCGAAACAGTCACTAAGTCGATTCGTCGGCTTTAATTTTACTTTTATATTTGTCAAAATTTTTTTTTCCAAGGTAAGCGTCTTTTGTTAACATTAAAGATCTATTTTGTAATGAAGAAAATGTAGTTTTGACAACAATAAATGAAAGCCTTCAGAATCGGCTTTATTGTGCAATGCGCGGTCTAATATGCGCCTGAAATAAATGTGTAGCAAAAGTACAGTAGTCTAGTAAGGCTAGATTGCAAGCCTCTTATAATGCGGCGTCTTGTATTTTAGGTAGATGCAGACCCAGAAAATTTTGCTACAATCCAGGACTATGACGATGCAAAACCCTCGATTCTTCGTCAAGGCTTCACAAACAGATGTACCAAGCTGAAGAAATGCATAAAAAAGTGTTGCAACAAAAAGAAGTGCGAACTAAAATGCGCTCAAACCATAGACAGCTATGGTATTTGTGGTAAACAGAAGAGAAAGTCAAAATGCGGAAGCAACTGTCCCACTAAAAGAGGTTCAACATTACCACCTAAGATTTGCCGTCATGTTAAAATTTGATAACCTTCTATTAGGGTTGTGTTAGAAAATTATTTTAATCTTAATTTAGGTACGCTTCGTTACGTAAAGAGTTTAGTTGCCACAGCCATAGACGTTAACAATAGGTAAGGGCCAATGAAGCACGGTCCCCCAGAGTACCGTGTGCCCCCTGCCCCTAAAACACGGGTGTCATTGATGTAAAAATATGCTTTATCCAAGTTAAGGCGTTTGTTTTTTGGTTTTTACGTTCTCGTTGTGTGTGTGAATGTGAAATTATCTCTATTTATCTTAATACGATCCCATAATCGAGAGCAGATACTTGTTGATGGCTTTATGTGTTGGTTGGAGCCAGGGGCGAGCCACCCAGCTACAAAGCCTGATTACGCCAATGGCCACAGGCAGGGTACTAATCGCTATTTTATTACTACTGCCAGCCTTATGTCTGCCTGTGCTGAAGAAATAATAAACAACTTTATCACACGTTTGTAATTTGAATTTCCAAAATCCTTCCTTTGCCTGTTTTGTACAAGATAAGGCCAACTTTCAAGTTTTTAGGCTTTATAGTCACGGCGTCATGAGTGGGTGTGTGAGCGGTACTTCGCTTGCATAAATATGGATTTCTATAGAAATATACATGGAAAAAGCTAGGTACATTTAAAAGGACTCAGTACAAGCACAGCAGATACATGAACTAGTACGTAAACTTCAAGGAAACGCACTGAATCGATACACACATACAGACACGTGCTTTTACACGCTGTCTCGGAGATTGTCGCGGAAAGATAGCGTCGGTTGGCAGTCGCAAGCGCTGCATCGTGTCTTATGGTTGCTTTTAGATTCCGCCCGATGCCAGCCCTAACGCGCCGATCGGGCGTAGGTTATTATCTCGAGAATACCGTGGAGTTTCCTTACTTTTGTATCTACTGTGTTACAAGCGAGCAGATTTAATTAACCTACTACGTAGGAAAACCCCTGCGCCGTGCGAGGCATAAATGCCTACTGTTGCAGGGTTATCAATTTATTTAGCGGCGATGCGACGAAAGGCGCGCGGTGTACTGCGGAGAGCTGCCGACCCTAGTCACACCGCCAGAAACCGCCTGAGATATTGACGTTGTGTGCGTGCTCTGGTTCGTGCGTGCAGGCTCGCACACATATAAGGCGCGCGAGGTACATCTCTGTGAAGATAGCTTACTATTCTGTTTTTACTATGCTACTATTTCACCAGGACCAACCTGAAAGTACACGTTTGTATGTTTGCATACGTATATGTTAATATCCCACCAGAAACATAAATGTAAAAAAATCGGTCAAATGCAAGTAGGACTCGCGCCTTGAGGGTTGCGCACCATTTGAATAAGTTGGTGTAGTATAGACTTTTTAATTAAAAATTATTTTCTCAAAAATACATTGTAATATTACCATTACATACTGTAAAGACCTACCAGAAAATATTTAATCCTGGCGAGCTATTAAAAGTGTCCAGGAAATCTGAATAACTGTTCAGGAAATTCGTATGAACCATATGTTCACAGAGCATATTTCATATGTTTTCTTTTTAAAACTATCCGTGTCTATATTTATAAGAGACTAAGGTTGTTCTCGTTGTTTTTTTTTCTTAGTACTTAGCGTTCTCCTAGATGGCGTTGTCGATGAAGAAGACTAGAAGGCTGCATGGCGGTAAATACCTTTGCCCAGCTGGCAATAATGAAAAAAAGTTGCGTAAAAGCGGGAATTTATGTTGCTATAAATTTTAGTTGAAATTATTTTGTGCAAATAAATTACAAAATGAGTTTAGAAGCGGGCTCTGATATAGATTGTACTCCACTAATGCTTTGCTGAAGAAATCAATAACAATAAAAATGACTAATCGCCCAAATAAATATTTCCTATATAGTCAGTTCATTGTATTTTATGTAACTCATTATCATGAAAAACATGAAAATGTCTCATTTTATTTTTGAGAAAAGCACTATACTTGCTTTGACCGTGAATTAGTAATCCTGGCCTCGTATGTAAAACTCCTCGCCCTACGGGCTCGGTCTTATAACTTACTCGTCCAGGATTGCTTATTTCCTGGTCTTAGCAGTAATGTACTATAAAAATTCCAAGCTTATCAGTACCTAGAAAATTATGGCACAAAATTATGTTGGTCGAGTATTCGAGTATTCGGCCTACCTTGAGTTTTGGTCACGATAAACGTTAGCGACTTGGTAAAACATTTTGTAAGAGAAATTGTGGTTCCCCTGGTAAGCCGCTAGGAGCGCTGCACAATCCCACTCCCACTAATATAATATAATATTATAAATGCGAAGTGCTCTTTCACACCGTATCTACTGAAATTTTGCATGAATATAGTTCTAGACCTGGAATAGGACATAGGCTACTTTTTATCTCATAAATCAGTTCCCATGGGATGAAAATGTGGTTTCAAGTTTCTGTAGAAAAATGATGTGACCCTTTCACGCCGTACCTATTGAACCGATTGGGCTGAAATAAAGTGCTAGATCTAGAATAGGACAAAAAATACTTTTTATCCCATAAATCATTTCCCATGGAAAAGCTGTAAAAGAGACAAAATGGGAAACACAGACGGGCATAATACACAAATTTCACCAGCTATGTTTACTGTGGGTAACAGTCCGAAAAATATTGACAGATGTTAAAGGAGTACGCAAAAACTAATTCAACGCGGGTGAAACCGCGGGCAAAAGCTAGTTTCTCATATAAATATTTTACGCAGTCGTTAACGTGTATTTTGACCAAAACTCATGGTAAAAATTGGCGTTTTCAGTGTTTGTTCAGAGTATATGGCACATAATATTCAGGAAATTCCAACTAACTTGTTTAGTTTTTTAGATATTCCCCGTAAAAAAAATGGTATAAAACTGTCAATTTTGATGGCCCCCCCATTTCTTTATTTTTGGAGATAAATAAGAATGCACTGGTTGAAAATCAACCCCGTAGTTTCAATGAATAACTTTTTTTCTTCATTTTTTTTATTTGTTCCCAAATTTCAAATGAATGGCCAACTGATAGTAGACCATACATATTCCCGGCGGTAAATGATGCATATAAGCTATGTACACATATGTACATAGGTTCTGTAGAGCGTCGTCTCTGTCACCAGAGTATTAGTGCTTCTTTTGACAGTCAATATAATATTTATTATGAATTATGCTCAGATAATTATCTGAGGAATCATGACAAAAGTAACAAAACATATATTTTTTATGTCGAACATAGAATAGTTTCCTTTGATACAGCTAGGATGTTCATTTTCAACCTGTATAGATTTCTATAACCATTGATACCTCTTTGTGATTGAGTAAAGAGGCGTCGTAAGAAGTATCCACTTAAATAATTTACGGTTGCAAATCTGAAACAACCCGCTGCTTTTTAAAACGAAACATTATCTGAATATTAATCAGAGATATAAATATTACCTCCAATCAAACAAACTCAACGAAAACATAATTTCACGGCTTTCCTATAATGTAAATATAGTTAAAGATAACATAATGTTACACGTCAATACACTTGGGTATTGGAGATAAAACAAAAATCAATAAAGCTAAATCAAAATATTTTCCCTTTTATAATATCCAGAAGAAGAATGTTTTCTTTCATTTTAATTATTTGATATTTAATGTAAAATAATAAAAAAGAAAGAAAACATTCTTCTTTTGAAAATTATAATAGAATAAACATTTACATACCTACTGTGCTGTAGCAAAATGGTGGTAGCAAGTTACTCCATGATCGGAGAATTCTTTTGTATAATTTTAATAGTAAGTCAAAAAAAATAGTTTCTAAAATACTTTACACTTCTGTACTATGTATTAAATAGGTTCAGAATTTGAGCACACACGAATGCTATACGAGTAATTTGGTAGTTGTAGTAATAAAACCATTCAAAGGCAACAATTATTAATTCTCTCTTCTCGACTAAACTAACGAAATAGATGTTACGAATTATAAACCAAGCCAAAGTATTTTACACAGTCTCTGTCCCTATTGTGATAAGAAAACTTGAAGTTTTAAGGAATTAAAGATAGAATATGTTTTTTTTTAAACAGTAATATATCAAGATGTAGTTAAAATTATCAATATGTCTTCGCGCTTAACAGCAAAAACCATTATAATTTAAGGTTTTCTTAAGGTAACATATTAGGCCCAAGGTTTTTCTTGTTTTATTTGACAGTGCTTTAATTTTAATTTATGCAAACATCATTTCGTTATGCTGTAGATAAGACCTAATGTTCCATCCTTTGTTTGGGAATAAAAACAATTTAGAGATAAATATACAAAATAATAACATTTTTGGAACTGCAATGTTTACTTCTGTACTGTAAATGTATATGTGCCAGTAATAACCCATATAATTTTATATGTGCTTCTTATTAAACAACTCTGATTGTTATACCAAACTACACTATAGTCTGTATCAGTAGAAGAAAAGACCTAATCTTATTACGATACCCGCATTATAGCAAAAATAAAAAATATCAAGAAATGGAACCCTTATTGGATCACTTTGTTGTCCGTATCTGTCTGTCTGTTTGTCATACCTCCTACAGAAATCTACGGCCCCATAATGCTGTTACAAAACCAGGTTTCCAACTCAACGCGAAAAAAATGTATGCCCCTTACGTAATCAATTTCAAACAACTTGACCCACCACGAAAACCTATAGGGCACTGCCAGTTGCCTGTGAAACTCGAAATTACGTTTACCTACAAGTAAGTCTTAAAGCACTCGTATGGGTAAAACTCAGAAAATTATTTCTTAAAATATTAGGTACCTGTCTATATTTAATTATCATTCAAGAAGTTGAACGACCAACTTAATAAGACCCTTTGGATACAATGATACATCTTAAGTGTCAAGTTAATTTGCTGACTGCACGATTGCACTGCCGATTTTTTTCTTTTTTCAGTCTCTTTCAGAAGGATCTCCATCTTTACTGGATCTAGAACAAATTTCTCACATAAACAAAAGGGTTGTGAAAAACCATGAACCAAGTGGTTTGGTATTTGATAATAAGCCTTATAATCAAGGGCACACAGATGTTAATAGACTGATAAGCCTAGGACATCTGCGACGACGTCACCAGAAATCAATTATTCGTAATCAGGAAGAACCATCTAAAATGGCCCAAGTAATAGCTTTGCTGAAAAAGGTAGATAAATTAAGAAATTAAGATCACAATTTTTTAAATAAGAGAAGGTAGTTGTTTTTTAAGGTTCCGTGCCCAAGGGATGAAACAGAGCCTATGTTTTCTGTCCGTCTGTATGTCACGGGTGTCTAGCCCACAGACGGAATTAGTTACAGATCTGATATTTGTTTGGAAATTTTGTGTAGTGTTGACCCTAAACCGAATACTGAATTATAAGTTCAATTAGATTCGTTTTCAAGGGGAATGTGTGTGAATACATGCAAAAAGAGAATTTTCATATTTTTCTTAGACTAGCGTGACTGACAGACAGACAGCGGAGGCCCGTTTGACACTTCGGGTACAGAACCCATAAAAAATAAATTGGGATTTAATAAACATACTGTCTACTAATATTATAAAAACCATAGTTCTGTGATTAAAACTAGTGAATCCCAATCTATAGAGTATAAATGAAATTATTAAACCACGAATTGAAAACGCAAAGAACGAAAGACTTTCTGATCTAAACGCAAAACCGTTTGAGTCTGATTTATCAGATCTTCAACCAACAACAGAAGAGACAAAACTTTACGCAAGTGAGCAAGATAACTGCACAATACCTCACTTACTCATACAGGTTTGTGCCGTTTCTCAAAGACGTGACGACTAAGATTCATACGTCATTCCCTCTGGTTTCCCGTGATCTGTATAAGCGTTTGCGTTTCGAAATCGATTATTTGTCAGTTTTAATACCAAAGCTTTTCTCTTTCAGGTCCAATTTAAAAGTCACCCACCACTAAAGTCATCAGAGAGGGAGGCGTTTGTATCACAAATATGGCAGCTAGCACCGGAAGTTGCCGAAGAAGACCAGTGTGATCTTCTGAGATTTTGTAAACGAAATTGCAAATACGACAGGTAATAATTACTCACGCCTCTCCCTAGGTAAGGTACTAAAAACTTTAGAAAAACCATCATATTACTTTTATTGTGATCGAATTAACGATTCCAGCATAGCTAACGAACGAAAATAATAGAGAAGTTTTGTCTCTCGAAGAAACGTTTGACTAATGGACACGCAGGACGATTCGTTTTATTGAGACGGTGATCACGTGATAAAGCTTACCTGCGTTTCCATTGGTCAAGTGTTTCTTCGAGAGACAAAACTGCTCTATTATTTTCGTCCATGTTAGCTATGCAAGAACATCTAAGATTGGCGCTATGAACATGAGCACTCTATCTACATTACGTCCTGAAAACTTTTAATCGGTGCACATTTTTATGAATATCGGTTTAGTTTGCCGTTTGATATTACTTTCTCGAATATGATCCTTCTGAGTGACACTATCCAATGGTACAATAATACACGGATTTATTTATATCTACAGCAAAATGTATACTGGAGGCTTGGTAAGTGATCCGTATCACGGATCTAAAACGCTTTTTGCCAACTCCGCAAAATAAAATAATGATGTCCCATAGTATTCTGGGCTTGTGTTTGTAGCGAACACGAAAATAATAATTTACGAATTTCATAAAGAGGGTCATGGAACCTTGATACTGAAAACTGATCGAGTTTTCAGTATAAATTTGGCTGTATAAATAAATTTCACCTTAACTTGTTTGTCGTAATACTCGTTGTTGTTTTTATTTTTTATCAGGTGCACTGACCCATGTGTAGCGGGTTGTCGGAATTTTTTCGATTGTTCCGACGAAGAAAAGGATTGTAGAACGATCAATCTGAGTACAGTACCGCCACTGAGAGATGATTATGTAGATGTACCTTGGAGCGCATGTTGTTGATATAAGTATTTAATAAAAATAGTTAAACTGCAGTTTCGTGTTTCGTTTCTTTTTTGTACGTTATACGTAGCTAGTACAGCGCATCTGATTTGAAGTAAGAGGTAACAGATATGGTGAAAAGAAACCATAATAAACTGATCATTCTTTACTTTGAAAAAGTTTCAAATATTAAAAACACCTCTTTGTTTTATATGAGGTGACTTTCGTTTATATAGCCAAATTCATAATAGAGGCTCAGTTAGTGGTCAGGACCAAGGTTAAATTACCCTGTTAGCAATATACGAATAATTCTTTTTCTGCCTGTATACTTGTTCAAAAACAAATCGACTCGATTAGTATAGGAAGTCTATTTTTTTGCCTATTTCTCAGAAATGGTTATTGAACCTTGGTCCTGACCACTTACTGAGTCTCCAGTATGAAATTGTTCATATAAACAAAAGCCACCTTATATTTTGACGTCATTCGTATCGTCGTCAGTCAAATATAGAATATAAAATTTACAGATACGGTAGAAATGCGAGAGTTAGTTTAAAAAAACGAGCCCTACCTGGAAATCTGACTATCAATACATACAGTAGAATCTGACGACCCAAGTGAGCAAAATAAAATCTCTTGTATTTATGTTTTGGTACTTACGAGTGTATATATATTTTTAATAAAGATAAAGGCACAGTAAGCATATTTATTATAATAACATTACACATAAAGACCGCATATTCATGCGATTATTTGACAACCGCCTCTTCCTTCTATAGGTTCGTCTAAACTGTTCATATTTTATTTTTTTAACAGCACATACTCCAAGACGCGTATGGATCTTGGTCTTGTGGAGCTCTGGTACTAGGGTTTGGTTTATGCTTACAGCCACACTCGTTCTCCTCCCCACCACAATTATCTTCATGCTCAGGTGGAAGAGCTCCACTAAGTCCACATTTAAAAGTTATTGTGCATTGGATAATACACTCCTGCATTTTTACTCCTTTTATTTTCGTACAATCTTCTTTGCATGTATTTTGTTGTCTACATTCCGTTTCTTGGCGCAAACTTAAAGCTGTTCTTAGAGTTTTGAGGTCTATGACACTATTTTCAATTGGTTTTTCAATTTTGTGTCTCAGTATACTGTCTTTTTTGGTTTTCTCGTGAAAATGGTCACTGAGGTTGTTTTTATTTTTGTATAGCTGTAAAAGAGAAATAAATATAGCTACAAGATGAATAAACGTCCTCATGACATAAGTATATGCCAAGAAGAAGTTGTAAGAAGTATTATTCTATTCCTTTAACACTATCTTTTGCCCGCGTTTTTTCTTCGACAGTTTTCAGTTGATCAAGAAAACTGAATCCAAATCTATTGAGTGGTTCTCGAGTTAAAATCAGATGAGCGATAATGTTATAAGAAAATTGGTTCTAAAAAAGATATTTCACAGACACAACTTTTTTATTACCATGTTTTATAAGTAATATAGATAGTTTTCAATTTAAGTTATCAATTCCATACGAATCAATAAGAATAAACATTTCAACAAACTTCGCTCCATAGGATATTCGAAACAAAACACTTGGTATTTTTATTAGTAGAAATTATACAAACCTTTTTGAACAAAGTTCTTAACAGAGCACGAGATCCCGTTTTCGTATTCAAAACAAAATCTTCTCTATTTATATCTAAATGTCCTAGATAATTAGGATCATTATCAAATACCAAAGCTGCTGGTTCATCATTTGTGCCTATTGTGTTGTGATCTCGAAATATTCGTTTAAGTTTCAGCAAATTTGATGAAGATTCTGTAAGAGTGACCTAAAATAAAGATAAATAATTTGTTATATCAATTGTACTTAATTATTTGCACAATAAAGTAATAGAAATACTTCAACATGCAGTTTCATTAATTTCCGTAACAAATAGTTATTTTTTACTGTCTTGAATGAATGACACTTTATTGTATACAAAACAAACACTGACTGCAAAGTTAAAATTTGACTCAAATGTTACTGGAGGTAAATGTTCTTTGCGTTTCGTTTTTTTATCAGGTAAAGTTGTAAAAGCCAAATGGGCAAAATCAAATCCCCATCGAGCGGCGGGTGGGCTAGGTTGCCGTGTTATATGAAAGTGAAGTGTGGCAAGCCCCTACTGAAGGCAAGCAATTAACCAGTAGGAGCTAGAACACCTTTCTATCCGCTGCCCCATCCTGTTCTCCAGCAGAAGTTTCGCTGAAAGAAACAACGCGCAGGCGGAAAAACCATCCGCTCATCAAAACCATCGTATTATAATTTCATCAGCAAGGTGCGACCATGTTCAGACGCTGTCTAGTGACAGCCATCAGGTTGGACCTTGTGGTGGCAGAGATTGACAGCCAAATATAACTGTGAAGTGCGTGTTCACGTTAGCACTACCAGGAATTAGCACGCCGATAAGCTCGCCTTTATGCTATCCGTCCATCAGCCTGTTTTCATCCACTGCTGGACAAAATTTTTTTTTTATTGGAATATTTATTTCGAATCAGTCCTTATTATGAATACCATGAATATTATGTATATAATAATGTCTCACTCTGTGGTCTAGTGGTTGAAATGTCTCGACGATCAATCCAGAAGCCACAGGTACAAACCCCTTAGGAGTAAAGTGTTCAGTGTGCGTGTTTATTTTTGTGCAATAATTAATCTTACCAAGACAATCAGAAAACAAAAACATGTTGAAATACATGTACCAACGGCCATTTCTATATAACACAGACGAAATTTTTCAATTTCATTATCGTACAATCTAATTTGATTTTCATTCATTAATTTTATAGTTTTACTATCCAATTGTATTACAATTATTTATTATATAAGTATTTCTTTTTTTTACATATTCTACTACCTAGCAGACTCCACTATAAAGATGGCGATAGCTTTAATAATTTTTACAAATTGCCTAAGTTCTCTTTTTGAAATGGTAAGCATATACCAGTTTTTTTTTTAAATAAGTTAATAAATATTTTTTCTCAAAAGCCAAATATTGGCCTTGAGTTTTTAGTAAATTGCGTTTTTTTATTAACAAAAGCAAATAAAAATACAATTAAATGCGCTATATTTTGATCCCTCGGTGTGGTCGTCATCAGACGAACGAAAAATATAGAAAATGAATAAAATATGTATTGATTGATGTATTACGATAATTAAATTGTTTATAGATACCAACTTATTAATAATAAATTATTATGTCAAAATGATAAAACTAAATTACGATAAATATTCATATTACATGATTCTAAATGAAAACATAAGGTCTTGCTCGCAGAGCCGCATTTGGAATCTCTGAGGATATGACCAAGGTTATTGATGTACATAAGCAATTGTGTAATATAGGTAGTCAACAATTTATGTCAATCTTAAGCATACGTTTTGTTCGGCTATGATCTTCAGGTAGGTGAAGGAGATCGCTAGAATGGGCTTCCTTCCAAAAACTAGAATACAATGAGTAAAGTCAAAGCAAACTACATCCTGACCTTGCACACTTGTGGTGCTGAAACAAGGGCGCTGATGAACGCGGAAAATTTCAAAGAGCCATGGAAGGGGTCATGCTAGGCACAACTTTCCTGGACCGATTGCCTAACGTCAGGATTCGATGGAAAGTTAAAGTCGAAGATGTGGGAAACTGGATTACGAGATTACATTAAAGTGAAGATGAGCAGGATATTTGGTAAAGCGGGAAGATGGACGATAGAGTGAAGGAGTAGTAGAATAGTGGATAAGAAAAAGACGACAACCAGTTGTTTGACCACTTAGTCATTGGGCCGACGACACTGCCAGAACAGTTGGAAAGTGGTCGCGACTGACAGAAGACCGGAAATATTGGCGTGAAAAAGAAGAGGCTTGTGGCGAAACTAGCTGGGGAACAGTGAACGAATATTATGGCCGCATAAATATCTATACAGATGGAATTTACCAATGAAACCTGTTTTTTTTGTAATATTTATTAATTTGTTTGCTGCCAAACATTCTGTACGTATATTTTAATACCTCGTTTGTGTTTGCAGGTGCATGGATCAAAATCTTTTTCAAATGTACTGAGCCCCGAAGTCCTATCTCAAATTTTTAGGACTTCTGTACGAAGTAATGAGCCTATAATCCTTAAATATGACAGCAACCTAAATTCTTTAAACTATATATATGAAAATACAAATAATATGCACAGTAAAAATGAGATTAATCCAAGAAACTTGAATGAGCTTTTAGCGCCTGTCAGTCATGTAAGTTTTACAGGTAATACAATTAATGCATTAAAACTAAAGAAGTATAGCCGGCTCTACACTCATTGCGTGAACGTCCACTGGCGTGCGTTAACGTGAGTAGATATGGATAGTTTAGTTTTTGGTATTTTGCAACCGCGGGAAAGGACCCACGGGACGATAAATCTTGTATGGAAATCTTTTCTCCCCATTCAAATAATTGCGAAATAAATAACTATGACAAAACCGTAACCTGAGCTGATCGCTTTTTGTGGATATCTACAGAACATGGAATCAAATTTGCGTAAATGTTGGTTTTCAAGGAATGTATGCACAAATATTATGATAATACGTAATATTCTTTGATGTTTGTCATTTTTTAAATAGAAATTTTTGATATCTCTCAATTTATGATATCTCTCACTTTTGACACATATCAATTTTATATTCTTCAGTTTTTATACGTATCACATTCTAAATATAAGATTTTTTTTGAATCTGTCACTTTTGAAACGGCTATGACACCTTTATAAATTTAGACACATATTCCCTCGCGTATAACTTCCACCGCTGATAACTAAGTATTTTTTTGCAAATCTGTCACTTTTTCCGTACAATAAATGTTGTCATCTGATATTTTTGACTGTTTTTGTGAAACTCGATATTAAGTACATCACCGACTAGTACATAATTTTATCTATTTTGGTGTGACATGTCAAAAAAGCAATCTAACGTAACTTTTACTCACTATGTAATATGTTTATGTTACAGATTTACCAATTGAAAAAGAGACAAAATCTGGAAGATTTTCTGCCAGAACGTGACAACCAACATAGTTCCTTTAGATCAGGAACTGAGCAAGAAAATTTGGTTAAACAACAATCAAAAAATCAAGATAAGGAACCTTTATTAAAAACAATATTGCGTCTGCGGGATGAAATACTGTGCAGTGAAAATAAAGAATGCAACGAAAAATGTGACTATGAGAAAGATAAAAAATATGCATGTAAAGAGACTTGTGAAATGACGTTTAATTGTAAGAAGAGTGGTCAAACAAAAGATGATTGCGACAATGATGGTTGTTCTGATGATTGCCCCAGTAATGATCAAGATGAATGTGGAGAAAAATTTCCAGGTACAAAAGCACCAAGGAAAGCTAAATCTGGTGTATAAAGATAAGGTGTTTTGTTTTATTAAAGTCATGTAATTACTAATATTGTCATTTCTGTTTTATTCTCCATAACATGGTATGAGTTATGTATGACTTATGTTATAAGCGATTTCCAAGACCGTCAATGATCAAGTTTTCAGCTTTAAACATAGATGGTGTTGCGCTATTCTATCCTATCTAACAGGCTGATGCTGTTTTATTCGCTGCTGGATATAGGTTTTTCTAAGATTTCACCACTCTTGGCGGTCCTCCTGGAGGAAATGCCCATACTCACACACGGTGGGCAGGATGAAGTGGCAAAAGCTGTTTTATTTCCGTTTTAACCTCTATCACATTTTACTGCGCCATTTACTCATATGAAATAATAAGTTTAGTTTTTCAAGGTTATTATTGCCAGGTTTAGTTTCCAACTTACAAGTGGCTTTTTAGAACAACGATCACATGTAGGGCGAGATTCTTTTCACAAATTATGCAATGGGCTCATAGTTCTCTTGGATGATGGTACTAGAATTAAAAAAAAAATAGGGTTCCGTACCCAGTAGGAGCCAAATATATTATGCGTAACGCATCAGTTATTTACGAATATATGACCCAGCTTTACCTTCTACTTGTGCACAACTCGTATATTATAGTAGTTTATGAAACTGGTACATAAAAATATTATTATAAACACGAGTGTCAGTTTAAAAAACGAGGCGTAGGCGACTTTTTTAATAGAACACGAGCCTTTTAATACCAAGTTATGTATAGTTTCATACACTACTTTATCTAAACTCATGCCTTCTAACCTGTTTTCATATTTTTTGTAAATTTGTCGTTAGCCATTTTTGATTATTCTTGTAAAAGCTTGTTTTAAAGTGTTCGTAATATCCGTCGTTATTTCCAGAATGTTAGGTGGAGTCAATATCATCACCATCCCTGCTTTCGGTAATTTTAGGGCAAAATAATTCTTTTGACCCATAAAACCACAGTAAGTAATAAATACATTTCCTCGAAAACTATTAACTAACAAACTGTTCATCCATTGACGGACCGAGTCCAACGCTAGACAATACCTGGTTGAAAATAAAGTTGACTGTTACCTCGTTACTGTTTTGTACGTATTGGAGAACATTATATGAAAACTTCATTGGCATTTGATATTAAACCTCAGACATGGCTGTATGGGCTAAGTTCCCTTTGCCTTCCTAGTTAGTATCACATGTACTGTAATCTCAGAAAAAGTTATTTTATAGCATTATGTTGTTCGGAGACCTATAATATATATTTCTTTTGTGTTTCAGAGACTTTCATGAAAAATATTTTTCATTATGCCAGTAGTTTTGAGTTCGTAATGAAGATTTTACGATATGAGGGTAGATAAAATTACTTTTATACTACAACTGCTTGGAAAGTTCCTTCTTACTTTTTCGAAAACGATGAGAATAAACGTCATTGCTGTCATAACAATATGCGGGCGTAAAAAATGTATGAAAATTCATTGTTAACGTGCAAAGCGGGCAGAAAAAGTTTATGAAAATCCATTGTTAACGTGCATAGCGGGCAGAAAAAGTATATGAAAATCTATTGTTAACGTGCTGTTTTTTTTTATTTGTTGACAACATCCGTACGATAAGCATAAATTTTACATTATAAAGGGTATAAACTTCTCGGTACATAACCTAGCTTGAACAATAATGCCAAAAGACAAAAAGTTTTTGTCTTAGTTTGCAAAATAATACTGGCCACTTGCTATTTATGATCATACAAAAATAAAAAAAGTGAAAGTCAAAAAGTTTTTATGTCTAAATTTGCAAAATAATACTGGCCATTTGTACATAATTAAAAAAAGAAATAAAAAACTGCAAATCGAACGCGAGTCATCAATCTGTTTCTTTGATTGTATCTTTATTAAAAGTAACTCAAAATGTCGTCTAGTAGTGATATAGAAGAATGGATGATTTTGTCTTTTATTTTCCTCGCAGGTGTAGTATAAAGCACTATGTATCACTCGGGAGAAAGTGCGATTCCCAATCGGCCTCTTTCTCCAATCAGTGAACAATGTACTATTGTCACTCTAGCTTCATTCGTCGTATTTTCATTATATTACTCCTGGGAGAATATTAAGAAACGGAACCCCTGTCAGTCCTATACACTTTGCAGCATTTTAATCACTTTTGTACCAATCCTTTTAAGTTGAATATTGTATTAATAATTGGAATCCAATAAACTTTCTATACATTTAATTTAACTTCAGTCTCTTTACCAATGGCAATTGTTTTAGTTTTTCTAACGAAATGTTTTTGTATTCTAATTACTATTACTTCGGTTAGTTAAGACTTTTCGAAAATAGAATGCTCTTCTGTACTTAAAAATAACAGTAACTTAAATTTAAACATAATAATGTACATGAATGAGATTACTTACTTAAAATATCTAAAAAAAAACTCTTTTGGGAAGGGGTTTTAAATATACCCGTGTTTTACAGTCTACTTTTCATCACTAATGCGAGAAAATAAAAAAAACTTACAAAATAATGCTTGCAACAACGTTTTCGACGAGAAAATTTTACTGCTGCCATTTTTATTTTTCTTCTGACTTTTTATTTTTATGTGCAATCATGTCTTACTGGCCAGAGTGTTATCGTTTTAAAAATAAAACTAACTTAGTCATTGTGCTAACTCTTAAACTTCTTTTTAACATATCATTTAGGATATTTCCTACAATATAAAATAATTTTCCATAATATAATATAACTAAAATACAGAATAACAAAATTCTAGATATTTTCTATTGTCATTTAGCTAGATAGTAACTGTAAGGCAGCCTCGTTCCATTTTCAAATTTACTTACCTCCCTAGGTTTGCAAATCGAATTTACCTCCCGCATTTCGAGTTAAATACGACTTACTTTCGGAGCATTAGTGATGAAAAATCATTACGAATAGGAAGCTTGAACTGTAAGCGATTGTACATTCCGGAATAAACATTGCCTCTGTCATGTCAAAGCAGACTGTTATTATTACAAGGTTATACAGTTTTGAAAATCAGTTAAATAATTGCAAATATTTCCTCAAATGCTTGCATCTCTACCCAGTATATTAACCAACAGAAAATATCATTTAGCTATACTAGAGTCGGTATCATATAAGATTTTGATTATTTGTTTTACCATAACGTTTAAGGATTTAATTAATTAATTATATATATCATAATTATAATTAATTAATTTTATCAAAATGGTCTCTATCGCTTGTCATTAAGGCTTGGCCCATGGTGCCATCCATTGTAAACGTACAGCACAATGTAGAACTATGTAGTTAATAATGATAGATTGTTATTCAAGGGAGGTAATAAGCGATCAATTATTGCACCTTGATGGTGCAATAATCGATCACTTACACCGTGTGTAACACGTATAATAAAACTAATAACATATTTTGCATGATACAAAAATCAATTCGACTTAATATCAGTTTAATCTCACTACAGATTTCCATCTACAACGATCCTGACACATTTCTTGGCACTTCGGTAAAAGATGGTGACAGGGTCTGATGATGGGACTGGAAGATGGATACGGGATCTCCTCAACGGACAACGGCAGACCCTTCGAGTTTGGGCTTATTTGATTGGTCTTTATTAACACTTTGGTAAAACATGGTAACCAGGGTCTACTGATGGGACTGGAAGGTGGGTACAGGATATCCTCAACGGACAACAGCAGACCCTTCGAGTTTGGGCTTATTTCTCAAAGATTCAAAGATTCAAAATGTTTATTTGTAAAATTGATACATAAAGTACACGTTTTACATGTCAAATCTTATCTGTATAAAAATAATATTTTATAATTAAACAAATATGATACTTACGGGAATTATAAAAAAAAAACTATATTTAAGTTGGGCCACTAAAGTTATACACATGCATAAAATAAAGACTTATTGGAATAATAATATTATGATACATAATGCAATTAATAAATAAGTTGATAAATAAACTGAATAGACCATAAATAAATATAATGCCTAACCAAATATATACTAACATAAGTAAAAAATTAAAATATTGTATATACCTACATAATGCAATGAATAAATAAGTTAATAGATAATAAACTTTAAATAGATATAATGCCTAAATCCGCCCATTCGATTAATCTTGCTAAGAAGAAGGGCAAGAAACTTAGCAAGGTCATGTCTTTTTTATCAGTATTTTTTTTCTCGATATGGCTTAATACTATTACAGTCTTTTTCTTACATAAAATTATACAAAACAATGTATTAAACTTTAATAACTAAAGGATAAAAATATAAAAGACAGAAGGAAATTGTGTCATGAGGAAAAAAAATACATCTTAGTCTACCTGTCTAATGAGGTAGTAAGTTACAATACTATTCAAAACATCATCCACCTGTCTCATATAGTTTATATTTTTTTATAGTCAGATTATCAACTAATAAATGCTATTCTTTGGTCTTTATTAGCACTTTGGTAAAACATGGCAACCAGGGTCTGATGATGGGACTGGAAGGTGGGTACGGGATCTTCTCAACGGATAACAGGAGACCCATCGAGTTTGGGCTAATTTGAGTTTTCTGTATTAGTACTTTGGTAAAACATATTGACCAGGGTCTAATGATGGGACTAGAAGATGGGTACGGGATCTCTTTAACGGACAACAGCAGACTCTTCGAGTTTGGGCTTATTTGATTAGTATTTATTAGCACTTTGATTAAACATGGTGTCCGTTGCATATAGTTGTTCAAAAAATCATATTATTTTGTTTTCCTTATTTCCATGAAAATCTCTTCGACGCGGGTGGAGCTGCGGGCAAAAGCTAGTAATAATATATAAATAAAATACAGTATAACAAAATAAAAAGGAAATAGGCAGAAAAGATATTTTCCATTGTCATTTAGCGAGACCAGTGATTGACTACTCAGTCAGTGACTGTAAGGAACACTCGATTGATAGTCAAATTTACTTTCCTCCCTTGGTTGGTAAATCGAATTTACCACCCGCATTTCGAGTTAAATACGACTTACCTTGAGAGCATTAGTGATAAAAAATAAAGTAATCATTGAAACATTTCGTGTCACTTTCTTGTAATTTTTAAATCATACGGACAATTTTCTTTTCAATATTCTGCTATTATTGTAGCTAAACACGTTTCACGGCCTACCATACTTCGGCCACAAATATGGGACCAAATTTAACGTGCCTTCCGAAGCATGCTGACCGAACACTATTGTACCCCTACGGGATTTGAACCAACGACCTATGAATTCGTGGTCGAGATGCCCGTGCCATTAGAATAGAATAGAATAGAATAAAGCTTTATTGGTATCACACAACTTAAGTTCAACATAATAAACTAAACAAAACAAAAGTGACACCCACAAGGCCTCCACTCAGCATGTGTCATGGCACCATTCTGTACCACGACGCTGGTCTTCCGTAGACACCTCGCAGGGTAAGGTTACTGAGCATGCAACATCAGTAGCAGAAAACTTAATCATCTTATTTAAAAATAGACTATAATATATTTATTTATTACACAGTAATGTTTATAGAAAACAGAAACAAAAAGAAATTTTATAAAACAATTTAACTACACAGGCACTAAAACGTGCTTTAGTGAGTTAAATGTAATTAATGCCTATTTACTTTGTCAACTGGAACTTGCTTGAGACTTCTTTCAATCTACTTTTATTTCTGCAGGGACAAGGAACAAAAGTGTACTCAAATATATATGACCCCGAAGCAATATCTCAAATATATAGAACAGTTGTGAAAAACAAAGAGCCTGTAATACGTGCATTTGATAATGGTCCTTATTTTGTAAACATTAGATTCGATAATACAGGCAATGAACCCAAGGAGGACTATGAGATCGACCGAATTGCAAACTTGAAAGATCTTTCGAAGTCTGTGCATCATTTAGATGATGAACTTACGTTCTACATTTGATGATTTTTTATATATCGCTATAATAACTATAATCCATTTACTATTCTTACACCAAACAGGATCTAATAACCCATTAGGAATTAATAGAAATTATGATAAAATTCCCTTTCATCCATTTTTCTCATTAAAGGATTTAACAGGATTTATTATTATATTATTTTTTTTAATTGACTTTTGAGTTGAAAGTTTATTGCGTGAACGTCCGCGCCCCTGCGTGAACGTGAGTAACTATGGATGTTTTTTTTGACTATTCCAGGTTCATTATTGTTATTTCGCACACGTAGAAAGGGGCTCACGGGCCATATCAACATCCACAGCGTTGCTTCAAATAGGCGCGAGCAGTGGTGACTACTAAACGTCTGTGCAGTAGTTCTTTAATCTGTCTTTTTTCCTTAAGAGGCCTGTAGCCGACGGCTTGAAGTCAGTCGCGCCCGGGTTCCCTATGGTTGCTATTTCATTCTACATTTAACTTCCGATTATAGAGCACTGACAGACTGTTATTGGTTGGCCCGAACGTTCATTTCCCGAGCTCGTACGGAACTAACCGAACACTAAGTTAACGCGAGACAAAATTCATGTCTTGAAAAACTCGAGAATGGTTTTGGGTCTTCCTATGATTTCAGGAGAAATATCCCTAAAATTGAAATAAAACAAAAATATTTTTGAATTGTGTAAAATATACTATGCTCTGAACCTAAAATTATTTAATTTGTTGTATCGCTTCTAGGACATTACGGTACATAAACATTCAAGAAAATATGTGTAAAATCCAGGAGTTCATACGCTTGTAACTTTTCAATGTATTTGATTTTGATAAATGTTTTAGGTTCACGTCATAGAAATGGTATGGGATATGTTGAAAAAGAAAAAACAATAAGCAAGTACCTATCAATGAGGATATTATCAGCGAACAGCGCTAGTATGGGAGTTAAGGCGAATAGGGTCGCCTAAGGGATTGCATTTGTTCTTTCAACGGTTTTTGTTTTAATATGCTGGGTCAACTACTTATCTGATCAATGGACAAAACTTGGACACGTTTTTTGTCAGACCTTTGTCTTTCCGTTGTTGGGTCGTTTACATAATTGGACACATTGCACTCGATAGATTTTATTTTTGAAAATGATGCCTTTTTAAGTAATTATTCGTTTATTAGAGTGCATTACAAACCAGAAAAGATAAATTAGAAACAAATGTAAAGACAAGATTTGTTTCTAATTTATCTTTTCTGGTTTGTAATGAACTCAAATAATAATAATATTTAGAGTATTCAAAAGCGATGGATTTCGCATTAAAAACATAATCTTAGTTAATGAGAACTGTAAATTTCTTAACTGTCTGAAGCAACACATATTGTAGCAACGACAGCGCCATCTGTTCCTAAGAACAAAGCGTGAAATCACATAACGCCCTCGTGAGCGTTCAGTATGTGCATTACAAGCTGGTTGGATCAAATAGTTACAAAAATGTTCGGTGGACAAGTATGGTGGAAAAATTCAACGGTCTAGGTAAGTACCTCGGTGGCGCAGTCAGTAGCGCGCTTGTCTTGATAACAAGAGGTCGCAAGTACGAATCATGGCCCGAGGAATTTTTTAAAATTCTTGTCTTTACATTTGTTTCTAATTTATCTTTTCTGGTTTGTAATGCACTCTAATAATAATATTTAGAGTATTCAAAAGCGATGGATTTCGCATTAAAAACATAATCTTAATTATTCGTTTTGTGACTAAACGGCTTGAGTTTTATATCTGAAATTACTGCTACAACAAGAAAACATGTTTTATTTTCAAATGGCAGGGGAAAAAAATCCTACATAAATTACTTTTTCGTAAAATCCAGAAAAACCTCGAAAATTCACTGATTATGCGTGCCCGCAGCGCACGAAGCGAGCGTTCTAATATAGACTTCTGACAACATACTGAAGTTCAAAATCGCTCAGTAAGATTATCGTGCACCAGGAGTAAGGCCTTGTTGACATCTGACATTTTTCACATCTGTAATTTTTGACAAATCTGTCACTTGGTCATGCTGGCTATCAACTAGCACAACTATATCGGAGCCAGTTTAAATAAACGAAAAGCACAATTGTCACGACCGAACGTTGAAATACTATTATCTACCAATTTATCGGAACCTATTTTTGTGAAGATCCATATTCAGTACATTGCGAAACAAAAAAAGAAATTACGATATCATATACTTATCGAGCATTTATATTACAGATTCATCAATTTAAAAAAATACAAAGTCTGGAAGATGTACCACCAGAACGTCACCACCAACACAGTTCCTTTAGATTAGGAACTGAGCATGAAAATTCGGTAAAACAACATTCAGAAAATCAAAATAAGGAACCTTTATTAAAAACAATATTGCGTCTGCGGAACGAAATACTGTGCAGTGAAAAGAGAGACTGCAACAAAAATTGCAACTATGAAAAAAATAAAAAGTATGCATGTAAAGAGACTTGTGCACTTTCTTTCATCTGCAAGAGGGATGGACAAAAAGAAGATGATTGCGAAGAAAGTGATGATTGCAAAGGTTAATTACTAAAGATGAGCTAGAGATGGGTTTTGTTTTATTAAAGTTATGAAAATACTAATGTGGTCAATTGTCTTTTATAAAAGCAAAATTTATACTTGCGATTGTCGGCACTTAGTAAAACTGGAAACAAATCTTGATTAAAACACTTGCTTTAATTTAACACTGAATATATTTTATTCAGTGAGACTAGTACAGGTGTTTTAATTTAATATTTATTTTAATTTTATTATATTTATTTATTACTAATAAATTTAATTTATTTTTTGTAATCAAGATGTCTTTTATACATTTCCCATGACATTTAATGAGCGATTTTCAAGACAATCCATAATCAAGCTTTAAGCTTTAAAATAGATGACGTTGCGCTTATTATCAAGTGTCAAAAGTAGTTTTTCTTTATCACTTTTTATCACCTCATTTAGTCAAAGTCTTAAACACAGATCACGTTTTATACGCAAAGGTCGCTGACTAATAATTATTTAGTTTTAAATGAAAAAAAGACAAAATGTATAAAACTCACATTTGGTAATGTAATTCAAGTAGATTTAAACTACTTCTGCAGGGGTCCAAGCTAGAGTTATTCAAAAAAACGAAGTTTTTCGGCATAACTATAGACTCTCGTCTTCAGTGGACTCCCCACATAGAAGGCCTTTGTTGTAGACAAAGTTCAGCCGCATACGCTGTTAGACAGATGATGCAAATTACTGATGAGGATACTACTAGATTAGTGTACTTGGTAATTCGCCTATTTTAAAATTTTTTGTCTGCTTTTTGGAATAATTAGACCACTTTAGGAATTTAATTTGAATAATATATATTTTTAAGCTTTAAAACCGATTTTATAAGTATTTTAGTATTTACAGGAAATGACGTCATCACATTAGGTTAGATAAACCCACTCGTTTTGAAACGGAACCCAATTCAAACAAATGCAAAGCAAAGCAGTCAAAGTGACACATCAGTATCAGTGTTTCCAACAGCAAGAGTAATTTTAAAATTTCGACCTCAGTATTTCTTTTTTCAAAACTTCGATTCTGATAGAACTAAAGAATATGGGTACCAACCCAGTTAGGTTGAGTTCGAACAAAAATCATAAATCTACATTTAACACCTAAATCAGGTTCATGATCCGACAAGCAATATATTTCTGTTAAAATAAACTAGCTTTAAATACCTATTCGTGCAATGACCTCTGTCTAATATAAATAATTATTAGTAATTAATAATAATTTAATGAATAATTCTTATATAAGTAGTTCTATACGCATTATAACTTTGGGCGCACGGTACTTGAATTTTTTGTTTTGATTAAGGGTGTGAGGTAGTTCTCGAATTCTGACAATTATTGGTAAATTACCTATTAAAACAGGGATTTTTGATAAAGTTGGTAACATTTAAAATCTGTCAGCCTTTCGAAAGCGTTCAAGAAAAATACGTTCAAAGAAAATGGAAATGTGTGACGATGACGTCACTGAAGATCAAGTTAATGTCATCGCTTTTTTTTTCATTTAATAAATGTTATGAACGCTTATTTTAAAATCTGTCTACTAAAAACGGTTCAGGAAAGCTATTAATCGAAATGGTTTTGAAATCGTAAATATTGGTGAAAACAAGAATAGGCCAATTCGATAGTTTTTTTTTTTTTTGGTATGCTGCTCCATAACTCTTACCCGATATGTTTTTTTTTGGTAGATTTTCCTTCCAGGTAGATCCCATTTTAGTTTGGTCGATCAAAATCAAATCAAAATCAAAATATTTATTTTTGCAAAATAGATACATAAAGTATACTTTCTACAAGTTTTTTTTTTGTTATAATATAAATGTATCATACAGAGAAATTAGCCAATAACCAGTGTGCTAACTAAAGTACAAAAACTTCAACACCTATTTAATTTACTCAAATAAACCAACATAAGCAATAAATTATACAATAACCATAACATTGTGCTAACTAAGGTACAAAATCTTTACATTTATTTAATTTACTCAAATAAACCAACTAATGCAATAAATTAGTATACAAAGAATTTAGCCAATAACTAGTGTGCTAACTAAGGTACTAAAAACTTAAGCACTTGTCACTCAAATAAACCAACTTAAGCAATAAATTATACAAAGAATTTAGCCAATATCCAGTGTGCTAACTAAGGTACAAAAACTTTAACACTTATTTAATTTACCTAAATAAACCACCTTACGCAATAAAGATCAAGAGACGAAATCACGCAGGCTTTTCTCTTTCTGTGTAACAGAAGGTTTTTCTGTCTTTGTGTAACCAAAGTAGCCAATATTGGTCTTCCTTCCGTGGCTACAAAATAATCATTGTGGCGCATACAGAGAAAAATAAATACAATAATAAAACGCAATCAGTCAATTATGCTACAATATACTAACCACAGAAACCGTGATGGTATCGCTCACTATAACTTTTTCATAACTACTATCAGTATTTCATTTTAGTTTTTTAGATTACAACTTTTCAATAAAGTATTCTTTTAAAACCTCTTTTATATTTTTGTCCTGAATTTTACTTTTGATCGTAATTAGTAGATTGTTTATAAGGCGTGGTATTAGGTACTGTGATGTTCTTTTTCCGAAGTCAAAGTTAATTTTAACAATTATAATATATCTTTAGAATATAAAAAAAATATATAATAATACGGGAAATAAAATATACACCTGCATAAATAAATGCTAGTCGTAAGTTTTTAAATAAATAAATAAATAAAAAATAAATAAAATAGAGGAATCTAGGAATAAAAATATTATATATACATAATGCCTAACCATCCGCACCATTCGATTAGTATTGCTAAGAAGAAGGGCAAGAAACTTAGCAAACATTCCTTTTTTAAAAATAAAACATATGATACAAAATCATATACATACCTACTCAAGTAAAGGCATAAAAAAATATAAGACTGCAGAAATTAGTCACGAGAAAAAAAATATATCTTAGTCAACCCGTCTCATATTGTCTATTACCTTTAACAAAGTAAGTTTACATATTAATTAATTTTAAGCCTTTAGAGGAATCATACAGTATTAAAATATGCTAATTATTAATTAAAATATTGAATAAGATTATTATTATTTATTACACCATGCTTCATTATCGTCCAAATAATCATTGATTTTATAGTAGTCCCTGCTTAATATATAGTTTAAACTTATTTTCAGGCAAACTAAGGACCTCCTCTGGAAGCTTATTGTAAAATCTTATAACATGTCCTACAAAAGAGGTACCTACTTTGGCAAGTCTTAATTTTGGAAAACCTAGTTTATGTTTGTTTCTGGTTTCAACAGAGTGGTGCACACCAAGCCTCGGGAAATTATCAATATTTTTTCTGACATATCTAATAACTTGATAAATAAATTCACATGGGACCGTAAATATATTAATTTCTTTAAACTTTTCTCTTAATGAATCTCGGTACTTCATGTTATAAATAGACCGAATCGCTCACTTTTGCAAGACAAAGACTGCTTCTATATCCGCGGCTCTACCCCACAACATTATGCCATATGACATAATGCTGTGAAAATAACTGAAATATACTAATCTAGCAGTATTTTCATCAGTAATCTGCCTTATGCGTCTAACAGCGTATGCGGCTGAACTAAGTCTACCACAGAGAGCTTCTATGTGGGGACCCCACTGAAGACGAGAGTCTATGGTAATACCTAAAAACTTAGTTTTGTTAACTAACTCCAGCTTGGACCCCTGCAAAAATAAGCTGACATCTACTTTAATTACATTTGGGAAAGTAAACTTTATACATTTCGTCTTTTTTGTATTTAGAACTAAATTATTTGCAGTGAACCAAACAAGAATCAGAGAGAGAGTTGAATTCGCGTCATCAAGAATATCGTTATGTCGATTCACTTTAAAAATAAGTGGCGTGTCATCTGCGAATAGAACTATCTCAGATAAGTCTATAACTAAGTAAAAAAGGTCATTTATGTATATTAAAAACAACAGGGGCCCCAATATGGAGCCCTGCATTTTGACCAATGCTCCAGATGACTTTACTCCATTTATGTCTATCTTTTGAATCCGGTCACTAAAGTATGACTTAAATAACGCCAAAGATTTACCCTTAACTCCATAGTGATCTAATTTACATAAAAGTGTTTCATGATTAACGCAATCAAAAGCTTTTGAGAGGTCACAAAATACACCGAACGCATCCTGCTTTGCTTCCCAAGCGTCAAATATGTGCTTGACTAAAGCAACTCCTGCATCAGTGGTTGACCTCCCTTTAGTGAATCCATATTGTTCACTGTGAAACAACTTATTTAAGTTAAAATGAGATTATTATTTATTTGTGACCCTGTTAGTGATTCTGAGTAAGGGAATTCACATAGTATGATTTTATGAACACTAAATTTTCAATACTATCTCCTATTAATAGAATAATTGTAGTATTTACATTGCTGTTGAATTACATTTTCATCATATGTTCCAAAATTTGAATGAATGATGCACCTGGCATGCAAATATTAATGACATTTTGCATCATATTGTTTCCTAATAAAAGTCCTAAGTTTTTGCCAATTTTATCAGAAAAAACAACGGTGCCTTGTTCCTTGGACTCCGAGGTAACTGAAAGTTGCGTAGGGGGCCGAGGAGAAGAGTTCGGCATTTTTGGCGCGTCAGACGTAGATGAAGGTGCTGACAAGGGCTCTGCTGCAGGAGTGGATGATGGTTCAGCTTCTTGTTTTGATTCTCGACGAAGGCGAGCAGAGCGGTGACGTTGCCGTCGACGGGCAGCCTTACTCTTGGGTTGAGGTGTGGAGCCCAAGTGGTGGTCGTGATTTGATGATAATCTTAAGAGATAGGCAGTGTAACTCCTCAATGGATGACAGCATATCACTCGATATTGCGGCAAACGCTTTGTACCAGAAAGTTGATTGCAAAGTGTTCCTTGAAAATTGAAATATATCTACCTGACCTTCGATCAAAACTCCTGAACGTATGACAGCACATAACACGAAATTTCGGCAATCACTTTGTGTGAGTGTGCTGATTCCAGGATATTATCTCAAAATTGACAATATGCCCACCGACCTTCGATCCTGGCATCATCACCACAGAACTCCTTAACGGATGACAGCACGTAACTCTTAATGTCGGCAATCGCTTTATGTTAGTGTGTTCATTGCAGGATATAACTTGAAAATTGACATAATGCCACGGGGCAGCAATCACGAGTGTTCACTGTCTACCCTTTTTTCACAATTTATCCCCTCAACAATAATGATTTTGGGTTAGTATAGCATCTGCCTACCTGAGCAAGTATTCGACTCTTAATAGTGGAAGTTAGATATGAACACTGTCATGATGTTCTTTTACATCCATTAATCAAGTCACACAAGTTTTTCTATTCCGGGTGCTTCTAGCTCGGCCCTTCTCCAGTACGTCACAAAGTTGGCATAAACATTTAGGGCGGCCTGATTGTTTTTTACCTTTCACTTGCACATCATATTTGTTTTGTCAGTCTTCTCTCATTAATTCTGTCAAATGCCCAATCCAAAAAAAAAAACCAAAGCACAAAACTAGATTTTGTTTTTAAAAAGAAAATTCACACCTCCAAACTTCCGCAAATTTGTACTGTAACTCCCCCTATTCCATTAGTATGGGAAGACAGAAAAATCTCTGATGAAGTCACCTAATAAAAGTCAAATATAAACATTCGGTGAGTCATTCCTCCGTCATATACCTATTTTTAGTTCCATTGTTCTAGTTAATACAAATTAATTAAATTCACAAGGTGGTAGAGCTGATGCCGGGCTCGACTGTGAAGGTACCACCATCTTACTCGCAAATCCTCCCGAAGTTATTCGGGGGAGAGTAAGAGAACAGCTCTCAGGCAAAACCAGGCGGCCCACCATTGCCTGGGCCCGATGGATGGCGGTATATCCATCCCCAATTTATATAAAACAGACTGGTGACGGGCAGCGGCGTCACTGGTGCAAGGGTTTCGGCACCCCGATCACCAACCCGCTTGCCCAGCGTGTGTGAGTATGGGCATTTCTTCCAGGAGGACTGCCAAGAGTGGCGAAATCCTGGAAAGGCCTATGTCTAGCAGTGGACGAAACAGGCTGATGGATGGATGGATGGAAATTCACTGTTATAATATGCTCAATTTACTAATTCACGATACCACTTATATGCTGATGATACACAGCTGTATATACCTATTCCTATAACATGTAATAATATTAATGAAATTACGTCTTAACTTAACAACGACTTGGAATCAGTTAGTTCTTGGTCTAAAAAACACAGCTTGGTTCTTAATCCTAAAAAAAGTACGGCTATCATTTGTGGCACTGATCATCAGGTTAAGTTAATAAAGGCCCTTAATCCAACAGTCTTGTTAGAAGGTTCGAGAATACCCGTAAAAGAAAGCGTCAAAAATCTAGGATTATTGATTGATGAGAACTTACGTTTTGAGAAGCACGTCCAACAGAAAATTTATTTATTTTTTATTTATTTATTTATTTATTTTTTCATTCCCCTATCATCTATCTTTACAGGATGCATCCTAATGCGATAGAGAAGGTTTATTAAACATTAACACTTAACAATTAAATTTACAGTCACAATTAAACTTTTACATTAATACTTAGTATGGCCTGTGTGAACTCGCTCACGTTACAATTAAACAAATCAACCCGTCCGGATCCAGCCACCGCGTTTAGCAAACGCATAGCGCGCGTAAGCGACGCCCTCTGCAGCAGATTGGTGCGTGCCCGCGGTACTGCCAGGAGTGTCGGTTGCAACCGCCGCGTCGCCAGTCCGTCCGGCACGCACAGTCGCAGTTGCTCGAGGATGGCCGGGTTATGCACCTCGCCTCTCAGCACACGAAATAAGTACGTGGCGAAGGATGCGTCTCTTCTCAATTCCAGTTTGCTGTATCCCACCATGCCTAATACAAACAGTGTAGGATACAGCAAAGGATATCCCGGATACACACCATACATCTTTAAATATATAAACCTTGTAAATTTATTTTGAATACGTTCCAACATTGTTTTATACTTAGCTTCACTCGGAGACCATACCATCGAGTTACCCTCTAAGTGGCTTTTCACGAGAGCCTCGTATAAGGTTTTTAAAGCACAGATGTTAGTAAATCCGTTTGCCTGGCGTAAGACAAACCCTAAATTCCTGAAAGCTTTTTTGCAAACATCCTTAATGTGCTCTCGGAAGTTGAGATCAGCTGTGAAGCGAATGCCCAGGTCTCTTACCTCCGATACTCGCTGCAGCAGTTCTCCTCCAATTTGGTACTGCGAGAGTATTGGGGTGCGCGCGCGACTGAACGACATTACAGAACATTTGGATACATTAAATAGTAATTTATTCCTCTGACTCCATTCAACAATCCTGTCTAAGTCCTGCTGAAGTTTCCTCTGATCCTCGCCATCTTTTACTTCCAGCACCAGTTTTAGGTCGTCCGCAAAAAGCAGACACGTAGACGCCTTGACTACATCCGGTAGATCATTTACCATGATGATAAATTGGAGGGGCCCTAGGTTGCTCCCTTGACTGACTCCTGATCTAGTGTAGTAGGGCTCTGACCGATGTCCCCCACAGTCGACGTACTGCCGCCTGTCCCCCAAGTAGCTGACGAAGAAGTTGAGCGTGTGCGGTGTGCAGCCCACGCTTGCCAACTTCTCGAGCAGAACGTCGTTGTCGACCGTGTCAAAGGCCTTTCTGAAGTCGCAGTAAGCGACGTCTACCTGTACTCCAGCATCCACCGCTGGCACTAATCGTGACATCAGGTGGAGCAGGTTCCCTTCCGTTCCACGCCCTGGACGGAAGCCGTGTTGTGCGTCAGACAACTGGCCACTTATCTGCGCATATAAGCAGTGGTGTATTGCCGATTCAAATACCTTGGCCGGAGTACATAGGATTGCCACTGGCCTGTAGTCGGTGGGATCCTGGCCTCCTCTCCCTTTCGGTACCGGTACCACTCGAGATAACTTCCAACGATCAGGAAACTGAGCGGCCGCTATACTAACGTTGAACACGTGTAGCAGAGGTTTTTCCAACACCGTCCGACAGTCTCTAAAAACGAAGGGTGGTATGCCATCGGGTCCCTGGGAGCGCTTAGATGGCAAGCGGGCGAGCGCTCGGCGCACTGCCGCCGGCTCCAGGCTCGCGAGGTGCGCACGTGCGCTACCCACCGCCGCCGCCGACACTGCTGCGGGGACGCTCAGTGCTGGAGGCTCGGGATTATATACTGACTGAAAGAACTGTGCAAATTCTTCAGCACATTCCTGATCAGAAAGGTCTCGCCCGTTCTTTTTTAATTTTTGCTGGCTCGAGTTACCTTTTTTCGATTTCATGTAGCTCCAGAATGCCTTTGGATCACTGGCTAGATGGTTCTGTACGCGATCACGATGACGGTCGTGAGCAAGTGCCGTCTCCGCCTTGACTCTCGCCCTGCACCGAGCGAACGCTTCATAATCACTTTGTGACTTACTTATTTTGTATTTCTTATGAAGGACGTATTTTAGTTTAATATCTCTGATTATGTCCGAAGTATACCAAACAGGATAATTGTATCTAGTATCTGACTTTATTGTTTTTTTTAGAGGTACACACGCATCGAAAACACCGAATATCTTGTTATAAAAACAATCTAAAACTGAATTTGGTTCTCGTAAACTGTACATTTCAGTCCAATCAATATTCATCAGTAAATAGTATAATTTATAGAAGTCAGCCTTATTGAAATTCCATAGTTTAAATGGTACCTGGGTTTTTCGTTGACCCGTATCCCCGAGCGCCTCCCCCAAGCCCCGCGCGCTTACAGTGACGGTTACGGCCAGGGGTGGGTGGTACGCGTCCACCGGTTGCAGGCCTTCGTCCGCTCTCTGCACCACTACGCCACCGTCGTCCCCGCGCCCGCTCAACACGAGATCGAGTTGTCTGTTATTACAGTTGGGTACTTGATTGTACTGAACGAGCTCACAAAAGGCCACAAAATATTCATAATAGTTGCTCACATTGTTATTACACGAGAACAAATTTAAATCTCCAATTATTAACACGTTATTCTTATATTTAACACATATATCTTCAATTAATTTAAACATAAATATATACTCATTCTCCTCAGTCTTTGGTGCAATATATATAATACAACATGCAAATAAAAAGCGATTCTTTAAATGTACTGTAGCACAAATTAGTTCGAAGTTGTAACTATCCAGATCGGGTATCGATATTCTTCGCAACTCAAACCTCGGCGTGGCCACTAACAGCGCGCCTCCCTGCTTGCGGCCATCCGCTCGGTCACATCTCAGTATTGAGTAGCCGGACCGTGTGATTTCCCCGTTTTGGATTGATTCATTGCAGCCCGTTTCTGTGATTGCGAATATATCGGAGCCCGACGATTCTAATAAAGATAAAAACTTGGTTGTTTTTGTACGAAGACCCCTTACATTTTGATAAAAAATATTTATATCTTTGCTTGGCGACTGAGAATGGTTGTGGTTATGATTATGATTTTGTGGTTGAGTCACGAAACCAAATCCATTCGCTATATTCAGCATATCTTGGCCAGATGTCTGGATTGCACAATTTATAGGTAAGTGTTTCGGAGCACTCAAGTCACTTTATAAAATAAGACCATTTCTCAACGCCGAAGTAAGGCTACAGCTTTGTAATAGTCTGGTCCTGTCCCATCTCAGCCATTGCGATATTGTTTATGGGCCCTGTCTCTTTCAAAAAACTGCTAAAGCCATTCAACGTGTCCAGAATGCATGTATGCGCTTTTGTTATTATATATCTAAAAGGGATCATATTACTCCACATATTCTGGCTAAGGGATTATTAACAATGAAAAGTACAAGGGCGTTAAAATTTGCATGCTTTTTGTACAATCTTATTATAACTAAAAGCCCTAGTTACTTGTATGAAAAATTAAATTGGTCCAAAGGTGCACGTAGACCTGTACTTTTGTTCCCAAAACACTTCCTAGCCAGAACCAAAGGCTGCTTCAAGATTGCTGCCTGTAAATGCTGGAACGTCATACCACCGCCTATTCGCGACGCTAGAACATTACTAACATTCCGCAAGCAATGTCGTAGGTGGTTGCTTTTGAAGCAGTCCAAGGATAGTGGGATCCCTTTAATTAATTAATTAATTCTGTAACTCATTAGTGTTTTATAATTGTTTTTTACGTTTTATTAAATTTAAATTTATTAACTTTTTGTTATTGCTAGTGTTAATTGACATCTATTTATTATAATGACATCTTTTTAATATTGTTTATTTCCAATTTCAGAGTTGTGTTGGTTTATTATTTTATTATTAAAATGCTTTATTGTGTTCTTCGTCCCTTTTAGGTTAAGTTTGAAAATCGGCAGCTGTTTGCATGTTCAACAGCTACATGCCGAAACTTAAGCCTTTTTGTCTTCATGTAATCTTTTTTAAGTATGTCTATTTTTTCTAATTTAATTTTAATCTTGTCATTATTTTGTAAAGTTATTTTTTTTGTATACTGTTTTAATTGAAGACAAATAAACATCTTTTTATTTTATTTTATTTTAATTTAAGTTAATAAGTTTGGAACAGGTACATGATTCAAATGCACGACCTTTGACCTTGAAAACAACACTAATTAGTAGAGAGATAGATAGATAGAACATTTATTCTCAAAACACAACACAAACATACAAGCAATAAAAAAAGGAACGATACAAAATGAATTTAACAAACTAACTTCTGAAGCTTAACATATAACTAAACACAGAATACATTATATTATAAAGGTAATTCATTCTGGTGGTACGTGTGTCGCGGCAAAGAGAAAAGTATTTGTCGCAAACCGAAATCCGCGACGCTGTTATTCAGCCGTCGTCGTCGCCTGCAGAGGAGTGCACGAATTCCACCGAGAGTGTGTTATGATTATAATAAATAGATATATAAAGAGAAAATGTGTTAGTGTGCACTGCACTACACACTCAGTGTACTCTTCCTAGTCCTCCTTCATTCGCCGTCTCTTCATTAAAGATTCCTGGAAAAATATTAAGTAACAGAACCCTTGTCAGTATATACACTATACACTTTGCAGCATTTTAATCACTATAGCAATTTTGTACCAATCGCTTTTTACTATAATATTATATTAACGGTGATTGGAATTCAGTAAAGTTTCCGTATTTTTTTTTATTTCAGCCCTTTTATCAATGGCGATTGTTTCAGTTGTTTTGACTACATGTTTTTGTATTTTAATTACTATTGCTTCGGTAAGTCAAAACATTTAAAAAATAGAAACCACCACTATTATTTAATATAATAATAATATGTATAACAATGAGATTAATTATTTAAAATGTCTGAAATTTTTGATAACAATACAAGAGTGGCTACACTAAATGAATGTGGAGCTACTACAACTCAATCAATAAATATACGAGTATAATGGACAATCCATGAGGTACTACGCCAGCATGAAAAAATTCCTATTGCCAGTTCTTATTTAGACGTGATAGCACTTTAAATCGTTTACAAATAGGAAGCTTGAACTGGAAGCGATTGTACATTCCGGAATAAACATTGCCTTTGTCATGTCAAAGCAGACTGTTATTGTTACAAGGTTAAACAGTTTTTAAAATCAGTTAAATAGTTGCAAATATTTCCTTCAATACTCGAATCTAACCAATATTTTAACAAATAAACTACCTCTTCAAAATATAATTTAGTTCGGTATCTTATAAGTTTTTTGACGATTTATTTTACCACAGCATTTAGGGCATTAATTGGCTTATTCCTTTTGGCCAAACTGGATTGCCAAACTCGTAAATTCTATCAATAAATAAATTGTCAACTGCTTGTCATTAAAAGTCAGAGCAAGGTCGTACAGATGTTCTTACACAATTTGACAAGGAGTTACCCAATGCAACGTCAAAAGACTGATGAGATACAGACTCTAGTTGAAATCCATCAAAATCGTTCAGTACAATGTAGAACTACTAAATAAAATAAAATCATTATTAAAATATTTCTTGTCATGTCGCTTAAAAACTAAGGAATATTTTTAATAGATGTAGGGTTTGTAGAGTTAGGGCTTGCAGAGTTAGGCCTTGTAGAGTTAAGGGCTTGGCTCTACACGAGATCTGACAACTTTTTAACCGTGAAAGCGTTATTGAGTTTCGAGTCTTGGCGACCTAGTTTACATGAAATGTTTTTGATGGGATTCAATTTATTTATTTATTTATGATATAGGTACATAATAAATGTATCGTATTGTATAAATGTACACCTATTTGTTTGTGCATTGGCATTTGGCACTACTTCCAACTTTTATAAAATTTATTTACTTACTAGCTTTTGCCCGCGGCTCCGCCCGCGTGTTATTCGGTTTAACGACGTGCTTTTTTCCGGGATAAAAAGTAGCCTCTGTGTTAATTTAGGGTATAAGCTACATCCATTCTAAATTTCATCCAAATCCGTCCAGCCGTTTCAGCGTGAAAGAGTAACAAACATACACACACACACACACACGCACACCCTCACACACACACACACACACACACCCTCAAACTTTCGCATTTATAATATTAATGTGATGTGATATTATAGATATTTTTATTTCTGCAGGGACAAGGAGCAAAAGTGTACTCAAATATATTCGACCCCGAAGCCATATCTCAAATATACCGAACAGCTGTCAAAAACAACGAGCCTGTAATACTGACATTTAATAATGGTCCTTATTCCGGAGATGATAGATTCGAGAATACAGGTATCGAATACAAAAATGATGAAAACTATGGACATAATCGAATTACAAACTTGAAAGAGCTTTTAAAGTTTGTGCATCATGTAAGTTGACTTTCAGTTCGTAAATGAAAATAATACACAAATATTATTTCATAGAAATACCTAATGTAAAACATCAATTGTTGGTCGGAACCATAACAAATTAACTGATAAATTGTGCTGCTCTGACTAATCAAAGGTATAGAATTTCCATTAAAGCATGCAACAAATAATATTCACATGTGGATGGAAGCCAGGTTTGACCTTAATAGACAGAAAAGTGGTCAAATTAAAAAAAAGATGTTGTCAGGTTTAATCTGTAAGGTAAAATATGATTAATACTTGGTGAAACATCATCAATATCTTAAAAATACACTTAAACTGTTTCACTTCAATTTTCTTTATTAGACTACCGGTTTCACCTTACGGCAAACGTAAGGCGGAACCGGTAGTGTAATAAAGAAAATAAAGTATAAGTGTATTTTTAAGATATTGGTGATGTTTGACCAAGTACCGACAATCGCAAGTATTAATCATATTTCATCTTACAGATTAAACCTGACAACATCTTTTGCGTTTGCCGTAAGGCGAAACCAGTAGTCTAATAAAGAAAATTGAAGTGAAACAGTATAAGTGTATTTTTAAGATGTAAGATGAATCCCAGCCAAGATCTGGACTGTAATCTATTGTTTTAGCAATAATAATAATTAGGATAATAATGCTTTTTACTTCTTAAGTTATCATACGAAAAGATGACATAATTGAATTTCACTTTCTATTGTTTAAATTAACTCCAGTGGTCTAGTCTGATAAATGAACTGCAACGAAAGTATGTATGCTTATTTAGGCATTTTACAAATGAAACTTCTTCTATATTCTATACTTGTAATAAAGTAGTAAAAAAGCGGTTTCTGTAAATTGAATATTGTTGCAAAATTTTAAACGAAATGGGTTGTCTCTTTGTCTGTCTGTATGTAGATATACCGGGTGTAAATAGAGTGCGACCATTAAATGAAACCACATATTCTACCGAACCTGCTGAACCACTTTTCCCAAGAATCATACCCGCGGACACCCTTAGTTTAGGAAATAATAAAAACGCGTGAACCTTGACGCACCGACATATGGGGGAGTTTAGAGAGAGCGTCGTCCGTGAAGCGACGTCCGTGAAACGGACCACGCTCTCTCTAAACTCGCCCGTACGGCGGTGCGTTAGGGTTCACGCATTTTTGTTCCTGAACTAAGGGTGTCCGTGGGTATGACTCTTGGGAAAAGTGGTTTAGTGGGGTCGGTAGAACATGTGGTTGCATTTAATGGTCGCACTCTTTTTACACCCGGTATAGTATATTACGTTTTACCTCGACAACCACTCAACGGATTTGGATGTGGGGCCCTTTATTATCATTGTAGTGACGCTGGTCAACATATATAGGCTATAAGGGTTGTTGAGAAAATAACGCTTAAGCCGAAAACGAGGCAGAAATTAAATAAACGTAGACGAAGCCGTTAGCGAAAGGCTAGTCATTACAATGTTGATACAGTTGATTGTTGGCCTTGGAACTTTGAATACATAATAAACAGAAAATCACTTGTACTATTCCACGAATTTATTTATTTCCTGACCGGTTTCGCCTTTATGGCATTTTCAAAGGATTTATAATGTTAACATTAGAGCAATCAATGAAACTTACACTTTTTTGTATGGTGGGTTTGCTAGTCACTACTATGTATCACTGCGGACGGGATACAACGGGAAAAGGGTTCCGTTTTATTAGGAGAGCAGTGTTAATTCCCATTTTGACCACGACCAATCCCCGCGCCAAAAGAGCCTTAGTCGCACTGTAAATGGCTAACCTCTCCATTATTAGCCAGGGAGGTATGGACACAGTATGGGCAATAGCGATTTGTGAAGATCGCAGCAAATGTAGGTCTTAAGTCTCTGCCTATCCCTCGGTAAGATCGTTTTGAGTATATGCTGCTGATTTAATTTTTTTATTACAGAAGAACTACTTGGAAAAACTAAAAGATTTACCGAAAAAACTGACCTACAAATATGGATCCTTAAGATCAAAGAAAGCAACCGGAGCCACTTCAAATGAAATTCGACAAGATGTATTAAACAAGTTGATGGGTTCACGAAATGAAATGCAGTGCACTCAAAAACAAATTTGTGATCAAAACTGCAAAATAGAAAACGATGTTAATTGCAAAGTAAAATGTGACATATCATTCAAATGTGATAAAGAAAAGAAAAAAAAAACAAAAGAAGAAGATTGCTCAAGTGAAAATGACAGTTTTCCGGTAACAACGCCTGATTGTTCAGCTGAATCTAATACTGTACCACCTCCTTACCAAAAAGGCAGTGAAGAAAGTAGCGAATGTGACGATGATTAAAAAATGGTACCTATAAATTAAAAATAATTTACATCATGCTTTTTTGTTTTATCAAGTTAATCACGCCATATTTATTAATAAATGTCCAAAGGGATGCCTTGTTTTGGGTGCCGTCAAAAAAAGAAACTGTGTTTGTTCATAGCATAACCCAAGAACAAATGAACCAATTACCTTATCCGATTGAAATTTGGCATGTAGGTGTAGATGTAAAATAATATGTATTTCGGTAAAAAAAAATTGAATTCACAATGGGGATGCTTACTGTCAAATTAATTCAGCATAGAGGGCCCTGTGTGTTTGTGTCATACAACTTGTCAGTTTAGACACAAATAAACAAAACAAAACCTTTTTTCATTGAAAAGTTTAAAAAATGGGTGTTTGTGTGGCTTTTGGATGTAATGGAAAGGGAACTTTCAAATTTCCTGGTGATCCAAAGTTGAGAAAAAAGTGAGAAAAGGCATTAACGATAATGAGCTATAAATCGTCTAGTTATTGTAGGTTATGTACCAATCATTTCAAGGAAACTGATTTCGAAACAACTTGAACGTCTCCAATCTGAAAAAGAACAAAGGAAATTATTACTTTTTTGGGATTAATTAAATGAAAGTTTTCAATAGATTGATCACATAATTTCATTCAAAACATCTATCAGCGACTTTTACAAGAGCGTGACAGAACACAAACACTCAGCTCCCTCTGCCGTAAGAGTTTTTGGTTTTCTTTCCCATTTCAAAATGAAAAATGATCTTTACCAACACACTTGCTTATAAAGTGACCCTTATGCAGTGTTCTTAGGGTCATAATGCAGTATATTAAACACGTGTGCTTTTTACTCTATATTATCGCACTAGTAAATTTTTCATTACAGTTTTTTATATCTTAGCAAAGAGTTTTAATGTCTTGAGAAATAGTAAAGTTTTTGCGAATAAATAGACTGTCTCAGTTGAAATATAATAATTAATCATTTAATTTCATCAAATTATTTATTTTTATCAACAAATTAACTCAAATTTTTGTTGTCAATACAAAAATATTCAGTTTGTTAATTTAATATTTGGCTGTTTGGCTTTTTGCGTCAGTGCCGCTATTTCCATCTGCGCAAAAAACAAAATCTCCGCCTCCATTTTTCAAAGAAAATTGTTAGTTCATATGTCTATGGTTCATAGCTATGTTTTCGATTATGTGGAAAAAAATACAGTGAAATTTTATTATTCTTCCACGCAAGTGTGTTGAAAAACGTCATATGGAACGCGTGAGCATTAGACATTACACTCTCTTACTTGTGTCATAGTGTACTATTATCATACCTATATTAACCTATATTAAGCCTATAATGTCTCCATTTACGGAACCCATACAATACGCTTTATATATATATGTATCTGCTGACACATACGGCTGAGATTTATCACATAAGCATAACCAGTATCACTGAACGGGTCGTTCACGCGTTAGCTTTCCTCTCACACCGTGTTCGGTTAGTTCCGTACGAGCTCGGGAAATGAACGTTCGGGCTAACCTATAACAGTCAGTCAGTGCTCTATAATCCGAAGTTGAATGTGGAATGAAATAGCAAGCATAGCGACCCCATGCGCGACTGACTTCAAGCCGCCGACTACAGGCTTCTTAAAGTGCCATTTTGAAGCACACTAATCGAAAACAAATGTGCTCTTACGGCTTTGAGCCCGCATTTACCGGGTTATCAGTCAATTACTAACCACTAAACCACAGAGGTTTTTCTAAATCGACTGGTCAATTATTATACATTTTAATTTATACTCGCGATTGTCGGTACTTGGTGAAACATGGAAAACATCATAATTAAATTAATTTAATTAGCACAAATGAATTTTTACTTGGTTTACTGGTTTTAGCTTACAATTTAATCCTGACCGGTTTCGGTTAACACACCATTCTCAATAGATTCAGAAATTCAGGAAATAAACTACCAATATGGCGAGCCATTAAGTATGGTGTGAACACAATGATCATGTCGAAACGAAAATTGATTTTTCATAAACCAGTGAAACAATAGAATGGTGTAATAACCGAAACCGGTCAGGATTAAATAGTAAAATAAAACCGGTGAAACAATTTGAAGTGAATTTAATTATGAAATTATCACAAAATATTTTCTACGGCATTTAAAAGGTTATTGACAGTATTAATCCCGTTTATTTCTTGAAATTATTGCAAAGTATATTTTTAAAACTCATTCCAATACTTATCGAAGTCAAAAATTTCACATTCTGAGTGACACTTTTTTTTACCACATTTATCGCATTTCGTTTCTTTGTATTTTCCGCATTCATCGCATTTCTTTTTACCGCACTTATCGCATTTCTTAGGCTTATCGTCACACAAATTTTCTTTATCAATGAGTGTCACGCAAATTTGTATGCAAGGTTTCTTTTTTTCGGGACATTTCTTCTTACATTTATTCAAGTTAACACATCTCTTTCTTAAAGCTGCACGAAGGTAAAGCTTGCTATCAATGCCATTAGATTGATCATCATCACTTGACTGAAAAAAGAGAAAATACTAAAATGCAACATTAAATATTTAGGTTGATGTACGGACGCCAGTATGACGGGCTACCTATTGTAAATTCTTATTGCGGGGTCATAACCGTAAAAATCGTTTACTAGTAGGGACCTTGAATTGCGAATACATTCATACAAGTTCCTTTATCCTTGAGGAGCTGTCGATGGAATGGTCAAAACACGTACACCCACTTTCACCGGCGATTTAACATCCCAGCGTGATTGGGGTGAGCCTTTTCGCCATATTTGGGCACAAATGTATACGCTGCTAAGGCATGACGGTTTTCCTTCACCATTCAGCAAGTGGTAAGTATACAAATTCTACGAGTAGTATGCACAAATTACTGAATGACTCATGCTGGACCGGAGGTTTGAAACCCGGGTTTCAAGATTGAGTGGCCGTTGTGACATATTTTAGAGCTTGGACAGACAGAGAGTGTTCAGTAAACGGAACATTTCAGCAGGTTTTCGTTCTGCGTTCCGAGTTAAACGTAATGTGTAGGTTACATAGCACCCAGAGGGCAATTGTAATTGTTGCAGTTGTGAACTGTGAACGTAAAACTCTTGAACAGTCTTTGTCTGCGTGAGTTCATAATCTGTATAGGGCCAAACACACAGAGCTGCGTTCCACGGTTTGCGTTCCGCGGACACTGTAATCACCGCGATGGCTTGGATCTTTACACACACAGAACAGGGCTGTCAAGGAAAACGCGCGTTCTGGTTGTATGGATAGAAGAACGCACAACGCACTCTGTATGGTCTACGCCTAACTAAAATAAAAATGTATTCTTGGATACCCTCAGAAGGTGATGCAACCAATACAAGGAGTCTTTGCTCTCGTTGTTTTCTAACCAGTCATCATCACTTTCATCTTCGTTTTCGTCAAACGTTCTGACACCTGTATCTACTTCAACGTCTTCATCATCGTCCTCGGTTTTGGGAGACAAGACACCGGCATCTAAAATGACGATGAGATTTTGATGCCCACCATCTAAAAGGTCAAGAAGGAGATTTTTTGTGGACGTGGTTCTTGTCACGTCTCTTCTGATGACGGAAGCATTAACATTCTAGAGAAAAAGAAAATTACTTTAACCTATAATTAAAAAACTACCAATGACCTTGAAAAATATTTGTATATAGTCACGATAAGAATCCCCGAGGGAGTATCAGAGATGTCTCCCAAAATAGAAAGGGAAAAGCAAGACACAGTCCTCACACCTATGTTTCAACGACGATTATTAACCATACTAACTTGAAACAGCATTTTGAATTGGTTTTTGCAAGATCATGGCTAATTGTGCGTTACATTTTAAACTGTTGTTTTATAAACCTAACTAGTGCCTGATTTTTGTCGTCATTGCCAATTGCCACACACCAAATTCTTTTCACTATTAACTTCTAAACAAGAGACAAAGTTAATTTGTGCACTTTGCACCAAGCCGGTATCATTTCAAATTAATAACAAATAAAATTGATATTAGGCCTCAGCCTGAAACAAGATTTAAATTAACTTACATATAAGAAAACAATTAATAAAAATATCTTAAAATGGAATCCATCAACTACCATGATTGAAATATAATGAAAACAGATTTTACTTTCCAATCTATTGAATTTTTTTAGTTAATATTTTTACCATTACGTAATTTTTTTACGACTTTAATATTTAAAGATATCCAAGTATATTGAGTGTTAATTTGATTACCTTTTGGCTTCAAACAGGCTGTTGCTGTTGAATATGGACAACTTTTGCTATGTTGCCAACACTCGAATCATGAAAAAAATCACATGTTGTATAAAAAAGTTAAATACCTCCTGCACAACATATTTTTTTTCACAGTTACGGGTTTGCCCTCAAAGTAAAAATTGTTCATATTAATGGATAAAATACCCCGTTATAAGGAAAAATGTAACAATCCGTATATTGCACACAACTTGTACTTTCTCGATTACATGGCAGTTCTTACTTAAAAGGTGCCAGACGGGACACTATGGGTAATATGGGTATGACTTAAATTAATTATTTAAAAAAACAAGCAATTTAAGAAACTGAAACCACGGGGCGATCCCTATATTTGATCAGATTATAGTAAAAACTCTAAAGTAAAACAACAATTAATAAACAATTGGGTTCCGTGCTCAGAAGGTGCTAAATGTTTGTCATGCGCTAATATTTTATTTTAATGTTATTACTTTTCTGTACCCGAAGGGTGCAAAACGCTAAAAACCCAAGGAGTGTTCCCATACACTTGGCCGATTTTTTATTTACTATAATCCAAATTCACAAAATGCGGAATAATCAATACATATATACGAACATAATTTAAATACCAGTTTTATAGTAGGAAACAAAATTCTATTCCTTTTCCTACTAGGTAATATATGAAGGTTTGTTGGTTTATTACCCAGGATCTCGAAAATCACTTAATGTATCGACATGAAACTTTCATTCACTTATAGAATAGGTCCTAAATTAACACATAGGCTATATTTTGTGGCGCTGTGACTTAAGAAATTTGAGCTGTAACCATTTTAGGGCAAAAAGTAGAGTTGTGTTATTAGTTTAGTCGTTGTGGAGCGGCCTGTCACCGTTGCAGAATCGCGTTCGCGGCATTCTTGCGGTTTTGTTCATTCGCGGAATCCGTTACTTACCTATCTCTCAAAATTGTTTTATTGCGTTCAGGTAATACCCACTAAGACTAAAAAATACGAAAACTTTTTGAAAAATAAATTTCTGTTCAAATGATCCCGTGGAAATTTCATTTCAAAATTTTACTGTATGGCATTTATCATCAATTTTGGATGATGTTTTATCCTTTTGATCAACTATAGCGTGGCGGCCATTTATATCACCATACATTTTATTTTCCTTTAACTTGTATTAATAATAAAAAAATATTAATTTTCGAAATATATTTCGGCCCACTATGGGGCCGGCATCAGTCGAATCATATTACATTTTATTAAATTAAATCCTCAATTCTATTTAAAGTTGTCTTATTGAACGAGCGATTGAAGCGAGCGAGTTCTCCGAGTCTACTTGAACAATCCGGCGTTTGTATGTATGTATATATGTATGGATGTTTGTTCGACGATAACTCGAGTATCGTTGATCGGAATGTCATGAAATTTGCCAGGCAATTAAATAAGGCAAAAAGAATTTTTAAGTTTTAATGTGAGCCAAATTGGTCAAGCGCGAGTTCACAGTTCAGGGTGAACAAATAGTTATATAGAATGTTAGGAAAGTACTGCGATCTTTTCAACCACGTATAGTATAAAAGCCATAAATGGGACAAAGATTGAATTAACGCTTTTAACTGGAGAACCACTAAACTGATTTGATCATAGTGACCCTGGTCAACACATAGACTAAAGGGGTGTTCATGAAATAACTCCCGAGCTGAAAAAGAAGGAACAATAACTTATAACAGACTTTTGTAATTCTCCAGCTCTTTATTCGTAACCTTGACATAATATTTGACTTTTGTGTTTAAAATATGGTGTATTCGATTGAATACAAATTTTCTATTAGAAACTGTGTTTTCAATAATAAATCAGGCATTCAAAAGAAAATGTGGTTTCTTTATCCTTTGTTCAGTTATTATTCATTCTAGGTTTTCCAGAATTCCGAATTTCTATTTTATTTTATGCAATTAACTGTATTTATTTCTAACTAAGAATCAGCATTTATATAAAAGCCATAGTAGTTCGATAGACCATATCTTTATGAGAAATCATCTAAGGCATTTCCGAAGTCATTGCGACATGTTTTGCATTTTCCCGGGCATTTTTTGCTTTTCTTCTTCTTGCCGCACTTATTAACTTTTTTAGGTTTCTCATCACAAATATTGTTTTCATCAATCAGCGACACGCAAATATTTATGCAGAGTTTTATGTTTTTGGGACATTTGCTTTTGCATGTATTTATTATGTTTCCACATTTTTGTCTTAAAGCTGTACGAAGATTATTGGTTTTATCGTCACCAACCTGGAAAAAAAACATATACACGTGAATATCTTGCTGACTGATTTTATTCAAAATAATAAATATTACTTAGCTTTTAGAAAGGAAAGAAAGATATTTTGGAAAAGGTTAAGACTATATAGTATACTTTATTTATAAATACCCTCAAAATGTGATGCAGGTAATGGTTGGATTCTCTGCTCTCGTCGTTTTCTAACCATTCATCATCACTGTCATCCTTGTTTTCGTCTGACGATACAACACCATCATCTACGTTAACTTCTTCATCACAATTATGAGTTACTGTTTTGGAAGCCAAGACATCAGCACTTAAAATAATGATGAGGTTTTGATGCCCACGGTTGAGAAGTTCCAAAAGAAAATTTTTCGTGGAAGTGTTCTTGACGTCACGGCTAAGAACAGCAGCATTAACATTCTGAAGAAAGAAAAATATGAGTTTTGGAACTAGGCTTGGATATACCTATACATGGACGATATTCTAATTCTTACGATGGACCAAAATTATTAATGTCTTAACCCCTTACATTATTATTATTATGATAAACTTACGCATACGTGAAAAATAAATAAATATAATTTAAAATGGATAAGATCAACCTCCATATTGGAATTTTAATGAAAAAATAATCTCACTAGTTTACGCATCGATAAGTTTTAAGTAAACTTGCGACTTATTTTTATGATGACTTTGATAAATGAAAAAACCGGCCAAGTGCGTGTCGGGCCACGCGCAATGTAGAGTTCCGTAGTTGCCCGGTACATGAATAAGTTGGTCTACTAACACAGACCGCGCCAAGCTTCTGGTCCCATACATTATAGGGGGCCAAAAGTTTGGCGCGACCTGTACTCGTAAACCTGTAAAGCCTACTTAGCTGTGATAGTTTTCCTTTTAAATTCATTATATATACTACTTCTGTGAATTTTTTCACATTTCTATAAACAACCGTTTGGCCAGCAGGGGGCGGGGACGCTCCACTCTAACAAAAAATTTCACTTTTAAGCTTAATATTTCGCCAACGGATCCCTAAATCGAAAGATGGTTTTCACACATCCACAATGTTTTTAAACGGCCTATCCAACGATACCCCACACAATGGGATAAACGAGAAAAAAAAAATTCATCCCCAGTTTACGTGCACCCTTGAAAAAAAAATTTACCGTTTTGTTGGCGTGATTAATATTTATATCCATGTCAAATTACAGCTTTCCAGTACTAATAGCCTCTGAGCTAAGCCGCGGACAGACGGACAAACGGACTTGCCGAAACTATAAGGGTTCCTTGTCGGACTACGGAACCCTAAAAAGTGTGCAATGCATTCGGGTGCTTTTAGGGTTCCGGACCCAAAATGAAAAAAACGGTACCCTTATAGCATCACTGTGTTATCCGTCTGTTAAAAACTTCTGCTCTGGCCGATGAAAGGAAGGTATCAAATTGAAACTAAACGAAAATGAAAAAAAAAATTCCGGGGTTCTGTTTAAAATTAGGCTTCTCAACGCGAAAAAAGTTATTGTCCTTTGCATAATCAGTTTCATATAAATTTGCTTTCCAGTTGACTTATAAACTTGAAATTCCGTTTAGTAGCACACGCGTAGGGAAAAATCTGAAAGGTAAGTACTACCGGTACTTAATTATTTTGAAAGGTATATAAAACCAACTAAATTCCCCTATGTATCCAAATACACAGAGTTTGGAAGATCTCTCATGCCAAGTTAAGTTGGTTCATACTAACTGTACATTGAATAAGTTTATGTGTCAAACTGTATTTATGGACGTCTCCGGGCGCAATTGACCGTTTTTTTTAATAACTCGGCTAAGGCTACTACCACAGAATAAATACGTATTACTACTACAATAGTCTTGTACATAGAGTAAACAAAATATTATTCTATTCAGTCCGTCATTTAGATTATCAAAAAATATTGGACACGTATTTTTTTCTTTTGTCAATCAAACAAAAAATGACAGAGATAAAGCGCGTCAAAGTTTGGAAGTGGGGGAAAATGACGTCACTTCTAAGTAAAATTGTACCTAGATGTGACGTCACGCGGAACTTCAGCGGGCTATATCTTCATCATTGTTTGTTTAATTGAAAAAAGAAAAAATACGTGTACAATATTTTCTGATAATCTAACTGACGCACTTATACAATTTTTTTAGTCATCATGCCTATTCCAGCCCTTATTTGCAGAAACTTCAAAAATCAACTCAAGGCCGCATAGATTTAAAAAGCTATTTAAAAGTAACAAAGGTAATGACAGTCGTCATATTTATCACGGGATTATTGAAGAATAATAAAATATATTATGGAAGAAAATTCCTTCAACGAGAGGCAGGTTGAGGTAAAGCATTGAGAATTTCTTTCCTCGTAACCATAGATTTAGTGTATAAGGTTCTACAATAATAAGATAAATTAATTCTAGGGTAGATCATGTATCGTTAACTGATAATAATTTAATGATTAATACATATTATTAATTCATATTATTATTTATTAATTTTATTTATTATTATTCTAGTTTGAGTACCTACTGGACTGCTAATCCGGAGGTCACGGGTTCAAATCTCGTAGAGGCACATTTGTGTTTGGTCTGCGTGCTTCGGATGGCACGTTAAGATCTCGCTCCGTATTTTTCGTCTGTTTGATGCGAAGCATTATTTTAATTATTTCTCTTGTCATTGCCGCGATGTTTTTGTAAAAATTAGGGACATACACCAGTTCATATTGGCCGTCTAAATTTATTATAATTAAAAATTTATTTGATTCAATTGTTTCTCCTTTGCGTGTTTTTTTGGTACTTACATATTATGAATAACGATTCGGAGCGGGCTCGTAAATACTAAAATAACTTACAAAATAGAAACAATTCAATGAAATAGGGCTTTATTTAGACGGCCAATATGCAGTGGTGTATGTTCCTAGTTTTTCCAAAAACATCGCAATAAAGGCCAGATAAATATTTAACATATTGGTTTTCACCAAATTTGTCGTCGTCGCGGACCGGGCTCTTCAGCTGTGAAACCATATTTGTGCCCGAAATGCGGCAACCGGGCTCTCCACCGCTGAGACGTAACAATCGTTGGTAAAACGTAGGTGTACTAGCGTGGACCATACTTGGAAACACTTCTGACACCCCCTCGGCGATTCATCTCAACCGGGTCTCAGAGACAATTGATATTTTTTATTGTTCTCTGACCGAGTTCACAAGGGCTACTCTCTGTATTTTGTGTTATAATTAAGTTTTTCTGTATATTGTGTAGATTTATTATAGATTGTCTAGTAGATTAATTATTATGTAAATATTTCGTGTGTATTTTTTTTTCATTGTTCCTTTTTGTTTGATATTTTTTATATGATATAATATTACTTGTAGTGTATTTAAGTTGCATTATCGTATTAGGCTAGCCTGTAAGGATGATGTACCTGTTTATATAATAATAAATAAATAAATAAATAAAAATAAATAAATGTCGTGAAGATGAGTGTATTTGATTTATTTCAGAGTACCCAGACGTCGGAGGATATATTTTTTGACAAAGATGAGAGTCTGCTGGAACTGTACCCAGGAGTAGAGACTTTGCATTATGACTATACAGCGGAAAGACAAAATATACAATCTACTAAGTACGTCGGATTTGTTAAGTATACTGATATAAAACTCCTGTCCTGTCCAAACTCCTCGCCGCTAGTCTGATTGAGACCGAATTCGAATCATACTATTGTTTTCCTTACTTTTGAATAAAAAGCATACAATAATTGCGTTTTAAAGCAATTAGCGGAAATTGATAGTAATATTTAGGGTTTAATATTCAAATTCTATCATTTTATGATTACCATTTTGATTGCATCCGATTAACAAACTTAAAAGCGTATTTTTCGTTGTAATCGAATGTAATCAAAACCTAAGGCATACAATAACATAATTTTTATGCGAGAACCCTACTGTTAGTAATCAATTTCCGCTAATTGCTATAAAACGCAATTTTTACATACTTTTCATTCAAAGGTAAGGAAAACAATATTATGATGTGCATTTTGCACCGGGATTCGATTTAACCACCTTAAATCGTATCAAATACCTAGAGTTGGTCTGTATTCAATTTATTTATTTTTTCTCAAAATTTTCTTATGTATTGAATAATATTAAATTATGCATAAATATTACATCACAGTACACTAAGTATCTCACAACTTCTTACGCTAGAAGAACTAAGTTGCGAGACTTGTTTTTTTTACACGTTTTGTTTTGATGGCTTCTCATTTCTTTTTGTAGATAGTCCTACTTTTTTTCCTTTCCGGTACCTTCTACTTACAACTGTAAATGTAACTTTGTAATCCTATACTTATATTTATATGGGATTACAAAGTTATTTATGCACTTGTTGCATATAGAGCACTGGAACGAAATTACAAAATATTTTAGTTTTTCCTTGATTTATACACTGAACACTAATTGTATTCTAAATTTGAAGCTTCTTTGTCAGCTAGAAGTGCCTTAGAGTTTTGATGATCGGTCAGTCGGTCAGTGAGTGAGTGACAAAATTGAGAAACTTTGACCGTTTATAATTCATAAACTACTGGTTCAAATTGAATGAAATTTGAAATATACCGTGTTTATACAATGCCAGCTTGGTTACTGAAAATTTAGGCGTCTAGTTTTATCCACAAAGAAGTTATAGGGGGTCGAAAATGGCCTGAACTTCCTTACGAAATTAGGAATAATTATGCCTAAATAGCTATAAAGGTATTTTTACCCAGATTGAAATTCTTAAATTGTTGCTTTTAAGGTCAGTATCTTACAAAAACTCATTTTCTCAAAATTTCGTATTCGTTTGTTGTTTTAGCAAAGTGCGCTTTGTTTTTTCCAGTATATTAGTATCAACAGCACACATCATTAAAGGATGTCTTGGAGCTGGGATCCTGGGGATGCACGAAGCGTACATGTACGGTGGTCTGTGGACTTCCTTCGGGATGACCATCGTCATTGGAGTTCTCATATTTTACACTATGGTGGTACGTCAGCACGGAGATTCTCAAAAATCATACGTAATATAACGTGACTTTCGTTTACATAGCCAAATTTATACTGAAGTCTCGGTAAGTGGTCAGGAACAATATATTCAATGACACAGTTAGAGAAATACGGAAAAAAATTATGACCCTAGCTATACTTGTTCAAGAACGTCTGATCAATTGGTATAGGAAGTCTAAATTTTAATTTAGCGGATTTGCCCAAAAACGCTAGAACCTTGATCCAGACTACTCACCGAGTCTCCAGTATGAATTAGGCTATATAAACGAAAGTCACCTTATATATGATCTGGTCAAATATCATGAAATGTGTAAAAACTAGGGGTCGCCTCGCTCCGCTCCGGTTCGCTCGACTCCCGAATTCATCCCGAAACTAACACGGTTCTGCTCGCTTCACTCACCATCGCACCGTCATATTTTTGATGTTTTGTTGAATATTATCGTTATTTCACTAAACATTTAACTAAACATTTCATTTCAACATGCGGCAAGATTCTTGTTATACCGGGGGTAAAATCAAAGGCAAGAATCCTTTAAGGGTGTGCTAGTCTGATTGGTAAAGATATTATTTTAAATACTGGGATCTCTAAATAAAGTACCATTACCTCATAATTAGACGATTTTCTTTACTCAAAATCGCGTGGACACCCTCATTGGTCACTGGCCACTCGGATGAGGGTTGCGGGGTGCGGGGTGCAATTAGGTGTGTGGGAAGGACGGTGAACTGCGTAGCAATAGCTTAGAAAAATGATGGATTTTTTGGTAAAAATTCAAGGTATATTTTTTTTCTCGTAATGACATCAGAATCGTGTATACTTTCGTACCCTAAAGGGATTCTTGACTTTGCATTTACACTCTGTATAGCTCTAACGCTCCAATTCATAATTTCACGCAATATTCCCCGTGAAATTATAATATAACTTAAATTGGCCCGTGTGATATTGTATGAAATGGAGACGATTGACATTTTACCTTCGACATAATAATGTAATTTTTAGCTGGGAGCTATTTTTTGAACGATGAAGAGGGTATCTTCCATTTTCATCTTAGATAGCAAGAATCAACCCGGTTTCTCCAATGTCAAGTAAATAATTTGCTTCCTCCGTATATTTAGCCCACAAATCGACTACTTTGCTAAGTAGCTGAGGAGACGCAACAAGACAAGGGGCGGTTCTACCGAACCGACTCGGCAGATTTTCGAACTGGGAGTCGTTTAAAATACTCGTGTAGACAAAGTTATTTTCCTTTCCTCAGATGCTGGTAAACTCAGCACAAAAGATGTACATCACATTAAGGGTCCCGAGGTTGTCGTATTCTGCACTCACTGAAGTCGCAGTGGCTACAGGACCTATTAAATGTTTCAGAAAATACAGAAAAGTTTTCAGGTACCTACAATTCTTTTTGAAGTACTTCTTTGTTTCCATCTTGTAAAGGGGAGCATGTTCGCAACTTGTACGTAACTTCCTTTTAATTTAAATAACGTTTTTGGATTGTTCATTATTTGTTACTAGCATTTTCCCGCGGCTTCGCTCGCTTGGAAGTGTTTTTCCATCAATGTATATTTTATTCACGCGTAAGATAAAATATCGACCGTTTTCAGCTTGTCGGTTATTTTATCAACACCCCTTATACTTTATATGTTAACCAGGGTCACTATGATGTCAATAAAAAAACGGCATCCGAATCCGTTGTATCAAATCCGAAATATAAAAAAATTGTTTTTTCCCTAGTATGTCCGCGTATTGTAAAAAGAATACGTCTGAAGTTAGGCAATGACCCTGCGCACAACACGATTATCGGTCTCTTTGGCGGTAAGGAGTAGGGCGTGCGACGGGGGAACCAGGGGAAATCCCCAAACATCTCCGCCGCACGGCCCCGCCCCTAAGCTATTGGCTGTTTATTTCCCGCGCATTTCGCTATTGGCTCGTCGGTCGACGTTTGTTTGCTGTGCTGCGTCCAAGTGTCCATTTTCGCATACAAAAGTATATTGATTTTGAACGTGATGGTTTTACACAGAAAATAAAGAAAGGTGATTTAAGATGTATTGTGTTATATGAAGCAAGACGATAGAAACACAAGTTTAACACAGTGCATAAAACAAACCGCCGAGGCAACGAAGACTTCCATATCTACTGTTATGCGGATAATAAAAGATACGAAAGATTCAGAGTTTCTCACCGTATTTCGGACTCCTGGTAAGAACAAACGAATAAAACAGAAACCGATAACAGATATTGATGATTTTGACAAGGGTGTTTTCATGTAACCGAGAAAGAATTGCCTACTATAAATAAGTTAAGAATAAAATTACGGAATGATATCAACTTTCGAGGTTGTGATGCCAGTCTTAGAAAATTATAAAGGATTTGGGGTTTAAATGGAAAACAACTGAGAACAATAGAAAACTTTTGATTGAACAATCTCAAATCAGATTTAAAAGAATCGAATACCTCCAAAGAATAAAAAAAATACAAAGAAGAAGGAAGACCCATCGTGTATACTAATCTAAATCATATGTAGACAGCTCTCATTCGTCTCATCATAGTTGGTCTGACGGTTCTAATAAAGGCGTCAAAAAACCAATTTCTAAAGGTAGCCGTTTGGTTATAGTACACGCTGGTGGTGAAATGGGATTCATCCCGAATACTTTACTCACATTTAAAGCTGGCACAAAAAGCGGCTTTTTTCATGACAACATGAACTGCGAGAATTATGAGCGATGGCTAAAAACAAAGTTAATACCCAATTTACCAGCCAAGTCAGTTCTCATTCATTATTGATAATGCGTCATAATAAGCAACTTGACGCTGCGCCGATATCTAGTTCGAAAAAAGCAGATATGCAAAACTGGCTAACTGAAAAAGGGATTTCATTTAACGAAACAATGCTGAAGCCTAAATTATATAACTTAATCAAAAGACCTAAAGATCAGTTTAAAAGATTTAAAATTGACAATATATTAGCCGAAAAGGGCCATACTGCGCTCCGTTTGCCCCCTTACCACCCTGACCTCAATCCCATAAAAATGGCATGGTCGCAAGTCAAAGGATACGTGGCCAAAAAGAATGCTAGTTGGAATATTAACCGCGTGGCAGAGCTTGTGAATGAAAAAGTAAATTTCATGGGAGAAAAAGAATGGGAACCATTGTGTAGGAAAGTGATAGACATAGAAGAACAGTACAGAAAGAATGATCACATTGTGGACACAATGACAGAAATGTTTGTCATTCGTGTTGACGAAGATGACTCATCTACTTGGATGAAAGCTCAAGTGATGAACAAAATAATGATGAAGACGTAGCCACCACTAGCACCAACAATGCATTCACATTTGGCTTCCACGTAGCTCACGGCGATCTAATGGAGGGTGTGTCACGCCTATCTGATTTTGATTAAGTTTTTTTTAAATTATGTTATTCAGTTTTAAATAAAATTCTATAGCGAAATAGGTTTTTTTTCTAGACTGTAGTTTCCTACACATTATGTACCTACTCGTACTTACCACATTAGGTTGAATAATTATGCAATATCACCAGTCAGCTTGTAGTGTCCGCAAGCACTTTTATGCGCGACTGTATACATGCGTAAACTCATCCCCGGCTAGCTTCAGACGTATTATTTTTACAATACGCGGCCTTGTACAATACCAATAAGATATCATTTAAAATTTCGCAAAAATATTTCATTTTTTACTACTTTGTTATTAGCATAGATATATGCTAATTTGATAGGAATTTTCTTACTTTTGGGACGCATTAAGGAGGATGGAATTGTGAATGTACAGAATCAAAAATCTATTTTTCAACTCAGGACTGGCCCCTTACCATTTGCTTAATGTCATTACTGCTTGATGCATCAGTTTGTAATATTTTAGGCAGAGAAAGCATTCTTTGTATTTATGCCTTGTTCAATTCATACATTTGCATTAGGTACATCGTAGAAACACTCCTATTCCTGCAACTATGTGGTTCCTGCTGCATCGACCAGATCATGTTCGCATATACACTGAAGCAGTCGCTGGAACTCCTCGCGCCACCTGTCCAGAAACTAGAATGGAATGTCAGGATTTACATCCTGATCATCACTATACCGTTATTGTTGTTCTGCATGGTCAGACAGCTTCGGTTCCTAGCTAAGTTCTCTCTGGCTGCTGATATTTGTATCGGTAAGTTATAATGTATAAGTAATCTAAAGTTGTGATCAAGTCTGTATATGGTATAACTATAATACCTATTGGGCTGATTAAGCTAAAACTTGGCTATGATATTGAATAATATTTGAATTTCATTAAAAATGGAGTAATGACGTAATTTAATAAATGCTAAAAAAAAATTTTATTACTTTTAATGTACATTTACAAAAAATATATGACAACAGGACATTAAAAACATATTGTACAGAGACGGCACTTACTGCTAATATCAATATCTACCAGGCAACCTTTGATACAGATATTGTATTTGTAGATAATAATATTTTCCTATTATACGGTTCAAATAAACCTCTATTTATTTAGCAATCATCGTTCTGATAACAATGTTCTTCACGATAAAAGAGATTTCAATCAATCCAATGAAGAGACCGGCATGGAAAAGTTTATATGGAATGTTCCATTTTTGTGGAGTTTGTCTGTACAACATGGAAGGAGTGACTACAGTGTTGCCAGTTGAGAACCATATGGCCAAGCCGAAATATGTTATTACCGTATTGCAGCTTGGTAAGTCGCACCCAAAATTTGGGACAATCTTTTTTGAACCTCCTTTTCTACTCTATCGCTGCACGGTCATGAACTTTGATTTTAATTTTTCCAGTAAAAGAGCACAGCAAATTGTAGGTATATGAGATTTCATGGAATTGGTTTTTAAAATAACTTATCTACTTACCTATATTATTGTCACCTTTGACTATTCTAAGCTAACTAACAATTTTTCCTTAAATTGAACAGGGATGTCAGTGGTGCTTCTATTTATAATCCTTATTGGTACCCTCGGTTATTTGGCTTGGGGAGAAAAGTGTGAAACACCTATAACTACACACATGTCACATGATATGTAAGTTCTTCTTAACTCTTTTTATTGGTTATTAGTCGCCATTTTACTCTAAGACCATAAATAAGTGAAATTATTGCAATTTAGAAGGTAGTAAACAACTTTAGAAGGTAAGTAAGTAAAGTTAAGTACCAAAATAAGGTAATTTAATTGCTCTTTTTTTTCCATTTGGCCATTGGCTTTCTTTCTGCCAATATCAGGTAGTCAGTAAGTCACAATTTTAAAACATAAATAAGAACGACCACGATAAAGTACTGAATATCTAAAACAAACACAACACAGATAAGACAACACACTTCAACTCTTATAGTTAATCTAATGTCATTTAATTCTATGAATTTCGCCAGGACGAAAGTGGCTTTTTTATTTTTGAATGACAGCAGGAAATTTATCACATCATTATTATCATCGGGAAGGGAAATATTGCATGCACTAAGTATCTCAACCAATAGAGGGGTTATTTACAAAAATAACCATTGTCCAAAATAAAAACTTTACAGGATAAATCAAATAAGTCATCATGGATGTACTGAATGTTATGCAGAATCAATTTTTCTACCTTGAATAACTCTGGGCAGGAACCGTTTTTGCTAAAACCAACTTCATAATTCGAAGAGTATTGGCATGAATGAAAATGTTAAGACCTGCAAAATTGGACATTGGTCGTTTTTGTCAAAAACTTATGGTCTCCATTGATTGTTAATAGCCCATGTTTGATATCTAACTTAATAACTTTCTACTTTCCGCTTTATATCCTGTTGCATTTAACTACAAAGTAATAACGATCAGCGCCGGATTTAGGGGAGGGCAAACGGGGCTGAAGCCCGGGGCCCCCACACTAGAGGGGCCTCCACAAGTTTTTAATGTTGTACACTTATTGTTTTTTCGAATAAATAACTCGCCCTATACATATTTTTAACTAATCATACATTAAAATACAGTAAGTATAAATTGCACAAAGATGTTAGGGCTCACGCTGTTTGTTTTTTTCTATTTGTATTGGCTTTGTCCATGAGAACTATTTTTTTTTATCTTACTTTTCTGAGTAATGTAACTATAACTGTATACTAGTTTATATAAAGTATACTAATTCAAAGAGTAATGTTAAAACACGAAATTTTTTCCACCCACCTTACTTCGTTCTTTGCCCAGGGGCCTCCACACCTTAAAATACGGCCCTGATAACGATTCATATAGAATTATAGTACATGATCCGTTTGTTTACATAATATTAACAATTCCTTTGAATATTTTCAGTGTCCTACAAATCTTACAGTTATTATTCGCAATAATGCTCGGGGTGACATTTTCCACTCACTTCTGGATGGCTTTCAGAGTAGTTTGGCATTACCTTGGAAAGATGAAGAACTTTTGTCCGTTAGTTTTATTTTGAAATATAAAATATTGCACAAATTCTTTACGGACTAACCTTGCCCTTGGCCGTTTTTCTGCCTCTCACGTTGGGACAAATCAAAAGAAAGTATTACGAGTGTTGACTCTTCTAGTAACAGTCCACACCCGGTAACACCTCTGGCACTCTTTCAAGAATATTATGTCGATATGATATGTTTCGTGTTTCTAAACTGGTCACCCCTAGGTTACTTATTCTTATAACCTCCTAGAGAGCCAGAAGAAAATACACTTTCATAAATTTAAAGGAAAGGTTAAGACATAATTATACAGGATGTTATGAAATGTACTTCGTTCCTTTAAACCACGTGTGCTATAGGTATAATAAAGTATGTTTTAAGCGTGTAAACTTTTTTTATATAAAAATGTTTAAATGTTGTTCAGCGCTAGTTCAGCAGAACGCAATAGATAGGTAGCGATAGGTGATAGACAATTGCTAAAAAACGGCGCGTAAGAGAAAGGGATAATAATTTAATTTAATATTATAAAATAAAATAAAAAAACATTTTATATGAAAAAAATATTAACAACCTTAACATACTTTGTTATACCTATAGCACACGTGGTTTAAAGGAACGAAGTACTTTTCCTAACAACCTGTATATTACGTGAAATTAAATCAACCGACCAAATTCATACTGGAGACTCGGTTAGTCAACAGGAACAAGGTGTAATGGCCCTCCGGGAGAAATTCAATAAATAATTTTTTTTGTGCCCGTTACTGCAGACTAGGAATTGTACTTAAACTAGTCCAACCAGTAAGGGACCAAAAAAAGTATTTTTCGAAATTAGCCAAAAGGATTACTGAACCCAGTTCTTGATCACTAACCGAGTCTCCAGTATGAATTTGGCCAGTATGATATCCCAGGGAAATTTATTTTCTCTTGGTTGAAAGTTACACTATTATTGGTAAGGAAAATTAATTTACAGCAAAGGCTACAATGATGGATGTAATAAAAAAGAAACTTAAAAAATTTTAGGACGCGGGTCTACCTGGAATGGTTTTATAGAGCCCTGCATGTGTTGTTCATCACGTCTATTTCCCTGGCATGCCCAAACATGATTGACTTTATGAGCTTTGTAAGTTACTATCAATATTTCGTTATTACCTACATGACCAACTAGTCTAGCTAATGTTAGAGCACAGCATCACGCACAAATACTTCACGAAATGCTACCAGTACTCATGTAAATTATTTTAACGAGCCCGTAAATCAATTCAGGGTCCGTATAAGGCTAGATTCCCAACTTCAAATGAACATATCACATTGTGTAGCTTGGTTAATCGGTATAATAAACATGAATGAATGAATGAATGAATAAACACTTTATTGCACACAGAACAAGATATTTACAAATATACAAAGAACAGACAGAAGGCAAGGGCGGACTTATTCCTAAAAGGAATTTCTTCCAGTCAACCTTGGGAAAATATAAAACATTTTTATTGAAGAAATTCACATCAGTGCATATGTACATTCTAAGTTAGTTCTAAATCTATAATCTAATTATAAATATACTAAATACAAATACATACTTAAATACACAAATACATACATACAAATAACCAAGTAGCTTAGTCAGTAAGTCATTCAGAGAGAGGAGAGGTAAAATTTTTTCAAGTGATATTTAAAAGAGGACACAGAAGGAAGATCTTTGAGATTTTGCGGAAGTTCGTCGAAAACTACAATCCTGCACAGGTTTGGAAGTTTTTAAAAACACTTGGGATTGGCAAATCTCCTAAAACCCATCCGGGTCATCTTGACTTCGATGCACTTAATTTGCATTTTTCTCATTCTCCTGTCACGTTAGATGACTCCACTAAAACTAACACTCTTTCGTATTTAAAAAATAAGCCTAAACCCATTTGCACTCCCTTTAGCTTCAAAACAGTATCCAAGAGTGACGTTAAGAGAGCAATCCTTTCAATTTCTTCAAAAGCTATCGGTGATGACAAAATATGTCATCATATGTTACATCTTATCCAAGAAGAATTGCTACATATTTTGGTTCATATCATTGACTACTCACTAGTCACAAGTGCATTTCCTGCAGCATGGAAAAAGGCACATGTTATTCCTCTTCCTAAATCCTCAAATCCTACCTCCTTCTCAGATTTTCGTCCCATATCCATCCTACCGATTCTCTCTAAAGTCCTTGAAACCCTTGTACACAACCAATTATCCTTGTACCTATCTGATAACAAACTTCTTAATAAATTTCAATCTGGCTTTCGCGCTGGTCACAGTACTGTCTCCGCTCTTTTAAAAGTAACTGATGACATACGTCTAGCAATGGACAATAAGGAACTTACTATATTAACACTTTTAGACTTTAGCAGTGCCTTTAATTGCGTAGACTTCGATGTCCTTCTTGGTATTCTCGACTCTCTTAACGTATCTCCTCTGGTTACTGAATGGTTTGATACTTATCTGAGGGATCGCCTACAGTGCATACGCTCGGACGAGGTTACCTCGGAGTGGTGCCAACTAACTGCAGGTGTACCTCAAGGCGGCGTCCTTTCTCCACTTCTCTTCTCCGTATTCATTAATTCCATTTCTGATGTTCTCTCTTCTAGCTACCATCTTTATGCAGACGATTTGCAAATCTACCGCCATTTTAACATAGCTGAAATTAACTCTGCCATTTCTTTTATGAACCATGATCTAAATAACATTCATGATTGGGCTAAATCTTACGGTCTTTTAGTCAATCCAAAGAAATCTCAAGCCATTATCATTGGAACTAGATACATGACCAATTCCCTTAGTTCATTTAGTGTACCACAGATTTCTTTTAATAACATCCCGATTGCCTACATGAAAACGGTGAAAAATCTAGGGGTTATCTTTGACTGCAATTTATCTTGGTCATCGCACGTTACTGAGATTAGCCGACGTGTCTTTGCTGCTTTCCATTCGCTCAAACGCCTCCAGAAATTCCTCCCCTTCGTAACTAAAGTCACTCTCGCACAGTCTCTTCTTCTACCCCTAATCGATTACGCTGACGTTTGTTTTATAGACGCGAATGAAGAGCTCTTGGGTAAATTGGAAAGGTTGCAGAATCTGGGCATCAGATTCGTGTATGGCTTGCGCAAATACGACCACGTTTCATACTACCGCGCGGAACTTAAATGGCTCCCTATTCGGAAGCGCAGAAATCTCCATACGTTGTGTTGCCTTTTCAATGTCCTCAAGAGTTCAACAGCTCCGGATTATCTTCGTGAGCGCTTCAACTTCCTGTTTAGCAGAGATATCAATAAACCACTCAGGTCGCACACAGTCACACTCCTTAAAACGCCTTCTCACAATACCGGAGCTTTCGCAAATTCGTTCACTGTTAGAGCCATCAGGCTGTGGAATTCTCTTCCGTACACAATCCGAGATTGTCGCACTATCTCCTCTTTTAAAAAGAAACTAAAGGAATACTATTCAGCAAATCCTTAAGCTATCCTAAATATGTTTAATTATTTATTGCTGTATTATCAATTATCATGTATCGTTATGTCATGTTTATATATAGTCAGTTTATATTAGAGTTAGTTATATTAGTATGTATGTTAGATATATTTATATATTTATATATATTTTATACACCTATGTAAGTATTTAAGTATGTAGTACGTACACATATGGTTACCTATTTATTTTTTAAAGCACTCCTATACTCATTCGGTTTGCTATAAAAAATCTCTTTGAGAGATAAGCTCGCCGCTGTACTCAAATTATTGTATCAAATATTTGTAATCTCCTTTTTTTGTGTACAATAAAGAATAAGAATAAGTTCATTCCAAAGCCGAACAGCATTGACCGTAAAAGATTTGGAGAAACGATCAGTGGTATGCGGAGGCAGGAGCGAAGCGTTCTGTTACTACGGTCAATGCGAAGGACAACTCGTTCTTTTAAATAATTGGGGTAGAGGGGATTGTGAAGAACATTATATAAAAGGGAAAGGATATGCAATTTCCTGCGAAGTCGGATAGGGAGCCACTTTAATCTGCATCGAAACCCGGAGACGTGATCATACTTGCGCAGTCCGAATATGAATCGAATGCACAAATTCTGAAGACGCTCCAGCTTATCAAGCAGCTCTTCAGTAGGATCTAGATAAGCAACATCGGCATAATCCAGAAGGGGAAGAAGAAGAGATTGAGCTAACGTTATTTTCGTATCCATAATATAGACAGTAGACTATATGGCTGATAGGTAAGCCTACCATGAGTTTTGCTTACTATACACATCCCCGTCTGCGTAAAATATTTTGTATGAGAAATGCTGGTTCCTGTAGTAAGCCGCTAGGGGCGCTGCACAATTTCTCATATAAACATTTTACGCAGACGTTAACGTGTATAGTAAGCAAAACTCATGGTAGGCCTAAGGCTGATCTTAGAAAAAACGCAAAATCTTTAAGTACCCTCGATATAAAAAAATTACGAAGTCACCTCTAAATTTCATGTTTTTTGAATGTTAAAGGGCCTTTCTAAAATCATACAGCCTCGAAATTTTTATTGAAATTAAATTAACCATTGACTTCAGTTCTGATTGATGCAAAATGAAATGCTCAATCTGACCTCATATGCAGCCTTAACAACTTAACTAGTAACGTTCTCTACTTCTTCTCCATAAACTGAGCATAAACAAGAGCCAAATGTATGGCCCAGAAAGATGCATGTAGGATGCATGTTGATAAAACATGTTCATATTTTCATTCATAAACTTAATGTAGCGACACGGGTCTTTGTTAGAAATGTAAACGGAACGCAATCATCTGCTGTCTCGTTCACTTATGTGTCATCTCTTTCTTGCACTGTCAACCGCCGCCATGTTAACTTGTGTGTCACCTCTCAATAATAAAATCCCTTCTAAATAAATCAATCTTGTCTCATTATAACCAATTCATCAGGTTATGGGCACCAGCTTGCTTCCCTGTGATTAAATTAAATATATTTTTTGAATTCAGACAGATTGTCATAGTTTTCCCCCAAGTTCGTAATTCCAAGCATCATGGCCGACCCCAAGACGACCATCGAAAAACTACGTGGTGTCGACAATTACGGCACTTGGAAGTTTGTAACAAAGATGTTACTGATACATGAAGAACTCTGGGACGCTGTGGAAGAAAAGAAGGAAAAAGATGACAAAACACAGAAGAAGGCATTAGCTCGTATTTGTCTTCTTGTTCAACCATGTGTATATCCGCACATAAGAAACGCGAAGACGGCACACGAGGCCTGGAGCAACCTTGAAAATGTTTATGAAGGTAAAGGCCTGAGCAGGCGCTTGTCATTGTTACGCACGTTGTTCGGGATGAAGCTCGATTCTTTCTCAAACATAGAGTCATATCTCACGAAGGTGGCCGAGATAGGCCAACAGCTTGACGATATAGGCGCTGGCGTGGAAGACAATTTTCTAGCTATCGTAATGCTGAGCGGGCTCTCATCAGACTACGACCCACTCATCATGACTTTAGAAAATTCGACTTTGAAACTCACAACTGAGTTTGTGAGGTCAAGATTAACTCAAGAATATCAGCGGAGACAAGAAAGAGACGATGCAAGCACAGCGCTGATAGTAAGGAAACAGGCAAAGGTGTTTCGCTGCTTCAGATGTAAGAAACCGGGCCACAGCATCAAGGATTGTCCTCGCAGAGCCAAGGATGATGGTCATTCAAAGGGAAAGAGTTCAGATAAGGCCTTGTTATCTGCGTTATCTGTTGAATTATCCAGGGATGTTTGGTATGTGGACTCGGGTGCTACCAGTCACATGTGTAATGACAAAGACATGTTACACGATTTCGTGTTTGACACTCCAGTATCGGTGAGTGTTGCGAATGGTGAAAAACTGATGTCATCGGGAAGAGGAAATGTGAAAATTCCTTTACAGAACACTTTAAGAACTGTAAGTGATGTGTTATATGTACCTAAGCTAGCGACTAACTTACTTTCAGTCAGTGCAATGGCACGTAAAGGTTTTAGTGTAACATTTCAGGGAAAATTGTGTAAAGTTTGTGATGGCCATGAGGTAGTTGCAACGGCTAGATCTCAAAATGGTATTTATGTACTCAATACCAAAGGTGAAGCTTCTTTTGTTACTAAAGAGAAGTCATGTGCTGCGTCTGTGTGTGGAAGGGGGACAGATTTTGTTTTACCAACAGACCCAGTTGCAGAGGTGGCCGTGCCAGGATCTCAGGCTGCATCCAGGGAGTCGCAGGAGGTTTGGCATAGAAGGCTTGGACATCTCAATGTGCGAAGTATGCAGCTTTTAAAAGGTATGGCTACTGGCATGGATTTTGATAACTCAACTTTCAAATCATGTGTTGCTTGTATTCAAGGTAAACAAACAAAGTTACCTTTTCCAAAGAAGTCCAAGAGTAGGGCAAAAGTCTCGTTAGGGCTTGTGCACAGTGATCTTTGTGGGCCTTTTTCAAAGAATTCATTTAGTGGATCGAAATACTTTCTAACATTTATTGACGATTTCACTAGGAAAACCTATGTGTATTTTCTGAAGTCCAAAAATCAAGTTTTTGATAAATTTAAAGAGTTTAAGGCTATGGTAGAAAATCAAACAGGGAATAAGATAAAGGTATTGCGCACTGACAATGGTGGTGAATATGTAAATAAATGTTTACAGGATTTCCTAAAGAGCTGCGGGATCCGTCACCAGACCACAGTACCGCACTCACCGCAGCAAAATGGAATTGCTGAACGAGCCAACCGCACCATAGTGGAGAAGGCCAGGTGCATGCTTCTCGATGCAGGCCTTGATCAGCGGTTCTGGGCAGAGGCAGTTAATACTGCTGTTTACCTGAAGAATAGGACACCAACCAAAGCTGTTCTGGGCACTACTCCTGAGGAAAAATGGTCAAATAAAAGGGTAAATATTACTCACCTTAGAACTTTTGGCTGTTTAGCTTATGCAATGATAGAAAAACGTAAGAAATTCGATTCAAAATGTAACAAATACATTTTTGTGGGTTACTGTGAAGAGACAAAAGGGTATAGATTACTAAACCCTTCACGTCCGTCAGAATGCATTAAAGCAAGAAATGTAACTTTTTTAGAAAATGAATTTTATTTACCAAAAGGTAAAAGTGATGAATTCACTGAGCTAATTCTAACATATTCTCACAATCAAAACTCTTCAACTTCTCATGAGATTGAAGATAATATGGGCAATGAAACTGTTCCAGAGTCACTAGACCAGTCCATGTCAGATCAGTCACAAGAACAGTCCATATCAGATCAGTCACCAGAGCAGTCAAGACTAGATCAGTCCTTATCAGATTTAAATGATGTAACAGGGATACCCAGTAATGCGGGATCTGATAAATCTACTATAATTCCCCGGGATAGTATTATATCAGTGAGTAGCCTTGAATCAGATGATTCGCGCGATGAAACTTACGTTCCAGGTGACACATCGATGGACAGTTCAGAAGAGTACACTGAAGTTGTGAACTTAGCATCGCAGTCTCCACACTTGTCCGAGATAAGCCGCTTTGATGACGAACCAGAGACAGTGGTACAAGCTTTGCAAGGAACAGAATCCAAGAAATGGAGAGATGCTATGTCAGATGAGTATAAATCATTTTTGGATAACAAATGCTGGACCATGACTGACTTGCCAGATGGGCAGAGACCTGTGAAGTGCAAGTGGGTTTATAAAAGGAAGAGAGGATTGAATGGAGAAGTATTGAAATATAAAGCTCGATTAGTAGCAAAAGGTTATACACAAAAATATGGCGTAAATTACAATGAAACTTTTTCACCAGTGGTGAGGTACTCAACTATTAGAATCTTGCTTGCTTTGGCCGCTGAGATGAATATGGAGATAGATCACCTTGATGTGAAGACTGCATTTTTGAATGGAGACCTCAAGGAGACCGTCTACATGGAACAGCCGGAGGGCTTTGAGGATAAAGAGAACCCGAACAAAGTCTATCGCCTGAATAAAGCGATTTATGGGCTCAAACAGGCTTCTAAGAGTTGGTATGAGAAGATAAATACAGTTTTAATAGAAAAACTTAACTTTAGAAAGTTTTCTTCAGAGCCATGTGTTTTTATGAAGAATCATGTTGGAACTGTGACTATTATAGCACTTTATGTCGATGACATAATCTTATTTTCGAATAACAAACAAGAGAAACTGAAAATTAAAGAGAAGCTTATGACTCAATTTGAAATGAAGGATCTAGGGCCAGCATATCACGTCCTTGGCATGAAACTATGCAGAAGAGATGGAAAGTGGACTTTAGATCAGTCTAGTTATATTCAAAGAGTGTTGGAGCGTTTTAAAATGTCTGATTGCAAGCCAGCATGCACTCCTATGGAATCTGGGCTGAAGCTTGTAAAAGCAGATTGTAATGAAAATAATTTTCCGTATAGAGAATTAGTAGGATGTATAATGTACATTTCAGTTTGCACGAGGCCAGACATTGCTCATGCAGTCAGCATACTCAGTCAGTTCAACGATAGTTATGCTGAAATACACTGGAAGGCAGCAAAACGGGTGCTTAGATATCTGAAAGGTACGGTTAATCATTGTCTTACTTATGAAAAGAGTAGTATGGATGTCAGCGCCTACGTTGATGCAGATTGGGCCGCCAATGAGATAGATCGGAGGTCATTCACTGGGTTTGTCTTTAAAATAGGTAAGTCTACAGTATCATGGGAAAGCAGAAAACAAAAGACGGTCGCTCTTTCTAGCACGGAGGCGGAGTACATGGCACTCTCTGACGCATGTAAAGAGGCTTTGTTTATCAGAACTTTCTTGTATGAATGTTTAGGTACAAGTTGTAAAATTACTATGTTTAATGATAGTCAATCAGCACAAAAACTTTGTGTTAATCCAATGTATCACTCTAGAACTAAGCATATTGATGTCAGACATCATTTCATTCGAGGAATTGTAAACAAAGGTATTATTGATTTAAATTATTTGTCTACCGATCAAATGACGGCTGATGTTTTAACTAAACCTTTAACTAAAGAGAAAACTGAAAAATTTGTCAGTCAACTTGGCTTAGCGGAGACAATTTAAATATTGTAAAATCAATTAATAATGTTACCTGTTCATTTTAAGTTGCATAAAAACTTTATAGCTTTTGTTTTAAGGGCCAGTTTGATAAATGATTGCATTGTTTAAGGGCCAGTGTTAGAAATGTAAACGGAACGCAATCATCTGCTGTCTCGTTCACTTATGTGTCATCTCTTTCTTGCACTGTCAACCGCCGCCATGTTAACTTGTGTGTCACCTCTCAATAATAAAATCCCTTCTAAATAAATCAATCTTGTCTCATTATAACCAATTCATCAGTCTTAATGCTAGTCCTTTTGAGAAAAAGTATCATGATCAATGTATGACTTAAAAACACGAAAAAATATTGATTTAATGTCAGCTTCACCGGCTCATGAGAATGATGATGATGATGATGACGATGACGATGACGAACTCGATGACGAGAGTCATACCCTTATGCCGACTTTTAGAGGACTTTTCTAAGACGATGACGATGATGATGATGATGATGATGATGATGATGATGATGATGATGATGATGATGATGATGATGATGATGATGATGATGATGATGATGATGATGATGATGATGGTGATGATGATGATGCTGATGATGATGATGATGACGATGACGATGACGATGACGATGACGATGACGATGACGATGACGATGACGATGACGATGACGATGACGATGACGATGACGATGACGATGACGATGACGATGACGATGACGATGACGATGACGATGACGATGACGATGACGATGACGATGACGATGACGATGACGATGACGATGACGATGACGATGACGATGACGATGACGATGACGAGGATGATGATGATGATGATGATGATGATGATGATGATGATGATGATGATGATGATGATGATGATGATGATGATGATGATGATGATAAATATAATTTTCAGCTCGGAGCCTTCTTCCTAGCCTTCACCGGTTTCATATTTCCAGCTTCTATAGAGACGTTTGTCACGTGGAAGGAGCATAGGAAAGGAACAATAAGGTGACATACACAATATAACTACACATATTTTGAAGTGGATACTTTTTTGTTCCCATATCGTAAAGGGGGGCATGTTCAGCACTTATAAGCAAATTATCCTTCATAATTTGAGTATTAATTAGATTATTACGTTTTTTAATTGTTCGTTACTTATCATATTAATTATTATTTAAGTTGAGTTAATGCTCATTTGACCGAAACTAAAAATTGTTCCTAAGCGAATGTGCTGCCATCACTAACATATAAGGCGACTTTCGTTTACGTAGCCAAATTCATACTGGAGACTCTGTAAGTGCGTTTAAGGACACTGTTTGCGAAATACGAAAAAAAAAGTTGTGCCTCTATACTTTTTCAAGATAACATCGACTCAATAAGTATAGGAACCCGACCCTAACTACCCTGTGAAGGACGTTGCTGAACAAATCAACAGCCTGTATAGCACGTTTATGTTTATTTAGAAAACTTGTTCAGTGTGCTCAGTAGCATGATTTCATGATTTCATTATTATTTATTCATTACCAACATCATAAAAAATATGTTTACACTAGAGTAACAATGTGATTTATTAATAAATATACTGCTCAAAACAATTAGCGGAATAAGATTTCAAAGTAAAATAAATAAAAAATCTTTGGTTTTTTATTATAACTGCCCACTAAATATTAAAGTGACATGGTTAATGAAAATAAGGAACAAAAGAACATCAGCGTTTTTGTAAGCGGTTCTTAATATGGTGGCCAAGAGTCTATGTACACCTAAAAACAAAGTGACGCCATTCAATTTTCTTAACTTTTTAATTACAAAAAACCGATTTTAAGTGCCCTTTCAAATCTTCTGAGTGCTGTTATTGATTGAAATGAGCGTAAATTTGGTTAAGAAGCTCATTATACCAGATCTGACTGAAATCCAAGTCTCCCGAGCTGTTACTGCTTCAAGAGGGTCGAACTATGGCATATGTAGGAACTGACCTAAGAGTCATCGCTTCTGTCATCTACACAGTATGGAAGCGGTATCTAGGTGACAGGGGAATACTCAGGAAGTGGTGGTCAGGGTCAAAAGAAAAAAACCACTTCTTTGCAAGATCGCTACATTGTCAATATTGGTAATTTTTTCCTAGTTAATTTGTTAGTTTTTTAATTTTACAAAATTTAGAAATTAAACGTTTTAGGCGTAAAACAAACAGGTGTTCAAAAGGTCCGTCACAGAAATGTTTGAATATTCGTCTTCACTGACTTTTAGAATCGTGTATGACCTCCATGAGCCCTTATCACAGCTTGACAACGACCCGGCATGCTTCGTATGATCCTCCGAATATCTTCCTGCGGAATTATCTCCCATTCTTAGATTAATGCTTGAATGAGCTGCTGCAGTGTTTGGGATGCAATAGGACGTTTCCTGATGCGTCTATCAAGCAAATCCCAAATGTGTTCTATTGGATTTAGGTCCGGGCTCATGGGAGGCCATTCCATTACACGGATTCCATGATGCTGTAAGTGATCTAACGTGATGGCTGCAGTATGTGGTCTGGCATTATCTTTCATAAAAACAAACTCTGGGCCGATACCATATGCTGCGGGCAGGACGTGGTCTTCGAGCACGTTTTCGATGTAAGCTTGAGCATTCGACCGCCCGGGAACAACGATGAGATCTGTGCGCTCGTCCAAACTCACTCCGCCCCACACCATCACAGAACCACATCCAAATTTGTCATATTCTTGGACTGCCGCTGCACTGTATCGCTCGCCTGGGCGTCTGTAGGCACGGAGACGACCATCGCAGCGTGTTAGACGGAATCTTGACTCGTGAGAAAAGAGCACTGGCCTCCAATGTCTAAGTTGCCAATTAGCGTGGCTTTGTGCGAACCGTTGGCGAGCTTGTTTGTGTTGAATAGTTAGACGCATGGCCCGCACTGGTCGACGTGCTCTCAAATTGGCTTCCCGCAAGCTATTCCTTACCGTCCGGTCGGAAATTTCTACAGCAGTAGCCGCTCTTAGTGTATTTTGCAGATCTCTTGCAGTAGTGGTGCGGTTTCGTAAAGCACAGTTGATGATGTAGCAATTTTCCAAAGGAGTTGTTTTTCTCTTTCGACCCTGACCACGCCTTCTTGAGTATCCCCCCGTCTCTAGGTACCGCTTCCATACTCTGTAGATGACAGAAGGGCTGACTCATAGGTCAGTTCCTACATATGTCATAGTTCGACCCTCTTGAAGCAGAGTGATAGCTTGGGAGACTTGGATTTCAGTCAGATCGGGCATAACGACCTTCTTAACCAAATTAACACTCATTTCAATCAATAACAGCACTCAGAAGAGTTGAAAGGGCACTTAAAATCGTTTCTTTGTAATTAAAAAGTTAAGAAAATTGAATGGTGTCACTTTGTTTTTAGGTGTACATAGAATCTTGGCCACCATATTAAGAACTACTTACAATAATGCTGATGTTCTTTTGTTTTTTATTTTCGTGAAGTATGTCACTTCAATATTTAGTGGCCAGTTACACGTAAAAACCAAAAAAAATAATTTTATATCACTTTGAAATGTTATTCGTCTAATTATTTTGAGCAGATATATAGCAGGTTGATGTGGTAAGCCAAGCTAAATTATTTTATTTCTCAACTATACCCGGTCTGGGCACAAAAATGAGTCTTGTACTGGCAAAGGTGGAAAATCCAAGTCAAGAATGAGTAAAATTTAATAAAATTAAATATGTTCTTGTTCTTTATGGGATTTATTGATGTGCATAAACTAACAAAATAAATCATCATCATCATCATCATCATCATCATCATCATCATCATCATCATCATCATCATCATAAATACTTTATTGCACAAAAAAATAAGTACAAAAAGGCGGACTTAATGCATAAAGCATTTTCTACCAGTCAACCCACAGATAGTACTAGATAAATAAAAGGTGGGCGTGCAAGAAGAGTAAAAACTTAAAAATTACAAATTAAATGAATATACTACTCTAAATTAATAACTATAGGTAACAATACCCAAAAAGAATATATGTTAATACTTAACTGTACTTAAAATACATAATATTCAAAATAAAATGGGTTTATTAAAAAAATAGATTCCAATACATAAATAAATACAAGTTTTAATAAGTATATTGTAAATAAATACAAAAATAAAATAAGGTCTACTACCTACTTTGCAATTTTATAGAAAACGCAAAGAATGAAAAATGTCGAAATGTTGAATAAAAGCCTTATTGAACTTCAAAAATGCATGTTCTCTTTTCAGATGGAGATTGCTTAAGAATATAATCATTATAATTTTAGGGATATGTTTGTTTTTTGGTGCTTTAGTGAAAGTGTTTTACAAAATGGAATAAAATGGAGTGACTTTTTAGAATGTTGTTTTTATTAATATCGATTTTATCTTTTTAGAATGTTGTTTTTATTAACAGCGATGTGGCTCATTAAGACGTAAATGATTCTTATTAAAATTACAACCTATCATTGTTGAGAATGGAAGCTTTAATAATACACCTCTCCAGTGTGACTAAGGTTTCGTCTTAATTATAATAAAAACAATCATTACGCCGTAGTTTTATATACTAATAAGTGGCTAGGTAAGTAGCTCACTATGGAATGATCTGTGTCGGAATTGTGTTAGCGTATGCGCGTTGGAGCCCCGTCCTCCGCGCCCTCTCGTACCCCGCGGTCGCCCGGAGCTTTTAGGGATCCTTAACAATCATTAACCACAAAATGTATGAAAACTGCAAAATTAGGTTGGTTGGCTATTACTCGTTCACTTGTAAGGAAAGCGTACTTAAAGTTTTCCTTTTAATTTCGTTATATAAGGTGAAGTTCAATTAACCGACCAAATTCATACTGGAGACTAGGTTAGTGATCAAGAACTAGGTTCAGTAATCCTTTCGGCCAATTTTAAAAAATATTTTTTTTTGCTCCCTTACTGGTTGGACTAGTTTAAGTACAATTTCTAGTTATTAGACCTTGTTCCTGATGACTAACCGAGTCTCCAGTAGGAATTTGATCGGTTGATTTAATTTCACCTAGTATATAAAGTGACTTTGATTTATACGGCCAAATTCTTACTGAAGACTCGTTAAGTGCTCAGTAACAGGGTTCGATGACCCCTTTTGTGAAATTCATAAATTATTCTTTTCGTGTTTCTTACAAACGCAAGTCCAGCCCCGAGTCAATTACTATGGGACGTCAAAATTTTATTATGCGAAATTAGCAAACATTTTTATGGATCCATGTTACTGATCTCTAACCAAGCCTCTGGTATGAGTTTGGCTGCATAAATTAAAGTCACCTTATACCGGGTGTAAAAGAAAAGGCAAGAATTCTTAAAGGTGTGTTAGTATGATCGGTAAAGATATTATATTAAACACTGAGATCTCTAAATAAAGTACCAGTACCTCATAATAAGACGATTGTCTTTACTCAAAATACACTAATCGCGTGGACACCCTCACTGGTTGCTGGCCACTCGGATGAGGGGTGCGGGTTGCGGGGTGCAATTAGGTGTGCGGAGAGGCCGGTGAGCTGCGTAGCCATAACCTAGAAAAATGATGGAATTTTTGGTGAAAATTCAAGGTATTTTTTTCTCGTAATGACTTCAGGATCGTGTATACTTTCATACCCTAAAGGGATTCTTGACCTTGCATTTACACTCTGTATATGGGTACACTACAGCAGTGAATTTTTTCTAATATAGCAGCAGCAAGTGCTACGACGCCATAGTTTTCCTGCTTTGTAGACTCTCTACGTGGTAGTTAGGAAGCATACCTGCACCCGTAGCATATTATTGTGCGACTTCGTTTATCGCGCTATCGCGATATAACTCCCACCTCAGTCGTCAAAACAAACGTCAAGTGGCGCCACAAATGTACCAGTCACGCGCGATAAGAGCATGCTACGGCCGCTGGTATGACTAAACAGGCATTTTAAATTAAAACAAATGCTCTAATGATCATAGTAAACAACTTGCCTAACAAATACGCCTGCGAGAATAAAATAAAAACTTTCTTTTTTTCCCTTAATCCATCGCACTTCACACTAATATTATAAATGCGAAAGTTTGTGTGTGTGTGTATGTTTGGTACTCTTTCACGCTGAAACGGCTGAACGGATTTGGATGGAATTTAGAATAGATATAGCTTATACCCTAACTTAACACATAGGCTACTTTTTATCCCGGAAAAAAGCATGTCGTTAAACCGAATAACACGCGGGCGGAGCCGCGGGCAAAAGCTAGTAATCCAAAATTTATAGTGGAAGGTAAAGCTCGACCGGGCCGCCCGCCCTGGAAAGACGTATCCCGACTGTTGAAGATATTAACTCCATAGTCTGCCCTATTTATTGTTGTTTGTAAGGCAACCCAGACTTCCACATTGTCTATACCTAGCTGTTGATAATAATCAACTCAAACGCGTTCTGCTACCAACAAAATGTATGAAAGACCCTGTCCGGCCAAACTAAATATACGGGATTCTATATAGGGCCCATAGTATATCAGAAACACCATATACCTGGCACGAAATTAGTATGCAGACAGAGTCCTCACCCAGATTAATAAATAATACGAACTCACATAAATCCAGTAAATTATTGACTGCGTCACGGTACCTCCAGAAGTCCAAAATCTGGGGTTCTCGCTATCCACTGCTTGGGTCGCTTCGCTGGTCCAGCTGCTGGCCGGTATTGAGGAGGGGAACTACAAGGCAGGGATCAGCAGGAAATCAAGGAAATGTGGCCACGAATGCTGCTTACGTGTCACCAGATTCTGACGCAATCTTGAAAGTATTTTTCTGGAATTAGCCCGGCTTCTACAAGCACAATTCCCCAACACGGTTTCACTAGAAGACCTTATTTTATACACACATGTCCCTGAAGCAGGAATCTCTAAAAACCTTTCAGGCGACCTTTATTTCACAATCAAACCCGGGAGAGCAAAATTAACGAGTCATTTCTGTCAAAAATCATAGACAAGAAGCGCAAAATTAAAAACAAACAAAATGATTACACTGCCGCTAGCGGTTTCTAAAAATAGATTAGAACACTGTGAACGAAGCGCGTTCAATTTGAGTGTTGCGCGAACAATCCCCCGCTCCGGACTGATGCCCCCATCAGAACGCTAGCTCAATCAATCGGGAGCCGGGAGAGTGTTGCTACAGCTCGTCGCAAAATCGAACCTCCAACCAACACCTCAGCTACACGAGGAGTCCCATCCCCACCGTATATTAACTTGATAATGCGACCCCGGCGCCAATGTAGAGATGCCAAATTTGCATCCTTCAATAAAACTAAGTCTCCTTCTTTCGGAGGTTCGGTCCTGTCTGTCCACTTCACCCGCTGCTGTAACAAATGCAGATATTCCAACGACCAACGATTCCAGAAGTCCTGGCCCATTTGTTGCAACATTTGAAAACGTGACAACCGGGTTGTACGTTCTTCCCTCCAGGGGTATTCCGGCAGGGCAGTAAGAGGCTGCCCAATCAAGAAATGGCCAGGAGTCAAGACCTCGAGGTCGTTCGGATCAGATGACAGGGGACAGAGAGGACGAGAATTGAGGACGGCCTCAACTTTACAGAACATAGTGACGAGCTCCTCGAAGCTTAAAATGGTTTCCCCGATGACGCGGCGGAGGTGGGTCTTGGCTGACTTCACGGCGGCTTCAAAAATCCCACCCCAGTGGGGACAAATTGGCGGGCTGAACCGCCAAGTTATCCCCCTCTGGGCGCAGATATGACTTAAACTAACATAATTATTTTCTAAAAATTTATACACATCTTTCAAATAGTTTGAGGTACCCTGGTAGTTTGTGCCATTGTTAGAGCGGATCAATGAAGGTAGACCCCTACGTGAAACAAAACGGTCTAACGCAGCAACGAAGGCCTCCGTGGACAACGAGGACACTAATTCCAAATGGACGGCCTTGGTGGACAAGCACACAAATACGCACAGGTAAGCCTTAACAATCCGAGCATTACGAAGAGTGGAGGTCTTGACCGAGAACGGGCCTGCCATGTCCGTGGCGACTTCTTCGAATGGTCTCGACTGGGTGATCCTGTCAGCCGGCAGATCTCCCATCTGAGGCTGCATCAATGAGGCTCGTAGTCTGTAACAAGGAACGCAGGAGAAAACTACATTGCGAATTACCCGGCGAGCAGACAATATCCAAAACTCCCGCTGTAATATCGCCAATAACGCATTGCGTCCCGCATGAGAGTTACGAACATGTCGTTCAGATACCAAAAGCTTTACCAAAGGACCCTCCTTGGGTAACAGCAGAGGATGACGGCTTCCGTATGGCAGGTCAGCCTTCCGAAGTCGACCTCCAACACGCAGAAGTCCCTTGAATCCAGAAAAGGATTTAATCTAGCGACCGCTCCCTTCAGCTTGGCACGTTCATCGCGAAGAATCTGCAATTCAGACTTGAAACGGTCCGCCTGCACTACCTTGACCCAGTGAAGCAGTGCATCTCGACGCTCCTCGGCACTCACCACTGGCGACAACTGTTTATTTTGGGGGTTACGACAATTATTTATAAAACGCTTAATCCAACTAGTAACCGCCAATAACTTGTCCAAACTACTATATCTCCCAGTCAGCCAATCAGGATCTAAATCGGTCTCTGCAACTAAAGCATGCACACGCAGCCCTGGTAAAATCTGGGTCGTCCTATCCACTTGCTGAACAGGCCAAGAAGACTCAGGTCCCCTGAGCCACTCCGGAACCCACCATAAAGCATGTGACACCAACTCCGGCGCTGTGCAGCCCCTCGATGCGCAGTCTGCAGGATTACATTCACCTGGGACATGCCTCCAATTAATATGAATACATATGTTTTGAATTTGCGAAACCCGGTTTCCTACAAAAATCTCTAAGGTATGCGGAGCCGCGCGCAACCATGCTAGCGCGACCTGACTATCCGACCATGCATACACATCCTGAAAATCAACATTGGCAGCTAACTCCCGAGATATATGATTCAGTAATCTAGCTACAAGATGAGCTCCGCTTAATTCCAATTAAGGAATAGTAAGACGAGTACGTATGGGAGCAACCTTGCTTTTCGCTAGAAGTAACACAACATTGACATGTCCCTGACTATCAACGGTTCGTAAATATACGGCCGCAGCGTATCCACGTTCGGAGGCGTCACAAAAGCCATGCAAAGAAGCGTGATACTTTCCTGGCGGCAAGATCCGGCGAGGTAAGGCAACTCGATTGACTTCCTCCAATGATGACATCAACTCCAGCCAGTCGTCCAACGGAGACCCGGTGAGCGGCTCGTCCCACGACACGCCCAGGATCCACAGCCGTTGCAGCAGACACTTCGCTGAGAAGATCACCGGACTGATCCAGCCGTTCGGATCAAACATGCGAGCGATGGTGGACAGCACGGTCCTCTTCGACCATACTCTCTCTGGTTTCAGTTCCACCTGAAACGTGAAAATATCATTTACCGGTTGATACTTCATTCCCAAAACCGCTATCATATTAGGATCGTCCACCTCAGCAAACAGGTTAGGGTTCTGTTGGTGATCCTCTGGAATACCTTCTAACAGACGGGGCTCATTCGATAACCATTTTCTTAACTCGTAGCCTCCCGCTGCTAGTATAGCAATTAATTCATCCCTGAGTATAAGAGCTTCCTCAACTGTTTGGGCCCCAGTACACACGTCGTCCACGTAGAGGTCACGTGTCAGTACGGCTGCCGCACGCGGGTAGCGGGCCCTCTCCCGCTCCGCCAGTTCTAATAAGCATCTTATAGCTATATGTTCGGTTTAAAAGCGTTCGAAACGCGCAAGTATGTCTCAGATTCTATTTTACTGATATGGCAACACTAGTTGTAAAAAAGTGAAATGTCAAAGTTGTTTTTTCCGGTTTTACTGTCAATGTTGCTCTCAAGGAGATGCGTGTGAAAATTAAGATCAACCAGTGTTGAAAGAATTATGGGTTTCAAGGAAACAAACGTTTAAAAAGTGGTAAAATAACCCAATTAATGAGCATTAATTGCGAGCCCTATTGTGTGTCCGAACAGTCTCGGGAATCGGTCGCCGGTGGAAAGTGATGTGTTTGGATTTTCATTAGCACGATTCACGGAAATCGTGGTAGAGGTCTGGGTCGAGCTAGCTCGGGGTTAGGGGTTGAGTTTAGAGAATTCCTCCGCAAGCTGCGGGTGGGGCCAGTAGTTTGTTGAAGACCTGTGACGCGCCAGACCGACGAGAGGACAATGCTGTCTGCCCAGACACCAAGATTGAGTCTGGTGGTCTGAATCCAGCGCAGAAGTTCAAGAAGTAAGGCTGCATCCAAATGTGAGTCTTTGAACCATTTACCCTTCAGAAAGGAATTGTAGTATATAAGAACCCCCTTTGTATGGGAAGCCCCTTTCTGACAGGTTTTAACCTCCTTATAATATTCAAATGGGTCCAGCACGCGAGGTTTAAACCATATCTGTGGAGAGGGGGGCTTTTCAGATACAATTTGCTGGTAGCAGAGCGTGGTTAAGTTGTTTAATATCGGATATTAAACAACCCCGGACCAAGATATATTCTGTTTATATAAGCCGAACCGATATAGTAGCTCCGTTGGCCTAAGATAATTTGTGAATTATACTTTGTTTTAGGTAGGTAGTTTGGAACCTTGTAACCTAAAGCGAGATCAAATAGAATATTTTGTTATTTCTTATACTACAGTACTCGGACTGTGTATATGAATAGGTTTATGTAAGCTGGAAGGATATTTACACAGCTCCTTTAGCTTTAGGTATTGTATTATATGTTGTATTGTGGATAAACATATAACTTTATAAGCGCGGTTAAGCCTAGTGAACCCGGCGACAAAACTATAATAGTTTGTAAATTCATACAGCATAACCATTGCTAGCAAGCGAAGCGGCTTAATTATTAGTTATATAGTTGTTGAAAGCCTCGGCTTATATAAATTACAAAGTACATAGCAGGGCTAATGTGTAATGTGTAGTTTTTGGTTAGTGAATCATATTAACTAAGCGAGCGCTTAGGTATAATATTATAACAACGTACATAGGTTATGTTACAACTTGGAATTGTTAAATTTGTTTGTTTTGGAGTATGTTTAGTCTTTAACAAGTGTTTAATGTGATTACATACTTTCAGAAGCCAATTACCTTTGGATATACTGTTAGTTAGTGCTACAGTTTGGTTTATATTGTTTATTTTGAATGAAAACTTCTTGACACTTGCGATTGAGGCTTGGACATAGTTGTTTGTCAAAAGTGGAGCATAAATGTAACTAACTGGTTTATGTTGTATGGATTATATATATATAGCAGCAGAAACGGTCTGTCTGTCTGTTCATAAAGTTATGATATTGTGTTTATTTGAAAATGTTTGAGTGATATATAGCAACAGAAAAGGTCTGTCTGTTTGTTCATAAAGTTATGATATTGTGTTTGTTTGTACACATTTGAGTATTAAAAATTGGTTTTGGTTGAACTCGCATAATTGAACAACAGGGTTGTATTGTGTATTAATGTACTGAAATTAACATACTGACTAGAGTCTAGTATATTTGGGTCTACAATAGGATTGTATACGGGGACGTTTGTGATTCGTGCCAGAGTTAGTTCGGTTTTAAATTGTTGGTATTTTCTTTGATTTCCCGGTCTACAATGTCGAGGACTTCTCCGAGGAACATCTTGGCCAGCCAGCTGCGCTGGTTTGTCAGCGTTCAAGGCTTGTTGGCTCGAGCTGATCGGGGCGATGCAGTCCTGGAGCGGTACTCACAGATGGAGCATCGCCTCGAGAAAGCTGAGCAGGCGCTCATCGAGCTGTTGGACCAGGAGCTGCCACCGGAGGTAATGGCTAGCCCTAATAATGACATGGATCAAATTATGGATATTTATAATGAGGTCACACAGGTTGCCTGTCAGATTAAGAAGCGACAGTCAGGTGTTTCGGGCACACCTGATGTAAGACATGCAGCGCAAGGTACATCGTTGCACAGTAGGCTCCCTACTTTGGAGTTAGGACATTTTGACGGTACCATGGAGCTATGGGTGGCATATAAGAATATGTTCACCTCGTTGGTTGACAGTAGGCAGGATTTAACCAACGCACAAAAGATGGCATATTTGATGTCCACTTTAGAAAGTGAGGCAAAGAGCTTAGTGCAACATTTAAGAGTAGAGGACGATTCTTATAGCATAGCGTGGGAACTATTAAATAATAGATATCAGAATGTCCGTCTGTTGGCCGATGCTCATACGAGCCAATTGTTAAGTTTGCCTAGGGTAGGTAATAAGGCTCAAATTCGAACGCAGTTACTGACCCCGGTTACAGTAGCCTGTAACGCGTTAAAAATGTTAGGTTTGCCCGTGGATGAGTGGTCGTTCTTGTTGGTACACATTATTTTGGGTAAGTTACCGTCTGATACTCGTTCACGTTTCGAACGTGAGACCGCGGAAAGGGAGGACAAGGCTCTTCCTACTTTCGCTGATTTGATGAAGTTTTTAGAATTTGAGGCTAGGGCCGTGGAATCTTCATCGACTTCGGAGGTGGCGCCACCTGCCGGAAGTTTCAGGGAACCCGCCGGTAATTCGGGGCAAAGGGGGCCACAGGGAGTGCAACCGCTTCGGGGACGCGTTGCTGCACGTCTGGCTGCACTGGCCGCTGTGGCTGAGAGCCCAAATTGCCACCAGTGTGGACGCCCAGGACACGCGTTATCGCAGTGCCATGATTTTGCTGCATTACCGGTAGTGGACAGACGGCGATTAGTTAAAATTAATAGACTGTGCTATTTTTGTTTAGAGGACCACTTAGCGCGCGAGTGCTCCAGACAGCGAATGTGTAGAGAATGTGGCCGGCCACATAATGATTTAATTTGTGCGAACAGGTCTGGAGCCTACAGTCACGCCACGAGCGGCGTATCCGCGGCGCAGTCCACCTATCAGTCACGTCCGTCGAGTGGCCCCTCTCAAGGACGAGGAGCGCACCCGTCAGAGAGTGGAGAGAGCCCTCGCGTGAGTCGTGCTCAGTTTGATAGTGGTGTGAATCGTGCGCCTGCGGTACGAGGCTATATTGCGGACCCGGGTGGGGGACCCCTCATGGGGGGGGATTCAACGGGTCAGGGCCGCACTCAGGATATTAGGAGTGGACCCCATGCTTCCGCGACAGCGGGCCCGAGTAGGGACCCCCCGAGGGGGGGGGGCTCCACGGGCGGGGGCCCCACTCAAGGTTGTATGAGTGGACCCCAGTTTGCCGAACCAGTGCCTGCGCCCACTGTAGGACAGTATAGCAGGGCGGAGCCACAGCGATACTCTCCGCCGATACACGAGTATCCGCGGTTAGAATATCACCCGCCTTATTCGAGATATGGTAGGGCAGCGGGTTACGCACCACCTCGGATGGCATTGTGTATACGCTCACCATATATAGGGCAATGGATGCACCCTGGATTGGAGGGGCCGGGCCCCCAATAATTTGTCTGCCCCTGTACCGGTGCGGAGCCGAGGACAGTTCTTCGGCCCACCATATTAGTTAGTAGTTGGGGCCCCCCGGGGGGAGATTCAGTTAGAGTAAGGACCACTGTTGAATTTCGGGACGTGTATGCATGATCGGATAGTCAGGTTGCGCGAGCATGGCTACGCGCATCCCCACGTACTTTAGAGATTTTTGTAGGAAACCGGGTTTCACAAATTCAGAATATAGTTATTCATATTAAATTGGAAGCACGTCCCAGGTGAATGTAATCCTGCAGAGTGCATCTAGGGGCTGCACAGCACCGGAGTTGGTGTCGCATCATCTATAGTGGGGGCCGGAGTGGTTTAAAGAAACAGATTTCTTGCCTGTCCAGCAGTTGGATAGGACACCCCAGATTTTACCCGGGTTGCGTGTGCATGCTCTAGTTCTAGGGACCAAACTAATTCCTGATTGGACGCCGTGAGTTGGGTCACCGTGCGTTGAGACGCTGGGGCGTCGCGACGGTGGCATCGGCACGGTGTGCGTCGGGTCGGAGCACGCAAGTCGCCATCCTTTGTTGTTACCCAAAGAGGGCCTTTGATGAGGCGTTTGCTGTCCGACCGACATGTTTGTAACTCACACGCGGGATGAAACGTGTTATTGGCGATTTTACAGCAAGAGTTTTGGATTTTGTCAACTTGCCGGGTAATTCGCAATGTTCTCTTCTCCTGTGTTCTTTGTTACAGGCTGCGAGCCTTGTCGATGCAGCCGCAGATAGGAGATCTGCCAGCTGATGGGATCACACAGTCGAGACCTTTTGATGGAGTGGCTACGGACGTGGGGGGACCGTTCCTCGTCCGAACGTCTAGCCTTCGCAACGCTCGGACTGTTAAGGCGTACCTGTGAGTATTCGTGTGTCTGTCCACCAAGGCCGTACACTTGGGATTAGAGTCCTCGTTGTCCATGGAGGCCTTCGTCGTTGCATTAGACCGATTAGTATCGCGTAGAGGTTTGCTTTTTTAATTAGTTCAGACAACGGCACGAATTACAAGGGTACCGCAAATTACTTGAAAAGATGTATACATTTTAGAAGATAATTGTATTTAGTTACGTCATGGTTATTATGTGAAATCGGCCAAGACCCACCTCCGCCGCGTCATTGGGGATGTAATCTTATTGAAAGATGCGAATTTGGAATTATTTGTATTGGCGACGTGGTCGCATTATTAAATTGGTAGTTGGCGGGGATGAGACTCCTCGCGCCGCTGAGGTGTTGGTCGAAGGTTTGATTCTGTGACGAGCCTTGGCGACTCTCTCCCGGCTCCCGGTTGAGTAAGCTAGCGGTCTGATAAGGATAACAGCCCGGAGCGGGGGATTGTTCGGTTTAAAAGCGTTCGGAACGCGCAAGTATGTCTCAGATTCTATTTTACTGATATGGCAACACTAGTTGTAAAAAAGTGAAATGTCAAAGTTGTTTTTTCCGGTTTTACTGTCAATGTTGCTCTCAAGGAGATGCGTGTAAAAATTAAGATCAACCAGTGTTGAAAGAATTATGGGTTTCAAGGAAACAAACGTTTAAAAAGTGGTAAAATAACCCAATTAATGAGCATTAATTGCGAGCCCTATTGTGTGTCCGAACAGTCTCGGGAATCGGTCGCCGGTGGAAAGTGATGTGTTTGGATTTTCATTAGCACGATTCACGGAAATCGTGGTAGAGGTCTGGGTCGAGCTAGCTCGGGGTTAGGGGTTGAGTTTAGAGAATTCCTCCGCAAGCTGCGGGCGGGGCCAGTAGTTTGTTGAAGACCTGTGACGCGCCAGACCGACGAGAGGACAACGCTGTCTGCCCAGACACCAAGATTGAGTCTGGTGGTCTGAATCCAGCGCAGAAGTTCAAGAAGTAAGGCTGCATCCAAATGTGAGTCTTTGAACCATTTACCCTTCAGAAAGGAATTGTAGTATATAAGAACCCCCTTTGTATGGGAAGCCCCTTTCTGACAGGTTTTAACCTCCTTATAATATTCAAATGGGTCCAGCACGCGAGGTTTAAACCATATCTGTGGAGAGGGGGGCTTTTCAGATACACTATATATGGACTTGATTTCAAACCATATGTGTTGGTGTTGAGCTCGTAGACTGTCACTGGGTCCTCTGGGTGCTCCCGCCAGAGAATCAACTGGAAACGCCTGTCGTCAGGATGAATGACAGTCTGCCGGAACATCATCTTAATGTCGGCTCCAAACACCACCTGATGTCTTCTGAAATTTAAAATTATATCTATGACATCCCGATGAAGCTTTGGCCCAGAGTGTAGACACGAATTCAAGGAGACTTCTGTTGAGGTAGGCGCCGACCCGTCAAACACGGTGCGCAGCTTTCCTGGAGAAGCCTTTAATACTGCATGGTGAGGTAGGAAGTAATGCTCAGTAGAGCTCCAATCTACTCGAGCCGGTGACATATGACCTAGTGCTTCGTACTCACGCATGAAGTCAATATATTTCTCACGTAGCACTGGGTCACGCTGCATGCGCCGTTCCATAGCCAGCAGTCGCTTCTCTGCCAGTGCTCTGGATTGTCCAAGAATAGGAGGGGATGCTGTAAAAGGCAACCGCGTTACAAATCTCCCTGAAGCTAGCCTCGTAGTGTTGGCTTGAAAGAAGGCCTCACATTCTGCATGTTCCGGGTCCACCCTCGGAACCATGGGAGGCTCTTCTACTTCCCAGAACCGATGCATCGTCTTAGCAAGGGATGCTGTATTGACGACCCTCGACTCATCCGGAGTGTAGTCATCGAAGACTGGTCCCAACACAGCATGTCCAAAGATGGTGGACACCGCCAACAGTGATGAGGTGCCTAGTGCCTTCTGGGTACCTAAAAGAATCCATCCCAATACATCCGAGCCCAAGAGGACGTCCACTGGGCCGGGAACATAAAACCTGGGATCAGCTAAATTTAAATTAGACGTACACGATAGTATAGTTGGGGAGATATCTGAGGAGGGCTGCCAGCCTACGATATCATCCATAACCATAGCTGCAGCTGCAATCCTCAAAGTGGAGGAACGTACCGAAGAAAACCTTATATGAGTTCGGCCTACCAAACGTTTAACTTCTAAACCCCCAATACCAAGAAGGGGCACCGAAGAAGGCTCCAAATTCAAACCCAACATATCAACTATCCGTGTAGTCACCATACACCCTTGTGCCCCTGAGTCCAGTAGAGCCCTTACCCTAACCGAATCTCCACGGGGACCCCATATGCAAACTATTGCAGTGGGCAGCAGAACCGTCCTCGGCTCTGCGCTAGTAGAGTGGCAGGCTAGCTATTGGCTGGTCGGCCTCGCCAACCCAGGGTGAACCCACTGCCCTACATATGGTGAGCGAGTACACATCGCCATCCTAGGGGGGGCGTAGCCTGCCGCTCTCCCATACCTAAAATAAGGTGGGTGGTACTCTAACCGCGGGTACTCACGAGACGGCGGCGAGTATCTCTGCGGCTCCTCCCGACTATACTCCCTTCCAGTGGGCGCCGGCACTGGCGCGGGAAATTGAGGTCCACTAACCGGTGAAGTGAAGCCCCCGCCCGTAGGGCCTTCTTCCCTCGAAGAGTCCCGAGGCGGGCCCGCAGTTGCAGAAACATGGGGACCACTTCCATAATTTTGAATGGGCCCCTCACCCGTGGAGTACCCCCAACCCCGGGGCCTCCTAGCCAGGCCCGCAGTATAGCCCTATACCGCAGGTGCATGCTCCTCAAAATTATTAGGGTGTGCATGACTCACCCGAGAACTCTCTCTCCACTCCGACGGGTGCGCGCCTCGTCCTGGACGAGGGCCCCTCGACGGACATGGCTGCTGTGCGGACGGTGAGGCTGCTCCCCCGCCCGTAGCGCGACGCTGGTGCTGCGACGTGAAGACTGCTCCCCCTCTCGCAGCAGGTCCGCGCTGCGGTGCCGGAGCCGGCGCACCAGACCTGTTAGCACACAACAGTAAATGGTGAGCTCTTCCACATGCAGAACAAGTACCTTGCTTGGAACAATCGCGCGCGAAATGATCTTCCATGCAATGAAAACATAAGCGCTTGGCTTTTACCAAGCACCGCCTTTCGCTGACCGGCAGCTCAGCAAACTCAGGGCACCTCCGCAAAGCATGTCCCAAACGCCCACACTGAGGACATGTCGGTTCCCCCACGGCAGCAGTCAGCGCAGCCAAGCGAGCTGCCACACGTCCCCGGGACGGCGGCACTCCCTGGGCGTCACTGCGTCGCGATGTGCCAGCGGATCTTCCCAAACTCCCGCTAGGTGGCGCCACTTCCAACGGAGACGACTCCACAGCCCTAGCTTCAAACTCCAAAAATCTCATTAATTCCGTAAAGCTAGGCAAGGCACTGCCGTCCCGTTCTGCCATCTCGCGTTCAAACCGTGAGCGAGAGTCAGCCGGCAACTTGCTCAAAATTATGTGTACCAACAGATACGACCATTCATCCACTGGTAGTCCCAACATTTTTAATGCGTTACACGCCACTGTAACGGGTGTGAGTAACTGAGCCCTGATATGCGATCTAGAAATAACCCGAGGCAGACCTAACAGCTGACTCGCATGCGCGTCTGCTAACAACCGGACGTTCTGATATCTGTTGTTCAATAACTCCCATGCGATGACGTAGTTATGCTCCTCAACCATCAGATGTTGTACCAATGATCTAGCCTCCCCTTGTAAACTGGACATCAAATACGCCATTTTCTGTGCGTTGGACAGATCCTGTCTACCGTCTACCAAAGAAGTAAACATATTCTTAAAGGCAACCCATTGCTCCATACGTCCATCAAAGTGACCAAGCTCTAAGGTAGGCAGTCTGCTATGCAACCCTACCCCTTGACTACTGGTGCCCAATTTGACATCCGGACCCCCAGACTGCAATCTCTTTATTGTGCATGCCACCTGCGTAGTCTCATTATAGATATCCATTATCTGCTCCATATCACTGTTAGTGCTAGCCATTACCTCCGGTGGCAGCTCCTGGTCCAACAGATCCATGAGCACTTGCTCAGCTTTCTCGAGGCGACGCTCCATCTGTGAGTACCGCTCCAGGACTGCATCGCCCCGATCAGCTCGAGCCAACAAGCCTTGAACGCTGACAAACCAGCGCAGCTGGCTGGCCAAGATGTTCCTCGGAGAAGTCTTCGACATTGTAGACCGGGAATTGAGAAATACAAACAATTAAAGACGGAACTGACAATGTCACAAACCACAAAGCACCCCAATGTATACACTCAAACAAGTTGTCACAGTAACTCGGTAAATACAAAATGTTATTAATATAAATAAACTAACTGCCTTGTAACAGTGCTCTCAAACAAGCCTACAATAGGTCGTTATATTATATTATAACCAAATATCTTATATAAACACAAACAACCGCGTTATAAAGTTACACCAACAAGGTCTAACAATTACAATTTAAATCTGTGTACAACAACCTAAACAGCGCTAATAAAGTTATATGTTTATCCACAATACAAACATATAATATTATACCTAATATCCTTCCAGCTTACATAAACCTATTCATATACACAGTCCGAGTACTGTAGTATGAGAAATAACAAAATATTCTATTTGAACTCGCTTTAGGTTGCAAGGTTACAAACTACCTACCTAAAACCAAAGTATAATTCACAAATTTTCTGCCAACGGAGCTACAATTTCGGTTCGGCTTATATAAACAGAATATATCTTGGTCCGGGGTTGTTTAATATCCGATATTAAACAACTTAACCGCGCTATGTTACCAGAAAATGTTGATAATAATCAACTCAAACGCGTTCTGCTACCAACAAAATGTATGAAAGACCCTGTCCGGCCAAACTAAATATACGGGATTCTATATAGGGCCCATAGTATATCAGAAACACCATATACCTGGCACGAAATTAGTATGCAGACAGAGTCCTCACCCAGATTAATAAATAATACGAACTCACATAAATCCAGTAAATTATTGACTGCGTCACGGTACCTCCAGAAGTCCAAAATCTGGGGTTCTCGCTATCCACTGCTTGGGTCGCTTCGCTGGTCCAGCTGCTGGCCGGTATTGAGGAGGGGAACTACAAGGCAGGGATCAGCAGGAAATCAAGGAAATGTGGCCACGAATGCTGCTTACGTGTCACCAGATTCTGACGCAATCTTGAAAGTATTTTTCTGGAATTAGCCCGGCTTCTACGAGCACAATTCCCCAACACGGTTTCACTAGAAGACCTTATTTTATACACACATGTCCCTGAAGCAGGAATCTCTAAAAACCTTTCAGGCGACCTTTATTTCACAATCAAACCCGGGAGAGCAAAATTAACAAGTCATTTCTGTCAAAAATCATAGACAAGAAGCGCAAAATTAAAAACAAACAAAATGATTACACCGCCGCTAGCGGTTTCTAAAAATAGATTAGAACACTGTGAACGAAGCGCGTTCAATTTGAGTGTTGCGCGAACACTAGCTCTATATTAACTCCATAGTCTGTCCTATTTATTATTGTTTGTAAGGCAACCCAGACTTCCACATTGTCTATACCTAGCTCTATATTTCTCTATGCTTTTGTCGCTCGCTGCCATGTTTTTCTGTTTCGCGTGTTCTTCTCTTCTTGTGGTGGTACCTGTTAGTTATTCTGTTATTTGAGTTATGCTATATAATAATGAAATACGAATTCCACAAGTTCACTTCTGCGTTTTTACTCTGCAAAGTCCCGGTTTCAAGACCGACCAAATAGGAGATATACTGAATAAGGGCAAAGTAAAAAGTACCCGGAATAGAAGAGTCTGTTTGACTATATTGATGGATGTAGAAGAAACAAAGAGATGTGTCAAGATCGTGGCAGATGAAAATCTGTAGTCTCTGCCTACCCCTCTAGGATACAGGCGTGAGTGTGTATGTATGTATAATTCACAAATCCCGCGACTGAGAGTTGTATTATTTTTCATTTGTCCAATTTATTTAGAAAAGCTGGTAAGTATTAATAAACTGGGGCCTAACATGGTTGCCACGTTCACACCATTTTAAACACTATTCATTCTAAAATAGTTCCTTGGTGTTGACAACAGAAGCTATATTACTTTGGAAAAAAAATAGTTTTGACAGTACTTAAACTAAAATTAAAACATCAGAATCGACTTTTATAATTACTCTAAAGCACAGAATAAAAACCTATCTAAAGTAAAATAACAAATAATAAAAAATAGGGTTTCGTAAGCAGATGGTGCAAAATTTTTGTCAGGTGCTACCATTTTAGTGCCTTTTTAGGGTTCCGTAGTCCGACAAGGAACCCTTATAGTTTCGCCATGTCCGTCTGTCCGACTGTCCGCAGCTTAGCGCAGAGACTATTAATACTAGAAAGCTGTAATTTGGCATGGATATAAATATTAATCACGCCGACAAATGGTAAAATAAAATCTCGAAAAAAAATGTTTTTAAAGATATCTCTCATACACGTAAACTGGGGATGATTTTTTTTGTCTCGTCTATCCTTTAGTGTGGGGTATTGTTAGATAGGCCGTTTAAAAACATTGTGGGTGTGTGAAAACCATTTCGTCGGCGAAATATTAAGCTTTAAAGTGATTAAAGTGAAAATTTTAGTTAAAGTGGAGCGTCGTCGTCCCCCCCCCTGCTGGATAGACGGTTGTTTATAGAAATGTGAAAAAATTCACAGAAGTTGTATATAAAATGAATTTAAAAGGAAATTTACGAGTACAGGTCGCGCCAAACTTTTGGTCCCCTACAATGTATGGGACCAGAAGTTTGGCGCTGTCTGTATTAGTAGACCAACTTATATGTCCCGGTGGCCCGACACGCACATGGCGGTTTTTTTTGTCGCCTTGATATTGCTTTTAGATCTACGAGTAAATTTTTTTTATATCGCTTACCATAATATTTTTAGGGTTCTGAACCCATATTGTGTGATGGTATGGAATCCTTTGTGTGTGACTCCGACTCCCACTTGACCAAATTAATGAGTTACGTGGAAGCCACACCGACGCGACGGCACACACTTCATCCATCGCTACCAAGAGCCGTGAGTTTTTATTATGCAATACAGAAGAGCATTACAACTCGAAACTATCTGGGGAATGTTCGTCAACTACAATAATCATTACTACTTCCCCACCAAAACTACAGACACATCGTTCTCTTTAATATTGGACCATATTACTTGCTAACAGAAGATGGTTGAGTATCTAATTGTCTTGGTGTTTCAAAACTGTCCTAAGGGTCGCCTGTCCTTTGCATTAAGAAAACCTTAGAACAAAGGAGTTGAGAAGATGTTATTTAGGAGAAGGCGGGAGCAGAATTGTTTATCACGCGCTGCCATTTTAGACTTGCTTTGAGTCGCATTTCTACGACATCTATTGTTGTTATTTATTATGTTTTTAGAGTTCCGTTCAGCAAACCGTACAGTAAAGCGTAGCGTAGGCCGACCTCGAGCCCGCTGGACCAATGACGTGAAGGAGGTTGCGGCTGGCGGCTGGATGAGGAGGACCGCTATGAGTGGCGAAATTTGGAAAAGGCATTATGTCCAGCAGTGCAAGAACACAGGCTGATGGATGGATAGGGTTCCATACCGATGGATATTGTTACCAAATTTTGAGGTATATTGCTTTATAAATAGAATATCCTACATATTTACGCTCGAAAATGCGGAGTTTTTTCACCTATGACAGCTTCCTTTACTGATGTGGTACATTTGAACTCTCGGTGATTTGAGTAAATTAAATAATAGGAAGTCCCTCAGCTGCCGGCGCCGGTTGCAGAATTGGCTGCCGGCACTAACTTTAGAAAAAGAAGCGGGAAATGGGGTTAGCATAGTAAGTATACGGCTAGGAAGGATATGATAGGAAGTAATTTTGGGTCTTCATAATCATAGCAAAAAAAAAACTTTCACCAAAAGAAAAAAAATAGGTGCTACGACAAGCGAAGGTTAGGTTGACATCCAAGATATATTAAGGAGCCGAGCGAAGCGGAGCGGAGCGAGGCGTCGACGTCCCTAGTTTTGACAGCAACCCAAATTTGTATTTTCAAGTCGCCGATTTCAACTATTTCCAAAAAACAAACATAATGCGTGTCCATTATGGGAGCCGGCGGCGCCGGCAGCCGTTGTTTTTGATCTCGGCTGCCGGCAGTAATTTAATTAATATTTCACCAGCGGATCTCTAAATTGAAAAATGGTTTTCACATACCAACAATGTTCTAAACGGCCTATCCAACGATACCCCACACTATGGGATAGACGACAAACGAAAAAATCATCCCCAGTTTACTTGTATGAACCCTTAACAAAATTTTTTTTCGTGATTTTATTTTATCATTTTTTCGGCGTGATAAATATTTATATCCATGCCAAATTACAGCTTTCTAGTATTCATAGTCTCTGCCCTAAGCCGCGGACAGACGGACAGGCGGATATGGTGAAACTATAAGGGTTCCTTGTCGGACTACGGAACCCTAAAAAGGAAAAAAAAAGATGTGCATTTGGCATCGAGATCCTCTGTTACCTCCTTAGTTTCTTTGATTACGATTAAGCTACTATCACTCTCCGTTGAATTGCATTTAATTGTTGAATTTTCGATTCCTTGAGTTTTGAAAATATGAGACACTTATGGTATAAACTAATAAAGTCTGTATATCTATGAGAATTCCATTGTAAAATAACCACAACAAAGAATCGAAAAATAATCATCGAAATGAGTACATAGTTGGCACATTACTTTTCGTCGCCAGCAACAATGAAGACCCTTACTCGTAAATAATTATGAAACTTGGTAGATTTAACATTTTTATTTATTAGGAACACCATCCATCATCCATCCATCAGCCTGTTTCGTCCACTGCTGGACATAGGCCTTTTCAGGATTTCGCCACTCTTGGCAGTCCTCCTGGAAGAAATGCCCATACTCACACACGCTGGGCAGGCGGGTTGGTGAGCGCGGTGCCGAAACCCTTGCACCAGTAACGCCGCTGCCCGTCACTAGTCTGTTTTATATAAGGCCCGGCAATTGGGGATGGATATACCGCCATCCATCGGTCCCAGGCGATGGTGGGCCGCCTTGTTTTGCCTGAGAGCTGTTCTCTTACTCTCCCCTGAATAACTTCGGGAGGGTTTACGAGTAAGATGGTGGTACCTCCACAGTCGAGCCCGGCATCAGCTCTACCACCTCATACTAGAAACACATATATAACACCAATTAAAAAACCCGTTAAGGGGGGTTATCCCATTTTGTCTTTTCGAATTCGTTTTAAACCGATAAATGGCAATGATTAAAATTTGTAAAAAATATACGTCATATTTCACTCTTTGATCTTAATATTTCGGCCGTTCGATACTTACATTATTACTTACACTTTCCTCGATCCAATTAAATAGTAAAGATAGGTCTGAACTATGATCTAAACTATGCTTATATGACATTGCAGAATTGTTTTATAAAAAATAAAAAATTCTGTGTTTTATAAACTTAATTAAAATTTGTATTGTACATATAAATAATTGTTTATCTTTCTTCTCTTTTTTTAATCTATAATTATTGTTACTGTAATGCTTTAGGTATATTTGTAACTGTGAATAAAATTGTACTATGCATATATTTTGGTTATAAGTTTTATATATATTTCCAAGTCATATTCAAATGCAATATATATTGTTAAATGAATTAAATAAATGAAATGAAATGAATGCAATAAATATCATTTCATTTGAGCTGTATAAAGTTTTGGACAATAAAAGTGATACTAAGAATAAACGTCCTGAAAAATGTAACATAAAACAGCCGTCATTTTAAAAAGACATCCTTATAATGCCAAAGTAATAAATAAAAACACCTCGAAACCGCGAGTTTTCTGAGCTCCGGCTGATCAGGATAAACATGTGTAAAATGAAAGCGTTGTAGCAGGACAGATTTAGTTGACTTATAGTCAAAATTGAGTTATCACACTTGTTGTGATGTACGTACAATTGACGCTCTTTCTGGGTACCTAGGATAGTAGACAATATCTAGCTTTGACAGCTCGATACACACTGTCTGTCCCTCTTTAGGTAGATAACATATTAAAGACAAACCTACGAATATAAGGCTTTATTCAGTTTAAAATTTAGATAGTAATGAAGTGACAATGTCAAGATGAAAGGAAAGTCTATGACATTCTCCGGAGCCGTAGAACTCATGTATCTACATAATCGCTCAAATGAAGCGGAGCTTTTCTAGTTCTTGTAGAGCGACGAGGTTGTTGGACAACTAGTTCCTCTTCTTGAGATTCACAGTTGATAGGGCCTTCATTTGCTTCAGGATCTTGAGTAGTTTGGGGCTCATCTGAAATGTAATCATCGTTGTTGGCAGTAGGTGCTAAATGTCTATTAGATACTGTAGTCTCTCTCCCATCCGGTAGTCTTACATATGAATAGTCAGGATTTGACTCTAGTAAATCTACTTCCTCGACGATGGGCTGATACTTGTTGCTTCTATTATGTGTCTTCAATAGAACGGGCCCAGGTGTGGATAACCACGTCGGTTTTGACTCACCATATGTAGTTCTTCGGTTATGATTGAACATTCTCTCATGAGGTGTGGTGTTTGTGGCTGTGCATAACAATGATCTTATTGAATGAAGGGCCAAGTCCAAAACACTTTCCCAGTTGTTAACACTCTTGTTTTTGTCATGCAATGTCAACTCTATTGTTTTCCATAATGTGCCGTTCAGACGTTCAATTTGTCCGTTGCCTTGTGGATTGTATGCCGTTGTGCGACTAGTTGCTATATTTCGATCGTGAAGGAAATCTTTTAATTCTTTTGACATAAATGCTGTGCCTCTATCTGAGTGAATATAAGCAGGTGTGCCAAACATGTAGAATAAGCTGAGTAGGTGTCTGATGACAGTGGCAGCTGATAAGTCACTACAAGGGAAGGCGAACGGAAATCTGGAGTATTCATCAATCACGGTTAGAATGTATCGGTTGTTACTAACCGTGGGTAGTGGTCCCTTGAAATCAATGTTCAAGCGTTCAAATGGAGAAGTTGCTTTGATTAAGGTGCTTTGATTTTTATGAAAATTGGGTTTGATGTGAGCGCAGGTTGGACAAGCACGTATCATTTTCTTAATATCGTCGACAGAGTAGGGCAGGTTTTTAGATCTCACCCAGTGGATCATTCTGCTTATGCCAGGGTGGCAAAGAGAATTGTGTAGTTTGTGTAGATTTGTTTGACAAATAGAGGAACAAACTCTTGAAAAAGCATCAGCTACAGTGTTTTCCTTTCCGGGTCTGTACACCATATCATATTTGAAACATGATAATTCAAGACGCCAACGTTCTATTTTCTCATTTTTGATCTTGCTGGAATGTCTTTGATTGAACATGAATGATACCGATCTTTGGTCAGTTATTAGTCGGAAAGGTCGACCTATTAAGTAATGTCGCCATTTTCTTAATGCTTCCACTATGGCGTAAGCCTCTTTCTCGACAGCTGAGTGACGCATTTCTGGTGCGGATAACGTTCTCGAAAAGAAGGCAACTGGTCGACCTTCTTGGGCTAAGGTAGCTGCGATGGAGTGTTCTGAAGCGTCAGTTTCGACAGTAAAAAGCATTCCGTTTTGTATAGCATTGACAGTAGATTTAGCTATATCCTTCTTTATGTTTTCGAAAACTGTGATCTGTTCTTCGTTCAATGGGAACGTACTTTTGTTTGTGAGACAGCTTATTTTCTCTGAGAAGTTTGGTAACCACTTTGCATAATGTGAAAACATGCCAAGGGCTCGGCGAAGAGAAGCGGTATCTGAAGGCACTGAAAGTTGTAAAAGTGGCTTAAGTCGTTCTTCATCAGGTTTTATAGTCTTATTATGTATGGTATATCCCAGGAGATTTATAGTGTCAGTCGAAAAAATCGATTTCGTTGTGTTGATAGTCAAATTGTACTTTGAGACCGCATTCATGAAATTTTGCAGATTTTCGTCATGTTCTTTTAGATTTTTACCACAGATAGTGACGTCATCTAAATAGGCGTAAGTATTCTGTAATTGTTCGTGTTTAATCAACCAGTCAATTGTTCTTTGAAAGCTGCTAACGCCATTCGTCACACCAAACGGGATTCGACAAAATTGGTAAAGTTTGCCGCAAGCTTCAAATGCAGTAAATGGTTTTTCAGTTTCAATTATGTTGACTTGATGGTATGCGCTTTTGAGGTCAATTTTGCTAAACATGACATATTGTGCAACATCATTAACCATACCTTCGATATTTGGTAACGGATATGCATCAAGTTCAGTGAACTTGTTGATAGTCTGAGAGTAGTCAACGCAAAGTCGTTTTCTATGATTCTCGTTTTGGGTGACGAGCAGTTGAGCTCGCCACGGTGATTTGCTTTCTTCAATTACACCGTCCTTCAGAAGTTGATTAATTTCGTTTTCAATGAATTTATTATCATCATCAGAGAATCTTCTGGATTTTATGGCGATGGGTTTGCATTCTGGAGATAGATTTGAAAATAGTGATACAGATGGAACACCAGAGGCAAGTACGCTGCATACTTTAAGAGAATCTCTGTGGCCACCAAATGCCATTTCTAGTTTACTATGTTCAGAGAGTATATCGTGGCCGATTATAATGTCTGAACATAGTTGGTCTACGATAAGTAGAGGTAAGTTTCTGTAGATATTGTTATTCATAGCTATTTCGACTTGACAGCGACTATTGACATTAGTCTTTTGGCTTAGAGAGGCCATGGCTATTATTTCGTTACAAACTTCTCTCTTTATTTGATACTTGTCAGTATAATTTTTGTTTATATAACTCTTGGAACTTCCCGAGTCAATAAGTGCATCCGCTTCATGGCCATTCACGAGTATTTTGATAGTTGCTTTTTTTAAACAAGTTGGTGATGTAGCTAATACGGGGTCATCTATGGTCGCGTTCATGCTAGCTCCTGAGCTACGACAAACGTTAGCTAAATGTCCTTTTTTTGAACAAAGTTGACAGGTTTCATTTTGTGCTGGGCAGTTTATCCGCGTGTGTACTTGACCTCCGCAAAAAAAGCACTTTCGTTTTGTTGATTTTTGGCCACTTTTGTACTTTGTGACAGCGTTGACAGTTTCAGAAAAGTTTGAATAGGAATTGGCAGGCATAGATTTAGTTTCATTTGATACGCTAGCTGAAGGGTTTGTTGCGTCATAATATGCTGGTTTTGATATGAACTTTTGGTTGTTATTTTCTGCCATTTCCAATGCAATTGCTTGATTAAATGCTTCTTCTAGGGTCATTGATAATTTTTCCAGAAGTCTTTCGCGAATTTTTGTCGATGTAATGCCAGCTATGAAGGCGTCCCGAATATACTCGTTTCGATACTGTTCTGCGTCAGTTTTTTTGAATTCACAGTTTTTACTCAAGCTTTTCAAGGCTTGCAAGTACTGGTGTATGTCCTCATCGCCTTGTTGTTTTCGCGAAACTAATACGTATCTAGCGTAGATTTCATTTTTCGGTTTTATGTAAGTCTTTTCTAGGACATCAATAGCGCTCTGATAAGTGGGGCAATCGCTAAAATATTCATACACTTCGGTAGAAACATGGTTCGTAAGGAGTTGAAGTTTTACCTTGTCTTCAGACTCGTTAGACTCTAGAAAGCTTTCGAAGCTTTTGAGCCAGTGTCGCCATTCCTTGGAAGCATTGTTGGACGATGGGTCAACATCGAAACGATTGGGCCGCAGATATTTTTCCATTTTATTGTTTGGCACGATAATTGCAATTAAGATACTTAATAAACTGAATAAATTAACATATTAAAGACAAACCTACGAATATAAGGCTTTATTCAGTTTAAAATTTAGATAGTAATGAAGTGACAATGTCAAGATGAAAGGAAAGTCTATGACAGTAGATGAACAGAGTGAGACAGAGCACTGTATCAAGCGCTATCGAGCACGATATGGTTTGCTATGCTAGCTGGAGGTAAAACCCGTTGCTTAAAAGCTGCCTTGGATAGATTATGGCATAAATCGAAAATCCAAGAAAAACAAAAACTCAACAAAATTTACTTTACTAAAATCGTATACTCATAAGTCATGTTACGGAGGAAATTGTGATTTTGGACCGTACCTACTCATTTAACAAGATTTGTATGTATTTAGCTCTTAATGTTTTGTTTGTTTTACATCGAAGGCCTTGTACCAATAACATTTAATAATTCTTATCGGAATTTGCCAGAAAGTAATTAGGTATTGTATGTCAATATTTCTTAGTGGTGAATTCCTTGTTATGTTAACAAGGAATTCACAACATGTTATTTACTTCTTTTACCACAAAATCATTTGAGAGGAACCAAACTTGTGTAGTTTTAAATGGTTTTTTGTTGAACCATTTACGAGTTCATTGAGGCGGATGTGGAGAGCGTTTTTTGTTTCACCAATCAACATCGACATACCTGCAACTCCATTAAAAACAACACTTTACCAATCCCTAATCAGGCTCGACTTCATAATCACACATTGAATAAATGCTTCACCGCGCGAATCATCAAATCATTTTCACCTCCACTAACTGACACCCAACTACGGACATGGGAAGGATCAAACATTTGGTCACTTGGTGCCCATTACGGTCCAGGATTGAACAGACAACACTGACCTCCACAAAAAAGCAGCACAAAAACCTCCCTTAAAATAATACTTTTTATATTCTGTCTATCTACTTGTCGAGCTGTCATCCTATCATCAAAATCAATTTTATTAATTACCATTTACATCAACAAATCATTAATTTTATCTTTTCATATCTTATTATTGTAAATATTATTTAATTCTATATATGTAACTAAAGCCGACTACATCAAGTGGTCGAAATATATCTTACAGAACTACCTTTGATTATGTGTTTTATTATGTTCAAAATAAAAAAACATTATTGTTAAAATTGTGTTTTTATTTTATGGGTATAACTCCATAAATGGTTTTTCTGTTTTCAGATAAATTATGTGCATTAAAAATCGTGATTTTTCTTAGTCCTGAATATCCATCCATCAGCCTGTTTCGTCCACTGCTGGACATAGGCCTTTCCAGGATTTCGCCTCTCTAGGCGGTCCTCCTGGAAGAAATGCCCATACACACACACGCTGGGCAGGCGGGTTGGTGAGCGCGGTGCCAAGACCCTTGTACCAGTGACGCCGCTGACCGTCACCAGTCTGTTTTATATAAAGCCCGGCAATTGGGGATGGATAAACCGCCATCCATCGGTCCCAGGCAATGGTGAGCCGCCTGGTTTTGCCTGAGAGCTGTTCTCTTATTCTCCCCCGAATAACTTCGGGAGGATTTGCGAGTAAGATGGTGGTACCTCCACAGTCGAGCTCGGCATCAGCTCTACCACCTGAATATATTTGGCATCAATGTAAAACATAACTAATTTTTTGGTAAAATTTAACGACCATTAAATATGTTTAAAAAAAAAAAGAAATGTTAAAGAAACTTTAACTTCAATTATATCAGTTTCATGTTTTTCCTACTTACCGGGTTTTACATCGCAGCCCTCGATCTAAATTTCAAGTTATATACCTAACAATTATAAGTCAACAGATATGCAATACAAGGATACATAATAGAACAGCATTAGTAGGCATTTGACGTCATAGGTGCCCTCTCTCTTTAACTCCAGTATAGATAATAGATTTTACAAATGGCAACCCTAAACATGAGACACTATTTGACGCTGATGGACAAAATTTCAAGTTTCGTAGATGACGTCACGATTTCCAATAATGTCAACTTAGATGCCACATCCACGCCTAACATCTCCCGTCACAACCAGTTAGAAAGTCAAAATACCCTGTGGCATCCCTAATTTGATAAGTCTGGTGTCCTTCCATCCTTTAGTGGGAAAGTTGCGCACTTCACGACTCTACCTCACGGGGGTTCTCAGGGAGTTAACGAATGTCCCCCTGAAGTTTGCTAGGGTTTAGCTTAGTTTCTGTGTAGGTAAGAGATAGTTGAGAAACAAGGATACTTAAAGAAAGTTATCTATTTCGGTAGTTTTTAGGGTGTTGTTGATCTACCTATAACGTAAGTGAACTGTTATCTTTTATCGAAATTACATATTCTACTGATCATACCAAAATCGTCTCAAAAAGTTGTAACCACGAGATTTACTTGTTGAATTAATAAGCAGTCCGTCAAGAAAGGATAATTGTATCGCGTCTTAAATATACTCTACGTCGTAAATTCTATTTTATTTTATTTATATAGGGGGAAATTAAATCAATCGACCAAATTTATACTGGAGACTCGGTTAGTGATCTAGAACTAGGTTCAATAATCCTTTTGGCCAATTTCGAAAAATATTTTTTTTTTGCTCCTTTATTGGTTGGACTACCTAGTTTAAGTACAATTACTAGTGCAGGCAGGCACTACAGGGCAACAATTTTTATTTTTTCATTTTGCCTATATGGTTATTAAACCTTGTTTCTGACGACTAATCGAGTCTCCGGTATGAATTTGGTTGGTTGATTTCATTTCACCAAGTATTTATTTAGGACACAAAAAATCTTATATAACTTGAAAGTAATCTTCTTTTAATATCGACAACAACTACTGAACTGAACTATAACGACTGAAAAACAAGGGTGAATTTAGAATATTTTTCTTCACTTCTACATTTTAAAATAAAATTCAGGAAAAACCACATAACTCTACATATCATGTAGATTACTATGCACTTTACTTGAAAATAAAAAAAAAAACGCTATACAGGGTGTAAATGCAAAGTCAAGAATCCCTTTAGGGTATGAAAGTATACACGATTCTGATGTCATTACGGGGAGAAAAAATATACCTTGAATTTTCACCAAAAATTCCATTATTTTTCTAAGCTATGGCTACGCAGCTCACCGTCCTTCCCACACACCTACAGTCAATTGCACAAGACCGTACGGCCTATAACTCCAAAGTTAAGCGTCGGGGGCAGCGGGGGGTGGTATTTTTGAACTCAGGAGACACAGTTCTATCATACAAAGATGTTAACTCCCAAGCCGTTACGCTGGACCATTGGAGTGCAGCATCCGTTGCACAAGTTGCAGCGTGACGCCTATATCTGCACATCGGTCCGAACTTTGAAGTTATAGGCCGTACGGTCTTGTGCAATTGACTGTATAGTATTGCGGTTAATGTTATTTCTGTATGTACTTGTTATCGCGTGGTTTTTACACCGACAATGAGATCATACCTACGTACGTACCTAACGAATTTCATTATCCTCATAATTATAAATAAAATAATAATTGATGACTCGATGCTGGGTATGGGTTTCGCCGAACAAAGGAAATAACTCTACAATCATACTCCTAACCCGGCCTTTCCGGTCCGATAACAAAAGTGATTGGCTTCATGGTTCAGACGTGACTTTGCCCCTAAGACATATTGCAAAAGTTACAAACTGTTGCACATGCTTCGTAACGTAGATCTGCACAATTTCTGCTTTTGTTTAGGCGGTGACCACTCCAGAAGAACCCTAGAAAGCTAGTGACTGTGACTTGGGTAAATCCCTCGTCCAAGGGAGATAACCATGCAAGTAAATGAGGTTTACGATCTTTTTTGTTTACGTTGGGCTCGACCGAATGAATAGTATTGTTGAAGATGAACGGACATCGATTGAACATCGGACTTGAAGATGAACGGCGGCAGCTCTCTTATCACCTAGCGGCGACTGTTGTATCGTGGCAGCATCAAGCAACAGTTGCCTGCTGAACACTTGGATAACCGTCTCCGTTGACAAGCATAGTGTCTGAATGCAATTCTATATCTCTGGTCCAAAAGACAGTTTCCCGTACGGTCATTCATACTGGCGGAATAACTCTTGGCAAGATCAACGGCAGCACCTCTCTTATCACCTAGCGACATATGTGCACCCGGCTTGGTACAAGGGAGATGATAATCTTTTACGTTAACGTTGGGCTCGACCGAATGAATAGTATTCTTTGAGACGTTTGTCTACTTAATTGTGAGCGACGTAGCCATCGGTCTAGAGGACGTTGACGTTGGCACCTTTCCTAACACTTAGTGATGAATCTCGCGAGCTGGTGGCATCGAGTAAGTGCCAAACCATTGGATAAGTCTATCGCTTGGCAGCTCGAAACTTGGGCGTACTGTAAGCACTATCATCAGCTGCAGCGTAGCCCACGTATAAGAAGTATTTTTCAAGTGTCACGGTTGTCGACGTGACTTACGAGACATACTGTGGCTGAGCATGCTAGTTAAAGAATTGTCTGTGTCTTTACAGTCAGTTACAAGGAGTACAAGTTTTGCCTAACCACAAGTAGGTGCTGTAAACAGTTCGGCTATCGCTGATGCTACATGTAGCGTATGGACGTGATAGTCCGGTTGGTTGATAACTACGAGTGTGTAGAACACTAACATAAGATTATATTCGTTTTTCCCTGCCACTCTGGTCGTCGTGATAGTAAGATGCTAATTTTAACTTGCTGCCATGTTCCATCTTTAACTTGCAGCAGCTAAACTCGTCGTGGTAGGCGACTTGTTACGAGAACTGATTACGAGGTACGGTTGAGACAATTTACACTTGTTCTGGACAGAGTTGACACTTCGTTTACAGCGTGAAGTTTATCGCATCGACTGTGTGACGTAATCAGCTCCGTAGCAAGTCTGACGTGCGCCACAGACCCTGGCATCATCCAATGTACGTACATGTTATGAAAAAAGTTAGACATACTTACTTTTCATACTTACGCCTGTCGTTCGAACAGTAGACTCAGACGTTAATGGAGCTCGATGACTAGCCTACTCAGGAAACTACCAAAAAGTAAGCCTAAGGTAGATTGTAACTGATGTAACGTTACCGTTACCTAGAGCTAGGAAAATCGTAAAATAGACGGTTGCATGTTCCCAGTATACCGGGTACTATCGAGTATACATTCAGATGTTCCCAAATGCTGTAGAAAAGTACATGTAAACTGGGCATATGTGTCAAATGAGAAAAATATAAATAGAATCAAGTTTTTTTATTTAATACAAATCAAAATATTAAGTGCATCTACGTACATGAGTCCCTTACACAATACAATGCGTGTGACATGTAAGCGTACATGTCAGACGAAAGAAATACGAATACAGTCATGTTGTAGATGTGAGACACTAAAAACATTGTGAAAACGTTATATAAGAGAATACAAAAAGCAAAATATTGACTGCACTTGCAGTACACACAATGCAATACGTGTGACATGTAAGCATACATGTCAGACGAAAGAAATACGAATACAGTCATGTTGTAGATGTGAGACACTAAATACATTCTGAAAGCGTTATATAAAAGAATACAAAAAGCAAAATATTGACTGCACTTGCAACACACAATGCAATACGTGTGACATGTAAGCATACATGTCAGACGAAAAAAATACGAATGCAGTCATGTTGTAGATGTGAGATACCTAATACATTCTAAAATCCTTATAAGAGAACACAAAACGCACAATATTGACCGCACTTATACACATACACCCCCCACAAAATACAATGCACGTAAAGGGCTCGAGCACTCATCTGGAGACACATACACACACTAGATGAGATGTGACGCGGCCTACATCGGCGAACGACTTTCTTTAAAAGAAGCCGCGTCCAGCTTCCTTGTGCATCAAACGCTGCTCGTTCATTTCACGCCTCGCGTCTAGTAGCGCCTGTGCCTTCCTCTCCGCCGCTTCTTTTTCCTTGCGCTCGCGTTCTTTCTTAGCTTCTTGTTCCTTACGTTCACGTTCTTTCTTTGCTTCTTGTTCCTTTCGGTCACGCTCGCGCTTGTCTTCTACCGCCTTGGCAATTGACTTGAACATAGTGTAAGTTTTCTGCTTCTTTATTCGTCACTGGTGAATAAGCAGCGCGGAGCTGGTCGAACCGGAGTGAATCTAGGAGTTTGTTTAGATTCGGGCACAACGTGTGTTGCCTGGAAGAGCTGGAGCAAAACTGGTACCGCTCGTCACTGGTTATCCTGTTTTATAGCAAACCGCGAACACGTCACGCGGTACGGGTGTACGTGACAAAGTTTAACTGTACATTATAAATAAATGCCCATTAGTTAATTACGATAAACAGTGAGTAATATAAAGCGGGGGAGGGACGTGGGTGGAGTCAAACATCCAGGGCCAGTGGGAATTTTGCCCGATAGCGTAAAGCCAAAAGAGTGGAATTTCAATGGTCTTTATTTTAAATAAAAAAATTACAAGATTTCTTATAATCTGAAAGGTTTTCTATTTCGAGACTCAAAAAATTGAACATTTAGCTTTTTCTGAGTTTCTTTCCACTTCACCCGTAATGTGCCCCGCACCTAAATTTGATGCATTACCCATATTAGATGATGGTGTGATATTTGTATATGCGTCAGAGAAACCACAATGGGTATTTGGAGTGTTGAGGAAAAGTTACACGTGACTGGCATGTTTCCATGCTGAGGCGATACGTTCCAAGTGCATATGCAATTTGCAGGCGCAGTGCATTTGACGATCGAGCATAAACTATCTTGTTGAGGCATGCCAGAAAAATCAGGACATTGTTAAATGATCGTTCGAGTATTACGTACATCTGACATGAGCTGTAATTGCACCCCGCAACCCGCAACCCTCATCCGAGTGGCCAGCGACCAGTGAGGGTGTCCACGCGATTAGTGTTTGCTTTTACACCCGGTATAGGTAGTTACCGTACAAACTGGTTACAAAGTTACTCAGTTCAACGTCGTAGGCGTTAGAAGAAGCCTTAAGTAGTAGACTACAGTGAGCACCTGACCAAAACAATTGCCTCAATCGCAAATGGTTCGCTGTCATCCAATGAGAAGTTTCAAATTCGAAGGTCCCGAGGCATAATGACAATTCTCAAGCAATATATTACAATGAGCACACTAACACAAAGTGATTGCCGCAATTTAGAGTTATCCTTTGAGGTGTTACTATGGTGATGAGACACTAGGATCAAAGTTCAGGTGAGCATACTGTCAATTTTAAAGTAATACCATGGAACCTGCAAAGTTACTCAAAGTGATTGCCGAAATCTCGTGTTACGTGCGGTCATCCGTTTAGGAGATCTATGGTGATGAGGCCAGGATCGAAGGTCAGGTGAGTATATAACAATGTTCGAGTAATACTCTGCAATCAGCATTCTATTACAAATCGTTTGCCTTAATATCGAGTGATATGCCGTTGAGGGAGGAGTTCTACTGCCTATATCTGAAGACGATCATCAGATTACGACCAAACTAAAATGAGACCTACCTGGAAGCAAACTCTTACAAACAACATTGTTCAATTTCAAATCTGTTAAGAAATTCCGGATTCATGGAGTAACATACCCAAAAAAACTTACATTGCGTCGAAATAAATAAATAGAAATTATTATATTTTATTTATATCTCTTTAGGACACAAACAGTCTTGTACAACTTCAAATTAATGTTATTTTAACATCGACGAAGAGGTCGGAGCGGTTTAGGGATATAGTATTATGGCGCTATGTAAAAAATATAGGGATGCTTTGTTTTTGTGTATTTCATGAAGTAAACGGAAAATTGTGATGAATTTTTGGTATATGCATTTTGACTATATAATCTAGAGTTTTGATTTTGGTCTTCAAACACACTTTTTCTCCTCGTTTGACGGGTAGAGATCATGTATAGAACTCAAACATAATTTATTAGATGGGTTTTAACAATATCTAGATATTTGATTTTAGAAATATTGCTAGGTATTTTAGTTTTTTTTTATAAAATAAAAAAAATCACTTTTTTCTCTTTTGCGTTGAAGCCGGGTTTTTCGCTTGGTGAGAGTAGATAGAGTGATAAAAATAAAATTTACATAGCCTCTTAAGATAATAAGTCTACAATAACATGTTTGTAATTATGAGTTTTGATAAAGAAAAAACGAAAACAAAATCATTCGCTACACTAGGAAAGGCCAATGATTTGACAATGACAAATAGTTCTATTCGCAGACGACACGTCATTTATTTTTCAAGTGAATCGACATAAACAAAAACAGTGGGATGAGCCGATTTGCAGACAAGTTCAAAGTTTCTTACTTGATACTTCGGCCGATCCTGCAGATCTAGCCCGCCTCCTGGCGTCCGGTGAAAGGGAGTCCGGGTTCTGGCTGCATGCTGTACCGTCTATTAACATCGGCACGCAGCTGGACAGGGTATCTCGGCGCGAGGACGAACGAGCCACATCGCTGCCGGTGTGGCACAAACGTCGATCAGCTCGGACACCACGGCCTTTCTTGTCAGCGTAGTGCTGGCCGCCTGCCGCGCCACGCCAGTATAAATGATGTCATCCGGCGGGCTCTTGCCACCGTCAACGTGCCGGCTATTCTAGAGCCGAAGGGCATAACGCGTGACGATGGCAAGAGGCCCGATGGGATGACATTAATCTAAAGAGCCATGGTGTGGGATGCAACATGTGTTGACACACTAGCACCGTCCCACACCGGTGCTACTGCCGTTAGAGCTGGTGCGGCTGCGGCAGAGCCATGGTGTGGGATGCAACATGTGTTGACACACTAGCACCGTCCCACACCGGTGTTACTGCCGTTAGAGCTGGTGCGGCTGCGGCAGAGCCATGGTGTGGGATGCAACATGTGTTGACACACTAGCACCGTCCCACACCGGTGTTACTGCCGTTAGAGCTGGTGCGGCTGCGGCAGAGCCATGGTGTGGGATGCAACATGTGTCGACACACTAGCACCGTCCCACACCGGTGTTACTGCCGTTAGAGCTGGTGCGGCTGCGGCAGAGCCATGGTGTGGGATGCAACATGTGTCGACACACTAGCACCGTCCCACACCGGTGTTACTGCCGTTAGAGCTGGTGCGGCTGCGGCAGAGCCATGGTGTGGGATGCAACATGTGTTGACACACTAGCACCGTCCCACACCGGTGTTACTGCCGTTAGAGCTGGTGCGGCTGCGGCAGAGCCATGGTGTGGGATGCAACATGTGTTGACACACTAGCACCGTCCTACACCGGTGTTACTGCCGTTAGAGCTGGTGCGGCTGCGGCAGAGCCATGGTGTGGGATGCAACATGTGTTGACACACTAGCACCGTCCCACACCGGTGTTACTGCCGTTAGAGCTGGTGCGGCTGCGGCAGAGCCATGGTGTGGGATGCAACATGTGTCGACACACTAGCACCGTCCCACACCGGTGTTACTGCCGTTAGAGCTGGTGCGGCTGCGGCAGAGCCATGGTGTGGGATGCAACATGTGTTGACACACTAGCACCGTCCCACACCGGTGTTACTGCCGTTAGAGCTGGTGCGGCTGCGGCAGAGCCATGGTGTGGGATGCAACATGTGTTGACACACTAGCACCGTCCCACACCGGTGTTACTGCCGTTAGAGCTGGTGCGGCTGCGGCAGAGCCATGGTGTGGGATGCAACATGTGTTGACACACTAGCTCCGTCCCACACCGGTGTTACTGCCGTTAGAGCTGGTGCGGCTGCGGCAGAGCCATGGTGTGGGATGCAACATGTGTCGACACACTAGCACCGTCCCACACCGGTGTTACTGCCGCTAGAGCTGGTGCGGCTGCGGCAGAGCCATGGTGTGGGATGCAACATGTGTCGACACACTAGCACCGTCCCACACCGGTGTTAATGCCGTTAGAGCTGGTGCGGCTGCGGCAGAGCCATGGTGTGGGATGCAACATGTGTTGACACACTAGCACCGTCCCACACCGGTGTTACTGCCGCTAGAGCTGGTGCGGCTGCGGCAGAGCCATGGTGTGGGATGCAACATGTGTTGACACACTAGCACCGTCCCACACCGGTGTTACTGCCGTTAGAGCTGGTGCGGCTGCGGCAGAGCCATGGTGTGGGATGCAACATGTGTTGACACACTAGCACCGTCCCACACCGGTGTTACTGCCGTTAGAGCTGGTGCGGCTGCGGCAGAGCCATGGTGTGGGATGCAACATGTGTCGACACACTAGCACCGTCCCACACCGGTGTTACTGCCGTTAGAGCTGGTGCGGCTGCGGCAGAGCCATGGTGTGGGATGCAACATGTGTCGACACACTAGCTCCGTCCCACACCGGTGTTACTGCCGCTAGAGCTGGTGCGGCTGCGGCAGAGCCATGGTGTGGGATGCAACATGTGTCGACACACTAGCACCGTCCCACACCGGTGTTACTGCCGTTAGAGCTGGTGCGGCTGCGGCAGAGCCATGGTGTGGGATGCAACATGTGTTGACACACTAGCACCGTCCCACACCGGTGTTACTGCCGCTAGAGCTGGTGCGGCTGCGGCAGAGCCATGGTGTGGGATGCAACATGTGTTGACACACTAGCACCGTCCCACACCGGTGTTACTGCCGTTAGAGCTGGTGCGGCTGCGGCAGAGCCATGGTGTGGGATGCAACATGTGTTGACACACTAGCACCGTCCCACACCGGTGTTACTGCCGCTAGAGCTGGTGCGGCTGCGGCAGAGCCATGGTGTGGGATGCAACATGTGTTGACACACTAGCACCGTCCCACACCGGTGTTACTGCCGTTAGAGCTGGTGCGGCTGCGGCAGAGCCATGGTGTGGGATGCAACATGTGTTGACACACTAGCACCGTCCCACACCGGTGTTACTGCCGTTAGAGCTGGTGCGGCTGCGGCAGAGCCATGGTGTGGGATGCAACATGTGTTGACACACTAGCACCGTCCCACACCGGTGCTACTGCCGTTAGAGCTAGTGCGGCTGCGGCAGCGGCCGAGAGAAATAAGAGGTGCAAGTATGCAGCCCTTAGCTCGGACTGCATATTTGTGCATTTCGGGGTCGAGACTCTCGGGCCGTGGGGTTCGGATGCTAAACTCCTTTTTAAAGAACTATCCGCACGGCTGATCGATGTTTGTGGGGACCCAAAGGCTGGTGCGTATCTTGGCCAGAGAATTAGCCTGGCCATTCAAAGAGGAAACGCTGCCAGCTTTCTAGGTACCCTTCCACATGACGATGGCAATTTAGATTTAGGATTTTCTATTTAGTTTAGTCTATTTTTATTATAGGTTTAACAAGGATTTTAGGTTAGTTTTACCCTTTTTAATGTAGGTAAGTTTTATTTATAATTTATATTCTATCATTGTTTATTTGAAATAAAACCATTATTTTTTTACTTAAAATAAGATGTTCTCGATGACGCGAATTAAACTCTTTCACTGATTCTTCATTGGTTCACCGCAAATAATTTAGTTCTAAATGCAAGAAGAAGACATGTAAAAATTTACATTACCATATGTAACTCATATAGATGTCAGTTTATTTTTGCAGGAGTCCAAACTGGCGTTAGTTAACGAAACTAAGTTCTTAGGTATTACTATATATTATATTACCGGCTGTAATCGTTAATTGTGACCAGCCGATTATTCCGTAACTGTTACAGATATCGAAAAAATTTAAACTGATATCGAAAGTACGTTACCTAATCAGTAAAATGACATCAATAACTTTTTGAAAATCTTAGGAAAAGTATCTAAAATTTTGATACTAAACACTCCCATTTGTTTAGTATGAGATTAACAAGGACGTCACTTCGAACATCTGCTTTGAATACAAAATTTTGCACTTGCTAAGAAATAAATATTATTCAATTAAAAGATAGTTTTATTAATCTGTTTGGTTCATAAACAGTTTCCTTTACTATCAGTACTAAGCTAAAATAACCTTTTATAATAAGTAAATAAATATATTTTTTACTTTACCAGTATTGGCCTTAAATTATTGTAGTTTTGTTATATTTAAAAAACAGTTACTAAAAAATTACAAAAAAAAAATGTAATTTTTTAGTAACTGTGTTTTAAATATAATAAAAATTTTATAATAAGGAAACTAAAACCTTTCTACTTATCTCATACTAAATGTATGGGAGTGTTTAATGTCAAAATGTTGGATACTTCTCGTTTGATTTTGAAAAAGTTATTGATGTCATTTTACTGATTAGGTAACGTAATTTCGATATCAGTTAAGAATTTTTTGATATCTGTAATAGTTACGGAATAATTGCCTGGTCACACTTAACGATTACAGCCTGTATACTTAGTACAGCCACATACGCTGTTAGATGCATAAAGCAGATTACTGATGAAGATACTGGTGGATTAGTATATTTAAGTAATTCTCACATCATTATGCCGTATGACATATATTATGTCATACGGTTTAATGCGGTGGGGTAGAGCTGCGGATATAGAAGCAGTATTTGTCTTGCAAAAGAGAGTAGTTTGGTCTATTTATAACATGAAGTAACGAAAATCATTACAAGGAAATTTTTAAGAAATTATTATATTTAGTAAGTAAGTAAGTATTAACATTTCACCAAGCCTCGAAAAATGATCAATATTTTTACTGACGTAAGTTGTTAGATATGTCAGTAAAAATATTGATCATTTCTTGAGGCTTGGTGTGCACCACTCTGTTGAAACCAGAAAATTACATACACTGGCTTTTCCAAAATTAACACTTGCCTCTTTTGTAGGACATGGTACCTACTCGTATTAATTTTACAATAAACTTTCAGAAGAGGTCTTTAGTTTGCCTGAAAATAAGTTTTATTATAAACAGAATTATTATTTGGACGATAATGAAGCATTGTGTACTAAATAAAAATATTCATTATCAAAATGGTAATAACTAGTGTTAAAGGGCCTTCCTTAAATCATACAGCCTTGAAATTTGAATTAAAAATAAGTTTACGATTGACATCGTCAGCTCGTCTTAAAATATTTAAAAAAACATATTATTATTAAAATAAAAACGCATTTTTGTGGGCGCGTGTTTTTTGGTGGTCGTAACAGCCACGGCAGAGAGCGTGCTATTTTCAACTGAAAGGAGACTGAGAGTTAAGTTCTGATTGATGCAAAATAAGGTGCTCAATCTGACCTTATTATGCAGCCTTAATAACAAGCAAGAAAACTTATCAAATAAGTAATCCGTGTAATGAATCAGAAAAGCATTTTTATCATTTTTGTCTGTCTGTCTGTCCGTATGTAGATATGTTTAGTTTTAACTCGAGAACCATTTAGCGGATTTGGATGTGGATTTCTTTATTACCATCTCAGTGACTCTGGTCAACATATAGGCTATAACTATAAGGGTGTTCTTAAAATAACCGGCAAGCCAAAAACAGAGCAGAGATTTATAGAAACGCGTGCGTAGTTTATCAAATAATGCTATATTAAACTGACATACTACTGAGGAGAGTGATCGGTAATGCTTAACGACTTCATTTTACGAATGCAAATGTAAGAAGTCTGACAAAGTATCTGGGATAGTTTGTCAGTCTCCTTGCTTGCTATATGTAGGGACTTGTTAAAATAAACAACAATGTCTTTATGAATTTTTATTACCAGAGGCTATGTCTTGCAATTAGAAAGACTAATACTTGATCCTACAGCAGCTCCACCAACAGCGTAGATCGCACTTCCAACACCGCACCCCATCCACCCAACAAACGGAATATATGCTCCACCCATTACCAAACACGCTGCAAACGCTGACAACCCTGCTGTTACTCCACCACCGACAGCTGCAACTGGGGGATTGCAATTGGAAGATTTCGTAGTTTTAACTATTTCTATTTTCGTCCCGCTGTTAGACAATTTATAGTCTTTAATCAGTTCGCGAAGAATATCCAGACTTTTGATACAATAACTGTCGTATATTGCGCCCTCATCCTTAACAAGACATCCATACTGAACGTTTCGACGGCTGCGTCTTAGTTCAAATTCAGGAGGGTTGTATCGATGAAATGCAGTTATAGCGTCTTCAGTACAATAGTCATTGGGCTGCAATAGACGATAGTCAGCATTAGACGTTATGGTTGCAATAGCAATGGCGTACCGACTTGTAGATCTGTGAATACGCCAATGATTGATATCGAATGAGTATGGTTGTGGAGTGATTCTTATCAAATCCCCCATCAAATCAATTATAGCTGTAGGATCAGAATTAGTTCCATCCAAATATTGATTCATTTCAACGTGTATCTGGCGTAATTGATTATTGCGAATCTGTCCAACTATCACAAATGCGTTGTGTTCGAAGAAATTTCCCCTTTGGTCATCACTTCTCAATCTAGGTTCTGGTCCTATAAAAATGTTAAATGGCAGCCATACATATAGTTCTTGGGCTATTCTAACTTGGTAATTTGGATTAAGATTCGTGTTCAAATGATTTCGCAGGATTGTCGGCAGATCATCCAAAGGATAGTTTCTCAGGAGTTCTAAATTGTCCATGGTTCGCAAAATCAATCCGACGTTTTGTGCAGCAACTTCAAGAACGTGCTCAAAAAGACGTTGAAAATGTATTCTGTTCGCTAGCAGCCTATTGTAGAAATTTCTCATTGTAGCGTAAGGGATGATATGATGACGTGACATATGTTCTTCTTCGATGGGTAACACGCGTCCAGATCGTGGCCGTATTTCAATGTTGTACGATCGATAACAATTCAGGTGCGTATTGTTCACATTATGAGGATCTATAGCAAGAACACTATTTAATATTAATAACTTTAAAAATAATCGAAAAATGTTATTCATTTTTTTTCTGAATAGGTATGTACCGACACTCGCCGCGAATGCAACAACTAAATAAAGTAATGAATATAAAAACTGTTCAAGTGCGAGGATAACTCCCACCCTGTGGTAACGTAGTGATACTTTATATTCTCTGCCTGAGGGTTTCTTAGATAATGTTTAAAACGCAAACTTATTCCATTACCAGTTGCCAGACAAAATTAACTTGACAGTTACACGGATTTTCAAGTTTCTAAGTACCCTGTAGGTTTTCATTTGTATGAAATTAATTACGTAAAGAGCAACAACTTTTTTTGCGTTAAGTTAGAAGCCTGATTTTTAATAGCACTATGGGGTCGTAGACTTTTATAGGAATGAATGAATGAATGAATTGACACTTTATTGTACACAAAATAAAAGACATTAAAAAGAAATAAGAACAGAGTTTTGTTAGCAAAATTATGTACAAAGGCGGACTTATCACTTAAAGTGATTTTTTCCAGTATTAGGAAGTATTAGTACGAACATGATATCTCTAACAGGGCCTGAGAAAAGTACACGGAGAGAAAAATATAGGTATTATAACCAGACATTCTTATTGCAAACAACACAGGAAGAACAACGAGTATATTTTACTAGTAAATTATGACGATGATGAAGAATATTAGAATATTACTGCAATAACAATTAAAATGTAGGTATTATAACCAGATATTCTTATTGCAAACAACACAGGAAGAACAACGAGTATATTTTACTAGTAAATTATGACGATGATGAAGAATATTAGAATATTACTGCAATAACAATTAAAATGTAGGTATTATAACCAGATATTCTTATTGCAAACAACACAGGAAGAACAACGAGTATATTTTACTAGTAAATTATGACGATGATGAAGAATATTAGAATATTACTGCAATAACAATTAAAATGTAGGTATTATAACCAGACATTCTTATTGCAAACAACACAGGAAGAACAACGAGTATATTTTACTAGTAAATTATGACGATGATGAAGAATATTAGAATATTACTGCAATAACAATTAAAATGTAGGTATTATAACCAGATATTCTTATTGCAAACAACACAGGAAGAACAACGAGTATATTTTACTAGTAAATTATGACGATGATGAAGAATATTAGAATATTACTGCAATAACAATTAAAATGTAGGTATTATAACCAGATATTCTTATTGCAAACAACACAGGAAGAACAACGAGTATATTTTACTAGTAAATTATGACGATGATGAAGAATATTAGAATATTACTGCAATAACAATTAAAATGTAGGTATTATAACCAGACATTCTTATTGCAAACAACACAGGAAGAACAACGAGTATATTTTACTAGTAAATTATGACGATGATGAAGAATATTAGAATATTACTGCAATAACAATTAAAATGTAGGTATTATAACCAGATATTCTTATTGCAAACAACACAGGAAGAACAACGAGTATATTTTACTAGTAAATTATGACGATGATGAAGAATATTAGAATATTACTGCAATAACAATTAAAATGTAGGTATTATAACCAGATATTCTTATTGCAAACAACACAGGAAGAACAACGAGTATATTTTACTAGTAAATTATGACGATGATGAAGAATATTAGAATATTACTGCAATAACAATTAAAATGTAGGTATTATAACCAGATATTCTTATTGCAAACAACACAGGAAGAACAACGAGTATATTTTACTAGTAAATTATGACGATGATGAAGAATATTAGAATATTACTGCAATAACAATTAAAATGTAGGTATTATAACCAGATATTCTTATTGCAAACAACACAGGAAGAACAACGAGTATATTTTACTAGTAAATTATGACGATGATGAAGAATATTAGAATATTACTGCAATAACAATTAAAATGTAGGTATTATAACCAGACATTCTTATTGCAAACAACACAGGAAGAACAACGAGTATATTTTACTAGTAAATGATGACGATGATGAAGAATATTACTGCAATAACAATTAAAATGTAGGTATTATAACCAGATATTCTTATTGCAAACAACACAGGAAGAACAACGAGTATATTTTACTAGTAAATTATGACGATGATGAAGAATATTAGAATATTACTGCAATAACAATTAAAATGTAGGTATTATAACCAGATATTCTTATTGCAAACAACACAGGAAGAACAACGAGTATATTTTACTAGTAAATTATGACGATGATGAAGAATATTAGAATATTACTGCAATAACAATTAAAATGTAGGTATTATAACCAGATATTCTTATTGCAAACAACACAGGAAGAACAACGAGTATATTTTACTAGTAAATTATGACGATGATGAAGAATATTAGAATATTACTGCAATAACAATTAAAATGTAGGTATTATAACCAGACATTCTTATTGCAAACAACACAGGAAGAACAACGAGTATATTTTACTAGTAAATTATGACGATGATGAAGAATATTAGAATATTACTGCAATAACAATTAAAATGTAGGTATTATAACCAGATATTCTTATTGCAAACAACACAGGAAGAACAACGAGTATATTTTACTAGTAAATTATGACGATGATGAAGAATATTAGAATATTACTGCAATAACAATTAAAATGTAGGTATTATAACCAGATATTCTTATTGCAAACAACACAGGAAGAACAACGAGTATATTTTACTAGTAAATTATGACGATGATGAAGAATATTAGAATATTACTGCAATAACAATTAAAATGTAGGTATTATAACCAGATATTCTTATTGCAAACAACACAGGAAGAACAACGAGTATATTTTACTAGTAAATTATGACGATGATGAAGAATATTAGAATATTACTGCAATAACAATTAAAATGTAGGTATTATAACCAGATATTCTTATTGCAAACAACACAGGAAGAACAACGAGTATATTTTACTAGTAAATTATGACGATGATGAAGAATATTAGAATATTACTGCAATAACAATTAAAATGTAGGTATTATAACCAGACATTCTTATTGCAAACAACACAGGAAGAACAACGAGTATATTTTACTAGTAAATTATGACGATGATGAAGAATATTAGAATATTACTGCAATAACAATTAAAATGTAGGTATTATAACCAGACATTCTTATTGCAAACAACACAGGAAGAACAACGAGTATATTTTACTAGTAAATGATGACGATGATGAAGAATATTAGAATATTACTGCAATAACAATTAAAATGTAGGTATTATAACCAGACATTCTTATTGCAAACAACACAGGAAGAACAACGAGTATATTTTACTAGTAAATTATGACGATGATGAAGAATATTAGAATATTACTGCAATAACAATTAAAATGTAGGTATTATAACCAGATATTCTTATTGCAAACAACACAGGAAGAACAACGAGTATATTTTACTAGTAAATTATGACGATGATGAAGAATATTAGAATATTACTGCAATAACAATTAAAATGTAGGTATTATAACCAGACATTCTTATTGCAAACAACACAGGAAGAACAACGAGTATATTTTACTAGTAAATTATGACGATGATGAAGAATATTAGAATATTACTGCAATAACAATTAAAATGTAGGTATTATAACCAGACATTCTTATTGCAAACAACACAGGAAGAACAACGAGTATATTTTACTAGTAAATGATGACGATGATGAAGAATATTACTGCAATAACAGTTAAAATGTATTTTGCACCGAAACTCTCGTATTTTATTTTTACATAACTGTACTATTATATTATCGGTCTTCGATTTTTGAGCGTGTGTCTTCAAAGACAGACAGACAGACAAACGGACAACAAAGTGATCGTTTAAGGGTTACGGTTTTTCATTTTGAGGTACGGAACTCTAAAAACACTGTCTGTAAAATGCTGATAAACATTATCAAGGGGAAAGGTCGGCTGGCAACTATAACTTTCAGATTTATAAATAATTTAAGTGATATCAAGTTATTAAGGCGACGATTACTGCTGGAGACCCCGGGTGCGTGCGTCTCACTCACTCGCATGACTCGTCCCGTATTGATATCTCCATCGCTCGGCGGGGAATCACGTTGCGAACGCGCTAAAATATACCTAAGTAATTAATTAAAATCATCATAAGTACAATACAATTATTCTAAAATTATCAAGGAAAATAATTTGTTATAATATTTTAAATTTGACTGAGTTTCAATATGCTTCCTAGCATACAAAATTATTAATAAATTAAACTGGATATTTTTTTTAAATTGGTCCTAGTTTTGGCATTTATTTAGTTAAATATTTTGATGAAAATTATTTTTTTTTTTTTACTTTTGTAACGTTTGATTAAAACCTGCCACCAATTTCGTCTTTCAAGGTCACCAGCGTGTATTGCCATCTTAAACACTAATTACTCAATTTTACAAGGTATATTTACACTAGCTATTGCCCGTGGCTTCGCCCGCGTTTAATTAGTTTTTGTGTACTCCATGTTTGACGCTGGGAGGGCAGAGAAAGTATATACCGGGTGTAAAAGCAAAGACAAGAATCTTTTAAGGGTGTGTTAGTATGATCGGTAAAGATATTATTTTAAATACTGGGATCTCTAAATAAAGTACCAGTACCTCATAATAAGACGATTGTCTTTACTCAAAATACACTAATCGTGTGGACACCCTCACTGGTCGCTGGCTACTTGGATGAGGGGTGCGGGTTGCGGGGTGCAATTAGCTGTGTGGGGAGGCCGGTGAGCTGCGTAGCCATGGCTTAGAAAAATGATGGAATTTTTGGTGAAAATTCAAGGTATATTTTTTTTCTCGTAATGACATCAGAATCGTGTGTACTTTCATACCCTAAAGGGATTGTTGACTTTGCATTTACATTACACCCTGTATAAAAATTGATTGTTAACTTGCTGTGTACAGAAAAATCAAGTGGCAACCTACAAAGTGTATGAAACAAAACTGAAAAATTAAGTTGGTCGACTATTACTCGTTAACTTGTAATGGAAAGCCTACTTAGCTGTGATATTTCTTTGATTACAAAAATGGTTTTCATATACAACTTGAAATTTAAGTCATTTTGTTAACGAAAACTGGTGATAGTACTCGTCCAAAGGAACAACTTTTACTATGGAGCCAACCCTGAAATCGTGAAAAAAATATCAGCTGTTCCATAGAAAAGTTAAATACATACTCGACCTAAATGTATGAAACAGCTGATTTTTTTCACGATTTCAGGGTTGGCTCCATAGTAAAAGTTGTTCATATGGACGAGTACTATCACCAGTTCTCGTTAACAAAATGACTTAAATTTCACGTTGTCTTAACACATTATTTTTGAAAACCCTATCCAACGACACCCAAACCATGAGGTAGACGCGAAAAAAAACAATTTACGTGTATAATAAAAAAATATATTCAGGATTTTATTTTACCATATTGGTTGGTCTTATTAAGTATGTATTGTATACTCATGCCAAATCACAGCTTTCAACTAAATCTCTAAGCTCAGCCGGGGACAGACAGACAGACAGACAAACGGATGGACATGGCAAAACAATAATGTTGACTACTCAAACTCAAACTCAAACTCAAACGTTTATTGCAATCTAAGTGTGTACAGATTTTATGTATTTTTGGCGCTTATAACTTAGATGCCTATTATAGGCGTTGCAAATTTGTAACACAACTTAAAGTTAACATAAAAACTTAACTATCGACACAACAAAGTCGATTCTAAAGGCTCCAACTTCAGTTTACTGCTGTTAAAACTAAAAAAAATCCATTGTATTATAGCTTCTGTTGTTGACACTAAAGAACTATTTTGGAATGACGAAGATTTCGTTTTGACAACATTAAAACCAAAATTAAAGCCTTCAAAATCGGCTTTATTATAGACATAAAATTTTCGTATAATATAAATAAAAATGAATTTACAACATATAGTATAACATTTGAATATATATATATTTTACATTCTAATATAGCATAACTATGATATCGTGTTAAAGGTGGACAAAAACAGAAAAAAATAAATTAAAAAGGGCACATTAACTATCATAAATTATTCTGTTACTACGGAACCATAAAAAGTGAAAATTGCACGTGAATTGCTTTTTCTTGTTTTATCCGAATTGCAGTTTGTAAAATTACTATGTACCTACTGAAAATTTCATTTATTAGTGATGTAGAGATCTGATGACGACGACCCGAATTTAAAGAATTTGTCTTTTACTTGCCTCGTAGGATATAGTATATAGTATAAAGCACCATGTATAACTCAGGAGAAAGGGCGATTACCAACTAATCGACCACTTTCTTCCCTCGATGAAAAATGTACTATTACCACAGACACACAGACATATGATTATTTCCAATATTGTACGTCTGTGGCTATTACGTGCCCACTACGGCACACACAACAACATGGTGAAATTTTAAAAATACAAAAATATTGCTCCACATTTTGATATTAAGACATGACTGACTGACACTTTTTTTTTTTTCAGTTAATGATACAATCCCGGACACTTGAATCGAGCTACCTTGTATTTTCGGGTTTAAAAGCTTACTTAATGCATTAAGATATCTTTCTAATAGTACTTGATCCAAATTTGAATTTAAAAATATAAATTACAAACAAAAGCCGAGCTAGGTCAACGATTTGAATTGAGACTGCAAAAAGTTGCAATCGGATATATTTAACAGGAAAATTAACTTAATTCATATTTTAAGCTGGTCGCATTGGGCTTTACACCCAAACTTACAAAATTCTTTGCCGACTACCTAAAGGACCGGCAGCAGTTCGTTCGGCATGGGTGCTTTGTTTCTGGGCTATTTTCTACCAGATCAGGAGTCAGTCAGGGTTCAATTCTCGGTCCAATGCTCTTTGCCATAATGATTAACGATATGCCAGGTGTTTTAGTCAACTCTACATGTCTTTTATATGCGGATGATTTAAAACTTATAAAACCAATTACAGACGAGGGAAATTGTCGCCTCCTGCAGGAAGATGTGGAGTCGGTCTTGGATTGGAGCGTATCTAATAAATTAAACTTTAATGCAGACAAGTGCTGCTTTATGTCTTTCACTCGATCTCCCAATCTCATAGATGCAAGGTACATGCTTGATGGGCAAATATTAAAAAGAGTATTTTCTATGAAGGACCTCGGTGTGATCTTTGACCTTGGGTTGACTTTTCACCAACATGTTACTACCATGGCAGCGGAAGGATTTAAAAGATTGGGTTTCATTATGAGGAATGCACGTGAATTTCTTAGTTCACGAACTGCACAGTTGCTCTATACATCCCTCGTCAGGAGTAAACTGGAGACTAGCGCTTGTGTGTGGAATCCATATGAGGACAAGTATAATCTTATGTTAGAAAAGGTCCAAAAGAGATTTTTAAGATATCTTTACAAAGTTAAGTACAGATTATACCCTTTCATGTACCCAACCAAATTTGTTCTGGGTGTACTTGGTTTTAATTCCCTTGAGACGAGGCGCAGTCGAGACCAAATGCTGATAATTATTCAGATTTTGCGAGGGAGACTCGACTCCCCTACACTATTGAAAAAACTACTTAGGCTTAATGTCCCTAACCGCTTTAGTCACGGCATGAGAAGGCTCCGGCCTCTTTTCAGTCTGGAGAGAGCACGTACGTGTGCTCACAGCTGGTCCCCCCTGAACCGGACCCTTGCCAGATTGAACCAGCTGCATGCGGCGGTACCACACGCTGATATTTTTAATAGTCCTTGGAGGAAAATTATGAAGGAATGCTTGGCGTTTTGTGAGAAGGATTCATAGAAGGATTTTTACTCTTGTTCGAAACTTACCGAATCTTTGACATATAATATTAAATAATTTTAACATTGTGATTTTAATTTTTTTTTTGACAGTGAATTTAATAAAATTGTAATGTAATATTATTAGTAGGTAATTATTGACTAAGAAAATATAGTTTTAAGTCATGCAATTAATTACGCAATAGTTATCTGTAATGTAATTATGTATTTGCAAATAAATAAATAAATATATAAATTTTCTTCGTAAAATATAGATAGTGATCTTAAGGCGTGTTCCCGCATCATCCGAAAATTACTCCCATTGATGAAGTTACTTCTCTTAAACGGCTTATCTAAAAATTATGAAAAAAATATATGTCATTATTTCAAGTATAAACAAGAATCTTGAAAATAATACAATAACACCTTGAAAATATTTCCCAAAGTCAAGCTGTTTTTAGAATAAAATTGTCTATTTCTTGGAAACCGCTAATGTAATTTGTATGGTTCTTGCACTAAAATACAAAAAAAAAGTATAGCTTATAAAACTTATTGCAGGATATTAAAAATGTTGATTTACAGCAGAGTTAATAAATAAAAACTAGATATTTTGAGAGCGCGTGGCGTCAACGTTGCCGTAAACGGCAAGTTTCGGAGCAGTAGATTACAAAATCAAATGCAAGGTATTAACGTTTATTTAGACTTTATTTAAAACATCTCAAGGTCTTAATTAAACCAATTTTATATTTATGCAGTCAATAACTTTCAATATACTGGGTGAAATTAAATCAAATTCATACTGGAGACTCGGTTAGTAATCAGAATCAAGCTTCAATTACACTTTTGGAAAATTCGAAAAAAAAATGTTTTGCCCTCTTACTGCCTGGGCTAGGAATAGTTACTTAAATTAGTCCAACCAGTAAGGGACCAAAAAAAAATTTTTTTTATATCTTACCCGAAGGATTACTGAACCTGTTTCCTGGTCACTCGGTTGTCTCCAGTATAAATTTTGTCGGTGGATTTAATTTGATCCTATATTTTTGTGACGTAAAGTGAGTTACAGAGTAACTTACCAAAAAAATTTAAAAATACAGTCGAATTTAAAATTTACGGAACCCATTGTGCGCAAGTCCAACTTGCACTTGGCAAATTAATTTTTTATCTCTTTTTTTCTAAGCTGTAGTAATATTTATAATACGTACCTACGTTAAAAACGCTATCTTTTTTGCGACTCTTTTATTAGGATAGTGAAATATGACATATACATATACAGATTGTTAATATGATAACCAGGAAAAAGGTTATCAATAAAAAAAGTAAGTCAATTAAAAACCAATAAAATAAATAAAATGTTGTAGGAAATTACGTGAAACGAACTGGTTGATTTGATTATACAGGATGTTAAGATGATAACCTTTTTATTTAAAACGGGATGTTATAACCATCAACTTGAACAACATTCACTATGGGGCCAACCCTGAAACCGCGAAAAAAAAATCAGCTGTTTCATACATTTAGCTCGAGTAGGTATTTAACTTTTCTATGGAACAGCTGATTTTGTTTTCGCGATTTCACGATTGGCCCCATCGTTAAAGTTGTTCATAATGATGGGTTTATTTTAAAGAACATCCCGTTTTAAGTAAAAAGGTTATCATCTTACCAAACTGTATAATAAAATCAACCAGTTCGTTGCACGTAATTTCCTACAACATTTTATTTAGTTTATTGGTTTTTAATCGACTTCAAAAAAGGAGGAGGTTCCTTATTTCGACTTTATTTTGTACGGTATTACCATAGTTTAAAAAAATATGTTTTTACACTGTGGTGTTACTTTGTTTATTACTTCGTCTTTTTATTTATGGGTATGATAAATATCGATTGACGATCCGATAAATGCAGTCGATGCCGACTTGTGCAGCGCTACGACTAGCTGCGCGGGTGTGTGGGTGTCCCCCCCCCCTCCACGACTCACCTCTTACCCCGATTGCCATGTCGACCTGTCGTCATCTAGTAAGTATTCTCCACAACATTGACATAATCTATTGGTTGTGTTTCCCATTAAAATATGCTTGTAACTTATATTATATTCTTTATTTTGTAGTAAAATAATGAATGTGTTTTCTTACAAACCAGACATTGGCTTCTAATTTTTATTATTGATTTAGAAAAACAAAAAAATACTCAATAAAATGCGCTATAATTCGACCACTCAGTGGGGTCGTCATCGGGCGAATGGAAAATAAAGCATGACATTATAATAACGTGAAAAACACTGACATCTATCGAAATGAGTTGTTATTAGCTGTCGTTGTTGCTCAGAGTGCTCCGATCATGAAACTAAACATATAAGGTGACTTTAATTTATGCAGCCAAATTCTTACTGAAGACTCAGTAAGCGCTCAGTAACAAGGTTCGATGATACTTTTTGTGAAATTCGTAAATTATTCTTTTTGTGCTTCTCAAAAACGTAAGCCCAGCCCCGAGTGAATTACTATAGGATGTCAAGATTTTATTTTACGAAATCAGCAAAAAGTGTTATCGATCCATGTTACTGATCACGTACCAAGCCTCAAGTATGAGTTTGGCTAAATAAATCAAGTCACCTTATATGTTTAGTTTCATGATCGGAGCACTCTGAGCAACAACGACAGCTATTAACAACTCATTTTCAAAAAAAGTTTCTAATTAATTTTTTATATAACTAGCTTTTGCCCGCGGCTCCGCTCACGTGTTATTCGGTTTAATAACATGCTTTTTTCCGGGATAAAAAGTAGCCTATGTGTTAAGTTAGGGTATAAGCTATATCTATTCTAAATTTCATCCAAATCCGTTCAGTCGTTTCAGCGTGAAAGAGTAACAAACATACACACACACACACGCACAAACTTTCGCATTTATAATATTAGAGTGATGTGATAGTGTGATAACAGTAAATTTAGATTTCGAGTAGGTTTATAAAAATGTCTTTTGTTGGGTAGTCAGATTACTTAGGTGAAATCGTGTTGGTGTGTTAGTGTTGTTTATTCAGTCCATCTCCATAATGGGCCCCAAGTGACCATATAAACGATGTCTCTCATGTCCTTAATTCGATGTCTTAATGGAGGTGTAAATTATTCAATGACACGTAGGGCGAAACAGTCATTAAAGGGTAGGTTATGAAGTCACGTGTGTGTACGGATGGGAAGACGCGGTCTGCAGTGTGTCGGTGTTGATTCATCCTTTTGTGTATCAGGTTTTTGGTCTCAACCACATAAAATGCTGGGCAATGTCGACATTCCAGTAGGTAGATGCATTGCATGACGTATTTGGCTGTGTTCTGTATGTGTTTGTTGTGCGGTGACTATTGATGTGAGTGTTGATAATGGGACACGTTTTGCACCGAGGCTCTCGGCAAGGAGATGTACCGGGTGATGAGTTGGTGAGAGTGATGAATTGTTTGTGTTTGTTTTTAGGTGTCTGGGGTTTGGGTTCTGTCTGTAGCAGATTTGTAGATTATTGGGTAGTAGTTGTCTAGTTTCATTGTGTTGTCTGAGAATAGGAAGAGAATCTTTAATTAGTGTTTTGAGCTTGTGACTGCCGTGGAATTATGTGGTGATGTATTTGTTAAGATATTTTATTTTATTGATATGGCAACACGAGTTGTCGCGGTGTGAATTGTCACGTAGTCGTCCGCCAGCCATTGCTTTTTCAGACAACAAGGACTCCTACGCGAAAAGTTTCGTAAATTCAATAATAGTGTAAAGTGATGGGAAAAGATTTTCATTACCACGTTTTACTGAAATCGTGCTACCTTTAACGGGATCGGGCTGGCCTAGGGTTAGAGGGTTGAGTATAGGATACGAGTCTGCTGACACGCTGGCTGGGCTGGTCATTTGTCAGAAATCTCCGTGCTGAGGTCGACGACAATCAACGTCAGAAGAAAGGAAACGCACATCCAGGGGACCTGTGTTTTCCTCTGAGCCAGGGTTGAGTCGTGACCTTGATCGAGCGCATAATTGATGTGTTTAAGTTCCTTGTTTGTCTGTGAAAGCGTGGTCTGTGGTGTGTTTTTGGAGAAAGCGGTTAGGGTGGTTTTGTTTAGAAAGAGCATTGTGAATTCTGTTAAGGTAGTTGTTAAGTGCACTGTGGTTGCTACAAATGCGGTGGCTGCGGAGGGAAAGTGAATATGGTACGGATTTTTTATGTAAGCAGGATGGCAGCTATTGAAGTGTTATTGCAATTTGTTAGTGGGTTTGAAGTTTGAAGGTTTTTTATTTTTTCGATTTAAGTACTTCTATCAACATATATAAACCCAGTCTGCAATAAATCTTCGTGTGAACAGTTGTATATTTCAATATGAAGACTTCAGGGCTGAGTATTTTGATTCTATGCCTTATTTTAGTTCAGGTAAAGTTTTAATGTGTTTTCCTTTTCTTAACCATTTCTTGTAACCTTCGCATCCTGTTGGACATAGGCATTTCCAAGATGTTGCCACACTTGGTGGTCCTCCTGGAAGAAACAACCCACCGAAACCCTCGCAACAGTGACGCACTGCCCGTCTTGAGTGTGTTCTATTTGGTGCTATCAAAATATCTGCCACGGCTGCAATGGGAGAGGGTATAGTGCAGGTATACAAGGTGAAATTAAATTAACCGACCAAATTCATACTGAAGACTCGGTTAGTGATCGGAAGCAATCTTCAATTACCCTTTTGGTGAAATAAAAAAAATATATTTTTTTTGCTTCCTTACTTCCTAGACTAAGATTTGATAACATTTCATTTTAGTTAACCATTTGTTTTAATTATTCATATTGAAAGTCTGCGTAAAAAAGAAGCTTATGTATTTTTTCATTTTGTTTTATTTTATGTTTTCCTGCATAATTTAATGTTTTCTTATTCACTCATTCTAAAAGGACGTGAGTCGCATCTGAGGATTTCAAAAGTCGATGTTAATTGCCAATGGCTTATTAAAAAAAAAAGCTTGACATGTTTGTTTGCTGTCACATGGCGCGACAGTTTATTTTTTTTAAACAAAAAGCAAAGGGAATTGTTTTTAAAATATCTCTTTAATTAAGATTTAATTCTGAAAAAAATATATGTTGCTGAGAAAGCTCATATCTCAAAATGATTTTTAATTTTGCATCAATTATTAATTATTAATGTTGTCGATTGTACTCAAACTAAACCAGTAAGGGATCAAAAAAAAAAATATCTTTCAAATTTGGCCAAAAGGATTACTGAACCTAGTTCCTGATCACCAATCGAGTCTCCAGTATGAATTTGGTCGATTGATTTAATTTCACCTTATAAAGATGATGATGATGATGTCCTCCTCGAGGTATCCGTCAACGGCGACCCTTATTGCTTCCTGGCATGAGCTCGGATGTGGCTGGAAAATCCGAGTTTCGTCAAAAATATTATGTTACATGAAGTACAGTGTAATTGTCCACTTGAGTTGTACTTGTAGTTGTATGTGGGCTTTGGGCGAGTCTTGCGTTGTAAGCGTTTATTGTTTACCTTATATAGACTACAATAGTAACGATATTTTATTGATCTAACGTCATACATTTTTTCATTGATACAAAAAATCTTTTAATTGTATGAAACCGTCCCGTAGTAACACAAAATAATAGTAGTAAATTTAAAGCCCTTTATGGAAAAATTCATATAGAATTTTCGTGTTTTAATAAAATTTATTTACATTGTTGATTATTGTAAAATGACAAGCATGCTTTTTTACCATCATTTTAGCAAATGAACCTAATGTCTAAATATATAAAAATATTTTGATTCTGAACGTTTGCTATAGTTATTTTACATTTTTAGGGTTCCGTACCCAATGGGTAACCAACGGGATAAGATGCCGCAATAACAACAAATACTAAAACCGGCCAAGTGCGAGTCGGACCTGCGCACTCCCATATAACAGACATGATTTTTTTGCCGTTTTTATAAATAATGGTACAGAACCCTTCGTGCGCGAGTCCAACTCACCCTTGGCCGATTTTTTTCCTTAAGGTTATTGACATCGCTTACAAAATGACTACCTCTCAACCGGACTGACTGACGAACGGACGGACGGACGGACAGACGGAAAGACGGACATACGGACAGACAGCCGTACAACGATCCTATAAGGGTTCCGTTTTTTACTTTTGAGGTACAGAACGCAAAAAATTAAAAAAAAAAGTTTTTTTACAGTATTATGTTTAATTAGTGATTCTGATTCATAGAATTCAATAAAGCTCATGTTCATTTTCAACCTGTATTAAGAGACTATTTTTGCCTGCGGCTCCGCCCGCGTCACAGATATTTTCGTGGAAATAAGGAAAACAAAAGAATATGATTTTTGAACGACTATATGCAACCATGTTTAACCAAAGGGCTAATATACCTAGTCATACATAATAAATAATAATAAAACTATTTTATACATGAAATTTCAAGGTCCAAGCAACTCTGTAAAAACAGCTAGAATCTAAGTCAGCTCTTTTCTTTAAAATATTTCTGGTTCATTGTGCAAAAATGGCTGCAGTAGACTGCAGAATCCACTCATCTCTACATCTCAATACTTGCTCACATGTCAATACTTTCTTCCAGAATTCCTTCCAGCAGACTGGTGACACAGGTGATGATGAAGAAGACTACATCAAGCCGAAATTTGGTTCAAACAAGCCCGAGGACCCTCGTTTCCTGCAACCCTTTCCTGTTAAACTTGATGGGCCTGAAGATGTTATTCCGGGAACAACCTTTAAACTTGGTGGACCTAAAGATGTTACTCCGGTAAAACATTAAATTTTGTTGTTGTACTGGGTTACTGATATGTTGATCTGGAAAACCCTTAGTTTTTGTGGGATAGGAGATTAATAACCTAAAACATGGACCCGGGTTTATCAACTTGAGCTGACATTATTATGTCATATTGTAATAATAAATAAATGAATACTGTTTTAGCTTATTTACTATTTTATTAATCATTTTCCTACGCTGGTAATGTGATATTAAAGAAAACATTTAAAAAACATCGCCACAACATTATCCCCGAGGGGTGTCAGCGGTGTTTCAGAGTGTGTCAATTAAACAGTCAACACTCGTTCACAGACCACTTCGACGTCTCATCGCGGTAAGGGATGAGCCTTATCGCCGTACTTTAGGCACAAATACACGCTTTTCAAGCAGATTTACTCCACAGTATTTACCTTCACCGTCAGAATGTGGTAAGCATACCAATACTACAGTTTAAAAACCATACAGTTCGCCAACGAAAGTATTCAGAAATATCAATAATAATTGTGTAGAGCGTGCGGGGCAAGACGCGCGGGTGGTAACCACCAAGCTACATAAAATATTGGAAACAAGCAGCTCGAGGCCCAGCCGTCTATCCAGGTTGACGCGTTGCATATACAGGATGACTTTTTGAACATCGTCCAAATTTATTTATTTTAATCTTTAGTGAAAATAATGAAATACGTGTTATTTCAGTACTAAAATATTAAGATACGGCTATGCAAAGTTAACCCAAAAACAACAGACCATTTTCAGTCACTAAATTAAACTACTTTTATCAAAAGAGCTACCCTATACGTAAATTCTGGTATACTTTTTATTGTTTTATGGTAACAATTGACCAAATGAGAGCACTTTAAAGTTAGCTCAAATCACGCGCGGTACAAAACGGCAGGTTCAACGCGGAGCGAGGTCGACATCCCGCAGTGACGTCACAAACAGCGAGTCGAGTTTGAACTATAGGCAAATTGCTTGAGCGCGAAAGTAAACGGTTATTAAAAATGTCTACAACTAAGCAACAACCGTATAAATACTGTATCGTGCCAAAATGTAAATCCACAACCATTTCTACACCGGATACAATTTTTATAATTGTTCCTAAGGAAAAAAAAACTACGAAATAAATGGCTGAAACTGATAAGAAGGGAAGAGTTTTCTCCGAAAATATCAGCTTACTGTTGTGTGTGGGGATCATTTTGACGTACCTAAGTGTTTATTTAATTCAAATCTGTACTTACTACTCATGTCATCTAATTTGCCCGTAAAATGCGTAATACACATCCATACCAACTAGGTATTAGACTTCGTGCGAAGCATGCTCATAAGGAATTAAGGTAGTAATTTTGCCAAAAAATTTTGAATTTCTATGTAGGTTTAGATACTCATTCTTGAAATTAAAATGTACCTTTAATCTGGTTAAAAAAGATGAATAATATTTGGACACAACACAAAATGTGTTTGTAATATGAACAAGGAAGCAATCAATAATTACCAATATTATCTATTTCATAATAGGTACCGATACCATATAAGTAAGTAGGTTTATAAAACGTTTGCTTACTTATCTGCTTTAAAACTCCTGATTTCGGCACTAAAGAATCCTGCGTTGGTAGAAAAATTTTCTGCCATCATCATGCCATCTAATTCTGGGAAGATTGTCGAATTGGGCCTTAATTGTGCGCTGCGGTCATTTTAATTAAGTTTAAAAGTGCATAGCCACTATTATACAAGTAAAAATACTATGATAAACCAGAAAAACGACGCCAAATCCGTATTACGCCTGCACAAGTTAGCAGATTCAACGATAGTGACGTCACATCGGCCGCGTTACCTTGAGTTCATCTCACCGGCCGTTTTTCGATACATGCATTTTACTGCAATCTCTTAATGTAAATATCTCTCAAAGTAATGGGTATTTTTAGATGCTTTAAAAAGATTTATTTCATTAAAAAAATACGGTGAAGGCAATGGGTTTACTTACAAACAAAAATAATGTTGTTGAAATGACTCTATTGCGTTTGTAGACACCATGCGCCGCCATGCGCACTACGCGGCTACGTTTGTAGACACCATGCGCCGCACGCGCTACGCGACTACGCACCTTCCGTTCGCCGTTCGTAGCTTAGTGTAGTGACAATGCTGTACGAAAAATCTTCGGAAAAAAATATGCTGAAGTAAAAATTTTACCCCCTTCTTTTCAAAAATGGCCTCTGAATTTGGACGATGTTTGAAAAGTCACCCGGTATATTTTTAAACCCTTACAAAATAGTGAATAAGAATTGTGCTGTGCGAGACGATAAGTCATCGTCCGATCTTAATAAGCAGCTATATTCCACTAATTTCCACGCAAGGAAGAAATTTTAGTCACAAATGTTTTCGCCCAGCCCTCGTTTTTCGGCAAAAATTTACGAATGGGGCCGAGCGGGTGAGTTCATAGAGTTATACCAGCAAGGCCGAAGGCAGTTTTCGGCTGTCGGCAATTTTCGTCCTAAAATTTTTTATTCCATAATTTCTTTCACACATATCTTTGCAACGGCTGGTGCTAGAACTTTCATGTTTGCACTGCAGGGTGTCAAAAAAAGTCATCATTTTCTTTCAAGTCTCAAATCTTTTTTGGCTCATATCCCTTAAATAGCTGAAGCTAGGCCCATGTTCATGGGTGTCCAAGAAAATCTTGAAATGGAACGGAACGGCTGGTAAAAGTCAACGCACGTAAAAAGAGCTCTGGGGCGTCAGTAGAAGGGATATGTTTGCGCATGGGGGTATAGTCGCGCACAAAAAGGCTTGACTATAATATTGTTTGATTATGTAAATAAAATGTTTATTGTAGAATAACATCGGTTTAATAGCAATTTTTTAACAGGTTAGAAATTAAAATATACTGTGGGTGTTGATTTGGTCCACAACCTGCGTCACATGAATGTTAATATACCCACATGATGCTTATTCCAAAAAAATGCGTACAAAAACAAAATACTTCTACTAGCTTCGTTCCTCATGAAACAGTCAACATTGTAAATAATTTTTCTTTCTTTTCTCTGCAAACCCATCGTAACACAAATAAATTTTTGCTCGTGACTGTATTTTGAGATCGACCGAACGTGGACACTGCGCCGTGAAGCGGAAGTCAACTGACGAACCAATCGCGAGACAGCAAATCCACGCGCCAGGTATTTTCCTCGTCGCGGCCGCCCGCGCCGCACCTCATACCACCAATTTGATCGGTAGTTCGCTCACTGCGCAGGTACGTCGCTCGGAGCTCTTTTAAGAGCACCTACCTAGGTGCCTAGGTTTGTACCTACCTATACTAGATTCTCCGTGTTTGGATTGTATTACGGATACATTCCGACCAAGGACAGTTTTTGACATTTGACAGCTGTCAAAGTCTGTCATTTGCGAAAAATCGTCTGATTCTCTTTAAACTTAGTTTGCTTCTACACGCTTTTAAGGTCCCTCATGATAAAAATCTACTTCTTCTCTTTGAATTGTTTGTTTGTTTGGTTGTTTGTACGTTTGAGGTAATCTCTGGAACTACTGAACCGATTCCAAAAATTCTTTCTTTTGTAAAAAGCTTATCGATAGTATTGTACTGAATCAAAATACCATTTTTAAATTTTTTGTCTGCCTGTATGTATGTATGCTTGGTTTTAACTCGAGAACCACTTAGCGGATTTGGATGTGGTTTTTTTATTACCATCGTAGTGATTCTGGTCAACATGTAGGCTATAACTATAAGGAGTGTTCTTAAAATAACCAGCAAGCCGAAAATAGAGCAGAGATTTATAGAAACGCGTGCGGAGCCGCGGGCAAAGGCTAGTGTATCAAATAATGCTATAATAAACTGACATACTACGGAAGAGAGTGATCGGTAATGCTTAACGACTTCATTTTACGAATGCAAATTTAAGAAGTCTGACAAAGTATCTGGGATAGTTTGTCAGTCTCCTTGCTTGCTATATGTAGGGACTTGTTAAAATAAACAACAATCTCTTTATGAATTTTTATTACCAGAGGCTATGTCTTGCAATTAGAAAGACTAATACTTGATCCTACAGCAGCTCCACCAACAGCGTAGATCGCACTTCCAACACCGCACCCCATCCACCCAACAAACGGAATATATGCTCCACCCATTACCAAACACGCTGCAAACGCTGACAACCCTGCTGTTACTCCACCACCGACAGCTGCAACTGGGGGATTACAATTGGAAGATTTCGTAGTTTTAACTATTTCTATTTCCGTACCGCTGATAGATAATTTATTGTCTTTAATCAGTTCGCGAAGAATATCCAGACTTTTGATACAATAACTGTCGTATATTGCGCCCTCATCCTTAGCAAGACATCCATACTGGACGTTTCGACGGCTGCGTCTTAGTTCAAATTCAGGAGGGTTGTATCGATGAAATGCAGTTATAGCGTCTTCAGTACAATAGTCATTGGGCTGCAATAGACGATAGTCAGCATTAGACGTTATGGCCGCAATAGCAATGGCGTACCGACTTGTAGATCTGTGAATACGCCAATGATTGATATCGAATGAGTATGGTTGTGGAGTGATTCTTATCAAATCCCCCATCAAATCAATTATAGCTGTAGGATCAGAATTAGTTCCATCCAAATATTGATTCATTTCAACGTGTATCTGGCGTAATTGATTATTGCGAATCTGTCCAACTATCACAAATGCGTTGTGTTCGAAGAAATTTCCCCTTTGGTCATCACTTCTCAATCTAGGTTCTGGTCCTATAAAAATGTTAAATGGCAGCCATACATATAGTTCTTGGGCTATTCTTACTTGGTAATTTGGATTAAGATTCGTGTTCAAATGATTTCGCAGGATTGTCGGCAGATCATCCAAAGGATAGTTTCTCAGGAGTTCTAAATTGTCCAAGGTTCGCAAAATCAATCCGACGTTTTGTGCAGCAACTTCAAGAACGTGCTCAAAAAGACGTTGAAAATGTATTCTGTTCGCTAGCAGCCTATTGTAGAAATTTCTCATTGTAGCGTAAGGGATTATATGATGACGTGACATATGTTCTTCTTCGATGGGTAACACGCGTCCAGATCGTGGCCGTATTCCAATGTTGTACGATCGATAACAATTCAGGTGCGTATTGTTCACATTATGAGGATCTATAGCAAGAACACTATTTAATATTAATAACTTTAAAAATAATCGAAAAAAGGTTTTCATTTTTTTCTGAATATGCACCGACACTCGCCGCGAACGTAATAAATAACCTAATAACTAATTATAGTAATAAATATAAAAACTGGTCAAGCGTGAGGAAAACTCCTACCCTGAGGGTTCCATATATAATGTTTAAAACACAAACTTATTCCTTTATTAGTTATGAGTGACAAATTTAACTTGAGAGTTACGGTTTATTAAACAGCATGTGTATCCAAAGTGGCTAAATAAATTTGCCTTCAATGTCTTCTTGAAAAATTAAACAACTATATCAAATTTTTTGTTTTTTTCCTACTCGTGTGCTATAAGACCTAATTGTGAACGGATTTTCAAGTTTCTAAGTCAACTGGAAGTACCCCACAGGTTTTCATTTCTATGAAATTAATTACGTGAAGAGCAATAACGTTTTTTGACTGATTTTTAACAGCACTATAGGGCCGTATAGGACGTATTAGTTTCAAAATGATATCTCTAACATGGCCTGAATGAGGAAAGTATTTTCACAGACGGACAAAAAAGTGATCGCATAAGGGTTCCATTTTTTCATTTTGAGTTACGGAACCCTAAAAACACAGAAAGAAATGTAAAATGCTCATTAACATTATTAAGGGGAAAGGTCGCCCAACACTGATAGCTTTCACATTTACAAATAACTAGCCTTTGCCCGCGGCTCCGCCCGCGTTTATTCAATCTTTGCCCCGTTTTCGGCTTAGGTGGTGTTTTATGAACATCCTTATAGTTTAAATGTTAACCAGGGTCACTATGATGATTCAAAAAACACATCCAAATCTGAGTGGTTCTCAAGTTAAAAGCATTTATTCAATATTTTTTTATTCATATATTGTATGTACACTTTTATATACAGGCAGAAATAGATAACAATAGATAAATATAACCAGTCGGCCCCTAAGTTTTGTCATAGGCACATTAATTTCAAACTTCGAACATGATTTTATGAAAATTGTATTGCATTTCAATAAGAAGAAATCAAAAATCAAAAATTTTGCAAATGGCTGTTAGTGGGAAAACCGTAAAAAAAGTTTTTAATGACGATCTTAGACTACGAGCTTACAGAAAAAAAGTGGACAATTACTTAATGCGCGTCTAAAAGCGATGAGGTTTAAAAGATCTCGGGAGTTGTTACGGCGGTACGCAAAAAACCGCCACCGTGGTATCCGGCTCCGTAGTGGGCATCAAGTGACCAAATGTAAGACGATTCACAAGTCCTCAGTTCAATGACATTGAAAAAAAAACTATATACGTGTCTGTGGTTGAGACTGGGAGTTAGAAATGTATAAAGTACATATGTATGTCTGTCGGTCAGTGTTGTTTGTTTAGTCCGGCTCCGTAGTGGGCATCAAGTGACCAAATGTAAGACGATTCACAAGTCCTCAGTTCAATGACATTGAAAAAAAAACTATATACGTGTCTGTGGTTGAGACTGGGTGTTAGAAATGTATAAAGTACATATGTATGTCTGTCGGTCAGTGTTGTTTGTTTAGTCCGGCTCCGTAGTGGGCATCAAGTGACCAAATGTAAGACGATTCACAAGTCCTCAGTTCAATGACATTGAAAAAAAAAACTATATACGTGTCTGTGGTTGAGACTGGGTGTTAGAAATGTGTAAAGTACATATGTATGTCTGTCGGTCAGTGTTGTTTGTTTAGTCCGGCTCCGTAGTGGGCATCAAGTGACCAAATGTAAGACGATTCACAAGTCCTCAGTTCAATGACATTGAAAAAAAAAACTATATACGTGTCTGTGGTTGAGACTGGGTGTTAGAAATGTGTAAAGTACATATGTATGTCTGTCGGTCAGTGTTGTTTGTTTAGTCCGGCTCCGTAGTGGGCATCAAGTGACCAAATGTAAGACGATTCACAAGTCCTCAGTTCAATGACATTGAAAAAAAAAACTATATACGTGTCTGTGGTTGAGACTGGGTGTTAGAAATGTGTAAAGTACATATGTATGTATGTCGGTCAGTGTTGTTTGTTTAGTCCGGCTCCGTAGTGGGCATCAAGTGACCAAATGTAAGACGATTCACAAGTCCTCAGTTCAATGACATTGAAAAAAAAAACTATATACGTGTCTGTGGTTGAGACTGGGTGTTAGAAATGTGTAAAGTACATATGTATGTATGTCGGTCAGTGTTGTTTGTTTAGTCCGGCTCCGTAGTGGGCATCAAGTGACCAAATGTAAGACGATTCACAAGTCCTCAGTTCAATGACATTGAAAAAAAAACTATATACGTGTCTGTGGTTGAGACTGGGTGTTAGAAATGTGTAAAGTACATATGTTTGTCTGTCGGTCAGTGTTTTTTGTTTAGTCCGGCTCCGTAGTGGGCACCAAGTGACCAAATGTAAGACGATTCACAAGTCCTCAGTTCAATGACATTGAAAAAAAAACTATACGTGTCTGTGGTTGAGACTAGGTGTTAGAAATGTGTAAAGTACATATGTTTGTCTGTCGGTCAGTGTTTTTTGTTTAGTCCGGCTCCGTAGTGGGCACCAAGTGACCAAATGTAAGACGATTCACAAGTCCTCAGTTCAATGACATTGAAAAAAAAACTATATACGTGTCTGTGGTTGAGACTGGGTGTTAGAAATGTGTAAAGTACATATGTTTGTCTGTCGGTCAGTGTTGTTTGTTTAGTCCGGCTCCGTAGTGGGCATCAAGTGACCAAATGTAAGACGATTCACAAGTCCTGAGTTCAATGACATTGAAAAAAAAACTATATACGTGTCTGTGGTTGAGACTGGGTGTTAGAAATGTGTAAAGTACATATGTATGTATGTCGGTCAGTGTTGTTTGTTTAGTCCGGCTCCGTAGTGGGCATCAAGTGACCAAATGTAAGACGATTCACAAGTCCTGAGTTCAATGACATTGAAAAAAAAACTATATACGTGTCTGTGGTTGAGACTGGGTGTTAGAAATGTGTAAAGTACATATGTATGTATGTCGGTCAGTGTTGTTTGTTTAGTCCGGCTCCGTAGTGGGCATCAAGTGACCAAATGTAAGACGATTCACAAGTCCTCAGTTCAATGACATTGAAAAAAAAACTATATACGTGTCTGTGGTTGAGACTGGGTGTTAGAAATGTGTAAAGTACATATGTTTGTCTGTCGGTCAGTGTTTTTTGTTTAGTCCGGCTCCGTAGTGGGCACCAAGTGACCAAATGTATTCCCAAGTCCAAGTCAAGTCCAGTGTCCACAGACACGTATATATATTTTTTTTACACAAGCATTTCAGACGGGAGCAAGAAGACAAATAGGTTAAGAAAATAGATTTAAGTCTGTGGTTATATCTACGGTTATATTTATCTATTGTTCCATATTCGACTGACGACAACCCCGAGTTGGTCGCAATATCTTTCGAAAATATTATTTATTTTTCTGCCTACATATAAAAGTGTACATACAAATATATATTAATAAAAACAAATAATGAAAAATCTTTTATAAAGCTAAAATATATATTATTATTATTCAATATTTGCGTTATTTTATGGACACCCCCATTATAGCTTATTCTTTCTTTATTCTTTATTCTTTATTGTACACTAAAAACTTATTTTTAAATAAAACTAAACAAATAAACATGTACAAAAGCAAACTTATCTCTAAGAAGAGATTTCTTCCAGTTTACGTCTGGGGATTAGAGAAAAGATAGTAAATAGGTAGACATACATAAGTGTACATTGATTAATAATTTAATGATATATAATAATATATAATACATAATCTAATACATATATACTTATTAATATATAAATAAGAATACTAATACATACATATATACTAATGATACTATATTAAAATGCTAAAAGATACTCATGAGAGTGATATATAGTGCTCTTTGAGTCGCCTTTTAAATATATTCATAGAGGGACAATCACGAATATTTGCTGGAAGCGAGTTCCAGAGTCTGACAGCCTCAACGTTAAAAGACTTGCTAAACGACGCAGAACTACGTAATGGGGTTTTAAGGAGAGAAACAGTGTGTGATCGGGGAATTTTGTTCGTTGAAAACAGGGTCTCAAAACGAACACGGAGATAATCAGGGGAAAGGGGGTTATTGATTATACTATAGAGTTGAGTTAGAATATGAAAGTGACGACGAAGTCGAATGGGGAGCCATTGAAGCTCACGACGAAAATGAGATACATGATCATATTTACGTAAACCATAGATGAATCTAATACCAAGATTTTGAAGACGTTCAAGCTTATTGACCAGCTCCACATTGGCATCAAGAAAACAGACATCTGCGTAGTCAATAAGCGGTAGGAGAAGAGACTGTGCAAGAGAGACTTTAGTTTTGTAAGGGAGGAAGTTCTGGAGTCGCTTCAGGGAATGAAAAGCTCCATGGACTTTTCTGCTTACTTCGTTGATCTGTGTGACCCAAGAAAGTGTGCTGTCAAAAATAACGCCCAGATTCTTAGCAGTGTTGGAAAATGGAATAACAGTACCATCGAAGTTTACAGAAGATGTTCCAGTGCCCTTAAGTAAATTTAACATATACCTACTGCCAAGCAGCATAGCCTGTGATTTATTAGGGTTGACAAGCAGTAAGCTTATGTGTTGACCAGAGTCACTACAATGATAATAAAACAAAAAACCACATCCAAATCCGTTGAGTGGTTCCTGAGTTAAGAGCGTTTATTCAACTTTTGCCTCGTTTTCGGCTTGGGCGTTATTTTATGAACACCCCTTAAAGCGTGTGTTGACCAGGATCACTACTATGATAATAAAAAAACTGCATCCAAATCCGTTAAGTGCGATGGTTCTAGAGTTCAAACGGAACATACAGACAGACAGACATAAATTCTAAAAACGCTAGTTTTGGCTTTAGTACAATCGAAATAACCCATTCATTTAAAATATCACGAAAATATTAAATATACAGACACGACATTTTTACTACTTTATTATTAGTATATAGATTTTAGTGGTAAAATACACATCAAGCTAATATTTACACAACACTAATTATTCGATTTAACAAACTATACTTAAACAATATAATGAGTTGTTAAATACTCAAAACTATAAGCGGTTTACTAACTTCGAAGGATTTGTTGGAGATGGATGTCACTTCCGTTATATTCTGTCTGAACATGTAACATACTACAAAATGGTAATTAATTCATGTAGCAAGCTATACACAATGACAAATGTATAAAATATACACTACATAATATAATGAGTTGTTAAATACTCAAAACTATAAGCGGTTTACTAGTATTTCAGTATTTCAGTATTTCTTTATTGCACTCATGTTGTAAATTGTACAATACAGTACAGGTCTTAAATAACATTTTTGTAATAAACATGAACCCTGACAGGGCATATACTAGGGCAATACTAACTTCGAAGGATTTGTTGGAGATGGATGTCACTTCCGTAATATTCTGTCTGAACATGTAACATACTACAAAATGGTAATTAATTCATGTAGCAAGCTATACACACTGACAAAGGTATAAAATATACACTATATAATATAATGAGTTGTTAAATACTCAAAACTATAAGCGGTTTACTAACTTCGAAGGATTTGTTGGAGATGGATGTCACTTCCGTAATATTCTGTCTGAACATGTAACATACTACAAAATGGTAATTAATTCATGTAGCAAGCTATACACACTGACAAAGGTATAAAATATACACTACATAATATAATGAGTTGTTAAATACTCAAAACTATAAGCGGTTTACTAACTTCGAAGGATTTGTTGGAGATGGATGTCACTTCCGTTATATTCTGTCTGAACATGTAACATACTACAAAATGGTAATTAATTCATGTAGCAAGCTATACACACTGACAAAGGTATAAAATATACACACATAATATAATGAGTTGTTAAATACTCAAAACTATAAGCGGTTTACTAACTTCGAAGGATTTGTTGGAGATGGATGTCACTTCCGTAATATTCTGTCTGAACATGTAACATACTACAAAATGGTAATTAATTCATGTAGCAAGCTATACACACTGACAAAGGTATAAAATATACACTACATAATATAATGAGTTGTTAAATACTCAAAACTATAAGCGGTTTACTAACTTCGAAGGATTTGTTGGAGATGGATGTCACTTCCGTTATATTCTGTCTGAACATGTAACATACTACAAAATGGTAATTAATTCATGTAGCAAGCTATACACAATGACAAATGTATAAAATATACACTACATAATATAATGAGTTGTTAAATACTCAAAACTATAAGCGGTTTACTAACTTCGAAGGATTTGTTGGAGATGGATGTCACTTCCGTAATATTCTGTCTGAACATGTAACATACTACAAAATGGTAATTAATTCATGTAGCAAGCTATACACACTGACAAAGGTATAAAATATACACTATATAATATAATGAGTTGTTAAATACTCAAAACTATAAGCGGTTTACTAACTTCGAAGGATTTGTTGGAGATGGATGTCACTTCCGTAATATTCTGTCTGAACATGTAACATACTACAAAATGGTAATTAATTCATGTAGCAAGCTATACACACTGACAAAGGTATAAAATATACACTACATAATATAATGAGTTGTTAAATACTCAAAACTATAAGCGGTTTACTAACTTCGAAGGATTTGTTGGAGATGGATGTCACTTCCGTTATATTCTGTCTGAACATGTAACATACTACAAAATGGTAATTAATTCATGTAACAAGCTATACACACTGACAAAGGTATAAAATATACACTACATAATATAATGAGCTGTTAAATACTCAAAACTATAAGCGGTTTACTAACTTCGAAGGATTTGTTGGAGATGGATGTCACTTCCGTAATATTCTGTCTGAACATGTAACATACTACAAAATGGTAATTAATTCATGTAGCAAGCTATACACACTGACAAAGGTATAAAATATACACTACATAATATAATGAGTTGTTAAATACTCAAAACTATAAGCGGTTTACTAACTTCGAAGGATTTGTTGGAGATGGATGTCACTTCCGTTATATTCTGTCTGAACATGTAACATACTACAAAATGGTAATTAATTCATGTAGCAAGCTATACACAATGACAAATGTATAAAATATACACTACATAATATAATGAGTTGTTAAATACTCAAAACTATAAGCGGTTTACTAACTTCGAAGGATTTGTTGGAGATGGATGTCACTTCCGTAATATTCTGTCTGAACATGTAACATACTACAAAATGGTAATTAATTCATGTAGCAAGCTATACACACTGACAAAGGTATAAAATATACACTATATAATATAATGAGTTGTTAAATACTCAAAACTATAAGCGGTTTACTAACTTCGAAGGATTTGTTGGAGATGGATGTCACTTCCGTAATATTCTGTCTGAACATGTAACATACTACAAAATGGTAATTAATTCATGTAGCAAGCTATACACACTGACAAAGGTATAAAATATACACTACATAATATAATGAGTTGTTAAATACTCAAAACTATAAGCGGTTTACTAACTTCGAAGGATTTGTTGGAGATGGATGTCACTTCCGTAATATTCTGTCTGAACATGTAACATACTAAAAAATGGTAATTAATTCATGTAGCAAGCTATACACACTGACAAAGGTATAAAATATACACTACATAATAAAAGTTACAAGTTCTTAGGGGTCCGTATAAGGCTAGATGCACAACTTCAAATGAGCATATCACATTGTGTAACTTGGTTAATCGTTATAATAAACAAAATATAGACAGTAGACTATATGGCTGATAGGCTGATCTTAGAAAAAACAAATTTTTGAGATCGCTCGATAGAAAAAAAAATACGAAGTTACCTCTAAATTTCATGCTTGCCGAGGACCTTCCTTAAATCGTACAGCCTTGAAATTTGTATTAAAAATAATTTAACAAATGACATCGTCAGCTCGTCTTAGAATATTTTAAAAATTTCGTCTAGAAGCAGAGTTATTAAATAAAAACGCAGATTTTTGAGGGCGCGTGTTTCTTGGTGGTCGTAACAGCCAGGGCTGAGAGCGCGCTATTTTATACTAAAAGGAAACGTCGCAGAGTTCAGTTCTGATTGATGCAAAATGAGGTGCTCAATCTAACATTATATGCAGCCTTAAGGATTTAAAGAATTTGCGTTTCCAAGGTTCCGTTGTACATCCTATTAATTACACTAAATCAGCATAAAAAATAACATTTGACAGCTCCATCTACAGTAAAAGAATCAATTTCAGAGCGGCTACGATTCCACAAACTAAATCCAAATTCGCAAGCATCCAATACAGTAAGCGATCAGCTTTCCTCTATAATCTGATAAACAAAAAGATTGGCATTTATAATAAAAAAATATATGACTGCAAAAAACTTATTAATAATTGGTTGCAACCACTAAACTATGATGAAACTGAGGCAATTTTGACATATTTACAATAATACACACATAATTATTATATCTTTACGTAAGATATAAATTAACTATAACAATTATAATAAACACTTTGTCTATGTATCTATTTACCTACCCACCAATTATTATATATATTATATTAATTTTATTATATATTCTACGTTTCACGAACAAAATATACCTATAAAATATGTGTCTTAAAAAACTACTTTTGTTAAGTTCTAGTTATATATGTAACCTAGAAATTTTATTAGAATACTTGTTAATGTTGATCAAACTTTACAGTGCCTGAAATGAAGCTATGAAAGAGCGGGCTCATCTGGCACAGGCAAAGCACTAGTTTTAAGTTAAACTTTCTGTGAATAACTAAACTTTTTGATTTTCGTTTTCGTTTTTTTTTTACATAATAATAATTGAATAATATTGTATTTTGTATTTGCATCATGTATGTGCATTTTAAGTTACTTTGGCAATTAAACTAACAAATGTTTTAATTAATGTTTTATTTATGAGAAAACAACTAACTTTACTCACAATAAACTCAGTAAAAATTAACGCATATGAATTTTTACCTAGATTAACAACATAAATATAAATTAATTAACGCTAATTGTGTGAATTTCTATTCCGATTTTGAATCGATGTTTGTAAATTGATCTTTTTTGTACCGTTTTTTTTTTGGATCGATATTATTTTCACCACTATTCGAAATCGATCTTAAAATCAATCTTTTTTTGAAAGAATCAACATCCCTAATTTATGCAGTCAAACTCTTACTGAAGACTCTGTAAGTGCTAAGTAACAAGATTCGATGACCCTTTTTGTGAAATTCGTAAATTAATCTTTTCGCGTTCCCTAAAAACGCGAGCTTAGCAAAAAGTGTTATCAATTCGTGTTACTGATCACTTAGGTACCAAGTCTGCAGTATGAGTTTGGCTGCATTAATAAAAGTAACCTTATATACAATCAAATTGTGATCCTTCTTATTTTTTGAAATCGTTTAAAATACTCGTAACTATACCTACTTCACTTTTGAATATTTTAACACGAACCTTGTTTTTAGGGTTCCGTACCCGTATTATGCGGGGGTACGGAACCCATTGTGCGCGAGTCCGACTTGCACTTGGCGAATTTTTTATTTTTTTTGCCAAGCTGTCGTATTAATGCGCTACGTTTGCTCTCTTTTTTGCGACACATTTACTGTGTTATCTTATGTATGATAGTTAAATTACATTATGTAATCAAATCAAATGGTTCTGTGCACGTAATTTCCTACAACATTTTATTTATTTTATATGTTGTATACGGTAACAGGTGGTAGAGCTGATGCCGGGCTCGACTGTGGAGGTACCACCATCTTACTTGGAGACCCCCTCGAAGTAATTCGGGGGAGAGTAAGAGGACAGCTCAGAGGCAAAAAACCAGGAGACCCACCATGCCTGGGACCGATGGATGGCGGTATATCCATCCCTAATAGCCGGGCCTTATATAGAACAGACTGGTGACGGGTGCGAGGGTTCCGGCACCGCGCTCACCAACCCGCCTGCCCAGCGTGTGTGAGTATGGGCAATTCTTCCAGGATGACCGCCGGGAGTGGCAAAGTCCTGGAAAGGCTTATGTCCAGCAGTGGACGAACTAGGCTGATGGATGGATGATACGGTATTATTTTATTTATTACTTCGTCCTTTTTAGTATCCCGTACCCGGAGGGTGCCGAACGGGACCCTGAGACTGAGGCTGAGATTCAGAGTGCATTTTGAGTCCGAACTCAATCTCACAAACGTCAAAAAGCGACGTGATCTCATGCTCAACACATATTTTAAAATCAGAAACGCCCATTTTGCGACTCATTTCTAACTCTGGCTAAGCTGAGTATGAGACGGGCTGAGTCCTCGATATCGGACATTCAAGCCGAACTCAGCGCTACAGTAGCGCTATCTACAAATCCCAAAAATGACGTTTCTTTTGTTTCACTTACTCATTTGAACTTTGGATGTCCTATCTTTATCTAGTAACCATCTTATTTGAATTATGAACTCGGCTAAGCACAACAGAAGTAAAAGCCTAAACTTGTCTGTGAATACTAAATTTGTGAGTTGCAGTCCTGAGCATGGGATTCAAACTCTGCTTAGCCACCTAGAGTTGTGCTCAAACGGCGGCACTGTGAATCTCAGCCTAAGCCTCCGCTGTCTGTCTGTCTGTCCGTCTGTCACAGGGGTCTACAGCTTCAACCGTAATAGGTAGAAAGTTGAAATTTTCACAAAATACGTGTGACCATAGCCTTTATCACTACAAATAATGAAACTGAAAAAAAATTGAAACCAAAGGGGGATTCCCATACAATCAAACTGATTTTTTTTTAAATTTTCAGCTCTATCTTAAATACGATACATACAAGTTCCAAATTTGCAGACATTATTGTACATAATCTAAACTAAAATAGCCAATAATAAAATCAGGGTTACATACTCAAAGGGTGCTAAATTGTTTGTCAGGTGAACTCAAGTGGTACCATTTTAGCTCCTTGTTTTTATCGCCTTAATGTTATATAACGATCTATACGTGGGACGCACTATAAGTTTCCGGAATGAATATGAAAAAATACTATTAAAGGTACAAAATTAATTTATTGTTTTTCAAAATAATCTCCCTTGGCGTCTATGCACTTTTTCATTCGATCAAACCAGTTTTGAAAACTTTTGTGCCACTCCCCTGTGGTGACCTCTGAAACGTGTTTTTCATACTCCTCGACAGCCTCTTCTGGTGATGAAAATCGTTGACCGCGTAATTGGTTCTTAATTTTTGGGAACAAAAAAAAGTCACAAGGTGCCAGGTCGGGACTGTATGCAGGATGACTCATGAGTTCTACATTTTTCGTCTTCAAAAAGTCGTTTGTCTGCCTGGCCGTGTGAGAACTAGCATTGTCGTGGTGCAGGATGATACGGCGTTTACGGTTATTTTTACGGAGTTCGTCAATAACTTCCGGCAAAAAAATGGTCATGTACCAGTCACTATTCACGGTACGACGATTCTCTAAAGCAACAGTAGCCACGTGTCCAGTTTTATTAAAAAAAGAAGCAATCATCCGCTTAGATGCACTTATCACGCGCGCCACTTTGGTTGGTTTCGGCTCATCTTGAAAGACCCATACGCACGATTGCTGCTTTGTCTGTTACTATGTCCCACACCAAATTTGACGCACCTTCGTTGAATCTGGTAAGCATGGCACTGCACCAAGTGACGCGGTCCGTTTTTTGAGCCTCGGTCAAGTTGTGTGGGATCCACCGCGAGCACAGCTTTCTCACACCCAAATGTTTGTGTAGGATTGATTGTATTTGACTCATGCCTATTTCTAAGGATGCGCAAATTTCATGGTAGGTCACATGCCTGTCTGTTTCAATCATACGGCGCACAGCATCGATGTTTTTGTTGGTCACAGCGGTGGACGGCCGACCATCGCGAGATTCGTCACTGAGATTGATACGACCACGCTTGAATTCTGCAAACCAGCTATAAACAGTCGTCTTGCATGGTGTTTCATTGCCAAAAGCTGTTTCAAGCCGAGCGATGCTCTGTTGAGCTGTCAAATTACACTTAAAATCGTAGAAAATTATACTACGAAAATTTTCCCGAGTTTAATCCATGTTGATGCAGACACACAATTTTTTAAATGGCGCCACAAGGTAAAAACAAAAGACAGTCAGATGAAACAAACTGCATTCTACAGCCAAAGAGTTCTATTTTCAAATGTTGCAATAAATTTTTAAATATTGTTATGTAAGTGGCCAGTTCCGGAAACTTTTAGTGTTACCTATGTATTGTTGATAATGTATGTTCTTTGGATTCCGTTCCCATAATGTGTGACGGTACGGAACCCTTTGTGCGCAAGTCCAACTCGAACTTGGCCAATTTTTTTTTAGATTTATATATATATATTATATCGATTAAGAGTATGCTATGAATGTTCGTGTTGACTTAACAAAAGTTATTATCCTCAAGAATATGTTTTTGGTTCTATGCCTCATTTTAATTCCGGTAGTAATTTTCTTGTAGAATGGTCTCTGTGGACTGAAAGTGGAATTATTGAGCACAAGTCAAATAATTTGGTTAAGTGCAAGTCGGACTGGAGCACAAAGGGTTCCGTACCACCACATAATACGTGTACGGAGCGCAAATATCTCTATTTTGCGATACGTATAAATTCGAAACATTACGTAAGTAATCTCCACTATATTGACACAATTTATTGGTTGTGTTTCCAATTAAATATGCTTGTACCTTACATAATATATTTATTTTGTAGATTATTTTTCGCTTTTAGTACGTTTCTTTTCTTATATAAACGCAGTCTGCAGCAAATCTTCGTGTGAACAGTTTTACATTTCAATATGAAGACTTCAAGGCTGAGTCTTTTGATTCTTTGCCTTATTTTAGTTCAGGTAAAGTTTTAAGGGGGGTTATCCCGATTTTGTATGTTTTTAAATTAATTTTAAACCAATAAATAGCGAAGAATGAATGAATGAATGAATGAATAAACACTTTATTGCACACAGAACAAGATATTTACAAATATACAAAGAGCAGACAGAAGGCAAGGGCGGACTTATTCCTAAAAGGAATTTCTTCCAGTCAACCTTGGGAAAATATAAAACATTTTTATTGAAAAAATTAACACAAGAGCAGGTACATTCTAAGTTAATTCTAAATCTATAATCTAATTATAAATATACTAAATACAAATACATACTTAAATACACAAATACATACATACAAATAACCAAGTAGCTTAGTCAGTAAGTCATTCAGAGAGAGGAGAGGTAAAATTTTTTCAAGTTATATTTAAAAGAGGACACGGAAGGAAGATCTTTGAGATTTTGCGGAAGTTCATTCCAAACAGCATTGACCGTAAAAGATTTGGAGAAACGATCAGTGGTATGCGGAGGCATCGCCAGATCGTGGTGGTGACAGGAGCGAAGCGTTCTGTTACTACGGTCAATGCGAAGGACAACTCTTTCTTTTAAATAATTGGGGTAGAGGGGATTGTGAAGAACATTATATAAAAGGGAAAGGATATGCAATTTCCTGCGAAGTCGGATAGGGAGCCACTTTAATCTGCATCGAAACTCGGAGACGTGATCATACTTGCGCAGTCCGAATATGAATCGAATGCACAAATTCTGAAGACGCTCCAGCTTATCAAGCAGCTCTTCAGTGGGATCTAGATAAGCAACATCGGCATAATCCAGAAGAGGAAGAAGAAGAGATTGAGCTAACGTTATTTTCGTATCCAGTGGCAGGAATTTCTGTAGGCGCTTAAGCGAGTGATATGAGCCGAAAACTTTACGACTTACTTCATTGATAGCGAAGATTACATTCTGTAAAAAATATATGTGATATTTCACTCTTTGACCTTAATATTTCGGCTGTTTGATATAGTATTACTTACATTTTCCTCGATCGAATTAAATCGCAAAGATAGGTCTAAACTACGATGTTTCGGACAATAAAACTTACACTAAAATAAACGTCGCAAAATAAAAACACTTCAAAACCGCGAGTTTTCTGAGCGGCCCGCTTCCGCTAAGCAGGATAAATTGTAAATAAATTGTAAATCGTTTTATCTTTTTTTGAGGGGGGAGTAATGTGGCGGTCACGTCTACGCCACATGCATATTAAATGTTATCTATATCTAATACGTGTATTAGATATAGATAAGACAGGTAGTTTGAAGTATAAATATGGATTGATAATTTTTATAAATATTCATTAGTCACGGGCTTAGACCATATAGCACGGGACTAGGCAAGCGCACTTATCCCCCTCCGCCGAAGTACATGAACAATTTGTTCATGTAGTTTGCTTGTGTGCGCGTTTTGTGTTTGTGTTGCAGCTTTTGATTTAGTGTGACATATCAATTTTTCGCAGGAGTTTGCGTGAATGAGTAGATATGTGCTGTGCGTGTTTACCTCCCCTCCCGTGGAAAACGGCAGAATAATTGTCCCGTGTTAAATGGTCTAAGATCACGAGTGTATAAACCAGACTACACCTAATTTATTATTAATATAAAGATACCAAACCTACCTCCCGACCAATCATCTGCTCTGACGGTGAAGGCAAACACTGTGAAAAGCGTGTATTTGTGCCTAAAGTACGGCGATAAGGCTCATCCCTTACCGCGATGAGACGTCGAAGCGGTCTGTGAACGAGTGTTGACTGTTTTATTGACACACTCTGAAACACCGCTGACACCCCTCAGGGATAATGTTGGGGCGATGGTTTTCAAGTGTATCAATATCCTTTAACATTATCAGCGCAGTAAAATGATTAATAAAATAGGAAATAAGGATTTATTTATTATGATACACGTATATGTCAGCTCAATTTGATAAGCCCAGGTTTTAGGTTATTAATCTCATATTCATTCATATTCATATATTTTATTGCATTCCATAATGTATATGTCGCAGTCATCTGGTTGAATCTGCTATTCGATTGAATGACTAGTGCGTTCCTTGAATGACGAAATTCAATTGAATGACTAGGCCGAACGCTGATTGAACAAGCGTCACTCAACGTCCAACTAGTTAGCGGATTGTAACACAGCCCTATGAACAGAGCGGATGTAAAATCAGTCAGGTGATTCAAATTTAGTTCATTTTTTTTCCACTGCGGCGCTAGTAGTCACCAAAACAAATATGGCGTCAAACAGCTTGCATAGATAGAACTGTGTTTATATATTTTTCGATTAAATTTACTTTAAAGTGGTTATTTGTAAATGAAACTGATCCTGTGTTTTTAAGTATTTTTTTTAAATCTAAACCCTCATTAAGTGACGAAGACTTAATTTAACAACTTTTTGGAGTCCCGGAGACTCGCATATTTTAATAAATTACTTTTGAAATAATATGATCAATTTTTCTATGCTTTTCACTTTTTTATACGAAGCAAAAATATGAGATTAAGTAGAGCATTGGAAATCATGCTACAATCTCTTATTATTTTAAGCTTAGCAGTTTATAAATCAGTATTTTTTTTACTCTCCCAAAATTCTCATGAGCATTCTACCTAATAAGCAAACCTAATCTTTATGGTCACCCTACATGGGACCCCACTATGGACGACCTAAAATTTTAGCGGCCAATGATGAAACTTACGGCAATCGACAGTAATATCGTAAGGTTAACTTTTAAGTTGCGAACTCATGGTCACCCTAACCAAACATTACAAAGTTGGCTATATCCCATTCAACGACTTCGCTAAATGACGTTCAGTCAAGATGTTGAACGTTACATTCAACGCCTTGACATGTTGTCCTTTAGTCATTCAATGAAATGTCGTCATTCAATAGACGCGCTAGTCATTCAATCAAATAGCAGATTCAACCAGATGACTGCGACATATATACACAGGTGAAAAACATTAATATTATTAGATCATTATGGACCTTGTCCAGGCACAGCAATATAAGAGAGGACGGCATTTTATTATTATAGATTTATTATTTGTGAAGATCCTACTATAAGCAACTTATTATGCTACATAAAAATATTTAAAATTGTTGCAAATTAATAGATACCTACCTGTTATATGGAAGAGAGGTATCTTAGTATGTAAGTTTTGCGCAATAAAGAAATTTATTTGTATCACTATTATTATTATGTATTCCATCCATCCATCCATCAGCCTGTTTCGTCCACTGCTGGACATAGGCCTTTCCAGGATTTCGCCACTCTTGGCGGTCCTCCTGGAAGAAATGCCCATACTCACACACGCTGGGCAGGCGGGTTGGTGAGCGCGGTGCCGAAACCCTTGCACCAGTGATGCCGCTGCCCATCACCAGTCTGATTTATATAAAGCCCGGCAATTGGGGATGGATATACCGCCATCCATCGGTCCCAGGCAATGGTGAGCCGCCTGGTTTTTTTGCCTGAGAGCTGTCCTCTTACTCTCCCCCGAATAACTTCGGGAGGATTTGCGAGTGAGATGGTGGTACCTCCACAGTCGAGCTCGACATTAGCTCCACCACCTTACATATTCTTCATTGCATTATGTTTATATAATATTTTTATATTTTCATTCCTAGATTCCTCTATTTTATTTATTTTTTATTTATTTATTTATTTAAAAACTTACGACTATCATTTATCTATGCAGGTGTATATTTTATTTCCCGTATTATTATATTTTTTTTATATTCTGAAGATATATTATATTGTTAAAATTAACTTTGACTTGTAGAAAGTATACTTTATGTATCTATTTTGCAAAAATAAATATTTTGATTTTGATTTGATTTTTTCGCGTTTTTTATAAAACTCGGGGTACTTTCGGGCGAACTTACAGGTTTCAAGTATATAGATACAAGGTAGTGTGAGAATTTCGTGTTGTATAAAGTGAGGTCTACAGCTGTCGGTTGTTTTTATATTTACTAATATTCTAATAAGCCTTTTTTGGAGAGTAAAAACGGTTGAAGCATTAGTGCTGTTTCCCCACAGGATAATGCCATAATAATTATTATAATGCTATAGTTTGGTTATATATGGTCGGTATGTAACTTTCAGCTTACAAATAGCACGGCTTCACACACAAAAGCAAAAATAAAAATATAATCTAATAAGGAATCCATCCAACAGAGGAAAAATTTAAAGCAATTAATGCATACCCAAAACCCAAGACCATGTGAAATTAAGTAGATTTTTGGGTATGGTAAATTTCTACAGGAATAATCTTCCCAACGCTACACACAGACAAGCCATTCTAAATCAATATTTACATAACACCAACATGGACACATTGGAAATCGCCGCAACCTCCGTCAAAACCCGGACTCCAAGGCTCAGGAGCCATATGAAGTAATCATCGCCTTCCTGCATGGAGACGGCTAAACCAATACGGAAAAGTTACCAAAGAAGAACCAATGAAATAAACTAAACAAGGATCGTCTCATTGGGTGCTAACTATAAAAAAACAACAATAGGCGATGGATTTCGCAATAAAAACTTAATCTTAACAACAATTTCTTAAGATCGAGAGATGGACCTCAGTAATTTAAAGCCTTCCCGAATAAAAATCAATAATTATAAATTCTAGCAAGTTGACGAAAACAATAAACAATAACGGCAAAATGGTATTATGTAATCGTATAAACTGGCAAAAATTCAAATCGGCAAGAATACATCGCAGCACGGTCACTCAGCAGAATTAGCTTTATTCGTCATGAATTATTATCAAGTTCAAGCACACATAGGTAACAGAAATTCCATGGCAATGAAAATACGCACGTACGGTTTAGCCGCAATCACAACAACTGTTTCATAGAAAAGTTAAATACCTACTCTACCCAAATGTATGAAACAGCTGATTTTTTTTCACGATTTCAGGGTTGGCTTTATAATAAAAGTTATTCATTAGAGTACTATCACTAGTTTTCGTTAGCAAAATGAATTAAATTTCACGTTGTATAGAAATAGACAAACATACATAAATACATGAATCCTGAAAATGTTACGCACTTTGTTTTTGGCAGTGGTGTGAAAATAAAAAAGGCTAAATAACAATTTCCTACAAATATATATAATGAATTTGTTATACTTATATTTGTTATATCGTTCTGACACTATGATTTGTCTCTTCAATACACTTATCCGATGCCACCTAGAATACACCTCTTCTGTTTGGAGCCCTTCCTATAGAGTTCATATTGATAGACTTGAAAGAGTACAGCGCAAATTTACAAAGTTCCTCGCATATAAGGATCGTCTTTGCCCCTATCGATGTAGTTACAATGATCGGTTAAAGCATTTTAAGTTGTCCTCTCTTGAGGATCGTAGGACATTAATAGATATGACGGTACTATACAAAATATCAAACAGCATAATAGACTCACCCGATTCACTAAGTCAGATTAATATTTCTGTCCCTCGCCCTACCACCAGACGGTCAAATGGTACCTAAGCTGTTTGCAACGCCTCGGTTTAACAGCAATCTTGGTAAATTTATGCCATTAACGCGTATGATGACAACGTATAACAAGTTATCTTGATGTTGATGATGATTTGGACATACATTTTGTTAGTCTTCCATGTTTTAAATCTAAGATACTCGAGTGTTTAAGTCATGGATGATCTCATGTTCTGTTGAGTTAGTGTATGTTTAAGTTACTTTTTCAGAATTGTTATCATAATTTGTTACTTATAGTTTTGATTTAAGGATCATTTAAATTTAAAATTTTGAAATATGTGTGCACCTGTAACGTTACAACACACGGATTTAAACCCTACCTACTATTGTTATACTATTTGTGTATGTAACATTGGTGCTCCAAATAAATAAATAAATAAATACTAACTTTCATCCCCTCTATTACCCCTTTCATTCAAAACGCTGAAAAGTGTTATCCTTAATTAACATAATAATTTTGATAAAATAAAAACCAATTTTCATTGCTATAAGAGTCATTCCATCAAACTATGTTTTTTGTATGGAGTGCTTTTGTGGATCGTAAGTATCTTGGAATTTGGACTGATGTTAATTGTGTTCTGTGATCTAATTACATGAATGAATTGTCAATATAATTGCAGATACCTTGAGACAGAGTTACAGAGTCTCCAGTATGAATTTGACTTTATAAATAAAAGTCGCCTTATAAAGGTTGAAAATGAACCCCCTAGAGTCACTAATAAAATACAAAACCGTAAAAAAAGTTTTATTTTTTATTTTATTTTTGGATCCCAAATGTCAAATGAATTGTCAACCTACGCGACGCGACATGTGACTGAAAATAGACGGTAATATTCCCGGCGGTAAATAATGCAGGCTATGTAGGTACACATAGGTTTTGTGGAGCGTTGACTCTGTCTCCTATTAGTGCTACTTTTGACGGTCGATATCCTTTTTTTATATAAATCATGACAAAAGTAACAAAACATGTATCTTTTATTTCGAACATAGAACAGCAGTTTCCTTTGTTATAGCTAGGGGGTTCACTTTCAACCGGTATATTCTGTGGCAACGAGACGAAGGAGCGCATTTCACCAGATAGTCGTTCAAAAACTCACACTGTGTTGGGTTTCCTACCCGAGTTGCAACATTAACCCGTTCAAAAATCAACACGAGTCACAACACCAACCGTTCAAAAGTGGCAGTGTCGCTACTGCAGCGTCGAATTTTTCAACATCAACTCTGAGCAGGGTTCGCTATGTATGATTCTTGATTGGTTTACTGCGACTAATTTAGTTTTAAATGGGAAAAAGACAAAATGTATGAAATTCACATTACCAAATCTAATTCAAGTAGATGCTGATCTACTTTTGCAGGGGTCCAAGCTAGAGTTAGTCAACAAAACGAAGTTTTTAGGCATTACTATAGACTCTCGTCTTCAGTGGGGTCCCCACATAGAAGGCCTTTGTAGCATACGCTGTTAGACGGATGAGGCAAATTACTGATGAGGATACTGCTAGATTGGTGTACTTTAGTTATTTTCACAGCATTATGTCATATGGATGATGCTGTGGGTAAGAGCTGCGGATATAAACGCAGTCTTTGCAGAAGAGAGCAATTCGAGCTATTTATAATATGAAGCACCGGGATTCACTAAGAGAAAAATTCAAAGAAATTAATATTTTAACAGTTCCTTGTGAATTTATTTACCAAGTTATTAAATATATCAGAAAAAATATCGATACTTTCCCTAGGCTCGTCGAGCATCACTCTATGGACATTAGGAAGAAACATAAACTGGCTTTTCCAAAAATTAGACTTTCAAAAGTAGTCACCTCTTTTATAGGACATGGTATTAGATTTTACAATAAACTTCCAAAGGAGGTCCTTAGTTTTTCAGAAAATAAGTTTAAATTAATATATTAAGCAGGGACTCTTGAGAAAAGCATATTATAAAATCAATGACTATTTGGATAATAGTGACGCTTGGTGTCATGAGAATATTGATTGATTACTACTCTTCGTTTATTTTCTATCTGATTTGTATTTTTCAAATCGTTTGTTTTTATGTAACAAATTAAATTTATATCACTGCGTCACATTTCTATCATAGTTTGTTTTTATGTAGACTAATATTTTATATTGTTTTTTATTATTATTTTGACATTTCTTTTTACATATTGACATGAACATTTTATAACTTAAACTTAGCATTTATTAGTTGATAATCTGACTATAAAAAAGTGATAAACTATATAAGACAGGTGGATGATGTTTTGCTTAGTATTTTAACTTACTACCTCATTAGACAGGTACACTAAGATTTTTTTTTCTCATGACACAATTTCCTTCTGTCTTTTATATATTGTTTAGAATTATTTTACATAAGTTAAAAAAACTGTAATAGTATTAAGCCTTATTGAGAAAAAAAATACTGATAAAAAAAGACATGATCTTGCTTAGATTCTTGCCCTTATTTATTCATTGCATTATGGAGTTACGTTATATACAATATTTTAATTTTTTATTTATGTTAGTATATATTTGGCTAGGCAGTAGGTATATTTATTTATGGTCTATTCAGTTTATTTATCAACTTATTTATTAATTGCATTATGTAGGTATAATAATATTCTTATTCCAATAAGTCTTTATTTTATGCATGTGTATAACTTTAGTAGCCCAACTTAAATATAGTTTTTTTTTATATTTCCCGTATCATATTTGTTTCATCATAAAATATTATTTTTATACAGATTAGATTTGACACGTAAAATATGTATCTATTTTACAAATAAACATTTTGAATCTTTGAATCATTTGTATATAGACGTCAATATTACAGATAAAAGTCAATACAAACTCTATTGGAAATATACTAATATTGAAACGGCTACTCACGATTTTAAAAGTCAGATTTCGCCCGACTAGTTTCACTGTATTCGTACGATTTCTTCGGAGGCAAACATGGTTACGCGGCGGTTCCTCGTTTGACACTGAAACTAGTCAGGCGAAATCTGATTATTAAAATCGTGAGTAGCCGTTTCAGTGTCTGTATCAATCTAAACCACAAATCTGTTGGATATTTGTGAAATGACGTTTGGAGTGTAGCAACACGGTAAAACCGGTTCAAAAACTCAGCGTTGCAACCCCAGTGTTCCTACGCAGCCTAGGGTTCTATAAGGAACGAAATTGGGCGGAACGATGTCATACTTACCTCCGTTCTCTCCTACCGCACGTCTGTTGCTGTCCAAGGCTCGGAATAGTGCTTGCGGTTATACCTAATATAGCTAGTTCAAAGCGAATTATAATATCTTTATTTTGCGACACCTGTAACTATAAATACGAAACAATACATATGTAAATAATTGGTTGTGTTTCCCATTAAATATGCTTGTACCTTATATTATATTATTTATTTTGTAGATTATTTTTAGCTTTTAGTACGTTTCTTTTCTTATATAAACGCAGTCTGCAGCAAATCTTCATGTGAACAGTTTTATATTTCAATATGAAGACTTCAAGGCTGAGTCTTTTGATTCTTTGCCTTATTTTAGTTCAGGTAAAGTTTTAAGGCCCGGCAATGTGGTTTAAATGTGTTTTCCTTTTCTTAACTTTTCCTGTAATCTTTGTATCCTTTTTGGATCCTCCTCCTGGAAGAAACGCCCATACTCACACTCGCTGGGCAGGCGGGTTGGTGAGCGCGGTACCGAAGTGGTTGTGGTGGTGGTAAACTGGTTGTTCCTGTTTGAGAGCTATAACTTAGGGGGGAGGTTTGCCAGTAGTAGTCCGATAGAAATGGGTTTGCAACAACCTTTAATTCACGAGTCGCTTTTGTTTGTTTTAATAAATAGAGTTGTCCATGTTGATGAGGGCCTTAATATTTTTTTAACAGACCTTGGTCGAGAGGTAGGTATTTTGTAAGCGATGATTACAAAATCATAAAGCATGCTTTATTACCGTCTTTGAACCTATAAACGTTTGCAAAAGTGATTCGTCTCTTTTTCCCTTTATGTTATTCAAATTAAAGGAACCTGAAGCTGTCTAACGGACGACGCTCTCTCTAAATTCTCTCGTATGTCGGTGCGTTAGGGTTCACGCATTTTTGTTTGGAACTCAATTTTTTCCCAAACTAAGGGTGTCCGCGGGTATGATTCTTGGGAAAAAAGGTTCAGTAGGGTCTGTAGAATATGTGGTTTCATTTGATGGTAGCAGTCTATTTACACCCGGTATAATCTTCTGTTCTCTATCTTCTCTATACATATAAGATACACAACGTCTGTCTGTCTGTCTGTCTGTCTGTCTGTTCGTTCGCTTATAACTTGAGATCCACTCAATGGATTTTGATGCAGTTTTCATTGAAAAATAAAGCATTTCTTCGGAAAGGTTTAAAGCTATGTATCATCACGCTATAACAAAAGGGAGCAGCGCAATGAGAATTTTAGTGAGACATGTGGAAGGTTCGCCGCCCTAGCGTTGTCGATCGTCGCGGGTTCAAACCCCGACTGGTAAAATTTGATTTCACTTTTTATTTTTTATTCTTTTATTTTATTTTCAGAAAAGATATTTCCTTTTGTAAAAAAGTTATTAAAGCTGAAATTATATTTCTTGACTGAGCAAAGACCAATAACTAAAATATTTTTATTTTCAAGTCTTTAGAAAACGCCATCTCTGTGAAGCTATCCTGGATAATGGCCTAGTAAGCTGGCGTTGAAATGGTTTTTACTTTAATACACTAGATGCACTGCATGTTTCAAAATATCGGATTTGACGCAGTCTGGTTCAACTCACGTTAAAGTTTGTCTACACTATTATATAGAGAAGAAGATTCATTTGTTGGTTTGTTTGTATATAATGAGTAATATCTAGAGCTACTGAACTGACTATAAAAATTCTTTAAGCACTCCATAAGATTTTTAGTATGTACGCCTTGCGTAGTCGTATGTAGTCTCATGGTCGAGGTTTGAATCATCCACTGGTTTATGTTTTTTTTAGAAGACCTCTCAAGTTTAAGTTTATTTGATCGGTATTGATGAACATTTTTGTAGAACGTGGTGACCAGGATCTAATGACGGTACTGGGTGGTGGGTACGGGATCTCCTCAACGGATAACAGCAGACCCTTCGAGTTTGGGCTTATTTGATTGGTATTTATTAGCACTTTGGTAAAACATGGTGACCAGGGTCTGCAGATGGGACTGGAAGGTGGTTATGGGATCTCCTCAACAGATAACAGCAGACCCTTCGAGTTTGGGCTTATTCGATTGGTCTTTATTAGCAGTTTGGTAAAACATGGTGACCATGGTCTGATGATAGGACTGGAAGGTGGGTACGGGATCTCCTCAACGGACAACAGCAGACCCTTCGAGTTTGGACTTATTTGATTGGTATTTATTAGCACTTTGGTAAAACATGGTGACCAGGTTCTGCTGATGGGACTGGAAAGGATCTCCTCAACGGACAATAACAACAATTTTGACCACAGCAGACCCTTTGAGTTTGGGCTTATTTGATTGGTATTTCTTAGCACTTTGGTAAAACATGGTGACCAGGGTCTGATGATGGGACTGGAAGGTGGGTACGGGATCTCCTCAACGGACAATAGCAGACCCTTCGAGTTTGGGCTTATTTGATTGGTATCTATTAGCACTTTGGTAAAACATGGTGACCAGGGTCTGCAGATGGGACTGGAAGGTGGTTATGGGATCTCCTCAACAGATAACAGCAGACCCTTTGAGTTTGGGCTTATTCGATTGGTCTTTATTAGCAGTTTGGTAAAACATGGTGACCATGGTCTGATGATAGGACTGGAAGGTGGGTACGGGATCTCCTCAACGGACAACAGCAGACCCTTCGAGTTTGGGCTTATTTGATTGGTATTTATTAGCACTTTGGTAAAACATGGTGACCAGGGTCTGCAGATGGGACTGGAAGGTGGTTATGGGATCTCCTCAACAGATAACAGCAGACCCTTCGAGTTTGGGCTTATTCGATTGGTCTTTATTAGCAGTTTGGTAAAACATGGTGACCATGGTCTGATGATAGGACTGGAAGGTGGGTACGGGATCTCCTCAACGGACAACAGCAGACCCTTCGAGTTTGGGCTTATTTGATTGGTATTTATTAGCACTTTGGTAAAACATGGTGACCAGGGTCTGCAGATGGGACTGGAAGGTGGTTATGGGATCTCCTCAACAGATAACAGCAGACCCTTCGAGTTTGCGCTTATTCGATTGGTCTTTATTAGCAGTTTGGTAAAACATGGTGACCATGGTCTGATGATAGGACTGGAAGGTGGGTACGGGATCTCCTTAACGGACAACAGCAGACCCTTCGAGTTTGGACTTATTTGATTGGTATTTATTAGCACTTTGGTAAAACATGGTGACCAGGGTCTGCTGATGGGACTGGAAAGGATCTCCTCAACGGACAATAACAACAATTTTGACCACAGCAGACCCTTTGAGTTTGGGCTTATTTGATTGGTATTTCTTAGCACTTTGGTAAAACATGGTGACCGTTGCATATTGTCGTTCAGAAATCGTATTCTTTTGTTTTCTTTATTTCCACGAAAATCTGTTCGACGCGGGCGGAGCCGCGGGCAAAAGCTAGTACTAAATAAAAGCTTTTATGAAGCCTGTAGTTGGCGGCTTGAAGTCCGTCGCACACGGGGTCGCTATGCTTGCTATTTCATTCTACATTCAACTTCGTAATATAGAGCACTGACTGACTGTTATTGGTTGGCCCAAACGTTCATTTCCCGAGCTCGTACGGAACTAACCGAACACGGTGTGAGAGGCAAACTAACAGGAGAGAAAAACTCGAGAATGGTCCGGTGGTTCCTATGATTTCAGAAGAAATATCCCAAAAACGAAATGAACCAAAAATATTTTTGAATAGTATAAAAAACTAATAAAACTGAAAACTAAAACTAAAATTATTTGATTTTTTGTATCGCTTCTAAGACATTACGTTACATAAACATTCATCAAAATATGTGTACAATCCAGGACTTTTCTACGCTTGTAACTTTTGTGTGTATTTGATTTTGATAAATGTTTTAGTTTTACGTCATAGATGTTGTATCGGATATGTTGAAAAATAAAAAATAATAAGCAAGTACCTTTAAATAAGGATATGATCAGCGAACAGCGCTAGTATGGGAGTTCAGGCGAATAGAGTCGCCATGTAAGAGCATATACATAGGTAACACTAAAAGTTTCCGGAACTGGCCACTTACATAAACAATATTTAAAAATTTATTGCAACATTTGAAAATAGAACTCTTTGGCTGTAGAATGCAGTTTGTTTCATCTGACTGTCTTTTGTTTTTACCTTGTGGCGCCATTTAAAAAATTGTGTGTCTGCATCAACATGGATTTAACTCGGGAAAATTTTCGTAGTATGATTTTCTACGATTTTAAGTGTAATTTGACAGCTCAACAGAGCATCGCTCGGCTTGAAACAGCTTTTGGCAATGAAGCACCATGCAAGACGACTGTTTATAGCTGGTTTGCAGAATTCAAGCGTGGTCGTATCAATCTCAGTGACGAATCGCGATGGTCGGCCGTCCACCGCTGTGACCAACAAAAACATCGATGCTGTGCGCCGTATGATTGAAACAGACAGGCATGTGACCTACCATGAAATTCGCGCATCCTTAGAAATAGGGATGAGTCAAATACAATCAATCCTACACAAACATTTGGGTGTGAGAAAGCTGTGCTCGCGGTGAATCCCACACAACTTGACCGAGGCTCAAAAAACGGACCGCGTCACTTGGTGCAGTGCCATGCTTACCAGATTCAACGAAGGTGCGTCAAATTTGGTGTGGGACATAGTAACAGGTGACGAAACATGGATTTATTGCTACGATCCCAAAACAAAGCAGCAATCGAGCGTATGGGTCTTTCAAGATGAGCCGAAACCAACCAAAGTAGCGCGCGTGAAAAGTGCATCTAAGCGGATGATTGCTTCTTTTTTTAATAAAACTGGACACGTGGTTACTGTTGCTTTAGAGAATCGTCGTACCGTGAATAGTGACAGGTACACGACCATTTGTTTGCCGGAAGTTATTGACGAACTCCGTAAAAATAACCGTAAACGCCGTATCATCCTGCACCACGACAATGCTAGTTCTCACACGGCCAGACAGACAAACGACTTTTTGAAGACGAAAAATGTAGAACTCATGAGTCATCCTGCATACAGTCCCGACCTGGCACCTTGTGACTTTTTTCTGTTCCCAAAAATTAAGAACCAATTACGCGGTCAACGATTTTCATCACCAGAAGAGGCTGTCGAGGAGTATGAAAAACACGTTTCAGAGGTCACCACAGGGGAGTGGCACAAAAGTTTTCAAAACTGGTTTGATCGAATGAAAAAGTGCATAGACGCCAAAGGAGATTATTTTGAAAAACAATAAATTAATTTTGTACCTTTAATAGTATTTTTTCATATTCATTCCGGAAACTTATAGTGCCTAATAAACTCTGTAAAAACAGCAAGACACTAAGTCAACTCTTTTCTTTAAAATATTTAAAATATTTCTGGTCAGTAGATCAGTTTTTTACTTTATCGAAACTATGATAGCAATAAATTTATATATTTTTAAACACTTGGTGATTTATCCATCGCAAGGAGATAACAAATAAAATGTATATCACTGCGTATAGAAAATCAGAAAAGTAAATCTGGACGTGAGGAGCTCTGAACCGAGATTCGAACCCGGGACTTCTCTCTCGTTCTGAGAACTGGATAGCTCAGTTGGTAGAGCAACCACCCGGTAAGCGAGAGGTCCCGGGTTAGAATCCCGGTTCAGGGCTCCTCACGTCCAGATTTACTTTTCTGATTTTCTATACCGCAGTGATATAAATTTAATTAAAATTTATTTTTTTACTTTATCATACTATTTTTTCTACTCGCCTGATGACGATCCCACTGAGGGGCCGAAATATAGCACATTCAACTTTATATTTCTTTGTGTTTATTAATAGAAATACAACTTACTTATTAGATTACTAATAATTCATTATAATAAACTATCAATTTAAAAAATTGTCTGGAGCAAACTGAATCCACTCGTCTCCATATGCTTACATCCCAATACTTTCTTCCAGAATTCCTTCCAACAGGATGAGACAGGTGATGAGGAAGACTACATCCAGCTGAAATTGGGTTCAAACAAGCCCGAGGACCCCAGTTTCCTACAACCCTTTTCTGTTAAATTTGAGGGGGGTAAAGATATTAACATTCCGGGAAAGTAATCATATGTTGATCCGGAAAACCACCTTAGGTATAACCTAAAACATGAACCCGGGCTTATCAAATTGAAGTGACAAATGTCATATCCTAATAAATAAATAAATCTTTATTTCCTGTTTCATTAATCACTTTACTGCGCTGATAATGTTAAAGAATACATTTCAAAAACATCGCCATAACATTATCATTTTTCAGGATCTCCATTCAATAATAATTTAATCTCCATAATCACAAAAACAAACACAACCGTAAAAAAAGTTTTATTTTTTATTTTATTTTTGGATCCCAAATGTCAAATGAATTGTCAACCTACGCGACGCGACATGTGACTGACAATAGACCGTAATATTCCCGGCGGTAAATAATGCAGGCTATGTAGGTACACAAAGGTTTTGTAGAGCGTTGACTTAGTGCTACTTATGACGGTCGATATACTTTTTTTTATATAAATCATGACAAAAGTAACAAAACATGTATTTTTCATTTCGAACATAGAACAGCAGTTTCCTTTGTTATAGCTAGGGGGTTCACTTTCAACCGGTATATTCTGTGGCAGCGAGACGAACGGGCGCATTTCACCAGATAGTCGTTCAAAAACTCACACTGTGTTGGGTTTCCTACCCGAGTTGCAACACTAACCCGTTCAAAAATCAACACGAGTCACAACACCAACCGTTCAAAAGTGGCAGTGTCGCTACAGCAGCGTCGAATTTTACAACATCAACTCTGAGCAGGGTTCGCAACGCAAGGTTCGTATAGAGACATCAATATTACAGATAAAATTCAATACAAACTCTATTGGAAATATACTAATATTGAAACGGCTATTCACGATTTAATAGTCAAATTTCACCTGACTAGTTTCACTGTATTCGTACAGTTTCGTCGGAGGCAAACATGGCTATGCGGCGATTCCCCATTTGACATTGAAACTAGACAGGCGAAATCTGACTATTAAAATCGTGAGTATCCGTTTCAATGTCTGTATCAATGTAAACCACAAATCTGTTGGATATTTGTGAAATGACGTTTGGAGTGTAGCAACACGGCAAAACCGGTTCAAAAACTCAGCGTTGCAACCCCAGTGTTCCTACGCAGCCTAGGGTTCTTTATGGAACGTACTTGGGCGGAACAATGTCATACTTAACTCGGCTTACCTATAGCCGTTTTCTTCCGTTACGTATCACGGCAACATAAATGAATGTGATATATTTGCTGATAGGTGGTAAAACTGTGGAAACAGAATGTCTGAGTACTGCGAGCGTGATGGTTAAAATATTAATTTATCAATTGAGTTTAGAAATCTGTTTCTCTTATTAGTTTTATTTTTGTTTTTACATGTAACACTTGTCATGTTATTATTTGTATGGTTTCAAATGTGTAGCGAATTTGTTTTTCTGTAACGCTGTGTAACTTATTTAAATAAATAATAATAAAATAATAAATGTGCATACGATGTTAGTAATTGAGGGATTTAGTTCCAGATTGGTTCTATCGAATGCAATAAAACAAAATTTGTTCCGTCAAAATGGATGAAGGACACGTTTTTACTAGCCAGCGTAACTTCTATTTTCTTACTATTTTTAAGCCTCATGAACTCCAAATGGGTGTCAAAGGAAGTTTGAGTAACAATCTGTTACTCAGCGATTTAAAATATGGGACCAACTTTTCCCTGGGGATTGGAGCACAAAAACCGCTGAAATATCAGCATAATACTCAAATACGATAAAAGTAAAAAAATGAGAAGCCTAACAAAACCCGGACGGGCCGGACGCATTCAAATTTGGCCGGACTTGAGGTCAAAAAGCCTAAAACTGTCCGGGTTTATCCGGACGGGTGGCAACTCTTGCTGGAGTGTAGGCACACATATTTAATTCTAGGGCAACCTGGTTGACCTTTACCTTCCACTTGAGCAGCAAGAATTTCTTTCGTCACTCTACTTTCGTTCATTCTCTCTATATCCCAAACCACCGAAGCATTATTTTTTCTATTTTAGTCATTACATCTTCCTTGAGGCCATAAATTTCTTTCGTCAGTCTACTTTCGTTCATTCTCTCTTTATGCCCAAACCACCAAAGCATTATTTTTTCTATTTTAGTCATTACATCTTCCTTGAGGCCACAAATTTCTTTCGTCACTCTACTTTCGTTCATTCTCTCTTTATGCCCAAACCACCGAAGCATTATTTTTTCTATTTTAGTCATTACATCTTCCTTGAGGCCACAAATTTCTTTCGTCACTCTACTTTCGTTCATTCTCTCTTTATGCCCAAACCACCTAAGCATTATTTTTTCTATTTTAGTCATTACATCTTCCTTTAGGCCACAAATTTCTTTCGTCACTCTACTTTCGTTTATTCTCTCTATATGCCCAAACCACCTAAGCATTATTTTTTCTATTTTAGTCATTACATCTTCCTTGAGGCCGCAATTTTCCGATATTTTGATCCTTCTGCAGCTTAGATAAAACTATCAATGTCTTCGGGCCGATATTTTTCATTCTATGATTTGATATTAAAATTCTTCGAGTAAAGAAATGGCAAAATCTGCTGTTCACTTTTATTTAGAAATGCCGATAGTGATTATGTACAGTTTGTAATACATACACGTTATAAAAAAGCAATTATAATTTATCTTTTTAATTTGATTTATTATTGTTTTTGTAAGAAGTAAAATAGTCAACGAGATAACATTTTGATAAGGCATTAAAAAATGAATTCCTCAGTGATCGGTACTTTAGTTCTATTTTTCATTTTAATTCAGGTAAGAACTTTTATATCTTTTCTTAAGTTAGATATTGTATTGTAATAAATTTTTAGGGTTTGGTACCCAAAGGTTAACCAACGGGACCCTATTACTAAGACTCCGCTGTCCGTCTCTGTCTGGCCGTCTGTCACCAAGCTGTATCTCATGAACCGTGATAGTTAGACAGTTGGAATTTTCACAGATGATGTTTTCTGTTGCCGCTATAACAACAAATGCTAAAAAACAGAATAGAATAAATATTAAAGGGGGCTCCCATACAACAAACGTGATTTTTTCTCCGTTTTTATAGATAATGGTACGGAACGCTTCGTGCGCGAGTCCAACTCGCACTTCACCGGTTTTTTAAGCCATTTTTTACATTACATTCATACTTGACAACTTCGCTAAAGAAACATAACTACGCAATTCAGAAAAAGCCATGTCCATATTAACTTTAAACACCTATATTATTTTAGATTGCATTAAAAGGTAGAAATAATCATTTAGAAACAAATTTGAAATAAGGAAATATTCTGAAACTGCGACCTCTTGCTTACAAAGCAAGCGATCTGTCAACTAAGCTACCGAGTTACCCATCCTAGACCGTTGAATTTTTCCACCATACATGAACACCGACTATTTGTAACTACTTAATACAGCATCTATAGTATGTTCGATTTATCATGATATGGGTGGCAGTTCAAAGTTGGCAGTTATAGTTATGTGCCCTAACGAAATAGAATCGATTTTTTTAAGTATCGAAAACGTTAACAAGGGCTGTCAAATCGATTTTTTATTTGATTGATCTTTTATTATCCAAACTACTTTTTGTTAATTTCTAAATTAATTAAATTAAACGAACCAATAACTCCCGAGCTTGAGAGATCAAAGATTATTTTTTGTTTTTCTTGGCTTTTTACCAAAAACAAACAACAAAAACAAAACAAAAATCAACAAAAACTGTAACAAACGTCAAAACAAATAGCACGTAAACCAACCGCAACGAAAACACAAACCGCATACAAGATGCACTCATACCGACGCGATCCTATATGATGGCCGCACCGATTCATCGATTTATTTTCGATTATGTAGTGTCCGTACCTATGGGTTAGCGTTCCGATCCACGCATCATGTATCAAAAAGACATTATTCTTTTCTGAATCTTTTTTTGTTAAATTTAACGAATACATTGTGGTTATTGTTTCGATTTATAGATAAATAATTTATTGTATTTTTGCAATGATGATATACATTATTTCTAAAACCTAATATTTTTTTTTGCACCTGGGTGTATGTAGTATGGTGTGAGTAGTGTAGGTGAAACGGAAAATTACGATCTGTCACCCATATCATGATAAATCGAACATACTATAGTAATGCACATATTAAAAGTTCACGTGGGCGTTGGGCGTATTTCAACTTGAAATATTTGTTTTGTTAGAATTTTTTATTGTAATGCATCTAAAATAGCGATGGATTTCGTAATAAATCATTGAACCTATATACGGTGACTTTTATTTACGCAGCCAAATTCTTACTGAAGACTCGGTAAGTGCTCAGTAACAAGGTTCGATGACCCTTTTTGTGACATTCGTAAATTTTTTTTGTATTCCTTACAAACGCAAGCCCAGCCCCGAGTCAATTACTATGGGACGTCAAGATTTTATTTTGCGAAATTAGCAAAAAATGTTATCGATACATGTTACTGATCACTTTCCAATAGTATGAGTTTGGCTGCATAAATTAAAGTCACCTTATATATTTTTCATTAAGACGAATAAACGGCACTTGTAACTGTTTAACAAATTATTCATTATACTGTCCCAACCGGATTCGGTTTTACACCAATAGCAAGGGTTTAAAATTTAAAAATTAATTCGAAGTTAAAATATAATAAATAAAAAATAAATAAATTATGTCGTTAATCGATTACATGTCAAATTGTAGGTATTGAGATTATAGACCAAGAATTACATTAAAGATGGCGTCCCCTAGCAAAACGCTGTGCGAAGCCCTTTCTTGCTTCCTTTTAACTCGTTTGTATATAGCCATAAAAATAAATAAAAAATACTGCACTTATTATCCCTTATATGTGCAGTTCCTCAAATCAAATTTATTTTTTAACTTATGAATACCTGCTTTCGAAATATTGACTGAAGTAAGAAATATTTACTGATTTCATGCATTTACACCTCAAATTGACGTATTTATTTTCGAGAAAAACACGAATGGTTAAGGAATTTGATAATAAGTAAAATATTACACAAATAAAATTTTCGAATTATAATCGCGTCCGTATGAAAAGCACAATTTATTGACTGAGACGCAGCTATCGTCGTAACAGCCACTTTGCCGTGCACGCTGATATAAACGTTATTTTAATGCCTTTTCCGCCGATATTTGTACTGACACAAATTAAGTTGCTAATTTGCTTAATTTAGTCTTGTATGTATCTTTAGTAAGGTTGTTCAGCATGATCGCAAATAAAAACGTTTTATTAAAAGGTACCAGTCCGTTCACATTTGGTACATTTTTGCGGTTACAAAGCATAGAAAAGTAAATCTGGATGTGAGGAGCTCTTAATCCGGATTTGAACCTGGGACCTCTCGTTTACAAGGCGAGTGCAACTGCAGAAACTTATGTGCCTCTATGATTAATACTTGCGATTTTCGGCACTTGGTGAAACTTAGATACTTAACAACATGATGATTAACAACACTTGCACTTGTTTCACAATAATTATATTTATCCCGACCGGTTTCGGTTTTACATCAAGGGTTTAGCTGTAATAACTGATAACACATTTCGCAGATATATACATTAATTCGACGTGCAATCCATGAAATATGTTGCTAATCAATGACAAGTCAAATCGTAGGTAGAATAGCATTAGGGTAACTTTTTACCTCGGTACAAAATGCACGTCATAATATTGTTTTCCTTACTTTTGAATAAAAAGTATGCAATAAATGTGTTTAAAAGCAACTTGCGGAAATAGTTTATTAATAATAAAGTCTTCACGAAAAAATTACGTACTTTAATGTATTACATTTTGTTTGCATTACATTAACAAACTTAAAAGTGTGTTTACAGTTGTAATGTAATGCAGCTAAAATGTGATCACCTAACTATAGGTATTAACAAGCAGTTTGCGCGAATTGCTATAAAACGCATTTATTGCAAACTTTTTATTCAAAAGTAAGGAAAACAATATTATGATGTGCATTTTGCGCCGAGATCCTCCGTTACCACCTTAAGATGATAGGTCAATAGTAGGTAGAATAACATATTCAATGTAAACCTAAACCCTAAATCCCTTGATAATTTGTGAAACATGTACAAGTGTAGTTAATCATCATGATAAGTGCCATTAGTTTTTTCAAGAAAGCCTTATCACACCAAAAACATTTCATGTAAAGTAGGTTGCCAAGAATGACAAGCTCATAACGCTTTAACTTTAGATTTTGTGTATAAAATTTGGAAAGAAATGCAAAAACAATATTTTGTGCAAAAAAAATATTTTTCTTCTCTCCTATAAAGTTTGATTTTTTTGGGTTAAATCACAGATATAGATCTCTATATCTGTGGGTTAAATCGTTTTTTACCGGAGGCACAGACAGAACTAATTTCGTTTGTATAAAGATCATTTTCGTTTTTGAAGTCACACTCAGTTTGTCTGCAACCGATTTCGCGAAATTGACCGATGCTGCATCTAAGTTGTGTCAGATTGTGCCTGTACTCACTTATTTACAACTTACAGGTTTCCATCCAGCAAATTGACAACGACGAGTTCGAACCTACTAGATTAAAGGTATTTTCATTTTAAACTACTATAGCAAGCAAAATAAGAAATAATCATGTCGTCACTGTAAGAATATTTCCCTACAGTTGTATTGGTTGATGATTGAACGAAGAGCAGATGATGAAAACAACCGCTAATGTCACGATATGAATCCTCGAGGATGTCAGAGGTGTGGACTGTGAAATACAAGTCTCTCTCGACGCGTATACACCCGTTTCACTAACGATTATTACGTCCCAGCGTGATGAGTGTTAAGCCCTATAGAAAGTGAACAAAGTAGCGAATTTCGTTTAGTACCAAACTAAAAGTTGATACGGATGAGTTCTACCAGTGTTTTGAGTTTCACTAACTATTATTGGGTATATAACCATATGTGTCTAGGGCAGTAACACAGTGGCGGCCGAGGCCAGGAAAGCGTTCCGTGCTCAGAGTTATATTTATATTCTAAGGTTCAGAGGGTAGACCGTCAAGGGCTGGGCAATGGATGAGACTGGCGAGAGACCGACGAAAATGCCGTGAAGAAGAGGCCTATGCCCAATAGTGGGTAGATAGATTGATTGATATTTTACACCAGATTCATGATTGAGTAACTTAGAAAGACCTTAAGCCCGCTTTAGACGTGGATGAATTCAGAACAATGAGTAATCATCATGGTGTATAGGCTTTCAGACCCACCTTATTAACGTAGCGGAATGGACTCTGCCTGACGCCTTTAACTAAGTAATTAGTAAAGTCGATTCTGAAGATATTAATTTGAGTTTGCAAAAACTTCATTTTCTTCGTTCCAAAATAGTTCTTTAGTGTTAACAATAGAAGCTATATTACTTTGAAAATTTTTAAGATTTGCCAGCACTAAAACTAAAATTAAAGCTTTCAGAATCATAGATCAATGTCTATGATCTAAAACTTAGATTTTAAACAAATCAACATGATGCACAATAAAGGCAATACACAATATCATTTGTTTGCAACTTACAGAAAGCTAAACTGCAAAATGATGAAAACACAAGTACACCAGACGAGGCAATAGAAGAAGCAGACCCTGAGGTAACAGTCCACACTCGTACACCCACGTTTAACTCACGATTATTACATCCGAGCGTGGTGGTCGGTGATGCCTATTGCCGTACTTCGGGCACAAAATATGGACCACCTAACGTGCCTTAGCACGCGGAACAGTTCTGCAACTGCAACACTGAAGCACAGTATTGTTTTATATCTCTGCAGGCTGATAGTAAATTCTATACATTTACTGTCAAATGGTCTATAAAATAAGGGCCTATGTAAATTTCATTTTTGTCACTCTCACTCCAAGCGAAAAATCACGCAGTGCGAGAGGGGCGGATTCAGCGTAAAAGAGAAAAAAGTAAGTTTTTTAATTTTATAAAATAAAAACTTAAATACGTAGCAAAATTCCCAAAATCAGATATCTAGATATTGTTAAAACCCTTCTAAAAATATGTTTGAGTTCTGTACATGATCCCTATCCGTCAAACGAGGAGAAAAAGTGTGTTTGAAGACCTCATTTTAGTAATTATTTTTATCGAGGAAAATTTATCCAAACGTGTTTTGCAAAATCAAAACCCTAGATTATATGGGTATAGTCAAAATGCATATACCAAAAATTCATTACAATTTTCCGTTAACTTCATGAAATAGACAGAAACAAAGCATCCTTCGTAAGTATATCTTTTACATATGCCATAGAACTTTTTGCTGGAAATGCAACAAGAAGGTCATGTTTGACAATAAAAAAACGTAAAAAAATTTAAATGTCACTTTGAAAAGTCATTATTTGTATGCACTATCACTGCCTACCATAGAGTACATGATTCCAAACAATTTTTTTTTTCAATGAGCTTTTTATTTTTTTCCTTGATTATTTTATCGTCAAATTTGACCGCTCATTGGTTTTTTCAGCAAAAAGCTGGCAACCATGTTAGGCCATGTTAGTGGGTACCTAATATGCATGTAATATGAAACGAAACTGCAAAATTGAGATTGGAATTTCTGTTGAAAATTTTAAGTCTGCTACTTGTCTACTAATTATTTGAACAGAACTTTCAGAGCGCACATGAAGTTTTTTTTTTAAACGCTCATGCGTTTTCCGAAATTTATGTATACATAGTCTATCAAGTAAAAGGTTAATGTTGTTATTGATCTATTCCATGGTGGTATCACTTCGGTGATATCACGTCTTCTTACTAACGCTTTCTTCGAATAAGATATATTTTTTGTGTAATTACCCTCCTGTTAATCTAGTATATCTTGCTTTGATTAAGTATTATCAGTCTAAAATTATCTGCGGAAACTTTAAATGACTAGCTAGTGTTAATTTAAGGTTTTAACTATTATTATCAAAATAGTCGCTAGTTTTCCTTATTAAGTAATAAATAAATAAATAAATATCGGTTGAAATTAAACCACTTAGCTATAACAAAGGAAACTGTTCTATGTTCGAAATAAAAAATGACATGACATGACTCATATTAAAAAAAGATGTCGACCGTGAAAAGAAGCACTAATACTCCGGTAACAGAGACGACGCTCTACAAAATCTATACTATGTGTACATAGCGTTATGTGCAATATTTACCGCCGGGAATATGTACTTACAGTCTATTGCCAGTCACATGTCGCGTCGTGTAGGTCAGCCATTCATTCGAAATGAAATTATAAAAACTTTTTTTACGGCTTTGTTGCTGATTCTGATTCATAGATTTCAATAAAGCTAGGGAGTTCATTTTCAACCTGTGTGTCTATATCTCCTCGGGTTTGTCGTACAGATATTCTGTCTCACAAAGTCCTTTTGGCTATGGTTGTGGTAGTTTTTCAAGTGGGCGTAGCCTTGGGATTGTATAAAACGCGCCACACACACAAATTAAACTCGATCCTTGTTACCATAAAGCTCTCTGCTTGTCCCCCTCGGGGCACTCACAAATAAAATATATCTCACTGACTCAAAGTTTTAAAAATAGGCTATAAACTTTATTGAGGCTGGATAACTCTCTGTCCGAACGTAAAGACCGAAAGGAAAACAGTATAACTTTCATTCAAACAAAAGTGTTTTTAAACTGTGCTATTACAACCATAGGCAAACGGAATTAGTGAGATAAAATATCTGAAACTATATATTTTATTTGAACTATGATAAAAATATATATTTTTAACACTTAGCCGTTTATCCAGTGCAAGGAAATACAAATTAACATTATATCATTACGGTGTAGCAGAAGAAAAGACAATTAATCTAGATTTGATAAGCTCTGGGGGCCTAGAGCTAGGCACAAGAAGAGTGTCTTTTGAAAGAGTCTTCTGCTGTCAAACTTGATTTTTAGTATGCAAGAAATCAAATTTGACAACTGAAGACTATTTCAAAAGTCACTATTTTTGTGCCTCGTGCCCCCTGAACCGGGATTCAAATCAAACCCGGGACCTTTTGCTTACCGAGCGATTGCCCTGCCTACTTGTCTTAACACAACAACATAGCTCAGTTGGTAGAGCAATCGCCCTGTGAATAAGAGGTTTCAAGTTTGAATTCTGGTCCAGAGCATGCATTTCCTCACATTCAGATTTACTTTTTCTTCTGCGTTTCAATACCTCATTGATATAATGTTCATTTGACATCCATCCATGCATCGGCCTGTTTCATCCACTGCTGGACATAGGTCTTTAAAAGATTTCAACACTCTCGGCGGTTCTCCTCTAAGAAAAGCCCATACTGTTCACACACGCTAGGCAGGTGGGTTGGTGAACGCGCTGCCGAAACCGTCGCAGCAGTGACGTAATTTGACATATCATTTACAATTTACAGACCGATGAAGCCTTTCCTGAACAAAGTGAAGAAAAGGTAAAGATGAAGCTTTTATAACAAACTGGCCTTTTGTCGAATCTGCCCTAGGTGCCTAGAAAGAACGTCTTTTGAAAGAGTCTTCTGCTGTCAAACTTGATTTTATTATAGTATGTAAGAAATCAAATTTGACAGCTAAAGACTCTTTCAAAAGGTACTCTTTTTGGGCCTCGTTCTAGATCACTTGAGCAAGCCTGACCTTGACTACTTGTTTCACTAAAATTATCACCTGCGTAGGCGTATTACGAACATTGTACTGGGGTCTTAATCGCGTTGAATAAAAACATACAAATAGTAATGTTACTTCACGGCATCTATTTTTTTTGTCGTAACTTTTAAATCTTTATTAAATCCTGGGCGCGTTCAAATAGAGATGAGAAACATGGTTATACATTTAAATACTGTGAAATCACAAGGGCAGTAACTTTTTGCTTCACAAACATAAATAACTGGAATTCTAATTATGGTTACTTGTTTTTTTTGCCATTTGAGTTAAATTATAGAAATAACTTCCACTACAAACAGATCTAATTTTATTAACCCTACAGGATTTTTTCAAAGTTGATGTGCGCTAATATTTACACAGTTGATTAATAATGTACTCATAAAGCGATAACAAACTTAACTGATTCCATTTTAGATAACCAATACGAGTCACGGTATCAAAAAGCTGTTCTTAAATAGGTCTAATAAAGTTTTTGTGGCAAATCATTCTAATCTGAAGCTTTCCTACCTCCCCTAGTGTTGACCAACCCGACTATTACAACAGACTATGAATAAACGGTCTGGTACACGTGCTTTAAGGCGCTTAGCCACGCCACCGTTTTAGTACAAAATTTGATAACCCGTTTCTCTGTTGTTTTTCGTAATAAACCAAAGTTTAAGACCTCCATCATCTGGTACTGGTATTTTGCCAAAATTTTGAATATTGAATTTGTTTTATAGATATCTAACTGGATAAATTTGCATACAAAGTTGTTTCTGGCCCTAAATTGCACCTATACCTAAATTTTACATTTCAGCTAAATAGTGACTTCGTAAACGCGTGTATTAAACTATATAGTTCTAAAACTTTACTCTGTGATAAAAAACAACAAAGAAACAGATTATCAACTTTTGTACTAAACTTTTGTACAAGTTGGAGAAAGTGTCACAAATAAAATACCTTGTAGTAATTTTAGACGACAGATTATCATGGTATCCTCACCTAGATCAAGTTGCAAACAGAATAAGAAAGCTCAGCTGGATATTTGCAGCACTGAGACACATTGCACCACCCAAATCACCAGAAAACAAAAATAAAGACTTACTAAGCACAATATACTTGGCTTTGGTGCAGTCTATCTTAGTTTACTGTATTCCAGTCTGGGGAGGTGCAGGAAAGACCAAATTCTTAGATCTAGAAAGAGCCCAGCGTGGACTTTTGAAGATAATGCATTTTAAAAAAGAAGATTCCCTACTAGTAGCCTTTACGAATTATGCAACTGTTTATCCGTGAGGAAACTGTATATACTTCAAACTGTTCTAAAAAAACACAAAGATATTGATTATGATGCAAGAGTAATTATGAAGAGAAAAAAATACAATGTAGCTAAAATTCCAACAACTAAAACCGAATTTGCAAGCAAACAGTACTCAAAACGATCAGCATACCTGTACAATAAGTTGAACACTGAATTAGACATTTATAGTAATCCTTATTACGAATGTAAGAAAGCAATCACAAATTGGTTACAACCGCTAAACTACGAACAGACAGAGTGTTTATTGACCCGCATACAATAACAAAATAGTCAACATACACATGAATATATTAATATTATATAATACCTATATACCTTTACTTTTATCGTTGAAATAATATAAATTAAAAATAGAATCTTATTTATTTTGTTCTACATTTCATATAAAAACTAAACAAATATTACATATATTTAAATTTAAAAATATACACTTCTCACACACAAATATACCTACATAACATATTTATAATATCTAACAATAGCTATCTTTATTAAACTTCTTTTTAAAAATTCTTGTTTTCAAAATCAGTGAATTATGTGAAGATATAGAAGAGCGGAGTCACCTGGTACAGGCATTGTATGCTTAAAAGGTGATTTCAACAACTCGATTATTGTAAACTATTTATGTTTTACCAATAAAGATATTTTGTATTTTTTGTATTTTGTACTAAAACGGTGGCATGCCTATGCGCCTTAATACCTTTGTATCACCGTACTTCTATAACTTTTACCTGTAAAACTGTGGGCCTCTTTCGTGGTTATAAGTGAGTTAGGGCATGCTTTATCTCAGTTGTACAGGTATGTTTTAACACTTTTATATTCAAATGGAACTGATATACGAGTCATATATAGGTTATTTTAAGTCTGTGGTCCTAGTTGGGACTGTGCCAGTGATGTAATTTGACATATTATTATTATTTACAATTTACAGGCCGATGAAGCACTTCCTGAACAAAATGAAGATGGAAAGGTAAAGATGGAGTTTTTATAACAAACTAGCCTTATGTCGAATCTGCCCTGAGGGTTTAGCTAGAACGAAGCACAAGAAGAGTGACTTTAGAAAGAGTCTTCTACTATCACCTGTCAGCCCCCTCATTACATAGCGCTATGACACATTAATAAATTATCTAGTAATCAGTGAAAACCGCATCCAAATCCGTTGAGTAGTTCGACTTGTGGGTGCTGGTGGTACCGAGGTGTAAAAAATAGACTCAATCAAGAAGATGCTCCGAATGGGGATCTGTTCTTGTTTTGTCTTATTTGGTCTTTTATAGACTTTTTGTTCACTTTTGAAAGATCTCGATATAATATAACTCAATTAAATCAATAAATTCAATCAACATTTGCAGCATTTTTTGGCCCACCGGTAGGACTTAAAGATATAGTCCAATACTATGCGGGACACTACCTATATATACATTTGGCCTTTGTGCCCCACCCAAAAATAAATCCTGGATCCGCCCTTGTGATTCAAAAACATTAACGATATAGTTCTTTAATCTAAGTCTTGCCTACCTCTACCTGGTGTAAAAGCAAAGACAAGAATCCTTTAGGGGTGTATGATCGGTGAAGATATTATTTTAAATACTGGGATCTCTAAATAAAGTACCAGTACCTCATAATAAGAAGATTTTCTTTACTCAAAATTTTCTTTACCCACTCGCGTGGACACCCTCACTGGTCGCGGCCACTCGGATGAGGGGTGCGGGTTGCGGGGCACAATTAGGTGTGTGGGGAGGCCGGTGAGCTGCGTAGCCATAGCTAAGAAAAATGATGGCATTTTTGGTGAAAATTCAAGGTATATATTTTTTTCTCGTAATGACATCAGAATCGTGTATACTTTCATACCCTTAAGTGATTCTTGACTTTGCATTTACACCCTGTATTACAACACAGAGAGAAAGACGAAAATAAAAATAGTTTTTGTCATTCCAATACTAACTCGTATTATATTCCTTCGAAAAAATATTCAATGTACCGGCACGACTTTTTTAGCCTTTGCCCGCGGCTCCGCCCGCGTTTAACCAATATCTGCCCCTTGGGCGTTATTTTATGAACATCCCGTATAACCTGTATGTTGACCAGGGTCGCTGCGATGATTGATAATAAAAAACCAGACAAGTGAGAGTCGAACTCGCCCACCGAGAGTTCCGAGACTACATTTTTCATGATTTAAATACAAATGTATAGTTTTCAGATTTTTCTCTTAGTTCTAGGTCAACGGCAAATACCCTATAAGTTTTGATTCCCTTGAAAGTGTCTAAATGTATACATTTTTTGCGACATAAACGGCCGTATCTTTTTTTTACGTAAAATTAGAAGTTGATTTTTTCACAGCTTCAAGGGACTGTAGACTTGAGTATATGGTATATAATTTTAACTCTTAACCTCCACGCGTTCCCGAGATAAAGGGTCTTCCTTGACAGACAGACGGACACCAAAGTGATTCTATAGGGGCTCCGTTTTTTCTTCTTGAGGTACGGAACCCTAAAAACTGCATCCAAATCCTTTGATTGATTCTCGAGTTAAAACGGAACATACATACATACAGACAGCGATATCGCTGCACACAGACAGCCAATCAGACAGAAATTCCAAAAATTGTAGTTTCAGCCTTCTAGTACAATTAAAACTTTAAAAAAATCTAATAATTCTAATAACAACGGTAGCTCAGGCGGTAGTCATCCCAGAACTATAATCTTGCCGCTGGAGCGTGCACAAATGAGTTTACTACTTTATTGTAGGATAACAGTTCAGTCGGTAGTCATCCCAGAGTTATTTATAATCCTGCCAGTGGAGCGTGCACAAATGAGTTTACTACTTTATTGTAGGATAACAACGGTAGCTCAGGCGGTAGTCATCCCAGAACTATAATCCTGCCGCTGGAGCGTGCACAAATGAGTTTACTACTTTATTGTAGGATAACAACGGTAGCTCAGGCGGTAGTCATCCCAGAACTATAGGGTGAAATTTAATCAACCGACCAAATTCATACTAGAGACTCGGTTGGTGATCAAGAACTAGGTTCAGTAATCCTTTTGGCCAATTTCGAAAAATATTTTTTTTTGCTCCCGTACTGGTTGGACTAGTTTAAGTACAATTCCTAGTGCAGGTTCTACGGGAAAAAAATTTTTTTTTTCGAATTTCACCCGGAAGGTCATTAAACCTTGTTCCTGATGACTAACCGAGTCTCCAGTATGAATTTGGTCGGTTGATTTAATTTCACCTAGTATAATCCTGCCGCTGGAGCGTGCACAAATGAGTTTACTACTTTATTGTAGGATAACAACGGTAGCTCAGGCGGTAGTCATCACAGAGTTATTTATAATCCTGCCGGTGGAGCGTGCACAAATGAGTTTACTACTTTATTGTAGGATAACAACGGTAGCGCAGGCGGTAGTCATCACAGAGTTATTTATAATCCTGCCGGTGGAGCGTGCACAAATGAGTTTACTACTTTATTGTAGGATAACAGTTCAGTCGGTAGTCATCCCAGAGCTATAATCCTGCCGGTGGAGCGTGCACAAATGAGTTTACTACTTTATTGTAGGATAACCACGGTATCTCAGGCGGTAGTCATCCCAGAACTATAATCCTGCCGCTGGAGCGTGCACAAATGAGTTTACTACTTTATTGTAGGATAACAACGGTATCTCAGGCGGTAGTCATCCCAGAACTATAATCCTGCCGCTGGAGCGTGCACAAATGAGTTTACTACTTTATTGTAGGATAACAACGGTAGCTCAGGCGGTAGTCATCACAGAGTTATTTATAATCCTGCCGGTGGAGCGTGCACAAATGAGTTTACTACTTTATTGTAGGATAACAGTTCAGTCGGTAGTCATCCCAGAGCTATAATCCTGCCGGTGGAGCGTGCACAAATGAGTTTACTACTTTATTGTAGGATAACAACGGTATCTCAGGCGGTAGTCATCCCAGAACTATAATCCTGCCGCTGGAGCGTGCACAAATGAGTTTACTACTTTATTGTAGGATAACAACGGTAGCTCAGGCGGTAGTCATCACAGAGTTATTTATAATCCTGCCGGTGGAGCGTGCACAAATGAGTTTACTACTTTATTGTAGGATAACAACGGTAGCTCAGGCGGTAGTCATCCCAGAACTATAATCCTGCCGCTGGAGCGTGCACAAATGAGTTTACTACTTTATTGTAGGATAACAACGGTAGCTCAGGCGGTAGTCATCACAGAGTTATTTATAATCCTGCCAGTGGAGCGTGCACAAATGAGTTTACTACTTTATTGTAGGATAACAACGGTAGCTCAGGCGGTAGTCATCCCAGAACTATAATCCTGCCGCTGGAGCGTGCACAAATGAGTTTACTACTTTATTGTAGGATAACAACGGTAGCTCAGGCGGTAGTCATCCCAGAACTATAATCCTGCCGCTGAAACGTGCACAAATGAGTTTACTACTTTATTGTAGGATAACAACGGTAGCTCAGGCGGTAGTCACCCAGAACTATAATCCTGCCGCTGGAGCGTGCACAAATGAGTTTACTACTTTATTGTAGGATAACAACGGTAGCTCAGGCGGTAGTCATCCCAGAACTATAATCCTGCCGCTGGAGCGTGCACAAATGAGTTTACTACTTTATTGTAGGATAACAACGGTAGCTCAGGCGGTAGTCATCCCAGAACTATAATCCTGCCGCTGGAGCGTGCACAAATGAGTTTACTACTTTATTGTAGGATAACAACGGTAGCTCAGGCGGTAGTCATCCCAGAACTATAATCCTGCCGCTGGAGCGTGCACAAATGAGTTTACTACTTTATTGTAGGATAACAACGGTAGCTCAGGCGGTAGTCATCCCAGAACTATAATCCTGCCGCTGAAGCGTGCACAAATGAGTTTACTACTTTATTGTAGGATAACAACGGTAGCTCAGGCGGTAGTCATCCCAGAACTATAATCCTGCCGCTGGAGCGTGCACAAATGAGTTTACTACTTTATTGTAGGATAACAACGGTAGCTCAGGCGGTAGTCATCACAGAGTTATTTATAATCCTGCCGGTGGAGCGTGCACAAATGAGTTTACTACTTTATTGTAGGATAACAGTTCAGTCGGTAGTCATCCCAGAGTTATAATCCTGCCGGTGGAGCGTGCACAAATGAGTTAACTACTTTATTGTAAGATAACAACGGTAGCTCAGGCGGTAGTCATCCCAGAACTATAATCCTGCCGCTGAAACGTGCACAAATGAGTTTACTACTTTATTGTAGGATAACAACGGTAGCTCAGGCGGTAGTCACCCAGAACTATAATCCTGCCGCTGGAGCGTGCACAAATGAGTTTACTACTTTATTGTAGGATAACAACGGTAGCTCAGGCGGTAGTCATCACAGAGTTATTTATAATCCTGCCGGTGGAGCGTGCACAAATGAGTTTACTACTTTATTGTAGGATAACAACGGTAGCTCAGGCGGTAGTCATCACAGAGTTATTTATAATCCTGCCGGTGGAGCGTGCACAAATGAGTTTACTACTTTATTGTAGGATAACAACGGTAGCTCAGGCGGTAGTCACCCAGAACTATAATCCTGCCGCTGGAGCGTGCACAAATGAGTTTACTACTTTATTGTAGGATAACAACGGTAGCTCAGGCGGTAGTCATCACAGAGTTATTTATAATCCTGCCGGTGGAGCGTGCACAAATGAGTTTACTACTTTATTGTAGGATAACAACGGTAGCTCAGGCGGTAGTCACCCAGAACTATAATCCTGCCGCTGGAGCGTGCACAAATGAGTTTACTACTTTATTGTAGGATAACAACGGTAGCTCAGGCGGTAGTCATCACAGAGTTATTTATAATCCTGCCGGTGGAGCGTGCACAAATGAGTTTACTACTTTATTGTAGGATAACAACGGTAGCTAAGGTGGTAGTCATCACAGAGTTATTTATAATCCTGCCGGTGGAGCTTGCACAAATGGGTTTTTCGATTTTTTGTGCATAGTAGGTAGTTGCACAGTTTAATAAATAGTTGTCCAACGAAGGTGTTCCTGCATGCCCTAATGGATATTTGGATATTGATAATGGATATTTGTCGTGATCGTGACTGTATGTTTTCTCTTTATTTCCCGTAGCTAGCGTTGGACGACGAGCAAATACAGAGAGAGGAGGCTGACGCTGACATTTTTGATATCTTCAATCAACAGCACCAATACTACCCGAAGGAATTTAAAGACTTGGGCAGAAGGAATCAGGAGGTAGGAAACTCTCAACACTAAAATACCTTCCAAGGTTTAAATGTTTATTCTCATAAGAACATAATATACATTTGTTCACTTAAAATGAGAAATAAATTTTCTTACGTATTAATTGTTAGTCCTTAAAATATATTTACATTGATTTGCATGCAAGTTGTTCCAAATACAATGTTTAATTTTGATATTTGTTAGTACTTAAATATAATACTAATAACAAAATAAATGTAGCTAGCACATTGGTATTATGTAATAGTGGTGACATTTTTAAAAATGTAAGCTTTAAGGAGTTTTTTAAATGTAAACATAGATTTCACATTTTTAATGTCTTTTGGTAATTTATTGTATAGCTGTGCTCCCTCGTAACTAAACACTAAAATAAACCCGTCAAATATCACGCTCCATACCTAATTCTTGTTATCGAAAATCGATCACTGAACGGTTGAACATGAAAAACGTTAAAGTTATTAATCAAACTAGAGAATTCTCCAAGTACTTAAGGCGGTGTAAACCCCTGTAGGTGGAACTTCTAGCACTATTCATGAAATCACGGGGCCATGCGTATCAAAAATATTTATTTTGTAGGTGTCCTTTTTATTCCTAAGTACATTTCAAAATAAAAAAGTCATACTAAGACTTTATTATTTTATCTATTGGGTGAACCCAAAATAACGTTGACAAGAGGTTTTACAAAATATTTTGTCAACTTTATACGTGAATTAAATAAGGTTATAAATATAAAAATACACTTTATTTTATACAAGAATTCCTATTTGTCTTCAAAATAACCTCCTTTAGCGCAAATACATAGAGACAAACGCTTGGTAAAATCTTCTACAATTTTCTGCACTTACTCTACAGATATTTTGTCCCACTCCCGTGTAAGGGTGGCCTTCTGCTCATCAACACTTCTATGACACGTAGCACAGGACCTTGCTTTTAGGATAGACCGTAAATTGGTAATAAGAATCCATCGGATTCAGATCAGGCGAGTAAGGAGGCCTTTGAGCTGATAAAACCAGGAAAATTGTCTTTGCACCACTGTTGAACACTTAAGGCCCTATGAGCTGAAGCGGAGTCTTGCTGAAATATCCATGGACGACTGTAGACTCCAAGGAAGGAGCACATTTTCAAGAATGTCTCGTCGGTAGTTTTTTTTTGTTGATTTTGATACGTTTTCTACAAAAACTAGGAGAGTTTTGCCAGTGGCGCAAATCGCACCCCAAACCATATCTGTTATGCGTTTTGGCGATGTGGAACACATGCAGCAGCTCCAGGATGAGTGAAAGACCAGATCCTGTTATTTTGGTGGTTATGGGCTTCTTCTATCGTAGTTAATTTTTCGTTACAGAATATCATGGTAAAAGAAAACAAGGTATGCTCTTCGGGACCTCTAGACGACGTCATCATGTATCTACTTTGGGAATCAGCCAATCATTGTGTTAAAGTATATGTGTGACAACACAAGCTAATAAAAATTGTTGGGTGAAGCGCGTTCTAAATATTCAATAATCTCAGTGTAGCCATACGAGCTCTCTTCCTCACTCATTCACACTCATGCACAAATTTATAATACTATCCTGTTGTCTGTGTTCAAATTGAATTAAGCGTAAGTTTTGGAATACAAACCCTTGGAGCAGGCCTTGTTTTCTTGGGCCATGGAGGATATGATATTTTCCCAATTTGACGCTGCGGGGAGCGTTGCTTAGCAAACGACATTTCTCAAGTCGAACTTTTTTGTCTTTTTCTTTCTGTAAGCAATTGCTCTTTTCTGAGTTTATATGGTATCAACTGCAGATCATTTTTTACTAAACTCTGTATGGTGGAGCGACTAATCCCCAAGTCTCGCGACATTTTTCTCACCTTCGTCTGTGGATTGCGCACTAATCTTTGTTAGATAATGTGTCGGTTCCTAGAAGTTCTAACAGTCCTCTTGCGTCCTCTTCCAGGACGGTCTCTGATGTTGCCAAGCTCGTTATAGCGTTTAATTGCTGCAGAAACTAACTGACGACTAACACCAAGAATCTTCACTATCTCACACTGCTATTTTCCACGGTCATGCAATGAAATTTTGGCTCCACGTTGAACTGACATAGCCAAATAAATATATTTTTTACACTTTTTAGCGAACAAACATGTTAAAAATGACGCCGATGAATGGGTATACATTAAAAAAAAACAAAAGAGATCGCAAACTAATCCATTTTTGAAATTTTAACTTTTTAATTTTGTCAGCGTTATTTTGGGCCACCGTGTAATTTGAAAAAAGTGGAAGTTGTCGATATAAATATTGAGTCCTCGTGCACGAAAAAAAAAATGTTAACAGTGTAATTAGCAATTTTTGTGTACGTAAACTAAAATACTTTTTTTTATTCTACTCCGATGAGACTCTAGTTAGTATTCTTAACTATCTTCTATATCTATATGGTACAGTAGTGACTTAATAAAACTTATAAAAGAAAAAAATAAATTACATACTAGGTATAAAAAATATAAAAATCCAATAGATTATATTTATTATAGCCAAGTTCGTGACTTTTGCCATAAAACTATTAAAAAGTGCTATAACCAATACCTAAAATCAATAGAGGACAGCATATGCTCTAATAATATAAAAGCTTTCTGGTCATTTCTCAAAAATAAACGTAAATCTGTTGAATCGATCCCTAGCACAATGTATCTCAATAACCATAAACTATCCTCCCCTCAAGCTATTTGTAACGGTTTTGCAAAGCATTTTTCATCGGTTTATACAAGGGATGAAAGCGTCAATTCTGATACGACTTCTCCTTCAAACTTATCGTGCGATTATTTGTCAACTATCGAAATAACTCCTCAAAATATTAAACGCGCCATTTGCAAACTGGATATAAATCAAGGCCCCGGACCCGATGGTCTTCCTGCAGTTATAATAAAAAAGTGTGAAAATGCGCTTCTACTGCCTCTATATTTGATTTTTAATAAGTCTATTAAAACCGGCATGTTTCCAGATAAATGGAAACAAGCGAATGTGATTCCAATTCCTAAGGGTGGTAACGCAGCGGACATTCAAGACTATAGACCAATATCGCTTCTTAGTTTAACAGAGAGAGTATTCGAGGCCGTCGTAAGTCCAACCCTTTCACAAATGCTTGATACTATAATTAATATGAATCAGCATGGTTTTTTGAGAAATAAGTCCACAAATTCAAATCTTGCTTGTTTCATATCTGAACTCCAGGAGTATATGGATCAGGGATTACAAGTGGATGCCATATACACCGATATAAGTAAGGCTTTTGATAGGGTAGATCATAAGATCCTGCTTTATAAGCTCGGTTGTGTCGGTGTTCATGGTACCTTATTAAAGTGGTTTGAGTCGTATTTATCTAATAGAAGTCAAAAGGTTGTTATTGCTGGTTTTGAGTCCTCCCCATTTGCAGCTCCGTCCGGCGTCCCACAAGGCTCAAATCTAGGTCCTAAATTATTTTTGATATTTATAAATGATCTCTCTGATGTAATAAAAAATTCACAATACTCTTTTTTTGCTGACGATTTAAAAATTTATAGACCCATTTGTAACTCCCATGATGTATCCCTATTGCAGGAAGATCTATCACAAGTTCTTCAATGGTGCATAAATAATAAACTGCCTTTAAATATTCAAAAATGTAAATTCATAACGTTCACTAAAAAGAAATCACCAATATTAGCTGCCTATAGCCTGGGTGGTACAAACCTAGAACAAGTGACACAAATACGTGACCTAGGTGTCATAGTAGACAAACACCTAACATTCAATGCGCATATTGATAAAATAGTAAAAAAAGGTCTTGCTATGTTGGGATTCATTTGGCGAAATTGCCGAGAGTTCAGAAATGTAAATGCTCTTAAAATAGCATACTGTGCATTAGTGCGTAGCTCGTTGGAATATTGCTCAACAATCTGGAGCCCTCACTACAATTGTCACATAGATAGGCTCGAAAGGGTACAAAAGCGGTTTCTTTACTATTTGAGCGGACATCAAGGCAAACGTCGCAGTTTGCCGCATTACTCGGACCGTTTGCGACATTTTAATCTCTTATCGCTGGAAGATAGGCGCCACAATGCTGACCAGATATTTTTGTTTAAAATATTTAATAACAAAGTAATCTGTCCTCAACTACTTTCCAAATTTAGTATAGTTATTCCTCGTCAAGTTTCCCGGGTTGTAAATTACCGTCCATTTTATCTTCGTCGAGCAAGAACCAACATTGGCAAATTCTCAATAATAAATAGAATGTGTAGACAGCACAATCAACTTTTCATAAAAGATCCTCAGGCCTTTGATTTGTTTTCATGTTCATTTAGAAGATATAAATCACAATTGTTAAATTTATCTTTAAAATAAAATTTGTAAAAAATTGTTAGACTATTGTACCTATACATAATTTAAAGTTTAGTTTTAGTTCGAAATTGTTTTATCTTTTCTTCTATTTCTATTGTCTTGATAATGTAGAAATGCTAACTAGTAGTGCTAAGTCTCACTTGATGTTGTGATGTATAAGTTGTGTTTTTCTATTATTGGATACCCACTGTGGCTTGCTCTGTATATCTTGTTTTGTAAATGTAAAGTGTGTATCTGTTGAAAAACCTAAATAAATAAATAAATAAATAAATCTTTAAAAGGATCAGGATTTATTCCGATATGTCAAACTAGATGCATTTATTTAGAGCGAGACGGCGAGTCAAGGGCTGACTTCGCCTTAAATTTAATATATAATGTAAAAATATATTGTTACAGCATAACTACGATATTGAGGACTTCCCCTCTGGTTTTGTAAGTACCTACTTCTTATAAAAAATAATGAAATGTCCCGACCTTTAAAAAGGATACAAGCCTATGGCCTCTCTTTGAGCAGCAGTCTACTTTTTACTCTTCGCTCATGACACGGTCCACCTTCTCAGGAAAGTTCACAATATTTGTGGTAAGGGAGAGTTAGTGCAAAGGTGGATACAGGAGCTAGGACACCTTCCCAAACAGTCGATCTAAAACCTATTATCCTAGTTTATGATTATGAGGCCATGTATGAATTCACGGTTCGTTTAAATATATCTACATGTTATCTACTCTCAACCTGCAATAAGCTTATTACCAGTGATCAAAGTATGGATATATGACTTTTTACCGGAACAAAATTTCCGTAACTTAATTAAATATTTTAACTTTACTATTTTAATACATAAAAAATGTATTAATGCTGATCTTACTTGTAAATAAAACACAATTATAGGTACTCTACAGTGTAGAGGAATTCTTTAGAGGGTAGATATAACTCCATTATTTTTATTTACCAATAAGTGATTATTTAGTATTTTATTTTTACTCTTTAATATTTAAAATTTATTATTGCAATTTATTGTGATTAAATTCCATGTGGCATGGTAATAAAGTACCTGATAGTTATAAGTGACCTGTAATGTACAATTATCAATAAATATGTTCTATGTTCTACTGTAATTTTATTGGGAAACTTAAATTGTAAAAATATAATATCAAAGCAACAGAAAATATGTATTACAATGTCATAAAATATAAAAAAAACAATAACAATCAATTTGGCATATAATTTGTTTGTAAAAAATACTAAAATTATTTTTAAAACATGTACAATAAATTAAAATTGAAATATAATTGAAAATTTGCATAGTTGAGTTCACTGCGAAATAACTTATTCCTTTAGATTCAATTTAGTTAATCGAGGGAAGCTTCCATAAAAAAGAAAGGGACTAGTTTTCTAAACTGAACTATCTTTACATCGACGTTAGAAGAATAAATAGTTCACGTTATTCGTAAAAATTGCTGCAACAGAAACTTATCCTTCATCTAAAGTCTCTCCTAATATCTTTTCTTTGGAGGTATTGAAATAAATTATCATAATTTTTTCAATATTTTCCTCTTTTAATTTGTTTCGCTTTACCTGTAAAATCCACTTGTAACTAGAAAATGAGCGCTCCACATCAGTGGAGGTAAGTAGAGCGAATTTAAATTTCAATATATCCGGATCATTTATTTCAATGCCGTATAAAAATAAATTATTTCCAACTTAAATATCATTGAAAAATACCAAATAACTACACAAATAATAACCACTGAGTATATACCAAGACATTAGGTTAAAGCACTTGCGTGATAATAAGAAAAAAGAAATACCGTTATTTTTTGCTGTGACGTTGCTATCTACTGAGAAAAAGAAGAACAAATTTATTTATTTTTTAAATCCTCTAATTGGTAAAATTTATCATAAAATCAATAGACAAAACCTACAGTGCATTTGCAGGAGAACTATTCACATTAAGTTAGAAAGATGTATCGAGTATTATTTTATTTTACTTACATTATTTTCTGTTGTTTACATTAATTCGTATTTTATTTTCTGAAAATAAATGCATAACTTCCTCTAAAAACAAAACAGGAATTATTAAAAGTTTTTATTTGTGAAAATAGTAAAGTTCCGATAATCAAGTTCCGGAAATTGAGTTCCGACAAAAAGTCATATCCATACTTTGATAACGGCGTGCCCCAAGATATTCCGATCACTGCTTATTACAACATCAAAAACGGTTTTACAAGTATTTCCGTTGTTAGTTGTTAGCGGCGGTAGCTCAGGCGGTAGAACGCTGGCCTCTCAATCTGTCGACCCAGCTTCGATCCCCGGTCGGGCCTGCAGTATTTGTGTTCTCTTACAATTTGATGAACGGTGAAGGAAAACATCGTGAAGAAACCTGCATGCCCTAAAAAGCGTGTAATTGTGCCCGAAGTACGGCGATAGGGCTCACCACCCCACGTTGGGACGTAATAAACGTCGGTGAAACACGGGTGTGCCGGATGTGGACTTGCGTTTCACAGTTCACACTCGGGAACGCCTCTGACATCCCCTCGAGGATTCATGTCGTGACGATATGTTTTGTTTTGTTCAGTTGTTAACAGCGACCAGTATTTTTTTCTTTGCTTTGGGCTAGGCAAAGGTTAAGCCCCCTGACCCCGACATTCCATAATTGTTCCTCTTTCTATAAACTACAAGGCCCAAAGAAACTTTTGGTGTCTGCAAAATATGCAAAAGCAATAGAGTAGTAACCAGAATAATTTCAAAAGACAAAGCCATTTAAAAAAAAACTTTTATTTCTGATTGTTTTACATTTAGTAGGGTTTCGGTAAAATAAAATGGACTGATTGATTCTAATTATTAATTGTTTGTGAGGACTGCTCTAAATTCTTACATCTGTTCGAGTATTTCAAGAACGCTTGTGAAGACACCAGACACGAGGCACAAGAGGCCAATGACTGTGATAACCACGTCGGAAGCTAGGCGAAATCGCCCCAAAGGACGATAATGTTGCCACCATACACAAAAGTCCAAAATTGCAGGGAAAATAATCGCTAGACATGAAAGGCAAAAGGCACCAAATAGAGAAATGAAAGGGCCCAACGTCGGCACTGCCATAGCCACACTCCAGGGTATCACCACAAGCGTTATTCGTAACAAATAGTTCATAAGACGCCGTTTCATTCCAATCCATTTCTTCTCCAACAATCGCCATACCATGCTATACGCCACGAAATTCTGCAGCGGATGCGTCAAGAAAATCGCAATCGCAAAAATAATTTTCGCCGCTTGCGACTTCTTTTCCTCTTTAGGAAGGTTCAGGGTAATGGATGCCTTCACTGCTTTGCCATACTTGAGGTAACCACAAACCCCAATCATTGTGTATAGCAATAGAATTATCGCCATGCCAATATTGTATAAGCCGAAAAGTCCGACAAAGCGCTTTGGTTGTTCCATGTTATACTCCAAGGCCAAGACAACACCAACAGCTTCCATCGCAAACAGAGTGATGCCGATGAAAATTGGAATATCTATGATGTCCTTTACTTTTAGTTTGTCAGCGCTCAGGTCTACGTCGTCTTCCATTAGATAAAAGAACACCAGAATAAGCCCAAAAATAGTGACCAAATTGGAAATTGTAGAAATCGGCGTAAGAATCTTCAAGTCACTGGCCATGTTTACTAAAACCAGCGGCAGAAGGATGACGCACAAGTGAATGCGTATAGAGACTTCCCAGCCATGGAAATCGCAGACCTGTTTAATATTCTCCGCCACGAAAACGCAGTACACACAGCAGAGGCCTTGCTGCCAGAAAATCATCACCGAGGTGACGAGCGGTCCTGAGCATTTCGCCATCCAATTTATACAAGCTGGCCCCTGTCCCAACGCCAACATCATCGACTTGGAGTAGTTCTGATAGCCAATTCTCTGCCGCTTACAAAGCTCGTATTGGGCTCCTATCAGGAGATGTATGCAGTAAGTTGCAAATACGCCGATGAAGAGAATACCAATGATGCTGTAGATCACACCCAGTCGATGTACAGCGTCTGGCATGGCTAGGATGCCAGCCCCAATACTTCCTTTTAGCAAGTGAATCATAGTGTCTTGGTACGATGTCGGTTTCTCTACTTTTCTGTGCAAGTGAGGATCGTAAGCCGTTTCACCGTGGTCCCCTTCTTCCCCTCCTGTGATGGTCTCATTGACTCCCGACATAAATTCGTAAATAAACATGGTGTTGTTTTGCTTCTCCTCGCGTATTTACCAAACATAACACTTTTTTTGGGCAGTTATTTGATTTGGAAATCGTAAAATTCTATGAAACCTGAAAAAAAGCAGCTGGCTCAGTGATATAATGACATTATTTTTCTTTTTCATTCCAAAGATTTAATATTTCTTTTTCTTAAATAAGAGTCATAAAAGTTCTATTACACTTTTCAAAAATCTTGACATTATATAGTTTCAAACATGTGGAAAATATAGATTGCCTATTTGCTTTGGTTGGGATATCGCTGCGCAACGGCCAAATTTTAGATCTCGGTGACAAACTTTTTATAAAGTAACAATATATACTTGCGTATGTTTATCTTTTCACTTCAGATTTACCGTTATCCTTAAATAGCACTATCTAACTATAAACTATATATAATATACTTATGTATTATTTTTATTTTATGTATTACTAGCAACTACCTGTATCTATAGCTCGTTGACTTAGATGAGATATTTCATCGAAGCTCGTTGATGACCAGAGAGGTAATAATTCCTCCTATGCTCATTCTCCGTAAACTTTTTAAATCACTTGACGCTGGCAAGACTGGCCATTTTATAAAGCTATTGTTCTGAGTTATAAGGACCAATTGTAAATAAAAAATTGCAATAAAAAAAATACAATCATGTGTCAAGTTGTGTTGGCGGGACAGCTATTGGAGGCCAAACCCTACTCGTTGGGCCAATCGCACAGAGTTCTAAAAATCTAATTAGTATAATATAATATAATAAATTTCGGTTTTCAAATTGATTGTCATAATGGCTATTCGGCTAAGCAAATTAGCCCGTTTGACAATTGAAATCGTACATTTGCCTTGTTTTGTTGTTGATAAACAAAAACGTACGATTTCAAATGTCAAACGGGCTAATTTGCTTAGCCGAATAGCCATATGACAATCGAATTTGAATATCATTGTCTTTCCCAACTACTGGCGGGCAAAAATAACCTGGACACACCCTTACTGCGCCGTCTCAAGTAAGTAAACAACCTGTTAACTTGAATCTTTATCATTACATACAGGCTGCTCCAAGACCAGACATTGCGGACCAACGGGATGAAAATCATCTCATTCCAGTTAGGGTAATGTAAATTGATGAAATACTTAAATTAACAGGGAAAGTACGGTCTGCCAAAAAAGTGTTGAAATGATTATCGAAGGAAATATTTTTCTTTCGCCTGGTTACACGAAACAAACAAGTACAAAATCTGTTAAATCGAGTTAACCGCGTTGTTATTTCATAAATATATTACCTAAATTATACTACTTGAACGTTTAAAGTTCAAGAAAGTTAAATATTCATTTCAACACTTTTTTGACAAACTGTACCAAACTGACCAGCAGAACTTTCCCGATTGTACATACAAGTCTAGCGCCTAAAGGAGTAAGCGTTGAGGCCACATATATATGATATGTGGTATCTTGTTCCTTACCACTTACCGAGTCTTTTGGCAAAATAAGGTGACTCTCGTTTAAATAGCCAAATTCATACCGGAGACTCGGTAAGTGGTCAGGACCAAGGTTTTGTGCCTCTATACAACGTGAAATTTAAGTCATTTTGCTAACGAAAACTGGTGATAGTACTCGTCCATATGAACAACTTTTACTATGGAGCCAACCCTGAAATTGTGCAAAAAAATATCAGCTGTTCCATAGAAAAGTTAAATACCTACTCGATTCAAATGCATGAAATGGACAGCTGATTTTTTTTCACGATTTCAAGGTTGGCTTCATAATAAAAGTTGTTCATATGGACGAGGTGGTAGAGCTGATGCCGGGCTCGACTGTGGAGGTACCACCATCTTACTCGCAAATCCTCCCGAAGTTATTCGTGAGAGAGTAAGAGAACAGCTCTCAGGCAAAACAAGGCGGCCCACCATTGCCTGGGACCGATGGATGGCGGTATATCCATCCCCAATTGCCGGGCCTTATATAAAACAGACTGGTGACGGGCAGCGGCGTCACTGGTGCAAGGGCTTCGGCACCGCGCTCACCAACCCGCCTGCCCAGCGCGTGTGAGTATGGGTATTTCTTTCAGGAGGACCGTCAAGAGTGGCGAAACAGAAAACAGGCTGATGGATGGATATGGACGAGTAGGTATACTATTACGTACTTTTCGTTAACAAAATGACTTAAGGTGGTTAACCGAATCCCAGTGCAAAATGCACATTATAATATTGTTTTCCTTACTTTTGAATAAAAAGTATGCAAAAATTACGCTTTAAAGCAAGTAGCAGAAATTGATTACTAACAGTAGGGTTATTGCATAAAAGTTATGTTATTTTATGCCTAACATTTTGATTACATTCGATTACAACGATAAATACGCTTTTAAGTTTGTTAATCGAATGCAATCAAAATGTAAATCATAAAATGATAGAATTTGAACGTAAAATCCTAATTATTACTAATCAATTTCCGCTAATAGCTTTAAAACACAATTTTTGCATACTTTTTATTCAAAAGTAAGGAAAACAATATTATGATGTGCATTTTGCACCGGGATTCGGTTTAACCACTTTAAATTTCACGCTGTATAACTCACTCAATTGATCTCGTACTAATATATGGGTAGTCCAAATTTTATTTTGCGTTATTCACAGAAAGGGTAATTGAACTATGGTCCTGACCACTTACTGGAGTAAAGTCTCCAGTATGAATTTGGCTATATACATATGAGAGTCACCTTACTGTACCAAGATTCAATTACCCTTCCTGTGTAATACGCAAAATAAAATGTAGACTTCCTATACTATATGAGCCGAGGTTGTTCTTGAACAAATATAGAGGCAAAAAGTTTTTCGTGTTTCTCAAACAGTTCAATTGAACCTTGGTCCTGACCACTTAGCGAGTCTCCAGTATGAATTTGGCTATAAAAAGGAAAGTCACCACAGTAAAATCAAACAGTTTATTATGCTCTGAAGATGTCCGAAACTGATTGCAGAATAAATCTAATGTGTATACTAAGTCAATTTTAAGATATATCTTAACATATATGTCAACTTCGCTTGCAGGCACCCCCGGAATTTGTTTATTCTGTAGCGCAGAAGTCAGACGCCATAAATAAATACAATTTGAGACATCATCCTGTAAATTACAATATACCCAAAGAGCATCTGAGGACTGGAGTAAGTACGGTTTTGGATTGCGCTTGTTTAATCCATCTGCGGTAAAAATTTTAAGTTACTGCGGAGGCTCCTTGCCTCCACATTTATTCTGTGCCTCCACAAAATAAATATGGTATGATGATCAAGGTTCGAAACGTTCGATAATATTTTTGTTTGTCCACTACTTCTTTAAACGTTTCTACTAAAAAATGAGATTTTATAAGAGTAGAACTTTCTGAAAAAAATACATGTTATAAATAAGGCCTTTTCCAAGACAATAATAACAGACGTGACAGAGAAAAATTCGCTACATCGATTAAGATTAAAATCATCATTTGCTCTCATGTGAGTTTATATTAAATCGCGCGGTCATGATATGACCGCTGCCCGGTCAGGGATCTCACTTACTGCAACGATCACTCTGAAATTAATACATATATCGCACATCCGGTGCAAGAACGTCACAAGTGCAATGAAGTAAAAACAGAAAAATTTATAAAAACATACATAATTTGACCATATACCTGGTGCGTAGTTTCTTCTCTGAGGGCTCTTTTGTCTTTGCGGTTTTGGCGCAATTTAGCGAGTAACTGGAGAGACAACGTCTTCGGGTCAGTTGTTCCTCGCGCTTTCGGATGTACATGTGACGTTCTTGCACCAGATGTGCGATGATAAAGTTTAGGACTACTTTATCATATATTAATTTCACTCTGGTGAAAAGTTGATTCCATGAAGTTTTCTGGATTCAAACCGTGCAATAAACCGATAGCATTCAATTAATACTTGAAATTAGATCTGGAACTTTGCATAATATAACTGATATTAGTATAAAGCAGCTGCAGACTGTAACATAAAAATGAAAAAGCCATCAGTATAGCCGCGATTTCAAAATAACTGATGTTTTTGAGTGCGCGGCATCTGATTAGAGTATGATAGACAGTTAAAAAGCAGAAGCGTTAGAGCAGGACTGCGAACTGAGGTATTATGGGCCCTTAAATATTATTCACTTTATTCACCGCACTACTCGGCCGGGCATCTTTTCAGATATGTTTATCTCTTTCGTTGTGCGATGGACATATTACGCCTTATACATAATCAAAACATGAATCCTTGAGTGTGCCCCAAGTGTTTCCGAATAATACAAAATCTATTGACAGGAATTCATATGCTCAAAACTCTTGAATTTTCTAGCAATATTGGAATTCATTTTGGGTGGAAAAAGTAGACCCCGAACAACAGCGACAGAAGGCGCTGCGGTCTTCGAAGATAACAAAACCGAGAGCGGTAAGGCCTTATGATATCAACTCCATTCTGCCTCTTGAAGTGCTATCTATCGGAGATCGGCTCAGCTACTTCCATCTGCCGTTAAGTCTGCTTTTGGAATATGGATATACTGTTTAAATGATCAAAATCAGGACACCAGCTTTGCGAAATAAAACAATAAAAACATTTTGACTCTCCATTGCAGCCATCCTATTATGTAACTTAGTGTCAGTTGCTAGCTATAGTTGCTATTCACCAAAAACAGACTAAAAATTAACTTCCAAAATAACCTTCAAAGGGTATTTAAGTACCTATTTACGAATTGTGACGTCATTTCAAGTGCGAACGTATCCTTAGATAAGCGGATATGTATGTTTTCGACGATAGCCACTTGGTTTAGAAACTGATCTTACGATACTTACAGAATAAGGGGGCTGTTCGTCCACTGCTGGACTTAGGCCTTTCGAAGATTTGCCTCTCTTGGCGATCCTTCTGGAAGAAATGCCCATACTCACACACGGTGGGCGGGCGGGTTGGTGAGCGCGGTATCTAAACCCTCGCACCAGTGACGCCGCTGCCCGTCACCAGTCTGTTTTATATAAGGCCCGGCAATTTGAGATGGATATACCGCCATCAATCGGTCGCATGGTCCCACCTTTGTGTCTGTTTGAAAGCTGTCCTCTTAATCTACTCTGAATAACTTCGGAGATTTCAACCTCTGTAACTCCATCACATCTTAAGTATTAGGTAATTAGGCTGTTAGTCAAACTTAAGGCGCATGCCTACGCTAAATTAGCAATTCTATTTAAGTCAGTACAAAATCGGCGAAGGAATTCGTTTTCCCCGCCCCGCGTCGCACATCACTCCCGGTCTCTGTACCAACGGGGCGTGACCGGGGTGAAGTGCGACGAGAGGGCGGGGAAGCGCATTCTTTCAAGGTGTCTAGTCATTTCCGACGTGTTACAAGAGAAATAAAAAATACAAAATCATTTATTTCGCCAACTTAAACATACAGTGGCTGGAGTCTCCTTTTAAGTAGAAATATACCTGTGATAGGAGACCCCGCTCTTCCGTCATAAGATAAGATTAGAGAATTAAGAAAGATTTCACATAAAACTTTTTGTTTTAGGAAAAAGCACCTGGTTTGGTAAGAGTATTTTTTATTCCTTACCTCAAATAGTAAAGCCTGGATGAAACGAAAACGTACTTAACTATGGAAATAAATACAACAAATACAAACACACTCGTACAAACATACGAACGGCTTATACCCAGTAAAGGTGAACGGGCAGCAAATTTGAATAAATTATTCAATCTATTTCCGAAGAAATATCGACCCTTCGGGTATCAAATGTCATAAAAGCCACCTACTTTTAATTTGCAAAAAAAAATATTTTTAAACACACTTGCTTATAAAGTGGCCCTTATTGCATCGTTCTTAGGGTCATAATGCAGCATATTATCGGTAGAGCGCTCGCTTACTAATCCAGAGGTCATGGGTTCAATCCCCGAGGAGCACACTAATTTTACACACGCTAAAGCTGTATCCATCTAGTTTGGGTGGTAATAATCGTCGTTGAAAAGCAGGTGTACAAAATGTACACTGTAACTTGCATTTCACAGTTGACACAAGGGAACACCTCTGACACCCCCTCGGGGATTTATGTCGTGACGATATGTTTATGTACGTTTGTGTGTGGGTTTTTTTATTCATTGATACAGCATAATAACCTTATTTTACAGGAATCGGTTAAAGCGAGGATACAACCTGGTTCCGAACTATTTAAGGTGATATCGGGATTGACAGAATCATCACCAAAACTGCTTTACGTGATAAATGAAGGAAATAAATGAAATTAATACACCTACAGTTTGTTTGATACTATTTCTGCAAGACCTGTATAAAGATACATATCGTTTTTAAAGCGACTATTCCTGTTGGTGACCTTGTTTGCGTCCCTCACATGATTCTTCCCGCACTGATATCTCGGAAGGCTCGCAGCGAACGCGCTAAAATGCACATAAATAAAATATTGAAATAAATAATTTAAATTATAATCACTAAAATTCTTCAAAAATAATTCTTAATTAAAAAAAAGGGTCTGATTAGTTGGTCATAGATGTCGATTCGGTGTAACACGAATTAACTTATTTGACGGGACTAACCTTATTTTAAGCGTCCTGTCATTGTCTTTTCAATGCAGAAAGAAAAAGACACATTGCTTAAATTAAGTTTAGTCCTGTCAAATAAGTTAAGTCGTGTTACACCGAATCGACACCATTATATCTTTAATTTGACTATGCCCGTTTTCACTAACGACGAACAAGGCGACGCGACGCCTAACTAAGTAACTCCAAATTTAGGTCCTTGCTTACCATAAAGTTCTGTTTCACCAAACTATTTTTACTATGTGATTCCTAACCCAAAATTAGCCTAAATTTTTGATACTTGTCTTTGGTTTTGTTTGTCAAGTTGTCTGTTTGCGGTTTTTTGATGTTTCACAGTACTTTAATAAGGAAGCGTTTCAGAACGTGCGATCATAGTGCGAAATTTCACTCGTTTATTAGAAAGAGACAGATCTATATAGGGGCAAGAAAAACAAAAATCTGGTTGCACCAATCAGGTGGCCCAGTGTGATTTTCGCATTACTCCGAAGCGTTTCAAAACACTTTCGTGCAACTGTCAGGTAACAGTTCGTTTACCCTCGGTTTAACTCGTGTGATTTTCGCTCGTTTCGAAACGGTACCTCAGCTAAACTCGAAATCGCAACTGTCACATGCATGTGTCAGTTTAGTGGTGCCTAAGCATTACGCACCGCCGAATCGGTGTTGTAACTTTAGGTGATTCCTAACGTCGGTCGTAAGTGATGACTTTGATGAGTTAGTGAAACGTGTTTTTACTCCAGGCAACTCCTAAATACATAGGCATCTGATTTAGGCGTCTCTTATGGTTAGTGAAAACGGGCATTGAGTTCCAATTTGTTTCTTGGCAAACTTAATTTATTTATTCGGCTTTTAGTCTTAATTTGGACCTTGTTTTGATATTTATTTCGTTACAGTTCATTATAAAATTTAAAAATACTAATTAAACAATCTCATTCCAGATATTCTGTAGTATTTTTTTATTACATCTGAATTATACCGGACCTTGTGGGGGCTTTTTAAGGTCGCCAGCAGTAATATTCGCCTTAATGCCTTTGAATCCAAGCATTCAAAATCAAAACATTGGTCACTAGTTCTATTTAACTTTTATATGGTTCGATTTTTTAATGGAGGGAGCTGAAAGCTAGCACAAATAAAAGTTTGTTCTTGATAGCATATAGCTGAGCTTCGTCAATTTTTAAGGATAAACTTTTATTTTAGGTTATATAATTAAGCATGCATTGTTATTTTCGAAACAGTTGAAAGTTGAAAGCGGCCCTCCTTCCTTCTTTTGCCTTCTTCCTCCTTTAGTTATATTTATATTCATTGTATTTCGTTAAAGGCAAACCAAACACACTGTGCCTCCCACCAAGTGATCCTGATACGAGTATTGGTTTTAATGCGCATAGGCATGCCACCGTTTTAGTACAAAATTTCATAACCCGTTTCTCGTTGTTTTTCGCAATAGACTAAAGTTTGAGACTTCTATAGTTTAATACAGGTATTTACAAAGTCACAATTGAATAGTCACTATATCACATGCTTTGGAAGGCACCTTATGCTTGTGTCCATCTTTGTGCCCGAAGTACGGCAAAAGGGGATCTCCACCCAACACCCCCGGACGCATGGTCGTACTTATTAAGAGGATATGTCACGCTTGCAAAGGTCACTGTTACTCCATGCGGAACGCCCCGCAGTGTGAGAGGGACGGATTCCGGAAAAAATAGCAAAATGTCGGTTTGAAATTAATATAAAATGAACTAAAATAGCTATCAAAATTTTCAACTAAGAAAAGTTACATAACGTTCAAAATCTATCTAATAAAATATCGTTCAGGTCTGTATGTCATTCCTATTTGTCATACATGAAAAAAAGTGTAGAAGACCTCATTTCAATAATTATTTCCATCGAGCGAAAGTTACGCAATTGCCTTTTTGTACTGAACAAAACTAGAAAAAGGTTCCGAAATTTATACACTGATTTATCAAATTTAGTGGCTTCATCTGAAAAGCATGTAAACGAACTTCAAAAAGTGCCATTTTTATCGAAATAGCCTTTCGGGGGGGTTTAGGAGGTCAGAAAGTTTATATTTATTGCTGGATAGGCATTATGATTAAATTAACATATTCGATTTGTGTAAAATTTAATAGATACAATAATAATAATAATAATTTATACAATATTATCGGGCAGTCTGTTTCGCTCAAATATATTTGAGGGTGTGAGGGAATAATGTTGATTGCACAAATAATAATGTTTTGCACCCAAATTCGGGAATAAATCGACGCTTCGTTGAACATAAATAACATTTAGAGACAGAAAAAGAAATCGAATACACAGTTTTGTACAAAGGCGGACTTATCACTCGAAACGGTTTCTTCCAGCCACCTTTTGGCAATTATCATTTTAACCGAGAGCTACTTAATGCTGTTAAGTTATTTCTTATGATTGTACATGGACGTACAAAAAGGCGAATGGAGTTTCGCTAAACAACAACTGAAGCATTCATATTAAGTCTACTCGCTTGTGCGTACGAGCCTGGCACGCACATCTTCCCATCATAGTAAGTCCACTCACGCTGCCATTGCTATGCTTCAGTGGTTCCTTAGCGGCGACTCCGTTCCGTCTTTTTTTAGAAGTCTATGGATTTTTAAGTGCAAAAGGTGCAAAACTGAAAAAATCTATCCTGTCGATAAGAAACAAAGCGGAAGATTGCGTATATGACAACGAACCTCATATCTACAAAGTGATTTGGCGAGTATTTTAGGCTTGGGTATCGAAAAAGATCGGAATATTGAAGTTATTAGGTTTTTGGTTCTTAAAATCATTCTCTGCTTTAAGCTTGGCTAGAATCACAGCCCCTTCTTTTCTAAAAAGTCTAAGTATTTTTTCTTTCAATCGTTTCATGCCGGACGTTTCCAGAATATTTACCATTTTTCTAAGTTCATCTTTTACTACCCTGGTTTTTTCTATACGCTGTATTTCGTCATAAAAGTATTGCGTGGTCTCGTATTTGTCTTTTAGAAACTCTGTGATAGCTTTTATTTTACGATTTAATTCTTCTTTTTGTCTTTCCCGTAGCATTTGTTGCTTTTTTGATATTCTCGGCTTTTTGTCAATTCTAAGAAATTTCCTTGGGAATGTTGTGTCCAATAAGGGCTTCATCTTTACTTATAAGACCAGCTACGCGTCCTAGAATTATAAATATGTTAAGTAATGGTACAGTGGACGGGTTCCAAGTACAGTGGACGGGTTCCAAGTACAGTGGACGGGTTCCATGTACAGTGGGCGGGTTTCAAGTACAGTGGACGGGTTCCAAGTACAGTGGACGGGTTCCAAGTACAGTGGACGGGTTCCATGTACAGTGGACGGGTTTCAAGTACAATGGACGGGTTCCAAGTACAGTGGACGGGTTCCATGTACAGTGGACGGGTTTCAAGTACAGTGGACGGGTTCCAAGTACAGTGGACGGGTTCCAAGTACAGTGGACGGGTTCCATGTACAGTGGACGGGTTTCAAGTACAGTGGACGGGTTCCAAGTACAGTGGACGGGTTCCAAGCACAGTACAACAAGACTCTTTTCAACTTCAACACTCTGTATCATACCTTTAGTATTTGGATTTCACAAAATCTTAGCGGGTGCCCGTTTTATTTAGGTTGTATGGGTATAGTGTGCAAAACGAGGTCAAAAGAAACTTGAATCCACGCACCAGAAGAATCTTGTCGCACTATAGTTGTAATTTGGTTGATCATATTCTCTATTGATTTATAAATTATCCATCCATCCATCAGCCTGTTTCGTCCACTGCTGGACATAGGCCTTTCCAGGATTTCGCCACTCTTGGCGGTCCTCCTGGAAGAAATGCCCATACTCACACACGCTGGGCAGACGGGTTGGTGAGCGCGGTGCCGAAACCCTTGCACCAGTGACGCCGCTGCCCGTCACTAGTCTGTTTTATATAAGGCCCAGCAATTGGGGATGGATATACCGCCATCCATCGGTCCCAGGCAATGGTGTGCCGCCTGGTTTTGCCTGAGAGCTGTTCTCTTATAACTTCGGGAGGACTTGCGAGCAAGATGGTGGTACCTCCACAGTCGAGCCCGGCATCAGCTCTACCACCTATTATTTTGTAGATGGTAGATGTTTCCAAAAGAAACATTATGTTTTTGGGGCAAATAACGAATGTGTACCTACCTCATTGTCTTAACCAGTAGCGGCTCCTAACCATAGTTCCAGCTTACACTAAATACCTACTTGTATTATTTAGTCTATGGTTCCAACTTCTTTTCAGGGATTATTCCTTTGAAAAGAAAAGCTACTACCTTTACAGGAAGAGTTGAGCAATCTTTCGTATACAATTACACTACCTATATTTACCTTCATTTGTCACGATGGCAAAATATAGTTTCTTCGGATATGTTGCCTCGCTTTCTGATTTAGAATGTAATTTCTCGAAATAGTTGGCGGGCATAACTATAAATTTTGCTAAGCAGCTGTTAAAAAGCATTGCCTGAAATGGGAAACGAATTTAACATAAGCCAGGTCATTGTATCATCGACTTTCGAACTATGTAAATAAATGTATTTTTTACTTTACCAGTATTGGCCTTAAATTATTGTAGTTTTATTATATTTAAAACACAGTTACTAAAAAATTACAAAAATTAACGAAATATTTCGACCCCTTCAGTGGAGTCGTCATCAGTCGAATAAAATAATATTTTATTCGACTGATGAAGGAGTCGAAATATTTCGTTAACTTTTATAATTTTTTAGTAACTGTGTTTTAAATATAATAAAACTACAACGACTTTCGAACTATTAACTATCAACATTTTACAATGCCCAATCGGGTAACACGTTCTTGTTTTTTTTTTTTTTCAAAGTACATTATGTGTATTTCATATGTAGCTCTAGCGGTTTGCCAAAAAATGCTGCAAATGAGGTCAAAAACATTTTTTTATTCTTTATTTTTTTGTTATATGATTGCTACTGGTGAATATAGTCAAAGCTTAAAAGGAGGGTCCAAAGGACTTGTAAAAATTAAAATTAAATTGATTAGTATGGCAATAATATAATTGTACCGATTTTCATGCTTTTAACACAATTTGCAGCATTTTACGGAAAATCGGTATGGACCGTTAAGACAAATGAGAAATTTCCTGGTCACCAAGGTTCAAGGTCAACTAGGTTCAAGGACAACAAGACCATAATTTTTAGGACTCCGTATCTCAATAGAAAAAAACGGAGCCCTTATAGGATCACTTTGTTGTCCGTCCGTCCGTTCGTCCGTCTGTCTGTCCTCGGGAACGTGTGGAGGTATCGAGTTTAAATTAGCACCATACATATACTCAAGTCTACAGTCCCTTGAAGCTGTGAAAATATCAAACTTCTAAGTTAACGCGAAAAAATGATATCCGGCCGTTTATGCCGCAAAACACGTACATTTCGACAGTCTAAGGCTAAGGGAATCAAAATTCATAGGGTATTTCCCGTTGACCTAGAACTATGAAATTGGGCAAATAATACCGTCTTATACTACAAGTATAGGGAAAAATCTGAAAACTATACATCTGTAATTAAATCATAAAAAACAAAGTCTTTAACGGAGCCCTCGGTGGGCGAATCCGACTCGCACTTGTCCGGTTTTTTATAACATGAAACTGCTGGTTTGTATACGCACGAAAAAGTGAAAAAGTTATGAAAAATAAATAGGTTTTCTTACATAAAATAAAAGTTGAAATAAAGCCATAATAATGTTTTTATAATCAGTATTGAAAACCAAGGTTTATGTCTGATTTCCGTTTAAAACTATCGAGTTTGAGTAATAAAAAATAGTTAATTATTTTTAGTATTCCGTACGTTTTATGAAGTAATATTTTTGTCTGTTAATTTGTTTGTCTATCCCGATTTCCTGATTTATAAACTGTTGTACATATTTAATTTTAATGAAAAGAAATCTTAATTCCTGTTGAATTTTTTTAGTGTATTAATTTAAATAATTTAACAATAAGTTAAGGAGAAGGCGGAGTGCAGACAGTTAAAACTAACGAATTCAATTAATAGATATGAATCCAAATCTGCAAGAAATATATAATTAGCCCATCCATCAGCCTGTTTCGTCCACTGCTGGACATAGGCCTTTCCAGGATTTCGCCATTAGCCAATCGAACATAATTATCTTACACGTATGTTACGCCGGAAGCTTCAAATTAGATCAAAATACCTAACCGAAATCAAAGTATTTATACTACGCCGAAATCAAGGCGATGGAATTCGGTAGATGAATAATCAATTTCACTAGGGCCATAGTTTTATTGTAGAAAGTTACGGCCATGCTTTTGCAGACTCTGCATTTGTTATATATTTGCTTCACAGCGATATTTTTGAGAGAAGTAAGTAAAAAACATAGTTATTTCATCCAATATTGGTTAAATGAACTGTACTAATTCTGATATGGAAATATAAATTACATATTTACTGTACACAATATAACGACACTAAAGACAAATCAATGGTTCTTTCTGGCTAATAGATTACAAATTTACCCTCATAATAAATAAAAAGAGAAACTTTAGCTCTGTGTACGTTATTTATTTATTTTGACTAGTGTAAGAGGACAGGAATAGGGACATTCCTGCAGGCCTCAAAACATTTGAAAATAAATTTTCGACAAATAACAGCGCTCGGTGTAGAGTTGTCATTATCGTTAATTTATGTTTTGTTGTTTTAAATAACCTGTATAATAAAGTCGATTCTGAAGGCTTTAATATCAGTTTTTGTGTTACCAAAATTTGAAATTTTCCAAAGTAATATAGCTTCTGTTGTTAACACTAGAGAACTATTTTGGAATGAAGAAAATTTAGTTTCGACAGCACAAAGCTAAAATTAAATCGTTTGTTTTTATGTGGACAAATATTTTTATTTTGTTTTTTTATTTTGACATTTCTTTTTACATATTGACATGAACATTTTACAACTTAAACTTAGCATTTATTAGTTCATAATCTGACTATAAAAAAAAGATAAACTATATGAGACAGGTAGATGATTAGTATTTTAACTTACTACCTCATTAGACAGGTAGACTAAGATGTATTTTTTTCCCTCATGACACAATTTCCTTCTGTCTTTTATATTTTTATCCTTTAGGTATTAAAGTTGAATACATTGTTTTGTATAATTTTATGTAAGTTAAAAAGACTGTAATAGTATTAAGCCATATTGAAAAAAAAATACTGATTAAAAAAGACATGATCTTGTTAAGTTTTTTGCCCTTCTTCTTAGCAAGATTAATCGAATGGGCGGATTAAGGCATTAAATCTATTTATAGTTTATTTATCTATTAACTTATTTATTCATTGCATTATGTAGGTATATACAATATTTTATTTTTTTACTTAAGTTAGTATATATTTGGTTAGGCATTATATTTATTTATGGTCTATTCAGTTTATTTATCAACTTATTTATTAATTGCATTATGTGTAATAATATTATTATTCCAATAAGTCTTTATTTTATGCATGTGTATAACTTTAGTGGCCCAGCTTAAATATAGTTTTTTTTATATATATTTCTCGTAAGTATCATATTTGTTTCATTATAAAATATTATTTTTATACAGATTAGATTTGACATGTAAAACGTATACTTTATGTATCTATTTTACAAATAAACATTTTGAATCTTTGAATCTTTGAATCCAGAATTGGCTAGACTATCCCGCATAAATTCCTAATTTACCAATTACAGAATGCTGCACTACGATACACAGTGCGTCCAGAATTTAGATTCGTTAATTATTTGGAACACAAGTACACACGAGGGGCTCATCCCAGACCAAGCACACTCAAGATCAGGAGACTTATAAAATTATAATAAATCGTTTACCATTGTTTTATTTAAAACTAGCTTTTGCCCGCGGCTCCGCCCGCGTCGAAGAGATTTTCGTGGAAATAAGGAAAACAAAATAATATGATTTTTTGAACGACTATATGCAACGGACACCATGTTTAAGCAAAGCGCTAATAAAGATCAATCAAATAAGCCTAAACTCAAAGGGTCTGCTGTTGTCCGTTGAGGAGATCCTGTACCCATCTTCCAGACCCATCATCAGACCCTGGTCACCATGTTTTACCAAAGTGCTAATAATGACCAATCAAATAAGCCCAAACTCGAAGGGTCTGCTGTTGTCCGTTGAGGAGATCCTGTGCCCATCTTCCAATCCCATCATCAGACCCTGGTCACTACGTTTTACCAAAATGCCAAGGAGTGTGTCAGGATCATTGTAGATGGAAATCTGTAGTCAGATTAAACTCATACAGTTTTCTCGTATGGGAAAAAATCAATACATAAACGTGGCTGTAATCACTTTTTCAAGCTAAATATTAGCAAGAGGTGTGTCCGGATCGTTGTAGATGTAAATCTGTAGTCAAATTAAACTGATATAGTTTTCCAGTATGGGAAAAAATCATTACTTGAAACATAGTATTTAATGTATCTATGCTTAAATCTGGCCGTAGTTACTTTTTCAAGCTTAATATTAGCAAGAGGTGTGTCAGGATCGTTGTAGATGAAAATCATTAGTTAGATTAAATTGATACCGTTTCTTCGTATGGAAAAACAACCGGTTTCATCACGTATAACTAACCATTTGGTCAAGGAACGCCGATAACTCAGCTAAGCAGCGTTTTTTCTCCCGACATGGTTCACAAATATTGAATTTTCAAACTGAAAACTTACTTGTATTAAAATAAAATATAGACAATGTTACTCAGCAATAGTGTGGCTTTTTACAAAAGAAAGAATTTTTAGAATCGGTTCAGTAGCTCCAAAGTTTACCTCAAACATACAAACAAACAAAGAAATCTTTTCTCTTTATAAAAGGTGTTTTTTTTAGAGGTATAGAACTTTAAGTTGGCAACACTTTTTTAACTGGCGGCCATTTTGTCAGCTGTAAAGTGATTTATGTTTAGTTTGGTTTGGCATTTCAACATGAATAGACTGACGCCTGAACAATGCTTCCAAATTGTGCAAATTTATTTTGAAAATCATGGTTCTGTTCGAAAGACGTATCGCGCATTACGTCCAATTTACGGTTAACATAATCGTCCATCAGAGCAATTAATTCAATTAATATGAAACGTTTTTGCACCACGTTTACTCTAAATGATAATACGCATCCACAGAGTTGTCGTACAGTGCGTACAGAAGAAGTCATTGCTGCTATAGAGCGTAGCGTAGAGGAAGACCCGAATCAGTCTATCCGCCACCGTGCACAGGAATTGGATATGTGTCCATCCACTTTATGGAAGATTTTGCGATTTAACGCCACTTGACTATTTTCTGTGGGGATATGTGAAGTCGCAAGTCTACGCCGATAAGCCCGAAACGATTGACCACTTGGAGGACAACATTCTGGGAGTTATTGCCGATATACGGCCACAAATGTTGGAAAAAGTCATTGAAAATTGGACCTCCAGATTAGACTACGTCCGAGCCAGCCGTGGCGGATATATGCCAGAAGTCATATTTAAATTATAATGCCAGAAGGTTGTCTTTCGAATAAAATAAATTTCATATCAATAAAAAAAATCATCTTTGTTTTATTCCATTTCAAAGTTCTATACCTCTAAAAAAAACACACGTTATAATAGTGTAATGTAGATGATGGCGGATGACTCGCCTGGCTGGTGTCATAGACACAGATATCATAATAATATATTACATACAGATAACGCGCGAGTTGAATGCAGAGCAAAGGAATGCGCTATAATGTATAATAAATGCGCTCTCTACGCACACAGCGCTACACAGCAGGCGAGCGAGGGAGGTGTGCGGACGGCGGGGGGACGTGCTCCCCTCCCGACCAGGGCCGTATTTTAAGGTGTGGAGGTAGTCCAGTCAAATTACGGCTAAAAACGGGTTAAATAAACATGAGCGAACACAGTTTGGGCATTTTGAGGATTGAAAGGGGGGTGCACCCTGAGCTTAAATTCCAATTTGAGGGGCTGTAGTGAGGTCAGCTCAAGGTCATTTCGACCGAAACGCGTTTAATTCGATATCTCGAGAATGATCACTGTTAGCCAAAAAATTATAGAGACCTTTTCTTTTCCAAATTAAATTTACCAACTTTTTTATTTAAAACTTTTTTTTCTAACATTAATATTTTTCAACTTATGACTCCCGCAAGGCAAAAATTTCATTTTTTTTCCTATTTTTCGTCGTTTTCTCCCCAACCATTGGATTTTATTGAATTTTACCGATCATCAACGTAAAGATCTTTTAATTATGAACAATTTTGTTCTTAAACTTTTTTCTGTAGTGCCAATACTTTCGTAGTTATATATCATTTTACCGAGCGAATTCCGCGCCATTGTCGCAACGTGTATCCACAGACACACTGTTGCGTGTATTAGTGCAAGTAAGGAACATCTGTCCTCGATTTTTATACCTGGGGTAACCCTCGTCCCATGAAATCTATTTTTAGCCTAAGAAAGGGTCGGGGTAAAGGGGAGTGGAAGTGAGCATAACCGTTCAGTTGTTCAGTGTTTTCTTGGCTTCTACGCAGTGAGGATCAAAAATCGTGTATTTTCGGTTTTAGAATGTTGTGCTGCTGTAAAAAATAAAAATGGAACATTGCTTTATATGCAGCAAAACGTTGAGTGAAGGAGAAGTTATAACGGTGCAAAAAAAACGGATACAAACACTTATAAAAGCCAGCGTGATAAGGGGAAATAAGGAACATGAGCGCATGTTAACCTCTCTATCGAGTATAAGGTAATATTCATTATTTTTTGACCGTTATAAAAATTACTTTTCATCATCACAAAATTTTCCAGTATTTACTCCTGGTATTAATTATTTATTAGGGTGCATTCTTCGTGTCAAAGACATTATGGAGACGAGAGAGCTGCGGCGGCTGTTGTACGGCGAAGTCTGTCGTCAGACTCTTCGTCGTCATCGCGGACACCGACACCTTTACCCGTGCCACATGAAGAGGAATTCGATTTCAAAAACTCGTGCTTTATTTGCACCGAAAAGATTCCGGAAAACGTTCAAGAAACGAACCAACGCGTTCGCCTCAAACAACGAATTCGTATAAGTTCGGTAAAATCATTTTCAGCGGTGAAAAAATCCATATTGTCGATATTGGAGGGCCGAAATGATCAAGTGTCACAGTCGGTGAGTGCGCGTATACGAGAAGTTTCTGATGATGTTGGTGCTGGCGCAAGATACCATCACAAATGCTGGCTCGATTTAAAAGTTAAACCGAAAAGGGGAGTAAAAAGAAGACGCAGTTGTGAAAATATCGAAGACATTGTCGACGCAATATACAATTACATGCTATCGAATGATGATGATTGTCAATTTAAACTTTCCGACATAACCCACCAAATCGAGGGTGCTGAAGAAGTAGACTTCCGTACCATAAAAAAGTACTTAATAAACAAGTACCGCGATAATATCGTGATATTCGAACGACCACGTCTTGGCACATTTATTTGCTTAACGAATGCAGGTGCGAAAATTTTGAGCGATTCGTTTTATAAGGCGAAAAAAAGAAATCCAGCAGAAGAGAGATCACGTGTTGTCGAAGAAGCAGCAGGAATAATACTAGAAGATATTCGAGGCCTTTTGCTGCAAGACGAATTTCCTCCGATCGACGATTTCATGAAAAATATTGAGTCGACAATTCCACAATCGCTCAAAGTTTTTCTTCGCACTTTAATAATGAAATACAAGTGTTCAACGACCAATAAGTGGGAAACTATCTGCACTACCATCGCACATGCCATCATGACTGCAGTTCGACCTCGCCGATTTCATTCTCCCCTGCAATTGGGAGTTGCAACATTTCTGTACAGGAAATTTGCGTCAAAACATCTCATCGACATACTGTCAGCTTTTGGATTTTGCTCTTCCTACAATGAAGTGTTATTATTTGAATCATGCTGTATCCAGAATCATTCTCCAAAAATCGGGGTATATGGTTTTTCCCAGTTTGTCTTCGATAATTCCGATTTCAATGTTAATACAATTGATGGCCACAATACTTTTCATGTAATGGGGGGTATACAGTGCGTTACTCCTTGCGAAGCCGTCTCTTACGAAGCACCTGCCTCGCGGAAATCTACGAAATTAACTGCGGCGGAGATAGCAAAGTTCGGACACATCCCTATCGAGACATACGAAAACCGTTGTGGCCCGAATGAACTTTGTGCCCTCAACATCAATTCCATTCGTCCGATAAATCTGACGATTTCTCCAACGCTTGCCGACTTTTTATGGTTGTATGGCAAGTGGACTGTTCGACCCGATATTGGTGGATGGAATGGCTTCATGCAGCAAGTGATAGCTGAAAGATCATTCAAGAAAACGAGGGTGATTCCATTACCAGTCATCGATGCTCCTCCGTCCAAAGAAGACACTATTTATACCGCGTTACGTTTGGCTACCGAAAAATGCAAAGATGCCGGGCAAAAAGGATGTGTTGTCACTTTCGACCTTCCGCTTTTCATGAAAGCTCACGATATTATATCTGGCGTTGATTCGACTTCACCTGTCGGTAAAATAGTCCTCCGTTTGGGCGGGTTTCATTTATTGATGTCCTTCTTAGGCTCAATAGGAAACATTATGGATGGCAGTGGCCTGACAGAGCTTCTACAGACGATATACGCTGGTAACAGCGTCGTCCATATTTTGTCTGGACATGCATATTCTCGGGCTGTCAGAGGACACACACTGGTTCACCAATCGCTAGCCAAGATGATAATTGACAGCATGGAGAGCGAATTTACGGAAGAAGAGCGAGAAGAACTTGATTCGATTTTATCCGGGCCCGAACGATCCTACATCCTCGCAGAAGCCGAGAATCCTGTTGTTGAAGCCGCGTATAAGAAATTCGAAAATCAACTGAAAGTACTTGAAGAGCTGAGCCCGACCGGAAGACTTTGGATACAATACTTTCGTATGGTTACGCTCATGAAAAACTTCATTGAAGCCGAAAGATCGGGAAATTGGAACTTGCATCTTGACACCATCCAAAAAATGTTGCCATATTTCCACGCTAGTGGCCATTTCTTGTACGCAAAAGCAGCACATATATATCTGCAGAGAATGATGGATTTGCAAGATAAATTTCTTGATTTCGAGCTGCAAGATTTTGTTAATGGCTTCTTTACGATGCACTTTACGGACAAGTCGTGGTCAGGAATTATGTCCGACATGGTAATTGAGCAAAGATTAAATCGACCTATGAAAGTAGCTGGTGGACTAACGCAAGGACGTGGGATAAACTCTCACACAACATCCAGATGGATTCTAGGAATGATCTCAATGCTACACGTTTGTGACGAAGTCGAAAATTTTTGCGGCGTATTCAGCGCAACTACTGAGCAGCATGTTGATGCTAGACCGTCGCGCATTGTGCGAGATAACAGCGACTCAGAAAAACTGGACAACTGGTTGAGTGAGCGCCAACCTTTCATCGAGGCATGCAACTTGCGGTCACTAAGTACTGGTGCCATCGGCGACTCGACAATCAACTGTCATCTTTGCGATGAAGTTGGCGCGAAAATGTTGAACGAGATGATCGGAAGACCATTCGCGACGTACAAGTTTCAACGAAAAAAAAAAGTCCTTCCATTAGCTGCAATTACCAACAGCATCCGCGTGGATGACAATGCGCCAGTTGTTCCAGTTCAGCCGCTGTTATTATTCCAACGAATGACTCTGTCTGAAAATTTGCCAACGGAATTAAAAGAAATCTTAAAACACGAGCTGGCACCTTATCCGATGTCGTTATTCACACAGGAAGGAATGCGCCACGGCACAAAATCTACGTTGTATGATTGCTTCCTGCCGTTAAAAACACCTCCGGACTTAGGGCCGAACCCAAAATTCATTATTGACGGTGGATTTCTTCTACACAGGGTTGTGTGGGGCAGCAACGTTACCTACTCCGATATATGCCAGAAATACGTAGCATACACAAAAAAACACTACGGTACAGACGTAGTAATTGTATTCGATGGCTATCCCGAAGATATTTCCAACTTTGGCACCAAATCTGCCGAACGACTGCGCCGATCCCAGTTGAAGCCATGTGTGGATATAATTTTCACCGACAATATGACCGTCACCGCAACTCAAGATAAGTTTTTAGGCAACGAGAGCAATAAGACCAGATTCATCTCACTACTGAAAACGGTTCTCATCAAATCAGACATAGAGGTGGAGCAAGCCGTAGAGGATGCGGATGGTCTAATTATCAGTACGGCTAAGAGAATTTCGCAGGAGTATAGTGCTGCGGTTGTTATTGGTGAGGACGTGGATTTGCTGGTTTTGCTGACTGCAACAGCCGGCGCGTGCAACAACATTTTCTTGAGAAAACCTGGCCGAGGCAAATCGACGGACGCTACATATAGCCCACACTGCCTCAAACCGATATATGGGCCGAATGCCGCAAAAAACCTATTATTTTTGCACGCCATTAGTGGTTGCGACACAACGTCGGCACCATTCAACCTAGGCAAGCTGAAAACAATGACCGCATTGAAAAAATCTCCGGATTTGGTTTCGTTAACTGAAGTTTTTCTGCAAGACAAAGCAGATAAAACAACTATCGCTTCAAACGGCGAACAATTCATTTTGAATTTGTATCGCAAGGCGGGTGACACGAATTGTACAAATCTCAACGAGCTCCGATATAAGGGATATAAAAAAATGGCAGGCAGTGGGAGGGTTAAATTAGAATCCCTTCCTCCTACCTCTGATGCGGCATTTTTTCACTCGCTGAGGTGTTTCTACCAAGTACAATACTGGCTGGAAAATTATCTGGAACCCGAGGAGTGGGGCTGGCGTCGCACCCCCCGTGGATTGGAGCCAATAACGATGTCATTGCAACCAGCTCCGGATAATTTACTGAGATCGATTGCGTGCAAATGCAAAACCAACTGCGGCAAAGCGTGCGGATGCAGAAAGGCCGGCCTCTTTTGCTCAGTTATTTGCAATAATTGCCAAGAGAACTATTGTTCCAATATGGCCAAGATTACCGACGATGATGATCTTGACGTAATGGACGAGGACGACGTATGCCCCGATACCGCCAGGGCCTTTAATATTCACGAATCACTTCCATCGACCTCGGGTGCTTAACTTTCCGAATTTTATAACCTATTTTTTTTATCAATAAATGTGTGAAACAGTTTTAATTGTTAATTTACTTCTTACCCAAATTAACCGAAAAATTTACCCAAATTAAATACCCTATTTTTAAATAGTTTCATCGATTGACCTTTTTATATTGCGACAGTGGCGCGGATTTCGCTCGGTAAAATGATATATAACTACGAAAGTATTGGCACTACAGAAAAAAGTTTAAGAACAAAATTGTTCATAATTAAAAGATCTTTACGTTGATGATCGGTAAAATTCAATAAAATCCAATGGTTGGGGAGAAAACGACGAAAAATAGGAAAAAAAATGAAATTTTTGCCTTGCGGGAGTCATAAGTTGAAAAATATTAATGTTAGAAAAAAAAGTTTTAAATAAAAAAGTTGGTAAATTTAATTTGGAAAAGAAAAGGTCTCTATAATTTTTTGGCTAACAGTGATCATTCTCGAGATATCGAATTAAACGCGTTTCGGTCGAAATGACCTTGAGCTGACCTCACTACAGCCCCTCAAATTGGAATTTAAGCTCAGGGTGCACCCCCCTTTCGATCCTCAAAATGCCCAAACTGTGTTCGCTCATGTTTATTCATTTCGTAATTTGACTGGACTAAGGCCCCTGGGCAAGAACGAAATAAGGTGGGTGGTAAAAATTTCGTTTTTCAACATTGCTCTTTGTATAAGTATAGTTACATTTCTTAAAAAAGTAAGGTAAAACGAAAAATATAGTTCTCATGGATAAAGCCAATACAAATAGAAAAAAAACATCATGAGCCCTTACACATCTTAATGCAATTTGTACTCACTGTATTTTTATGTATTGTTAGTTAAAAATATGTACACGGTGAGTTATTTATTCGAAAAAACAATTAGTGTACAACATTAAATAAAAACTTGTGGAGGCCCCTCTTGTGTGGAGGCCCCTGGGCTTCAGCCCCGGTTGCCCTCCCCTAAATCCGGCCCTGGTCCCGCCTCAGCCCCCAACTGCGTTCAACTCGCGGGTTATCTGCAATTTTCATATCTATAACGCTTCTCGACACGCCTGACGTGTCACCGAATATTTGACAGACGCCATGCTAATATTTTAAGGGTCTAACGCAAAATCTCGCAATCCAGTGTTAGGTATTTTTCAGTCATGTGACGCACTCACATAGGTAATGTGATTTGCAGCGGTATGTTACAACTAAACACAAATTTGTTTGCATTTAGCATAGCATAGCATTTTCCTGAACTAATATTGTTAACGCATTTTCCTTTCGCTACAAGCACTAAGGCACAGTCAAAGTAAGACAATAATTTCGCAAAATATGTGCGCGTGCGACGAACAGCGACACAAGTTCCTCGTAAGAAAGCCGGCAGGCGACTGAGCTACGGGCGCGAGTTCAGATGACTGAACAGCCTTAACCAAAATCGTGTCTACAATAGATTAGTTGCAAATTCTTTGTCTTGATTTTTCTCTGTTCTATACACATAGAACAATATGATGTGATCGCTTATAACTTGAGAAACAAACATTGATGCAATTTTTCAAACCTGTATCAGATTTCTTTAGGAATCAAATAAAAAGGAATCTCAGCTACTAATAACATAAGTAAAAAATTGTTACCAGTTTAGCTAATATTTATTCCTCCCCATTCCGTAATCTGCACATTATCGAAATCCTCTATTCGAAGTCTTTTCAAACTGGGAGGAAGGCTATCTCCGAAGCTGTCAAATGCTTCATTATACTTCCATGGGAACACATGAGTGACTCCACTGCTGTCATACATGATTGTGGAGTCGTCTTCATGTTTGGTAGATCGCTCTGATTTTTCCTCCTGTAGTCTCCGGTATAAGTCTTCAAATGATGGCTGGGATACTACCGTCCGGCTCGAGTTTTTCATTGCAACTGAAATTGTGAGAAAGATAATGCTTATTTAATTGTCATTTAGAATCAAAGACGTTTAGTTATTGGCAGAATAAAGGCAATAAAGCCGATCCTGAAGCTTTAATTTTAGTTTTAGTGCTGTCAAGACGAAATTTTCTTCATTCCAAAATAGTTTTTAGTGTTAACAAAAGAAGCTTTGGAAAATTTCAAGTTGTGTTTGCCTTCCAGAAATATGGTCCCCCCCCCCGCGCCCTACAAATATGCCGTAAGCTCATATATGTATATAAATTATAAAAGGCAAAAAAGTCTACTTTCTGCTCTTGTAAAAGACAAACAAGTATGTATGTATGTACAAATATTTAAAACTCTTTATATTTTTGCCTTGTATGCAGTAAAATTACGTAATATTATGAAAGTTGATCATCATAATCAAATTCACTAGTACTTGTTTCACTGGTTTTAATTTTAAGACATGTTAATCCCGACCGGTTTCGGTTAATACACCATTCTCAAGGGATTCAGGGATTCAGGAAATTATTAAACAAACATTACGACGAGCCGTTAAAAATGTACACAATGATCATGTCAAAAGGAATATATAAATATTGGTAGGTAAGTCAATAAAAACTTCAGTGATGTCATAGTAAAATAAATTCCCGAAAATGGGGCATTTAAGTCATTTTTAACACAAGTCTATGCTTATTAAAGGCTGTCCGAGATATCATGATATTATGGGTGACAGTTCGTAATTTTCCGCTTCACCTATACTACTCACACCATGCTACATTCACCCAGGCACATAAGAAAATAATAGGTTTTAGAAATCATGTAAATAATTATTGCAAAAACAAAATAAAATGCCTCTATAAATCGGAACAAAAATGTCAGTGCATTCGTTAAATTTAACGAAGAAAAGATTCAGTAAATAATAATGTCTTTTTGCTACGTGATGCGTGGATCGGAACGCTATCCATAGGTACTGACACTACATAATCGAAAATACATCGATGAATCGGTGCGGACATCATATAGGATCGCGTCAGTATGAGTACATCTTGTATAGGGTTTGTGTTTTCGTTGCGGTTGCTTTACCTGCTATTTGTTTTGACGTTTGTTACAGTTTTTGTTGATTTTTTGTTTTGTTATTGGTGAAACACCGAGAAAAACAAAAAAAAATCTTTGATCTCTCAAGCTCTGGAGTTATTGGTTCGTTTAATTTAGTTATTAACAAAAAATAGTTTGGATAATCAAAGATCAATCAAATAAAAAATCGATTTGACAGACCTTGTTAACTTTTTCGATACTAAAAAAAATCGATTATTCACTCGCGAGCAAAAAAATGGAATCGCTGCTATTGAGGTTGCTTCAAAGTAATTTGTTCAGCAACATCATACTTCTGCATACAGTTATAACAAAATTGGTATCGATTTATAGCTTAAACATTCACCTTTGAAAACACGCAAGTCTCAACAAAATAAGGTACTTAGAACAAAAGATATACTGGCTAGAACCGACAGACGGAATCTGGACGGAATCGGTGCACTTCGGAGACCGACGACCGATTTACACTGCCCTCCGAAACCGGCGTTTGACTGGGGTTGACATTCAGTGGGAGCTCAGACAAGTTCGAGGAGTGGAAGCCAGTGAATGGACAACCAGGCGAAGGCTCAAAGAAGCGGACCTCACCCCTGCCTGCTACAGGCCCGAAACTGACTGTGAGACACCGACAAGCGCGACTTCAATTTGCTCGCGAACACCTCAATTGGGACATTGAGCAATGGAGACGTGTGCTGTTCTCTGATGAAAGTCGAATGAGTTTGCATGGGAGTGATAGAAGAGGACGGGTGTACAGGAGGCCAGGCAATCGATTTTCACAGTGCTGTTTTGTCGGAACAGTGGCATTTGGGGGCGGTTCCTGCATGATGTGGGCTGGAATCTCCTTGAACGGGAAAACGGACCTTGTTTTCGTGCCTGGTGGAGGCAGAGGAGGCTGTTTAACATCTGACCGATACATCTCCAACGTTCTGCTGGAACATGTTGTCCCGTACGCAGGATTTGTTGGAGATAATTTTATGTTCATGCATGCTCGTTGTCACACTGCACGTCAGACTACTCAATTCCTCAATGAAGTCGGAATAAGCACCATGGACTGGCCAGCGCTCAGCCCGGATTTAAATCCCATTGAGCATCTATGGGATGAGCTGAAAAGAAGAGTTCGAGGCAGAAATCCAGTTCCTTCAAGCATCGATAAGCTCAAAGCGGCATTGTTGGAAGAGTGGGATGCAATCCCTCAGGGAAGCATCAAGAAATTAATATGATCGATGAAAAATCACTTGCGCAGTGTCATTAGGGCTCGAGGAGGCAATACAAAGTATTGAATAATCAATAAACATCATTAATTAATTTATTTTGATTTTTATTCAATTATTCTCCAGTCGACAATCCTTTCCATTTTTCCCCATCTTTCAGATCCAGCTCAATTTCCTTACAACTGCTGAACCCATTTTAATAAAAAGGTTACCTAACTAAAGGTTAATTTCTAAGCTTTCAAAATATACCTTTTGTTTTGTTATAAGAAACGTTGTTGCTGAACAAATCACTTTGAAGCAACCTCGATAACAGCGATTCCATTTTTTTGCTCGCGAGTGTATTTCGTTAGGGTACATCACTGTAACTGTTAACTTTGAACTGCCACCCATATCATGATATCTCGGACAGCCTATAAATTAGAATAATTATTAAAATGTCAAACGAAATTTAAATATTAATAATATAAATGTCAAATAAAAATTGTGAATGTTAAAAGGTTAATTAAAATAATAAAGCAGAGGCGATTTGTTTACATCTAACTGTTGACTTAGAATTTTATCTGGTTCTTTATGCATTACTTTATTTATCTCCAATGCTTCTAAGGCGGTCATTTTTCTGCCTTTCTTACAGATATGGAGAGGTTTAAAGTTTATCGTTATGTCAAAAGAATGATTTTGGCTGATTAAATGATCGGCAAAATTGGAGTTAGATGTTTCATTACGACGCCAGCTACTCACATGCTCTTTCACTCGTGTGTCGAATGACCTGCATGTTTGTCCTATATTATTTCTTGGCGCAATCTTCACATGTCAGTTCATAATTGCCAAGTGCCAAATGCCATGTTTTCCAAGTTTTACCAAGTGCCGACAATCGCAAGTATAAAAAGAATATAGAGTTGATCATGCCAGAAGCAAATATTAATATTTTTATAATGATATGACATACCTAATTAATATTTTAATAATTTTTAAGCATATCTTATAGTAGTAATAGTTGTCTGGGCTGTTATGGGCTTACGCTTGCCTACTGTTTATGGGTAAGAAAAATATTTTTTATTAGGATTCTGATTTATTTTGAAATAAAATATATTTTTGGTTGCCTTTAATTTGAATCTATCTATTGGTGTGGAATTTACAAGAATTTTATGGGACAACAAAAATTGAGTTCCACAACTGTGGGATTAAAAATGGCCAATAAAATTGATGATGGCTCTTTCTATTACTATGGGATGGCATAAATCAAATCTAGATATTAAAACTAACCTTGAGTCCTGAGTGCATTGAGCTCCTCCTGGCTATAATGTGAGTACCGACAGAGAGCTGAGAACTGACAGTTACCACTCGCAAACCGGAGACATGGCTTCTTTACACTCTCCTCTGATAGTATTGTCTCTGGGTCTGAAATGTGCATTAAAAATAGTAAAAGTAACAAAAGCAGAGAATTCAGACAGCCATTCATAAACTCACACTAGGTTGGGTTTCCTACCCAGGTTACAGCCAGCACAAACCTAATCAAAAATCAAGTCAAGTTGCAACACTGACCATTCCAAAATTGCAATATCACTACACTATAGGATAGGCTGTCCGAGATATATGATATGGGTGGCAGTTCAAAGTTGACAGTTACAGTGATGTACCCTAACGAAACAATCGATTTTTTTTAGTATCGAGAAACTTAACAAGGGCTATCAAATCGATTTTTTATTTGATTGGTCTTTGATTATCCAAACTATTTTTTTTTAAATTACTAAATTAGTTAAATTAAACGAACCAATAACTCCAGAGCTTGAGAGTTCAGTTTTTTTTTCGTTTTTCTCGGAATTTCACCAATAACAAAACAAAAATCAAGAAAAACTGTAACAAACGTCAAAACAAATAGCACTTAAAGCAACCGTAACGAAAACCCAAACCGCATACAAGATGCAACCAAGCCCAATACTCATACTGACGCGATCCCATAAGATGTCCGCACCGATTCATCGATATATTTTCGTTTATGTAGTGTCTGTACCTATGGGTTAGCATTCCGATCCACGCATCATTGAAAAAGACATTACTATTTACTGAATCTTTTCTTCGTTAAATTTAACGAATACACTGAGATTTTTTTCCGACTTATAGAGGCCTTATTTATTATGTTTTTGCAATAATTATTTACATTATTTCTAAAACCTATTATTTTCTTTTGTGCCTGGGTGTATGTAGTATGGTGTGAGTAGTATAGGTGAAGCGGAAATTACGAACTGTCACCCATATCATGATATCTCGAACAGCCTATAGTGTTGAATTTATCAACATCAACTTTGTAGGGTTTTGAAATGAACGCACTTCAGTACTATTGTTTACCATACATAATGAACAGAAAATCACCTCTACTATCATTTATTCAATAAATTTGTGGAATAGTAAAATTGATTTTCTGTTTATTAGCAGACAATTTAAATAAATTTTGTTGTTTGTAACATGTAAGCATTGCCAATATGCAATTTTTCAATTTTTTCAATGCTTCTAAATACTTTGCTCAAATAAAAAAAAAGTAAAAGATAGCAATGTTACTAAAAGTTATATGGACATTCAATATGTAGTTTTGTATTAGCATGTATGTTTGATAGATAACTTTTATTACCTACACCTGTGGGTCATTAATCCTGAAACAATTAAGATTTAAAAGTTCCGTGGTATATCTATATCTACCACACTTTTAATGCGTGCATCAGAGATGGACATATGCTCAAACAATAAACGATCCACCAAGTCTTTTTGGGAGTACTGGGCCTGACTTAAGTAGGTATAAGATACAATATATCACCTAGTGATAAAATACATATTTTTTTATAAATACTTTTGATACTGCATTGTTTCAAAATGTGTTACATACTGATCATCATGACACAAAAAATCTGCTTTACGTGGTTCCTGTTTTCTGACATAACAATAAAAAAATATTGTTGTTAATTTTTTCTGTGTGAATTTAATCAGTGTCGCTAAGTGCACTTAATCTTCTGTGTTGATGGATTTCTGAGCTGTCATAAAAAAAATTGGTAGGTATGTACCATAAAGGTTATAAATGCAGTTGCTTCAATATGTTCCATGACTGACTCACCATACCTCACCTCTATTCTGTGCTGAAGGGTTTCTGAAATTTTTCAAGTTTTCTTTCTATAGTGCCTCCTTCTACACCCCAACTATTATTTACAGTAAGGAACCATTTCAAAACGTGCAATGGTAGTGCGAAGTTTCACTTGTTTAATACAAAAGAGACAGAGCTAAATGCAAGAAGGACAACATCTGGTTTTGAAACGCTTGCGAGTGATTCCAGTGAGAAAAACGTTTTAGAACAGGTCTGGGTGACAAGCATCAGTCTCAAATCTAATTCAAGGGCGGGAAACTGAAATTGCTTTTTGTAGTAACAAAAATACGAGCCTAATGAAACTTTCACAATAATGATTTTCACTTTTTTTCCGTTTATAAATGATGAATACATTTTTAGAGTTTTGAATTTTGTCTAAAACCTGGCAAAACTCCGAAGTGACAACTGTCAGGTAAACTTTATCAGTATCCAGACAGCGACAGAATTCGCACTAGCCAGTGTGATTTTCGCATTACTCGGAAGCGTTTCAAAACATTTCCGAGCAACTGTCAGGTAACAGTTCGGCTACCCTCGGTTTAACTCTGGTCAATTTTTGAACACTCTAGGGTGAAATTCGCATCTCTCCGAGTGAAATTCACTCGATTCGAAATGGAACCCAATTGATAACAAACGTTATAATGTCAAGCTTGAACAGGACACATAATCAATTTTATTTTTCAGGTTATAATAAACAGGTAAGTAACACAAAAAATTCATTTTATGTAGATACCATAGCTTTACCCAGCATGTTATGGGTAAGTACTTACCTATGCAAATAAAATACTGAAATATTGAACATAAAATTCAAATGTTACCTTTGAATTGTTGATAATGTTCAAGCACCAGCTTTTGATGGACCAAACCCTTGTTGTGAGTCTTGAGAACAGAAGGCGTTTCAACCATAGTTTTGTCGCAGTAATCGCAATAATATCTTTTACCCATTTTGATTACCTACTCTACTCTAATTAAAAAACTTAATTAATAACTAATATTTATCTAAAGTAACAACTAGTGACAAGTAAAAAAAAAAACAATTTCCAGTCATTCCCAAACATACTTGAATCGCGAGTCGCGCGCGACTCATTTAAAACAAAAGGTGAGATTCAGAACCCGATAATAGACATATCCCCGATTTCATTGTTGAAAATTTCAAGTTAATTAGTCCTTAGCTTTAAAATGCAGCGCTGTAAAATGTGAAGATTGTCCTTGTTTTCTATTTTTTTTGCGATTCACCTGTGGGTCGCGACCCACACTTTGGGAAATGCTGGTATAGTGGGTATGAAAGTGTCTACCGTGCCGTCAGCGGCAATGTAATAGTATACGTTCAGATGCAGTACTTTGCTGTCAGTCATGTTCACGTGAATAATTTGTCAACGTTCGCTTGATTCGTAGTTTCATACATCGAATTGTTGGTGTTGACGCAGAGGTGAGAGCACTAGGTTTTGGTAACCAGTATTTCGGGTTCAAATCACGTCAGCAGGTCTAACATGGTTGTCACTTTAACACCATTTTAGAACACCATTTGGCAGAAAATATATGGGATTTACTGTCAAATGGTGTTAAAGTGGCACCATGCTAGACCCCTTGAAATTTGAATTTTTGTGTTCTTTTTATTGTTTGTTTTTTTTTGTATATATGGCCAACGAAAGATGAAGTTTAAATACTTACCAAGTTCTTGGGAGTGGAAAGGGTGGGGCAGGGGCTTTGAATACTTACCACGGTAGGGGAGGGGTGGGATATATAAGTCTATACAACACGTATTAAAGCCGATTTTGAAGGGCACACCAACTAAAATTAGCAAGTCTTTTAAACGCTCATAAATCAAACAAATTTGAAAAATTTTTTTTTTAAAAAACATATGACAGCTCTAAAATGTGCCTTGAAATTACCAAAACAAGTTAAAATCACTAAATTGAGTAAATTATGGCTGTCAAACTAAAATTTTAGTTTGACGTTTATAAAATGGTGACTTGAAAATGGCTCTTCGTTTTATTTAACCCTACTTAAGTATAATTTTATGTATGTCAAACTAAAACTAAAGCCTTCAAAATCAGCTTTATTATGTTATTATTTTTTGAGTTCCGTATTGTGTGGCATAGTCAAATTCGATTTTAGGACAAACTGGTTTTGCTTAGGCAACCTCTGCCTAAATTTTATAATGAAGTGTATGTAGGTAACTATACTATCGGACAGACCGACAGACGGATAGACAGCAGAGCGAGAATAATAGGGCTCCGTTGGGCGCGGAACCCTAAAAGGAAGAGTAGAAAATTGAACGAGACAATTCAGGCCAGGCTCTTCCAATGCCGCCATTTGTAATTGCCACGACCAGGGGCCTTATCGCCTTATCTTCTAACTTTGACATCCAACGCAATCGCCTTCAAACGCCGAGATTGGCTAGAAATTACATCATAAATCATTTTTGGCCAATCACGATGCTTTTGAAGGATATAGCGATGGATATTGAAATTTGATGATAAGAGGGCAGGTTTGGTCCAAACCAGCAGGTCCTGGAGCTCAATGAAGTTAGGTCAGATGGATATTAGTTTTGATAAGCAGAAGGCATCCAGCTGAAAGTTAATAAAACTGATCCTACCCGTGTGCTTAGGTATCGAAGATGGTACTGGAATAAAAAAAACCGGACAAGTGCGAGTCGGACTCGCCCACCGAGGGTTCCGTACAAATTGGTAAAAGTTTAAAAATAATCTACAAAAAGATTTGGTCACCCGTACAACGTGATTTGAGGTATGGAACCCTAAAAAGAAACGTTATGTATTAAATTCTTTTTTTATATAAATAACCTAGTCCCCAAACAAATTATCGGTATGATTAAATAATAATGGGTAACAATGAGCCCTTTGTTTACATTCTAATCAAACAAAAGATTAACTGACTTCTGTAAAAATTATGATTGGCTAAACGTAAATACAAAATGTTACACGAGTTAATTAGTAGGTATTATAGTGTTGATTACAAATGGAAATCTATTTAAACGACAAACACGTGAAATAAGGAAAAATGATTGAGAAACCACACATAAAAATCACGAAAATTTCTCTGAAGATTCATTCAAAAATATGCCAGTGGGCCCTTTTGAATTTATGTTTAATGTAATACCAGCAAAGATGGAAGAGCACGTAGAAGTTCAAGCCAAAGGTGACATAGATCTTGAAAATGATGACAAATTTAGAATTTCTCCCATTCTGAAATGCATAAACAAAGGGCTTTCGCACTTGGCACTTGGCCTTTTTTCAGGCACTCCTGAAGAAAATCATCAGCATACATTGGAACTCGGTCTTTTTTCAGGCACTCCTAAAGATAATCATCAGCATACATTGGCACTTAGCCTTTTTTCAGGCATCCCTGAGGCAAATTATCAGCATACTAAACTAGAGTACCGGTCTAACGCCATGGCTAAGTATCGTGTAGTATCCATTCGATATCTGAAGCTTCGTCTATCTATCGTAAATGTCGACAAACCACGAACAGACTGCTGAACTTCACGCTGGAAGAGGCGTGGCAATTTGCTGTCTAGCATACTTACACACCCTGCCCTTAGTGTGAGAAAGGTAGGTAGGTTTTTTCGTAAACTTCCTTGCATTTTTCACGTTTCAAGTTTTATTCTTTCACTGTTCCGTTTCTATCCAATGATATTATTATGAGTGTTTGAAAATGTGTGGCTTTAATATTTACCTAGACAACAAGCGAGAAAATGCCGATTGTTACATTTTTTAATATAAGTATAATAAATATTAGGTACTTTATCACAGAAAAGTGACTCTCTATATGGGGTGTTTTATTCCCGTTTAATGAGGTTTCTTATCCCTGTATCTCTTCTTCTACAGCATCTTCCAGTTAAAATGTATTGGACCAAACTTATCTAGATATCAATAAAAATAATGCAATCTAGAAGAATGAGAGAGGAACTCTTTTATCTCCTTACGTTCCAATTAGTTATATTAATAGATAAATTAGTACAAAACTTAAGATGCAATTTTAAAATAACTGCCCTATTTTATCCTTAAAAAACAAGTATTTATAGACTGAAAATATTATAAATAACATTTATTATTAACTAATATAGCAAGTTTATACAGATTACAGTGTACCTTATTAAAATTGAGATTTTAAACAATGCGTTTCATTATAAAAAATCTATAACTTAGTATCACAGATCATATTCTTTCTTGATAGATGGTATCATGACATAAACCATTTCCATAAAGTTGACTACAGAACCGGAGGCGAAGATGAAAAGTCCCACGATCATAAGTACGACACACTTCCACAGCCTCCATTTGTATGGGCCAAGGCCAGGTTTTTCCCAAATTACCAAAAGTTCGATCAAATTTGGCCACACGAACGCCATGTTGGACAAACAAAAGGCTCCCAACTGAAATACAACAAATTGAGTGAAAATCTTTTACAAAACACATAAATAACACCTAAAAAATACAAATACAAAATATTTATTTCACAAAAAACGCTGTTAAATTACTTTTAGAGTGCATAAAAGAAAGGAAAAACTTTGTCTTTGCCTATCGCGGAACAACAACTTATCAGGTTTGTTCCCCTAGAATTTTATGAATAATTAATGACTTATTTATATTCTTATAGGTACTTAGTTGCAATAAAGATACGACAATAAAGAACCCGTGAATAAAAGTCGTCATTAAAATCAATATGATAGAACTTGTGTCAAATATGATACTTACAAATGCCATCAAAGAACTGATCGCAGGAAAAGTTACAGCCACAATTCCAATGATGATAACAAACGAAGCCCTTATAACCAACTCGAAAAAGAGTGTGTGAGCCTGGTTGACTCTAGGTTTGATGTAGTACCAGCATATGTGGAACGGGATAAAGAAGTTAAGCGCATACGTAGCGTATATCATGCAGGCTATACAACCCTTCAAAATGTTTGGTAGTCTGAAAATATTACAAAGTTGTATTAGCGAGCAACAAAAAGAGTGTTCTTGAAATGTTTAGTAGGTATGTCATTGTCTCAGAGACAATTGATATTTTTTATTGTTCTCTGACCGAGTTCACAAGGGCTACTCTCTGTATTTTGTGTTATAATTAAGTTTTTCTGTATATTGTGTAGATTTATTATAGATTGTCTAGTAGATTAATTATTATGTAAATATTTCGTGTGTATTTTTTTTTTTCATTGTTCCTTTTTGTTTGATATTTTTTATATGATATAATATTACTTGTAGTGTATTTAAGTTGCATTATCGTATTAGGCTAGCCTGTAAGGATGATGTACCTGTTTATATAATAATAAATAAATAATAAATAAATAAATAAATAAAAATTTTAATCTCCATAATTGATCATTTACCAAAAATACTAAGGCATTATTCACCTTTTCTAGGATATAAGGTAACTGATTTTATTTAAAATTATTTATTGTACCTACTTCGTATGTACTTACGTTTCCAAAGGAAAATTAAGCGTAATTGGTGCAACGCATTTCTCTCTATATCCGACGTAGCCAAAAAAGGAGATGGAGAAAACGAATGAAACGATTATAAACATGCCTGAAACATAAATAATGTGGTAAAGTATCATTTTCGTTTCGTGAAGTTAATGGAAATGAAATGAAAAACTAACCTAGAATGGATCCTCCAGGGATAATAAAAATGACTATTAGAGTTAACTTTCTTGAAAATGTGATGCCTAATCTACGTAAAAAGAAAAAAATTCACCACTCAATAGCGCAGCAGGATACTTTTTGGGGTTCTTCATATTATTCGATACGGGGATCGCAACACCACAGCATGACATACTAAAAACTGACATCCCAAAGAATTCCACTAGTTCTCCGAAGCTGGTATAAGGTTTCAAACCGACCAAATCTGGATTCTCCCTCATAGCGTAGTAAACCGTAAGCGCAATGGAAAATACTGAAAAGTAATGAAAAGTACATAATAATAAACCACCACCCACTTGGGCGTCCAGATGGCGTCGGGGTGTGACGACCCCATCGCCCACTGGTGCGTCTACATGGCGTCGGGGTGTGACGACCCCTTCGCCCTCTGGTACGTACAGTGCAAGCAGTCACCGCAGGGCGGCTTGTGGCGAGCCGATGGTGAGTGGCGACACCTCGGACCCTACCTCCAGGGGAAACACACACACACATGCACTTACACACACATACACACAGCGACACACCTCCCCGCCTCTGTGATTGCTTTAACTAGCCGGCCAGAGTGGAGTCGCAAGAGCGGAACCTATGCTCCAGGTTGGAAGTGTAAAATGTCTTAACGCCGGGGGCACTTGCCTGTATAAGGATCTTGCGCCCCGCAGACTCACCTCTCGACAACCTTAGCTGCTTACATAGTGTTGCCCCCTGGCCGCCCCATGGTGACTAGATAGGGGGCCCACAATGGCTATCCTTCTGGATAGTCATCAAGCAGCAAGTCACCATCTGCCAGACTTAAATTTGTGAGAGATTTTTGAGGCAGATGTCCGTTATCTCACTCCATAGCCCTGTTATCCGGCCCATTTAGCATCCCATCCACATAGCCCACTCCAATTCTTCCTTTCTGGCAATAGTTAGGCAACTATGGGGGACTGTCCGTTAGTGTATCCCAATGGTACATAGAGGGAGAGGCCTCCATAGATGCGGCCATCTCACATTTAGATTAAATGGTACTAAGGCCTCTTCAATGTTGGCTTCGGCCCCATGAATGCCTTTCAAATGACCGGGTCCCTATGGGCCCGTGACTGAAAAGTGTACCTACATAATAATAATAATAAATTCACATCTAAAAATAAATTTTCATTTTTGAATGTACGAGTATGCATCCTTCATTCACAACAGCTGTTGTTTTATCAAAATGGATACAAGTGACGATTTTGTAGAAGACATGCCGGTTATATTGATATTCGTATTTCGAACACGAGTACATGCTTTTGATGGCATGCAGGTATACGTAACAGTGTTCTTATTCACCGCTCAGCTATAAGTGGTAATACAAATACTATCCACATAACAATTTCGACCAGCAAGATTCGAACTCAGTTTTTAAAATTGAGAGTCCGGTGTCATACCGACTGACCTACCGCTACGCCTAATCTCTGAATCACCGCTGCTCAAATACTGTATCTATGTATTTAAAACTTACGGATAAATAAGTTTGCTATCAAAGAAAATGGCGCTAGCCACTGCAAATGTGTGATCATAGCAATCATTATCAGAGGGATGATCAAAACAGCAATATACACTCTCAGACCAGGATAACCTGAAAACAAAACATGCATTTAAGATCGTTTGTCCGTGGACACGGAACCAAAATATCCGGGAGACCAGGAGCAGTCCGAAAAATATTTCGAAATCAAATTAGTGACATCAAGAAAACTCCAGAAACTGAAAGCATTAACACGAGACATACATTAGAACAGCTTAAAATTTTCTACCACATTGTAACTATTTATTTTACTGTTAACCAGACCTCACTCAAGATCTACAATATTATGTATTCGCTACATTTTTAGATGGCGAATGCGTGTTTTCCAATTCAGCATTTCCATTTTTAGTTAAACTGGCTCAATACTCCCAATCGTAGAATGGGATTATGCTGTCTCATTTCTTTTCAGCCCCTTTTTCGCCGTTTTATCCCTTTTAATCTCTTGGCTACCTTTAGCAAACAAATAGATGTTGACTCCTCCGAATACCTGAACACAACACTAAAATGTATCTCTACATTACCTTCAATCCCTTCTATAGTATCTTCGGCTTTATTCTCGACAATCTGCTTAATGGTCTTCGCTATAATCAGCTGGTATGCAGCACAGGAACCGAACAAGTCTACACATATTATGACGTCTATTGTATACCTAGAAATGTTTAGAGATTACAGGGGTGCTAAGTAAGTAAAAAAATTACTTCCCCCAAAACTGTTTCGAATATTTGAATAATTTATTGTAAAAATATATAATTATCTCTATATAACTTGAATCTATTATTTAGTGGAAAAATTGTGAGAAATGTAAAATCTGACGGGCATACACTTCTTTAATTGTAAATTCTTGTTACAGTCCACCTTTTTAGTTATGTCATCAACAAAACCGTTCGGTTTCTACTCTTTTTCCACAATCGATATCTTTTTTTCGCTCACTTGGGCCGATTAAAACAATATGTTTAGTAAGTAAGAAGGGTACTTTCATACCTGAAACACTTTGAAAATCTCGCCACTTTTTTGTTAGGGAATAACGCCATAGCTGCTTCGCCGACATCTGAATAGTTTAATTCAAGATTTCTCGTTCTTTTGTATAGCACATTGGTTGATGCGACCAGAATCTATAAAATATTACAAATGTTTGTTGTTGTTCAATTATTTTTGTCCGTTTTTATGGACATATCTTTCATAGATCATTCTCTGAGATATCTTTCAAGGCGCGTCACAACAATAAAGCCCTCTGCTTGTGCTTCGTCATAATCACCAGATTCATATTTACATATATTAATAGCTATTTTGCACCGAAGATGCTGCTGCACGATATGTCTGCCTCTTTGTACTTATTTGGACTATTGGTAGCTAAACTAACAAAAGCATTCGTTAGCTTCAAGCTTGATATTATCGTAAGATTTGTGTTCACTCTTCTACCCCTAAGACCTTTACATTACATAACACGCAGCGCACAGAAAGTGGTATAGAATAATGTAGATAACTTACGTGCATACAATACCCAACAAGTATACCATTAAATATTGTAAACACTATAGAGGGTATCAAGCCCCCTTTCATGAAAGCTACATGTCCTCCCAATATCCCACCTCCTAAGGCTCCTTTTACTAGATGGGCAACAGCTCCTATAAATCTGAAGAAAGAATTGAAAAATCAGTATGGGTGGTGATTGCAGTGACTGCAGCTGCGAACCTGTAATGTTCAGTCAGTCCTTGGATTGTTCAACATTAGTAAGTCTTCCCAGCCTTAGATAGCAAGTGTGAGCTGTTGTTTCCGACTGTTATTAAATCATAATGGTCGAAAGAGGCCTGGAAGACGTTCACCAGCCCCTTAATTCTGTATCGTAAAATCAGTTGCCAACCTATGTCGCCTATCGTCGAAAACATACATATATTATACTTTCGAATTTCGCTTATCTAAGGATACGTTCGCACTTGAAATGACATTACAATTCCTAAATATTTCAATACCCATTGAAGGATATTTTGGGAGTTATTTTTTTATCTATTTTCGATGAATAAATAATAAATAAATGACTTTTTATTTTCAGATTAAAAATCCATAAGTAGGTTAGTGTTAGGCTTAAAACTAGGTTAATAAAAAAAAAGGGAACATGAACCAAATTTATTATTTAAATAACCCAATGGATCGTTCCATCCAGAACTTTTGGATGGGACAATCCATTCGGTCCGCAATCATCTTTAAGATGCCGTTGCCACTGCCCCGTAATCTGAGTAGCATAGAGGCAGTTTTCTTGCGCATTATGGCATAAAAATCATCTGTACGCGCCTCCGCAAACATACCAGATGCACTGCAGAATCGCGGGAGCCGCAACAGCATCCTGAAGGCGTTGTTATATTGCACACGCAGGACGTTGTAGGCTCGTTGCGTGTACTTAACCCACAGGCCGCTCGAGTAGAACGATTGGCAATATGCTTTAAATAGCGTTATTTTAACATCTTTTGTGCATCGAGCGAACCTGCGGGCCAGCATGTTGCTCCTCACCGCCAACGCCCTGCGTTCTCTTTCAATATCGGAGTCGTCTCCGAGGTCCTCCGTCACAACATGACCAAGATACTTGAAGCGGTCTACAACGAATAGCAACCACAGTTGGCAACCGATTCAAAGATACGTAATAGGCCCGCAAGTTGGCTAATAAACATACGATAGAAATAAATAGCTAGTTTCGGACTTTTGTTTTCCAATTTGGTCATAAAATCCCAAAAAGTCAGAGACCGAATCATAACCAACAAACTAAATCTTACGGAGTATACTTCTGCTTTGGTCTGTTAGCGACCCAGTCGTATGCATCTTCTTCAGCTTGCGTTTGTGAATATAATTTGAATTCTCTTTTTGGTCGGGTCTCCTTCTGTAAATATATTAAAAATCTTGGAAGTCGACAGTCATTATATGACATAAACTTATAATCACGATACACAAATTGTGTCTGATTAAGTTTCTTTGCAATTAGTGTAACTTCTTCTGGGGCTGAATAAGTAAGAAGAGTAAATGGTAATTGAATATAAGATGTGCTTTCGACTGATAAAGTGAAATTCAGACTAGAGTCCTGGGTAGCCCAAACAGTAATTTTAATTTGTTTAGCACTTACCACATCTACAGTACTTTGGGTATAACTATCAAAGTCACTTGATGATGCGGTCGGTCTTTAGTCTGTACATATTATCATAGATATTATAATAATAGTATTTTTATACGAAGGTTAGTGACATATTATAGTAAAACTATTGCCTACTGGAGGTTCTTAAAAATTCTGACTCATAAGCTTGCGCTAAAAGAAAAGTAATGTGAAAAAGTGCAAGCAGAAAACCGCACCAATAAATTGGCTGCTGTTCATAAATCTGCATTTTAGATGTACGTACATTTATGAATTGGTTCATCGATGTGTAAGTAGGTTAATCTTTTTAGCTCTCCAAGCATGTGCAATAAAAAATTGTACATTATACTCCCAAAGAGCGTTATTTAACTTTCACAAGTGAATTCGTTGTTGAGGTTTGTACCCAAGCTATCTAAAGAGAAAACTGTAGCGTATTTTGGTAGCCCGCTTGAATCCTATACACGGCAGTTACTTTTTGTGAAGCAACGTTCTGTAACATTATTTTATTTCGTAATAAATGTCTACCTTTTTGTCTACTAACACTCTGAAACGTTGCTCTACAAAAAGTAACTGCAGTGTGGATGAACCTTAACCTTTGTTTGGATTTTGACAGCAGGAGGACAAAAAGGCCTAATGGATGGATTATAAATTATGTTTGAAAATCCAACGAACCTTACCTCTGCATCTATACCGAATATAAATTCCTTGGCGTGTCGATACATTTTAATGTATGCATTTTATCACAATTAAAATATTCTACATGGTGCTACAAGTATTGCAATTCACTCTGACGTTATCCTTCTTTTTCTCATAAAAACAGAAAATTAAGTATATTCTTCTTTTTATGCCATTGTTTTTGGCCTATGCCCTAAATTAAGCTCCGAGCACACCTCATATGAATGGTTACAGTATGTAAAGATACATATATATATACAGCCATTACTGAACCAGGATAATAAAGACAATTTTAGTTAGAAAAAAACTATTAACATCGAAACAAACATTTTAGTTAACATCTCGGACCAAGCAAATACTTGGTCTGAGGTTAATGTGGTCATTTTAAAAACGTTTTTAGTCATAGGTATGACATGAATTTGCATGGTATATATAAGTAATTCAACAACAATATCTTTATCATTAATTCCGTCCATTTGTTCGTCTGTGTATAACGCAAAAAATGAAAACCAGATCAAAACTGGAATGCTACTAAATATTTACATATAGACAGAATTCTGCGCGCATTGTTTATAAGTTTGACAGGGAATTAGCGGAAGGTAATGGAGCGGTGGTTTTGGCACCTGCAAACTAATGATTTTGGGTGATCAGTGAAATATGTGGTTTCCGTAAACGGTAGCTGTCTATTTACACCCGGTATACCTTGACGTGTTGGAGTCGGAGACCACGTCTATATAGCGTCTGTCGTACACACACGTACGTCTGTGGTCGTACATTAGATACGTAAACCGTCCCGACATGAATCCCCGAGGGGGTGTCAGAGGTGTTTCCGAATGTGGACTGTGAAGTGCAGGTCAAATTCCACAGTCTTATATGCACTTTTCACCAACGATTATTACGTTCTATCGTAATAGGTGCTGAACCCTTTTGCTATACTTCGAGCATAAATTGGACCCACATCTTAACGTGCCATTGGAAGACCGAACACTTTGCCCCTAAGGTATTTGAACTCGCGTTCTCTGGCACTCAAACCTCTGGACCACAGAGGTGCTTAGACTGATGATTCATTATCAACTAGCTTTTGCCCGCGACTTCGCCCGCGTTGTATTAGATTTTGTGACATCCCATTGCCATCCTGTGGGAACTGATTTATGAGATAAAAAGTAGCATATGTCCTATTCCATGTCTAGAACTACTTTATGCAAAATTTCAGTCTAAACGGTTCGGTAGATACGGCGTAAAAGAGTAACAAACATCCATCCATCCAAACTTTCACATTTATAATAATATAGTGGGAAGTATTCAAATTCAAATGTTTTTATTTGTATATATTATAATGTAATATATAATATCATTGTTTATATTACATTAGACCGACTTGAAAAAATATATTTTGTATTACCGCTTCACGCCTATCAAGATAATATTTATTTGCTTCTGTATTGATTGAAAAGCGATTTGGAATTTTAATCAAAATACCTATGTACATACCTGCTCACCTTGTTTAATTAGTATAACTGTTTAGCAAAAACCAGTGATTTAATTTAGCACTATCAAAACTTTTTAGAAAAACATAAAAACACTTACCATTTTTTAACAATCCACTTTTACTACACCGTGAAGGTTTATTTGGAAACGTATTAGTCATTCATCATCTTCACTGTAATTTTAATAAAAATAACTATGTTATGAAACGGTTACTATGAACAAGAAGTAAGGAATGAAAAAATCTCTTTCTCTCCGTGTGGGATTCAATATCATTCGTTATTTACTAGATATCGATAAATGGGATATCGCAATTTGCGCAACCTAAGTCTTGTTTTGCGTTTGTGTTAGTGATACTCATTGGCGTACCGAGGGGGGGTTTTGGGGGATCAAACGACAAAACAGAATATTCAAATAAAAAAATTTGTTCAAATGCTTTGATTTATAACAAAATTCATAACAAATAAAATATCAGCTGTTCCATAAAAAAGTTAAATACCTACGCGATCAAAATGTATAAAACAGCTGTTTTTTTTTTGCGATTTTAGGGTTGGCGCCTTAGTAAAAGTTGTTCATATAGACGAGTACTATCACCAGTTTTCATTAACAAAATGACTTAAATTTCACGTTGTATTATGTATACAAGTTGTAAATGCAAAGTCAAGAATCCCTTTAGGGTATGAAAGTATACACGATTCCGATGTCATTACGAGAAAAAAAAATACAACTTGAATTTTCACAAATTCTATAATTTTTCTAGGTTATGGCTACGCAGCTCACCGGCCTCTCCGCACACCTAATTGCACCCCACAACCCGCACCCCTCATCCGAGTGGCCAGCGACCAGTGAGGGTGTCCACGCGATTAGTGTATTTTGAGTAAAGAAAATCGTCTTATTATGAGGTACTGGTACTTTATTTAGAGATCCCAGTATTTAAAATAATATCTTCACCGGTCATACTAACATACCCTTAAAGGATTCTTGACTTTGCTTTTACACCCGGTATAAGGGACGCAAAAATCTTTTTTTGTAATTCTTCGTTTGCATTTTTGAATCGTATTTTTATTCAATGCCAACCCTGAGTTAGTCAGTATAAGAAGCCACAATAGTACATTTTTCTTTATAAATTCGTTTTAATGTGTATGTATTTTATAATTTGATTTATTGATTATGATGACTTAGATTTATTATTTTATATTACCGACCCTATCGATGCATGACATCATTCCGTGCAACTGTGTGCGACAACCACAAAAAATGTGCGCGTGATTGACAGATTGAGTGGAACGGTTTATGTAAGAGTGACCTACTGAATTCTGGACCTTTTAAATAAAATATTATGTCCTGTTTTGTAATACATAAAGCTTCTCCATAACTTACATCCTTATGGAAATGTATTAAAAACCTTACTCATCTAAATGGACAAAAAAATACAAATATAGAACTTGCTAACCTTAAAAGTACTCCTACAAAATCGGCAGAATATGTAAACGATTGTTTTAATACTATAGGTAAGTCGTTAGCTGAGGAAAATGATCCTAGTTTAATAGAAAATAATAGGTACTTTGATTCCTTGCCTTCCCAAATTAACTCCATTGGTATATTGGAACCAGAAACGAATGAAGTAGAGTCAATTATAAACAACCTTAAAACCGAATCAGCTGCTGGATGGGATGGAATTCCAACTAAATTTCTTAAACTAGCCAAATTGGAACTCGTTCCAATAATTACTAAACTTAGTATTTTATCATTTCAGCAGGGAGTATTTCCAACTGCTCTCAAGCGTTCGGTTATATTTCCAGTCTATAAGAGTGGAGATAGAGATGATATCAATAATTACAGGCCTATTTCGGTACTACCTGTGATTTCAAAAATTATTGAAAAATTAATTAATAATCGGCTCATTAAATTTCTTAATACTTATAACCTCCTATCAGATTCTCAGTACGGTTTTCGTCCAGGTATAAGTACTGAGGATGCTATCTTGGACTTAACAAAGGATATAACTAAACATTTAGATAATAAGAAGAAGACCTTATGTATTTTCTTAGACCTCAAAAAAGCATTTGATACCGTCTCTATTTCCACTCTAAAGAGAAAGCTGGACAAAATTGGTATTAGAGGAACGTTTTTAATGTTACTCAGTGACTATTTACATGGCCGCACACAAAGAGTGAAGCTTGATGATAAAATATTTAGTAAGGATGTCCTCACCTCTGATTATGGTGTTCCGCAAGGTAGCGTCCTTGGACCTACCTTATTTTTAATATACATCAATGACCTTACCAACTTAAAATTAACAAATGGACGTGTTTTTTCCTATGCGGATGACACAGCCTTACTTTTTCATGACGATAACTGGTCGGACGTTTTCGAGAAGGCTCAGTGTGGATTTGATAAAGTAATAAAATGGTTGAAACTACATTTACTATCTCTTAACACTAGTAAAACTAATTACATAACGTTTACAATTCGTGACTATATGCAACCAGATGAAAATTTCAGTATTACGGCTCACACATGTTATTCTGAAAGCTGCAATTGCTCCAAAATCAACCAGGTCAAGTCTACAAAGTATCTCGGGATCATTATTGATGAAAACCTATCGTGGTACCCTCAGCTTGAACTAGTGGCAAATAGAGCACGGAAACTAATTTGGCTCTTAAAATACCTTCGCGACTTATCTAATAAAGAACTCATTATTTACATATACAAAACTCTTGTGCAGTCTATTCTATTATATTGCATGTCAGTTTGGGGTGGCACCAATAAAACTAAATTTATCAAAGTTGAACGTGCACAGAGAGCTGTCTTAAAAGTGGCTTTACGTAAAAAAAAAACCTTCCGTACCTATGAATTATATAATGAAGCAAATGTTCTTACGGTCCGACAATTATATATTCTCCAATGTATCTTAAGGATCCATAAAAAGATACCTATAGACACGAACATTTTAAACAAGCGTAACCCCTACTCAGTAATAAAATCTATAAAATACAATACAACCTTTGCTTCTATTCAATTTTGTCAAAAGTCAATTTCAATCTACAACAAAATAAATAGAATTCTAAACATATATGGTATGACTTACAATGAATGCAAAAATAAACTTACAACATGGCTAAAATCGCTGAAATACGAAGACACTGAAAAAGTTTTGTAACACTAAAACTATGGAATATGGATTATTTTATAGTCTATATATATATATATTTTAGTAAAATTTCATAATAAGTATAACATTTTGTACTAGCTTAGATTCGAACTGTAAAATCTCCACCAAACACAATCAAATACTCACACTATACAGATACACACTTAACACACCCAGTCTAATCACAATAATATATCTTCATACGAGTATTTAGATAGCATATTACTGAAATGTCAATTTAACATATTTCTTTTTGTAAATAGCTATAAGTAAAAAAATGTATTAGATATTATCCTTGCACCATTTGATGGCACTTATAAGAAAGAGGGGCTCTTCTAATACAGGTTTTGCAAAACTTACTAGGAGAGACCCACAACTTAATAATAACGAAAATGTAAGGAAATAAAGAAAAATTTTGTTTGTTTGTTTTGTTTGTTTGTTTACAGTTTTGCTTTTGCGATGGACCTACCCTTGAAATTTTGCTTATAAGCTTACCATCACCTGTTTACCCTAAAATGGGTCGAACCATATACTATTTTACGAGTATTAATGGGTTAGCAATACATAGGTAAAACTCGTTTTTCTTAGTTGTACCTATACTTCATCTAAACCACTTATCCATGTCACACATTAAGTTAAAAGGCGTGAATATCAATCAACAGGATAAGATTTAAAAAAGAACTGTTTGATACCTCGAGTTCTAAGCACATTAAGTATGATGTGTTCAAAAAAGATCTGTCAATACTTCGCATCGCTTTTTACTGTCTCGCGGATGACATCCCGCTGCCCGCTTACGAGTACTTACATTAGAGGCATAAGCAAATTACATAACGCCAGATGGCGAAATTTGCCATTTACGTTACGATTTTACAACTGCCAGAAACAGCAAAAATATTTTTATAAACAAATAAAAAATCCATAGGCGTGACATTTTTAAGGAATTTACAGCTAAATTCACGACTACAAAAAATATTGTAATTTTTGAAGCTACAGTAATATTATGAAAATAATATTGCTTAACCATATACATTGTTCTAAGCTGACAATCTGAAGAATTAATCCTTTAAGTTGAATCGTAATCTGAGGATTCCATGGGCTTACTTAGAATAAATATACATACATAAACCAAAAAAATACGATTAAATTAGTTGTTTTATGCATTACTTACAATAAATATGATAAATATAATATGTCTGAGCACACTAGGTAAGAATACGTTAATTAAAGGAAACTATGATAGATATAAAGAGATTCAGAGCTCCTCACGTCCAGATTTACTTTTCTGATTTTCTATACCGCAATGGTATAAATTTAATTTGTTATCTCCTTGTGATGGATAAACTGCCTAGTGTTTAAAAATATAGAAATTTATATCTATCATAGTTTCTTTTAATTAACGTATTCTTACCTAGTGTGCTCAGACATGTTATATTTATCATATTTATTGTAAGTAATGCATAAAACAACTAATTTAATCGTATTTTTTTTGGTTTATGATATTTATTCTAAGTAAGCCCATGGAATCCTCAGATTACGATTTAACTTAAAGGATTAATTCTTCAGATTTGTAAATTGTAGCGGCCATAAGACAATTGTCAGTTTAGAACAATGTTTATGGTTAAGCAATGAGGAGCTCTGAACTCCTCACGTCCAGATTTACTTTTCTGATTTTCTATACCGCAATGATATAAATTTAATTTGTTATTTAAAAGACTTGAAAATAAGTATATTCTGCTTTAGTTCCCCTTTGTCCAACTGAACGGATAAAATGGTGGCACTGAACATATTTGATTCATATGCCCCTCTTTCCTTTCAGATTTATTGAAAAGATGCTATTATTATATTTATAAAATTTAGGATGGGAACATACGGAGGTGGATTAGCCCTCTTAGCCACCCTGGGCCATTCAATACCAGCTAACTTTGCAGCGTAGTAATGTGAAGTTGTATGAAACTTGGCGTTACGTTCGGTTTAACCCGCTATACAAGTATGTCATTTCTGATATTGGAGATTTCAATTTCACACTAGCCTTTTGCCCGCAGCTCCACCCACATTTAATCAATCTTTACCCTGTTTTTAAGAAAACCGCATTCAAATCTGTTTTCAGTCAAATTTTCATACACATTCACTAAATACTCTCTCTACCGCTCTGACTGCGGACGTAGATTAGCCGCCCCTAATAACTGCCCGCCCTAGTCCCGGGCCTTAGTCGGCTTTAGGGGAAATCCGCCACTGGGAATATAGTTCTCAACAAAAACCGTCTTTAATAACATAAATAGTATACAAAGTAACTTAAGAATACCTCTAGTGTTTCCTTTGGTTATACCATAATTCCTTGGTTAGGCATCTATTAAACATTGATACCTATCATAACATAATTTTTTTTAGTAAGTAACTATAACCGCCCCCCTTAATTGCCCCGAGACTTATAAAAGTATTGACACACCTTTTCGGGACACGCTGTTGTGTAACCCACGCTCCACTTTTGAACCATAATACATTGGAATTAGAGTTAAAAGTAAATTATCGTCTGTTTTTTCGTGATTGGAACCTTTTCAATTTTCACAGCTGCCTGTTACGGGATAATCGATTTAAAACGTTCATTGTATTGCAAAAATTACAAAAAATATGCATCACAATTGTTATATTTTCGTGATCGCTCCATTTATTGTTTTGTATCAAACATAAACTTTTCTAGTAAATACTGCGATATAAATAATGTTTTAAGATAAGTACCTATAATGTTTTCTTTGTCCGTGCTTGTGCTGATGATGTCATTTGTTTTAGGAATAAGTAAACCGATAGATGAGATTGTGAGTTTTTAAAACGTCTTTTATTTTCATGAAATAACTTACGCCTTAGGGGTTTATGTTGTTAATATCTTTAAATGTTAATAATACGCATACCCCTTCGAAACTATTATGAGAACAGCTCTCAAACAGGCACAACCAGGTGGCCCACCAAGCTTGTCTCTTGCCGATTTTGTCTCTTTTCAAATTCATTTTAAACCAATAAATAGCGATGCTTAAATTTTGTACAAAATATATGTCATATTTCACTCTTTGATCTCAATATTTCAGCCGTTCGATACACGATTACTTACATTTCCTTCGTTCCTATTAAATTGCAAAGATAGGTCTAAACTATGACCTAAATATAATTTCATTTGAGCTATATTAACTTTTGGACAAATAAAACGTGTACTAAAATAAACGTTGTGAAAAATGTAATATTAAACGGCCGTCATATTAAAAACCCATCCTTCTAATTCCAAAATAATAAATAAAAACAAATCAAAACTGCGAGTTTTCTGAGCGGCCCGCTTGCGCTGAGCAGGATAAACATTATGAAAAATGAAAGCGTTGGAGCAGGACAGATTTCTCTGGATAACCTTGCCTTAGCCAACCTGCATGGGACGGCGGTATATCCATCTGTAATTGCTGAGCCTTAAATAAAACAGACAGGTGACGGGCAGCGGCGTGCGTGAGTGGTGTGAAGGTTTTGGTACAGCTCACCAACCCACCTGCCTTACGTGTGTGAGAATGAGCGTTCCTTCCAGGAGGACAGCCAAAAGTGAAGAATCCTTGGAAAGGCCTATGTCCAGCAGTGAATAGCAGGCTGATGAATGGTTTGCTCTTTAAATTGTATGACGGTCTTGTGATTATTTTCTATCTACTGAGGGTAGTGATTGGCACAATAATTTAGACTTTCAGTATTTTATGTCTGAAACTGTATTTCCACGTACATTTAAAAGTATATTAGTGATTACTTAATAGAAATACTAGCTGGTAGAGCTAATGCCGGACTCGACTGTGGAGACACCACCATCTTACTCGCAAATCCTCCCGAAGTTATTAATTCAAAATTTTTGTTCGTCAAAGCGTTTTTTTTTTTTTCATTTATTTATTTAACATATAGGTGATTTACTTATACTAGGTACATAAATTTCGCAAAACTTTGCAGTTTGTCTGCGAAAACGTAGCAGCTTTAATTGTTTTTACTTAAATTAAATCAACCCTAACTACTTTTGTTTTTTATGAACACACCTTAATACATATTATCACTCACAACTGTCTTGAATAAATAAAAAATACGAATAATTCAGATTGGGTTGGATCTTATAACGTGACAGCAGATTTTGAGATAAATATGGTGATAATAGAAATACCCTGCAGATTTATCCCCCCCAAAAAATATTTTTTCCAGGGAATAAAAAATGAAGATAAGGCGGAAATTGAAGAGGTTGTAAAAGCTGGCACAGAATCAGTAAAAGGATCTGAAACAGATAATTTGAAAGAAGCGGTTTCTGAAAATGGCAATGATGAAGAATCTAGTAAGAGCAGAAATATAGAATTAGAACAGAAATCGGGCTCTGATGTAAGTCGTACAAAATTCAAAAGTTTTAAGACTAAGGCTGATGATTTATTCTTGTTTCAAGTGATATAAGGTGACTTTCGTTTATGCAGCCAATTATGAGGAGATACTGGAGACTCGGTAAGTGGTCAGGTCCAAGATTCAAAGAAACTGTAAGCGAAACACAAAAAAAAATGTTTTTTTGTGCTTTTTATACTAGGTAGTTCAAGAACAACCTTGACTCTATTACTATAGAAAGTGTATATTTTATTTGGCGTCTTTCACAGAAAGAGTAATTTAACTTTGGCTCCGACCACTTACCGAGTCTCTAGTATAAATTTGGCTATAAATAAACAAAAGTCACCTAATATTAAGTAGGTACATACCAAATTTTACCAAAAAGATCGAAAAAGAACTTTTAAATGTCTTTCGTAAGAAAACTTTAAAACTTATAAACAAAAGAGTGTAACTTGCTACTCTGTATGTTTATTACCTCCCACTATAATTCATAGATAAAATATAAATTAGAGTTCATTACGATAACGTTTTCTGCTCTGATCACTTACCTTTAGAAATAAATTGTAATATTAGTCTAGTGCGATCTAAGAAATTTGTTGACGAATCTAGTCGAAATAGAGTCATATGGGGAGAAAGACAGCTTGAATATATTCATAAGTATACTGAGTTATGCAATAGCAAACTAAGAAATTTAGATTTTCCGGATGAGTTTACGGCATGTGCTGATAAATACTGTCACACTTTAGAACATAGGCAAATTATTGACAATTTATATGCACATATTGTTACCTCCATGACAGAAGCGGCCATTGAATCTTTTTATGTAACAAGAGGTAGGAAAAGAAAAGATAAAGGTTGGAATAATCATGTACGAGAATCGCACTCACAGGCTAAACGAGCGTTTGAGATATGGGTTCTGTACGGTAAACCTACGTCAGGAGATGTGTATGAGCAGATGCGTGAAAGAAAAGAGATATTTAAATCTAAAGTGAAATGGTGTCAGAAGCATGAAGAGCAGATAAGAATGGAAATTATCTCCCAACATCGCTCTAAGAACAACTTTGGGAAATTCTCGCAGTCGACGAATAGATTAAATATCAAGCCCAGCTTAGCTGAGAAAGTAGAGAATAAGGTGGATTAGAAAGATATAGCTGATCTTTTTAGGGAACATTTTAAGGTTGTGTCTTCCTTAAAACCTGCGGGTGGGGTGAGCAATGCTGAGGTGGAGGGTCTTACCGGTGAACTCAAAGAACGTTTCTCAGCTAAGGAAATTGCTACTGTTATTAAAAACATGACAAGAGGAAAATCACCGGGGCATGACGGCCTCAGCATTGAGCATTTACGATTCCCTGGAGTCCATCTGCCGAGATTATTATCTATGTTATTTACCTTATGCTTGGGGCACGGATACATACCAGATAACTTAACAAAAACTGTAGTTGTGCCTATATTAAAAAGTAAAACTGGTGACATATCCGATAAAAATAACTACAGGCCCATTTCTCTAGCAACAATATTGGCAAAAGTACTTGATTGTCTTCTTAATACTCGTCTGAGTAAATGTGTGAAGCTTCATGAAGCACAGTTTGGTTTTCGCTCGGGTTTATCGACTGAAACAGCGATTCTAACCCTGAAAAATGTAGTCCGATATTATACAGATAGAGAAACACCTATCTATGCTTGCTTTATGGACCTATCCAAAGCCTTTGATCTCGTGTCATATGAATTGCTCTGGAAAAAGGTAGATAAACTGGGTATGGTTCCCGAGATCACAGCCATGTTTAGGTATTGGTACCGTAGCCAAACCAATAGTGTAAAATGGGGAAATGCTTTATCAGATAGCTATACTCTAGAGAGTGGGGTCTGACAAGGGGGCCTATCCTCGCCGACCTTGTTTAATTTGTACATGAATAGCCTGATTGAGGAGCTGAGCAGCATGCATGTCGGTTGCTCAATCGATGGAAGGTGTATTAATAACATCAGCTATGCCGATGATATGGTGCTGCTTAGCCCTTCAATCAGTGCAATGCGCCGCCTACTAACTAAATGTGAGAACTGTGCCAGGGATCACGGTCTCAGATATAATACAGTCAAAAGTGAGTTAATGGCAGAAAAACTGCTAGTTATGTCCCTCCTATCACTTTAAACGGAAGCAGTCTAAAGAGAGTTAGCCAATTTAAATACCTTGGACATATTATATCTGATGATCTCAAAGATGACCTTGACATTGAGAGAGCACGTAGGGCGTTGGCAGTCAAAGCTAATATGTTGGCCCGCAGATTTGCTAGATGTTCCAACCAGGTAAAACTCACACTTTTTAAGTCGTACTGCCAAACTTTTTACTCATGCAGCCTGTGGATCAGCTATAGGCAGAGGACTTACAGCGCCCTGCGTGTTATGTACAATAACGCCTTCAGGATGTTGATGGGGCTGCCGCGGTTCTGTAGTGCATCGACAATGTTTGCGGAGGCACATACCGATGACTTTTTTGCGATCATGCGCAAACGAATAGCGTCCATTATCCACAGAACCAGTGGCAGTGACAGCGACATCCTGAGGACATTTTCTAGCAAGTTTGACAATCCTATGCTTAAGCATTGGATTGTCAAGCTTTGTGTACGTAATAAAAAATGATAATTTCTAAATAATTTTAAATGATCTATTTATCTTGTGTCTTATTTATTTATTTTAATGTATATTATTCGTGTGTGTGTTTTTAATTTAATTTTATGGGTCCTTGCTACCTGAATAAAGAACATTTTTTTTTATTATTTATTTATTTATGTTTATTTATTATAATTCTGCATGATTTGATTATTTACTTATAAGTCAATCATGATTTAAAATGCGCAAATTAAGTATATATATTTCCGATATGAAAAAGAGCGGTCCTTGTTTCCAGCAAAAAAATATTGTACAAATGTCAGGAGAAACTGAATCAAAAGAAAACATAAAAACTGGTGAAGAACTAGGACCTAGAGAAAATAAACCTGTAACTGCAAATGAAAAAGCAGAACACATAAGTAATGAAAAATCAGAACGTTCTAGTGACGTAAGTAAGAAACAAGTTCGAAGCGTGACAGAAAGCGTTACTTCGGATGCTGAGGTAAAATTTAATTTGCTTGTACCAACGGAGGCACAACATCATACGTATCTAAGCAGTATGGAAAACTTTATTTTTTTTATTCCAGAATAAACTCGGTTTAGAAGAATCTATAAAAGAAAACGCAGAAGAGCCACGATTGAGCCCGACTTCAAATGTAACTAAAAGTGGTTCTGTAGGTGTCACTAGTGATGACGAAAAAGGAAGCAGCAAAACTGGAAATACTGAGCTAGAAAACAATAAAAACAAAAGCAAAGAGAAACTAATCAAACAACGAGTTCTTACTCGTAGTGCTACAAGAAATGAAGACAAAAAAACCGACGTAAGTTTTATACATACACGCTTTTTGAACATTTACGCAATTTCTCTCGCAATTAAATATGTAATTTCATAGTTTTTTTTTCGTTTTGTTTTTTCCTTATAAAACGACAAATTCATATAAAAGGATCTAATAGTATACAAGGTGAAATAGTCAACCGCATAAATTCATACTGGAGACTCGGTTAGTGTTCAGGAACAAGGTTCAAAGATCCTTTTAGCGAAATCATAAAAAAAAAATTTTTTGTTCCCATTACTTCCTAGTTGCCTGCAACCTGCAAAACCAAATATTTTTTCGAATTTCACCTGGAGGGTCATTAAACCTTGTTCCTGATGACTAACCGAGTCTCCAATATGAATTTAGGCGTTTGACTGAATTTTATCCTGTATACTATTAGATCCTTTTATATGAAATTGGCGTTTTATAAGGAAAAAACAAACAGAAAAAAAAAACTATGAAATTACATATTTAATCCACAGTTGCATTTACGCACTTTCGCCATTTCATAGGTAGTTCAATGATTCCTTCACTGAAGAAATTGTAGGAGCGAGAACCAATAAAATCTATGAAGATGGTTTGGACTGCGTCATCGGAATTGAATTTTTTCCTGGCAAGAAGTCGTCCAAATTACGGAAAAAGGGGGTAATCTGTTGGAGCGAGGTCCAGGGAGCGTGATGGGTGTCGGAGACATTCCAATCGCAGTTCTTCTAATTTAGGGTCCGTCACTCATGCAGTTTGTGGTCTAGCGTTGTCTTGACGCAGCAGTGGGCTAGAGCAACCGACCAGCCTTGGTTGTTTAACGGCTAGCTTTTCCATCAAGGTTTGCCATTGTTGACAATACAAAGGACACAAAGGAAAAACAAATGACTGTTACATGAAACAAATTCTATTCTGCAGCCAAAGAATCCCATTTTTATATGTAACAATTACTTTTTTGATATTGTTCTGTAATTGGTCAGTTCCGGATACAAGCCCTTGTACACATATATAAATTCTTCGAGCCGTTTCAGCAGCGGTGATGCCACGATTAACAGACTTTTGTGCTTTTGTTCAATGATCTGAAAAGGTAGTGCCAATTAAGTTGCACCCGCGTTAGCACTTTAAACCTCCCTCATGACTATTTCTATAAGTAGGTACATCATTTAAATTCCTTCACAGGAATAGAAAAAAGAAGAGGTTAAAATATTCAACGAATAATTTCAAAATATCTGTTTTTAATTTTTTAGGTTGAAAACTTTAAATGCGTCTAAATATTGCATCCGCGATAATGAAATCGACCTATAGTAGGTTAGTAACTGTCCTATACAGCGTAGCACCATTACATCACATCGATGCAGTATGTACTTTGTGTTCTTTAGTTTTTTATGTGCAGTTCATAAACGTACAAAAAAGGCGGACAGAGTCGCCGCTAATAAACAATTACAGCATAGCAATAACGAAGGCGGTTTAAAACTGTGTGAGTGGACTTACTATGGAAATAGGCTTACTATGATATGAATGTGTGTGTGCCGAGCTCGGGCGTACTCGCAAGTAGACTTACTATGGGTGCTTCAGTTTTTGGTTCGCCTTTTTGTACTTCCATGGTGCAGTTATGTAACGATGAAATGGGATGGTGCCACGAGTTGAATACTGTTCGTGTTAATTTTGGGAAGGTGGAGAAAACTGATTTTTTATTCTGGGAGGCTGTTTCTGGTGTTATTTGTTTCCCGGTTTACACTCTTATCTATGTTTAAGCCTGAACCATAAGTATGAATTAACTCTCGCACGTTCTATGCTAGATATCAATTAGGGCTGATTATATTTTCTAAAATTCAAAATTGAATCACACTGATATTATAAATGCGAAAGTTTGTGTGTGTGTGTGTATGTTTGTTACTCTTTCACGCTGAAACGGCTGAACGGATTTGGATGAAATTTTAAATGGATATAGCTTATATTAGGTGGTAGAGCTGATGCCGAGCTCGACTGTGGAGGTACCACCATCTTACTCGCAAATCCTCCCGAAGTTATTCGGGGGAGAGTAAGAGAACAGCTCTCAGGCAAAACCAGGCGGCCCACCATTGCCTGGGACCGATGGATAGCGGTATATCCATCCCCAATTGCCGGGCCTTGTATAAAACAGACTGGTGACGGGCAGCGGCGTCACTGGTGCGAGGGTTTCGGTACCGCGCTCACCAACCCGCCTGCCCAGCGTGTGTGAGTATGGGCATTTCTTCCAGGGGACCGCCAAGGGTGGCGTAATCCTGGAAAGGCCTATGTCCAGCAGTGGACGAAACAGGCTGATGGATAGATGGATGGATGGATAGCTTATACCCTAACTTAACACATAGGTTACTTTTTATCCCGGAAAAAAGCATGTCGTTAAACCGAATAACATGCGGGTGGAGTCGCGGGCAAAAGCTAGTTACAAATAGGGCTGATTATATTTTGAAAAAATTCAAATATAATCATGAAAATACTGATGGAATTTTGATTTGTGGAGATGATATGTTTGGGGACGGGTGATGCGTTGCTAGGGAAAGAGTCGCAAGTATGTCTGTGTACGTGCAATGCGTTTTTCTTCTCATCCTCATAGAATGCAATACCTGCATGTGCTTGCATTCTAGGATGTAGTCGCAGTCCTACAGGACATGTGCTATTTGCTTTATATATTTGCTTATTGTGTAGTGCAGGCGCAGTCACAGCTCAAGATTTTTGGGGGGGTCTTTCAAACTTTAACAGTAAAACAGGTCAAGCAAATAAAGTTTTTTTTTTATAAAATGAAAAGTCTCAGACCAATTTTATTGGGCATGCGGTCGCCGCCACCAACCGCGGTCCGTGTTGTCAAATTTTTTCTTGTTTGCACAGATTGAACTAATTTTTTAAAATTCTTTTAAATTTGTTTGAAATGTTCGTAAACTGCCAAAGTTAAGGGGATTTTTTTTCGAGTTAACGTGAATGATTTTGGGGGGGTCATGATCCCTGTGACTCCCCCCCGCCCCCCTCGGACCGCCACTGGTGTAGTGTGCGTTGATAGTGGTTCGGCATCGGGGCCGGTACAGTAGCGCGATGAGGTTTCGGGTCATATAGTGACACTGATATACTAGGTGAAATTAAATCAACCGACTAAATTCATACTGGAGACTCGGTTAGTCATCAGCAACAAGGTTTAATGACCCTCAAGATGAAAATCGAAAAAACAAAATTTTTTGTCCCGTAGTGCCTGCACTAGGATTTGTACTTAAACTAGTCCAACCAGTAAGGGAGCAAAAATATTTATTTTCCGAAATTGGCCAAAAGGATGACTGAACCTAGTTCTTGATCACCAACCGAGTCTCCATTATGAATTTGGTCGGTTGATTTAATTTCACCTTATATAGGAATAATACTGTTGGGATGTCTATATACCGGGTGTAAATAGACTGCTACCATTAAATGAAACCACATATTGTACCGACCCTACTGAACCACTTTTCCCAAGAGTCATACCCGCGGCCACCCTTAGTTTCGGAAATAATTGAGTTCCAAACAAAAATGCGTGAACCCTGACGCACCGACATGCGGGCGATTTTAGAGAGAGCGTCGTCCGTGAAACCGCTGCTACGAGATAAAGTCTTTGAGTTACAGTTGAATACCTTTTTCTCTGAAGATTGGCGCGGGTTTTTTTTCGAATAGTTGTTCTGTATGGCCAGTAGAGTATGTGGTTTTATTTAATGGTCGTACTCTATTTACATTCTGTATAGTGACCTGTTTTTAGGGTTCCGTACCTCAAAAGAGAAGAACGGAACCCTTATAGAATCACTTTGTTGTCCGTCTGTCTGTCCGTCCGTTTGTCCGTCCATCTGTCAAGACCCTTTATCTCGGAAACACGTAGAGGTATCGAGTTGAAATTAAAACCATATACTTAGGTTTACATTTCCTTGAAGCTGCAAAAAAATCAAACTTTTAAGTTAATGTTAGAAAAAAGATACAGCCGTTTATGCCGCAAAAAGTGTATACTTCGACACTCTCAAGGGAATCAAAATTTATAGGGTATTTTCCGTTGACCTAGAACTATGAAATTTGGCAAGTAATACCGCCTTATACTACAAATAAAGTAAAAAATCTGAAAACTATACGTTTGTAATTAAATCATAAAAAAATAAATGAATTAAATTTCGTAATATATTTATAATATATGTATACAACACAAATTTGTATGGAACCTTCGGTGGTTGAGTCCAACTTGCACTTGTCCGGTGTTTTTATAATAAATACACACCCTTTATATATATATTTAATATCACACCCTTTTTGGTAGAGAAGCCAAATTAAAGAATGGTAACTTTCGTTGGACTGAACAGTTTTATACCGACAAGTGGTATCGTTGGAATGAGCATGATCTGCTGATTGTCAGGTTGCATGTGAATAAGTAAGTTTTTGACGTCACATAGATGGCGCTTCTTGGTGTTCGATTTTTTAGATTACTGCGATAACTATTTATCCAATTTAAGCAAACTAGGTCTCAAACGACAGATAATCAAATGCTTTAGAAGTAAACAAAGAAAAGAAAAGAAAAACTAACTTTAAAGTTAATTTATTTTTAACACTCGTTAATTTATATTAATATATTGATGAAGCATCGACGGAAATAAATCTTGAACATTATGTAGTAATAAAATAGACCATTATGACAAAAGTTTTCCAATTTTTTTTCTGTCAACTCTTCCTTTGTGCAGTTGCAAGAAATAAAGTTCAAATTTTTAACTTCTCCCGTGCTTGACCATCAATCAAAGAAGCCCATTTTATAGATTCATTAGGTATAGGTAGTATCTCATCACTTTTTCTTGTAACTGGTAAACCAATAATGCTTCTGAAGTTTGTCGTAGTCCACCATCACTATTAATTATTAATGGGATTGGTGACGTAGCTCATTTTCCAGTATTATTTTCATGTGAATGTGACGTCCTTTTTCAAATCATCTGGTGAACTAGTCCATCGGTGTTTAATGAAATATCTTTAGAGGTTTTCTTGTTTGCTACCTATGCAAGTGTTTGGAAGTCTTAGATTTCACTTTCTTCAAGGGCTGTAGAAATCAACTTTTTTTCCATTAATCGAGAAGTCAAAAATTCTTCAGGCCACGGTAAACCACGGTTCTGAGGATTATTAACTCCATACATTAGTCGAAGTCCGTTTTTGTCATTTCTAAGCAGTCTATAGCATTAGGGCAATCCAAAATAAATTAAAAAAAATAAAAATTTGCTGTCTCAAGATACCTATCAAAAAGGGTATCTTGAGACACACAGGGTTTTTGCGTCAAAACTCGTGTTAGACGGGGATTTGTGCAACTTGAGACACTTTTTTATTTAAAAAAATCATCTTTGTTATAATGAGTCTTGGAATACAAAAATACAAAATACAAAATACAAATACAAAAATACAAAATACAAAAATATTTATTTCACACACATGGTAACATTTACAAAAAATTCAGTAGCTCCCAGACTAGACGATGGGTAGTCTGTTCCGTGGGTGCTGGTAGGTTGGTTAATCAAAAGTTTTGTCTTATATTTGGACAAGTGATAAATGTGTTATTTGTGAATAAGGTGATTAAGATCTATAACCTTAAAACTTATTTTAACCTAAGCCTAAAACAAAAAGGAACAAAAGCATTTTTAGGGTCTTAATCTAAATATCTAATAAGGACTCAACGCTACTAAAGAAAATAAATAGTTACCTATATATAAAGAATATGTATAAATTAAGCGAGTGTTTATATATAATGGAATAGATAGTATTGAAATAAGTAATGAGTATGTATGAGTAATATATATATATATACATATATAAGAGCATTATTTACTATTGATATATAGAAAATAAGAGAATATTCAAGTGTATGATATCTGTTCTCCAAATATACCTAATATATTTTCAGTATCGACATAATTTAAGTTAAGAAGCCATTTTTCAATTTTTCGTTTTGCTTCATGTACGGAAGCCAGTTTTAAATTGCATTCTTTAGCGACAATATTGTAGATATGAGGATGTAGGTAGGGAGGAAATCTTTGTGCGAATTTAGTTTTTGTCGCTGTTATTGTTGTCCTAAATACTCTTCTTCGAAGCAATTTATCGTATTCGGGAGAGTTAATAATTTTTCTGTGTTGGATTAGTGCTGCTCTAAGGATAAAAAGTTTTCTGATAGTTAAGACACCGCATTCTCTGTAGAGAGTTTCTGTGGGATAATCGATAGGTTTTTTAAACATTACTTTTAGAATTGACCTTTGCGCTCTTTCAATTGTGATAATATGTGTTTTAGATGAACCACCCCAGCAGCTTATACAGTAATTCAGAACGATCACAATATGACAATTAGGAATAAAATTATGGCAAAAAAAACAAGTTAGGAGCAATTAAATTTACGGATTACTTTTGGGAAAACGTATCGTCCCCTAGAAACCTTGAAATGCTCTATTTGGTACAGTATTTGCTCCGAAGCCACTTCTTGAACATCTTCGACCACTGGAAAGACAAATGTATCCCCAACCTTGTTAGATTTTCTCATGAATTTGATTTTGACTACTCCCCTTTTCTGCAAGTCTTTTACTTCATCGATAAACCTTTTCTCTGTAGGTTTTTGGTTTTCCGACCTTAAATAAATTTGACGATCACAAATATGAAACACACGATCTTTTTATGTTTTGACTCAACCTAGTAGTTAGCCTGCCTTTATTTCTTTGCATGAATGACGCCATCCAGTCAGGTCCTGATAAATTGTTAAAAAACCTTTTTTCAGTGACTCCCTTTCTGTCCAAGAATTATTTGATTAATAAGCGGATGTCATATTTTATCAGTGGAAAGCCTCATTCTCCAGTCAAACAAATACATTCGACAATTGTTTTTTCACCATCACTATTCGAAAAGGGATTATTGGTTCACCAAAAACAGTGAATAAAACGCTTTTTTCTTCACTGAGTGAGAACAAGTAACTTTTTAAACTTTTTGGATAGGCAAAGGCATGGCAAAGGTATCTGTGACCATACAGCCATCTTAAAACATAATCACCCGAGAATCTATAAACTAGAAATCTTGCAATCACTACATTTTATGTTCCACAAAAATGCCCGAATAAAGCATTTTAAATTTGGAACAAGCGTCAATGCACAATATAAAAAAATATCTTACCAAACGTACTGGCCGGCCGCTTGGAAAAAAGACCAAAAAAAAAAGAACCGCCATTTTTATGTTTTGTTCTCTTATTAATTTACTATGTACCGATTGGTTGTAAGTATAATAAAATTTGATTCAAATAGTTAATATGGTACTGTTTATTTTCTCATAGTCAATGGTGAAAAGTAGAGTACATAACTCGTGAAAAAAAAATTCCATCTCGGCTCTTGGATCTCTCGCTCCGCTCAGGATTCTACTCTAGAATCCCTCGCTTCGCTCGGGATTCAACTTTAGAATCCTTCGCTCCTCTCGGGATCCACCTTTGAGCCTCGAAAGAAATTCCCTTTTTTTTCACTTGTTGTGTAATCTACTATTTCATCATTCTCTGAAAAAACCGTTGGACATCCAATATTTCCTAGTATTTTTGCCTCTGCTGTGACGGTTAATTGTTGCTCGAGGCTCTCGATTTCTTAGTAATTTAGCCACTCTTGACCGCATGTATGGCTTTTTTGAGTTGGTCTCTAAAGTATAGGTCACATACTCGTATGTTCGACCTCCTAGCGTCCTAAGCTTCTTACGCGGCATAATAATCCTATGTAAATAAAAACGAAAATTTAAAAAAATATTTTTTTCCTCTGCACGCCATAAATAATAAGTGAAATGTTACCCAATTTATGTCTACGGGAATCTTGTAGTTCGACTTTTGAGACTAACTAGCTAAATTGAGACACTGTCTCACTTTACCCCGACTTACCCCCATCCCGACAATTTATTTTTTATTAATTTCTGTGGTTGGTACACTGAGAAATCATGTCTAGACCAGCTTTAGGAAATGTCAAAGTGACAGATCGTGTTAATTTCAACAGAAAATAGTAAGAACGCTTACCTGCACAGACAAAGTTTTCCGGGTTAGTTTTTGCTGTACTTTTGCACAAATTTCAAATAAAGCACTGTAAAAATATAAAGAGACGCACGACGATTTAAAAAACGTCTGCGGTTACGTGAAAAAGTCTCCGAATTTTCGAAAACAACTGTCATAAGCTAGTGTTTTACTTTGTTACCATATATCATCAATAAAATTACCTTTCCAAATGTCCCAAGTTAGACCCTTGTCTCAAATTACCCCATTTGACGGTAGAAATCGTAATAATCGACAAAATCTAACACAATGAGGCGCCATCTTTATGACGTCATATAAACTAATTTCACCATTCCAGAATGCGACAACATGCATCCTGATAATAAGTAGACCACGCTGATTCCAACAATTACCACTTGTCGTTATAAAAATTTCAGTCCAACGAAAATCGTAAATAAGCTAGTTTCTCTAAATTGGCCTCTCTACTATTTAATGTTATGTGTTTTCTTAAGCATATTTAGACAAATCTTATTAAATTATGTTAGAGTTATAAATTTCGATCAATTTAAAGATTGTATGGGTCGAAGGTTATAAATAAGTATATAGTAATACAACAGACTAAAAAGAGCTCTGCTCACTCTTATTATCTACATCTACACTATTATATAAAGAGGAAAGATTTGTTTGTTTCTTTGTTTGTTTGTTTGTTTGTACGTTTGAGGTAATCTTTGGAACTACTGAACCGATTCTAAAAATTCTTTCTTTTGTAAAAAGCTACACTATTGTTGAGTAACATAGGCCATATTTAATTTTAATACAACGATCCTGACACACCTCTTGCTAATATTAAGCTTCGAAAAGTTACCCGATTCCAAAAATGTTTCATTTTGTAAAAGGCTACACTATTGATGAGTAACAAAGGCCATATTTAATTTTCATACAACGATCCTGACACACCTCTTGCTTTTGTCTGTTTGAGGTAATCTTTGGAACTACTGAACCGATTCTAAAAATTATTTCTTTTGTAAAAAGCTACACTATTAATGAGTAACATAGGCCATATTTAATTTTAATACAACGATCCTGACACACCTCTTGCTTTTGTATGTTTGAGGTGATCTTTGGAACTACTCAACTGATTCCAAAAATTCTTTCTTTTGTAAAAAGCTTCACTGTTTTTGAGTAACATAGGCCATATTTAATTTTTATACAACGATCCTGACACACCTCTTGCTTTTGTATGTTTGAGGTAATCTTTGGAACTACTGAACCGATTCTAAAAATTCTTTCTTTTGTAAAAAGCTTCACTGTTTTTGAGTAACAAAGGCCACATTTAATTTTAATACAACGATCCTGACACACCTCTTGCTAATATTAAGCTTGGAAAAGTTACCCGATTCCAAAAATGTTTCATTTTGTAAAAGGCTACACTATTGATGAGTAACATAGGCCATATTTAATTTTCATACAACGATCCTGACACACCTCTTGCTTTTGTCTGTTTGAGGTAATCTTTGGAACTACTGAACCGATTCTAAAAATTCTTTCTTTTGTAAAAAGCTACACTATTGTTGAGTAACATAGGCCTTATTTAATTTTAATACAACGATCCAACACCTCTTGCTAATATTAAGCTTGGAAAAGTTACCCGATTCCAAAAATGTTTTCTTTTGTAAAAGGCTACACTATTGATGAGTAATATAAGCCATATTTAATTTTAATACAACGATCCTGACACACCTCTTGCTAATATTAAGCTTGAAAAAGTAACTACAGCCAGGTTTAAGCATAGATACATTAAATACTATGGTTTAAGTAATGATTTGTTCCCATACGGGAAAACTATATCAGTTTGACTACAGATTTACATCTACAACGATCCGGACACACCTCTTGCTAATATTTAGCTTTAAAAAGTGATTACAGCCAGGTTTATGTATTGATTTTTTCCCATACGAGAAAACTGTATGAGTATAATCTGACTACAGATTTCCATCTGTAGTCAGATTATACTCATACAGTTTTCTCACTTCTTGGCACTTTGGTAAAACATGGTGACCATGGTCTGATGATGGGACTGGAAGATGGGTACAGGATTTCCTCAACGGACAATAGCAGACCCTTCGAGTTTGGGCTTATTGGGTTGGTCATTATTAACACTTTGGTAAAACATGGAAACCAGGGTCTGATGATGGGTCTGGAAGATGGGTACAGGATCTCCTCAACGGACAACAGCAGACCCTTCGAGTTTGGGCTTATTTGATTGGTCTTTATTACCACTTTGGTAAAACATGGAAACCAGGGTCTGATGATGGGACTGGAAGATGAGTACCGGATCTCCTCAACGGACAACAGCAGACCCTTCGAGTTTGGGCTCATTTGATTGGTCTTTTTTAGCGCTTTGCTTAAACATGGTTTCCGTTGCATATAGTCGTTCAAAAAATCATATTATTTTGTTTTCCTTATTTCCACGAAAATCTCTTCGACGCGAGCGGAGCCGCGGGCAAAAGCTAGTTAACCAATAAAATGGATAATTTTTTTTTTTTACTTTTTTGCTTGCTTTATCAAAGCTACCTTATATATAATCAAATTAATTTAACCATCAAAATTTTCATTTCATTTATTTGGTTTAGTAGATGATAGACACTGTGGTTTCAATCATTGAATCTCCCATAGAAATTTGGGCGGTTTAATTAATTTCACCTTCAAAAGATTCAAAGATTCAAAATGTTTATTTGTAAAATAGATACATAAAGTATACGTTTTACATGTCAAATCTAATCTGTATAAAAATAATATTTTATGATGAAACAAATATGACACTTACGGGAAATATACAGGGTGTAATTGCAAAATTGAATGTGAATCCCTTTAGGGTATGAATGTATACACGATTCTGATGTCATTACGAGAAAAAAAAATACTTTGAATTATCACCAAAAATTCCATCATTTTTCTAAGCTATGGCTACGCAGCTCACCGGCCTCCCCACACACCTAATTGCACCCCGCAAACCGCACCCCTCATCAAACATTAGTGTATTTTGAGTAAGGAAACTCGTCTTATTGTGAGGTACTGGTACTTTGTTTAGAGATCCCAGTATTTAAAATAATATCTTTACCGATCATACTAACACACCCTTAAAGCCTTTGCTTTTACACCCGGTAAAAAAAAGTATATTTAAGTTGGGCTACTAAGTTATACACATGCATAAAATAAAGACTTATTGTAATAAGAATATTATTATACATAATGCAATTAAATAAATAAGTTGATAAATAAACTGAATAGACCATAAATAAATATTATGCCTAACCAAATATATACTAACATAAGTAAAAAATTTAAATATTGTATATACTTACACAATGCAATGAATAAATAAGTTAATAGATAATATAAATTATAAATAAATTTATTTAAAAAAAAAACAAATAAATTAAACTTAAAAATAAAACAATTTGTAACTTATCCATAGGTTTACATAGAAAACATTCAGAAAAAATAGTATTTCTACCCTCCGTGCTAGTAAAACTGTAATACGGGTAGCTTTCCCGTCCTTTAAATACAATATTATTTCTTATGGTAGTAGTGCAAGTCGTAAAGTGCAGGCAATATTATATTTTATTATTAATAGTTCATGCATACAATAAAAAAAATATAGATATATTAATAAATAATAACATAACATAACAATAATAATACATTTTATCATAATTACTTATAAACCAAGTATTTATCTTAAATATATTATATAAATATTTATAATAAATACGTACAATATGTGTATATTGTAATTTATAATTTATGACATGTTCTGGGTGTAAATTACTTTTGAATGTCGAGTACCTTTTCAGTAGTGTCGTAGTTTAATTCTCTTAGGTAATTATTAATAATATTCTTAAGAACGAATTTAGTGAGGGAATTTAGATCAACTCGTTTGCCAATTTTATTATATAAGTAGGGTCCTAGAAATGAAAAAAAGTCTTGAGCAAAACCAGTCTTGTAAAGAGGGACTTTATATACCGTATGGGTTCTTCTTGTAGAGATAGGGGGGGCTGTTGGTACAGTATGCTGCCTTATAATTAAACATTTAATATATAACTGTCGCACGGTTAGCACAGAGTATTCCTTGTATAAAAGATCAGTAGGGTATAAAAACTTTTTAAGGTTCGCTACTTTCAAAACAGCTCTCTGTGATCTCTCTAATAGTAAGTGAGTTTTCTTTGCGCCTCCCCAGCTAGTTATTCCATAAGATATTATTGATTGACACAGAGAATAGTATACAGATTTTAGTGTTGGGATATCACAAACATGCCTCATAATTAATAAATAAACTATAAATAGATATAATGCCTAAATTCGCCCATTCGATTAATCTTGCTAAGAAGAAGGGCAAGAAACTTAGCAAGATCATGTCTTTTTTTTTTGTTACTTGTATAAAAAACGAATTTTCAAATTTATAATTAGTCGAGATAATTAAATGGTTTATTTCAGAGAAAAAGTAATGCAGATGTATTGGTAGAAACAGCTTTAAAAGATGATTCTTCAACAAATTTAAGAAAATCTGAAGTACAAACTATAAAACACTCTAAAATACCTAACCAAGAAAAAAAAAACGGAAGGACAGGTGAATCTATAGATATAACACTTCAAGATGTAAGTGCAACAAATCAATATAATCAACCTGCAAATTCAAGATCAGCAGAACATGATAGTTTGAAAGATAAAAATGTGTTGAACCAGTCTGCTGAAAAAAAATCTTCCGTATCTTCTGATACTGTGACTGTCAGTGTTACCATTGATGAGAAAGATAAGATTGCGTCCCTTGAATCTCAATTCAATGATAATTCCAACAACAAATTAATCGATAAACTTACCAGTGAAAAGGCTTTGCAAAAACGTTCTCGAAATTCTTCATTAAGAAATGGAGAAATGGTTTCAATATCAAATGAAGATACTAGTTTAAAAGAAACTGACGAAACTATAAATGACTTAAGGCGAGGTTTATCTGACAATGAAGATTCCAGTCCAGAGAGAAGCAAAAGTAAACATACCGTTTTCGTGGATGCACCCACCAGGAGAAATAATCGTGATGAAAGCCTAGATGACCCGAAAACGACTCAAGACAAATCGGCTCTTCCATTTGTGGAATTTAGTAATGAAGATGAACAAAGTGACACTCAGGAATTAGAAATATCTCGGTCTGCAAAACCACAGAAAATCCAACTAGGATATCACGGGCATATCACTGATGTACCTATTACAGCAAAAAGAAAACCACTAGATTTTCCTTTTAACAACTATAGTGGTGGAGCGGGTAAGTTTGATATCCCATATTCTATATTTATTTTTGGCATGAAAAAAAAAGTAACAAATAAATTATATTTCAGGTATTCCACAGCTTCAAAATGTATTGTTGCAATCTTACCATCCACTAGCTCTTAGACCTTTGCCACAAAAAATTTTTATAAGCCCTCCTCTGCGTGTTTTTAGGTCACCTACACAGGATATTACAAAAATAACTGCTGATGAAACTATACTACCTAATTCACCTGGATTCCCTCCTGGATTTACCTTACCCAACAAACACACTTTTCCTCACTCTGGGTACAACCCTCAAATTATTCCTCCTATTGAGACTTTAAACCACAACATATTAGCTCAAAATGTACATTCTCCTATGGCAACGCAAAACCATCCCATGCAAAAATTTAAAACACCAACATTATTACAAAATCCGTATAACCTTGTTCCAAAATCTGGGAATTTTGATCATTTTGAAGATTACTTAAATACAGACGACGACAATCCCAAAATAGAAGATTACAAATCCATTGATCAAAATGCATATATTTACCATAGCAAAACTTTGAACGCAAAAGCTCGAGAGGGTCTACTTCCCACAAATTTGCAAGAAAAACTTACAAGAGCATCTAATCATCCAGAAATGTTGCAGATACAAGGGAGCCAACGCACTTTCCCAAATCTTCATAAGTTTTGAATATCATCTAGATGCTATGCTAAAAATATTTATCTAAGTATGTATATTACATGGCTAAGTTAATTGAACTACTATTTATAAAAATATAGTATGAAAGGGTTATTACGTAACGGAACAACTAATCCTAGCTATGATTTACTTGTTAAATTGTTTGTAAAACCAGGGGCCTTATTGTCTAACTTTAAATCTATCGCGATACCTTTTAATTTGACATTTGTACCATACTTTAAATGTCAAAATCAAAGGTATTGCGATTGATTTAAAGTTACACGATAAGGACCCTGGTAATCATTAAAACGATATATTTTATTAATTGTGATAATAAAACACAACTTTTACTTAAGTAAATGTATTTGGTATTTTCCTAAATGTTGTCTATCAATCCTATTAAATTAGAATAAGTTCCAGCTACAAACAGTAGAACTCCTATAAACATAACGAAGATATTCTTCCAAAGTCTCCACTGGAACTTGCCGAGACCAGGGTCCTCCCAAACAACGAGGAGTTCAATAAACGCTGGGAAGATGAAGCCCATGTTAGAAAGACAAAAGGCACCAAGCTGAAAAAAAAGATAGGAACCATTTTTTTCTTAATGTTTTGTAATTTGTACATCATATGTACTAATTCAGCGCTTATCATCATAATTCATAAATGCTTACGGTAATATATAAATAAACATCTGACGAATCGATATTACCTGTACAGTGAAGAACATGTCAATACTTTAAACGTTCTACATTATATATAATATAATGGTCTCTATAGTGAAGGATATAGAATAGGTACAAAGTCCAATGTGTATAATTTGATGTGTTCTTTATTTTACACTTGTCATAGATATCTCAATAGTACTACAGACCATTCACTATAAGAAGTCCCCTGGCTTAGGAAATGGTAGCACTGCATATAATGTTGCCAATGGCTCACGTAGCATTTATACTTCTACACATTCATAATATTTACTTAACTGCGTTTTTTTATATAATGATTACACTATGTATTCTTTAATTAAAATAAAATGTACAGAATGAAAAAATCAAAATTATCAGTTATTTATTGATTTGTATTCCGCAAACAATACGTATGATCTAATGGTATGAATATCTCTACATGTATCTCTGTACTAAAACGGTATTTTGTATTTCTTGTTCTAGCTCGACGACGTTTGTTATAAATCGTCGAGCTCCCGTTTTTTACGTTTTTGACGATTTTTTCCAGGCGACTTAATGTGAACGCTTTTTTCCGAAATTGGCTTTATGTTTAAAGCTGGTATCCCTATTTTACTAACCCGTCATGGCACTGACACGAGATCGAACCTGATCGAGAATAATCACCGTGCATTCTTTGCATTTTCTCTTTCACAAAAGGCGTACCTTCAACACAATGTCTTTTGCACTATTATTCAACGGCTTTGGCAATAATAATACATAATTTATCAAATAATTTTAAAAAATATGACTGTTAACCACTTGGCAGCAAAAGTTTGATAAGCAGTGATGCCAACAATGATGGCAAGGGACAAGTTATGATGAATTGTCTGTACTATTCTAGACACTAGTACAGTCGGGCTAGTACAGATAGTGGAGTTAGCTGTCACCTGCACAATATCTCCCGCCCACTTACCCTTTCTCGTCAAAGCCTCGAAAATGCGAAAAAACCCACCTTCCGTACTGGTCCGAACTGTACTTTCAATGTTTTCTGTCTCGTCGTTCCTTGAGACATTTCTCTGGGACTTAGAAAAGCTTAAGGATATAATAGTTAAACTAGGTAAAGACCAACAAAAGATAAAGTAACATACCAGTCCCATCAAATTTCCAATATTAGGAAAGGCTACAGCGATGGCAGTAATCACAATAATGAACATGGCTCTGTAGACCCTTTCCCAGAACCAATGGCTGTTCTTGTTATGTTTCTTTGAGACGTAATGCCACACCAGGTTAAAGGGTGCCCAAAAATTTAGGGCATACGTCACAAATATCATGATGGCCATCAAGTATTTGAGGATTATGGGTAATCTGAAAAATAAATACAAACAACGTATTAAATGAGTCATGTGATGAAAATTATACTACCCACTTAAAATAACTATCAATCTTAAAAATAACGATCAATTTTACAAACTAAAACAATCAATTTTAAAAAACCTCGAAGAAAATGTTAACTATCCATGGCTACACATTAGCGACATGATGATAGCGTCGTATCTGTCTCATAAATACAGGTTTTTCAAAACTTACAAGGAGAAACCCACAACCTAATGATATAAAAAATGTAAGGAAATAAAGAAAAACAATTTTTTTTTTTAATATAAAACAAGGCATGAATTTCGTACATGTCCTCGTATTATATGAATAAGAATAAGATATTTATTCACCATATAACAATGTCCGTTATAAAAGGTTTGTCAATACATAAGAAATTTACACGAAATACAAAATATGTACAATATACATACACAATGTAATTTATAAAAATTTACATAAAATAATGGCTTAAAATAAAAATAAATTAAAAATGTCATAATTAAAAATAAATTTATTTTTTAACTGTATAATCAGAAAATGAACATGTCTTTAGCTTTAAATTCAAGAACTCATTAATTGAGTAAAACGGTTTATTTTCCAAAAAACGTTTCACCCTCGTTTTAAACTCCAAGAGCGGCAACTTTGAAATAGCTGTAGGTATTTTATTAAACATAATTAATTTAATATATTTTCCTTGTTTTTGCGTCTTTTTTAGTCTAGTTTTTGGTGTTATGAATTTCTCTTTATTTCTTGTATTATATCTGTGAATGTCCATTTTTTTAGGTAAATTGTCTTTTTGTAAATAAGTTTCGATCAAAGAGTTGTAAATAAATAATGAAATTACGGTCATAATTTTGTCTCTTTTAAAATAACTTCGTACAGACGTACGTTTGTGTAGTCCGTTTATAATTCTTATTGCCCTTTTTTGAGAAATTAGGACTCGTTTTATATCAGCTCCATTTCCCCATACTGTGATAGCGTAATTTATAATAGATTGAATGTAGGCATAATAAACAGCAATGAGGGTTTTTCTGTTAACAAGAGACTTTAATTTTAGTAAAGCGTAGTTTGCGCTTGCTAGTTTTTTGCAGACTTTATTAATGTGGGCCGAGTGAGTCAGAGTGCAATCTATGATATAACCTAAGAAAGTAGTCTCCTTAGCATGAATAAAGTCATTTTTATTTTTTCTAGTTTTATAGGACATAATAATACTTTTGTCATTATTTAAAATAATACCATTAGCTTCAAACCGTTCTTTCAGTTTATCCAAGATTAATTTGGTTTTTTGTTCGATACCTAATAAACTACTATCCTTTATACCCACATGAGTATCGTCAGCAAATAAGGAAACGAAAGCCCATTCTGGTAGAGAGCTAGCCAAGTCATTTATATAGATAAGAAATAATACCGGTCCCAGAACTGATCCTTGTGGAACTCCTATGTCATTTATTTATTATGTGCATTATTAGTTGATTTATATTAAGTAGTTTCAAAATTCCGAAGAGTCTTGTTAGATCTCGGTGGACATACTAGATAAATCATAAATTCTCTAGAAAAAAGTTGCAGTGACAGATAGATAAATGCAGGATTTGGTACATGATAGGTTACAGCACTCTAAAAACAATGTAGGGATGACAAAACTACAACTTACATTTCCGAAGGAAGGTTCAGTGTCACAGGTGATCTACAGTTTTCACCCCAACCCCAATAGCCAAAAAATCCAACCAAGATCACAAAGGACACAACAACCGACATACCTGAAACAAAATATGGCATTCTTCATTCAATTTACCGTAAATGTATTCGTCGGGTATAACCATTTTATTCATGCTCAAAATGTTGACAAGTTGAATGGGGTCATAAAAGTACACAGGACTCCATAATAATGTCACTTTTTGAGATATGGGTAGGTGCAACAGCGTCTTGCTTGACCTTCCCGATTTCGGACGAGGCCAGGGTACTGGACTGACTGCTCAAATTTTTAGTATAATTGCTAAACAAAATTGATCCTTTTCATGTTTTTGACAGGTTTGTTAAATTAAAAGATAAGACATATTACATACAATTTACACCGCCATACGCGACATATTCCTTTCCGAATCATTTTCAAGCGAGTGAGTGTTTGTTGCATGTAAAACAATAGTCATTCTGTGACGAAATTCCTAAAGACACTTAAGAATAACATAGACATTTTATTTTTTGGCTACACTTAGTTCATTGAAATGGTATAAGAAACTTGCCTTCGCCTTTTAGGAATTCATCAGACTTATTTCTGTGACCAAATCGCTTAAGGATAATGTTATTTAGATGATATTTTTATTATCGGGCACAAAAATATGCTCACCAGAAATAAGCACAATGGGGAACTGTGACGGGTCTTTCATGTTGTTTTCAATAGGCAGGGACACCCCCACCCCTTCCATACTGAAGACCACAATCCCGCAAAACTCAAAGAAGCCCATAACATCTTTCCAGGCCGGCACGGATTCTATAGGTGGTGCTTCACGCTGGCTATAGTATACCGTTGCACCAACGCAAGCCACTGGAATAGAAACAGTTGATTTAATATAAGTGAATAGCGCCTTATATAATAATAGTTTACAATTAATGTGGATTGATAAAGTTTATTGATTCTAGTAAGATTTAACGTTACATTTTACGACAGAAAATCGAGAAACGAAGACAGCCAATGATCAAAACATCTTATATTTAAACTTACCAATAAAAACGTCAGCAATAAGAGTGAAAGGCGCCAAGTACTTGAGCGTTGTTATCATACACATTAAAAGAATTGGCACCAGAAGGCCTAAGATATAAACCCTGAGGTGAGGGTTTCCTTCATCGGCCACCTGAAAAATATTAACAGAGATAAGAAACAGTGGATTGTTAAATCACAACGTAGTTCTATAATTTTAATTTTGAAAAAATTGAGTTTCATTCTTGGTTCACCATTATTCAGTTCAAGCTCTTGTCTGGTTTTTCCAAACCAAGAATTTACTTATGTCTTGTAAATAATGAACTTTATTTTATGATCCGTCAAGGAAATGGTTTAAAATAATATGTTATGTTAACCATATTTCATGTGTTTTTTATATGAGTCGTGAAGTCTGTCAACCCTTTACGATAGCCTCAGGCGATAGAAGCAGCCGTAGTTTCGTCATATTATTTTCCTGAGCTCATAAAGATCCAAGATACACTGGCGTTCCCATTTCGGTTGAAGAGGATAAACCTATGGGTGTTATTAAAATATACCATCTGTCCTGCTTACTCGAATAGGTTTGTCTCTTTCACCCATAATGGAACCTGGTACATCCAGACCCAGCCTATTGGTTACAAACCTCCTCTGTATTTTCCACCAGTTGCTTGACGGTTTTCGCGATAATGATCTGGTAAACACAGCAAGCTCCGAAAAGATCGATGCAGATTATTGTGTCAACTGCATACCTGAAATTGGGACATTATTTCCTAATAATTTAATAAATAATTGTAATCAGAACTTTGATCAGTTAATATAAAAAAGTGCATGTTTAACATTTGTTAGCTGTTTAAGAACAGTTCCGAAGAAACAATGATTTGCAGGCGTCAAATTACTAAGCCCATCCATGTAATATAGGTCCTATCACCGTGTTTTAGTCATAAAAACTGTTCTTTTGGCATAAAAACGGTGATTTAGACATTGCAGTATTTTCCTTTAAGAGTAGTAAGTCAATAAATTAGGAAGATATGACGAAAAATTCAATAGAGCATGCCCCTTAACGTTGCGGCGGCGAAAGAATCAAATCCTAACTCAATTGCTAAAATAAAAATGAGTCGATGATCTTTCTTCTATTAGGATTTCTGTGAAAAGAGGATCAAATTTTGACTATTGTTACTTCAAACTGAGTCTTCAAACAAAAAACAATGCTATGCTTGCGCCATGTATATATTCATAGCCAGGCCCGGATTTCTGCCTAGGCCCACGAACCAAGGATTAAATAACCCATAAATTACGATACCTTCATTCACCGAAATGACATCATACCTAAAAACAATGTACAAACACAGAAATTTAACCGCTTATAACCGGTTGATAATTTGGTTTGAAAGAAAGGAACGGCTACAGAAAATTATTCACTTATAACGGATTATAACATATTATAACCGGTAGAGAATTGCGCGCGAGCGGCGGCGGCGAGCCGGTGTGATGCGTAGCGCAGCGTACTCCCGTCTCACCCCCTCGCTTTCCCCTCTTATACCCATCACGCACAGAATCGTCTCTATATCGGTACCGAAACGGGAAAACGGTGAAATAACGGTACAGAATTCAAAGGGGTGCCATATGGGCTATCGCTATTTATTTCGGTTAATTTATCGGTTATCGGTACTGTTTTAAGTCCCTGCCACGAACACCGGCCTAGGGGCCCAGCCAACAAGGGGGCTTCGACCAGGGCAAAGACGGAAGTTATAGAAAGAAAAAAGTAATAATTACGCCCAATTAGCGTGATGCCGTCCATTCTGGCTACAGTGCACCAGTAGCGATACCGACTAAATTAGGTCGAATTTTTGGTGCTAGTAAAGGTTTCTGTATATACTTTCTATCTTAATATACCAAGTAGTAAAAATAGACGTGTCTCTGCACTGAATATTTCTGGGAAATTTTAAATGTAATGCGTTGTAGTTTTGAGCATAGGCCAAAACTACGATTTTTAGATTTTTTTGTTAGTCTGTCTGTTCCGTTTCAACTCGAAAACTATTCAACGGATTTTGATAGGGGTTCCTTAATAATCATCGCAGTGATCGGGTCAAATATTTATAACCATATTTGACCCGGTCACTACGATGATAATGAAGGAACCCATATCCAAATCTGTTGAATAGTTTTGGGGGTGTTGATAAAATAACCACTAGACACTTCGACGCGAGCAAGGTCGCGGGCAAAAGCAATTAAAAAGTTTAGTAATTATGATATTACCTGAACCACTTGCTATATTTCCTTAGTTTTGGAAAAGGTCCAACTTCCAATGAAGCTTCAGCAACGTCTGGATACGACATCTCAGGTAAATGCAGCCTCTTGTACATAGTTTGAGCTGATTTTACTAATAACTGAAACAGAAAGAGTAATTTTTTAGTAACTGAAGAATTCATATGTCTAAGTGAAGTACTTAGTCGTATCATCATGGATGATTTTGTTTTCTTTATGTATCATGTATCATGTAGCATCGTAATGCAATGAGACAAACCTTTAATCATGGCTGATAACTTTGGCGATGAGAAAAGGTCTACGAACATAATATTTTAATTGTGAGGAATTTTTTTAATGCTGACCCTATTTCGCCTAACACCACGCGTTTGCAAAGCATGTACAACCCGTTTACTAAAAGATTGAACCTCGCTGGAATGTGACGCCTCGTATTGGAAATTTTGGCGACATGGATCTCCATTTTTCTCAGCAATAAAAAACATATGTAATTACCAATTTATATACTAGATTAAGCATTTCATTGACATCATTTTGCCCGAAGATTTAGTTGATTGATTAATTTTCATAGCGGAGAAAAAAATATTTAGAAACCCTCTTTTAAAACAGAGATTTCTATTTTCCTGACAAACGGGAGCGAATGAAGCCTCTTAGTTTTTTATTTAAATTAGTCTACAAATACACTTCAATATTGCCGATTGGATTAATTAAATAACTTATAGTTGTAATTTTAAATGAAAAATGGTGTTTTGCCGCATACGACCTTACGGCATAACCTAGTTCGTGAGCGCATATTTATATGGAGTAAGTCCCCCTCACTCCACTCCCCTAAGGCGCCAATTTGAAATTAAAAGTTTCACAAACATTTGTTCAAGTTTCACAAACATTTGTTCAAGTTTCACAAATGTTCTTAATGATGCTTTTTATGCACACCGTACCATTGACGCATTGTCATTGCATTGTCGCAGTGACGTTATCGACGCCAGGTCCAAACTTATAGCAAACGGGTTGTATATGCGTAACTCTGTTATATAATACAAGATTATGTGCAAAGTTTACCTTTTATATCGTCATTAAAATTTAACTTCATAGACGTTCGTCCACGGCGGTGTTTCATATTACAGGTTGACTTTTAGCCTAACCCCAATAATGTAATATATTGTAGAAGAATGAAAACTGGTTTAATAAAAACCACGCAAAATTATATACATTTTTTTTAACTGGAGATAATTAGATCCCACTAAATTATTTTTATTATTCATCCCACTATTTTGGATTATTTTAAACTTGTTCCGTAGGGGAATGGCTAGGATAACCATACATTTTATTTCAAAGTAACATTTTTTAATCATATTTTGTCTTCTTATTTTAATTACTTTTACATTTAAAATATGTAAAACGTTAAATATTATTATTAGAGTGCATTACAAACTAGAAAAGATAAATTTGAACAAATGTAGACAAGAATTTAAAAAAAAATTTAAGCCAGGATTCGAACCTGCGACCTCTTGTTATCAAGACAAGCGCGCTAACAATTGCGCCACCGAGGTACTTACCGAGACCGTTCAATTTTTTAATCAGCTTGTAAGGCACATACTGAACGCTCACGAGGGCGTTATGTGATTTCACGCCTTGCTCAGTAAGTAATCTTATACCTTTATGGCTTTAATTTTAGTTTTAGTGCTGTCAAAACTAACAATTTTCCAAAGTAATATAGCTTCTATTGTTCACACTAAAGAACTGTTTTGGAATTAAGAAAATTTAGTTTTGACAGCACTAAAACTAAAATTAAAGCCTTCAGAATCGGCTTTAATATCGTAAATAAAGCCGAAATTTAAGTTCACTCATGTGCGGATAATCATATCTATTATATAGGTATATGGTCTCCAAACATATTCTTGTACGGTATAAAAATAAAATCTTGGTCTATCAGAACAACTGCTTGGGTAATGGGGATACAGCCAGGAACACAGATCCGTGCGGTCTATAATGCCTGAATGCAGTTTCAGGTGTGACTAAGAATCTTGCCATTGCAATCTTAACCCGATGCACTAGGATGCATTGCACTCAAAATGCACTTGAATTTTTTCACTACAAACGGTGGTTGCGAGCCTCCGGGCTTGCTCCTGGATAAGTTCTAGACATAAATCTCTGCAAAAGACTTGCAGGTGTTGCACAAAAGTAAGAAAATCACAGCTGCATAGCCCATGAAGCCCACGGCGCAAAACTTAGACTTCTAGTAACGTAACGTCGATCCTAGGCTAGCTAGGCTTCCTTAATCTAGAAACGTTCGTGACGAATGTAGAGATCATGTCACGTTTTTTTTTGTATGTGTGTGTGTGTGTGTGTGTGTGTGTCTAGTTAGTGTACGAACATTTTATTTATTTACATTATAAAGCTGTGTGTCATCCGTCACCGTCTTGCCCGCCGGACTCTCAGACGGCGAAAGCAGCAGCAAATATGTTAGCGAAAAGCGTTTTCACACTTTACTTTTGTTCTGTGGTCGTAGCAACGAAATTAACCCAAATACTTTATCTTGGGTTTTTCATAATAACTCCACGGGTGGATTAGCACGTCATTTCGTGATTCACAAAGTGCTTTTCCTCGTTATAAACGACCCGTCGTAAAATGAAACGATCACTAAAAGTCGCCTGAAAATATGTGGCAAATACATGCAATGTCGTAACGGGGAATTCCAGTGAATTTCAGCCAAGCTTGCGGAAAGTACCGTGGGCGTGAAATTATGACTGCGGCGCGCCCGTAGTGTCGCTACGGGGGCGCCGTACAAACGGTACGCAAATGTGTGCAAAATACATGCAATGTCGTAATGGGGAACTCCAGTGAATCTACGGGCGCGTCGCTAGGCGAGCACCCGCTGTGTAACGTACGACAGTACTTTCGTATGGTTTTTTCTTCAAAGATAGCACAGTCTTCTAGTAACTTCTAGTTACTTCTTACTTAGGGACTTCTAGTAACGTAACGTCGTTCCTAGGCTAGTGTCAGCTTCTACACAACAATCTAACGTACCTGAGCAAAGCTCACCTGCTCGTAGACCTTTGCTACGGACATTCCTTAATCTTGAAACGTTCGTGACGAATGTAGAGATCATACCACATTTGTATGTGTATATGTGTGTGTATGTCTATAGTTATCGTACACGTACACGTATGTTGCATAGGTAAGATAGTATGACGTGAACATGTCTTTACTACGTTTACTACGACCGTCGTCATGTAGCAGTCAGCATGTCAGCAATGATAGTATAACGTTAGGGTGCCGGAGCAGCAAGCGCAAGTACGAACGTCTGATATATGCACTCTGTATGCTGCAATGCGCCGCAACGCTCGAGACACATCGATGGTGTAATGTTGCATAAACATTATTTACATTATGAAAGCTGTGTGTTATCCGTCACCGTTCTGCTCGGACCCTCGGACGGCGAGATGTTTCGCTATGTTAGCGAAAAGCGTTGTCAAACTTTACTTTTGTGTAGCAACCAAATAATCCCAAATACCTTATCTTCGGTTTTATAAAAACTAGCACGGGTTCGTTGCTACGTAATTTCGTGATTCCCGAAGTATTTTTCCTTGTTAGCCAAACGATTAAACCCATAGGTATAGGTCAAATAATTATTTGACTTATCGACCCGTTGTAATGAGGATAACGATCACTAAAAGGTATGTATCGCTAGGCATGACCATGTGTGGCAAAGCCGAATGATGTCATTGGGAATTCGACAGAATTTCAGCCAAGTTTGCGTCATGTGTGTAGTTAATTAAACATTATCGCTGCGTCCCGTTGCTACCTTTGAAAACAAAATCACGGCAGGACTTTTGTATGTTGCGACGTGTTCGCTGATGGGCCCCAAGCCGCTGTCGATAAGCCTGAGTAAAATACATGGTTTTTTCTTCAAAGATAGCGCACTCGTTGCACCTCGTTCCGTTGCGTTACCGAGATCTCCATGCAGCCTTGGATAGTCACGTGCAGAGCGGTCTTATCGGTAGCTCGGTGGTACGTACGGCCAAGACGGAGTTACACCTGGTCGGCGTGCAAGTTAATCTTGTACGGAGTTTGAAAAAGTTAGCATGTCAAAACGTATGCACTTTGTATTAGCTGCATTAGGTACAAACCCAACTTTAGTTTAAAAACAAACGGTATGATAACATTTATTTAGTTATGGCATAAAAATATGGTGAAATTTCCGTTGACGTCAGGGTTTCAGCCAAACCACAGAAATAGTTGCCTATTATTACAATGGTATCGGCATTATTTCTGATGGGTGACGCAAAAGTATAAACCGCTCGCGATTTAACCACAATTATTTATTAATTTTAATTCAGGATTATTTCATAAATGCCTAATCAATTTTCGTTACATTGCTTCATTGGATCGTTCACGTCACAGGCGATGATATCAGCAGGCCCCTATATAATGGGCCCAAATTATCCTTGATATTCATAAACCCACCGACAGCCACTGAGTGAACAAGTTCGCCCACAGGAATACTGTGACCCGTGACTCGTGACCCTCCGTGCTCTATGTAAGTATTGAATATTTAAATTATTTATTTTGTGCATTTTTATACTTCTCCTGTGCCTTCTTTCCAGGGATAAAGCGCCTGTTTTATGACTGAATTCAATATTTTATTTCTTTTCATTCGCAGCTACTGAATCAAAATGCTGCCAAACAGTCTGCTGGTGCTGATGGCTGTGTGCATGCTGGTCACGGCGAGGCCTGAATCAAAGCTGGAGCTGCCCAACCATCAAAAAGCTGTGAGTATCGAATTTCTACAAACTCCTATCAACGACCCATTCAAGTTTCTTATTACCGTTGCAATTACTAAGCAAAGAGTTTGTCCTATGCCCCGACTCTCAGAACGTCTTGTAAGCTTCAACGAAATTAATGTTAATTTTTCTATTTACAGATGACCGATCCCACCAGGTCCCGCCGGAGTGCCGAAGGACCACCAGAGTCGCACGTCGTCAAGAAGTCCGGGGTGCTGGGGACCCGCATCGGATGGCGTGAGGGCCCAGACCCCAACACATACTGGGCCTTTTAGGGGAATAATACGCTTATTTGTTTTTTTATACTTTTTAAAATAAAAGTTATTGTACAATATTTCCTGGTATAATTGACGTAGATAAGCTGACGTGACACCGCGTCCAGTAGGTATCCCAACTGTTGTATATACCTGGCTGCGAGCTTAGGTTACCATCGGTCTGCTAGGCTACATGCACATGTAATGTGCATCGGACCGATGTGCAGATATAGACGTCACGCTGCAACTTGTGCAACAGATACTGCACTCTAATAGGTCGAGCATAACGGCTTGGGAGTTAGCACCATTGCATGATAGAACTGTGTCTCCTGAGTTCAAAAATACCACTCCCCGCTCCCCCCGACCCTTAACTTTGGAGTTATAGGCCGTACGGACTTGTGTCATTGGGTGTATGTATTAAAACATGAAAATATTAAAAAAAAACTATGAGAAACGTGAAATTAAAATAAATAATAAATAATATCAAATAAATAAATAATATCCTAATAATGCTTTAACAGCGAAACCGGTAAGGGAAATTAATATAAATAAGTGGACAAGTACAAGTGTTTATCAAACAAAAAATGTTTCAAAAGTTCCACCAAGTGCCAACAATCACGAGCATCAACTGCATTAAAATAATAAAATGAGAATTTCATTGCTACACCTTATTGGTAAAATTACATTGTAACTTGTATTTTTATAATATCTATTTTATGTACATGTGATTTATGGCAATAAATGAATTGAAAAATTGAAATTGAACTCACATGAAGACAGTAAGAGATGTAGAACCCAAAGACAATGGTGAGGATGAGCGCCGTCCAGAGCCCACACTTCATGTAGGCCTCGTGGATGCCCAGGATACCACCGCCGAGACACCCTTTGATGAGGTGACCCGTCGACTCCAGGGTGCTGGAAATATATCGTGACATTTTTTACATTTATACAGCCAAATTCATTAGAGGCTTGGTACGTGGCAGTATCACGGATCAATTAGAAACTTGCGTAATCTGAAAAAGAAAATGTTGACTCTCCAATTCTATTGACTTGGGGTTGGGCTTGCATTTGCAATTATTAAATTTCCCTAGAAGGGTCATTTGGACATTTGGAATGAATTAATATGATTTATAGCTTAAAAGTACCTATTTATTTTTATATTATTCCATGGTGACCTTTCTTTTTATATAGCAAAGTATTGTACAATCTTATTATGAATTAGATGATTAATTGAGCACTATAATTGGTTTATTATTATTACGCGTGATTGATTAATTATTTATAATTACAATTAAGAACGACACTCGCCTTAAGAATGCCGAAATTGTCTCGGTGAAACCGTTGGCTTATAGTCAACAAGAATAAAGTGTTAAATATTAATTTAATTACAATTCGAACCAACCATAAATTGTAACAGGCTCTTTTGCATATTTTATATATAGGCTAAATCATAAAGATACATGCTGTTCTTTAACTTTCAGGTGCTATTTTTTGAAACGAAATTATTTTTTGAAAATCAGTTCGGACAAATGGGAATGTGACGTAATAGTCATACCGTTTAGGCTCAATAGGGAAAGTTCCTTGACGTAAAGAAAGAATGAAAAAAAATATTTAGGGGATAAAACCTGAAGATGGAATTACTGAAAATAAAAAAAACAGATTTGACATTACTTTTTTTTTCTTGTGGGCAATGGCCTATTACCTGTAATGCCTTAATGACATGACTATTACGTCATCAAAGCTATTTATTCAGTTCCTGAATATTTTCATGTATATCTTTTGTATTTCAAGGAGAAAAAAAAATATACTTTTATATGACCTTAAAAAAGCCTTTAAAAAAAATCGACAATTAGGTGCTGTTATGGTATTCTGGGTTCCATTCGAATTCATTGATTTTACGAATGTTACTGTGGCTGTTTGAAATAATATTTTCATATTTAAACAAATCTCATCGATATAGTAAAATAAAATTTCAAAAAAGCTACATCACTCTTCGTATCTTGTAGATTACTATGTATTTTTTTCTATAAAATATGATATAGTTACTTGTTACAAAGGTACTCAGTTCAAGATCGTTTTAAATAAAATCTTGTAAAAACAACCTGCTCCATACATTTTAGTCGAGTGTGCAAAAAGTTGGAACAGCGAATTTATTTTCTTTTCTTAAAATGTTTGACTCGACAGTAAAAGTTGGTCAGCTTTTAGCATTGACATAGGTACTATAGCTTTTTAGCGACAAAAAATCCAGCTAGCAGAATCGTTCGTTCAAGGACTTTGCACTTAATAGACATCATTTATCACTTTCAGCCAAAGTCGAAGACAATTGCTTGTACGCAAATATGTTTAGTAAAATATTTGTAACGAAGGTCGTTTTAGTTAAAGCAAATTAGAATACTAAGGCATCAATTCTGCGCTGAAACGTGTGACGGTGTGACGTTTACAGAGCATGACTTCTTGTAATTATTTTTACAAAAGAGTTTCTGTTTTCGAAACTGGTTTATGTAATGAATAAGAACGAAAATGAATTAGTAGTTTATTAAACTGGTACATAAAGGGGTTATTTAAACACGAGTGTGCAGATAAATTGGTAAATTATGGCGCAAAAAGTCTAGCAGTCCCCCGCGCAGACAAGGAGGTTTCATAGCGGTGAGGTCTCGCACCGCTATCAAACCTTCTTGGTCGGGCCGCAATGTATTGTTTTCATAGATATCACAACAATATATTGTAAGTGTTATTAAATATTATTAAATTATTTATAAATTGTTAATTTAAAATTTAGAGGGGTTATTTAAACCTCAGACGTGACTGTATGTACTAACAATTATTTCATTTGAGAAACCAACAATATTTTTTTTTTCATTTTCCATTATGCACAATTTTTGAGTTCATTATTATTCTACTTATTGGTAAACCATTAGTTTGCCGCAAGACGTGTTTATAGTAACACGTAGGTATTCTGTGAAAATTTCAACTGTCTACTTATTACCGTTGAAGCTGTAGATCCCTGTGACAGACAGACGGACAGACAGCGGAAGCTTAGCAATAGGGTCATGCTTAGCACCCTTTATATCTAGCTAGTGTAAAGGACCTTACTTGGTAGGTTTCGCCACACATCTGTGAGCAACGATGTCATACGGCTCCTTTTCCGAATGTAGCACGTACTTCTTCCTCTCTTCAGTGGTGGCCCCGTTCGGTGGTGGCTGCGGTGGCTTGTTAAGCGAGAAGTCCTGGGTTCGGAGCGGGTCTGCGTGGCTCGGGATGTGGGTGCTCTGAAATGTAATTGTAACGGAAATGGAGTCTGGTAGCTGTACCACAAAATATATAAGGTCCAACAATTCAAAGTGAAAAAAAATTAAGGGGTGATCAAAAAATGGTAGTTTTGGCTGGGTTTTAGTACGTAAAGATAGGTATAGATAAGCTACGAGCAGTATATAGTTTTTTGCGAATTTCACAGCGCAAAAGGTTTATTTTGTCGATCTGTCCCCAAGATCAAGGTCAAGGAGATCATTTCAGCAAAATAAAATGTTAATAACATTTAGTAACAAAATTAATTCAAAGGCATGCCGTGCAGACAATAACCTTCTTTCGTTTTCATGAATACTGCAAACAATAGTAAGACAAACACTTTTTATCTTATGCATATTTATACAACTACCATACACGTAAATTTGGACCAAAGAAAAAGTGCGACTTAGTAACATTGTTATGTACTAAGATTACGTCATAAATATCGCAGGATAATCAGAAAAATACGAATCAACGGAAAAATCCTTGAAGTTTGCTGAGTTTTCCTAACATGTCCATAGCACCTAGGTTTTGATGTTAGAAATCTCTTTCAGAGATAAGCTCGCCAAGATAGCATATTCAATTTAAGACTACTTAATAACTGAGTGCAATAAAGAATATGAACATTGACCTATGAATATATTCCTTGAGGTGAATATACAGGTTGTAAGTAGAGTGCAACCATTAAATAAAACCACATACTCTACTGATCATACATAGAAACTATTCGAAAAAAAACCCCGCGCTAATCTTCAGAGAAAGAGATATTCAACTGTAACTCAAAGACTTTATCTCGTAGGAGGAAGGTCTATTTTAGAACGCTGCACCGAACAGCTGTTTCGCGGACGACGCTCTGTCGAAACTCGCCCGTATGTCGGTGCGTTAGGGTTCACGCATTTTTGTTTGGGACTCAATTATTTCCCAAACTAAGGGTGTCCGCGGGTCTTGGGAAAAGTGGTCCACAGTAGGGTCGGTAGAATATGTGTTAAACCTGTCTTTGGAGGCCTACTCCTCTTAAACGGGTGCATCACATAATCAAAAATAAATTCCATGTTTAATTCATTAATTTTCGATTTGTTTTATTTTTTCAAAAGTAAAGAATTTTTTTTCATTGAAAAGGTAATTTTATATTAACGTATATAATGTTTTCCTCGTTGTTTTGGCCTGAAGATGTCGATAAATCGATGAAACTGGTAGCGTAATCGACTATTAAGAACAACGTACAAGTTTTTTCAATATTTTTCTATTAAATTGAAACTTGGTCGAATTCAATATATTATGAGGTACTTTGTTTTTTTTTTAATTTGTTGTTAGGTATAATTTTAATTATCGATTCTCCCTCCAGCGACAGAGATATCAGTATAGGACGAGTCGTGTGAGAAAGTGAGACGCACGCACCAAGGTCACCAGCAGTAGTTGTCACCTTAACTAATATTATAGACATTCTTCTATTGTTGGCACGAAGCTATTCGGGGGAGAGTAAGAGGACAGCTATCAAACAGCAGGCACAACCAGGTGGCCCACCATTATTGATGGCGGTATATCCATCTATATCCATCTCCCAGGGGTTGTGAGAACGGCTCAGTGCTTGATGTTTGCAGACGATTTGAAGTTATACATGAGTATAGGTGATAGAGATGATGTGGAGGCGCTTCAGAGCGATATAGATAGTGTTGTAGACTGGAGTGAACAGAACAACTTGGAGTTCAATGGCTCTAAGTGTAAGACCATGACTTTTACCAGGTCTCGTACTCCACCTGTTCGGGACTACACCATAGCTGGAGCCCCGCTCGCACGAGTCTCACAAATACGAGACTTAGGACTGACACTTGACAGTGAACTGACTTTAAATGACCACATTGAGTTGACTTGTAAGAAAGCCTATAAATCACTAGGCTTTGTAGTGAGACAAACTGCTAGGTTTAAGGATCCGAGACCCATTGTAGCGTTATACAATGCCTATGTGAGAAGTAAATTAGAGTTCAACGCAATCATCTGGGACCCACACGAGACTAAATACAAGCTCATGGTGGAAAGAGTCCAACGTAAATTTGCTCGATACCTGTATAAAAAAATGTATGGGTATTATCCCTATTTATTCCCATCCATGTTCGTGGTCGGAATGGTAGGAGTAGACACCCTAGAGCTGAGACGTAGGCTAGCGTTATTAGTGCACTATTATCTGCGATTACACAACCGAGTGGACGACCCCGCTGCACTCGCGGGCTGCGCGCTGGCGGCACCGGAAAGGTACGGGGTGCTGCGGTCGCGCCTGCTTTTCGCGACGGGTGTGGTACGCACACAGCATGCTCGTTTTGCGCCCACCTTCCATGCGTGTACACTGTTAAATTTGCTCATCAGTAAATATCCGGAAATTGACATTTTTAATGTCAATTTACCGAAGTTTATAGCCTATGTAAGAGTTTTTTTAAGCATTTAGTTTTATTATTACTTTAATATTTAGTTTGGTAATATATGTTGTTGAAAACAAGACTGTTTTAGCTTACGAGTTGGTGACAAGCACTGTAAGTAAGCTAAGGTTCTTATGTGAAAATAAATAAATAAATAAATAAATAAATAAATAATCTTCAATTGCCAGGTTTTTTAATAAAACAGACTGATGACGGGCAGCTGCGTCACTGGTGCGAGCGTTTCGCCACCGCGCTCACCAACCCTCCTGCCCAGCTTCTGTGAGTATAGGCATTTCTTCCAGGAGGACCGTCCACAGTGGCGACATCATGGAAAGGCCTATGTCCAGCAGTGAACGAAGCAGCTGAGTGATGGATGGATAGAAGTGTAAAGTTTAGTTGGCCATTCACAACTGCTCGTGAAATAAGTTTGTGTTTTAAACAGCATGCTCAGGGCACGAGCCCCAGTTTTTTTTTATTAATTCCGTCACTTCCCATAAAACCGTGTTTTTCATTAACCGAAACCGGTTGCAAAGATAAAATAAATCATATATGTAATTACCCTACCACAACATGTAATCGGCACCTTGCACATTCAAACTCATCGACTCCAGCGCAATGTTCGCTACGTTATTCTCGCTTTCAACAACCTATTCAATCTATAATTGTATACTTATAAAAGAAATAATTGCTGCTAATTCAGGTACACCCTTTTTCCCCAAAAACACCAATTAAAGGTTTCTCATCCGTGCGTTCTCCCCAAATAGGTTTGTGATCCGTGCGTTCTCCCCAAATATAGTAATTAAAGGTTTCTAATCCGTGCGTTCTCCCCAAATATAGCAATTAAAGGTTTCTGATCCGTGCGTTCTCCCCAAATAGGTTTGTGATCCGTGCGTTCTCCCCAAATATAGTAATTAAAGGTTTCTGATCCGTGCGTTCTCCCCAAATATAGTAATTAAAGGTTTCTAATCCGTGCGTTCTCCCCAAATATAGTAATTAAAGGTTTCTAATCCATGCGTTCTCCCCAAATATAGCAATTAAAGGTTTCTGATCCGTGCGTTCTCCCCAAATATACGAGTAGTAATTAAGAGTAGCATAGGCTAGGAAAAAATGTTATTACCAAAAAAAAGGGTGGAAAACATATTTTTTTTTGACAAAGGTATAAATCTAGATAAAAGATCTATAAATCAAATATATTTTTTCAAAAGTAAGATAGTCTTAATTTCTTCAAAAGAACCTTTGAAAATCTGGCTTTGTTCATGTTCTAGGCTCAGGTACAGCCTTAAGGGTTTATGATCCGTGTGCAAAATGAATGGAACTGTACGTACGACCAATAAATAGGTAAAGATCTTTTGCACGCGGCTTCGCCAGCGTTTATTTAGTTTTTGGATAATCCTATCAAATCTGTTAATATTTTTCGGGCCAATAATTTTACGTACTGTATTTGACTTTGACTTTTGGTTTTCATGATAATTATTTTATATGTGGCCACCTCTGTAGCCGAATGAAAGAGCGCCCGCCTGCTAACCCAGAGGTCGAGGGTTCAATCCCCGTGGTGCACTTTAATTTGTGTTCAGTGTGCATGCTTTGGAAGGTACGTTAAGGCGTAATAAGTCTATTGCACAATAATGTGGTGGCACGGAAACCTTTGTGCGCGAGTCCGATTCCCACTTGGCCAAATTATTTTTAATTTGGATAAGTATGTACCTATCATAATATTTATATGATACTAGCTTTTGCCCGCGGCTCCGTCCGCGTGTTATTTTGTTTAACGACATGCTTTTTTCCGGGATAAAAAGTAGCCTATGTGTTAAGTTAGGGTATAAGCTATATCCATTCTAAATTTCATCCAAATCCGTCCAGCCGTTTCAGCGTGAAAGAGTAACAAACACACACACAAACTTTCGCATTTATAATATTATAGTGTGAAGTGTGATTTAGGGTTCCATACCCGAAGGGTGCCAAACGGGACCCTAGTACGAAGCCTCCGCTGTCTGTCTGTCCGTCTATCACAGGGATCTACAGCTTCAGCCGTAATAGATAAACAGTTGACACTTTCACAGAATACGTACGGTTAGGCCTCCAGCACGAAAAAAAAACAATAATATTGGAAAACAAAGGGAACCAAGGTTATTTTGTTTCAGCTCTATCTAAAACACAGTAATCAAGTTTCAAATTTAATAAAAATACAAATAGTATATTGGACTAAATAGAAATAGCATACAAATTTGGTAGACATTTATACACATACGTATAATTATTACTAAGTAGCAGACCAAACATAAGGATTAAATAGCGTGGCAAGTTTCTATACAAAATATAAGCTACATTTAGGCTTCATGGTACGAAAAAACATATAAAAATGGGTTGTTTTGGCTGGCTTATGCTTAGAACATATTTGGTAATTCCTAAACTAATCTCTAGTATATATTTTGTTTGGAAACAAGTAATATTTATATTTAAAAGAGCCCGAAGTTCACTGAGCTAAAATTGCCACGAGTCGACTCTATGCGTTTATTATTAATGTTAGGTCTGCTACTATATTATACGTCTGTGCATTGATATATTATTTAATATACATACTCTAAAGTAAACAAAAAAAAATATGGCTACCGTACTCAAGGGATGCCGAATGATTTGACGGGCGCTATCATTTTAGCCCCCTTTTTATTATCGCCCTGATGTTGCTATAGCATCTACAATTATATTGTTGTTATTTATCATGTTTTAGGGTTCCTTACCCATTTTTGCGGTGGTACGGAACCCTTTGTCCGAGGCCAAATTATTTGTGTAACATAGACATACCATGTGAGTGTCACCAAAAACAATATATTTTCTTTCTTTGTTACTTTAATTTTATCTTTGACGAGATTTTTATGAGATCTGAACTATAGAGAAGATCAACCCCGAGGAAAACGGTATTACCTTGAAGCACTAAACTTACTTACGTGATTTCTTTCAGTCAATTCCATTATCATTTGCTAATAGGAAAAAATAATGTCAAGATTCACTATTCATAAATTAATAGGTACTATAAAACACAACACAGTACTGTTTCCTTAAAGATCACGACTATCATTAAATGAAGCATCTCAAAAGCGACTCCAGGCAAAGATTAAATGACTCTACTCAGACATGGCAATAGGTATCTCTTTGCCATTCGGTTTCATTATGAAATCACAAACAAATTCGTAAAACGTTATTCAGAAAAAATAGTTTAGAAATCCAGTACTGCCCTGCCATGATAAAACACTGCAACTTTGAAAAGTCAATTTTAAGAAAAACGCGTTGTTATGTTTGAAACAAATTTGATTGCCGTGTCTTTTTATATATATATAATTTATTCTAATCTATTTATCCGTTCAAATTTTTTAACAATATATTAATAAATATCTGAATAAACCCAAATAAATGTTTTGTCTGTAAGTAATTAATTAATGTAAGTAATTCTGTGCCACGTGCTACAAAAACAAAACTGCTTGTTTACAGTTTTATCAAATTATACAGGTTGTTGTTTTAGTCCGCAACTACGAATAAACCAGGATGGTTTATTCGTAGGTCCGCAACTACCAGCATACCAGCATAGGGGTGTCACAATCCTTATTCCAAACCGCAACAAATTTAAACAAATTTTATTTGTCCTAAAATTTTGATAAACTGAAAACCCTGAAAACATTTTGGTTGCAATTTTAATTTGACACTTTGATAGAGTTCTTACACCTTCTGATGTACTTAGTCGATCAACGTGCTAACTCAAATTCAAACTGCAATTTAGACCTATCAATCTTTGAGATCCAGGTTCGATCCCCAGTCGGGCATGCACCAATGAGTTTTTCGGAATTTATGTGCATAGTGTTTGTGTTCTTACCTAATACTGACCACTTGCTGAACGGTGAAGGAAAACATCGTGAGGAAACCTGCATACATACCGTAAAAAGCGTGTAATTGTGCCCAAAGAACAGCGATAGGGCTCACCAACCATAACATTGGGACGTAATAATCATTGTGAAACTGTTCACACTCGGAACAACTCTGACACCCCCTCGGAGATTCATGTCGTGACGATATAATTATACATTACTTATACTTTTAGGTGGTAGAGCTGATGCCGAGCTCGACTGTGGAGGTACCACCATCTTACTCGCAAATCCTCCCGAAGTTATTCGGGGGAGAGTAAGAGAACAGCTCTCAGGCAAAACCAGGCGGCCCACCATTGCCTGGGACCGATGGATGGTGGTATAGCCATCCCCAATTGCCGGGATTTATATAAAACAGACTGGTGACGGGCAGCGGCGTCACTGGTGCAAGGGTTTCGGCACCGCGCTCACCAACCCACCTGCCCAGCGTGTGTGAGTATGGGCATTTCTCCCAGGAGGACCGCCAAAAGTGGCGAAATCCTGGAAAGGCCTATGTCCAGCAGTGGACGAAACAGGCTGATGGATGGATGGATACTTTGAAAGCTACTCCTCCTACACGGGTGGAGCAAACACTTACAAAGAAATACATAACAGGCATAACATAATCAAAAATATATTATATTACATGTTTAATTTTTATTTTAATCTTTACTTTTAGCAAAAACAAATCGAAAGTTATCAAAAGTGTTCAATGATTTACGCAAGAATTCTCTTACTCCTTCCAAATGCTTGAAGCTATTTCAATGATTCTTTCACCACTATGGATCTACAAAACTATTGCCTGAATTTTTTTCCGTCCATCGCGTCCATGTGAAAAGTATTATTATGTTTCCTATTTTGCGTAGACGCAGCGATCGTCGTCGTAACAGGCACTATTTGCAATACGCGCTGATATGAATGTTACTTCAATGTCGTTTCCGTCGATTTTGATCCGCTCAAAAACATTGTCCTTCTGTACCACCAAAGACTGTCACCGTGTGTGTTGTGTGTGTGTGTGTGTGTGTGTGTGTGTGTGTGTTGGTGTGTGTGAGAGGGTGTGTGTGAGGGAGTTTGGGTGTGTGTGTGTGTGTGTGTGGTGAAGGGCTTATCTCCCACACTCTATCAGCTCCAGCAGGAAAGACCTCTGCGCCGGAACGTCGGCTCGCCGCAAGGTTGCGGCCATTTTGTAGACAAAGAAAATCAGCACAGGTTAGTTCACCACTTTCTCTCCATTTTTCCCAAACATCAGCATCTCATCCTAACTTCCTACCTACTCATCAGCTCTGCATTTATGTGACCCTTGCGGTTACATTTTGGACCTTCGATCCGTTCTTCAATTCAGCCCAATTCAATTCAAATTTGTCGAGGGCATTTATTGGCATTTATATTCGAGCCGTCTTGGATAATTTCTGGACATTCAAGATGCTAATTTAGCGTAGGAGCCTTAGGTTTTTGTGACGTCTTGATAGGGTTAGATATCAATGAAATTTTGCACACATTTTATTTTTCTTATTATTCCCATAAAAACTAAACTAAATGTTTTTACCATTTGGGTACAGAACCCTAAAAATCTTTTACAAACCACTAGGTAAATATTTTTCCGAGGATTCAGTACCAAACCATAGTATAAAAATTTACACTGTGACCAGACGGTGTAACGAAACCTCGTCTTCTTTCCATTTATCATTAAGTCACTTCTACTTGTTTTGTTGTTTATATATTACTCTCTACACTTTGCTGCATTTACATATTTAGGTAGCCTTGCAATTGCAAGGCCTCGGTATACTGTATCAGGTTTCAAAATATCAAAATCTTTTCAAAGAACCAATTCCCCTTTGTTTTAGAAAGATAAAAGTAGTAAGTATACTAAGAATAATGTGAAATAAAGACACTAAAATATAGTTTCCTACACAATTAACAAAATATAAATTTCGATAATATTCTATCTAGGTCTGCATCAGCGGCAGCGTGTCCAGGGCCGAGTTCTTAAAGAAAAGGCTGGCGCACCAGTAATTGTCCAAAATCCTAAAATTAAAATTACTCTACTTTAAAATCACTATTTTAATCACTGACTGACTGACTAACTCATATAAAACCTAAACCACTTCTAGGAGTCTTAACGTGCTCTTTTAGAAAAAAAGAGAATAAAAAAAAGATGTCAAGAAAACTTAAAATAATAAGGGGACTTATATTTAATTATTTCGGATGTTATTCTAGTCCAATTTAATTAGACACGTTGGATACATAGAGTTAAATAGACCGTACGTGTCAAGTTAAGTTGGTTAGCTGTAACTGTTGGTGGAATTATTCGGCACTTTCAGGGGCACGAGTCTTATTCGCACTTGACCGGTTTTTCTATCTTGCAATGCACTCTAAGGGGGCATCCATTAACTACGTGAGGCGTTTAGGGGGGTCAAGCCGATTCTCACCTAATCTCACGTGGGGGAGAGGGGGGGTCCTGGCAAGTATCACGTAATTATTTTTTCCGCAAGAAACAGTGTATTATTGTGAGAAAACTGGGTTGAATTGAGCAAAACGTGTTTCTCTATTAAAATATGACTAAATTCTACACAATATAGTCATATTTATATGTTAATAGATAAATATATTATATTTATCGCGGTTATTCGAACGACACAAAGTAGTCTACTGAAGTCTACTCTACATCTACACTATTTACATTACATTACACTAATAAACAGGATGTAAATGCAAAGTCAAGAATCCCTTTAGGGTATGAAAGTATACACGATTCTGATGTCATTACGAGAAAAAAAATATACCTTGAATTTTCACCAAAAATTCCATCATTTTTCTAAGCTATGGCTACGCAGCTCACCCGCCTGCCCACACACCTAATTGCACCCCGCAACCCGCACCATTCATCCGAGTGGCCAGCGACCAGTGAGGGTGTCCACGCGATTAGTGTATTTTGAGTAAAGAAAATCGTCTTGTTATGAGGTACTGGTACTTTATTTAGAGATCAGTATTTAAAATCATATAATAATAAAGGATTCTTGACTTTGCTTTTACACCCGGTATAAAGGGGAAAGATTTGTTTGTTTGTATGTTTGAGGTAAACTTTGAAACTACTGAACCGATTCTAAAAATTATTTCGTATGTAAGAAGCTACACTATTGCTAAGTAACATAGACTATATTTAATTTTCATAAAAATAAGTTTTCATTTTGAAAATTCAATATTTGTAGTAGTAACTTCAATCCTGGCCTCATCACCATGGAACTCCCTGACGGATGACAGCACATAACTCGATATTGCGGCAATCACTTCGTGTTAGTGTGCTGATTGTAGTATACTACTTAAACATTGTTATAATATCACCTTGACCTTCGTTTCATATGAAAAACGTGCTTACAGCACGCTTACAATAACTACCCATATGTCACAATTTAACCCATTATTATAATCGATACGACATGAATCCCGCACGAGGTGTCAGAGGTGTTCCCTAATTTTTATTATGTGTAAAAATAAGAACCTGCCGCTAACCCAAGATGCACTAAATCAACACGTTCTTCGGGCTATATACCAGGGGTGTGGAAGCATTAAAACATGTGGTATACATATAGGGTGAAATATAATCAACCGACCAAATTCATACTCGAGACTCGGTTGGTGATCAAGAACTAGGTTCAGTAATCCTTTTGGCCAATTTCTAAAAATAATTTTTTTTGCTCCCGTGCTGGTTGGACTAGTTTAAGTACAATTCCTAGTGCAGGCTCTACGGAAAAAAATTTTTTTTTTTTTAATTTCACCTGTAGGGTCATTAAACCTTGTTCCTGGTGACTAACTGAGTCTCCAGTATGAATTTGGTCGGTTGATTATATTTCACCCTATATGTATACCACATGTTTTAATGCTTCCACACCCCTGGTATATAGCCCGAAGAACGTGTTGATTTAGTGCATCTTGGGTTAGCGGCAGGTTCTTATTTTTACAGAAATTGAATTCACGCGGGCGGGCGGAGCCAAACTATGTTTGTCTATGCTAACATTATGTATTAGAATGTCGTGTCTGTACATGAAATATTTTAAAAGTCTATCTATAGGTATCTTGTATTCTATATCTATACTAATAATAAAGTAGTGAAAAGTCGTGTCCGTATATTCAATATTTTCGTAAAATTTTAAATTAAATGGGTTATTGGTACTTTACTGAGGCCGAAACAATATTTTTAGAATTTTTGTCTGTCTGTCTGTATGTTGATATGTTCCGTTTTAATTCGAGAACCACTGAGCGGATTTGGATGCGTTTTTTTTATTATCATTTTAGTGACCCTAGTCAACACATAAGCTATAAGTGGTGTTCATAAAATAACGCCCTAGTCGGAAACGGGGCAAAGATTGCATAAACGCTTTTATATCACTGAACGGATTTGGATGCGGTTTTTTTAGTATCATCGTAGTGACCCGGTCAACCCAAAAAAAGCTATTGAGGTTGTTCATAAAATTACGCCCAAACCGAAAACGGGGCAAAGATTCACTGAACGCGGGCGAAGGCTAGTCTTAAATAAAAATAATTAAACTAATTGTATTTTTTTATATAAATCCAACACAATGAAGCACAGATTAACGTACTCATATTTACACTAAAAATACGCATTTTGAACAATCTCACGTGGGATTAGAGGGAGGGGGGAGGAGGGGTCCAAAAATCGCCAAAATCACCTCACGTGAATGGACGTATTAATCAACACTAATATTTTAAACAGCTTAAAATTTGTTTTTTTAAATTTCGCGAGAATATTCAATATAGAGACACGCCTTTTCTACTAACCTATTTAAAGATAGATATTTTGATTGTATATCTTTTAGTAATCACAGTAAAGGCAAAAAAAATTGGCACGGACGCCCGTTTCACGCCACGATCCTATGTGGCTTGCTTGCGCCTAACATGTCGCGTTCAATTTTATAAAATGTTTAGTTTTAGAAATAATGGTTGGTGGTCATATTTACCAGCTGGCCATATTCGACCCAGGTACCTTATATTATAACATCGTTAATATTTTGTGTTTTGTGTAACACCACGGAACAAAGTAGACTTCGGTAACACACCAAGGTTGATGTTTATATGTGTGTATTTTGTATGAAAATATAATAGGTACCTGCTTTATTCAATTGTCAGTAACATTATGTCGCACAATATATACAATTGTACATAGGATTTGAGGATTTGCATGAAAATTATCTTTGTCAGACGTGATTTAGTAAACTCAATAAAACAAAGATAAAACTTTACGATGTTGAATAAGTGTTACATTAGTGCCACTAGAGGGAATAAGTATTACTTTTGGAAATACCTCGGCATTTGGAACACCTTCTATAGAAATAATAAAGTACTAGATTTATATTTAGATTTATTTATTGATAACAAATAATGTTACATGTCAAAAATAATTAATTAATACTTACAGTATAATTGTTATAAAAAGGGGAATTATAAAACGAGCGAACAAAAAAAAACTTTGCGACTGATGATGACATACTGTTTTAATAACTTGAGCGGTATGAATTTGAGTAAGCGAAAAATTAACTAAACTGACGACGAATATTGATTTATAATAAAATCCAGAACGAGCTTACAAAAAGTGGATTGTGATAAATCCATTTCAGATATTAAAATTTTATCCGAGCGACTTCATTACTAAGTGAGCGACTGGAAATACAGAGAGGGCAACTTCAATATTAAGATAGATTCGATTTTTCTAAGTGAGGTTATACTTAGCGAACTATTAAAAAGTTCACTTTGAGCAAAGTTTTGTATGCTGCTTTATTAATGATTATTGGTTACTGATATTCTATTTGAGGGCTTATGTTTTTTATTTTGATACGCTTTTTTAATGAAAACTACAGATTTTTAAATGCGCGCGAATTCGAATGGGGGTGGGGCGACGAATCGTTGCAGTCAGGTGAGTTGGGGGAAGAGGAATGGTTCAGAAAGAATCGCAATTGGTTCTTAGGTGCAGCACCTATGTCGCCATCGACAAATAATGCCCTCGAGTCATTTAATAGAAACATAAAAGACCATAATACATTGCGAGAACGATTTCCTCTGTCGCGATTTCTGTCTGTTGCTACCGATATGGTAGCCCAGTGGTCATGTAGTTACCTGAGGCACCTACTATTGAGCTTCGACAATGGACGGAAGCTTACGTCTGGGCGAAGAAAAGCATAAATATAAAGATAGTAGCATCGGATCCTACCAAAAAAGTATATTTGATTTGCAACGAAAATGCTACAGATTTAAACTACAATGATCGTTGGCAGACTTTTGACGAGTATAAAAAGCAGTCAGTTGCTTTCCAGAAAACCACATTGCCAAATTTGGACTGGCAAAAAGGATCGTGCGACTGTCCCGAATTTTTCAATAGATATGTATGCAAACACGTTTTGGGGCTAGCAATTCGGCTCAAACTAACAACACCACCACTGGAAGCAAAAATGATACCCATTGGACAAAAAAGAAAACGAGGCCGGCCCACTAAGTCCAAGCCCGCACTTATTTACCAGTGACGATGAGTAGTAGGGCTCCTCATACCTATCAATGTTTCTTAGTATTAATAAGAAGTTTTTTTTTTAGTTGACTGAAGCGTCTTATTTTATTTTTTGTTCATTTGATTGAAATAAATGCATGCATATTACTTTATTTTTACGGAGTACATTGTTTTATTTAATTACCCTTATATTTCAATAATAAAATTTCTCAACTAATAGAATAGTGTTTCTTCAATATTTTTTAAATGTGAGCTCATTATACTCTGCTCATTAGTGTATTTTTCAAAGTGGTTTTTGTATTCGAAACACTTCATTTAAGATAAAATGCCGCTCAGTATAAAAAATACATTTGCCAAATATTGAAAAAAATGCAGGACGTAACGTTGACACTCAAACAAATATTAGGTCGCTCAAATATTATGAAGCTGCTCATTTTGTATTTTAAGTAAGTCAAATTAATGTTTGTAAGTTGCTGTTCTGTTGATTTCTCGTCACTCGCAGTCAGTCGCTCACTTAGTAATTCTATAACCCAAATTAATTAATTTTGACACTTAGAACTGTAATTTACAGTCACTCGTTTTATTGCTACCCTTATAAAAATAACTATTAAATTAAATGATAAAAATAAAAACAAATTATAATAATCAAGTTATGTCAAAAAGGATTTTTATGCTATGTAGGTACGAGTACGTAAAATCATCTGTCCATAAACTCCTGACTGTGTAAGGCGCAAACTTGACTAGCAGTCTTTTACTAGTAAGTGATGGAGCGTTCGTGATCTCAGTAGGCAGCGAGTTATACACAGCTACACCGAAAACGCGAGTACATTTGTGTGTTTTCCCAAGTCGGTGGATGTGCGAAACAAGCCTGTTGGCGCCCCTTGTCGCATACCTGTGGTTATCTTTATTACATCGAAAGTCCGCTAGATTTTTGCGGACGTAAATGCAAGAGTGGTAAACGACCATTGCAGGCAGAGTCATAACTTTCTGGTCAATAAATATGGGTTTCGCCGTGACAGACTGGTCGTAGACCCGTACAATGGTACGCGCCTCTCGCTTCTGCATGACAAAAGCTCTAAAATGGTCGTGTCTGTACAATGAATATTGTTAAAAAATTGTAAATGAATTGGCTTATTTATTAGTATTGTATTGAAGTCAAAACTACCATTTTTAAGAATTTTTGTCTGTATTTGTGTATTATGGTCAACATGATTATGTGCTATCCATAACTTCTTATAACCTATAAGGCCTGTTCATATAATACTGTCCAAGCCGAAAACGGAGGGAGGAGTACAGATTGAATAAAGGCGGGCCGAGCCGCGGGCAAAGGCTAGTCGGTAATATAAGAAGAAGTGTGTATTTTCCTAAGTCTACTTGCGGAGACCGTAACAACAAAGTCTAAAATAAATAGGGAAGTGACTAAAGGGCCGCTAGCGGTCCTTTCATTTTTAAATTATTGAACCGTAAGTCATTATTTAGCTATTGGAATATCTTCCTTAGTACAAACTAATAAAGTTCAATTTGCAATGTACAGTTCGGAAAGGGAAGCGGTCCTTTAATTTTATAAACTATTGAATCGTAAGTCATCGGAAAGTGCTTGGAAAATGATTTCTTCTGCATATCGTGAATTCTGTTAAACCTACGGGAGTTGCCTCGCTCCGCTCCGCTTCGTTCGGCTTACATGTCAACCTAACCGCTCCTCCTCGCTTCGCTTGTCGTCGCAACCTATCCCTAGCGGTCGAATAAAATTAAAACTAAGGAAGCCGCTAACGGCTATTTAGTCACTTTCTTATAAAATTAGAGGACCGCTTCAATTTCCGAACTGTAAATTGCAAATTGAACTTTACTAGTTCGTGCTAAGGAAGATATTCCAACAGCTAAATAATGACTTACGGTTCAATAATTCAAAAAATCAAAGGACCGCTTTAGTCACTTCCAATAAATAGTGAGTAGGTAATTTACTGAGTTGTCCAAAGCGAAATATAGTATTGATCACAGACATTTTGATGAGCTTGCGAAATACGAATTTACCTGATAAAGTGACTTTTATTTATGCAGCCAAACCACAGACATATAATTATTACTATATTACAATGTCTGTGAGCCAAACTCATACTGGAGGCATGGTAAGAGATCAGTATCACGGATCGATCACACTTGTTGGTAATTTTGGCTGTATAAGTAAGTAAATGTCACCTTCTTAGATACAGATACAAAACGGCTCATATTTATAAATAATCTATCTCTGTATTTTTTTCCTTTGTAGATATGGACAAAATTTGGAATGTTTAATACCGTTCATCTTTCTGCTACGATCCCGATACACCTTTCGCTTCCATATTGATGAATCGATTCATACAAAGTACATTTTCAATAAGTAGACCGCAAATGCTTCAATCATTTATATCAATGATCATTCATTTAAGATGATATAATGTTTACAGTGCCAATTTGTTCTCCTGTCCGTCTGAGCATTGGTTTGTTGCAGCTGGGGTTTCTTCACACGACTGACTCCAAAAAAGGAGTGTATTGTTTTCAGGGTTCATGTGCGTATTTTTCTTAATTCTACTCGATTTCAAAGTGTGTGGTATCGTTAGAATCCATAGCACCTGAGTGGGGAACGTTTCGAGCTTGGTGCAAAATGCACAACTTATGATTGTTTTTCTTACTATTGCATAAAAAGTACTAAATAAATGTGATATATGGCATTTCGCGACCATTGTTTAGTGTCAATTAGGCTTTTCTACCAAAATTTTGTAATTTTATGTATTACGTTGTAAATGAATGGGCATACAAACTTAAAACACGCTTTTATGTTTGTATACCCATTCATTTACAACGTAATGCATAAAATGACGCAATTCCGCTAAAAACCCCTGATAATTATTTAACAACAGTCGCAAAATAAGATGAAACTATTTTATATCATACATTTTATTTTAAAATAAGGTAAACAAACTTATGTTATGCACTTTGCACTGAGCTCGAAACGTTACCCCATAATATAAGGTTACTATAATTTATACAGCACTGAAGACTCGGTAAGTGCTCAGTAACGATGTTCAATGACCTATGAGGTCTATTCTCAGTCGATCAAATTAGCCTTCTCGATCGTAAAAACCCATTTTATCTGTCGAACTCCATGCAGACAAGCTTAGGGCGTACGGCGTTAGGGATAACTTCTATGAGATAATCGCAGCTTTTTTACGTGACCGAAAACAGTGCACATATATGTACGTGCGAAAAGCAAGGTCAGATCTTGAATATATTGGCGATAGTGCTGTACCGCAGGGCTCTGATAAGGGGAATAACCTATTCTTATTGCTTGTAAATTACTTGACAACTGCGTCTCAGGAAGCACAATCTGTCTTATTTGCTGATGATGGTGTAACATCTACCTGCCTACTTAGCCTAAATCAACCTACCTACTTATTATCTACATCCTAGACGCCTATGTACAGATATACAGATGTTTTTATCAGTAACTTGGCCAAATGTGATCGCTAATGGTGGACAGGACCTTACGTTATGCACCTCAGTTAGTAGGTAACCCTAGTTCTTTTAGAGCAGTAAGGGATGAGACTGACCTAACCTCCATCCATCCATCCATCAGCCTGATTCGTCCACTGATGGACATAGGCCTTTCCAGGATTTCGCCGCTCTTGGCGGTCCTCCTGGAAGAAATGCCCATACTCACACACGCTGGGCAGGCGGTTTGGTGAGCGCGGTGCCGAAACCCTTGCACCAGTGACGCCGCTGCCCGTCACTAGTCTGTTTTATATGAGGCCCGGCAATTGGGGATGGATATGTCGCAGTCATCTGGTTGAATCTGCTATTCGATTGAATGACTAGTGCGTTCCTTGAATGACGAAATTCAATTGAATGACTAGACCAAACGTTGATTGAACAAGCGTCACTCAACGTCCAACTAGTTAGCGGATTGTAACACAGCTCTATGAACAGAGCGGACGTAAAATCAGTCAGGTGATTCAAATTTAGTTCATTTTTTTCCACTGCGGCGCTAGTAGTCACCAAAACAAATATGGCGTCAAACAGCTCGCATAGATAGAACTGTGTTTATATATTTTTCAATTAAATTTACTTTATAGTGCGTTATTTGTAAATGAAACTGATCCTGTGATTTTAAGTATTTTTTTTTAAATCTAAACCCTCATTTCACTAGGTGACAAAGACTTAATTTAACAACTTTTTGGAGTCCCAGAGACTCGCATATTTTAATAAATTACTTCTGAAATAATATGATAAATTTTTCTATGTTTTTCACTTCTTTATACGAAGCAAAAATATGAGATTAAGTAGAGCATTGGAAATCATGCTACAATCTTTTATTATTTTAAGCTTAGCAGTTTATAAATCAGTAATTTTTTAATTCTCCCAAAATTCTCATGAGCATCCTACCTAATAAGCAAACCTAATCTTTATGGTCACCCTACATGGGACCCCACTATAGAAGACCTAAAATTTTGGCGGCCAATGATGAAACTTAGGGCAATCGACAGTAATATCGTAAGGTTAACTTTTAAGTTGCGAACTCATGGTCACCCTAACCAAACATTACAAAGTCGGTTATATCCCATTCAACGACTTCGCTAAATGACGTTCAGTCAAGATGTTGAACGTTACATTCAACGACTTGACGTGTTGTCCTTTAGTCATTCAATTAAATGTCGTCATTCAATAGACGCGCTAGTCATTCAATCAAATAGCAGATTCAACCAGATGACTGCGACAGATATACCGCCATCCATCGGTCCCAGGCAATGGTGGGCCGCCTGGTTTTTTTTGCCTGAGAGCTGTTCTCTTACTCTCCCCCGAATAACTTCGGGAGGATTTGCGAGTAAGATGGTGGTACCTCCACAGTCGAGCCCGGCATCAGCTCTACCACCTATAAACCCAACCTGACCCTGGCTAATATTCTAAGAATCCCAAGTCCTAGATTTCCCGTTAACCTAAGCAAAATAGTGTTAATTTAATAGTAAAGAGTTCACAATGAGGCGAGGGTATATTTTTTGCTATGTACAACTAGATGATTGCACAATTTATAAATTGGTTGTCGAGAATAAGGGTTCTGTAAGACTGCAGAAAACCTTATGAGATTTATACTATTTTATGTACTAGATATTAAATAATGTGACTATCCTTTTATTCTCATAAAACAATATAAGTCTGGTAAAATTCAAATGTTTCTTTATGCTACTCTAATAAAAGTACCTAGGTTGATTGTAAGTTGGAACTGTAATCTCCATTGTAGTGTAGTTAAAGATACTAATCTTTGGGGAGTATAATTATTGAAGCAGAGTACCTAGTAGTAAAGTATTTTGGTTTCTCTATATACATTATTCTTATATCAGGAAAACACTTGATCTGTCGCTGCTTGATGAGAATCATGAGAATCAGTACAGATGTTGACAAGCCAATTGGGAATAGAGACCTAATTAGCCTAGGAAATTCACTAAAAAGACATAACAAAAAGACATAACAGCTAAGCAGCTGGTAAGAATAAATAAATTCAAGATTGGAGCCATTTTTGAACGTCCGGGGTTGGCAAATGCAGCTCTCCTTAATAAAAAGTTCTTGGAACTGCATAAATTGAAAGCAAGTAATCCTGCAAAAATTAATGAAACTACAGGAGTTATTTTACATGTACCCATAGAAATGTTAAATGTTCAGATCTACTGGGCTATTTCTAGTGCTAAAAATATTGTTTTAGTTCGCAGATTTATGCGAAAAGTTAAAACATACAAGGGTTTCATCTTTCAGCCAACAAAAACTGTATCAATCACTTTCTCATGTCCGGTCCTGCCTGAAAGTATTGATCTAAACAGCTGGAGATTCCAAGTAAGGCCATACATTCCACCTGTAAAACAATGTTTAAGATATGGATACATTGCCAAATTTTGTAAAAATGCAGAAAGGTGCTCAATCTGTGGAGACAACCACAATTATAAAGAATGCTCTTCAACTGAAAGTCCTCAATGCTGTCATTACAAAGGTGACAACATTGCAATCTCCTCAATATGTCCAGTCGAAAAAGGAAAATTAGAAGAAAACAAGAAAAATATGGAAAAAAAGACATATGCTGATGCTTTTAGTAATAATGAAAAGTCATTTCCACTATTAGGAAAACCTCTTTCTCCTTCACAACAATTATTATTAGTCTCTCTATACTTAACTCAGGCATCATCTTAAACATTTTAGCAAACACAGTAGTAAAATTAATAACATTAATTAAAATTAACGAAAAAAGTATTTCAGTTAACAATATCAAAGATGTTCTTATAGAAAATTTCAAAAATAATTTATGGATTTTCTTTTATCATTTTTTCTCTATGGATCAGTAAAACATACAATATTAAATTGAAACGCTCAAAGTATTCTTAATGATCGACATCTTTTTACACAATTTCTTATAAAGAGAACATACATATTGATGTACCTAGCCCTTTTATGGACACCTTCACATATCGGAGTTTCTGGAAACGAAAATGAAAGACAATATTTATAGGAAGTGACTTTAGGGCCGAAAGTGGTTACCTTAGTTTTTATTTTGTTCAACCACTAGTGGCCCACTAGTAAAGGAAATTACGGAACCATTAGAGGCCTCCTTGTTTTTGATTTTATTCGACCGTAAGTCACGTGACTTGCTTCGCTGATATAGAGTCAACACTACAACTGCAGTCCGATGGATTAAACTTATCATTTTGGTTCATATTCCAAAGATAATAAAGACTTTGACACATGAGGTCTAGGCTCGATCTCCGGTAGGGCAATACACCAATGAGTTTTTCGGAATTTATGTGCATAGTGCTTTTATTTTAGTTTTAGTGGTATCAAAACTCAATTTTTTCCAAAGTAATTTGGCTTCTGTTATTAACACTAAAGAACTTTTTTGCAATATTTTGACAACACTAAAATTAAAGCCTTCAGAATCGGCTTTAGTATTTTCTAATACTTTATCACTTGCTGAAAGGTGAAGAGAAACATCGTGAGGAAACCTGCATGCCCGGAAAAGTGTGTATTTGTGCCCATAGTACGGTGATATTGGCTCACCACCAGTCACGTTGGGACGTAATATTATTTACATTACTTCGGGGTTGAAACTGCCTTCCACCTTGTTTATATGCATAGGACATGGTGTAGTATTTTAACTAGGTATGGATTCATTGACCTCTCTTATGTATGGATTTTAAGTTTTTAATTTTACGGGACACACATGTTTCATTTTTTCAATCAATCGGCTATCGCGTTTCCACAACTGAACACAATGTTTGATATCATAGTCTCTTAAAAATTGGTTCAAAAGTTTCAATGAAGAGAATTCAGGATAATTCTCACAAATTTGAACTCACAAATAACACTAACAGAGGTTAGGTATGTTTTTGTTGTGGTATCGTAGGTAGTTACGCCTGGCGACTCTAGCGATAAAGTTCACGCCCACTCTATCTTCTAAGAGTTCTGATGCTGAGTCGGCAAGCGGATACTGATAAGGCTAGCTCCTGCCTGGTCATTCGAATGTCTCTTAGTAATAAGCATAGAATAATAAGTTAGTCTTAGATTTTCTGTGAGAGTGAATACACGCTCATAAATCAAAATTTGTCTTTTAAAAAACGTTTTCCCCGCTCCAGGAAAGTGGACTAGGTATCATCAAGTTGCTTACTGACTGACACTGCTAGTACAAGACATTGCAAATTGAACTATAGTAGTTTACACTAAGGAAAATATCCTAACAGTTAAATAATGACTTACGGTTTAATAATTTACAAAACTAAAGGACCGCTTCCGTTTCCGAGCCTTATATTGCAAATTGAACTTTATTACTTCATGCTAAGGAAGATGTTCTAACAGCTGAGTAATGTCTTACGGTTCAATAATTTTTAAATCAAAGGGCCTCTTGTGGCCCTTTAGTCACTTCCATATTTATAACATAGACATAGGATTCGCTTATTTATAATGATAGTTTGAAAAATGTCGCCATACCCTACTCCGATCTTCTAAACAAAATAAAAATGAAAATTCGCCAAGAGTGGCATGAAGACTGGCAAAATACACTCCTTACGAAAGGCTCTTATGCTGAGATCAATAATACGATTAGCTCCATTCCTTGGTTTGCCTAATTGAAATTGTACAAAAACAGAAAATGTTACATAATTTTAAACCGCCTAAGATTCGGGCACTGCCGCCGTATCAACCACCATCTTCATAGAATGCACATTATAACCTCACCATTATGCATAGATTGCAATTCCTCAATAGATCAGACCTTGGATTATATTTTATTTCAATGTTCCTCTTATCTTTTTCAAAGACTTACATTGATTGATAAACTTCTCAATATTTACAAAAAACCGGAAAATATCCCGCGCGACACTCAAGAATTTAATATATAATTAACTTTGAAACATAGTATGCAATTTATGAATTTATAAAACAACAACTGTTCAAAATTTAAACAAGATATTGCAAAGAAAACAGTGAACAAGACTTTGGTTATAGCCTTAAATACCCATTAATGAAGTACATGATTATATTGGACAAGATATTGGCTTCGGCCTTATTATAGAGGTGGAAAAAATTTAAGGGCCCAGGAGGAGAACTACCTTAAATCCTTTAGTTGGCTAATTTTACTGAAAGGAAACAATCCTTTATTTTTTTAAAGAAACCAAACTGCATTCAAAGATCTTCTAAAATTCGCTTACCTCACCGGGAAATCGAAAAAACTAAAAATTAAAAATTAACCCTCACTGTTTTATTATACGAATCTGTAGGAGCATTGTTCAGGATAAGTTTGTCTAGTAAATATTCGGTCTGACACTCATCTGTTATACGAGATGAAATTGAATAAACTTGTTATTATGAATTATTGATACGCCATTATTACACAATGACAGCACGAAATGAAAGCAAAACAAAACAAAATTTGAAATTTGAACGAATACTTTTATTGATTTTAAAAAATGATGAAAGTTATTGTTCGAATTTCAAATATGTTGCCATGCGTTGCAGAGAAAAAAATACTTTCCATTTTTTAATTTTTCGTCAGTACGCCTAGTGTAAGAAGGAATTGTGCTGTGCATAGTTTTATTATTACCATTTAACGATTTTTTATCAAAGTCTTCAGCAAGGTACTTAGAGATAAATAACATTAGCAAGCTTGTACTTCATAGGATGTCTTTAGATGTTAGAGAGATAAGAAAATTATAACATGTCATTTACTTGTTACAAGTGAACAGTAATAGGTATTGTTAATAAACTACTAGTAATAAACTTACTAGTTATTAAATATTCAATTTCATGGGTAACTCGTACAACAAATAAGTGTAAGACCAAATTTTATCCTGAACAATAATCCTACTGATTCGTATTATAAAATAGCGAGGGTTTATTTTTAAATTTTTAGTTGTTTCGATTCCCGGGTGATACAAGCGAATTTTAGATATTTAAATGCAGTTTTGTTTCTTTAAAAAATAAAGGAATGTTTCCTTTCAGGAGAATGAGCTAACTAAAGGATTTAAGGTAGTTCAGTAGTCCAGGGCCCTTAAATTTTTTCCACCCTGTATATTATGAAGACAATACAATAAGTCAATTTTACGAAGACTTGGCTACGGCCTTTAATTTATCAAGTTTCCAGGCATGATTAAAAATAAATAAGACTTGGCTACACGGGCTGTTGCTCTTTGCCTAATAAGATAGAAAAAAAACAAAACAAATAAGTTGAAGACCAGTGCTGCCAACTTAGCATTTTTATGGCTAAATTTAGCACTTTTGTAGTGATTTAACATGAAGAAATTCAGTTTAGCATGAAGCATATTACTATAATAACGCGATATTTATAGCTTTCGGGTACAATCTTAGTTGGTTTATGATTTGCCAGATGTACATGTTGTTTTGTTTGCATAACTTGCTTGACTAGACACAATAGCCGTTCCAATAGTATGACCCTTTCTATTTTATCCTTTTATTTTTTAAGACATTTTTGTGTGTTTTTATGAAGCAATTTACTGAACAATTCATTGTTTGTTGCAAACATACACCAAAATGAACAAAAAAGCAACATTAAAAAGGTTTTGTAACACGGCCCCTATTCAAGAAGAGAACGACAACGCGGGTATATTGTTTATGTAGTGAAATGAGATTTAATTTAGCCTTCTTACTCAGTTGTAAATAATTTATAATAATAAAGGCTCTCTCACCCTCTGTTGGCATTATTTTTTGGCACTTTCCGAAAAAGATCTACCATATTTTGGCATTTTTATAACGTAGATTTAGCATAAAATAATTTTTAGAGTTGGCAGCACTGTTGGAGACACTGCTATCCGCATAGACATTCTTTCTGAGGCACAGCCTTCTCTAGTCTGCTAGTCTCAAGCCCGTGTTGTAGGCTGTGTCTGAGGCGTAGACAGCCGTCAAAAGTCTACGGTGGTCTGAGGCTATCCGGTACCTACCAAAGCCGGGTTCCGAATGGCGCTGACAGCACTAAAAGTACCATTAAACTACTCACGCCGCGCCGCCCCGTACGGCCATCAGTGATTCGAAATGACGATAGACGCGATGTAATCGATTATGTCTTGAATCGGAACCCACCACTACCTCTTTTTTTTTTATTTGATGAAATTTGTGCAAAGCAAAGCAAACGACAAAAAATAAATCGCAGTCACAGAATTTATAGACAATATTATCTTAAGTGGTGTCCGGAGCACAATTTGCTCATTCTCTATTAAAACTAGGTAGGTAAGTCTATTATTAATATTTTGTGCCACTTTTGCTTCCTGCCTTGTTAGGTATAAAGACCACCTTGAGTAAGAAGCCCTGAAGCCCTCAGATTATCATCTGAGAAGAAGCCAAAAACAAGAAACAAGTTGCCTCTGAAAATTTTCTCATTTTTACTTAGGTACCCTTTTATTTAAAATTCCGGTCAGAGTGTCGATAAGGGGGCACGATACCGGGTCAGAGTGTCGATAAGGGGGCACGATACCGGGTCAGAGTGTCGATAAGGGGGCACGATACCGGACTTGAAAATTATTCGCTTTTCGGCGCCGCCAAATAATAAATGGTACTCTTCTCTTGGACTTACCTACCTTCAACGTCAACATTGTCAAAGACCTAGGTGTATTACTTGATTCAAAATTGATTATGAATCATCATATTGATGCTGCTGTTTTGAAAGCTTACCGAAATCTGGGATTTGTAATACGTACTTGCAAAGCTTTCGAATGTCGTTTCAGTCTAATGATAGTATACTTTGCTTATGTAAGGAGTATTCTAGAATACGCCAGCTCTGTTTGGTCACCTTGTTATAAGACTTATGTCGATAGAATAGAGCGTATACAGAGATGCTTTCTTAAACACGTTAATTTTCGTGAAAAGAAAACTTTTAAGTCATACACCGAAAATTGCCGATATTATAATCTATTATCACTAGAAGAGAGACGGACAGTTATAGACATGGGACTGTTGTTCGATGTGTTACGCGACCGCATCAACTGTCCTGAGCTCTTGACAAGATTAGGACTGTGGGTACCTGGACACCGCTCACGTCATACAAAGATGTTATATGTGCCTAGGCACTCAACTAATTATGGTAAAAATTCAGTCCTTACCAGACTTTCGAACACATATAACCAGTTATTTAATGACGTGGAGATTTTCTCCGCTTCAAAAGTTAGATTCAAATCTGAAATTAGAGTGGCTCTAAAAAGTATTTCTGATGATAATTCTTGATACACATCGTGTTGTGTATAGTTGCTAAAACTACCTACTTTAAAATTTATATTTTTACACTTTACACTATATATACATATATTTACTTATATAGATAATATATAATTTACCATAATATTATGTATACCTACCTATATATTAAATCTATTATAACTATTTATTTAAAAACACGAATTACCAATAAAATTGCATACCTGCCTGTTAGACATTCCTTGATCTATTTTTTGAAATACATTGTAATTGATTTACGATATTCACAAAATTAATTTTACTACTTTTTGAACTCATTGTCTAAGTTTTGATTTTTAGTGAAAACCTGTTATTGGCCTTGTTTATGTATCTAACTATAGTAATATCTCATTGTGTGATCGCTGTTGGTTTTCCAAATAAACGATAAAATAAAATAAAATAAAAATATATTGCAGTATAAAATCCTTACAAGGAGACTCCTTCGTAGGGAGGAAGCCCCATAGGTCCCTTCTCTGGGATATGTATAGTTTTTGAGTTATAATTTTGTAGTAATATCAAAACCTCACTTTTTTCTGACAGTTTTCTACTATTTTACCTACTCAAATAGTGGCCTAAAATTATTTCTGCATCTACTGCGCTTTCGCACTTGCGTACTGAAGCACGGGCACCCATGCTCACTTACTATGGCTCACACGGGAGCCTGTGCTTTGCTACAGTGGGCAGGGGCTGCTCTCCCTCTGCATGTCTGGCTTTTTATATACACTCTAAGGGTAGCAAGATTGCATGGAAGCTGCATAATCTTGAGTTAGTTTGCATTGTTCATCAACCTAACATGGCAGAAGTCAGGTGTGCTGAATGTATTTCTGCATATTATACTATTTACCCAGGGATACATAGTGCCTAGATGGGCCCTCACTTGCCAAAACGCGTCAAAATCTGCTGTTCTTGTGTGCATTTCATACTCACGCAGGCATCTGTGCGTACACAACATTGAACGTAGCATGGTGGATTATTCATTCATCATAGAGAATACATTTTGTTTGTAGATAAGACACTGTCTTTGTGTGGTGGAATTACTATGGTAATGTAAGAATAACTAAATATTTGTGTTTAAAAGCGTTTTATTCTTTAAAAATAATAATATTACAATACGGAACTACATAGACATCTTTAAAGCAAAGTTAAGTATTTATATTAATATGATTAATAAAATACCAGAAGAGTTCTAGAAAGCCTCAGAAAGTTTGTAAGCTACCATCTGCTACGATCCTGACACACCCTTTTTTATATTTGTGTGTTCCACGAAACAGCTCAACAACTGAATCGATTCTTGGAAAATTCATGGAAATCTGTCAAAGTTGATTTCAGTGGATAAATTGTTAAAAGAGAACAAAAATATGAAAGAGGTGTGTCAGGATCGTAATAGATGGTGGTCTATATTTTTTTTTTACTTTTAGAAAATTTGCAGGGTTATCAGTTAAATATATTCAGTAGTTGAGTTGTTTAAAATGTTAAATGCTACACAAAAAATTAAAGAGGTGTGTTAGGATCGTAGAGATGGTAGCTTACAATCCTTACAAGGCTTCCTAGAACTCCTCTGACGTTTTATTAAATCAAATTATTATCAGTACTTAGCTGGGTACTAAAGACTTAACAAAAGAGTAAAAAGATGTGTCGGGATCGTAGCAGCCCATGGTTTTGTCAGGATTTAACTATTTCTCCATAACTTGTTTAACTTGATTTATGTGGATTAATTGTTAAAAGGGAACAAAATATGAAAGAGGTGTGTCAGGTCAGGATCGTATAAGATGGTAGTCTACATTTTTAAGAGAGTTTTAGGAATTATCTAGGTATTTATTCAGTAGAGTCATTGAAAAATTTAAATTTGACACAAAAATATAAAAGAGGTGTGTTTGTATCGCTTACTTTCAATGCTTCTAAATAGGCTTCCCATGTACCCAGAACTCTTCTGACATTTTATTTAATCATATTAATACTTAGCTGTAAAGACATAACAAAAGAGTAATAAAAGTTTTTGTCAGGATTTCAATAGATAAGTCGTTGGAAGGAAACAAAACTACGAAAGAGGTGCGTCAGAATCGTAGCAGATGATGCCCACAACTATTAGGCACACTGAGCTTTATTACCTTAAACATTGTTCTGAAAGAGGAGTGCGTTACGGCAGCGGCATGTTGGCGCTTTTCAGGATTTCAGCTTGACAGATAACACTGGTCTACAGTGGTTTTGTTGCCCCAGATATGAAAATGATTTTGGGTCCATTTATGCACACAATTCATGAAACTATCAATGATTTTGTTAGATTTGCTCTGATTTTTTTTTAAATCTTTATTTTAATTTCATTTTACATTACAAAAATCAAAAAACGAGAAATAAAATAACAGATATATTTACTATGTCAGTAATATTTTGAGAAATTAGGATACACAAAAGCTCCTAACGTTACCTTCGCTGTATATTCTTGAAATGGCAGTATTTGTTAAATCGAATCTTGACCTATTCGAATTTTTCAACAGTGGCAGACATCACAATAAGGTAAAAGCTCTTCCTCGCAATACGGAACTGTTTAGGTCTAGCGTGTTTGGCATGTCAACAACAATTTATAATAAACTTCCTCAATCTTTTAGGGATATTTCCAACATTATGACATTTAAAAGCAAATTACAAGAATTTTTAATCAAGAAAACGCATTACTCAATTGCTGCTTTTTTAAATGATAGGTACTGACATTTCATTCTAAATATCTTATAATATTGCATGAATCGGTTTATTGACATTTTAATATAGTTTTTTATTTTATTAAGTGATTTATTGTGACTTTTTATTTTAATTTTTACTGTTCATTTTTCTAATTTACATATGTTTTACATATGTTTATATTTTGTTCCCTTTTAACAAACGATTTTGTATTTAGTATGTTAAGGAACTAAATTGAATTTGTACGCCTAACGGCAGAGCACACGGCACTTGATGATAATTTTTATAAAATGTAACACCAATATATTATATTTACCTGTGTCTCAACAAATAAAGATATTGAATTGAATTGAATTGAAAATACATCGAAGTAAATAAAGAGGAAAATGTCGAAAATATATTTTATATTTCCATAAAACGCCTTTTATGAGCTTTTCTTTTATAATTTTTCGAGGGACAATCTCTTTTCAAAGACCAGCATTATATGTTTAAGAAACCGATAATTGTTCAAAATATAAGATATGCAAAAATCATGAAAATACGAGCACATTGAGAACTTTCATGAATATATTCGTAATCTGGGCACTTGAAAACGTAAAAATTTGCGATGATATCCAGGGCAACAAAACAAAACTTTTTTTTTGTAGAGCTGTGTAATTAGAGCGTCATCTCGTGTAATTGTGCCCGAAATAAAAAATTAGTGCTTCCAGCCGATCCAAAGAAAGTAAAGCAGATAATCTACGTCACTAAAAGGTTTTTTGTAATCCCTTCAGCAGTCTACCAAAAAAAAACAGTTCGATTCCTTGACCTTCAAATTGACTTAACCCTAAGTTCCCGATTTCGTGATGTGGAACCAGTGTGCGGCGGCGGCAGTGCGTTTCGTTTCACACATTTAAGATGCGATTATAAAGACTGCTTTCATTCGAAATCAAACAAAATTTACAGAATTGCATTTCTGTTCATGCGTATTTCATATGTTTTATTTTAATCATATTTATTCAAAAAATTAATAATTAGGTGGTAGAGCTAATGCCGGGCTCGACTGTGGAGGTACCGTACCACCATCTTACTCGGAAATCCTCCCGAAGTTATTCGGGGGAGAGTAAGAGAACAGCTCTCAGGCAAAACCAGGCGGCCCACCATTGCCTGGGACCGATGGATGGCGGTATATCCATCCCCAATTGCCGGGCCTTATATAAATCAGACTGGTGACGGGCAGCGGCGTCACTGGTGCAAGGGTTTCGGCACCGCGCTCACCAACCCGCCTGCCCAGCGTGTGTGAGTATGGGTATTTCTTCCAGGAGGACCGCCAAGAGTGGTGAAATCCTGGAAAGGCCTATGTCCAGCAGTGGACGAAACAGGCTGATGGATGGGATGGATTCAAAAACCTGTCTTCTAGAAAATATTACAGTCTAAATGGTTCAAGCTAAACCCCGACAAACCCCCTGCAACTATCCAATAATAACAACCCCTTGCTACACCCAACTAGCGTTGGGTTTCTGCCCGAGTTTGTTCCCGATGTGGGAAAAAACCCATTATACTCCCGGGATAATTGGAAAAAAAAAAAGCACGGGAAAATACTTTTTTATGAATTTAATATTATTGTATGATTTCATATGCAATATACAGGTTGAAAATGAACCCCCCTAGCTATAACAAAGGAAACTGTTCTATATTTATTCTATATCTTAGGCAATATACAGGTTGAAAATGAACACCCTACAGGAAACTGCTCTATGTTCGAAATAAAAAATGTTTTGTCACATGTTTTGTTACTTTTGCCATGACTCATGATTTAAAAAAAGATATCGACCGTCAAAAGAAGCATTAATACTCCGGTGACAGAGACGACGCTCTACAGAACCTATGTGTACATAGCCTGTGTGCATTATTTACCGCCGGGAATATGTACTGTCTATCTCAGTCACATGTCGCGTCGCGTAGGTTGAGCATGCATTATAAATTAGGGAAATGAAAAAAAAAAATATAGAAAAATTATTTTTTTACGGTTTTTTGTTTCATTAGTGATTTTGATTCATAGATTTCAATAAAGCTCCCGGGGTTCATTTTCAAATTTGTATATTGTACCATTACCGCAGCTAGATGCCATTATTGTTAAAATAAAATAAAAGATCATGAAGTAGTAAACTGTAGTAAAGCAACAAAATTGTTGGTGTATTATTTTTATATTCTTATAACTTAACAATCGAAATGAGTTTTGTCATTTAAGTGTTTGAAACTTTCTTCAACTTTAATAAATTTCAAACTTTTTATTATTTGATAGTTTAAATTACATAATAATATAGATCACATAATCGAGAACAGATACTTGTTGATGGCTTGATAAGTGGGAGCCGGAGGCCACCCCCATCTACAAATCCTAGTTAGGCTAATGATGGTCCCAGTGTCAGCTCCACTATTCTCGACTATGGTGCGTGTGTGGTAACTGTGGGGCATTGAGTGCTATGAATATACGATAGTGTGACCACCAGTGGCGAAGGGTGAACTTTTTAAAAAGGGAAGCAGTACAAAAAGATCGTCTTATTTATAAAAGCAACCAAAGAAAACATGAAAATAAATTTACTTTGCAACTCCCTGTCAGCCAAGTGTATTTGTCATATTGAGATTTATGGAAATGTTTGACAAAGCAAAGAGCACGGAATAAAGAAATGTGGTATGGATGCCATTTCCTAAACAAGCCGTTGGGTATCGAGTTATATGGACCCTTCGCCACTGGTGGCCACCAACACCGGAGACTCTTTTTGGACACGTTTAACACACTGACGCTAATGGAAGCTACCTCACTGAGCTACCTTGAACCAACTGGCATATTTTCGGGCTCTCAGAAGTCTGACAAAGAGGGAAAGCATGACCGTTGTTATGAGGGACTTCATTGCCAAAGTAGGAGTACAAGAGTGTATTGAATGAAAAATAAAAAATAAAACATTTATCTGAATCAGAACCAATATCTTCCAACGAAGGCCTGGTTTCATATTCCTCATCCTCGGTACTATTTCTTGGTCGTGGTTTGTTTTCGATATCTTTGTCGTTGCTGTCGTTTTCATAGCCATGGCATATAAAATTTACCATATACAATCATAATAAAAAAACAATAAAACTTTATTTTCCCAATATTTGGGAAAAAACCGGGTTTTTATTATCCAGGCTGGACTAAAAGTCCGTTTATATTTGAAATGATGATGAAAAAAACTTATTATAGTAGATCAAAATTGTTTATTGTTTTCGATAGTAAACAAAAGGGGAATTTATTTCTTAAAAATCACATCATCCATATGCAATACTTCATTATTCTGGAATTGCTGCAATCTAGAGCGGAAATTTTCGATAACAGCTTTAAATGTTTCTGTTGAGATGTTTTGGATTTCTGTGCGAATACGATCCTTAAATTCGTCAAGAGTTACTGGGTTGGTGTCGTAAACTTTAGCCTTAAGATATCCCCAAAGAAAAAAATCCATTGGGGATAGATCCGGGCTACGAGGCGGCCAGTTAATGTCCCCTCTTTTCGATATCACTTTTGGGCCAAAAATGTCTCGAGCTGCCCTTAACGAGTCATTACATGTATGACAAGTGGCTCCATCTTGCTGAAACCATGAGCGTTGATTAAAACCAACAAAATCCTGCAGCGCGGGAGCGAAAAAGTTTTGTAACATGGTGATATACCGCTCGGAATTCACTGTAACCGCACGTCCTCTTGAGTCTTCAAAAAATTATGGATCAATAATGCCTCTTGCTGATAAAGCAGTCCCTATTTTTGAGGTCCCTCGACGTTCTAGGCCAACCAGATCGAGGTAAATCCATTGTTGAACCCGTCTTCTCAAACTTGAGCACCCATTTTTTAAATAACACACCTGATGGAGCTTGATTTTTGTGTCGTATCTTGTAATGATCGCAAAACTTTCGTTGAGCTAAGGTCTCAGAATCGTTGTTTCGATAGTACTCGCGTACACAAAACGCACGTTGACTAACGCTGAAAGACGCCATGGTACTAAATTCCCATTGACTGCTCTTGCAATGCGTAACCCCTCCACCCCCCTCCGCCGCCGCTGCTAGACGAGGCAACCGATTCAAATGTTAACGTACTTTTGGTCCACCCTGTATTTTCCCATACTTTCCCATTTTTTTCTTTCGCTCCTAATTTTTCTTTCCCATCGACCCATCGTTACACCCAACCCTTTGACTTTAAATAATCAACCCTTTGACTTTAAATAATTTTATGGCAACTTTATACCATAAAGATTAACTTAGTGATGGACTTCCGCAAGGTAACGCCTATTTCAATTAATTAACATAAAGATTTCTTTTTGTTTTGGCAGAAAAATGGTCAAAGTAAAAAAGAGGCAAGGAATTCTAAATGAAACAACTGAAATTATTCTACAACAAGAGGTAGACTACATCAGTACACTGCCTATGGAAATATTGGAGAAGATTTTTATCTGTCTTGATGTAAATAGCCTTTGTCAGTGCAAATTGGTATCAAAAAAATGGCAAGATATTATATTGCAAAATTATTTGTGGCAAAAAATATGTGAGGAGGAATTTGACATTGTAGCTCGTAAAGCCAAAGAAAGCGCAAGCTCAAGCGTGACTTGGTACCAAATTTATAGGAACTTAAAAATGTGGCCCCATATAGCAAAAACACATAATAATTTCAGAAAAGTTTTCGAATTGCCAGCTAACACCAGCGATGTTACAACAGCCGATCTCAATCAAGGTATTCTTGTTTTAAATGGAAGTGGCTTTACAAAACTCCTCGATGTGAACAAGCAAAGTCCTAAACCAATTATCATAAATGGCAAACAAATTGTTGAGAAAATTGCAAGTAACAAAAAAGTTACCGTTTTGCAAGTAAAAATGAATGAGTCCAATAATGACTCAGTGGAAAGCGCTTTATACATCCAAAGATCACCACAACTTGACAATTCAAATACTGGTTACATATTTGAAGAGGCACAATTCTCTGGCATCAACACTTTTTGTTTAACAGAAGATGAATTATACTACTCAGATACAAATGACGTAATTTATAAAGTAGATCTGAATGCGAATAAAATGGAAGAACAATTTTTTTGCAAATCTTCTTTTCTAGTTAATGATATAATTGTACATTATAGGAATGCAAATAACGATATTGATGTTATTCTTTTTACAAAGTGTTTAAAACTTGTAACTTACAGAAATAATAAGTTTGTTGATGTGAAGCCAGCTTTTACCCTCACCTCGTACTATCATAAAGAAACAAACAAGATATTTGTTTTGAATGAAAACACTTTTATTTATTATTCACACATAGAGAGGAAGCTTGGAATCAGCAAGGCGTCACAAAGGAGTGAACATTATGAGTTTCCGCCATGCACCGATGTAATATTTTACAATAACTTAGTGATCTTTGCAACCTCAGAAAACAAGATACAGTTATATGATTCATTAAAACATTACCTGAGTGAAGATGATGATGAGGATATGCTTTATGATACAATAGCAATCCTCCCAAAGAAATACACAGATCAAGTTCGGAAAATAAGCATTAGCGAAGGTAGTACAGGACCAATAATAATGGTGGCAACTTTGAAGAGAGTATATTTGTGCAAGTGGTTGCTTTTTCCTTTGGTAAGTTGACAAAAATGTTTTCGGTCGCCATCGCAACCATGTTTCACAACCAGTTGTCTATGAGATTTTTTTTAGTATTTCATGGCAACTAGTTGCGATAGAAGAACATTTATTCCTGTTACGCAACCAGTTGCCAACAAGTAAAAAATCTCAAAAAGCCCAGTTGCAATAGAAGATTAATTTTCTTTGTTCACAACCATATAAATACCGTTTGTTACCACTCAATCTGTCCACCTGGGTGGTTGGTCAGGATTTTCATACCTATCAGACCACCTAATGTCCGCCTGGGTGTCAGTTAGGAATATTTCAAAAAAATCTAAAATACCGAGATAATGTCACGTGACTTGTCAAAAGTGACAGAAAAAAGGCGGGAAGTCCGAATTTAAAATTTTCAACTTTTGTTATGTCGATGTTTTTAAGTTTTTTGACATCTGTCAGTAGGTGAAATAAATATTTTTTTATTACTCTTTAAAGTTAAGTTATTTTACTTTTTCTAAAAAAAAATTTACATTCTTATTATTTATTTAAAAAAACAGGTTTTCTTTATTAGTCTAAAATGTACCTTTTTACACTAGGACATAATCAGTACAACTCTGAAAAAATAATAACACAGTATTGAGAATTTACACGTACTTAGTGAGAACACATTAAAACAATAAAATGAGAAATCTATAGTCGCCATTTAAAATAGATCACAAAACAATATGACAAGATACTTAAAATCTCTACCAACGGAATGTCTAAAGGGTTTGAATGGGTATATGTCAAAATATTGAGAACATCTTAAAACTTAAATTTATGAAAAATTGATGTGGCAATATAGCAATTAGAAATAAATAAATTTACTAAAATGTTATCGAGAACGGGCTTGTTATTTCCAGGCAATGCCCAACCGTAATTTCTTTTATTTCTAATTGCTGTATTGCCACAGCAATTTCTTCGTCGATTAATTTGTACTCTAGTTTCTTTTTGCTTTTAAATTTTAAACTATGAGTTTCGGTTTCCGTTATTAGAACTTCTAACAATTGTGCCAATGAGGGATATTTCCGTACCGGTTTATCTTTGCATGCCATCCCTCAATATTGTTGTTTGTTCTTACATTTTCTTTTGCACAACAGCATGATTCCATCATTTCATTTTTCTTGGACCACTGCTTTTGGAAGTACGTTAAATTTTTGAAGTCCTAGGGTAGGATTGGTAATTTTCATCATTGCGTATATATAACCTTCTTTTATATGTTGAACTGGTAGTCGGGCAAGCCCTACACAGCGTGCTACATGTCTTCGTTCTGTCCGTAGTTTTACATTTAAGGTTTTTGCCTTTTTCCACAAGCAACGATTATAATGAAAGTAACATCCTTTAAATATTATTTTCGGAAAGACATTTCGTATGGCATTTATGGCAGCCACTTCGAAATCCAATGTTATCTTTTGTGGATTCCAACTAAGACTAGAGATTTGATCATGCTAAACAAGATTTTATAGGTATCCGTTTTTTTGTCCGGTAGTAAAGCGAATATGAAAGGAAGTATAGTTTGATTGTTTTTATTATAACCATGTATTGTATACAGCTGTGCAAATCCTGTGGGACAAGATTTAAAAGTACCGTCAGCGAAAAAGTGATGGTATTTATTAATCACTCTTCCCTCTCGGTCATTTGTGATTTCTTTGGGCCCGAAAACAATGATCCGCTTATCGTCATCGCAGTACTCAGCAAGAAGGAAATGTTTATATTTATTAGGTATAATAACGTCGTGAGCATTATTAAACCTTGTTTTAGCAACACCCAAGACTTTATTTCTTTCATTATAAAGACCGGTTTTTATATTTTCATATCTCGGTATGTTAGTAAGGAATTCCAAACCTTCATATTTGAGTTCCCGAACGGTTTCTACATATTGCTTCTTAATGGACACAAAATTGCAACAACTTCAAACAGTCCATTCTCTTCAATATCACATTTTTCCCAATGTCAGGTTTACAATGTTGGGTAAAATAAAGGTTGTGTGCCTTAGATATTTTTATTATCTCATTACGCGTGTTCAGTGTCGAATTACCTTTACACCCAGTACTGGTACAACATTTAAAAAATGAATTTCCCTGTGTATATATCTTTTTGCGATGAAAACGGTAGCCATCATACAGCAGACTGACGCCTCCTCTTCTTGAACTTATAAATTCTAGTTTCGATGTACTCGGATAGATATTTGAGGTAGACATTGCTTGATGGGTATCTACTGGTATTTAATGCATCGACTTTGAATTATAATCTCTAATTGCATTTAAACGATAACCTGTGACCTAATTTTGTAAATTATATAATCAATACCTATTTATTTATGCGACGCTACTCGAATACAGAGAAAATAATGAAATGCCATCGACTTTGAATTATAATCTCTAATTGCATTTAAACGATAACCTGTGACCTAATTTTGTAAATTATATAATCAATACCTATTTATTTATGCGACGCTACTCGAATACAGAGAAAATAATGAAATGCCATCGACTTTGAATTATAATCTCTAATTGCATTTAAACGATAACCTGTGACCTAATTTTGTAAATTATATAATCAATACCTATTTATTTATGCGACGCTACTCGAATACAGAGAAAATAATGAAATGCCATCGACTTTGAATTATAGTCTCTAATTGCATTTAAACGATAACCTGTGACCTAATTTTGTAAATTATATAATCAATACCTATTTATTTATGCGACGCTACTCGAATACAGAGAAAATAATGAAATGCCATCGACTTTGAATTATAATCTCTAATTGCATTTAAACGATAACCTGTGACCTAATTTTGTAAATTATATAATCAATACCTATTTATTTATGCGACGCTACTCGAATACAGAGAAAATAATGAAATGCCATCGACTTTGAATTATAATCTCTAATTGCATTTAAACGATAACCTGTGACCTAATTTTGTAAATTATATAATCAATACCTATTTATTTATGCGACGCTACTCGAATACAGAGAAAATAATGAAATGCCATCGACTTTGAATTATAATCTCTAATTGCATTTAAACGATAACCTGTGACCTAATTTTGTAAATTATATAATCAATACCTATTTATTTATGCGACGCTACTCGAATACGGAGAAAAAATTGAAATGCCAATGTCAAAATTATAAATGATTTTTTCATCATGACAGATAAGATACATTATTTATTCTTCGTGGAGGTTTTAATAATGATTTTGTGTTTCCGTCCCAAGCCCAACTGGTTGCCATGAAAGACTAAAAAGATCCTTATAGACAACTGGTTGTGAAAGACAGTTGCGATGGCGGCAATTTTTTTCTTTATTTACAACTGGTTGCGTAAGAGGAATAAATGTTCTTCTGTCGCAACTAGTTGCCATGAAATACTAAAAAATCCTCATAGACAACTGGTTGTGAAACATGGTTTCAATGGCGGCCGGAAGGACAAAAATAATGGCTTTGGTAAAATAGGTTGGGTTACGCCCTAGTATCCACCCACTCCTCCGTAGACCAACCGTTTTTTTTAAATATGTTCAAGACTGTTCAACTCTGTAAAGAATATAAGAAGCTTCAGGTACATCGGCGCGCCCGCTTGGCTGAGTCATTCGGTGGGATAAGAAGGGATAGATTTATGCGATAGAAAAAGAGACGCTTATAGGCGCCTCGTAGGTGAATAGCTCGCAGTGTTGTGCGAGCTGAATTACACTTTATTTCCGCGTAACCCGAGTGGCTTTTCATTCATGTGTTTTTAAAGAGTGGATCTTTTATAGTATTGTTACTCAAAATATTTAGTTCTGTAGTTTTTATTTAATCTATTTACTTACTTCATGATTACTAAATAAAATGATTTTAAAATACTTCAAATCTAACTTTGAACACATACTCATGAACATTTGCGTTCATTTTAATGTTAATGTTCTTTGGTGCTTCAAGTTAAGCAACGCTCGTCTCGGTTATTTTAGGGATGGGTGACCGTAAAATTTAATTACCAAAAAGGAACACCTAGGTACTTTTTGACAAATCACAAAAAAACAGATTGAAACAAACTGATCGTAGTAAATTTTCACTACTTTATTTTTCAATTTATTGTTTAGCATACTAATGAACTGTAATACATTAAGATGGTCCCTAGCTTCATATAAAAACCGAGAGATAACTCCAAATATACCACGTAAAAGTTGTCAAAAACGTTAATACCCGAATAACTCGGGTGGTTTCAATGGGAATCTTTCCGAAATCGGGAAAGATTCCGGGTGGAATCCCATCTCTATCGAAAACTGACAACCGTGCGAGAAGCTCCGGTATCCAACGTCAGCTTACTTGGTCTTCCGTTCACTTCACCGTTGATGGCCAAGCTGTTTCCATCATGAACTCGTGAGATCACAATCCTTGGGGCTCTTTCAACATCAGCCATCACCTGCCTCCCAGTTCTGGCGTTTCCTTGCTGCTTAGTGTTGACTTCAGCCGCCATTCCTTCCCGAGTTCGAACTCCTCTTGAAGTACTTAGGCAGCTTAACCTGATGTAACTCCTTTCTCCATAAGTGTAACAACTAGGGCTGTACCTAATGCGATCACGACGAGGTGATGCCGAAACTTCCTTGATGCGACGGGCCTAATGGTCTTGCCTTACTGCCTCCACTTTCAACGCATAGGCCAAGGCGTCCTTCAGAGTCTCATTATGCCCAAGTCTAACAGCAGCTCTAACCTCCAGGTCCTGTGTACCGTCGACGAATGCTTGAACCAGATTTACCCCGATGAGCGCAGGTGCAGACTGGTACGCCTTTCGTATCAATTTTTCAATCTCCAGGGCCCACTGCTGACTGTAAACCTTCCCCACTGCGTTGCACACAGTCCCTCGATTAAGCACGAGACACGTGTTCCAGGTGCGCGTCACCATATCTGGATTCCAACGCCTCAAGCAGCTGCCCATAGGTCACATCCTTGTCAAGAGTCTCCAGTATTGTTAAAGCCTGATCGCGAAGGCTCAAAGTTAGCGCGGTCAACGGCCTGCGGCTCGGTCAACCCATTCGCTCTCACCACAGCCTCAAATTGGATCTTATACGCCGAATAGGAAGATTTTCCATCTAAGGGTGGCACTTTAAACCCACGCACCGAAGGTGCGGCAGTTGTCCTTTCTCCAGCTTTCAGATCTCCTAACGCCTTCCATATGTCAGCGATCTGTGCTTCAGCCTCGGATTTTCCTGCAGCTGAACCTTCTCCTTCATGTCCTTAATTTCTTTGTAACAGTTATTTTTATTAAATGTATATCATTGCGGTAGGTATAGAAAATCAAAAGTAAATCACGTCCAGATTTACTTTTCTGATTTTCTAGACCGCAATGATATACATTTAATTTGTTATCTCCTAGCGTTGGATAAATTGCCAAGTGTTTAAAAAATATAGAAATGTATTTCTGTCATGGTTATTTTATCCTTGTTTTTGTAAACAAAAAGCGTCGGTAGCGCACGCGGTAGATCGCTGGCCTCTCAATCCCCGGCATGCCACCAATAAGCTTCGGAATTTGTTTGCATAGTATTCGTGTTCTTACTAATACTTGCCACTTGCTGAATACTGAAGAAAAACTTCGTGAGGAAACCTGCATGCCCTGAAAGTGTTTTGTGCCCGAAGTACGACGATAGGGCTCACCACTCATCACGTTGGGACGTAATAAGTCGGTGAAACGCGGGTGTACCGAGTGTGGACTGTGACTTGCATTTCACAATTCACACTCGGTGTAACACCTCTGACACTACTATGAAAACTTATAGAGCACTTTCAGTTTTCACACACACCGCCACACACCCTCACTCACCCTCTTTGTAATACTAACACTTCATGCTGATGAATATAATAATTAATTAATATTTTAATGTACCTACCTTACTAATTCGTAGCGTTAATGAAATTGTATTTTATTTTTATTCTAAAATTTAATGTTGTGCACTTTATCTTGTAAAGTCAACATTGTTTACATAAGCTAAGGTCAACGTACATGGTACGTCTCTAGCTGGTAGAGCTGATGCCGGGCTCCGCTGTGGAGGTACCACCATCTTACTCGCAAATCCTCCCGAAGTTATTCGGGGGAGAGTAAGAGAACAGCTCTCAGGCAAAACCATGCGGCCCACCATTGTCTGGGACCGATGGATGGCGGTATATCCATCCCCAATTGCCGGGCCTTATATAAAACAGACTGGTGACGGGCAGCGGCGTCACTGGTGCAAGGGCTTCGGCACCGCGCTCAACAACCCGCCTGCCCAGCGTGTGTGAGTATGGCCATTTCTTTCAGGAGGACCGCCAAGAGTGGCGAAATCCTGGAAAGGCCTATGTCCAGCAGTGGACGAAACAGGCTGATGGATGGAAGAAACTTAAAATTCTGCTGAAAAGAAGGTCTTACAGCGAAATCATGTTTTAGTAATGTTTTTTTTTCCAGGACAAAACAACATCAATGCCTTTTGAAAATCAGTTTCTGTACGAAAGGCTGATTGCACTGAGAGATCGATTAGAAAAGAAATCTAAATCAGAAAATATAATCCCTGAAAGAAAAAGTCGAAAAAGAAAATTAGATTCGTAAATGCTGATCTGCATTTAATAGGTTTATGAAAATTGTGCCATTGTTGATTTCTTAGTGGCTTGCAACTTGCCTTCTAAGATAATATACAAGGAACATTAATGTATGTGTTCAAATTCATACTGAAGACTCGGTAAGTGCTCAGTATCAAGGTTCGATGACAATTTTTGTGAAATTCGTTAGGAGTATTGCATAGGCTAGGAAAAAATGTTATTACCCGTCCAACACAAAAAGGCCAATGTCAAATACTCATTAGCTTTCGATTTTATTGGTTAGCTAATCGATCTATTTGTCTAGTACGCGTAATACTAATAATTACGCGCGAAACAGCAGTGGGTTTTTAGCTAATACTGAAATATTTTGTAGGGAAAAAAATATTGGATTTAAGTAGAAAACCTTTACATTTCTACTACATATTTTATGAAAAGAAAAAAGTTGATCTCTTAGCCGCGTTCTTGAAACGAACGTTTGAAAACCACAAAAAAGAGGGTGGAAAATATATTTTTTTGACAAGTTTAAATCTTAGTAGGTACATTATTTATACCTAGATATCAATAAATTATATCAATAAGATATATCAATGATATCAAATATATTTTTTCAATATTAAGATAAGAACCCTCGAAAATCTGGCTTTGTTCATGGTCTAGGGTCAGGTACACCCTTAATTTCTGTTCCCTACAAACGCAAGCCCAGCCCCCGAGCCGATTATTATAGGTCAACGTTTTATTTTGTGAAATGTCTTATCGATCCGTGATACTGATCACTTACCATGCCTCCAGTATGAATTTGGGTGTATAAATTAATGTCACCTTATAGACTAAGGCCGACTTGCACCAATATTTAAATCTAGATTTAGGATTTAAGCAGAGTTTAATTTGACAGAAATGTATTGACTGACAGATCCTGATTTAGCGATAAAATCGAGATTTATGATTTTGGTGCAAGCCGTCCTAAGTGTTGATGTTTCGTTTCCACAATTTTGTTGATTTTTATTTGCCTATTTTTTTTTATTTAATGTTTATTAAATAATTGTAAGTCCATTTCTTACAACTGGATAAGTATCTAAACGTTTTGCAATACGCATTGTTCATTTTGTTTTTGTTATTGTATCTTTATTTCATAACCATTTGGAGGAATAGTAAAGTTTTCATCAGTTTTAAAAATAAGTGATGATGACGAATTTTCTAGTATGTTGAGCAGAATTAATCTGAAATCATCCCCAGTCAGCCTCTGAAAACAAAGTTGCAACTCCAGTTATCCTGTGAAAATAAAATTTTGAGAAAACGTGCCCAGCCAGTCTAGCATAGCAAACCATATCGAGCTCGATAGCGCTTGATACAGTGCTCTGTCTCACTCTGTTGATCTACCTAAAGAGGGACAGACAGTGTATATCGAGCTGCCAAAGCTCGATATGGTCTACTAATGCTAGGTACCTTGGTTACTTCAAGGGGACACTACGTTAGCGAGTTATTATAGGCTGCCCTCTTATTGTCTAACTTCAATATCTATCGTTACAGTCATAAAAGGTATTTTGATTGGCTAAACATGACGTGTGACGTCATTTATAGCCAATCACGGCGCGTTTGAAGGTGATTTCAAAATGGATGTCGAAGTTAGACGATAAGGCCTGCGTAGTCGTAGCATCAAGCGGCGTTGCATCCAAACTACCTTTATGAATAGGTATTAGGCGGGTGTCAATAGATAAGTTAAATAAAACCAAATAAGTAGACTACTGATCATACTGGATAACTACTAAAGAAACATCGCCCATATTTTCACTTTGCAATTTTCAAATATTGTGCATTTTGTGCGGGCAGACCAATTTAATGTAATTCCCACTAAAACTGTCATTATAATTAAAATAATTATTTTTGTTTTTTATAAATTTAATTGTATAAGAATTTATATGTTAAAGTTTTTAATTGTTCAGTCTGATCAGGAAAGTTCCTTGAAAAGGACTGCATGGCTCAGTCGGTAGATAACTTGCCGTGTAAGAGAAAGGTCGCAGGTTTGAATCCTGGTGTTTTTTTTTAAATAATTATTGTCTTTTCTATCTTTTAATGCTCTCTATTATTTTCTTGTGTATTTCATCAAACATAATATAAAAATCTCATGTTTGTGATATGAAGGACTGGTGCGGCAAAATATCTACTAACAGATATTTTTTTTGTTTAAGGTTTAAAATTGTCTGCCATTGTTGATTTTTCTATGAATAAACAGTTCAAAACTATTTCAGTTATTATCATTTAAACTCAAAACATCATATATGTCAGAGGTGATTTATTGACTATTTATTTATCACTAACTTTTTATTGGGGTCTTACTCGCGATAACTAACAATATACCTTAATAGATAGATATGTGCTTGACGTTTCGACGCCTCTGTAGGCCGTGGTGGTCACAAGCTAACTGACTGACAGCCTACAGAGGCGTCGAAACGTCAAGCACATATCTATCTATTAAGGCGCCTAGGCACGCCACCGTTTTAGTACAAAATTTAATAATCCGTTTCTCAGTTGTTTTTCGTAATAGAACAAACTATGTGACCTTTATCAGCTGGTGCTGGTATTTTAAAAGGCACCATTTTGCCAAAATTTTGAATATTAATTTTGTTTTAAAGATATCAAGCTGGACAGATTTACATACAAAGTTGTTTTCTTGCCTCAGATTGTACCTATATCAAAATTTAACATTTCAGCCACATAGCGACTTTGTAAATGTCTGTATTTAACTATAGAGGTCTATACCTTTAGTCTATAACGAAAAACAACACAGAAACGGGTTACCAAATTTGTACTAAAATGGTGGCGTAACTATTCGCCTTAAGGTATGTTGTTAGTTATCGCGAGTAAGACCCCAATAAAAAGTAAATAATGTGTGAAAATCGCGAAAGTTTAAAGTTTACTATTTAATTATTATTATTATGTGATTATTATGAACTTAGCGTGAACACAAATGTGCACGGGATTTGAACCCACGACCTCTGGATCATTGGCGTAACTAGGATTTGAAGCTGGGGGGCCGGCTCTCAGTGCCAGCTCATGAAACCATCAACAAGTAACGTACTCGATTATGTGACCGGAATAAGATTAATAGAGATAAACCTCCTTAAACTAAATCATAATTGACCACATACAAACATTGACCTCTCATAAACAACTAGACACAGTCTCTAAGAAACGTTCGTCAGAAAGTGTCCGAACGTGCGACGTGCATAGTAGCAAAAATCTTCAACCAAATTAAGACGTTATGTCGTTACCATAAGATGCAATGTCAGTTGTATGCAATCGTTATTCACAAGATGCATCGCGGACACTTTGAGCGAGATTCTGAGTCTAGTTGTTTTTGAGAGGTCAATGCATATGACGCAGTTAGTTGGTTAAATCAGACACTTAACACCGTTAATTAAAGATCGAGGTTTAACCAAGTCACTAGCATTTTGATTTAAATAAAGCATCGTCGAAAACGTTTAACAATCTGTATTACCGAAAGCCAGCGTGTTGGTTAAATAATGTAAAACAAGATCGTGCGTCACGACAACAGCTGATTAGGTTCTTTCAGAGTCTACCTTTTTGGCAAATGTTGGTTTGTTGTGTTCAGTGGTTTTTATTTAAAATTTGGTCTTTGGTGCAATTGTAAACATGTTGTGGGTGAAACGTACCAAACATTTATGTTCTGTAGAAGAGCAGGTTTAATTTTTTTCTAATTAAAGAAACATAAAACGAAAAAAATGCAAGGCAATTTAGGTTTGGTAGAACATGCCGTGCAAAGGTGGTCTTTGTCAGATCGATGTTACGCCACACCACCTAAGTGGGCATTACGCCTTATGAATAAACATAACACAAGCCATGTCTTTTTACTATCTATTTTTTTCCAATCAAATATCTTGGTCCCCGACCAAAGTTGAAATGGGTTTCGTTCACTCACTCGTCTGCCGGAACTTTAGCGACTTGGTTAAACGTCGGTCTTTAATTAACGGTGTAGGGTGTTAGTTAAGTGTCTAATTTAACCAATTAACTGCGACACTACTATGGGGGGTCCGCGCCCCCCTGGCCCCTACCTAGTTTCGCCTATGCTCTGGATTCGTAGTCGAGTACTCGTATCACTTTTTGTGAAATTCTGAAATTAATCTTTTTTGTTCCTTAAAAACGCAAGCCCAGCCCCGAGGGAATTACTATGGGACGGACATCATGATTTTATTTTGCGAAAAGTGTTATCGATCCGTGTTACTGATCACTTACCAAGTTTCCAGTATGAGTTTGGCTGCATGAATTAAAGTCACCTTATATACGAGTAGGATGGCATAAACAGCTTTTTCGCGCAAAGCGGTATTTCGGGAAAAACTGATTTATGGCGTAAACTACTAAAAAAGCAGTTTTCGGTATCATACGACAACTTATCAAACATTCAAATAAAAAACACTTGTCCAGCAAATTCAATACATTTTAATAGATCAAAAACATCTGGAAAACAACATTATTAATATTTAAATTTCTGTAATAACACCATTTTGTCTAGCAACAAAACTTTAAGTACAAAAGAATAAAAATACACAACAATAACAATTACGTTATATTTAAAAGCAATAAAGAATGACACTTAACTATGAAAATATTTCTAAAAATGCATCATTGAAAAATATTCCAAATTACACGTATTATACCGGGTGTAAATAGAACGCTACCATTAAATGAAACCACATATTCTATTGACCCCAATGAACCACTTTTCCCAAGAATCATATCATATCATCACCCCGCGCCCACCCTTAGTTCGGGAAATAATTGAGTTCCAAACAAAAATGCGTGAACCCTAACGCATCGACATACGGGCGAGTATCGAGAGAGCCGTAAAACAGCTGTCCCGGTGCAGCGTTCTAAAATAGACCTTCCTCCTACGAGATAAAGTCTTTGAGTTACAGTTGAATATCTTTTTCTCTGAAGATTTTAGCGGTTTTTTTTTTTCGAATAGTTGTTCAGAATTTTGTGTAGAGTATGTGGTTTTATTTAATGTTCGCACTTTATTTACATCCTGTCCATATAATGCCAGGGGAATGTTTTTTTAAACATACTAAATTAACAATAAATAACGAAATAGATATTACCGCTAAGACTCACTTTGATTTTTACGAAAAAAAAACAACTTTTCTTTCGTAAGAAACATATAATTCACGAGTAACTTTTTTCGGTTTTAATCAACGACCTGCAGGCCTAACTGGCAACCATGTTGACACCATTTTAAATCTATGAAGTTTACTGTCAAATGGTGTTTAAAATGGTGCTAAAGAAGGCACTATGTTAGGCCTGCTAATGATATATTTTAAAAAGGTCGCAAAAATCCGATATTTATAAAAAAATATTTGTTATCCTATAGAGAGTGTTATTTATGGTGACAACCTTTTTCCTTAAAACGAGGTGTTCTACCCATAAATAAGAACACCTTTTACTATGGGGCCAACCCGGAAATCTCGAAAACAAAATCAGCTGTTCCATAGAAAAGTTATGTATGAAATAGAAGATTTTTTTTGGCGATTTTGAGTTTGGCCCCATAGTAAAAGTTGTTCATATTTATGGGTAGAACACCCGTTTTGGTGATCTTAACATCCTGTATATTAGCGAACCCAGGGGTGCGTTTAGCATGAAAACATTACGGTTACGTTATAATTTGAACGTAACTCGATTTTGATGAAATCTGTTAAATTCCGCTACTGTCCGCTAGGGGCGGTTATCAGATTCCATAGGATTTCTAACGTAAATTAATATTATTATAATTAGGATTTATAATCTAACCGTAATATTTTCATGCTAAGGCCACTGGTTTTAATTTAATAGAGCTAATCATGTTGAAGAGGATCTTAATGTTTTGTAACGGATCTTGGTCGAGGGGTAAGTATTTTGTAAACGGGAAGGGGGAAAAAATCGTATCACTTTTGCAAACGTGTATTTGTTCTAAGACGGTAAAAAAGCATGCTTTATAATTTTATAATAATTTCAAAAATGTAAATAAATTTTATTAAAATACTATGCTTCTCATTTCAATTTTGCAAAAAATGTTTTAAATTGTTGGCATTGTTAGAAAATCATAAAGCATCCTTTATTACCGACTTTGAACATATAAACATTAGCAAAAGTAGTTTTTCTTTTCGCTTTAAGTTATTTTCCAAATATATAGTCCTCGACAGAAAAGTGTACAATAAGTAAATATGCATAATTATAATAGAATCCATTTTTAAAAACCAACTTTTATCCGAAATTAAATGATTTTTTTAGTTTATTTTATTAGTATTTGCGCTGGGCTACAAGAGTGACTTTCATCGGGCCCCGTGTGTTGCTCTGGCGCATGCAAATCAAAGTGAGTTTTGGATGAAATACGTATCTATTTCATTATAATGGACACTCATCCTAATTTTAATAAATCATCAACATATTAAATTCATTTATGTCAAAAATAAATAAGACGCAGGAACGATTGATTAAAGTCTTCAAACTTATCGTTAGCTAAACTTACTTTTAATCCGTGGTCCAAATACCCTAAGTTCAAAGATTTTTGTGATTAAAAGTACATCGCATGAAATGCAGAGGGCGCTTTTAATTCTACAGCACTTATTTATTACTTTCAATACCACTTTTGCTTTATAAATCGCCTTCGGAGCTTTTTACATTCGTATTCGTCCCAAGACCTATACTAAATTTAGCGGTGGAAGATCAAAATTCCTGACATGTCCGGAAAATTGCTGTCGTTTGGTAACCCTAGCCGTGATTGAGCAATTTACAGTGACAGTGGCGCCATATTTAACGTGTGCCCGGCACAGTTTTCGTGGGGTAATTCTTCAGTGCTAATCAGACTTCTATAGTTTTTTTTCCGTTTGCAGACTGAGAAGCATCCAGCTAACTAATTAGATATTTTTCTGCAAAATACATCACAATATTGTTTTTATTCATTTTGAATAAAAATAACGCAATAAATGCGTTTTACAGCAATTCGCGCAAACTGCTAGTTATTTGCAAGGTGGAAATTATTCCATTCTTTGCGTTACATTTTGACTGCATTACATTACAACTGTAAACACGCTTTAAAGTTTGTAAATGTAATGCAAACAAAATATACCACATTTAACTACATAATTTTTTTTGATGACTTTATATTTAATAAACTATTTCCGCGAATTGCATTAAAACGCATTAATTGCATACTTTTTATTCAAAAGTAAGGAAAACAACCCGATGCGATTATTACTAACTCGTCCCGCACTGACCTCTCCGCCGCGATAAATTACTCTATGCGGTCGCGACAGAGAGCGTCGTCGTTCGAGAGAGAATCGAGGTATAACTAAATAATTGATTACAATTATGTATAATAACTAAAGTTTTTGCCCTAGTGCCCTAGAAACAGACTAAGGCTGAGATTCGGAGTGCATTTCGAGTCCGAACTCAATCTTACAAACGTCAAAAAGTGACGTGATCTCATACTAGAGTGACGTTTGTAAGATTGAGTTCGGACTCAAAATGCACTCTGAATCTCAGCCTATGTTGGCGTCGCCATAATCGTCGTTAATGGAAACAGGTATCTATTTTTTTTAAACTTGTCGTTTTGAGAGCGTTAACAATATTTGACAAACTATACCGTCAAAAGATATCGATGAAGTATACAATTAAGCATAATTATAATAAAGTCGATTCTGAAAGCTTCAAGTTTAGTTTTAGTGCTGTAAAAACTCAAATTATTCCAAAGTAGTATAGCTTGTGTTGTTAATACTAAAGAACTATTTTGGAATAGAGAAAATTTAGTTTTGACTAAAAGTAAAGCCTTCAGAATCGGCTTTTAATAATGGTTTTTAAGTTAAGTGAAGAGATTATAAACAGTAAGTGATTTTCTATTTATTTTACTTCACTTTAAGCTGCGTTTTATGCCTTTACCGAGTTAGTTATAATAACCCCACGAAGTTGTCGTCGAGGGGTAATTCCAACTAACTTATAGTCGTAATATCCCCACTAGATTTTGTATGAAATTGAAAAACGCTAGTGATGTCCCGTAGGTCAATATTTTTTCTTCGTCATTATTTTTTTGAATGACAGAAAGAATAAATGGAAGTATGATTATAAAAAAATCAATTTTCATGAAAGTATAGAAATAGGCCAAAGAAAATATTCTTTCTAGGGCTCCGTACCTCAAGAGAAAAACTGGAGCCCTTATAGGATCACTTTGTTGTCCGTCTGTCTGTCAAGACCCTTTATCTCGGGAACGCGTAGAGGTATCGAGTTGAAATTAAAACAATGTAATCAAGTCTATGAATTCGCCAGAATCCTGACTGAAATATGGGACAACATGAATCCAGTTATTTTACAAAATGGCTTTCGAAAAACGGATGCATACCCTGTAAATCGTAACGCCATTCCGAAAAAAACATTTAGTATAGTACAGTGGCAAAAATGGGAACAATACCTTCAAATGCAGCAAACTCAACAAAACCAAACGTTGGAGGACCTTTTTGAACGAAAATCAGAGCAAAATGACGGTCAAATGTGCGATAATACATTTCCGAGCTTGATGAACTTGACATTAAAAACTATTAACCAATAAATGAAGGGTTTAGGATTACAAAAAGGCAACAACAATAACGATAAAAATAAAACCCAACATAACAATTTGAAAAAGACTATGCAAGCAAATCTAGTATCAAAAATATACACAGAAACACAAAAAGTAAAAAAAGATAGGGATGATATGATGATCGAAACAAATGAGAAACAAAAAAAAAGATAATAACTCCAAAGAGATACTGACTATTAAAAAAGAAACAATTGAACCAAAGACGTACAGGAAGCAAAAACATGGTCTAAAAAGATCTTTCGAAGAGACAATAAAACAAAAAGCGCTAGAAAAAAATCCCAAAAGAGACAAAATAATTAAATTGGACACAAGTTAAGAGCAATATATTTCTAACAGTACTGAAAAAAAAAGGTGAAGTGGTATTGGCAATTGAAAGACAGACAGAGTTATCAATCTCAGAAAAAGACAAGACTAATTCAAAAGATGCAACTGAAAAAAGAAAAGTGTTTATAAACAAAAAAGTTGATACGCAAAAGATTGAGGGTCGTGATCTTGGTAATTTTAAATTGAAAATACCTGAGAAAATTGGCACAACAAGATTACCCAATGCACTTAAAATTTTGGATATCAAAATAAATACTCCCAGAAAAAATTATCAAGGAAATACTCAAGAGATCAAAGTCTCATTTGAAGAACTTTTGCTGAAAAAAATAGAAAGAAATGATCTTCCTAGAAACAAGAAAAAATGTGTTACTAATAACAAAGCAGAGATCTTAACATACAAACATGTAATTGACCGAATAAAAAAAGAAAAGGAGAACAAGAAAAAAGAGAAACTGGAGATTAAAAGGCCAAAGAAAATACGAGAAAAACAAAAGAAACAAAATCAACGAAAGAAGATTTGTCCTAAAAAGAAGAAATTTCAACAAAATAAAAAGTTGCTCGATACTGAAAGTGATAGCACTGGTTCTTATAAATTGGACGATTGCTCCGAAGATGATGATGATCTCGAAAATTTTTACGACAGTATTATTAAAGAACAAGAGTCTGACGACGAACAAACGACATATGGAGATAATGTAATGGCTGCCACAAGCGTTTTGAAGGCACAAAACTCAATTAAGAGAGAACGAACTCAATTGCTTCGTAAATATACAGATCCCGAAGCTGCCAGTCCTTCACAGATTCAGCAAAGTCCGCTTTATCATGAAACCCCAAAACAGGGAAGGTTTGTTTTGGCTAAATTCAATTCTAAAAAAGGAAAAAAAAACCTACAAGTATGTCTGCTTGATAGAAGACGTGTTTGATGACAAAATTGCCGTTATGGGAATGAAATCATATAAGAGAAATAAAAAAGTGTTTCGTGCAATTGAAAATGATCACTCAATTATAGATGAGTAAGATATAATAATGTACCTTCCAGAACCAAAAATAAAAGAAAATGAATACATATTTTCTAGCAACATTCCTGTCATAGAGTACTAAAATGAAGACTTGATGAAACTATGCCATATTGTAACTGTTGCAGTGGCGAAGGGTCCATATAACACGATTCCCATCGGCTTGTCTAGGAAATGGCGTCCACACTGCATTTCTTTATTCCGTGCTCTTCGCTTTGTCAAACATTTCCATAATTCTCTATTGAGAGACAAATACACTTGGCTGACAGAGAGTTGCAAAGTACAAAAATGTTATGTTTTCTTTGGTTGCTTTTCTGAGTAAGGCGATTTTTTTGTCCGGCTTCCCTTTTTATAATGTTTACCCTTCGCCACTGAACTGTTGATCTCAGAAATTGTATAAGCAAAGCATGTTTTTAAGCAAACATTTTATGAGTTGTTACCTATTATAAGCCATTTATTCTGAAAATATATTTGTTTATTATTTTTATCTTTTGAGGCTTCTAAAAATTTAATACACGTTCCATAAAATCTATTGATTTCGGAGAATGATTTGGAGTATACCTATTGGAATACAGAAATTTTAAAATATCTTGATAATATAAAAAAAGCATTTAAAATAATATCTTATGTAATATCTGGTCAATCTGATTGAACTTATCTAAACGTTAATTCATTTATTTAAAGTTTCTTAACATTGATTATATTAATGGATACGTGTCCTAACACTACTATCTATGAAGAGTAGTTGGAATTACCCCACAAAAATTGTTAAACTAAATTTAAAGCAAAATGAATCATCTGACGGAACAACAAAGCTCATATTTACATAAAAAACAAGGCAATCTTGTCTGACCTTTAGTTTCAGATCAAAATTCAACAGTTAACAAATAAATATTACCGATAGTTGACTTTACCCCACGGCGGGGCTAATCCAACTATTTCCATTTTGGCATAGAAATTGTGGTGCTGTCTTTTATTAAATGGATATTCATTACTAAGGATACGTCAAAAATAATCGCAAACAATGATTTTGTCATATGAATTCTTCCAGTTTTCTATGTCTCAATTACAGACAAGAGTGGTGATGTTTAAACTTTTCATTTATCTTTATTATTGTTTTTTTGCTAATTGTGTGACGAGTAAAGCAAGTGGTTTTTTTAAAACTTATTTATGTTTATACCTTGTAGGTACCAGTAGCCTTAGCATGAAAACATTACGGTTACGTTTAGTTTGAACGTAACGCGGTTTTGTATGGAATCTGATGACCGCCCCTAGGGGTCAGTAGCGGAACTTATCAGAATTCCATACAAAACCGCGTTACGTTCAAACTAAACGTAACCGTAATGTTTTCATGCTAAGGCTACAGAATAGTAACCGTCACACAATCGATCACTCTAGCTTGACAAAAATCTAATCGAAATCGAATTCCCTAGTGTGCGACGCTTAGCTCTGATTGGCTCGAACTTTACGAACTCCATAAATCGGCCAATCAATAAGCAAGCGTATTCACGGACAGTTAAACAGATATACATTTTATCCGTACCATAATAATAATATCTACAAGATTTGATTATTAGTGAAGCTAAGCTTATCTAAATCCTACATATATGTATATTTAGAGTTCATTTAACAATTATGGAGAAAATATAAAGTACAAAAACAATGCATTAAAAATTGCAATAAAAAGTACCTAATACTCCGCCAAATATTGAAGTTCTCAAAGTGCATTATTGAATTGATTTTCTTTAAAAAAAAACTTGCATTTTTCATTGTGTGCAAACCAATAACATTTTTGACCAAATTTTCGTATCTCAACGTACCACCTGCATATATACAGATTACCATCTACATTTTTACACTGAAAACCTAACCTACAAAACCTATACTATAACTATAATGCCTAAATCTACAATCTTCAGAAATATTACATTCATAAAATTACTGGCAATCAGCAATCTGTCATTTTCGCTAAAAACAACTCTAGGTTCCAGATAATAAAGTCTTTAGTCCAACAACAGAATCCTTATACTATTACAAAAGTACACTCTAAATACGACAAAACATTATTACCCATATCAATAGACCTTGGGATAAAAAATGGCATTAAACACATTGCGGGATGCAAGCGGTTGACAATGGTGTCAATTCGGTGTATTCAGCAACTAAAGAGCCAGGGTTTATTGAAAAACAGCGCTGTGAACCGTCTAACGGTCCAGCAAGAGTATGGCATAGGCTAGGAAAAAATGTTATTACACGTCCAACACAAAAAGGCCAATGTCAAATACTTTATTAGCTTTTGATAGATCGGAGGGTTTTTAGCTAATACTGAAATGTTTTGTACGGAAAAAAATATTGGATTTAAGTAGAAAACCTTTATAATTCTATTAACTTATTTATGAAAAAAAAAAACAATTCGATCTCTTAGCCGCGTTCTTAAAACGAACGTTTGAAAACAAAAAAAAGAGGGTGGCAAACATTTTTTTTTTGACAAAAGTATAAATCAATGTACATTGTTTATAAGTAGATCACCTATATAATAGATCAATAAATCAAATATATTTTTTCCAATATTAAGATAGTCCTAATTTCTTCAAAAGAACCCTCAAAAATCTGGCTTTGTTCATGTTCTAGGCTCAGGTACAGCCTTAAAGCTGAATAATCTCCGTTTGCCTAAAAGCCATTTTTTTATAACTTATGTGTATGTACCTACTACATAAACTTTGTATAATTAAGCTGTGTCTAATGTATGTACTGTTTCATTTCTTTTTTTCTGTGTTTCTTGGCAATAAATATTTTTTATAGTACACCGTGCGTAAAATGACCACTTTACGCACGCTGCGCTTGCGTAAAGTCGGCATTTTCCGCACTTTTGCTATAAAATATTATACGATACTCGTGCGAGAAACTTTTTCTCGACTCGTGTGATTGCAGCACTCACCTTCGGCTCGTGCCGCAAACTCACACTCGTCAGAAAACGTTTCATCGCTCTCGTATCGTAATGTACTATATTATTATAATTTACAATATTTATATGGAAAACACAAAAAAAATATATATATATTTACAATTTTAGATATATTTCGGCCCACGGTATGGGGCCGTCATCAGTCGAATGAAGGTATTTACATATTGACAAATAAAAAATAAAAAAGTGAAAGTGACAACAATTGAGTGGGCCGAAATATATTGAAAATTGTAAATATATATATATCTTTTGTATTTTTCCATATAAATATTGTAAATAAAGGCTCAAAAAGAGTCAAATATACATTTATTCATATTTATTATTATACCTTATTTGACAGGACTAAACTTAATCAAAGCATCCTGTCTTTTTCTTTCTGTATCGAAAAGACAAGGATAGGACGCCTAAAATAAGGTTAGTCCTGTCAAATAAGTTGTGTTACACCGATTCGTCACCAATATTAACATTGACTCTGCTCTTTGTTTTTTATTCTATCTGTATTGCCATGTGTGAATATAGACGAAACAAGGACGTGGAGACAGTTTATGGCGACGCCGCGAAATTTTGGCGACATGGATCTCCATTTTTCTCAGTAAGCCTTAGGTATAAGAAAATTGTATAGATAAAGTTTATGTTACAAATGAAAAAATTCATGTTTACTAAGTTTCTTGCCCTTCTTCTTAGCAATACTAATCGAATGGTGCGGATGGTTAGGCATTATGTGTATATAATATTTTTATTCCTATATTTCTTTATTTTATGCAGGTTTATAACTTTATTACATTTTAGTAGCCCAACCTTAATATTTTTTGGATGTATGTCCCGTATTTATGTATCAACTTGTTTGTTCTTTGCATTATTTATATATAATATTTTGATTCCTAGATTTCTCTATTTTATGTAGGTGTACTATAATTAAATTTTTGTAGCCCAACCTAGATATTTTTTGTATGTATTTCCCTTATTAGTATATACATATTATTTTTTTATATTGTTTTATTCTAAAGATATTTATTGTAAAGATTAACTTTGACTTGTAGAAAGTAAACTTTATGTATCTATTTTACAAAATAAATATTTTGATTTGATTATGTAATTACCAATTTACATACTAGATTAAGCATTTCTTTGACATAATTTTGCCCGAAGAATTAGTTGATTGATTAATTTTCATAGCAGAGAAAAAAATATTTAGAAAACCTCTTTTAAAGCAGAGATTTCAATTTTACTGACAAACGGGAGCGAATGAAGCCTCTAAGTATTTTATTTAAATTAGTCTACAAATACACTTCAATATGGCCGATTGGATTTATTAAATTACTTATAGTTGTAATTTTAAATGAAAAATACTGTTTAGCCGCATACGACCTTACGGCATAAACTAGTTCGTGAGCGCATATTTGTATGAAGTAAGTCCCCCTCACTCCACTCCCCTAAGGCGCCGATTTGAAATTAAAAGTTTATCAATGCCTCGCCTTAATCCCAAAGTCTATTGATTGATACATATAGTGCGACAAGGTACTGAATAAACGTGAGCGCGGGCAATGGTCCAACGTGGCGAATTGTCAAAATGTGACGATTCTTATGAAGCCGCCCGGGGCGTTAGTTCTGCTTTTGGTCGCATTCATTTAGACCCGTGTCGCACTGTACTTGCCTCACCAAATACAAATACTTGACTCTCAAAAAACGCTGTTTTTGACAGTTGCACATTTTAGGAGCGTCGACGCGAAAGGAGCAAGTTATATTATAGCAGCGTTGTCATTACAAACTAAAATATACTCTTATATCCTATAGCATTAATCACAGATTCGCTTATCAACTATTTCTGAGCATATTCGATACGACTAGCATGGTAAAGCTGCCAAGCAAATACAACGTTGCAGGTATGGATGCCAGAAGCTTGTATCTTTCCTCTGAAAAAAAAAGATATTTTCGAAATGACAACATATTTCTTTGGCAAAAAAACGTTGATGGGTATCTAATGGATGAAATTTCAATGCCAAACGGTTTTTAATACACAATGGGCTTACGCTTGTCTATAGTGCTTGATGGGAAGCATTGATGAGAACTAGAGTGAGGAGCGCTCGTCCAGGAAGTAAAAGAGCAGGCGTGGCGTTAATCAGTCTGTTCTGTCCAATATGACATAAATGATACAAAAACCAGTCACTTATCGTGTCACGTGAACCAGTTTGCTTTATACCAACAAACCTTAGGCAGAATCGTAAATCTCAAGTGTCCGTATGAAAAAAAAAAACAAATATTTTTCAACACACTTGCTTATAAAGTGGCCCTTATTGCAGCGTTTTTAGCGTCATTCACAATGCAGCATATTAAACACGCATGCTTTTTACTCTACATATCTCCGCCGCCATTTTTCAAAGAAAATTGACAACTCATAGCTGTGGTTTCGATTATGTGAAAAAATAAGACAGTGTAGTTTTATTATTTTTCCTCGCAATTGTGTTGAAAAACGTCGTATGAAACGCATTAGACATTACACTCTCGGCTCCATTACGGCCTCGCCTTCGGCTCGGGCTGCAATCCTGCCTCGACTGTAATGTCCAACGCAGCTCACTTGTAACATAATGTACTATTTATTACCTCACTATCCAAGGGAGTGCTTTTTACTTCAAAAAGTTCTTACACGACTAAAAGTAAAATATTTTCTTGTGCTGCAATTTTAAACTTATAAATTACTGTCAAAACTTAAAATGATAAATGCAAGGTGATAATAATGATACATAGGTAACACTAAAAGTTTCTGGAACTGGCCACTTACATAAACAATATTTAAAAATTTATTGCAACATTTGAAAATAGAACTCTTTGGCTGTAGAATGCAGTTTGTTTCATCTGACTGTCTTTTGTTTTTACCTTGTGGCGCCATTTAAAAAATTGTGTGTCTGCATCAACATGGATTTAACTCGGGAAATTTTTCGTAGTATGATTTTCTACGATTTTAAGTGTAATTTGACAGCTCAACAGAGCATCGCTCGGCTTGAAACAGCTTTTGGCAATGAAGCACCATGCAAGACGACCGTTTATAGCTGGTTTGCAGAATTCAAGCGTGGTCGTATCAATCTCAGTGACGAATCTCGCGATGGTCGGCCGTCCACCGCTGTGACCAACAAAAACATCGATGCTGTGCGCCGTATGATTGAAACAGACAGGCATGTGACCTACCATGAAATTTGCGCATCCTTAAAAATAGGCATGAGTCAAATACAATCAATCCTACACAAACATTTGGGTGTGAGAAAGCTGTGCTCGCGGTGGATCCCACACAACTTGACCGAGGCTCAAAAAACGGACCGCGTCACTTGGTGCAGTGCCATGCTTACCAGATTCAACGAAGGTGCGTCAAATTTGGTGTGGGACATAGTAACAGGTGACGAAACATGGATTTATTGCTACGATCCCAAAACAAAGCAGCAATCGAGCGTATGGGTCTTTCAAGATGAGCCGAAACCAACCAAAGTGGCGCGCGTGAAAAGTGCATCTAAGCGGATGATTGCTTCTTTTTTTAATAAAACTGGACACGTGGCTACTGTTGCTTTAGAGAAACGTCGTACCGTGAATAGTGACTGGTACACGACCATTTGTTTGCCGGAAGTTATTGACGAACTCCGTAAAAATAACCGTAAACGCCGTATCATCCTGCACCACGACAATGCTAGTTCTCACACGGCCAGACAGACAAACGACTTTTTGAAGACGAAAAATGTAGAACTCATGAGTCATCCTGCATACAGTCCCGACCTGGCACCTTGTGACTTTTTTCTGTTCCCAAAAATTAAGAACCAATTACGCGGTCAACGATTTTCATCACCAGAAGAGGCTGTCGAGGAGTATGAAAAACACGTTTCAGAGGTCACCACAGGGGAGTGGCACAAAAGTTTTCAAAACTGGTTTGATCGAATGAAAAAGTGCATAGACGCCAAGGGAGATTACTTTGTAAAACAATAAATTAATTTTGTACCTTTAATAGTATTTTTTCATATTCATTCCGGAAACTTATAGTGCGTCCCATGTATTTCGCATTATTAACACCCACTATCAGGGTTGGCATTGTTTAAAAAAAATGTTTAAAACACCGAGAAAAAAACACCCTTGTTTAAAACACTAAACACTCATATATAAAACACTGTTTTTTAGCATGTTATTTTTTTTTAACGCAGTTCTTTCATTTTGTTTTATACAGGATGCTTTGATCTTTTTAACAAAAACTATTTTTTTTCGAACCCTGCCTACTATGCAATTTAGATTTCGGTAAAAATAATTTTCATAATTAATTGTTAACATTTTCATGTGTAGGTGGTAGAGCTAATGCCGGGCTCGACTGTGGAGGTACCACCACCTTGCTCGGAAACCCTCCCGAAGTTATTCGGGGGAGAGTAAGAGGACAGCTCTCAGGCAAAAAAACCAGGCGGCCCACCATTGCCTGGGACCGATGGATGGCGGTATATCCATCCGCAATTGCCGGGCCTTATATAAATTAGACTGGTGACGGGCAGCGGCGTCACTGGTGCAAGGGTTTCGGCACCGCGCTCACCAACCCGCCTGCCCAGCGTGTGTGAGTATGGGCATTTCTTCCAGGAGGACCGCCAAGAGTGGCAAAATCTTGGAAAGGCCTATGTCCAGCAGTGGACGAAACAGGCTGATGGATGGATGGATGGATTTTCATGTGTTTCGTTGTAAGTAGAAACGAAACGAATCATCATTACACAGTATAAAAAAAAACTGTGATTTTTTCTTAGGGTCCCAGAAAAAAAGCATGCAAATAGTATAGTGCGACAAAACTCTTTTGAGTTGAAAACTTGAAATTTGGCAGGAAAGTTCCTTAAGCCACACAGTCACCCTCTAAGTAAGGGTTTTGTGGAATTAAAATTATGTAGGTGTTGAAATATTTATCCACTCGCCAAAAGAACCTTGTCGCACTGTATATCTGTACCATTTTCTAATGTAAACACCCAGTTTAGTTATGTATGTAGAACCCAGGCTAAAGTAGCAAGTTGAACAAGATTTAACATTTGGAAGTCCAAGCTTTTGCTTCAAGGAGATCATTGACCTAAAAAACCTTGTTCCTAGTTCCCTGATTAATACTAAAATACTATCGCACACATCAAAGCCAAATGCAGCGACCATAATATTTTAACCCGCAGCGACCATAATATTTTAACCCATATCTAAAAATAAATTAAATACTATACGATAAGTATAAAAATATGAAGTGATTAATATATTTCTTTCCAGCGCAAGTGCTCGTAGAGTTCTGTTTTTTAAGCGTCTAAACTCAACTTTACCACACTAGTGTTTGTTTATTGGATTTGGAAGGCAAAGGGAACTTAACCCGTACAGCCATGTCTAAAGTATTTTTATGTTTTTAATTTATTGAAAAAAGATGATGTTATTTCCCCAAAACTGTGTACCGCCGCGCGAGAGGTCGTCTTTAAAACACTAGACTGGAATGGACGAGGCATAAACGTATTTAAAATTTATAAACGTGTTTCACATCTTCGCTTTGCCGATGACATCGTTATAATGGCGGAATCACTGCAGGAACTGGAGGGAATGGTGCGGGGCCTTGGCGATTCTTCGGGACGTGTGGGTCTGCGGATGAATTTGGATAAGACTAAGGTCATGTCTAACCGTCAAGTCATCCAACGGCCACTAACCGTCGACAATGTCAGCATCGAAGTTGTTCACAAATATGTTTATCTGGGTCAAGTTATACAGCTGGATAAAATAAACTTCGACGCCGAGGCTGACATAAGAATATGCTTGGGTTGGGCAGCATTCGGAAAGTTGCGTCACATACTTACGTCGTCAATACCGCAATGCTTAAAGGCTAAGATGTACAACCAGTGCGTCCTTCCTGTGATGACGTATGGCGCTGAGACGTGGTCTTTTACAAAGGGCCTAATTCACCGATTTAAGGTCACTCAGCGAAAATCCGAAAAGAGGAGATCCGTCGGAGATAGAAAGTAACTACACTATGCGTTGAAAAACGTGGGTAAGGGCAATAACTTACTCGTAATGTTTTAAACACTCGTTTATCGCTCGTGTTTCAAATCGTTCCTCGTAAGCTATTGCCTCTTTACCGCACTAATAGCATAAACTACAATTTCCTCAAATCGACGGGGCCTGTCGCAACCAAAGTAAAAAAAAAGAAACACATACTTTACAAGACTGCGACTGACTGATTCGAAATCATTCGACGTTCGGAATAAGTGTCGTCGTGCGGAGTTGGCGCTAGGCGGTGTTAACAGATGGAGCGGGATGGATAATATGGGACTTGAGTTTTTGAAACGCGTTGAATCCAGATTCTTCGATCCGTGGAGAATAATTCAAAGTAATTTCCGTCGTTATTTCCAGAATGTCAGGTGGAGTATCACCATCCCCGCTGTCAGTAACTTTAGGTCAAAATAATTATTTCGTCCAACGCGCCGTAAGCCATAGACAATACCTGGCCGAAAATAAAGTTGGAACTGTAACCTCCTTACTGTTTTGTACGTATTGGAGAAAATTATATTAAAACCTTATTGCTATTTAAACCTCAGACATGGCTGTATAGGCTAAGTTCCCTTTGCCTTCCTAGTAAATATCACATATACTGTAATCTCAGAAAAAGTTATTTTATAGCATTTTGTTGTTCGAAGACCTAAACCTACTATAATATTTTTTTGTGTTTTAGAGGCATTCATGAAAAATATTTTACGTTATGCCAATAGTTTTGAGTTCGTAATGAGGATTTTACGATATGAGGTCAAATAAATGTTATTTAAAGCACAACGTGACAATATTTCAATGTCAATTAGGCTTTTCTAGCAAGGCTGTATTATTTTAGATGTTTCTGTATAAATGGCCCTGCAAAACCACTTTAAAGCGTGTTTATAGTTAAGTTTAAGTTATAATTAAATTCTGATTGTATTGTTTTAACTAGTGTTTCTGATGTTAGTATATTTATTTATTTATGTATGTAGAACTCTGCATAAAAAGCTTTTGTTATTTTAATTCTTGACAAAAACAGGTATCATGCAAGCAAAACGAAAGAATTAAACGACTTTATTTAAACGAAATCATGCTTTTATTCGATACTTTTTTCATTGCAGTCTTAAATTATTAAGGTAAAATTATGCTAGATTCTGTACTATTCGAAAACAATTTTAAATACAGTTAAAACATGATAATAAATTTAACAATTATTTTTATTCATATCTCCAAAATGGTACCGATTTTGTACACAAAATAGAAATAAAAAAGCATTCCATTTTGTAGATTTTACGTTATACTTAGAAGTACATAACTCAAAAATACTAAACATTTAATATCTACTACACAAAACTAGATTTAAACAAAATAAGAAAATACTTTTAACAGGACTAGGTATTCTATATATATATATATATATTTTTTATTAATTAGACGAACGGCTAAATTTATTGCAGATTGATTTAAAAAGGGCCGGTATCGATTTCAAATTAAGCCTTTTTGTTAAACTACTACCGCTACCCATTGCAATGGAACCAGATTCTAAGGAATCTAAATCTACAGACGCATTATTTTTTACCATAATAGGATTGTCATCTTCATCAAAAATGATCTCCGAATCATTACAGATCTGCTCCTCAATCGACTCCCAATCCCTCATAACCTTTTGAGCGACATCGCAACATTCACACATTCCATAATCGCATTCCTTTTTGCTCATAAAAAACTCAGCGTCATCCAGAATGGTCCGTTCATGCTGCCGCAATTGCACCGGAACGAATACAGAAAACTTCCTAGCGGAGTATTTCAGTAAGTCCTCTATTTGCGTTGTGACGCCTTCGTCTGTGGCCGTGGAGTTCACAGAGTAGTCTATGCTCGGTTTACGGTCGGACATATAGCAGAAGTCAAAACTTTGTTTATGGTCGGACATATATAAGTCAAAACTTTTGTTTGTAAGCGGGCTGTGCATGCTAGCGCTATTTTTGCGTTTGTTCTGACCTGTCATGGCGATGGATTTCATTGTTGTTGCCCAGCCGAGAGAACGTTGAACAGCCATCTTCCATTTGGTGTACCTTGCGTCTCGATCTGTAAAGATTATTATAATAAATATTTTTACTAATACGTTAGTTTTTATTTTTAATAAATATTTACAAAGATAAAAGATAAAGATAAAGATAGTTTTATTTGCTTCAAATATGGTACTTAAAGATATATTATATTAAAAATGTCCAACATATTTCACCTTAAGAAGGCATGCAAATATTTACAAATGGTATGTAGAAGTTAAATTTAAATCTTTTAATTATTATAAGTCAGAGACGTCACCAAACACACAAAAAACATTAAGAGAAAGCTATTAAAAGTTTCACACAAAGAAAAAAAAAAAAAAGAATATATACACATTCCTCTCAAAAACTAACATGTCAAGAAGGAAATAAATTAGAACAGAATTAAAATTACAATGTCACAGAAATTTGCATACGAATTTTTTTATTTTACAATTTAAATTACCATTTCTTATATGTCACAATACACATTAACTATATTTTATTTCTATACGTCAAGAATTGAGTTACACTATAAAAACATTTCTCAACGAGCCAGTTGTATAGTCTCCTATTAAATAATTGAGGGGCTACATCTTTAATTTCACTCGGTAGGCTATTGTAAATTCTAATGGCCATTGAAAAGCAGCTGTCTGAATAGAGAGCACTTTTTTTCATTGGAATAGTCAATTTATTTGGATTTCTTAACCTATATACACCAAAAGCTGCTTCTTGCTTCGTCTTGAAAAAAGTTGGATACTTTTTGACGAAAATACAAATTTCAAAAATATACAAACATGGTAAAGTAAGCAGTTTGAGTTTAGAAAATAATGGCTTACAGGAGTCTAGGGGTTTTGCGCCACATAAAGCACGGACACATTTCTTTTGGGCGATAAATGCTCTGTTTACTTCCGTAGATTTTCCCCAGAGAAATCATTTATAAGTATTATAATATAACATAAAAATAAAAAGATGATTTTTTCAAATATATTTCTGCCCCCTTGGGGTTATTTTCAGTCCAATATCAAATTGACTAACTTAAACTAAATTGAAAACTACGATCTGTAAAGAAGGCATTGCATTAGAATTTCATTGACCTTATTATGGAATATTTGGGCGCACTCAAATCAAGACGATAAACTAGGATAGGATGGAATTAATTATGAAAACGTTTCTAAAATGTATGCTGTCAAATTTAATTTCGTAAAATTTAACACAATTACGACGCGACAGATTTATCGCTTTGGTGTGCAGTTCCATTTATGTGTTAAGTACTGAGTGTGGACTGTGACTTGCACAGTTCACACTCAGAACACCTCCGACACCCCCCCTCGGGGATTCACGTCGTGACGATCTATTTAACAAACCAAATGTGGCTCTAATCCATTTTACGGGTAAACGAGAAAGTTTAAGCGTTTTTGGTCGATTTGATCCTGAGGAAACTGCCAGATTTAGATGCAGTTTTCACCATCGAAGCTAGTTAATTTACTATGATTTTAATCCTCAGGAAAGTTTCGTTGCAAGCAGAAACGAAATGAGTCATTTACCCTTGCACGGGATAAAAAATGAGATGTTTACAAGCGTCCCAGAAAAAGCTGTGATACATTTGATAGCTATATCATAGTATAGTGAGACAATACTCTTTTGGCGCAAAAGTTTCTTTTGTCCACGTTTTCAACAAAAAACAACCTACAAAATTTGGCTTTCATTATGGAATAATTAGGCGCACTAAAATCGAGGCAATAAACTAGAATCGGATGGAACTAATCATGAAAATGTTTCTAAAATACTCGTATATCCTATTATGAAATCTAACGGTAACATAGTGTTGCCATTCCTCGATGCTCCAAGCGCGATGGCAACACTGGTACTGCTGTCAGTAACAGCCTGTCACTCGAAGAGGAAATACTCACCGTCATCTGTAGTAGTCGGCAGGAAGGTGTCGCTGACGGTAGCATGATGTTGCCATTCATCGACACTCCACACGTCGGCGCTGTGACCCGCCGCAATGGCAACACCGAGAGCTGACATGTCCCATGAATGGGCACGCACTGTGATAGAAATAGTACATTATGATACAAGTGAGCTGCGTTGGACATTACAGTCGCGGCGGGATTGCAGGCCGAACCGAATGCGAGGCCGTAATGGAGCCGAGAGTGTGATGTCTAATCTAATGTCACGCGTCAACACACTTGCGAGGAAAAATAATAAAATTTCACTGTCTTTTTTTTCCACAAAATCGAAACCACAGCTATCAACTGACAATTTTTTTGAAAAATAGCGGCGGAGATTTTGTTTTTGCGCAGATGGAAATAGAGGCACTGACGCATCCGCCAAACAGCCAAATATTAAATATTAACAAACTAAATATTTTTGTATTTACAACAAAATTTTCAGTTAATTAGTTTATAAAAATTGATAATTTGATCAACTTAAATTATTATTTATTATATTTTAACTGAGACAGTTTATTTATTCGCAAAAACTTTACCATTTCTCAAGACATCAAAACTCTTTGCTAAGATTTAAAAAAAACTGTAATGTAAAAAGCACTAGTGCGATAATGTAAAGTAAAAAGCACGCGTGTTTAATATGCTGCATTATGACCCTAAGAACGATGCATTAAGGGCCACTTTATAAGCAAGTGTGTTGAAAAATACTTTTTTTTACATGCGCATTATTAAGATGGAGTACTTTAATATTATTAAAGCATTGGCCGGTATACTTTAATGACCACGTGTCTTTTAATTGCTAAGAAAAACAACACCAAACAACAAATGGTTTAAGTACTTTGCTTTCGTTTACTGGAAAAGTACACGGATTCGGTTCTGAATACTAAAATAATACATTTAATCTAGTCATTTAATTTATCAGTGTTTTTAGAACAAACTAGAATTACCCAGGATACCGCGACATGCTTCGAAAATATATTCTATGATTGTAAATATTTAGACAATAATGTTATCAACCGCTTGCAGTCTAATCACAGTGGCAAAACTATAACCTTTATACGTTATAGATTACGACTAACAAAGTACCTCTAAAGTGTTTTAAAGCAAACTTAGAAGTTAAATTACTACGCTTTAATCCAAACGTTCTCTTTAAACAGACCTCCTTATCACACACACACACCTTCTCCCTCACACACACACACACACCCCCACACACCTTTAGAGTATATTGCATGCAAATTTTTCATTTTTAATTATTTTTCTTTTTCTGTTATTCTTCCATGTAACACGTAAATTTTATAGTTATCGCTCTCCTATAGGAAGGCGTTGGTGACTGTATAACAATTTATATTACCACAGTTACCAACGGCACATTCTTCATGTTAATATTTATCCCAATATACAAATAATTTGTTTAAGATCTATGTACACAAATATTTTCCCTGTTTTTTTTGTACAATGTATATTGGTTGACACAATAAAAATAAATCTCAAAAAAATTTAAATTACATTTAACTTACGAAAATTTTTGACACAGCATTAGTCCTCAACTTTATCATATATTAATTTGAGAGTGATTGTTGCAGTATTTGTTGGTATAAAACAGGATCATGCGAAGCGAAGTGAGGTATTACACACCTTTAACTAATAATTAATATCAGTTATGTGTACCTGAGTCAACCACATAATCCTATCAGAATAACAAGTATATAATCATTGTTATTAATTTAATAATTAACGACATAAATCGGGTGGATACCTCACTCGGTCTACAGACCGTACCTGCCATTCAATTTAAAATTTGCTTATATTTAAAACGTATTATAGTACATTACGATACGAGAGCGATGAAACGTTTTCTGACGAGTGTGAGTTTGTGGCACGAGCCGAAGGTGAGTGCTGCAATCACACGAGTCGAGAAAAAGTTTCTCGCACGAGTTTCGTATAATTTTTTATAGCACAAGTGCGGAAAATGCCGACTTTACGCAAGCGCAGCTTTCGTCTCGTGCCGCAAACTCATACTCGTCAGAAAACGTTTCATCGCTCTCGTGTCGTAATGTACTATTTTTAAATGCGATAAGCCATCATCATCAGCTTTTGAACAGATATCCATAACAGGCGCGGTCGCAGGTCAAGATTTTGGGAGGGGGGATCATCTTGGCCCAAATACAGTTCAAGAGGCCGACTTTAACAGTAAAGCAGGTCAAGCAAACAAATAACATTTTTGATAAAATGCAAAATCTCACATGCGGATGATTTTGAATGTTTCGTAGGCTTTTCAAATTTGTTTTGCACTGTTTGAATTACTTTTTAAAATGTAATTTTGAATATTTTGGACTAAAACATTAGTGTACAGATAATAATTTGTTTGAAATTTGACTTTTATATTTTTCGAGTCGAATTTTAGAGACGTGAATGATTTTGGGGGGCGTCATGACTCCTGTGACCCTCCCTCTCGGACCGCCACTGATCCATAAAGGAACTAGTTATGCGTATAAGACGTTCTGCTTTTAGGATATTTCACTTCTTAGACCTTTTGCTTTTAGGGGATTCTGCTTTCAAATTCAAATTCAAATTTATTATTTGTATTATTATCACTTACATAATAACGATAGGTTTTTTTTTAGATCTTGTGATACCCCCCGTAGGGGCACAGCAAAACAATGACAACGAGGGGAGGACATACATTGTTTAACATTATTAAAGTATTAATACGCTTACAATATTTATCGTATTTCACTTTTAGTGTGTAACGATACGAAGGCGTATTATCTTATCAATTTATAATTTTAACGATGTATCTATTTATTTAAATCATTATTTCTTGTCAGTAAGAAATGAGAGATGTCCGGAAGGATGTTTGTGCATGACCGTACATGTTCGACAGGGTAGGATTCGAACCCGTCTTCCATGATCGATAGTCCTACCACAGTATAGGTAACAACAGTAGTTTAACTAGGCGGTGTCCTTGAAATCAATACCTTCGGCCGCTCGGCGCCTAAACACGCCCTAGGGCTGCCAACTGACTGTTCACGTGTTTGATAATGCTATATTGACACCTATTCTCGTGTAGCAAATATTAGACTTAGAGCTGCTATAACCTAAAACTTTTCATTGCAAAATAGGCTTTAACGCAGATGGATAAAAGCTAAATGAGCTTGTATTATTTTAGGATTTTCAACTCTAAATTTAACGTTTGCTGCACGAGAATAGGTCACATTATTATTATTATTATAAAAGACACAGAGACAACGTGCGTACCTAACTGCGGTGCGACCGCGACTGTCGTAAACCGAGTTGAACCATGTTTTGGCGGTGGTTCGTTTCGGCCCGCTTGTATGGAGTTATTTATACTATGGTCCTACCGACTAAGCTAGTGTCAGTAATGAGACACCACAACACTCACGGACTGGGATCCCAACTAAATCAGCTTGCAACTGTATCAGAAGGTCGTTCGAGGACATCCTGCCGTCTACGTTCAGTTTAGTTAGTGGCATTCCGCAGTCTTTGTTCATAGCTTCTATTATATCCCTGGAAAGATATAAAATATAATATTTCAATATTCCATTGATAATTCTTGCTGAAATATCATCTTCATTAAATTATTCACAAATTCTTGTACTTTTTATTCCAAAAATATTTATTTTACTATAACTTGTTTCTCATTAATTATTTATTTATTTATTATTTTTTAAGACATACTAAATTTTAACTTTTATTATATAAGATTTTTGGAGCACTTTGTATATATTATTATTTTTAATATTCATGTATCTTTACAAATTGTATTTTATACTATCATAATCTAAATGATGTAAAGATATTTATTTAAAATGTGTTTCCCAAAATCACTATTACGGAAATTTCATTTTAATTTTAACGTAACAATTATGCCTAACGTCCTGTCTACTCCTCTCCGAACTCAATTGGTCTATACACAATCACTAAGCATCACTCCTACCCTACGCGACATAATTACCTATTATGTTAAACAACATCACAGAATCTCCGCCGGACAGGCCCGGCCTAGCGCGGAGATTACAGTTAATTTAATAAATACATTCATTTAATACCTAATACATACTAACTATTGTGTAAATTGAAATTAAGTACTTACAATAACTGAAATTGTGTTTGTGTAATGTGTTAAAATCGGATGTACCCTCTTTTTCTAACTGCCTAGTATGTAAGATTTTTTCTTTTTGGAAAAAAATATATTTGTATTTGTATTTGTATTTGTATTAATTATCACCCATCAGCTGGTCAACAAGATATTAATAATTATTTGTTTTTATGAAAACTGGTAGCCTAAGTTACAATTTAAAAAAAAAATGTTGAATTAAAAGTACAAGAATTTGCGTATAATTTAATTTATAATATTTCACTCGTTTTCGAGCCCTTTCTTTTTTTTTACCCTTTAACACTACTTCCCAGAATTGGATCCTTATAAGCGACATCATCGGATGGCACAATAATATAGAATGTGTTTTTTTTTTCAAGTCAACCTGCCTAGGAAAATTTGCCGACCTAAACCAACCAGCCAAATTTGAAAAATATAATATATAATTGGATCCAGAATAATATTTGGGGGGGCAAAGGGTAAGGTTCATCAAGCCTTTTCAGTAAATCATAGTAATTACCATATCCTATACAATTACAATTCGTGTAGGTAAGTAATTTTAAGACTGCAGTACAACATAAGTAGGAGATTCTCAACAAGTAACATTGCAGGCTCAACCTAAAACGTTACAAATAAAATTAAAACGATACAAATAGCTTATCACTAACAAATCATGCACTTTATAAGTTAAATCATATTCAAATTCAAATAATTTATTCTGTAAAATAGATACAATAAAGTACTCTTTATACAAGTCAATGTGAAACTTAAAAAAAAAACAATTGAATGTGTAAAAAATAAATAAGAAATAAATAAATATAAGGTGACTCTTGTCTTCACAGCCAAACCCATACTGTAGACCCGGCAAGTGGCAGGATCAAAGCTCCTTCCGCGACATACGCAAAACAAAATTCAGATACTCACTAATTGAGTCGAGGTCGTTCTCAAATAAGTATATAAGCACAAAAAATATGTCTCGTACTTCGCAAACAGGGTCACTGAACCCCGGCCCCGACCATCCACCGAGTCCCCAGCACGAACCCGGCAACACGATAGAGAATTACTTAAAAAATATACTATATGCAATGCAGGATAAACATTTGTCGGCAAAAATGTCAGCTTCTGGTAACTGAGCGAGCATGTCATTGAGCAGTTGTACAGCTCGAGAGCTTAAGCGTTACTTGCTTAGTAACTACAACGTATATTTAGGGGGAAAGAAAAGCTTCAGCCCCTAGCCCCCTCCCCTCCCTGGATCCGCCACTGAAGTTCCTCTATTTTCTCTTCAATAAGAATGTGTGCCCGGAAAAAGGGGATATTCAATACAAATGGCTCAAAATGCTATTTTAAACAGAAAAAGGGTCTATTACGGTTCACGATCAGACTCTGGTAGAAAAAAAGAAAAAAATGATGGCCAAACAATTTTATTTTTCAATGGCAGTTTTGCGGAAAAGGGGTCTATTTGCAAAAAAAATGGCGGGCGTTGATGTTGGTGTTCTTCTACCGGGAGACTTACAAAAATTAAATAAAGGAAAAAAAGAAAGTTGAGACCTAATGAATGGAAAGATGCTGTCAGGAAGAAGTGTAGAAATAGTGTTAAAGCTTATTTAACACGGAAAGGTGTTGAGAAACCACCAAAAAAACTGCCAGAACGAATTTACAAAACCAATGTTTAAGAATTTTTTATTTAATTTAAACTTAAATTAGATTAGAATTAATTATGTTCTTTTAAATCACATTGCGGAATCGCATATGTGACCTAAAAGTATGCTGTAATGAAGGCTGTGCTAAATTAAACTACGAAGAAAGGTACTACATAGAGATGGACTGTAAGTAAAAGGGTTTATATGAGTACGTATATAATTGTAATTTTTATTGAACTTAATTCATATTTTAATAAAAAAACATGCAATAATGATAATTGGTGTTTTATGATACATTTGAAAACAAGATGATTTAGGAAGGAGTCATGAAAAACGTTGCTTTATCTCGGAAATTATTTTTTTCATATAGACCCCTTTTCCGGGCACATTTGAAGTTCTTTCCCTCCACTGCTCATTGAGATGGGACGCATATATAAGTAAATTATATGTTTTGACCATATAAGCATTCAAGTTTTGCATACCTAGTTTGGAAAGCCACCGCCTCTAACGCTGCTCTTATGATGTGATTCTTTGTTGTGAAAGCTGTGAGGCCGCAAATTATTCTGAAAAACAAATTATTGTCGTTTACGATGGGTTTAAATAACATGATATTAAAGCCTGCACCAGGAAAATAAAAAACCTGCCTAGTGCTCTGCGCCTATTCGAAAAACGATGCTTGCTTAGATCAGTGTGACCAAAGTATGAAGGTCTTTTCTGCAAGAGACTTTCAATGTGGAATTTTGAATAAAGAACATGAATATTGTCCCTTAGTGTTCCGTGTCCAAAGAGATCGAACGAACATAATGTATGAAAAAGTTACTGGCCGGTTAGAATAAGAAAGGTGCGCCGCGACTTTTTAAACTTTAAATAATTTGGAAATTGACTTCGTCTAGTAGCGAAAGTATTATTTTACACCCGAAAGTATAAGAAAAGACGCGTCAAATGTGATACAAATAAATAAATTGTAGAGTTGTATCTAAAAACGCCTTTTATTTGTTTAGATGGGATGAAAAGTAGAGTGTCTCACTCGGCCGCAAAATTATTTTTCCTCGGGTGACGTACATTGAATCCCTCGCTGCCCTCAAGATTCTACTTTAGTATCTCGGGATTCTACTCTTGAATCCTTTGCTCTGCTCTGGATTCAAAATAGCGCCCTCGCCGTAAATATATTATTTTGCTACCTTGTCATACTACTACTTGTAATCAAAGGTCTGTACAATTTTATTCAATAGAAGCAGAGAAATTGACATAACAATATAATCTGAAAATTATAAAATATATAAAATTAGTTAATTTATAATTATAATACAATCACTTGTGCATTAAGTACGTATCTAATATAGTAGATAGTAATAAGTATGAAATATAATATTATATAATGTGATAATTATGACATACTAAACCAATGACCTGTAAAGATTTTTTACCAATAAAGGATTGAATTGAATCTACTATTATGATTCCAACTCTCATATTCACACACACACAAAAACCAACACCAAACTTTGACAGCAATCGACATAATGACGTTTTACAATCAGTGTTGCCAGTAGAAGAAATTAGTTCTACTGGTTTTCCGTAATATGACGAGGTATTTATTTTCCTGCGCAGGCCTTACATGAATATATATTTTCACCTGTAGCCGCATAGAAATAAGACTTTAAATCCCTTACCCCCTAGCATCTTTCCTCCAATACGGCGCATACAATCCACTAAAAGCCGGTACGAAGTACACATCTCCCGTTGAAAACACCTGGCCACCTAAATGTTCCGTGTCTTTTGATACGTCTTTTATTAGCTTCAGGTTATCCCGGAGAAACTTAATGGCCCCGCCTGCTATTGCTATAGATCCTGAAAAAGATGGAAATGATAATATAACCTATTTTGTTTCTGAATAGTATATTTAATAATCACAAAAGGTAGATACGGTACGTTTTTATATCGTTCACTGAAAAAATTTACTTCTTTTTTAAACAAGCGCCACTGAACGTCAGAGATAGAGCGACAAGCTTTGACATTGGCGCGCGCGAGACAGGCTACACAAACAAAACATGCCCATTGGGCCTACATTTGCAGGGCCGCGTGTGAGAAGCGGGATACCGTATCTTCCTTTTGTTGTATCGAAGGTCTGTACATTGAATATGTTTGCGAAATTTTAATTGCAATTGGTTATTATAGCGGCTGTAAATAGACTGCTACCATTAAATGAAACCACATATTCTACCGACCCTATTGAACCACTTTTCCCAAGAATCATACCCGCGGACACCCTCAGTTTAGGAAATAATTGAGTTCCAAACAAAAATGCGTGAACCCTGACGCACCGACATACGGGCGAGATTAGAGAGAGCGTCGTCTGTGAAATCTGAAGCTGTCTACGGACGACACATTTTCCGGACGACGCTCTTTCTAAACTCGCCCGTATGTCGGTGCGTTAGGGTTCAAGGGTGTCCGCGGGTATGATTCTTGGGAAAAGTGGTTCAGTAGGGTCGGTAGAATATGTTGTTTCATTTAATCGTAGCAGTCTATTTACACCCGGTATAATATTGGTACCGAGGCCAAAACCACAAAGAGTTTTTGTCTGTCTGTCTGTTTTTACTCAAGAACCACTCAATGGATTTGAACCGAATGCCTATCGTCGAAAACATATCCGCTTATCTAAGGATACGTTCGCACTTGAAATGAAATGAAGGTTATTTTCAAAGTTCATTTTTTACCTGTTTTGATGAATAGCAACCATAGTTGGAAACCGATTCAAGATGCGTAATAGGAATAGGCCCGCTAGTCAACATATAGGCTATAAAGGATGTTCATAAAATTACGCCAAAGCCAAAAACGGGGCCGAGATTGAATAAACGCGGGCGTAGATGAGTAGAACCCTTTATTTATTGATAGCTTTTGCCCGCGGCTCCGCCCGCGTGTTATTCGGTTTAACGACATGCTTGTTTTCCGGATAAAAAATAGCCTATGTGTTAAGTTAGGGTATAAGCTATATCCATTCTAAATTTCATCCAAATCCGTTCAGCCACTTCAGCGTGAAAGAGTAACAAACATACACACACACACACAAACTTTCGCATTTATAATATTAGTGTGATTAAAATTTAGTCACTATTCGATAATTTAAAACAATCAAGTTTGAATGCCGTCTTAAATTTATCGACAGCTTGAGTTTTGGAAAACTGAAAAACTTTTGCTATAAAGTCTTTATACCTAATAATGATTATAATATATTGTAAAATAACAGCAACATGAAAATCTAAAAATAAGTACAACAGTTTTCATCGCCAGCAACAATGAAGTATTACATTGTTTTATTGACATCATCATCAATCCATCAGCCCGTGTTCGTCCACTGCTGGACATAGGCGTTTTCCAAATTTCGCCACTCATAGCGGTCCTAAAATTGCTCATAAATAATTACGAAACTTGGTAGGCATTTAAACGTCGTAGGTGCCATTTCTCGTTGAATCTAAAGTAAGGCCAATAATACGAGATAAAGAATGTAAACACACTTTCAGGAGTTCAAAACATTTTTATTTGAATAAATTATATACAAATTTTGAACTCCCTATCCTAATCGTTGTCGTCTGTATTAGACGAAGATGATTCGTCGGAAGAGTCCGAATAAGCCGTATTTATTACAAAACTATCTATTGTATTATCAATCATGTTGTCAATCAATCGAAAATCAACAAGAAAAACCAACCGTGAAAATCAAAAAGAACAACCAATACTAAAAATCAACAAGAAAAACTAGAACACGTATCACTTCGAACGCAATCCAAACAGGAATGAACTTGTTCACAAAACGGCGGACCAAATGTTGGTAACTGCGACACTGACTGCTTACCTGTACCACACGACTCACACAACGACAACTGTCGTCGACTAGCTAACGCCATTATTGCGTACGAGCGGTACGAGAGATAAGGATAGAGATAACTCAGTAACGGTCCGATTGTTTATGTATTTTATCTGGTCTCATTGGTCTTACTTTAGACAGTATTCTTACCTTCTAAAGGCGGACCAAATGTTGGTAACTGCGACACTGACTGCTTACCTATACCACACGACTCACACAACGACAGCTGTCGTCGACTAGCTAACGCCATTATTGCGTACGAGCGGTACGAGAGATAAGGATAGAGATAACTCAGTAACGGTCCGATTGTTTATGTATTTTATCTGGTCTCATTGGTCTTACTTTAGACAGTATTCTTACCTTCTAAAGGCGGACCAAATGTTGGTAACTGCGACACTGACTGCTTACCTGTACCACACGACTCACACAACGACAGCTGTCGTCGACTAGCTAACGCCATTATTGCGTACGAGCGGTGCGAGAGATAAGGATAGAGATAACTCAGTAACGGTCCGATTGTTTATGTATTTTATCTGGTCTCATTGGCCTTACTTTAGACAGTATTCTTACGTTCTAAAGGCGGACCAAATGTTGGTAACTGCGACACTGACTGCTTACCTGTACCACACGACTCACACAACGACAGCTGTCGTCGACTAGCTAACGCCATTATTGCGTACGAGCGGTGCGAGAGATAAGGATAGAGATAACTCAGTAACGGTCCGATTGTTTATGTATTTTATCTGGTCTCATTGGTCTTACTTTAGACAGTATTCTTACCTTCTAAAGGCGGACCAAATGTTGGTAACTGCGACACTGACTGCTTACCTGTACCACACGACTCACACAACGACAGCTGTCGTCGACTAGCTAACGCCATTATTGCGTACGAGCGGTGCGAGAGATAAGGATAGAGATAACTCAGTAACGGTCCGATTGTTTATGTATTTTATCTGGTCTCATTGGCCTTACTTTAGACAGTATTCTTACGTTCTAAAGGCGGACCAAATGTTGGTAACTGCGACACTGACTGCTTACCTGTACCACACGAATCACACAACGACAGCTGTCGTCGACTAGCTAACGTCATTATTGTGTACGAGCAGCACGAGAGATAAGGACAGAGATAACTCAGTAACGGTCCGATTGTTTATGTATTTTATCTGGTCTCATTGGCCTTACTTTAGACAGTATTCTTACCTTCTAAAGGCGGACCAAATGTTGGTAACTGCGACACTGACTGCTTACCTGTACCACACGACTCACACAACGACAGCTGTCGTCGACTAGCTAACGCCATTATTGTGTACGAGCGGTACGAGAGATAAGGATAGAGATAAGTCAGTAACGGTCCGATTGTTTATGTATTTTATCTGGTCTCATTGGCCTCACTTTAGACAGTATTCTTACCTTCTAAAGCATACACCGGGGGCGCATTGGGACCCATTCTGTACGCCACCGTTGTGATGAGTCCGTGCGTGGACTGCACCCGCTTCGTGCCCGTGTTGTAGAGTAAGAAACATCCGCTTCTGTATGTGTTCTTCGCTTGGCCCGCTTTCAAGCAGTTCTGGCCGACTAAAGCGGACTGTTGGTTTCCTAGTATCTGGGAAATTGCGTTTTAGTTTGAGAATGCAACATTGTGAATTCATTTATTAGTAGTTTATGCTGTAAGTGCGGTAGGGAAACAATAGCTTACGAGGACGTTATTGTCCTTACCCACGTGTACCATACTACGGTTTTTCAACGCATAGTGTGAGTAAATAAATGAAACGTAATTAAAGAAACAAACAAACAATAAATAGTCCAAATGAACTTGAGGCGGGCATTCTTTTTCTTTGCACGCAAGTTGCCTACTTGACGGAAATAAGCTGCTTGTAGTTTGATGCGTTCGAAGGCTGCTTTCAGTCATACATAACATAAATCGACTCCACCAGCTTATTCGAATAATGTTCGGGTTCATTTGAGGTAAATATGTATTCTTTGTTTGTTTCTTTAATTACGTTTAATTTATTTACTCACACTATGCATTGAAAAACGTAGTATGATACACGTGCGTAAGGGCAATAACTTACTCGTAACGTTTAAAACACTCGCTTATCGCTCGTGTTTCGTATAAGCTATTGCCTCCTTTACACACTCGTAGCATAAACTACTATTGTGCAGTTTAGGACAAACTAGTGTCTGTGTGAGTACAGTTTTCACCTCAACTCTCGTTCGCCACCTGTACAGCTTTTGATTGAGTGAGACTACTAAATTTTTCGCAGGAGTGCAAAAGTGTGTGTGTATGAATATTTAAAAACGGATAGGACCCACTTTTTTAACTGTACAAGGAGGCACAGATCGAGCTTTTTATGAGATTATGACTCATCATCATCAGGACTCTTCGAGAGTACTTTCGCGCACGACGGTCAGTCGAGTACTAAGCTTTTCTCCCCTCTCTCGTCGCCGCTCGCCTTTCCGCTCTTCGGCTGCGTTCAAAGGTACAGATGTAGAGTCCTATCCGTTTATGAATATTTAATGTAGTGTGTGAGTAGATGTGTGCTGTACCGTGTTTACCTCACCCCCCGCGGAAAGTGGTAGAATGAATTCAGTACTAAGAGTGGCGCTTTGTGACGTCCGTGTTAAATGGTTTAAGCACGTCAGGGATATAAAAAACGGTATTATTTATAGTATAAATGTCACAAGGGGAACAATACTCACCCCGGATATCTGGATCCCATCCAATACGGATCCATTGTTAACGGAACCATAGACTTCGGAACTGCTTCTGATTTGAGGGAGCGCGTCGCGATGGATACCGAATAACCTTTGAAAAAAATATATTGCCGTATAAATATAAGGTTACTAGCATTTGCCCGCGGCTCCGCCCGCGTGTTATTCGGTTTAACGACATGCTTTTTTCCGGGATAAAAAGTAGCCTATGTGTTAAGTTAGGGTATAAGCTATATGTCCAGCCGTTTCAGCGTGAAAGAGTAAAAACACACACACACACAAACTTTCGCATTTATAATATTAGTGTGAAGTGTGATGTGATTAGTGTGATAAAATGCAAAGTGAAAAAAATTCAACACTTTCCATCGAAAATACTTTTCATTTGCGCTATTTTTCTAAACTTTTCCGTAGAAATTTAGTCGTCTAAGTTGTACTGAATAGAAACGAAAAATGTATCGCCAAAAAATATTTTTTTTTTATTTTGATAAGTTAACGGTACTTAATTTAACCTAGAATTATTTTGTTTTTTACAACACAAACGGTTTGGACCAATACAGAGAACAGACGTGAAGTAAGAGGTTCGATTCTCTGCTCTATCTGCTTTCCCACACCAAATAATAAAAAATATTTAAGGGTTCCGTTGAAAAACAAAACCTCAGCATCGGTACAACGCAAAGACGGCTTGCACAGTGAAATTGAGAACCTTAAAATCTCTATTTATGTATACTCATACATTTTCACGTCTAAGCAAGGCAATGAAAAATGTACCTTACCTACAAAGCACAGGGTCCCAATTCAGAGTTTCTAAGTTCATGAGCAGCGTTCGTGATGCGTTCGTTACGTCAGTTATGTGAATACCGCCATGAGGACCGCCCGTCAAGTTCTGAAATAGAATATAACCTTTAGCCACAAAATAAATACATACAAAAGGCCAGCTCCATACAACCAGCGATTCCGGGCGCACGCACACATAGACCCGTAGTAGATACGTACGACGATCTTGGTAGTCTCGTGCACCGGCATTCGACCGACTTCGACCGACATCGTCGTACGTACGCGTCTATGTGTGCGTGCGTTCGGAATCGCTGGTTCTAAGGAGCTACTACCTCCGTGGTCTAGTGGTGAGAGCCTTGGGCTGTCAACCCGGAGGTCGTGGGTTCAATTCCCGCGGGGGACACACATAGTGGAAAGTCACTTTCTGGATTGTTCTCAGTTTGGTTAGGACATTTCAGGCTTGAATCACCTGATTGTCCGATAAGTAAGATGATTTCGTGCTTCGGAAGGCACGCTAAGCCGTTGGTCCCGGCCACTTTCTAGTAGAGTGGTCGTTACATAAACCACGTCAGAGGCCGTAAGGCGGTTTAAAAACTCTGATACCAGGGCTTGCTGGGTCGATAGGCCTTGCAGCCCACACGATAAGAAGAAGAAGGAGCTGGCCTACTGTATGTATTTATTTTGTGCTTTAGCAAGTTTATTGCTACTGTACTCAAATGTACGGCCGACTACGGTCTGTTTACGCTTCAATCCACTTACACTATTGATTTTTATGAACAAATCTAAGTCGAACCCTAGATTATGTATTGCTAACTGGTTGCCAAACATCAAAAATCCTACGTTCGTACTTAAAATTACTTCACAGTACGTGAACAGTTCATACACACTAAAAGCTATTTTTAAAGTTCAGTTTTTATGTTTTTAGTGTTGGCAACCAGTTGGCAACGGAAACAAAGTTACATAATAGGCCCACGGGGCATATAGAAGTTGGTAGGTTGGGTGGCTTATCCCCAATTTCACCTTTGAGAATATCAAATTGAGCGGTGCTTAACTATGAAATGCAAAGCTGTGATTGACTGATTCGTCGCCTAAGTAACACATAGCGAACCGAGATTAAATTCAGAAACTGGACCGTTGACTGGTACAGACAAATTCGTACTGGAGACTCGGTCAGTGTTAAAACGCCCTGTTTTTTGTAACCTTATGATGATTATTCTTCCGAATTTCCTTAAGGGCCCATAATACCTCAATTCGCAGTCCTACTCAAACGCTTCTGCTTTTTATCTGTCTATCCTACTCTAATCAGATGCCGCGCACGCAAAAACATCAGTTATTTTGAAATCGCGACTACACTGATGGTTTTTTCATTTTTATGGAACAATCTGCAGCTGATTTATACGAATATCAGTTATATCATGCAAAGTTTCAGATCTAATTTCAAATATTCATTGAATGCTATTGGTTTATTGTACGGTTTGGAGGTAACTTTGTAATTTTTTTTCTATCGAGAAAATTTAATGAAATCAAGTTTTCACAACAGCATGGACATAGCGAAGTGAGGTATTATATTATACACCCTTAAACCTTGGTAACTTTTTATCTAGATGCAAAATACATATCAGGTTTTCTAAGCCTACTATCGTTTCCAACGTTTGGCATTATAGTTCAATATTGTTTTTTTTACTTCTGAATAAAAATTATGCAATAAATTACTGATTACTGTCATTTGGGACCAGTGGCGGCTGCACCTTAAGTGCGCCCGTGCGCCGCACTACCATTTAAATTAACCTTACACAATAATGTCCTATACGTATCATTACCCATCCATCCATACTGCCCTATACGGAAATTAAATATCTGATTATAGTACATATATATACAAGTTTTGTTATAACGAGGTAAATAAAAATGTATAGATTTCTACTGCAAAGGAATTAAATATTATTTTTGCTTGAACAAAATCGGTCCCGCCCCGTGCGCTCGGGAAAGCGCACGCAGCGAGCTCATACAACTTCTATGAAACACGGTGTAAACAGCCCGGCGCGTGAGACAGAAGATGCGTAGTACAAAATGTATGGCAGTTTTAGGTTAGATTCGTGCGCCGCACGCGACCGGAAATTGCCGAAAGAATACGAAGCGAAACGAGTAGTTCACTCGCGTTACCCCGAGGCCTTGACCTACGCACGATGCACTTGTCGTCAGTTTGTCACTTTTTGCGCGCGCTTGCGGAGGAGTAATTGTTTATTTAATTACTATAATTATGTAAAAAAGTAAACTAAAGATTAGAAAGAGTGATAATAATGAGTGTAAATTACAATATTGACTTTATTAAAACCAACAGGACTTATGAAAACCCGATCTATTCATAATATAAAACAGGAATGCAAAACAAAAAATAAATCGTTCACGATAACGTTCAAAAGTGAAATGTATGTTAAAATGAAATGGTTATGTGGATGTGAGAGACTAAATGCTTTTTTTTTGCTTTCCCTGTGTTATTTTCGGCGGAGAAGCGATTTGGATGGAATATAAATGAAATTTGTTTCCTTAAATTGCGGCATTTTATTTGATCTTTTTAATAAAACCATGCAGTGCACCACCGGTTCTCTGAGGCACCAGCCGCCACTGGTTGGGACAAATTGCTTAGTAATAATAAGGTTTCACTATAGATAAAATTACAAATTTGTTTGTATTACAATTATGTCATAACAACTGCAATTAAAGTTTATAATAACCCGTGAGAATAAAGAAAGGAATCTAAAATGGCGGCATGTAGGTACTTTTGTCTGCATTGGATTGTGATAGAGTCAGCGTAACAAATTGTTTCTTTAGTATTATTTTTTATGAGTAACATTTTACTTTTTATACCTTTTCTGTGTTATGTGTGTACATTTGTGTGACAAGTGTAGTTATAATATACCTTTTATGTCATAGGCAATAATATTATACGTATTTAATATAAACACTCGTGTGAGTTGACATACAAACTATTATAAAAAAATGGATATAAAATTCTCGTATAATTATTGTTGACTGTATGCCAACTGTTTCTCCGCTACAATCCATAACATTTCATAATACTAACCCGCTAATTTCATTAGCTATTTAGAAAGTGGTTAAAAAGCTAAGGGCTAAGGGCTAAGAAAAAGCTAAGACTTGTATACATTGCTTTTCCAAAATGTTGAATTTTACATACTTAAATGATTTTTTTAAACTTTGACTTTTCAACAAAAGCCTTGTAGGCATGATGACTTTCGTACCAATTCCAGTAACTACTTTGATTGTATTAAAAAAAATGAAAAGGCATGACCACCATAGAGCTTAATATATCAAATGTCATGGACACTTGACATTGACAGCTAGTATTTTTATTTATTGCAGGCAAATGTATTCTAGCTGTTCAGCCCACATTCTTAAAATTTGATATTTTTTCAACAGATCTCTAGAACTAAGGAATAAAAAAAAAATTTAAACGTTTTTAGGAATAAGAATAAAAAGATATCTCCATAGATGTTTTTATTTTTTGACCTTAACAGAAAAGAAAACTTGTGGATTTTGTCATTTTGAAACGGACTGAATGCGTGGAGTAAACTTTAGCGGCATATCCTGCTTACCTTTTTTGCATGCAGTACACAGTGTGCGACTGAAGACAGACATACATACATACAGATGATTATGGGCAAAATTTTAGATTCCTTTATTGTCGCGGGTTATAATATTAAAAATTACATAATTTTTGTGAAAACCTAATTATTATTTAACAATTTACGCGAACTGTCAGTAAACGTATTTATTGCATATTTTTTTATTTAAAAGTAAAGAAAACAATATTATGATGTGCATTTAGTTTGCACCGAGATAAAAAGTTACCCCCTTACCAAGTCTCCAGTATAAATTTGACTGTCTTAATTAAAGTTATCATATAGTTCACAAAATTTTAAAAACATACGTCTAACAGGGCACCAGCTAGTCTGCGAATCCCAGGCAAATAACTTGACCTCATTCTAAAATCATTTGAATACTATCAAGTGTTTACAAACACAAAAATCCTTAATAGTTTTACTTTAGGTACAATACGATCTTTTCGGGCAAAGATAAAAGTTCAGTAGATCAGAACAAATACCATTTAATGTAATCGCGGGGTCAAAGTTTAATTCCTGCGGAAGAGTTTTAGTTCATCGTTATCTATGACCTTTGTTTAAATTTCTTGGACAAATTTTCGAGTTATAACTCGAATTATTTTTAGGGTTCCGTACCGTACGTAAACGGGACCTTATTACTACACCCGACACTCTATACATACGAGCCGATTTAATTACCTACTACTCTCACGCGCATACTAGTTTTATTGAAAATGAGCCCTGTAGTTTTATTGAAAACTACGAATTACGTAAAAAAAAACTTTTTTTCATTTATTTTTTTGGTTTCCAAATTTCGTTTGGATGGCCAACCTACGCGCGCGACATGTGACTAACAATAGACCGTACATATTCCCGGCGGTAAATAATGCACATAGGCTATGACATAGGTTTCGTAGAGCGTCGTCTCTGTTACCGGAGTATTTAGTGCTTCTTTTGACAGTCGATATCTTTTTAGGGTTCCGTAGTCCGACTAAGGAACCCTTTTAGTTTCGCCATTTCCGTCTGTCCGCTTGGCTTAGCGTAGAGACTATTAATACTAGAAAGCTGTAATTTGGCATGGATATAAATATTTATTACGCCGACAAAATGGTAAAATTAGATCTAGAAAAATTTTTTTTCAAGCGTACCTCTCATGCACTTAAACTGGGGATGAATTTGTTTTTTCTCGTCTATCCCATAGTGTGGGGTATCGTTGGATAGGCCGTTTAAAAACATTGGGGGTGTGTGAAAACGATTTTTCGATTTAGAGATCCGTTGGCGAAATATTAAGCTTTAAAGTGAAAATTTTAGATAGAGTGGAGCGTCCCCTCCCCCCCCCCCACCACCCCCACCCCCTGCTGGCTAAACGGTTGTTTATAGAAATGTATTAAAATTCACAGAAGTAGTATGTATATTGAATTTAAAAGGAAAACCGGCCGGTTTTTATGATGAATCATGACAAAAGTAACAAAACATGTATTTTTTATTTTGAAAGTAGAACAGTTTCCTTTGCTTACCCACACGATCCAAGAGTCGACAGTACCAAGCATGAGTCTCCGATCTCGACTGGCTCTCCGCACGGCTTTTATGTTATCTTTCATCCAACGCATCTTCAGCGCACTGAAGTAGGGGCTGATCGGGAGACCGGATATTGTCTTCAAGTAGTTTTTGTTTCGGTCCGGAACTTTGGCTAAGATTGCGTCTACTGTGGTGTTTGTGCGGATGTCGTTCCATGCTGGAAATTTTGAAATTTAAATAAGCTTAACTTAATAGGGGAGCCCCTTCCCTGCCTGTCTTCAAGAGACTAGTTAAACATTAAACACTAGTTAACCTTACACTCTGATTACCGAAATGTGATTTCTCTATATATAATAAAATATGTATGTAGTATATACATATATATTATATATATAGATATTATTACGTATTTATTTACTAGTATATTACCATTTATATTACTATATATCCATTGATACATGTTTGTAAATGTAATTAACACAAAATTAGTACACCGCTATGACATTATTCTTTTGAACAGTTTCTTCCACCGAAAGGTTGTCTGGAAGAGATCGCTTTAAGCGATAAGGCCGCCTGTTTGTGCTTACCTAATAAGTTAGTAATTTATATTTCTTTGTTTCCTAAGTTAGATATTTAAATGTTTATGTTTTTTCTTTTTTGTTTCCTTTTTAAGGTGTACAAATAAAGTTGTATTGTTGCTGTTGTTGTTGTAGGGTTCCGTACCCGAAGGGTGCCAGGTGCCGCTGTCTGTCTGTCTGTTTGTCCGCCTGACACAAGGGTCTACAGCTTCAGCCGTAATAGGTAGACAGTTGAATGTTTTACGTGAAATGTATTACCAGGTCCTCCACCACGACAAATGATAAAAATTTGAAAAATATGAAAAACAAAGAGGGCTTCCATGAAAAATGATTTTTTTTCAAGGTTAACTGTTTTAGCTCTATCTTAAAGACAGTAATACATAGAAGTTTCAAATTTGGTGAGATTGTTATACAAACTCTAAAGTAAGAGAATAAATATTGAAAATTAGGGTACCTTACTCAAAGGATGCCGAATCATTTGACAGGCGCTATCATTTTAGTGGCTTTTTTCTTTATGGTATCTATATTGTTGTTTTTTATAATGTTTTTAGGGTTCCTTACCCGTTCTGTGTGGTGGTACGGAGCCCTTTGTGCATGAGTCTGACTCGCACTTACCCAAATTATTTATCAATCACTCAGCGTGTGTAATCGAAACAGACAGACAAACATTCTAAACGTTGTAGTTTTGGCCTCAGGAAAATACTAATAACCCATTTCATTTAAAAATTTCCCAAAAATATTCAATTGAAAGACACGGTATTTAGCTTCTTTTAACTTAAGTACATTTTTTTTGTACATGTTTAAATTATTACTTCTTTTGCTATATTTTTGCTCCTAATCGAAACTGTTTGCAGCAAAAAAAAAAATTTTTAGGAGTAAGCTCACCAATAAATACATTTTTGTAAATACTTATATATTTGTATGTGTTTAAGTGCGTCCAAATAATGTATAAAGTTAAATGCCGGGTGTAAATAGACTGCTACCATTAAATTAAACCACAGATTCTACTGACCCTACTGAACCACTTTTCCCAAGAGTCATACCCGCGGACAGGCTTAGTTTACGAAATAACCGAGTTCCAAACAAAAACGCGTGAACCCTAACGCACCGACATACGGGCGAGGTTAAAGAGAGCGTTGACCTCAAACAGCTGGAGGTTTCACGGACGACGCTCTCTCTAAACTCGCCCGTATGTCGGTGCGTTAGGGTTCACGCATTTTTGTTTGGAATTCAATTATTTCCTAAACTAAGGGTGTCCGCGGGTAAAGTGGTTCGGTAGGGTCGGTAGAATATGTGGTTTCATTTAATGGTCGCACTCTATTTACACCCGGTATAATAGAAGATAATAAATATACAGGATATAAATACAAAGTCAAGAACCCCTTTAGGGTATGAAAGTATACACGATTCTGATGTCATTACGAGAAAAAAATATACCTTGAATTTTCACCAAAAATTCCATCATTTTTCTAAGCTATGGCTACGCAGCTCAGCGGCCTCCCCACGCACCTAATTGCACCCCGCAACCCGCACCCCTCATCCGAGTGGCCAGCGACCGGTGAGGGTGTCCACACGATTAGTGTATTTTGAGTAAATAAAATCGTCTTTTTATGAGGTACTGGTACTTTATTTAGAGATCCCAGTATTGAAAATAATATCTTCACCGATCATGCAAACACACCCTTAAAGGATTCTTGCCTTTGCTTTTACACCCGGTATAGTCGCCCACAGTTCAAACTCCCTACGTTAGTAAACGATTTTAACAACTAAGACGCCGCAATAATTGTGGTAGCCTGTTACACTGGCACCCGTACTTACATATAGCTGGATGCAAGGGCTCCCCGGTGAACTTGTCCCATGCTATTGTTGTCTCTCTCTGGTTTGTGACGCCTAACGTCACGATATCTTCTTTGGAATACCCTGAAACATTATTAATTTGCTTGGTTTAGACTCTAAACTTAAGAGGATTTTACATACAAGTTCTGTACTCGTATTACAACAAAGAAAAGGGTCTCATTGCTTGAGTCCACAGCGCTGATTTTCTGCTTGGCGCCTTCTCAGTGCATACCAAGGGCGTATAAATATAAAATGTACTACAATACACAATATAATTACTAGATATGCTGCTTCCCCTTAAGTCTGAACTGAAATAGAAGAATGTATGTTTACATACAGTCGTGGTCAACTAATTAGGGACAATCTCTAGTTAAGCCAAATTGTGAATTGGCGTTTGCACGTAAATATGGAGATTGGACCTACGCCCAATGGCAACATGTATTATTCTCTGACGAGACCAAGGTTAATTTGATTTCTTCAGATGGAAGGCAATACGTACGGCGTTCAGTAAAAGCGGAAATGAATCCAAGATTCACAAAAAAGCAGGTGAAACATGGCGGTGGAAACATTAAAATGTAGGGTTCATTTTCTGGACGTGGAGTGGGACCTGTGAGGAAAGTTCAGGGTAACTTAGACCAACATCAATACAAGGCAATATTGGAGGAAACGATGCTTCCCTATGCTGAGGAGCATCTCCCTATTATATGGACGTTTCAGCATGATAACGACCCGAAACATACCGCCCGTTCAGTCAAGTCGTTTCTTACCAGTCAGTCAGTATCGGTGCTAGATTGGCCAGCAAATAGCCTGGACCTTAACCCAATCGAGCACCTTTGGCACGAAATCAAGAAAAAAGTTGCCACTTATCGTACCACAACTTTAGATGAACTTAATGAAGCTTTTTATGGGGCATGGGCAAACATTCCTGTCGAAACATGCCAGAAACTGATAATGTCTATGCCACATCGGTGTCAAGCGGTAATTACTAACAAAGGTTTTGCTACTGGGTACTGATTTTACACGTAATGAAATGGAGCTGTTAAAGATATTATAATACTGCAGATTATTAGTTTTGTTTAACTCTATTTTTCATTATAGTTTACTGTCCTTAATTAAATGTCCAGCTACAGAATTATACCTTAAAATTGAATACATGTTCAATCTTTGATATTAAATACTTTTTTTCTATTTATTTATTCTTTTATTTACAGCCATTTATAGCATAATAATCGGACCAAATTATGCAAATAATAGGTGCTGAGAAATCAATAGGGTTTTATATTTATATGTACATAACCGGTTATTGCTCTTCACTATCTTGAAAGTCCCTAATTAGTTGACCACGACTGTAGTTTATGGCTCGTAACAATATTTTAACATCCCTAAATCAACTTTTCTAACTGTGCAAGGAGGCACAGGTCGAGCTTTCGATGAGATTATGACTCATTATCATCAGGACTCTTCGGGAGTACAGGCGCGCGCGGCGTTCAGTAAAGTGCTGGCTTCCCTCACCGCCACTAGCCTTTACGCTCTTTGAATGCGGTTTCTGGTACCGAAATCAGTTTTGCCGCTTTTGCCTCCTTGCACAGTTAAAAAAGTAAGTCCTATCCGTTATTAAAACAGGATGTCAACTCACTCTAATTTTAAAAATGTAACCAAGAATCCCTTAAAATTGTGTTATAACCAAAACCTATTAAGAGTTTAGTATAAATATAAATCCGTGAAACAAGTACAAATAAATTTTAATCAACATGAAGTAGAAGGGCAAGGGAAGTGTTGTTAAATGTGCAGTTTTGCCAAGTTAGTAGGCTACTGTTTCTTTTTAACACAGACCAAAAGTAACCGACCATCAGCCAGGTGATTAGTTCACAGCGCTGATATTCTGCCAACACTCTTACCTAGTTCTAGAAGTTTTTCTAGCGCCTTCTCAGCGCAGACCGCTATATGATGTAATATTTCTAGCGGGTCTTGTTCCGACCATCCTTCTTGTGGCTGGACTTCGGTTTTGTCAAGTTGATACGCTGCCAGTTCCTCTGCACATTCCGCTTCGAAGATCTGCGCAAAAGATTCATTCTAAAATAACGCCCAAGCCGAAAACAGGGCAGATTAAATAAACGCGGGCGGAGACGCAGGTAAACGGCTAGTTCTTAGATATATCTTGAAACATGAACTACCTAATGTTGGAAATCGTGTTGTTTCCTAACCGCAGCACCGAGAAGTGGTTAGTTTGACATCTCAAGTCTTATCTGCGCCGCCTGTGATCGCCGCGCGCGCTTGTACTCAAAGAGTCCTGATAATGATGAGTCATCTTGGCAATACTTATCATCATCAGGATTCTTTGAAATCTCATAGCTCGACAAAATATCAATGCTTGACCTGCACCTCTAACATGAAGGAGCATATCGAGCTCGATAGCGCCTGATACAGTGCTCTGTCTCAGTCTGTTGATTTACCTAAGGAGGGACAGACAGTGGTACATCTAGCTGTCAAAGCTCGATATGATCTACCATGCTAAAGGTGCTGTGCCTCCTTGCACAGTTAAACAAGTTCTCCTTCTCCTATCTACCAATAATCACAACATTTATATTTACTCGAGCTCCTATATATAGATTATGTATCTTCGAGTCGGTTGCCAACTGGTTGCCAAACATCGAAAACATAGATATTCTATTGAATTCCGATTATCTAAAGATACGTTCGTACTTAAAGTGACACCACAGTTCATGAACAGCTCAATACACACTGAAGGCAATTTTGAAAGCTCCGTTTATATCTATATTTTTAGTGTTTGGCAACCGGTTGGCAACCGATACGTTACATAATAGGCCCGCTGGCCTCAGGGTAATTCTGCACCTGCAAGTCGTAGCTGAATCGGACCCTTTATACACAACGGATGAACAGTAAATTGCATGGAGAACTCACCACAAATCTGACTGTTTTAGTACCATCGTCGATGACGCCAACCAAAGGTTTTTTCGCGCCATCCTTCACAGGCATCTCTTTGCCTGAAATTAAACGTAAAATTATATTAAACATTGTCAAGACTTTCATTTAGTACCACTAAGAGAGGAATATGAACAGCGATTTAAAAGGACGAAAATAGCAACTTGACTTTTTAGGTGCCCGATGGCAAAACCAAAAATGTCCGTATAGCGATGGCGCTTTATTGTATGTAGTCGTCGAAACTTTTAATTTGAGTGTGATCACCGTGGATTTAACAGTACTTAAGGCGCATAGGCACGCCAGCGTTTTAGTACAAAATTTGATAACCCTTTTCTCAGTTGTTTTTCGTTATAGACCAAAGTATAAGACCTCTGTCATCTGGTACTGATATTGTACAAGGCACCATTTTGCGAAAGTTTTGAACATTGATTTAGTTTCAAAGATATATCAAGCTGGACAGATCTACAAACAAAGTTGTTTTCTTGTCTCCGGACCACTAGTACCATTGAACAGTACCATCAATGTGTACCTATACTAAAATTTGACATTTCAGCCAGATAGGGACTTTGTAAATGCCTATATTAAACTATAGAGGTCTTAACTTAAAACAAGAGAAACAGGTTAGCAAATTTTGTACTAAAAAGGTGGCACACACACCTATGCATCCATCCATCTATCAGCCTGTTTCGTCCACTGCTGGACATAGGCCTTTCCAGGATTTCGCCACTCTTGGCGGTCCTCCTGGAAGAAATGCCCATACTCACGCACGCTGGGCAAGCGGGTTGGTGAGCGCGGTGCCGAAACCCTTGCACCAGTGACGCCGCTGCCCGTCACTAGTCTGTTTTATATAGGGCCCGGCAATTGGGGATGGATATACCGCCATCCATCGGTCCCAGGCAATGGTGGGCCGCCTGGTTTTGCCTGTGAGCTGTTTTCTTACTCTCCCCCGAATAACTTCAGGAGGATTTGCGAGTAAGATGGTGGCACCTCCACAGTCGAGCCCAGCATCAGCTCTACCACCTATATGCCCAAAATTTACTAGTCACAAGACAAATAAAATAAAAACACAATTTTCAAAATATTTCGGCCTCTTCATTCAACTTATGACGGCCTCATAGAAGAGGCCGAAATATTTTGAAAATTGCGTTTTTATTTTATTTGTCTTGTGACTAGTAATATTTAAAGAAAATAAAAGGATAAATATAGCAATTATATCTTTATTTATATAAAGTAAAACAACAAATAATAAAATTTGGGTTCCGGTTCCGTTCCGTTCTAAATTGTTTGACATTTTAGCGCCTTGTATTTTGTCGCCTTAATGTTGCCATAGCATCTATATTGTTGATATGTATGTTGTTAGGGTTCGGTACGCGTATTGTGTGATGGTACGGAGACCTTTGTGTACGGGTCCCTTAGCCAAATTTTTTTTTTTTAAGTTGTTAGTGAAAGAATAATTACAAAAGTTTAATTTATTCTGCTTTATTTAGTTTACTACTTTATACGTGGGACGCACTATAAGTTTCCGGAATGAATATGAAAAAATACTATTAAAGGTACAAAATTAATTTATTGTTTTTCAAAATAATCTCCCTTGGCGTCTATGCACTTTTTCATTCGATCAAACCAGTTTTGAAAACTTTTGTGCCACTCCCCTGTGGTGACCTCTGAAACGTGTTTTTCATACTCCTCGACAGCCTCTTCTGGTGATGAAAATCGTTGACCGCGTAATTGGTTCTTAATTTTTGGGAACAGAAAAAAGTCACAAGGTGCCAGGTCGGGACTGTATGCAGGATGACTCATGAGTTCTACATTTTTCGTCTTCAAAAAGTCGTTTGTCTGTCTGGCCGTGTGAGAACTAGCATTGTCGTGGTGCAGGATGATACGGCGTTTACGGTTATTTTTACGGAGTTCGTCAATAACTTCCGGCAAACAAATGGTCGTGTACCAGTCACTATTCACGGTACGACGATTCTCTAAAGCAACAGTAGCCACGTGTCCAGTTTTATTAAAAAAAGAAGCAATCATCCGCTTAGATGCACTTTTCACGCGCGCCACTTTGGTTGGTTTCGGCTCATCTTGAAAGACCCATACGCTCGATTGCTGCTTTGTTTTGGGATCGTAGCAATAAATCCATGTTTCGTCACCTGTTACTATGTCCCACACCAAATTTGACGCACCTTCGTTGAATCTGGTAAGCATGGCACTGCACCAAGTGACGCGGTCCGTTTTTTGAGCCTCGGTCAAGTTGTGTGGGATCCACCGCGAGCACAGCTTTCTCACACCCAAGTGTTTGTGTAGGATTGATTGTATTTGACTCATGCCTATTTCTAAGGATGCGCGAATTTTATGGTAGGTCACATGCCTGTCTGTTTCAATCATACGGCGCACAGCATCGATGTTTTTGTTGGTCACAGCGGTGGACGGCCGACCATCGCGAGATTCGTCACTGAGATTGATACGACCACGCTTGAATTCTGCAAACCAGCTATAAACAGTCGTCTTGCATGGTGCTTCATTGCCAAAAGCTGTTTCAAGCCGAGCGATGCTCTGTTGAGCTGTCAAATTACACTTAAAATCGTAGAAAATCATACTACGAAAATTTTCCCGAGTTAAATCCATGTTGATGCAGACACACAATTTTTTAAATGGCGCCACAAGGTATAAACAAAAGACAGTCAGATGAAACAAACTGCATTCTACAGCCAAAGAGTTCTATTTTCAAATGTTGCAATAAATTTTTAAATATTGTTTATGTAAGTGGCCAGTTCCGGAAACTTTTAGTGTTACCTATGTATTAAGGCTTTTTTAACAATTCTGGAAAAGGCCCGAAACAAAAATATTTTCATTTATTACATTAATGATGTATAATTTAAGACATAACAAGAAAGGCTATTAAAATAACGCTTCTTACAATAGCAATCCTTTATCATATTTCTATTCGACACACAGATTATAAAATTAAATGTTTTAATCTACAATTAGAATTGCGATGTAGTTTTACTACAGCACTTTGTCTAATCTCTTAATACTTATTAAAAGTAACATCCTTTTGTATCTATCTACACTAATAATAAAGTAGTGTAAAAGTCGTGTACATGGAATATTATCGGTTATTAGCTTATTAGAATTATACTGAGGCCAAAACCACTGTTTGTCTGTCTGTATGTTTCGTTTTAATTCGAGAACCACTCAAGGGATTCGGATGTGGTTTTCTTTATTTATCATCTTTGTGTGTGACCCAGGGTACCTAGCGTAGTAGACCATATCGAGCTTTGGCAGCTCGCTATACCACTGTCTGTCCCTCTTTAGGTAGATCAACAGAGTGAGAGAGAGCACTGTATCAAGCGCTATCGAGCTCGATATGGTTTGCTATGCTAGACTACCTGATCAACACATAGGCTATAGGGGTGTTCATAAAATAACACCTAAGACGTAAACGAGGCAGAAATTGAATAAAGCTAGTACAGTGACTGATCACCAAAACCCTCAGGGTACTTTCCAAAGATCTAGAATTTTAAAATTTGTTACGAAGCATTGACGTCTCATAAACAACAAGACTCACAAACAATCTCGTCCAAAAAGTGTCCACGATGCATTTTGTCACCGCTATGGGGTGACAAAATCGAATGATGATTGTGTACAACTGACATTGCATCTTATGTTAACGACATAACGTCTTAATTTTGTTGAAGCATTTATGCTACTATGCACGTCGCACGTTCGGACATTTTTTGACGAACTTTTCTTAGAGACTGTGTGTCTAGTTGTTTATGAGAGGTCAATGTTACGAAGGGACCTCTTTTCGCAAAGTTCGAGCCGGACTCCCGCATGAAGGGTTCCGTATCACCACACAATACGGGTACCGAGCCCTAAAAATATTATGGTTCATACCAACAACAAAGATGCCATAGCAAAATTAAGGCGATAAAAAACAAGGCGCAATAATGGTAGCGCCTTACATACATTTCGGCACTATCTGAGTACGGAACTGTTTTTTTTTATAATCCATTGTTTTACTTTAGTATGTAAAACAATTTGACCACATTTGAAACTTGCATGTATTTAAGGCGAGGTTATCCAGAGAAATCTGTCCTCCTCCAACGGTTTCATTTTACACATGTTTATGCTACTCGGCGGAAGCGGGCCGCTCAGGGAGTGTTTTTATTTATTATTTTGGAATTGGAGGGATGGGTTTTTATTAAGACGGCCGTTTTATATCACATTTTTCAAAACGTTTATTTTAGTACCTATAACATTTACTGTCTAAAACTTAATATAGCTCAAATGAAATGATATTTAGATCATGGTTAAGACATATCTTTGCGATTAAATTGGATCGAGCAAAATGTAAGCAATCGTGTATCGAATGGCCGAAATATTAAGATCAAAGAGTGAAATAGGTATGTATAACATTTAATTTAATCATCGCTAATTATTGGTTTAAAATGAATTTAAAGAGACAAAATGGGATAACCCCCCCCCCCCCCTTAAGATGGAAATAAATAACGTAACAAAAATCTATCTTTTTTAAGGTTTATGTAGGGGGTTTAAATTTTGTTTTGAAAAGAGACAAAATGGGATAACCCCCCCCTAAGATGGAAACAAATAACGTAACAAAATTTTAACTTTTTAAGGTTTATGTAGGGGGCTTAAATTTTGTTTTTTTTTTTCATTTTTATCATTTGCCACCTATTTCTTCCTTGTTTTCCTTCACAGTTCCACAAGTGGTAAATTAGGTAAGAACACATAAATTCCAAAAAAAGTCATCGAGGTAGGGGATCGAACCTGGGTCTCAAGATTGAGAGGCCAGCGTTCTACCGAGCTACCCTCGCTATGTATAACACGGTCAAGTTAAGGTGGTAAAACCAAATCCCGGTGCAAAATGCAGATCATAATATTGTTTTCCTTACTTTTGAATAGAAAGTATACAAAAATTGCGTTTTAAAGCTATTGGCGGATATTTATTAGTAATAATTAAGTTTTGACATTCAAATTCTATCATTTTATGATTTACATTTTGATTAGAAACTTAAAAGCGTATTTATCCTTGTAATCGAATGTAATCAAAATATAAAGCACAAAATGACACAATTTTAATGCGAGATTCCTATTCTTAATAATAAATTTCCGCTAATAGCTTTAAAACGCAATTTTTCTATACGTTTTATTCAAAAGTAAGGAAAACAAAATTATGATGTGCACTTTGCACCGAGATTTGGTTTACTAACTTAAGGCGGAACGTTTCGAGCTCGGTGCAAAATGCACAACTTATGATTGTTTTTCTTATTATTGAATAAAAAGTACAAAATAAATGTGATTTATGGCATTTCGCGACCATAGTTTAATGTCAATTAGGCTTTCTTACCAAAAATTTGTAATTTTATGCATTGCGTTGTAAATGAATGTCCACACCCACTTAAAACACGCTTTTAAGTTTGTGTGGACATTCACGCTAACTATAATCCATAAAATGACGCAATTCTGATAAAAACCCCTGATAATTATTAAACAATGGTCGCAAAATGAGATGAAACTATTTTATTTCATACACTTTATTTAAAAATGAGATAAACAACCATATTTTATGCACTTTGCACTGAGCTCGAAACGTTCCGCCTTAGGCGACGAACAAGGAGACGCGGGGCGTCAAGCGGCGCGGTGCGCGTAGCAGGCCGCCGGAAACACAAACATACACCGATGTATGGAGCGCGCACCGCGCCGCGTCTCCTTGAACGTACCAAGAGTCAATGGCGGCAGTCGGCACTACGGAGCTCTCTACGTGCATTCCACACAAGGTGACCGTGGCAGTATGTACTGTGGCAGTTACATGCTGACCTCTGGAACTTATACTTTGATCTTTTGTGGATTCTTGTCGCGATAAGATGGCTGTTCGTTACTTGTACAGTGTACACGGAACTTTTATTGACATGTGGACTTGATGTGTACTTTTTTAGACGATAATGAGTTTCAAAATCAAAATATTTATTTTTGGAAAATAGATACTTAAAGTATACTTTCTACAAGTCAAAGGTAATTGATAACAATATAATATATCTTTAGAATATAAAAAAATATATAATAATACGGGAAATAAAATATACACCTGCATAAAATAGAGGAATCTAGGAATAAAAATATTATATACCTATATACATAATGCAATAAAGAAATAAGTTCATAAATAGAAAAGGGAAATACATACAAAAAATATTAAGGTTGGGCTACTAAAATGTAATAAAGTTATACACCTGCATAAAATAGAGAAATATAGGAATAAAAATATTATATATACACAATGCCTAACCAACTCATAACTATACTAATTAATAAAGTAGTAAGAGAGTCATGTCTGTACGGTGAATATATTTGTGAAATTTTAATTGTAACGGGTTGTTACTTATTTATTAACTTATTTTTTTTTATGTCTGTCTGTATGTATTTGTATGTTCCGTTTTAACTCAAGAACCACTCGACGGATTTCGATGCCGTTTTTTGTGACTCTCGTCAAAAGATAGGGTCTAAGGGATGTTCATAAAATAACACCCAAGCCGGAAACGGGGCAAAGATTAAATAAACGCTTTTAACTCGAGAACCATTCAACGGATTTGGATAAGGTTTTTTTTATTATCATCGCAGTGGTCAACATAAGATATATTATTATTATATATTAAGTATAGGCTTTTCATTCAGTGGTTCGCGAGTTAAAACGGAATATACAGACAGAGAAAAATTCTAAAAATTTTAGTTTTGGCCTCAGTAATTTGTTATCTCCTTGCGATGGATAAATCGCCAAGAGTTTAAAAATATAAAAATTTATTTCTATCACAGTTTCAGTGATACTAATTACCTACCCATTTCATTTAAAATTTAGAAAAAAATATTTAATGTAATTTCCTTGAGAAACTTGTACAGTATGATCAGTAGTGGGATTTATTAATAATACCGGTCCATTTACACACGGTATACACACAATGGCGTATGACCGGCATCCGGCTTTGCAAAACTTTTCAGACAACGATTTATTTTTATTTATTTATTTATGGCATAAAGTACTGACAAATTAACATAATGAAATTAACAAATTAAAATGAACTATATACAAATTTACAATCAGGGACATACCGAGTTCGGTCGCGGCTCCTTGTACCGTCTAAATACAAAATGCCCAAAAGCCAAAATTTGTTCTCAAACGATGTTCTTATTAAGACCAAATAAAAACTAAAATCGGTCGCACAGTCCATTTGAAGGATAAACGGGACAAAGCTTCAGTTTATATGAAAACCAGCCAACTGCTAGTGGTTCCATACTATAATTAAATCGGTCCTACAATTTAAAGTGAAAAAAAAATTACAGGTATCACTAATAGACCACTTTCTGCCGAAAAGAATTTTTATTTGTGCAACTTTTTAACTTTTGCACAGAAAAAAATTTTTTTTTTGTTTGCGGTCAGTTAATGATACACAATCTACCCTAAAATTATTTTCACTTATTATTGTAGGACCTTAAACATATTAAGTCCTACAATTCAACATTAAAAAAATTTAACAGGTTATCTTATATTATAACTAATAGACAACTTTCCACCAAAAGAATTTTCACTTTTCCATAGAAAAGTTAGCTGATTGATCCACTTTATACTGGGAACAAAAAAATACACATCCGATACACAATTTATCTACCCTAGAATTATTTTCACTTATTATTGTAGGACCTTAAATAAGTCCTAAGGTCCTACAATAATAAGTGAAAATAATTCTAGGGTACCTAAATCATGTATCGTTAACTGATCAAATTCCAGAAGAAGGAAAAATGTTTTGCTCAAATAATTTTTTCAGTTCCCAGTACAAAGTGGTTCAATCAGCTGACTAAATGTCTATGGAAAGGTAAAAAAAAGTACGAGCAAAAAAAATTTTTATTAGGGATACTCTATCATCTGTTATTTTTTTTTCACTTCGAATATAATTGTAGGACCTTTTAGACCGGGAGATAGTGACAATTTACTTGGTCATTTGTAACAGTATGGCAGTTCTTCAGGGGTCTTAGTACGCAATGACAAAAAGAAAAATGATGGTCATAGCGCTGGTACCGGCGGCCCAATCGCGTGGGCGTTAGTCGAACTCGTCGGATAAATTACGAGTGTCAAACGATTTGTACCACAAAAATTTTAGTACCTATTTTCCGATAGCCCATAAAAAAGATGTAGGCGGTAGTGTCATGCCATACTTCTCCGGTGTGACTTACAGCCCGCCATACCGACGCCAATACGTTAATTAAAAAAACACAATTCAACCATTTGTACCAGGCTAACAACATTACAAAAATCACCACAAAGGCTACATTTACAAGATTTCATATTCATTACTTTTTCCTGTGGTCACTCCAACATCAAATACTTTCGACTTTAACCCGTCGACATAAAATTCATTTTGTAAAGTTAGGTACTTAGTGGAGAGTGGCTGATAGACTTCATTTTACTTAGTGTTGGGATTCCCTGTTGGGCAAATGAATGAAAGGAAAATACCAGAAGAAATTACTGTGAATTGTATGCCGTACATTAAAGCCGATTTTGAAGGCTTTAGTCTAAGTTTGACATACATAAAATTAAACATAAGTAGGGTTAAAAGGAAGAGCCATTTTCAAGTCACCATTTTATAAACGTCAAACTAAAATTTTAGTTTGACAGCCATTATTTACTCAACTTAGTGATTTTAACTTGCTTTGGTAATTTCAAGGCACATTTTAGAGCTGTCGTTCATTGAATTTAAATAATTTCGTTTGATTTAAGAGCATTTAAAAGACTTGCTAATTTTAGTTGGCGTGCCCTTCAGAATAGCAAAATATAGTGCTGTCACTTAAAATTACGTTTTTTTGTGAGTTTCTTAGCTTAAAACTAAAACCTTCAAAATCGGCTTTATTGTACAGCGAAAACTTAAATAAGTATTCATTTTAGTAACGAAAACATGAGGGGCTTGTATGTAGCAGAGTGCCCTTGGCATATTAAGTCTTTGGATGGGTGACCATTAGTTGCAACTTCCGATTTACGTCTGGGTCCCTCCGTGCTTTGGAAAACACGCAACAAAGCTTTGAGCCCCGGCTGATATCGAAAGGTCGTTAAGCCATGTCAGAGACCTGTATGGCGGCCACACGACAAAAAGAAGACGAAAACATATGAAATTATTATATTAAATGAATCGAGGCGGTTATCTACACAATAACAAATTTTCTAGAGAAGGGCTCAAGTCTCAAGTCAATTGAGTAATCTTACTCGTCAAACTTATTTCAGTGCCCGATGATGTCCATTCTGAAAAGTTGCCATGGCAGGCAGTTTAAACACCTGCTTCTAATTTCAATGAGTTTTTGTTTGTAAATACCTACCACTTAAGTTTAACAAGTGTTTTCATTCGAAATTCCTTTTACAGTAGAATTGCAATATACTTTTTTCTAAAGTAAGACATGGCAATTGTTTTACTATTTAAGAAACTACACTAAATGACCTATTATTTAAAATTACTTGCCAGTTAAGCGTAGTACATTTTTTCACAGTATGAAGAGTCAAAGTTAGAAAATAAAAAAATTAAAACTTATAATTCGAACAAAATGATCGCCAGCATACTGGGCACCTTGCCGCAGAGCAGAGATTTGGATAAGGTTTTTTATTTATAGGTATTTTTATTTATTTGTATGGGTATATATTTTGTTTTCTTTTATATATAAGTAGGTATTAAGATTATTTAGTTTTTATTTTTTATAGTTAAACTGTATAGCCTATTTAAAAGATAGAAAATAAATTACTAAATTATGTTAAACAAAAAATAAACAAAATGCTTTTTTTTTAAATTACAAACGCGTATCATATTAATTTTATTTTGAACTAGGATCAATAGCAGGACTATTAAAGATTGCGAACCAAAAACTAGAATCTTGGAATATGGAATTGTGTAGCTGTGGCACTGAAAAGACTCCTCTAAGATGTCGAATTGTACGAAATTCATAAAAGTGTCGATAACTCGGAAACTATCGACTTTTCACTGAGGTCATATTTTGATATTCTGGACAGTCATGGGCTGGCCTATCAGCCCTTCAAGGGATAACGTTGACTTTTGGGACACCCTGTATATGTTATTTACCTACTGGTTTCATGTATGTATATGTAATTTACCTACCGGTTTCGCAAATGTAGATGTAATTTTTTTGAAAATTTATAATTAAAATAGTTTCCTTTTTTTCGTGGAGTCCCGGTATAATTCTGTACCTTTCAACTCAATCGACTAAGCAATTTTGTCTCAGACAAACGGACACCAACGCTTTGTCACAATGGTTGCTGCTTATTAACGAACCCTAAAAAGCCTCAGCTACAAATTTGGCACTGAACAAAGTTTCAGTAGACTGTGCAAGGTCAAAACACCGATTAATAATATGTATTATGCTTATCTTGTATAATATCCTCAAACTATAGTTATCTGCGCGTCTGTTAATGATAACTATTGATAACGTAATTTATTAACAAGGGTGGGTTAACCCTTCTCCTTGGCCACTTATGCCACTTTTTTAATGTACAAATAAAGTAGTAAAGACATAGTAGTTTATGTTATAAGTGCGGTAAGGAGGCAATAGCTTACGAGGACGATTTGAAACACGAGCGATAAGCGAATGTTTTAAACGTCACGAGTAAGTTATTGCCCTTACCCACGTGTATCATACTACGTTTTTCAATGGATAGTGTGAGTAAATAAATGAAACGTAATGAAAGAAAAAAAAAATAGGTACTCCAAATGAAATTTAGGCGGACATTTTTTCTTTGCACGCAACTTGCCAACTTGATAGAAATAAGCTGCTTTCAGTTTGATGCGTTCGTAGCTCATTTCTGTCAAATCTATCTATAGTACACAAGAAAACACTGGCAACATTTTTCCAATAAATTGGAAAAAATAAAACACTAGTGTGGTAAAGTTAATTTTGACAGCAGTTTTGAAGCATATAAATAAAATACGTCTTTACGAGCAATTGAAAAATAAATGTCTGTCTGTCCGAGGGTCGAGCTTGTGTTTCTAGACTATTGCTTACAATAAGGTAATTACTAAGGCTTTTGTGTCTGTCTGTCTATCTGCCTCTCAAAAGGGTCTACAGCTTCAACCGTAATAGGTAGAAAGTTAAAATTTTACACAGAATGCGTGTTACTATGGCCTCTATCACGAAGAATAATAAAATATTCATAAAATTTCAATTTGAAATCTCGTAATAGTTGCATTATTTTAACGTAATTTCTTTTGGCTATTACTTAAAGACGGTAATACGTGCAAGTTTTAAATTCAGTCAGATTGGAGTACATACTCTAAAGTAAAATTAAATTAAATTAAAAGTAGGGTTCCGTACGCAGACGGTGCCAAATTTTTTGTCAGGCTCAACCATTTTAGCGGCTTGTTTTTGTAGCCTTGATGTCTCTTTGGTATATACATGAATTGTAATGCGCTTTGTGCGCGAGTCCGACTCGCACTTGGCTTTATTTATGTATTAAATGGGTCAAAAAATATAACAATTTATAGTCTCAACTCAGCTTAAATCAGCTGTGTGTATCATCAATAAAATAACTATCCAAAATTGTATATCACAAGACAAACAATAAACTCGATTCTGAGGGCTTTCATTTTAGTTTTTATGCTGTCAAAACTTAAACTTTACCAAAAGAATATAGCTTACGCAAGAACTGTTTTGGAATGAAGAAAATTAAATTTTAACAGCACTAAAACTAAAATTAAAGCCTTCAGAATCGGCTTCAATAGCAACTTATAAAGATAAAAAAATCATAGGTAAATAACCGCAGTAACGAATCAAGGTTATAAAGGAAAAACATGCATAAAGTTTATGGTATAGGTAGATACGAGTAAGTATAGATAAACAGAACGATTTGCAAGAACAAAACGGCCGCTCGTGCATGAATAATCACAAAAAAAATTGAGAAAATTATTATTATGAATGAGTAATGAAAATGAAACACAATGTAAAAAGGAAACGCACGTCACCAAAACAATGTTTAAAAATAAATTACTACTTTTTCTTCATATAGACTGAAGGTCATCTATCATATAAGAAGAGACAGATCTTCATGACGTATAACAGAAGATTCTTTCACTTTTATACACTAGTCAACAGTTCAAACAACCAATGTTTATTCGAGTTTGACCTTTGAACAGAAACAACATATCGGCACGACATGAATCCCCGACGGGGTGTCAAGGTGTTCCCGAGTGTCAAGTGAAATGCAAGTCACAGTCCACACATGGTACACCCGCTTTTCGCCGACGATTATTACGTAATAAGAACGGCTATTCATAAGGTTACCGTACTTGGGAATAAATATTGTCTTTTTATTATTTTATATTATTTCAAAACTTATTGGTACATGCCTCCGTCGTGTAAAACTAACCAAGATCCTCTATATGAGAATCAAGTAAATCCCTTTTTAAATCAAATGTATTAATTCCAAATATGTCATACCATCATCCATTATAAAGATCCTTAAAAGCGATAGTAGTCACTAGAAAAACAACAGCAAAATGTTTCCTTCACTTCTTTTTGAAGTCAATTCTGAAATGTTTAACGAATGTAAGAAGTAAACACACAACACATGTTTTCCCGCGAACGGCAAGAATGAAACTGGTGCAGGTGTGTCGTTTAAACACAACACACCCATATTTTAAAACTTGAAACCGAAATATCTGTGTACAGAGACAAACTGGGACTAGTACGGTTACCGAAATGCGGGGAAAGACGCATGAAAGAGAGATCCGAAGGGACTCTCACTCGTACTCGTGCACCTTATGGAATTGTACTAGTGATGAACAAAGCGGCCGAATCTTTCACATGCCTGGTTTAATTAGGTTTTATTCCTCAGTTCGGTAACCGTATTATAATATAATAGCGGGCGTGAATAATCATTTACTTGAGGCACATATTCTTCTATTATGACCGCTGCTGGTATAAATCAAAATAGAATAACTTTAGGCAAGCCCACTGTGTACCTAATTCTTATGTACATGAACAAGAAAATCTAAGAGTGGCTACTGTTATGGAGACCCCAAAGTTTTTTTTTTGAGTAATAAATAAGGTAACTTGGAATTTATATTAGGTCGTAACGTATTGTATACAGGGTGTAAATGCAAAGTCAAGAATCCCTTTAGGTTAGGGTATGAAAGTATACACGATTCTGATGTCATTACGAGAAAAAAAAATATACCTTGAATTTTCACCAAAAATTCCACCATTTTTCTAAGCTATGGCTACGCAGCTCACCGGCCCCCCCACACACCTAATTGCACCCCGAAACCCGCACCCCTCATCCGAGTAGCCAGCGACCAGTGAGGGTGTCCACGCGATTAGTGTATTTTGAGTAAAGAAAATCGTCTTATTATGAGGTACTGGTACTTTATTTAGAGATCCCAGTATTTAAAATAATATCTTTACCGATCATACTAACACACCCTTAAAGGATTCTTGCCTTTGATTTTACACCCGGTATATAATTCTGATGTATATTCAGATGGAAGAGCCATCCTGATTGGTCCGGTCTTTTGTCTACTAGGATGGCCCAAGGTTGCATTATTGAAAAATATATTACTTTAAGTACTTGTTTTACTAGATTGTAGTTTAATCATTCTGAAAATGAAGAACACTCCGATTGGTCGGGTCTTTTGGCTGCTACGTGGGACACAGGTGTAAAAAAATCGTCACGACATATGTATATCCCAAGGAGGTTTCTGACTGTTAATAGAACAGTACATCCTTTTTTCACTGACGGTTTTTTACTTTATTTTCATTAAGTGACAGGTGAGCCTTATCGCCGTTCTTCGAGCAAGTTTTTTGAGGCATGCAGGTTTATCCCACAGTGTTTTTCTTTACCGTTCAGAATGTGATAAATAAATCAATACCACTGAATTTGTGCATGCTAAGCCAGCAGGTATCGAAACCCGGTCTCAAGATTGAGCTACCGCTGCCGGAGATGACACACATAAATATCCAATGTTTCAGTAAACCTTAACAAGAAAATTCGTTTTTTTATTATTATTTGTTATTGTTCTTAGCAGTCAGAAGTGCATATCATCTTTGACAGGTCCACAGTATATCGTTCGAGTGTACATCTTCAACGTAGCACCATTATTGTTATTATCATTAAGTATAATGTGACGTAGGCATCCCACATAAATAGTAATTAAGACTCGTTTAGTACACAAGTGTGGTGATTGGGGGACTAGCCTTTCGTCTGCGGCTCCGCTCGCGTTTATTCAATATCTGCCCCGTTTTCGGCTTAGGCGCTATATAATGAACACCCTAATGTCTATATGTCGACCAAGGTCACTACGATGATAATAAAAAAACCGAATCCAAATTCGTTGAGTGGTTATCGAGTTAAAACAAAACATACATACACATGTAATTACAATTACAGACAGACAAAAATTATAAAAGTGATAGTTTTTAATTACAAGTGTAATTTGTAACTTTCTGTATATTATGTGCTATGTAGTGTATTTAAACAACAAACACTGAAAATGCCGATTTTTTATATAGGTTTAGGGTTACGTACCCGGAAACTAGCCCAACTTAATTTTGCAGTTCTATTCTAAACATTTTCTGGGTAATAAGTTTGTAATTTTTATTCAAATCATTAAGTATATTAGTTTATTTGAATGGTACGGGACCCTCAAGGCGCGAATCGCACTCGCACATGACCGGTTTTTCATTAGTCTGCTAACTACATATATTATCCTTAGAATTCGGGCTCTCTAGTATTATCCAGACAGAAGCTATGACGTCTTAAAAATGCGAGGAAACGCTTCGAGATAGGATAGGATAGGATTCTTGCCTGCTGCCCTTGGCTCGTCTAGATACGAGCATGGTGCGCAAGTGTAAGGTCAAGCCCGACCAGGCCGTAGTAGAAGGACGTATGCCGAGTTGCCGACGAAACTGGCCAAATACTGGAGAAGAACCAAGTCAAAAGCACCCAGGACAGAAGAGCTTGTATGAAAAATTGATGGATTTATAAGAGGCAAAAAAGATGTGTCAGGATCGTAGAATATGGAAATGGTCTCTACCTACTTCTCTGAGAGACAAGCGTGAGTATAGGTATGTATATATAAATCAAATCAAAATATTTATATTGTAAAATAGATACATAAAGTATACTTTCTACAAATCAAAGTTAATCTTTACAATATACCTATATATCTTTAGAATAAAAAAAATATAAATAGGTATATACTAATAAGGGAAATACATACAAAAAATATTTAGGTTGGGCTACTAAAATGTAATTATACACTTGCATAAAATAGAGAAATCTAGGAATAAAAATATGATATATAAATGATGCAACGAACAAACAAGTTGATACGGGAAATACATCCAAAAAATATTAAGGTTGGGCCACTAAAATGTAATAAAGTTATACACCTGCATAAAATAGAGAAATATAGGGAAAAAATATTATATATACATAATGCCTAACCAACTATAACTAACTACTAAATATAAAACTATCTAATCACACGTCTTACGTGGAAACTGAGGATTAGTGTTCACAAAACTGTTCTGATAAGGACACTTTCATTGATAGTACTTACTCAGATATCGGTTACCATGGAAAAAAATACAAATATTTCCATTGGTGTTTATCTGTTAGCAAACAATTAAAGTTTGTTGTCACCGAATGAATGTTTATCTATATGTAGGTCTTCAAATAAATTACAGGATGTTACCCGCGACGTGTATAGATGGCGAATATAAAGAATTTATTCCAAAAGATTTAAAGTATCGGACAACTGACAAAATATTAGCATCGCTGCAAATAATTCCCGTGTAGGAATATAATACTCGTAGATACAATTCTACGAATAGTATAGTCTAAATCAGGAATCACAAGCGAAACAGCTGCTTCTTCCAAAGTTAAATTTTGGCGCCTAAATAATGGGTTAAAAATTCAATCCTTATATTTATGTACATTCGATACAAATTTTCATCCTCCATTTTGCTCCCTAAGGTAATAATTTCCCAAAAACCTTAAACATATCATTTTATATTTCCAACCAAGGAGCTCAATCATTCAATGCTTTTTGTTTTTTTTTACTGTTTGTTCCATAAAGCTAGAGAGATCATTTTAAACCTCTACAATCTAGAGTTTTGTTTTTGGAAAGTACGAGTATGTTTGAATAATCTCTGCCACCGTGACAGAGACAACGCTCTACAAAACCTATGTGTACATTGCCTATGTGCATTATTTACCGCCGGGAATATGTACTGTCTATTGTCAGTCACATGTTGCGTAGCATAGATTGCCATTTTTTCGAAATAAGAAAACCAAAAACAATACACGACAATAAAAATGTTTACGGTTTTACCTTCTATTTGTGATTCTGATTCATAGAGTTCAATAAAGCTTAGAGGGTTCATTTTCAATCTCTTTAATGTAGAGTTTTGTTTTTGGAAAATATGTTTGGATAAATTTTCCTCGATATAAATAATTATTGAAATGAGGTCTACACACTTTTGACGAATACCAGTCATATACAGAACTCAAGCATATTTTACAAGATGGATTTTGACAATATCAAAATTTTAGATATTAATTATTACAAATTTTGCTAGCTATTTTATTTTTTATTATAAAATTAAAAACATATTTTTTTATCCTTTGCCGTCTCCGTCTCTCTCGCACTCTGGTTTTTTTTCACTGTAGTGACAGTGACAAAATATAATTCACTCAGCCCGTTAACAACTTCATAACTATTCGACAGTTTTAATGTGATTTTCACTTTTGCTTACGATCCGAAACAAAATAACTACAATGCAGGAGATGTATATAAAATAACCTGAGAGTTGAAAACTGGGGTTTTATTGGCTGCAAGCAAAAACTACTGATATTAAACACTCCTGAAATTTACATTATTTTTGTTGCTTAGCAATTTTAAAAACCTCTCGTCGAGTAACCTAGTTACATAACTTAAAATACACTTACCGAAGATACATTTCTGTTTATTCCAAATATGGTGCACATTAGACATAATTAGGTACGACTTTTAATAAACACATAAACTGACACACAACATTAAAAAATATTGGAAAAGAGAACAAAAACTTAGAAAATGCTCTTCCTTGTTCCTAATTTAAGCAAATCGATTTTATTGGTCGAGCTGGCAATGTAATGGACCAATCACGTTCACCGACTCGCCTAGTATTTGTGGTGTACATAGTGGGGCATATAAAAATAGACCATGAAAGAACATTCGTTTTTGCTATGTTTTTGTAATTTGCACCAAAACTATGCCACCGTTTCTTTTCTCGTCCTGGGTTTGCTAAAATGATTGCTCCCTTTAGTTAAGAGGTCGGTTCGTATTTTTCGTCTGTTTGATGCGAATCATTATTTTAATTATTTTTCTTGTCTTTGCCTAGATGTTTTTGTAAAAATCAGCGACATACACCACTCCATATTGGCCATCTTAATGAAGAACTAAAATTTATTTGATTTAATTGTTTCTCCTTTGCGCGTTATTTTGATACTTAGATATTATGAGTAACGATTCGGAGCGGGCTCGTAAGTAATAAAATAACTCGCAAAAGAGAAACAATTCAATCAAATGAATTCTAGGCCTTTATTTAGAAGGCCAATATGAAGTGGTGTATGTCCCGAGTTTTTCCAAAAACATCGCGATAAAGGCCAGAAAAATATTTAACATTTTGTTTTTGATCAAAGCTGTCGTCGTCGCGGACCGGGCTCTTATAGCGCAATTATACATATCTCATTGCGTTAAAAAAATGCAATCAAATCTGTTAATTTGTTTTCTACTCTTTATATACTTACTACATGTATTTAAATTATTTGAATAAAATAAAAAATGTATCAGAGAGTAGGCATTTTCGAAATATATTGTCGAATATATTTATCATATTTTATATACTAACATTATATTTAAATTACCATGTATATAAACTATATCTTACAAGGTTTTGATATTTGAAAGAAATCTTTCTTCCTGACAACAGATTTTGATGCATTTCAATTAAGGTACAAAACTTTTGATTGAATTTTGAATCTTTGATTGAAAACTGTGATTGAAGCACAGTTTAGTCACAATGTTGAGTATTCGCCGGAATATGACCTGCAGGTACTAATATAGAACCGTCGCGAGTTCTTCATGAAACTAAAACTGGGAATTATGGGTTTATCTGGTTAAATTTGGGATGACACGATTGTATTGTCAATAATTTGATTGATAGAAGCTGAGCGGTGGCCATTTAAATAAAACAAGAACCTTGTGTAAAAAAACCGGCCAAGTGCGAGTCGGGCGGATTTAGGCATTAAATCTATTTATAGATTATTCATCTATTAACTTATTTATTCATTGCATTATGTAGGTATATACAATATTTTAATTTTTTACTTAAGTTAGTATATATTTGGTTAGGCATTATATTTATCTATGGTCTATTCATTTTATTTATCAACTTATTTATTAATTGCATTATGTATAATAATATTATTATTCCAATAAGTCTTTATTTTATGCATGTGTATAACTTTAGTGGCCCAACTTAAATAAAGTTTTATATATATATATATATATATATATATATATATATATATATATCCCGTAAGTATCATATTTGTTTCATCCATCCATCAGCCTGTTTCGTTCGGACATAGGCCTTTCCAGGATTTCACCACTCTTGGCGGTACCCCTGGAAGAAATACCCATACTCACACACGCTGGGCAGACGGGTTGGTGTGCGCGGTGCCGAAACCCTTGCACCAGTGACGCCGCTGCCCGTCACTAGTCTGTTTTAAGGCCTGGCTATTAGGGATGGATATACCGCCATCCATCGGTCCCAGGCAATGGTGGGCCGCCTGGTTTTGCCTGAGAGCTGTTCTCTTACTCTCCCCCGAATAACTTCGGGAGGATTTGCGAGTAAGATGGTGGTACCTCCACAGTCGAGCCTAAAAATCTAGAATAATATGGCTTAATAATTAGGGCTCCGTACCTCAATAGAAAAAAACGGAGCCCTTATAGGATCACTTTGTTGTCCGTCTGTCTGTCCGTCCGTCCGTCCGTCTGTCTGTCAAGACCCTTTATCTCGGAAACGCGTGGAGGTATCGAGTTGAAATTAAAACCTTATACCTACTCAGGTCTACAGTCCCTTGAAGCTGTGAAAATATCAAACGTCCCACCTCAACATCAACATCATCAAGTTAACGTGAAAAAAAGATACGGCCATTTATGCCGCAAAAAACGTACATTTCGACACTCTCAAGGGAATCAAAACTCATAGGGTATTTCCCGTTGACCTAGAACTATGACATTTGGCAAGTAATACCGTCTAATACTACAAGTATAGGGAAAAATCTGAAAACTTTACATTTGTAATTAAATCATTAAAAAAATAGTATTTAACGGAGCCCTCGGTGGACGAGTCCGACTCGCACTTGTCCGGTTTTTTTATTTTATAAGGTGCTCAATAAAGAGATTCCCTGGTAAAACTCTAGTATTTCACATTTTGTATGTTTACCCTACTTTTTCAGTAATGTCAGGTGGCGGCGGGCATCACCCAACGACGGCAAGGGAGGGCAACGATGCTCCAAGCGAATTCGCTCTGCGCTGCAAGCATAGCATAGGCGTCAAGCTCATAAAATTTTGTATTGGATATTTGATGAGCTTGACGCCAATGCCAATGCAAGTAGTCTGTGCTTGCAGCGCAGAGCGAATTCGCTTAGAGCGTCGTTGCCCGTGGCCCTCGCATCAGGATTTTCGTTGTTCTAGAATAGGGCTGCCATCCATCCGGTGTTCCCCGAATTCGTCCTAGTTAGCCAAAAAAAAAAGATTTTTTTCGATATTTGATAAATTTTTTGAAGTTTTATTTTTTTTGCCGAAATGAAGAGAAAGCATGTTTGTTTGTTTTAATTCTTGGTCGGAAGATTTATTGTTATTTCTTGAATTGTGAGAAAATAGGACTTTTTTAAGGGATATTGTGACCTATTCTCGTGCGGCAAACCTTAAATTTAGAGTTGAAAAACCTAAAATAATACAAGCTCATTTAACTTTTATCCATCTGCGTTAAAGCCTATTTTGCAATGAATAGCTTTAAGTTACGGCAGCTCTAAATCTAATATTTGCTACATGAGAATAGGTGCCATTGTTAACCAAGTTTAAGGCCTATTTTGCTTTATAAATAAATAAATACTGACAATTTATATTAATTTTATTTTATTTATGAGGTAAAAAAGAATAGATTTAGAATTAGAATTATGTCCGGGTTTTACGCTCGAAAACCAGTTTTCGAGCTCCTTGTCCTAGTTTATGGATTTTGAAGATGGCAACACTATTCTAGAATCATGCCACCACGAGTAACAATTCATCATTTAGGTAGCAAACATATTTCCTTATCTCAAAATGTAACCGGTCTGATGTCAGTTGCACACCTCATCATAAGGTCAAAGTTCAATACTTATAATATAAAGAAGATAACATTTAGTTTAAGATACCTACTGAAATAATAATATACGGTACCAAAAACATAATAGTGTGATACTATATAGTTCACTATTTAAGAGGGCACCGCGCTATATTCTCGAAAACGACCTGCACGGTTTTAAATATACTAGGTGAAATTAAATCAACCGAACAAATTCATAGAGAAGACTCGGTTAGTCAACGGGAACAAGGTTTAATGAACGTCCAGGCGAAACGCGAAAAAAATTTTTTTTTACCCCGTTGTGCCTGCACTAGGAATTGTACAACCAGTAAGGGAGCAAAAAAAATATTTTTCGATATTGGCCAAACGGATTACTGAACCTAGTTCTTGATCACTAAGCGAGACTCCAGTATAAATTTGGTCGGTTGATTTAATTTCTTCCTATATAAGGTGACTTTAATTTATGCAGCCAAACTCTTACTGAAGACTTGGTAAGTAACAAGGTTCGATGACACTTTTTGTGAAATTCGTAAATCAATCTTTTCGTGTTCCTTATAAACGCAAGCCCAGCCCCGAGTCAATTACTATGGGACGTCAAGATTTTATTTTGCGAAATTAGCAAAAAGTGATATCGATCCGTGTTACAGATCACTTACCAAGCCTCCAGTATGGGTTTGGCTGCATAAATTAAAGTCACCTTATATATATTTTGAAAACTTTAATAGGTAATTTGTTTCATAAAATGATGCTACGACAATATGACGTTTTCAAATAAATTGTATCATGCCTGCAACCTACATTGTAGAAACATGTAAAAATCCAATAAATATAAAAAAATCGCTCCAGCGTTATAATATAAAATATTATAGGCAATTTAGTCGAGTTTCGTTCAAAAAAATATTGTATAAAAAGTTATGGATATATGAATATAATTTACAATATTCCGCTAAGCAATTCTTGTCGAGCTATTCAAAATGCAGACTCGTGCACAAGCAAGCAATACGAGCATAAAATCAAAGCAATCTTAAATAACAAATGCTTGCTTGTTGCATGTTTTTATGCGGGCGGTGCACTAGTCTGCATTTTGAATAGCACGACAAGAATTGTTTAGCGGAATATTGCAAATTATAAATATTCATATATATATCCATAACGTACGTCGTTATCCCGATTTTGTCTCTTTTCAAATGCATTTTAAACCAGCGATGATAAAATTTTGTACAAAATATATGTCATATTTCACTCTTTGATCTTAATATTTCGGCCGTTCAAAACACGATTACTTTCATTTTCCTCGATCCGATTAAATCGCAAAGATAGGTCTAAAATATGATCTAAATATAATTTCATTTGAGCTATTTAAGTTTTGGACAGTAAAACTTATACTAAAATAAACGTCGTGAATCACAATTATTATAAATGCGAAAGGGTGTGTGTGTGTGTATGTGTGTTTGTTACTCTTTCATGCTGAAACGGCTGAACGGATTTGGATAAAATTGAGAATGGATATAGCTTTTACCCTAACTTAACACATATGCTACTTTTTATCCCTGAAAACGCATGTCGTTAAACCGAATGACACGCGGGCGGAGCCGCAGGCAAAAGCTAGTGTGATATAAAACAGCCGTCATATTAAAAACTTATCCTTCTAATTCCAAAATAATAAATAAAAACACCTCGAAACCGCGAGTTTTCTGAGCGGCCCGCTTCCGCAGAGCAGGATAAACATATTGTGTAAAAAGAAAGCATTAGAGCAGGACAGATTTCTCTGGATAACCTCGCCTTATGAACTATCATCACTCTCATTATTCTTTGTCTATCTGCATTTTAACAATTTCCTTTAAAACTAATCAACAGACTTGAATAAGGTTTTTACTGTCCTATAGCTTAGTATACCAAGATCACATTGTCCTTTAAATTATCAGAATATACCGAGTGTAAAAGCAAAGGCAAGAATCTTTTAAGGGTGTGTTAGTATGATCGGTAAAGATATTATTTTAAATACTGGGATTTCTAAATAAAGTAACAAAAAGTAACATAAAGTAAAGTCATAATAAGACGATTTTCTTTACTCAAAATACACTAATCGCGTGGACACCCTCACTGGTCACTGGCCACTCGGATGAGGGGTGTGGGTTGCGGGGTGCAATTAAGTGTGTGGGGAGGCCGGTGAGCTGCGTAGCCATAGCTTAGAAAAATGATGGAATTTTTGGTGAAAATTCAAGGTATATTTTTTTTCTCGTAATGACATCAGAATCGTGTATACTTTCATACCCTAAAGGGATTCTTGAATTTACATTTACACCCTGTAGTAAATATCTAAAACCAATGTTTTGGCTTAGACTAGATATTCAAAGAAACCTCTTTAGGACCTTTGATTAAAACAAAAGGAGGAAGATAATGGTACCTGCTCCCCTTCCCACAAAAGTTGCATGTATTTTTATAAAATTTTGGTTTATGGACCTGTTTCAGGTTGCTTGTCTTGCTCACACTATTGTCGAAGCTTGTCGCTCTATCACTGTCGTTTGTGGGTGCTTATTTAATGAATTTTTCAATTGAACATATACATAGATTTTCCTCTTTGTTATAATTATTTATTTATTTAATTATTAAATCAATTTCAAGTTATGGGCAAAAGCCAGTAAAATAACATACACTGCTTCAACAGAATTAAAACTATGGATTATCATATTCATCCTTGTGTTCTAGGTATAAAAAAGTATCTATCAATAGAATAATTAAGTCATAGGCATATGGAGAGGGGTGTTTTGGGGGAGCAACCCCCCCTTGAATAAGGACCTGAACATTGTGAATGAGTGTTCACTAATAGCATTCCTATTATCCTGGAGAAAGTCTGAAGTGAGTACACAAAAACAAACAAAAGTCTTCTGTACACAGCTTTTAAGCTATAAATTATTAAAATTAAAGTTTCTTTTTTCTGTCTATGGACTTTCTTAGGATCCTGGAAGACTTCCTTCACCCTGCAAAAATCCTGGCTATGCTTGTGGAATAAGTCAATGACCTTAGATATTTTGATTCTAGCTAATGACTTGAGGCGCATAAGTACATCACCGTTTTAGTACAAAATTGGTTAACCTGTTTCTGTGGTTTTTCCTAATAGACCAAAATAGAAGACCTCTATCATCTTGTACTGATATTTTAAAAGGCACCATTTTGCCAATTTTTAATTTTGATTTTGTTTTATATATATTGTGCTAGACAGAGTACAGAGTTGTTTTCTTTTCTTCAATTGTACCTATACCAAAATTGTACATTTTGGCCAAAAAGTGACTTTGCAAATGCCTGTATTAAACTGCAGAGGTCTTAAACTATAGTCTATAATGAAAAACACCATAGAAAGTATAGAAACGGGTTATCTAATTATGCAGTAAAACGGTGGCTTGCCTCCTATACAGCAGAATTTTTTTTAATATTACTTATATTGATTTAAAATGGATATTTCTTCCAGCAAACCTTGGTAGGAAAGAGAAATTGTATTAATAAATAATCACACATACATGTACTACAAAGGATATACACAAGTACTTAACATAATACCTAATACACAAATCAACTAAGGAATTTAATAAATAAAAATAACCATCTTATAGAAGTAAGAACAATATACCAATGCCAGTTTAAAGTTAGGCTCGAGTAAGGTCTGATATGTGCCCTCGAATAACTAAATAAATTGCAATCACATGCAGATCAGCATGTCTTTTGGATTATCAGTAAGTACTAAGTAGTTACATAACGTGCAACTACTAACCATCTTCTTAATGCTATGGCTTACACAGAGGTCGTAAATACATACTATATAATTGTAAGGTCAAGTAAGAAAATACATTATTTTCCTCATAAATAAAACCGTGAATTAATTATTCTCTTGAATGTGGCCTAATTTAGAAGGCTTACTGTATGACATACCTGATTTAAAATCCGCAAGGATTAGAGCAGAAGACTTATTCAGTTATAAACACACGGGTTTTCCAAATTATTAAGAATTTTCAGTTGCAATTTGTGGTGAAAATTGTGAAAATTGTATGCAAGGCGATCAAACAACAACACAACACACACACAGACACACATTTGGGCCGCGTTCAGTTTGATCGCCTGCTCATCACTGACAGCAGGATAGCAGATACAAAATCAACGCGTGCAAAAGTGATGTCATGATCGCCGGGCGTGAGCGGGCAATCCAGCCCAGGGCCGCGCTCAGTTTTATCGCCCGCTCATCACTGACAGCAGGATAGCATATACAAATTCAACGCGTGCAAAAGTGATGTCATGATCTCCGGGCGTGAGCGGGCGATCACACTGAACTCAGCCTGAGCACTCGACACATACAAACTGCCAGTCTCGTCAGATCAAAATTTTAAAATACCGGAGAGGGAAATCGGGAAATGTATGAAGAAAGAATTGAAAAAATTGGAAGATGGTATTTTTCCCATTTTATTGATTATAAAACATTGTACACGTGAGTGATTGATTTTACATGAATTTGGTAATGACACTGTGCAGTATCAGGTGTATGTGTAATAAATATACATTATTATTAGGTACATGTATACATTATTTAGGCCAACGAGTTACTAATGTCGATGATTTAGACTATCGTAAAACGTGGATACTTGGGAAAGTTTGAAAATGCAATGAGTCAAATCACCCACGAAATTTGTCAAAATCTTAAGGGCACTAAAATCAGCGTGTCAGTCTGATCTGCCTCAACAATTATAACGTTTCATATGAATGAAAAAATAAAAAGGAAATTAAGAAAAAAAATTTTATGCTTCTCCCAAGTTTTCTTGAAGTTGGGGTTTTGTGGGACACGTACCGAATTTAGTATTTGACGCAAGATATGACACACTTTACAAATCATGGGACAAAAAGAGAAAAAAAACATTTTTTTCTCCTTTACAGAATTTTTATTTGACCAATAGAAACGCCAATATTATAAAATATTTAATTTTATCTTTAAGAAACTATTATGGCAGCAAATGTTAGAATTATTATCACACTAGCTTTTGCCCGCGGCTCCGCCCGCGTGTTATTCGGTTAAACGACATGTTTTTTTCCGGGATAAAAAGTAGCCTATGTGTTAAGTGAGGGCATAAGCTATATATATTCACACACACATACACACACACACACACACACACACACACACACACACACACAAATTTTCACATTTATAATATTAGTGAAACAATTATGGCAGCAAATGTTCGAACTTTTATCACAATATCTGTGATCACTATTAAAATTTTACTGTTAAGGTATTCTATTCAACATAAAAGAAAATTTTAAAATCTAACTTGGGACAAGTAAGACTAATATAATACAACATAATATATTTGGGTAATTTTGGACATGCAGTAATGTGCTTTATCATCAAGGTAAGACTTTATTAACAGTCTTAATCCCAAAGCTGTAAAAGGAGTCCGCCACTCAACTAAAATAATTATACTTTGAACTAACTTCTTTCTTTTCTCTTCATCCAATTTTGTAGGCCGACCGACTTTACCCATGTAGATTTTTTTTTTCTTTAAAGAGTGGACTTTGGAATTGTAGCTTAGCTAAATATGCTTGCACGTTCGCAACACGGGTTCTAATGCCATCTCTGCCGCACGCTTTGAAAATTGCGTAGACAGACAGACAATGTTACCAACTACGCGCGCGTGAGTGGATATTGCACTTACAATACTTACAATATGATTTCGTCGAATCATTATCAACAGGGTTTAGCCAGTGCTTAAAATTTGCCATTTGCTCCCATCCCACTCTAGCCAATAACTTTGATTATAATTTGGAGGTTGGAGGCATGTTTCTTGATAAAAAACAAAAAAAATTATTCACCCTATAAAGTACAGCAATTACCACTGCTAACTAACTCACAGAAAAAAATGCTTTCACATAAATCATGCTATTGAGGTAGGAAAATTGATGGAGCTATCGATGTAAATTTTTATTAGAAGAAATATTGTGATTTACATTCTTTTCATGTTTTATGAAAATATGCTAAACAAGTATGCTATATGCTAAAAGCTAAAAAATATGCTAAACAGGAACAAAATATGCCAAATTTTGCATAAAATATGCTAAATTGGCAGCACTGAGGGAAAATTGAGTACTATCCGGGCCGCGTTCAGTTTGATCACCCGCTAATCACGACAACAGGATAGCACATACAAATAAAACGCGTGCAAAAGAGATGTCATTATCGCCGGGTGTGAGTGGGCGATCAAACTGAACTTAGCCCTAGCTGTCAGTCAGGTGGTAGCCGTTCATAAATGAAAGTGACTACGTAGCCGTTAGCGGCTTCCTTTGTTTTAATTTTATTCAACCGCTAGGGGTAGGTGGCGACTACGAGCGAAGCGAGGAGGAGCGGTTACGGGTTAGGTTGACATGTAAGTACGTATTAGGGAACCGAGCGAAGTGCTCCAGGTGACCCCCGTAGTTTTAACAGAATTCACGATGTACGGAAAAAATAATTTACCGAGCACTTCCGATGACTTACGGTACAATAGTTTAAAAAATTAAAGGACCGCTTCCCTTTTCGAACTTTAACTTTGCACTTCCTTATTTAATGAAAGTGACTACGCAGCCGTTAGCGGGTTCCTCAGTTTTCATTTTTTATTCGACCGCTAGGGATAGGTCGCGACGACGAGCGAAGCGAGGAGGAGCGGTAAGTTTAACATGTAGGTACATATAAGGGAGCCAAGCGAAGCGGAGCGGAGCAAGGCGACCCCCGTAATTTTAACAGAATGAACAAGTTTCATGATGTCGATAATACCATATTTAATTTCATAAGAATAAAATATTACACAAAAACCAACATAACGGCAAAAAAAAAAATTTAATCCGTCATTGAATGACTGCGAAATAGATCATTTAAGTTAGCATAGTCCTGCGCAGAACGATGATAATTTATTTGCATGTAATTTAAGTAAAAAATACATTTTAGATAACCTAAAGTAACCTAAATTAACAAGTTTTCTCAAATTTCACAATTCACGCGAATCTGAAATACGATATGTTCGTTAAAGTCGCATTCGCCGGGGCTTAAACATAAAATTTCATAACATAAATACCTATCACAGTTCGGCACACAGAACATTTTTTCCGATGTCATTGTTGTAGCATATTGAAGTTCATTCAACGTAAACAAACACGATAGTCGGAGTGCAAAAAGAAAGCGGGGTAATCAAAATAAAACACAGTCAACAGAATCCATGAAAAATTGCCTGGTTGTAAGTTAATCGTCACTGATTTTGATTTATCGCAAAATCATATATACCACAAATGCAGCTCAGAATAGAACATAGACAGATATTTTGAAATTGAAACCAGTGCTGCCAGATCAAAAACCCTATTCAGCGCTAGCGACACTCAAAAAAGCGCTAAATTCTACAACATTCGGAAGTAAAAAAAACGCAAAATTCAGTTCAAATTCATTAAAAGACGAGAATAGAAATGAAAATGTACACTAAATAAAACCACTAAATTCTCCGCTAGGAGCAAAAACTCTAAATGCGCGCTAACCATACCAAAAATCCGTTATATGTAGCGCCAACCACGCTAAAATGACAGCAGTGATTGAAACAACCTCTTGTAGCGCAATCTATTGAGGAACGACGAAAATAGGGCGGAAGGGGTCATTGGACCATTGAACTCGAAATGTCTCGGACATTCTCGCACGAAGAAGTGGGAGAGAGAAAGCATTCGTGGTTGGAAAGGGACGGATATAGACTGGATTCTTCGACGTGCGTTCCATAATGTGCGAGAAGGTTCTAGCGACATCGCGTCACTTGAACTAGAAAGAAGTGGGAAAGAGAAAGCATTCGTGCTTGGAAAGGGATGTTTAAAGACTGGAGTCTTCGACGTGAGTTCCACAATGTGTGAGAGGGTTCTAGCGACATCGCGTCACTTGAACTAGAAGCCGGCGCGGCGTGTGGTATAAAAAGGGACGGGTAAGCAGTCCAGGGCAGTACTAAAGTGCAACTCTAGTGAATTGCGACTGTATAGTGTGAATATAACCCGGTAACGATTCTAGTTAGTAGTGGTGAAACATTGTGAAATTATAGTGCGGTCAAATTAGTTAGTCCGGTGAGTCCATTGAGTCCAATTAGTAATTCCAGTTGTTATTTAGTTTCAGTTGTGTTTAAATAGTGTGTGTGATTTCAAATATAGACAGTTAGTGGTTTTTGGCCAGCTCGTAACAATACTTACCACTTGCTGAACGGTGAAGGAAAACATCGTGAGGAAACCTGCATGCCTTAAAAATCGTGTAAGTATTTATTCCTCAAAAATGGCGATAGGGCTCACCACTTATCACGTTGTGACTTGCATTTCACAGTTCACACTCGGAACACCTCTGACACCCCCTTGGGGATTCATGTTATGACAATATACTATACTTTAAGAAGTAAGATTAGGCACTGTGTTTCTCAACTCGTAAGCCCTGCGAAGGAAGAAGACATATTCACAGATAATATTAATAATAATAAATAAACAAACTTACATAAAAATGATCTTCACACACATATTTTGTGCTGTTAGGACCAATCAAATATTGCCTCATTAGTGTAAATTAAGTAGTGTAAATTACTTTTTCCCTTTTTTTATGTCACTCTGAACTAGAAAAAAAAACTTTGTTTGGTGTTTTAAATGTTGTGCTTTCATATAGCGGAACAATACAGTATTTGTAGGTGCATTTTTTAGTCTCACTCATTATTTACAGCAACAAAAACCCCGACACAAGGGGCGCAAAGTAACCGAATGCCAATGAACTTTGCGAATGCAAACTGGGACATAAGTAGCGTGACGTCACCCGCTTGTCCGTCGGAAATGGAACGAAATTAATTTTGAGCGCCACTTTGAGGTCCCAAGACTTTTTCAACTGTAGATATATGTTAGTGCTTTCTTTTTTAATTTTGTTTCATCATACATAAGTTTATACACGTAGTCCATAAAACTGTACTGGAAACTAATTCATTCACGATATGCAGAAAATATCCTTTTCCGAGCACTTTCCGATGATTTGCGGTTCAATAATTTATAAAAGGATTGCTTCCCTTTCCGAACTATACATTGCAAATTGAACTTTAATAGTTCGTGCTAAGGAAGATATTCCTTTCCAACAGCTAAATAATGGCTTACGGTTCAATAATTTAAAAAATCAAAGAACAGCTAGGGGTGCTCTAGTCACTTCTTAAATTTATTTCTGTACAACGCTACGTTCAGAAGAGTGTATTTTAAATGAGTCATCACCTGTCACTGTCAGACTTAATTTTATATACAAAAATATCAAGTTCGACGGCCGAAGACTCTTTAAAAAGACTCTCTACTTGTACTTCGTTCTAGGCCCCCAGTCAGTTAGTTCATATTGTTGATAGTCAACGACGTGACGACGCCAGTAATCTTGGAGCAATAAATAAACTTTACCATCTCTTCAGCACGCGTTGAATTTTATATACAGAGTGAACCAAACGAATGCCCCCTGGAGGGAAAGTACCATAAATATTAGAGACTCAGACTAAGTAGCAAATTTTACTTTATGGAACCTTTATTTTATTTTTAAATCGAACCGGAAAAATGTGAAAAAAACATTCTGTATTTTTATGATACCGATCGAAAGGGTCAAACATATGAACCAAATTCTTCTTATTAACAAAGTATCGTAAATTAAAGGAAAACCATGAAATTTTACATTTTAATAACAAAAATTTTACAGATATCCCAAAATTTAATATTGTTAGAAGAAAAAAAATTTTTTTTTCTTTGATTTCAGTTTTCCTAAACTATAAAAATAAAGTAAAGGTTCCTTTTAGTAAAAATCTTTAATATTTGAGGTACTTTCCCTCCAGGGCATTCGTTTGGTTCAACTTGTATACTATACAATGTAATGCGTTTGTTTTGATCAGTCAAGTAATTTTTTGCTTTTTTCTTACAAAATTACCATTGAAATCAAAATTCTAACCACACTTATCTAATAAAATTACTTATAAAAAGATTTTCACATCGGACCGAGCTACGTATAAGATTTGCCGTGAGAGTCGAGTGAGTTGCAACGCAACTGTCAGGTTCAGGTAATAGTTCGTTTATCCTTGGATTACCTCGTGTTAATTTTTGAAAGCTGTAGGGTGAAATTCGCATTTTCACTCAATTCGCATTCTTTGCCATTTTCGATCGCTTCGAAACGAAACCCTAGTGGCATGCCAGACACTTTTAAGAATTTTCGAAACATTTTGATCTTTGTGTAAAATCGGTAAATAATAGTGGTTTGCCAAGATTAAATATAACCAATGCTTAATCATCAATACATAAACAATGACTTTTCTCGAAGATACACTGATAATTCTCATTTCTCAGGTATACGATTTTTTTGGTTATGTTTACGAGTAAATTTTGATGATTTTGCCTAAAAACCATATCTTCACGACATGAATCCACGAGAAAGTGTCAGACGTCTTACCGGTCTGAACTATAAAATGCAAGTCACCGTCCACACTTGGTACACCCCCTTTTCATAGAAGACTAGACCCTCAAGTGTTGGGTGGTTATCCCTCTCAGAAATGGACCTACATGTGCCTCCCAAAGCAGGCAGACTGAATACAAATGAATGTACACTGGTAGAATTGAACTCATGACCTTTGGTTTAACAGTTACGTGTTCTAACACTCTGCTACAGATGTGAACAACACCTTATCATCAATCAGCCCGCATCCACCCACTGTTGGGCATAGGCCTCTTCTTCACGCCATTTCCGTCGGTCTCTCGCCAGTCTCATCCATTGCCCACCAACAGCCTTGACAATATTGTCTCACCATCGAGCCATCATTGGTCTACCCACTGAATGCTTATCTGGCCTCAGCCGCCACTCTGTTACTGCCATAAGGTGAAACTGGTTGGAGCCATAATCAAAGTTAATATCAGTGAAACAATACATCAGCGTCTCAGTGCTTGTTTGGCCAACAAGCACGAGCTGAGAATTGAATTGATACTGGATGTTGGTCAATTGTTGGTGGTAAGCCGTACAAGCACTCAGAGTAAAGTTCTTACAGTGGATATTGGTTTTTTAAATGGTGTTTTGCTTGTTTATTTGTATAGTTACATGAATCGTTCTTGATCTAAACTGTGTAGAATTTGATTCTTAAGCGTAATACATTCAAAGGTCATTTTTGCCAAAATTGGTCTGTTGGCCAAACAAGCACTGAGTCGACGACATGTTGATGATATTTCACCAATTGCTGACATTTGCAAATATTAAGCTATAATAAATAGAATTTGATATCATAGAAGTATTAAGATTTTTGACGTTTACATTTCAGATAGTCTTTTTCGTTGGAGGCTGGATTTTCTTTGTGAAACAGCTCTTTCGTGACTATGAAGTGCATCATACATTGGTACAGCTTATATTCTCAGTTACATTTGCCCTCAGTTGCACAATGTTTGAGCTGATTATATTTGAGATCATCGGCTATTTGGATTCAAGGTATGTTTGGGTAATAAATGTCTTTTCATAGTCATTTAACATGATGAGTGGTGAACACCTACATTACATTATGATACAAGTGAGCTGAGTTGGACATTACAGTCGAGGTGGGAAGGCAGTAATGGAGCTGAAAGTGTAATGTCTAATGCTCACGCGTTTCATACCACATTTCTCAACACACTTGCGAGGAAAAATAATAAAATTTCACTGTCCTTTTTTCCATATAATCGAAAACACAGCTATGAACTAAGAATTTTCTTTGAAAAATGGTGGCGCAGATTTTGTTTTTTGCGTAAATGGAAATAGAGGCACTGACGTAAAAAGCCAAACAGCCAAATATGAAATATAAACAAACTGAATGTTTTTGTATTTACAACAAAAATTTGAGTTATTTTTTGATAAAAATAAATAATTTGATGAAATTAAATGATTATTTATTATATTTCAACTGAGACAGTCTGTTTATTCGCAAAAACTTTACTATTTCTCAAGACATCAAAACTCTTTGCTAATTGCTAAGATTAAAAAAAAAAACTGTAATGTAAAAAACACTAGTGCGATAATGTAAAGTAAAAAGCACGCGTGTTTAATATGCTGCATTATGACCCTAAGAACGCTGCAATAAGGGCCACTTTATAAGCAAGTGTGTTGAAAAGAATTTTACAATTTTTTTTTTCTTTATGGTCTTTGTTATCAATTTAAAGATGAAGTTTATATAGCTAAATGCAAAAATGTGACTTACCTTAATTTACGTAGTTATTAGATTAGAACTGTTGTTATCAATCAACTTTTCATCTGTTGGACAAAATTTACACAATTACTTACTCATTTTTGACCTGCTAAAAACAACTACACAAAAGTACCTATCTATACACATATACTAATAATAAAGTAGTAAAAAAGTCGTGTCTGTACATTGAATATTTTTGCGAAATTTTAAATGAAATGGGTTATTGGTACTCTACTGAGGCTGAAACAACAATTTTTAGAATTTTTGTGTCTGTCTGTATGTTCCGTTTGTAACTTGAGAACCACTTAACGGATTTGGATGCGGTTATTTTTATTATCATTGCAGTGACGCTGGTCAACACATTGGCTATAACAGTGTTCATAAAATAACGCCCAAGCCGGAAACAGAGTGAAGATTGAATAAACGCTTTTATAACTGGAGAACCATTCAACGAATTTGAATGCGGTTTTCTTTATTATCATTGTAGACACCTTTCTTAACACATCGACTATAGGGTGTGTTCATAAAATAACGCCCAAGCCGGAAACGGGATATAGATTGAATAAATCCTTTTATAACTCGAGAATCAATCAACAGATTTGAATGCAGTTTTCTTTATTATCATTGTGGTTACCCTGGTCAACACATAGACTATAAGAGGTGTTCAGAAAATAACGCCTAAGCCGAAAACGGGGCAAAGGTTGAATAGACGCAAACGGCAAAGGCTATTATATAAATCTATGGGAAGTCTGATTCCAATTTATATCCGAAACCCACGCGAACGAAGTCGCGGGCAAAAGCTAGTATAGAATATGGATTGTTCTATCTACTTGATTGTCCCGAAGCTAGGCTCTCTGCTCTCAGGATATAGTTTTTAGGAAATGAATAAGAGAGAGTGTGGAGAGACAAACGAAACTTTCTTCCTTTTATCACAGTTTAAAAATCCACACAGTTGTCCAATGAAGGCATTCAGACAAAGCGATTGTGAGGGGCTTGTGGGGCGAGGCTCTGAACTGCTTGTTTGAAAATAGCTTTGTGGCTTACCACCAGCGTCTCACCCCACAGGCCCTGCACAATTGCTCTGTCTAAGTACTTTTGTTGGACAACTGTATGGATTGTTAAACTGTGCTTATATGCTGTAGACTTCCCCTAAGAAGTAATTTTTAAAATTTCCACCTGACCAAGAGAAAAGCAACCATGTGAGCAATGTTTTGGGGCTTTCGCTGGTAATCTTTAAAAACTGTACTATAAATTTCGCTTATCTAGATTGCGATTGAATTGAGCTGTTAAATAATATACACCACCAACCCTCTTATCCCTGGGGACTTAGTATCTAACTTCGACATCCATTGCAATTGCCTTTAAACGCACCGTGATTGGCTATAAATGATATCAAACATCATATTTAGCCATTCACGACAATGCAGCTGCTAGCTGCTCCACTGAATGACAAATGGTAATCAGTAATTCTTTATTGACCATTATAACAGAGAATGTTACATGAGGCATGTCAAATATTACACCATAAAAGATTCACAATATCTTATTGATAAAATAAATAATTTATATAATACAAATAAAACATTAGGTACATATAAAACTTATAACATTGAAAAACAAATTGTCAGGTATGATTATGATTTTATGATATATACCTTCGTATTATAGACAAAATTATAAAAATTGTATTATAGAGAGAATGAACATTTATTAAACTGCTTGGTCAGGTACTCATTTACAGAATAAAATGGATTTAATTCGAAAAAATATTTTAATTTCATTTTAAAATCAACCAGAGGAAGTCTAGTTATTTCTAGTGGCAATTTATTGTACATATTAACCTTATTGAACAATCCTTGTTTTTGCGTTTTCGATAGTCTTGTTTTTGGTAAAACGATTTTCTCTTTGTTACGGGTGTCATAGTTGTGTCCGTCCATATATTTAGGTAAATTATGTTTGTTATTATGAATTTCTATTAATGATTTATAAGAGTATAGTGATATTACCGTCATAATTTTGTTTAATTTAAAATATTCTCTTGCTGAAGAGCGTCTGTGAAGTCCATTTAAAATTCTGATGAAGCGCTTCTGGCTGATCAAGATTTTCTTGATCTCCGCAGCATTTCCCCATACCGTTATGGCATAATTCAACTTTGACTGTATGTAAACATAATATACACTCGTAAGGGTAGTTTTATTTACTAACGGTTTAAGCTTCAACAGAGCATAGTTTGCGCTGGACAATTTTTCCGTAGTTTCTCTATGTGAAGTGAATGGGCCGATGTGTGATCTATAGCGTACCCAAGAAATGTTGTCTCTTTAGTTTTTACTATGATGGACTTATTTTTGCGTGTCTGGTATGCTAACATAACACTTATCTGCATTCAGAACAATACCATTTGCTTCAAACCAGTCCTGCAACGTTGACATTACAGTTTCTATTTTGATTTCTAACGAAGCCTGATTTTTGTCCCTAACACCTACATGTGTATCGTCCGCGAATAAAGTGACAAATGCCCAACTAGGTAAGATACTAGGTAGATCGTTCATATATATATTACAATGGGCAATATAATCTAATTTACTCTTTGATTCCAGCTCAAGATATTTCCATTGGAACACGGGGTTGTATTCACTGCTGTTTATGGTGATAGCACTGATACCATTCTACATTGCTTACTTCTGTATCAGTAACATTAGATTCGGTAAGTTAACCCTATCCTGCTAGTAAAATATGGGTCCTCCACCATGGTTATGCTAATATTGAGTTATTTTAATTATTGCTTTCATTTTGTTATTTTTAATTATTTATTTATTATTTTTTTATTTTTTATTATATAAACAGGTACAGGCGTTGTTTGTATACTATTAGTGTGCATTACAAGATCGAAAAAAACCCGACAAGTGCGAGTCGGACTCGCCCACCGAGGGTTCCGTTAAATACTATATTTTTTATGATTTGATTACAAAAGTATAATTTTCAGATTTTTTCCTATAATCCCACTTCCCACTATTCCACTATGTATAATATTAAAAATGCGAAAGTTTAGATGGATGGATGGATGGATGTTTGTTACGCTTTCACGCCGTAACTACTGAACTGATTGGGCTGAAATTTTACATGAATGTAGTTCTAGACCTGGAATAGGACATAGGCTACTTTTTATCCTATAAATCAGTTCCCATAGGATGAAAATGAGCTTCCAAGTTGATGTGTCGCCATGCTTACGAAACTGATAGGGCTGAAATTTTGCATAACTGTAGTTCTAGACCTTGAATAGGATATAGGCTACTTTTTATCTCATAAATAAGTTCCCATGGGATGGAAATGAGGTTTAGTGTTTCTATATAAAAGTGATGTGTCACCCTTTCACACCGTTCCTATTGAACCGATTGGGCTGAAACTTTGCACAAATAATGTTCTAAATCTACTATAAGACAAAAACTACTTTTTATCCACTAAATCAATTCCCATTGAAACACTTTAAAAGAGACATACAAAATGGGAAATACAGAGCCGCATAAAACACACATTTCACCAGCTGTGTTAACTGTAGGTAACAGTCCGAGAAATATTGGCAGATTGTAAATATAGGAGTACACAAAAACTAATTCAACTAAGGCGAAGCTGCGGGCAAAAGCTAGTATAATATAAACTTCATAGTTCTAGGTCAATGGAAAATACCCTATAAATCTTGATTCCCTCGATACAAACTTAGAAGTTTGATTTTTTCACAGCTTCAGGGGACTTTAAACCCGAATACTTATATGGTTTTAATTTCAACTCGATACCTCCACGCGTTCCCGAGATAAAGGATCTTGACAGGCAGACGGACGGACGGGCAGACGGCCAGGCAGACGGATAACAAAGTGATCCTACAAGAGCTCCGTTTTTTCCTCTTGAGGTACGGTGCCCTAAAAATCAAATATAAGCAAATTAAAAGTACGACAAATATTGAGAATAAGAGCACTTGTAAACAGTAATTATCGTTAATGGTAACATTCTATAATCAATTAGGTATTATCCTGTGTTATCAATGGCTCATATAAACTACCTATTATTTTATATTAAGGTAGGGACTTATTTTGTACTTACATATTTTACATTTATAAAAGGGACATTTTGTTTCCAAGGTTCTGTACCCAAAGTGTAATGTGTAATGTGGAACTATTATGGAGAGATATTATCTGTCTATCTGTATGTATGTTACAGCGTATCGTATCTTTCGTGCTGTTAAACGTAGTTTTTGCGTAGTGGAGAAAACCTCCATCGTTCCGGAAAACTGCTTTTTTATCATGTTTTTTAGGGTTTCTTACTTCAAAATGAAAAAACGATACCCACAATCACTTTGCTGTCTGTCCGTCTGACAAGACCGTTTCTCTCGAGCCCCGTGAAAGATATCAAGTTAAAACAAATACCTCCTACAGTAGTCTGTGGCCCTATGATGCTGTCAAAAAAATTTCAAGTTTCTAAATTAACGTATAAAAAGTTTATTAATCAATTTCATACAAATTGGCTCACCATGAAAACCTACAGGCATGGTATAAATAACAAATAGTATTTTATCTCCATACAAACGGGCCGAAACGAACCCCCCCCAAAACTCGGTTCAACTCGGATTACGACAGTTGCGGTCGCACCGCAGTTACGTACGCACATTGTCTCTGTGACGTTCCCGCGCATTTTCTTAAATTATGGCACGAAATTACTGAGTATGTTGTGCATTGTATGGTTCGATGCCTTATGTCGATATTTTTCACTCTATCATTCAATGTCAAACCACACATAAGGAATGCATTTCCACTGAGTTGGACCCCATACAACAGATATGATTTTTTGCCGTTTTTATAGTACGGAACCCTTCGTGCGCGACTCCGACTCGCACTTGGCCGGTTTTTTTTTCATGTATAGAACGGAACTCAGATCCCGGCTCTACTCACAAATGTACGTTTTTTAAATTTCAGTGTCAAAGAACATGATAAGGCCACTAACTATGTTCGTGTGGTTCATATATTTGTACTTCTTCTGGAAAATCGGCGACCCCTTCCCTATTCTGAGCCCAAAACAGGTGAGCTTATGTCATGTCATGATTTTATTTAATTTAATTTGAGCCTTGTCTTATATTTTCAAGGCGAGTGTCGTTCTTAGACCTCGTCCACATTCCGAGTTTTACACGCGCGGTACTAGGCTCCAATACAGTGCGTCCACATGCTACGCGCGAACCAACGCGCGCGTTACTAACGCAGCATGTGGACGCACTGTATTGGAGCCTAGTACCGCGCGTGTAAAACTCTGAATAAGCAGTCGTGCGTAGTCGAAGTACTAGGCTCCAATACAGTGCGTCCACATGCTACGCGCGAACCAACGCGCGCGTTACAAACGCAGCATGTGGACGCACTGTATTGGAGCCTAGTACTTCGACTACGCACGACTGCTTACGCGCGAGGTCTCGTCTCGCGTGTGTATTTGGACAAGGCCTTACGACGATAACGCGACGCGGCGTTAACAGACACGACCTGTGGCCGTGTCGCCTTGAAAATGCCGAAATTGTCTCGGTGAAACAGTTGGAATATACCTAGTCGGTTCTTAAATACTGTCACTGGCCATTTATTTTAAAAATAGAACACCTAGAAAAAAAATGAAATGGTGTTCGATTTTCACATATTTTTTGATTAATAATCTGCCAAATCACAATTACATTCGTTCATTTTTTACGATGGAGTGGACTCGCAAAGAGGACCGAGTAGGAGGAATTGCATTGCATCGTTGCGGCCATCCACCGAAGACGATATTCAACTTGCTTCAAAAATTAAAAATCACGAAGAGGTTCGTGTACTGTACCATCAAGAGGTACAATGAAACCTCTAGTGTCGATGACGAGAAAAGAACTGGCAGACCTCGTTCCGTTAGGACTCCAGGGGTCATCAAAGCAATCAAGGCGCGTATTGCAAGAAATCCCGTCCGCAAGCAGAAACTGATGGTTTTGGAGATGGGATTAACCAGAAGTACCGTAAAAAAAGTACTCAATGAAGACCTGGGACTACGAGCTTACCGAAAAAAGAGTGGACATCTTCTGAACGCGCGTCTCATAGCTATGAGAGCCAAAAAATGCAAAGTTTTGCTAAAGCGGTACGCAAGAAACAGACACCGCGATATCCTGTTTCCAGACGAGAAAATTTTTAATATCGAAGAGAAGTACAACAAACAAAATGACAGGGTGTACGCTACCAGCTCTGCGGCCGCTGGAAATGCCATTCCTAGAATGCAGCACGGCCATCATCCATCATCAGTCATGATTTGGTTGGGAGTGTCCTACTATGGCCCTACTGAAGTGCATTTTTCTGAAAAAGGTGTCAAAACCAGTGCAAAAGTGTACCAAGACACGGTTTTAGATCGCATAGTAAAAGATTTGCCCCAGACACTCTTTGGAGGACGGCCATTTGTGTTTCAACAGGACTCCGCACCTGCTCATAAGGCCAAAACAACTCAGGCGTGGTTCGAGCGCCAGAATATCGGGCTAATAAGGCATCAAGATTGGCCATCTACCAGCCCTGACCTCAATCCATTGGATTACAAAATTTGGCAGGAATTGGAGAAGGTCTGTTCTAAACCTCACAAAAATTTGAGCAGCCTAAAGTCATCATTGATTAAAGCAGTGGCGGATATCGACATGAATATGGTCCGTGCTGCTATTGATGATTGGCCTCGAAGATTGAAGGCTTGTGTGAAAAATGGTGGCAATCATTTTGAATAAATTTTGTGTTTAATGCAAGCTAATTAAATTACCTTTTTAAAAAAAAAACTTTTTTTGAATATCTTGATTAGTTTTCATTTTATAGCCAATTTTGTTTGTGACAGAATTTAAGCACCGACTACGTAGTCAATAATAATAATACGTGAGGGTTAAAGCCATATGACAATCGAATTTGAATACCATTGGCTTACACAATTGCACCTCAGATCCATCCATCCATCGGCCTGTTTCGTCCACTGCTGGACATAGGCCTTTCCAGGATTTCACCACTCTTGGCGGTCCTCCTGGAAGAAATGCCCATACTCACACACGCTGGGCAGGCGGGTTGGTGAGCGCGGTGCCGAAACCCTTGCACCAGTGACGCCGCTGCCCGTCACCAGTCTAATTTATATAAGGCCCGGCAATTGGTGGGCCGCCTGGTTTTTTTGCCTGAGAGCTGTTCTCTTACTCTCCCCCGAATAACTTCGGGAGAATTTCCGAGTAAGATGGTGGTACCTCCACAGTCGAGCCCGGCATTAGCTCTACCACCTAAAAAGCCGGTATTTAATAATAATTCACAAGGCTCTAAAATTATCCCCTAAATGACTTTAATTTTATCAAACATCTTGATCTATCACTGTATTTGGAACAGCATTCCATACAAAATTATTAATACCAAAGAATATCTGATACGGTAATTTTATCTCAGGCTTGGTTGTGTATGATTATTTTGCAAAAAAATAAAAATTTATTTTTTTTTTGTTCCTTTTTTATCTACGGTCAGTCAGGAGCTGACTTTTATTAGATATGTTGACTGTCAGTTCACTTGTAGGTACTGTATTCAGCAATACAGCTTCCCTTCATACTAGACTAGGCATTGCCCTTTAGTTGTGTGCCTTTGTTCCACTTTTCACTACTTTGCTATTTGGAGTCCATAAGTGGTAGACGTTTAAGTCTATGGATATTAGATGTTGTGTTCAGCAATCTAGCAGCAAGCTGATTAGGGTGACTTTGCAACCGTCGCTTGTAGTTGCATTTTCGTTGTTCAATTTCTTCTTTAATTGTAAGCATATTGAGATATTCATGGATTTCCGTATTTCTTGAAAACCAAGTAGCATTAGAAATGGACCTCAGGATCTTGTTTTGTGCTCGTTGAAGTATTTCCACATTTGAGGTGCTTGCTGTTCCCCAAAGTTCAATGCCATATGTCCATACAGGTTTTATGATAGCCTTGTATATAAGGAGTTTATTTTCTAGTGACAATGATGAGTTTTTGCCCAAGACCCATTGTAGTCCTTTAAATTTTAGTATAATTTCGTTGCGTTTAGTAGTGATATGTTTCTTCCAAGTTAGCCGGCGGTCAAGATGAAATCCTAAATATTTGACAGTGTCAGCATGTGGGAGTACATCACCACCAAGAGTGACAGATGGGCAGTCTCCTTTTCTCAGGGAGAAGGTGATGTGCATGGATTTACTAGCACTAGCTTTTATCCTCCATGCCTGTAACCATTTTTCTGTTTTATCTAGCTGCTTTTGGAGTTTGGAGGAGGCTTCTGTCTTGTCTTGACTTGTTGCCAGGAGAGCAGTATCATCCGCGAATGTTGCTGTGATAACATCTTCTGTTTGAGGAAGGTCTGCAGTGTAGATACAATACAAGATTGGCCCCAGCACAGAGCCTTGTGGAATACCAGCTTTAATATTGTGGAACTTTGAGAAGGCGTCTCCTGTCTTGACTTGAAATATTCTCAATGACATGTAAGATTCGAGCAGATGGAAAAAAGAGTGTCGAAGAAGGTTCTTGATTTTACATAGGAGTCCATCGTGCCAGACCTTGTCAAAAGCTTGCTGGATATCTAGGAAGGCAGCTGAGCAGTATTGCTTCTTTTCTAGAGCTTGCCTGGCAGTATTGCATACACGGTGGACTTGCTCTAGAGTTGAGTGATGTCTTCTGAATCCAAACTGATGGCAAGGGATGACCTCATCTTGCATCAGTCTGGGTTCCAGTCTTCGCTGAATCACCTTTTCACACATTTTTGAGAGAATTGGGAGCAGACTAATTGGCCGATATGAGGTTACATCAGTTATTGGTTTTCCTGGTTTAGCTATCATTTTTATTTGAGATACTTTCCATAGGTGTGGGAAGTAACCTGTTCGGAGAATACCATTTATGATGTTGGTCAGAAACACAACAGCCTTTTTCGGTAGATACCTGAGCACTTCTGCTGTAATGAGGTCAAACCCAGGTGCTTTCTTTAGTTCTAGACTTATTATTATTTTAAATATTTCTTTAGGTGATGCAGGTTTTAGGGGAAGACATAGCTGTAGGTCCTGTTGCAATGTGCCATGTGTTAATGTTTCTTGATCAGTATCAGTTGAAGGGTTAGGACTGAATACTTTTGATAGGTGATTGGCAAATGTTTTAGCTTTTTCCTCATCGCTTCTTGCCCAGCTGTTGTCTGGCTTTCTGATTGGTGCGTGAATCTCGTGTGGTCTATTGTAGGATTTTGTGAATTTCCAAAGAGAATGGGTCCCTCTTTCATTTGGTGACAGTGATTCTAACTGCTGTTGTAAAGTGTCGTTTTTTAGTTTAGCAATCATTTCTTTAAGCTCTCTGCTTGCTCTGTTAAGTGCTTGCTTGTCAGATGGATGCCTTGAAGAGTGCCAGATGCGACGTAATTTTCTTTTATTCCAGATTTTTTCGTTGATGTGACTTGGAAAGCTGTTATCTGTTGGTTTTTGTTCAAGAGCAGGTGTGGCATTCTTCCTGAATTTTTCTTGTCAAGTGGTGACAGGCATCTTCAATATCATCAGATGATTTCAAAGGAATATTCAAATCAATGTGTTCATTTAGATATTCCCTGAACATCTGCCAATTAGTGTGCTTATTGTATAAACTTGGATTATCCTCTTTAAATGGCACAGTTTTGCTTAAGCTTAGAATGACTGGTGAGTGATCTGAAGCTGTGTCTAAACATGATTTGACATTCAGATAGAGTCTTGAGATTCCTTTTGTCAAGAAGAAGTCTAATAGATCAGGACTTTTATTGGGGTCAGTGGGCCAGTATGTAGGTTCTCCTGTTGAGATAGCTGAGAGCTTCATCGTGTCAAAGCATTTTTTTAGCTCTCTTCCCCTGGTAACCGTAAGTCTTGAGCCCCAGTAGGTATGCTTAGCATTCCAGTCACCACCAGCAATAAATCTATCACCAAGGCTTTGTAGGTAATTTTGAAACATTGGCGCAGTAATTTTATTACGTCTTTTCTTCATTGGTGGGCAGTAAACAGCTGATATGGTAATATTGCCCATTTTATCCTTTAGCCTTACAGATGTAGCTTGGATTTCCTCTGTTTTATACTCTGGGAGTAGATGGTGTTTTAGAGAGCTTCTGATAATGAGTGCAGTGCCAGCATGCGCCGAACCATCTGGGTGGTGGGTAGAGTAGATAGAGAAACCTCTTATGATGCAACTGTTTCTGTTTGTAAGATGTGCTTCAGATATTAGAACCACATCAAGCTTGTTTAATTTTATAAGTATTTCTACGTCCTCCAAACTGGAAGGGAGTCCGTTTATGTTCCACGCTGCTATTTTTAAAGTCATACTTGCATTAACTTGGGGATAAGGCTTGTAAGTATACTGATTAAAGTGCTGATTTGTTGCATTAGCATGTCCATTTTATCTGATTGTTGTTGTAGGAATTTTTCAAGAAGCTGGTGGATATCACTCTTTATTTGACTGTTGTTTAGTAAAGGTTGTGTATTTTCTTCCGAGTTATGTTGGTTCTTAACAACTTCACTAAACAATCTTCCATCATTCTTGTATGCTTTCTCAGGAATGGGAGGGACCGTTTGTATTTTAGAGGTCTTGTTTGTGTAGTTTTCTGAGAAGGGAATAAGTGGTGCGGCCTTGGTTTTGTTTGTTCTAAAGTTACCTTTTCTTGCGAGAATTTCTTTGTAGACCTGGCAACCCTTGTAATTGGCTGGATGTTTGCCATGGCATAAGGCACAAGTAGCTGCAGTTTCACGGGTCTTCGTGCATTCTTGGTTATTGTGTCCTTCACCACATTTGAGACATCTGTATGGCCTCATGCAGTTATTTTTTGAGTGCCCGTACTGTTGGCACCTGTGACATTGCACGATTGTTGATCTTTTCTTTGGGTCTTCTATGATTACAGATTGGTGATGAATAAACTTTATATTTTTCAGTTGGTTATTATTGGGTCCCGGTTCCACATTAACAAAGAATGTTGAAGTAGGAGTTTTGGTTGGACCATAGCGAGCATTGATAATTTCTCCTCGGACTTGGTTGCCTGATTTCTGTATTTCACTTCTTATCTCATCATGAGGTGTTGTGTGATGAAGGTTTCTGATTACAATCCTGCAGCTTTTGTTTTCCTTTGGAGTGAATGTGTGACCGATAAGGTTTAGGCTTCTAATATGCTCTATTATCTTTTTGTAAGCATTGGTATCTTCACATGACAGACGGAGTTGAGTTTTAGTGACAATTTTTAGGGTAAATTGTGATTTCTGGACCACAGTTAGCAAGGATGAAGTGAGTTTATTAATATCTTCAATTCCATAGAGCAAGATTGCTGGTGGTTTGTTGGGTTTCGTTTCCTGAGGCTTTTCGATAGTTTCAATAGGCAAGTTGTCAAACCTGTTTGAAGTTGGTATCTTCTCTGGAGACTGGTCTAGTAGGCCAAACTTCCTTTTCTTACTGCAGTTTGTTGGTATTTTCTGCCACTCTGGTGGGTTATTTTGAGAATTTGGGAGAGTGGTATTTCTAACCTCACTTTTTGGGTTGCTTGTATGGCTAATGATAGCACTGTTGTTTCTTGACTCAAGGTCCATTGTTGGTTGGAATAGCAGATTACTCGTACTGGACTCAATGGGTTGGGTGTTCTGATGTGTGGGGGTAGGCACTTTATCTTGTTTGTTTTCAAACATACTTTTGTGAAAGACTTGTTGGACTAGGGCTTTAGGGGTTTTAGGGTTTTGATTTTCCATTTTGGTAGGGGATGCATTGCATTGGGGTTGAGAAATGTCGAAATTTTGAGCTTTGAAAGATTATAGTGGGAATTTGAAGGGTAAGGAAAATAAAAATAAAAATGGAAAATAAAATGATGGTAGGTATTGACTTGCGTTTGTAGGAAAGACCAACAAATTTGTGATCCGGAATCTCTAAGCCCCCTTTATATACGCCCGTGTTCATCTATCGATTAGCTGCGTAGGTTCCTACGGTAGTGGACCGGGGAGGGGGGTGTGGTCCGTGACGTCAAATGACGCGAGACCTCGAGAGAGACCCGGTTCCCGTACCGCAGGAACGTACTCAGTTAAGGCGAGGTTATCCAGAGAAATCTGTCCTGCTCCAACGCCTTCATTTTACACATGTTTATCCTGCTCAGCCTAAGCGGGCCGCTCAGAAAACTCGCGGTTTCGAGGTCTTTTTATTTATTATTTTGGAATTAGAGGGATGGGTTTTTAAGATGATGGCCGTTTTATATCACATTTTTCACGACGTTCATTTAAGTATAAGTTTTATTGTTTAAAACCTAATATAGCTCAAATGAAATGATATTTAGATCATAGTTTAGAGTCTAAACTTAGACCTATCTTTGCGATTTAATTGGATCGAGGAAAATGTAAGTAATTGTGTATCGATCGGCCGAAATATTAACATCAAAGAGTGAAATATGACATATACATATTTTTTACAAAATTTAATCATCTCTATTTATTGGTTTAAAATGAAATTGAAAAGAGACAAAATCGGGAAAACCCCCCTTAAGCTCTAATTCAAGATATGTTCCTTGTTTTGCCAAGTGCTGACAATAGCAAGTATAAATGTTGTTGATACATTGTGTAAGACACTCGATATCCCATATTCCCTTCCACAGGGCATATTCTCCATAGAGCAGGGAGTGTCGCGGATAGGTGTGATCGGAGTGACAGTAATGGCGCTGCTCTCCGGGTTTGGTGCTGTCAACTATCCTTACACCTCTATGGCTATATTTATTAGGTAATACAAATACAATATACAAAATCTTTATTGGTAAAACATAAATAGTTTACAATAATCGAGTTGTTGAAATCACCTTTTAAGCATACAATGCCTGTACCAGGTGACTCCGCTCTTCTATATCTTCACATAATTCACTGATTTTGAAAACAAGAATTTTTAAAAAGAAGTTTAATAAAGATAGCTATTGTTAGATATTATAAATATGTTATGTAGGTATATTTGTAAATTTGTAAATACGTGAATTTCTTCTATTAAGATGGGCAAATTGTCGTCAAAGCTGAACACATCTTTTGTCGTCGACAATCCATTTTTTTTTGCACAGTGTACCTATTTTAGCTTTGTACCTAGCTTTGACAGCTCGATATACCACTGTCTGTTCCTCTTTGAAACAGAGCACTGTATCAAGCGCTATCGTGATCGATATGGTCCTATATGTTAGAGGTGCTGAAAGTATCAATAAACACATAATAAGTTATAAGGTATGTACATAGGCAAGCATTCTTCCAGCAAATCTAAACGGGAAAGGGAAATTTTATTAAAACAAGTAACAATCATACATATACACATCTGTCGATAAACAGTCAACAACAAGCCAATGGTATTCAAATTGATTGTCATATGGAAGCAAATTAGCCCGTTTAACAGTTTAAAACGTACATTTTTCACTGTCAAATGAATACAGTTGTCTTATTTTGTTGTTGACAACCAAAAACGTACGATTTCATTTGTCAAACGGGCTTATTTGCTTAGCGGAATAGTCATATATGACAATCGAATTTGAATACCATTGGCTTACACAATTGCACCTCAGATCCATCCATCCATCAGCCTGTTTCGTCCACTGCTGGACAAAGGCCTTGCCAGGATTTCGCCACTCTTGGCGGTCCTCCTGGAAGAAATGCCCATACTCACACACGCTGGGCAGGCGGGTTGGTGAGCGCGGTGCCGAAACCCTTGCACCAGTGACGCCGCTGCCCGTCACCAGTCTGATTTATATAAGGCCCGGCAATTGGGGATGGATAAACCGCCATCCATCGGTCTCAGGCAATGGTGGGCCGCCTGGTTTTTTTGCCTGAGAGCTGTCCTCTTACTCTCTCCCGAATAACTTCGGGAGGATTTCCGAGTAATTCAAACATTCAGATAGTTTGTCCAATTATTTAAACACTGTTTTTAATACACAAGTTTTTTTTAGGCCGGTAACAGAATCGGACGTCCTATCGATAGAGAAGAAACTCTTACAAACCATGGACATGATTCTGGTGAAGAAGAAGAGGATAGCGCTAGCGGAAGCTAACAGTGTGGGAGCGAGACAGCAACACGGCGTGCTCGACCAGTCTAACTTGAAGAGCCGAGGGGGATTTTGGACGAATATATTGTCTAGCGTCGGGAGTATTGCTAATCCTAACCATGGGATGGAAAGTGAGTAAATTAGGAAACAATGCATAAACTTGCATTTTGTATGCATAAGATTTGTTTCTAATATTCTACCTGCTCCTACTCTATTGGCCATATTTTTATCATTCCTCTGTCAATTTGAGATTTTTGTACCTCATTCGAAAGCTAGTAAAATGCAGATGTTTTGAAGCTAATACGCACAGAAAATTGCATAGAGACTTTTTGTTTTAACCTAGCTTTTCTGTGTAAATCTTTTGCGGTTTTCAAGAGTTTTCAATTGTTTGGAGTACAGTGTCTAGGTTTACGTCAATAACGTGCATTTTATTGTTTATTGGCTGGGACGTTATCAAAGCAAAACAAATAAAAAAAAAACTAAAATATTGGCTGGCTTTTTAATATATCTTTTTAAAGTTTACTTTAGAAAAAAAGCTTAAATTCAAAATATCTCAGAAATGGTTCACTTTTGCACAAGGAATTATATAAGGTGTTCTCAAAATATCTGCCACGGCTGTAATGGGAGAGTGTATTGTGTATATAGAAAAAAATAGTAACGATATTTTATTGATCTAACGTCATAAATTTTTTCATACAAAAAAATGTGCGTATAAATTTGAATTGATTTAGTTGTTTGAAACCGTCCCGTAGTAACTTAGCTGTTGCCGCATCGCCATTTCATTTCGCAACTCAATGAAGCCACCCCGTACTGTTGCCATATTTATCAAACAAATGCCGCCCCGGTCCGCGCCGGCAGCTCGTCATTCATTCATCAAAGCGCAAGCCGACGACGGCCTACCCCCCTCCCGCCTGCACTACCCCGTTCGTCGCACGCGCTTGTGTTTGTGCCTCAGTTCGCTGTTATCATATTAGTTCGCTTGCTTTTGTTTTTGTGTGCCCCGCCCGCCCCAGTTCGTTGTTATCAGTGGTCAGCGAGGTGTGAATTGCGCGCGCATTCGTTAAAAATGCCTCCCAGACGACGATATTCAAATCAAGAATATGTTGAAATGGTATGGTGCTATCGCGATTGCAATAACATAACCACGCATGCAGCGAACTTATGCCAGCAGGGGTTTGGTGTGCGAATAAGTCCTCATACCATTCTGGACGCCGTGTACACGGCCCCTTTGACCCGCCTCCGGTTGACGCAGAGAAGAATAAGTGTTGGACTTCTTCCGACGTCATCCTCTTGCGAGCACCAGAGACGGGGCTAGAGTCTTCAACGTGAGCGACAACTACGTGTGGCAACTTCTAAATCGGGAAGGGCTATACCCTTACCACTTTACGAGAGTACAAAAATTGCAGCCACAGGACTACGCGGCTCGCCTCGCGTTCTGTTATTTGATTCGAGAAGAACGCCGCAACATTCTGTGGACTGACGAGTCACAGCAAAAACATAGCGATTCTTACACTAACTTGACTGTCCGTAGCCTGTTTTAAGTGTGATGGGGAGTTAAGCATCTTATTACGTCAGTTTTTTTATCTGCAGTAAGCTTGGTGGAATTCAGTAACGGGTAAGTAAGTGCAATTTTTAGCTTTTGCCTGCGTATTATTGTGTAACTAATAGATTCAGATAGTTACGTTACGAACTGGTCAGCTGATTTCAGAGTTCATTGACAGAACAGTTAGAAAGAGATAGCAATTGTTTTCATTGACGAAACTACACTACGCGCGTAGTTTGTGAACCACGTTATGCAGAATAAAGCAAATTTTAATTTCACTACTTTATCTTCTCAAATTGATTTAACGATTCCGGGGTACGAAATTTATGCATTATTGTAATCTATAAACATAATAGTATCTCCTATTTCATCCGTGGCAGGTATTACGATTACACCTTATATAGTCGAGTCGAATGCAATTGTTCTCTTCTACAATCCCTTCAAAGGATTGCATCTAATTACCAATCACCCTGTATATTTAGAGATCTGTCTTGTCTAACCCTTACAGGACTGATGGGATATATGTATATCATATTTTCTTTTGTTTTACTATTGTTATTTTTTTAGGGTTCCGTACCTCAAAAGGAAAAAAGCGGAACCCTTATAGGATCACTTTGTTGTACGTCTGTCCGTCTGTATGTCAAGAGTCAAGACCCTTCATCTCAGGAACGCGTGAAGGTATCGAGTTGAAATTAAAACCATATACTCAAGTCTATAGTCCCTTGAAGCTGTGAAAAAATCAAACTTAAAACGTAAAAAAGATACGGCCGTTTATGCCGCAAAAAACGTGTATTTCGACACTCTCAAGGGAATCAAAATTCATAGGGTATTTCCCGTTGAAATAGAACTATGAAATTTGGCAAGTAATACCGTCTAATACTACAAGTATAGGTAAAAATCTTAAAACTATACATTTGTAATTCAATTATAAAAAATCACTGAGGTTAAGCAACGGTATGCGTAGTTATAGATAACGGTACAATTCATATTCATATTCATATTCTTTATTGCACAGAAAAGTTATACGTACAAGCAGTCATAAATTAAACGTGCTATAGGCGAGCTTATCTCTGAGAGAGATTTCTGCCAGCAAAACCTAGGTGCTAAGGAAATATTAACTAAAAGTGTGTGATCAAATGTGCACACATAAAGAAACAAGTGATATAAAAAATAAAAATGTGGAGATAATATGAACTTAAAACTACCATAAATATACCTAACTTTTAAATAAATACTTACATAATAAATTAATTAATAATTACTTAAATATAAAAAGAACAAACATACTTAAATACTGTAATATAAACATGAACATAACAAAAGTATTCATAAATACAATTGTACGGATGACCAAATTTTATTCTATAATTTTTTTATCTTTTAATAATTTGTACGGAACCCTCGGTGGGCGAGTCCGACTCGCACTTGTCCGGTTTTTTTCAGTCCTGTAGGGGTTAATCCGTTAGTGTATTAAATTTTAGTTATTCCAAATATCTACTTGTGGCGACCGACTGTTACCAATATAGCCACGAATACGATCCATCCGTCAGCCTGTTTCGTCCACTGCTGGGTAGGCCTTCCAAGATTTCGCTAATCTTGGCGGACCTTTTGGAAGAAATGCCCATACTCACACACGCTGGGCAGGCGGGTTGGTGAGCGCGGTGCCGAAACCCTTGCACCAGTGACGCCGCTGCCCGTCACCAGTCTGTTTTATGTAAGGCTCGGCAATTGGGGATGGATTACCACCGCCATCAATCGGTCCCAGGCAATGGTGGACCACCTGGTTGTGTCTGTCTGCGAGCTGTCCTGTAACTCTCCCCCGAATAACTTCGGGGGCTTCACGAGTAAGATGGTGGTACCTCCACAGTCGAGCCCGGGACCAGCTCTACCACCTAGCCACCACCAAGATTACATGTACACTGAATGCGCCAGCCCAATGACGGGTATAGTCAAAAGTCTGTGATACAAAAAAGTGATCACCAATCATGGTGGCCAGGGCAAACCCATCTACTTCTATATAACTACCCTCATAACAGGAAGACAAATCAGCCAAAGTTGACTTCCCAATATATAGTAAATGACTCGGGGCTGGGCTTTACAAAATTCACAAAGAGGGTCATCGTACTTAGATATTGAGCATTTATCGAGTCTTCTGTATTAATTTGGCTATATAAGTTAAAGTCACTTTGAATATGTATAAACTTTCCATTTAAGTACTTATTTTTGTTCCCAGACATAGCGCAGCTAAAACATGAGATATCAGGTTTAGAAGAGCTCAGCCGCCAGTTGTTCCTGGAGGCGCACGACGCGCGCACCATGAGAGAGAAGATAGAGTGGTCTCGCTCCTTCCAGGGGAAGTACTTCAACTGTCTCGGGTACTTCTTCTCTATGTACTGCGTCTGGAAGATATTTATTGTGAGTATTTTGTACTAGAACAAGAGATATCAGGTTTAGAAGAGCTCAGCCGCCAGTTGTTCCTGGAGGCGCACGACGCGCGCACCATGAGAGAGAAGATAGAGTGGTCTCGCTCCTTCCAGGGGAAGTACTTCAACTGTCTCGGGTACTTCTTCTCTATGTACTGCGTCTGGAAGATATTTATTGTGAGTATTTTGTACTAGAACAAGAGATATCAGGTTTAGAAGAGCTTAGCCGCCAGTTGTTCCTGGAGGCGCACGACGCGCGCACCATGAGAGAGAAGATAGAGTGGTCTCGCTCCTTCCAGGGGAAGTACTTCAACTGTCTCGGGTACTTCTTCTCTATGTACTGCATCTGGAAGATATTTAGTGTGAGTATTTTGTACTAGAACAAGAGATATCGGGTTTAGAAGAGCTCAGCCGCCAGTTGTTCCTGGAGGCGCACGACGCGCGCACCTTGGGAGAGAAGATAGAGTGGTCTCGCTTCTTCCAGGGGAAGTACTTCAACTGTCTCGGGTACTTCTTCTCTATGTACTGCGTCTGGAAGATATTTATTGTGAGTATTTTGTACTTGCATTCCCTAGTAGCAGCGCTTGGGCGGCCACCAATGCGAACGGGCTATGTGGGGCACGTGAGTTGTCCTCAAGTTGTCCGATGCACACTGCTGGCGTATGGACGCGTGCATTCGTGTGCACGATCGTGCGGCTTCAGTGGGAGGACTTCATCTCCGGCACTCCATCTGGAGATTGGAGTAGACAACCCGACGCTAGAGGTGTTGTCCGGGTCACCCATCCGCATAGGAGTTATCGAAAGCCGCAAGGTCTAGATAGTGTATGGAACAAGGGTTTGGCGTAATTATGTATTCAATTATAATTCAATCATGTCGTATATTGTTTGACGGCAGAGGAGCAGCGCTTGGTACTGCTCGGGGCTATCCTGTCTTGACCCTTGATTAAGGCGTCATTGTTGCTAAACACGGGTAGGCAGTATTTTGTACTAGAACAGACAACACTCGTTCATCCTCTTTTCACCGATGTTTTCACGTCCCAGCGTAATAGGCTAATTTACAATAAGTTTGCGACAAGGTGTAACAAGGAGTGGTTATAAACATGAAATATAATCTGAACCGAATCCGATGTCATCTGAACTTTGCGCCGGATGGGGTATGGCAATTCATTGTCTTGCTCAAAGCCACACACCCTGCTTACGTTGCCATTCGATTATATCAAAGTATTTAGAAATTATATGGCTTTAAGTATCGGAGTATAGGGCCAAAACAGGGTTCGCCGTTCTCACTTTAGATGATAGTAAATATTAAATTCTCTGAACGAAATAAATACCATTTGCTCACAGACGTGTAATAATTATAATATATGTCTGTGCATTTGCTACTCTATAAAATAAAGTACAAGATCAATAAAAACAATTGCCGTAATAGTAGTTCATGCTATAAGTGAGGTAAGGAGGCGATCTTACGAGGACGATTTAAAACACGAGCGCTAAGTCTTGAATACATTAGCGCTGCCTAGACGTCAAATGGCACACTATAAAGTAAGTATCTGTAGGTATACATATCGTGGCGGTATGGGAAAGCATATGGGTAAATTTGCAGGTTGTTAAGAACTGGACAATTCAGCTGGCAGAGCAATCGCCCGGCTAGCGAGAGATCCCTGGTTCGGATCCCGGTTCAGAGCTCCTCACATCCAGATTTCCTTTTTTTTCTGATTGTCTATACCGCAATAATATTAATTTACTCATACTGTTTGTTCCAGTCAACAATAAACATAGTATTCGACCGCGTCGGCAAGAAGGATCCAGTGACACGGGGCCTGGAGATCGTCGTCAACTGGCTCGGCTGGAATATAGACGTCTCTTTCTGGTCGCAGCATGTCTCTTTCATACTCGTCGGGTGCATCGTGCTTACCAGTATTAGGGGCTTACTGCTTACGCTTACTAAGGTTAGTATTATTTATAAAACTAGCAACTGCCCGCGGCTCCGTCCGCGCTTATTCAATTTCTGAGTTAAAACGAAACACACAGGCATAAATTATAAATATGATAGCTTTGGCTACAGTAAAATATTAATAAAAAAACCCAACATTTAAAATTTTGAAAATATATTCTCTGTACAGACACGACTTTTTGACTATTTTATTATTAGTATAGATAAAATCGTAAGTAGGGTTTGGTCTGTACATGAATTAATGAAATGGAACGTTACCTGCGTGGCTTGACGCGATTAACGAATGAACCCAAAGATTTAATTTAATTGATTTGAGATTTATATAATTCCTTTGAAAATGCCATAAAGGCGAAACCGGTCATGAAATTAATAGATTTACACTAGCCCTTTAAGCGCCATGTTTCATGGGTCTACAGAAACCGTTAAATATCAAACAGTAATGGGAGCGCTGTAATGGTGAGAAAGATTTGGCCTTAAGATTATGAAAAGGATGTGTGTGCGTACCGGATATGCATCATAGAGTATGCTGTGGAGAACTTTCCGAAAGGGAATTGTCGAGGGACAGCTACTGTATTCAACACTCTACTTTTCATCATTAACGTGAGGAAATTAAAAAAAACTTTTGCAGCGAGAGTTTCAACAAGAAAATTTTACATCTACCATTTTATTTTTCTTGTGACTTATTCTTTTTTTGTGCGATCATGTCTTCTGGCCAGTGTTATTGTTTTAAAAACATTTGATTTGAACATTTTGTCACATAATATTGTAATTTATTTTTGTTTTTATTCTACTGATGCCGACAATTGTCTAAATATGTCTGGTCACTATACCGTGTTTTTTTGTAAATATATAAAAATATATAATTATAAGAATGAAGGACTAAATAAGTTAATAAAAAATATATATTATTTGATTTAAAAATAAGACAAATTTATTGTGTAAACTCATTTCATTTAGCATATTGTATGAAAGTCACATTTTTCCACAGTAGTATAAATAAAATGCCGAATAACATAATAGAAAGAGACTAAGTGATATGTTCTATATGTCGTTTAGCTAGACGATTGACTTACTAGTTAGTGACTGTAAGGGAGCCTCGTTCGGTTTTCAAATTTACTTACATCTCTAGGTTTGTAAATCGAATTTACTTCCCTCATTTGGACCTTCCTTCATACGACTTCCTTTCTTACTTAAATACAACTTGACATTAGTGATGAAAATAATATCTTTTGATGAAGACAATTCCGTGAGGCCGCAGGCCAAGCTAAGATGACGTGGATACCGAGCTTCGACGTAGTGGATAGGGGAAAAAAAATAAAAGGGGAAAAATACGCATTGTTTTAAGATATGAGAAATCTTTTGACTATCGTATAATCATGATTTGAGTCTTTCACATAATGATAAAAAAATCTTTATGATTCGTAGATCATATCATTACAAAACTTAAAACAAATATTTTGTGTTTACTTGTCCATCTTTTGACTACAAGATTATTAAATAAATCGCAAGATTTTCTTTTTTTTTAAATTCAGTCAGATTATCTCTTACGTTTAATTTGTATACTATGTCAAACTTGCTCACTCGCGATCGACTGTATAAGTTCGTCCTGCACTCTCACAGCACATTTTTCCAATGCCCACTTCACCCTAAGAGCTGGTCTTCTACATTTCAATGCTTTTTGCCTAAATATGTTGAGTCAACTACTTACTAGATCAATGTAAAACTCAGACACATGTTTTTTCAGACCCCTTTCTTTTCTTTCTAAAGACAATTTCCTAATTGAACACATTTCACAAATGATGCCCTTTTAAGTGATAAATACTGTTACGTAGTACCGGCGCACGAAACAAAAATCTCACACATCAGGGAACGCGTAAGAAAGTTCGTAAATAATCTCGGCGCGAATGACGTGTGGACGCTTCCAGGCCAAGGTCACAACTGGAAAATGCGAGAAGTTTCCGCCATGTCGAAATGTCTCGGACGAAGAAGTGAGAGAAAGCATTCGGGTTGGAAAGGGACGGATACAGACTGGAGTCCTTGACACGCTGACGTGAAGCGTGACGCGCGTTCCATAATGTGCGAGAGGGTTCTAGCGACATCGCGTCACTTGAACTAGAAAGAAGTGGGAGAGAGAAAACATTTGGGTTGGAGTGGAATGGATATAGGCTGGGATCCTTGAAGCGTGTTCCATAATGTGCGAAAGGGTTCTAGACAGATCGCGAAACCGGCGTATGGTGTAAAAACGGGACAGGTAGCGGTCGAGAGTCAGTTCAGTGTTAACTACGAGACAAAGCGGAAAACTAAAGGCGACTCTAGTGAAGTGAAGAGCGACTGTATAGAGCGAATATAACCCGGTAACGATTCTAGTTAGTAATGGTGATACATTTTTAAAATTATAGTGCGGACAAATTAGGCAGTCCAGTGAATTTATTGAGTCCAGTTAGTAATTCCAGTTGTTATTTAGTTTCAGTTGTGTTTTAATAGTGTGTGTGATTACAAATAAAGACAGTTAGTGGTTTTTGGTGCAAAACCCCAGCTCGTAACAATACGTTTTTTATACAAGCGAGTTTTATGTCTGAAATATACCCAGTTAATTTTCGAATATAAAGCTAGAAAATACCTGCACCAAATACACTTTCGTAAAATCCAGAAAACCTCGTAAAGCGAGCGCTCTAATGCAGACTTTCTGACAACATAATGACATTCATTATGCTTCCGTATCGGTACACTGCCCAAATCGAACATCACCGAAATAGGTTATTTGAACAAAACTAACTAAACTTATACTTACTTCCTTTCCAGTTCTTCTACAAGATAGCGTCATCAAAGTCATCGAACATCATCGTCCTGATCCTAGCCCAGATAATGGGTATGTACTTCTGTTCTTCAGTGCTTCTGATGCGGATGAACATGCCTTCTGAGTACCGCATCATTATCACCCAAGTGTTAGGTGATCTTCAGTTCAATTTCTATCATAGGTGGTTCGACGTTATATTCCTGGTTAGCGCTTTAACTAGCATATTTACGCTGTATCTAGCGCATAAGCAGCCGTCTGTTAGCTAAGGGTTGATTTTTGAGTGATAAATATGCTGTATGTAATGTATGTACGATATGTGTTAAACGACACGGAGTTTTTCTAATAGATTGGTCGGGCCCGTTTCTTTACTTGCTTTAAGTGCGGAATAGTTTGTGTCACATTACTCATTTTTAACGTTACCTTGTAAATAGCGCTTATCACCAGTAAAAGTTAAAATAAGAAAGCGTTTCAGGAGCTGTATTTTTGAATCACTCGCCGTGAATCATGTATTCACGCTCTAAAACAATTCACGTGCGAAATTCAATTCGATTGGTCACGACTTTACGTATTTTTGAATCAATGTATTGGTTTTCGTTTCACGCAGATAAAATAAAAACCGGAAAGCAATATTTCGTTGATTTTAAAACCGATAATGAATGGGGGTCAACGGAACGTAAGTTAAAAAGTTATAATGTCAGTCTCTCATTGACATTTTTCGTTCACACCTTGCGTAAATTCTACTAGGAGAAATCGGAAAACGAGTAGGTCAGACCATTCGTTGTAGAATTCACGGAACGAATTTTCAAGTTTTCGTATGTGAATCATGCGGATTCACATGCGAATTGAAATTCGATTGATTAAAAAATACGCTCCCAGAACGTGCGAAATTTCTCTCGTTTATTAGAAAGAGACAGATCTATATAGGAGCAAGAGAAAGAAAAATCTGGTTGCACCAATCAGGTGGCTCAGTGTGATTTTCGCATTACTCGGAAGCGTTTCAAAACACTTTCGTGCAACTGTCAGGTAACAGTTCGGTTACCCTCGGTTTAACTCGGGTCAATTTTTAAACGGTCTAGGGTGAAATTCGCATCATTCCGAGTAAAATTCACTCGATTCGAAACGGAACCTAAGGGTACAAAAAGCGTTTTAATGGCAACCGATTTGACGGTTCTAAAAGAAAATACGATTTATTTCGCAGGTTGGTTACGTAAGCGCTAGTGGCCACTTGTTTGCTCTTTCACTTGTAATAAGCAGTTACTGGAATATGGTTGCAATTTTGCGGGTATCCATGACGATATCTCAGACGAGTTCTGATATCTCGGGATTGCAAATGTGCCAAGATCTGGGTACATTCGAAAGTAATATCGTTGAAAAATAGTATAATTCCTAGTCATATTTAAAAAAAATACGAGGCTAAACTTGGCGCCATTTTTGCAAAAAATATTTGCGCTTGTGATCTACTGGCCTTTGTTTCTTTTTTGGGTAGTTTTTTTTGCGAAAGCGGCATGGTCGATTGATATCTTTTAACTGGTAAGGCATTAATGCCAAAGAAACTCAATAATAGTTTTGTTTGTACCCTTAAATTAATTTTTGCTTCTAAAGATATAAGAATCGCTTTTTCTGTATGTTATTTGGTTTAACGCAATTGTTTTTTTTTCGCAATGTTCTTACGCTTGGCAATTACCACTTATGCTATAAAGTTATTTTAAACATGTAATTCTTCCATTAAAAAATATACCGGGTGTAAATAGACTGCTACCATTTAATGAAACCACATATTCTACCGACCCTACTGAACCACTTTTCCCAAGAATCACACCCTTAGTTCGGGAAATAATTGAGTTCCAAACAAAAATGCGTGAACCCTAACGCACCGACATACGGGTGAGTTTAGAGAGAGCGTCGTACGTGAAACCTGAAGCTGTTCGAAGCCAGGCTTCGAACAGCTTCAGGTTTCACGTACGACGCTCTCTCTAATCTCGCTCGTATATACGTTAGGGTTCACGCGTTTTTGTTTGGAACTCAATTATTTCCCAAACTAAGGTTGTCCGCGGGTATGATTCTTGGGAAAAGTGGTTCAGTAGGGTCTGTAGAATATTTGGTTTCATTAAATGGTAGCAGTCTATTTACACCCGATATAGAACATAATCCCAGGGATTATCCATACTAATAAAATGTTTAAGGTCGAAAATCATAATTTGCACTACCTATTCCGATCATTGTTGATGAGCCTTGGTTAAGAAGGGAAACCGTTACTCCATTAAGAAAACTCCGTGGCAGTACAACGAATGATTGTAGGGGGTGTAATAATCTGGTCTCGGAAAGACTGAAATGTTTTATATTGTAAATAGAAGCACACAAATCAGTTCACTTTATTTGTAAATTGTGTATTATCTAGCTAGATCTTACTTTCTTTAACTGAAAATTTTGAGCAAAAAGCGCACTATAAAGACAACTAGCGCTCACGCGGATTATAAACGAACTAAATGAATCAATCCAGAAGTGCGTTCAATAAAAAACTCTAGGGTGGGTAGGAACACTGAGTTTTTGAACGGGTTTGGCCGAGTTGCTACACTCCAAACGTCATTTCACATATTTCCAATAGATTTCGTATTGATTTATAACTGTCATTTTGACGTCTCTATACGAGCCTCGCGAACCCTGCTCAGAGTTGGTGTTGAACAATTCGACACCGGTGTAGCGACACTGCCACTTTTGAACGGTTGGTGTTGCGACTCGTGTTGATTTTTGAACGGGTTAGTGTAGCAACCCGGTCCCAACCCAGTGTGAGTTTTTGAACGACACTCTGAGCGCTAGTAGTACCTACCATAGAACCCTTTTTTAAGATGACAATAATCGGCTTTAATTTTAGTTTTAGTGCTGTCAAAACTAAATTAGCTTAATTCCGAAATAGTTCTTTAGTGTTAACAATAGAAGATATTATACAACTTTGGAAAAAAAAATTTTTGACAACACAAACTTAAATTAAAGTCTTATGAATCGACTTTAATCTCTGTGATACTTCCCGTAGGCAGTTATTGTACTCTCATAAAGGCTAAAATTATGTTGTTTAATTGGACCTGTCGACTTTTGTACTTTTTAGGGTTCCGCAGTCAACAAGAAACCCTCATAGTTTCACCATGTCCGTCAGTTTGTATATCTGTCCGCGGCGTATCTCAGAGACTATTGTACTAGTAGAAAGCTGTAATTTGGTGATAGTATACATATTAAACACGCCGACAGAGTGGTAAAATATAATATTAACATTTTGGGCCTGAAGGTCTAAGAAGCACAACACTAATGTTGTTATGCAAAAGGTGTAGTAAAACTAACGGTGTGACGACGAGGAAAAAAATGACTCGCCGTCACAATGGTGTGACGATGAGTCGGGCATGGTAAATTGGGATGATTTGTTTTTACGTCTATCCCAAAATGTGGGGTGTCGTTGGATAGGTCTTTCAAAAATATTGTGGGTATGCCAAAACCATTTCTCCATTCACGGATCCGCTTGAAAAATATAAAGCTTTAAAGTGTAAACTTTTGTTAGAGTCAAGTGTTCCCCCTGCCAGCTGAACGGTTGCTTTTGGATATGTAAAAAAATATACGGCAGTCATATACAAATGCCAATGTTACTTACATCCGTGGTTACACCTTTCCGTTGCACGTTGTATAACAAAGTTAAAAGAAAAACTATCACAGCTAATATTTAATACTTACCACTTGCTGAACGGTGAAGGAAACCTGCATGCCCTAAAAAGCGTGTATTTGTGCCCGAAGAACGGCGATAGGGTCCACCACCCGTCATCACGTTGGGACGTAATAATCGTTGGTGAAACGCGGGTGTGCCGAGTGTGGACTGTGGACTTGCATTTCACAGTTAACACACGGAACACCTCTGACACCCCCTCGGGGATTCATGTCGTGACGGTGTATATTATACACCGATATATAGGTGACGGTTTATATCACAGCTAAGTACATTACGTTACACGTTAACGATTAATAGTCGACCAACTTAATTTTGCAGTTTCGTTTCATACATTTCATAAGTTTGTAATTTTAGGTCTAATTTATTTAAGTAATTTATTGGAATGGTACAGAACCCTCAGGCGCGAGTCCTACTCGCACTTGACCGGTTTTATTTTTTTAGGCTGTTTTCTCGATTAAATTATATCCACATTCCACATTTTATTTCTTACTCGCGGTGTGTTAGTAAAAAGACTGTTGAAAATAAAACACAAAAAATCAACTTTGGCATTTTATTTCTTATTTAATAAATAAAATTTACCTTCGATCAATAATAAATAAGTTAAAAGCTTTATTAAACGTTAACATTACTTTATATTATCTTACATAAACTATATCGAAAAAGATAAATAGAAAAATTTACTTGGAAAGGCCACCTTAATAATTTACATACTTCAGCTATTAGTTGAAATACTAATAGAAAAGTGATAAAAATCGTAACATTACATACATGATAATTCATCTATTTTGACTAGTTTTTATTACTTTAGAAGCGTATAATAATAAACCTGGGTCTATTAACTTTTTGATATTTTTAAATATAAAATTTACAAAAGAGCTTTATTCCGAAAAAATATTGTTTTTGGCAAATTAATGGACAACGATAATTATAATTTCCCGTTTTACGGAAAATTTTATCACCGCTGGAAGTTTTTAGTCCCTGGATAAATTGATATTAAGTATCTCATTAGCCAAGAAATATCAATTTATAATTAGAAATATTACGGAGATATCAAAGCTGATAAAGGTTTTAATTTAAGTTTTAGTGCTGTGAAAACTAAATTTCCTTGATTCCAAAATAGTTCTTTAAGTGTTAACAACAGAAGCTATATTACTTTGGATTTTTTTTAGTTTTGACAACACTCAAAATAAAAGCCTTCAGAACCGACTTTAGTAAAAGCAACAAAATAGTTGATTGGCCCACTAATTCAATGTATAGGCCTCCATTTTGGTGTTGCATTCCATTGAGCAAAAGTAGCACGGTACTGCATATACTTAAAGCGAATTGAATATCTACAGAAATTGATATATTGCTATTATCAAGTCGCACTGTGAAGGTCCATCGTTTGACTTGTGATTATATTATAATCAGACCAAATTTTAGAGAAGACTTGTCGTTTTGTTCTGCATAATTACAGCGCTCGGATTCGTACATTACGGAAGTTTATGTCCCTTTTTACAGTGCCGCGGAACTCCTAAACCTAAGACTATATAAACTTAAATGTCTTTTGTTGTTGCTTGTGAATCGCAGGGGCATTTTTATTAAAAAGAGAAAAACTACCACGAATTCCAATCTACACCCGACAGATTTCGCTAGTCAAACGGCTCCCATTCTCAATGCGACAAGATCAGACATTATTGTGTTGTTATTCTCCCATCGCGTCCTCGTATTGTTTCCTGAAGCAGTCTCCGACGGGGAAGAAGTCCCAGCATCTCTGTGTGTACATGTTCCACACGTACGTTTCTTGACCTGGGCAGAGACAATGACTATTAGCATAGGGATAATAATAAAGCCTCCGAAAAACAAATCCCAGCTAACTGCTGCACACTATAATACTATCTAAGCAGCGGTAAAATTAGTTACCGAAAAATATACTATTTTAACTGTGTAACATCTACCGACAAAATAAATAAAAATGGCAAACTAAAATTCCTTACGACCACCTGGTTTAAATAATGAACCTCCGAATAAATTACTGAACTTCCGAAAGAAATACTAAGTTAACGAAAAAAAAAAATGTTCTGCTGAGTCAAAAAATAGGTGCGACGACGTAGCGAGGAGGAGCGTGTTAGGTTGACATGTAAATACATATTAGGAGCCGAGCAAAGAGGAGCGGAGCGAGGCGACCCCTTAAGTTTTAACTGAATTCATGATATGGTCAGGCAACTTTGAATTTTTATTCGGAGATCTACGACAATAAAAGCTGACAATAGTTTTCGCTGAAATGTATTTTCAGCTGGTGAAATAGTATTATGTCAGCTTTTTGATGTTTTAAGTTTTCGGAATTTTCAGTATTTCACTCGGTAGTTTTCGGTAGTTGGTATTTACTATTTATTAGCACAGAAGTTTTCGGTAACTTTGTATTTAAAGCAGTAACATTCATAAATTAAGCATCCTCATTTTTAATTTAGTTTTCGGAGCTTTTATTACTAGCCTTAGCATAATATAATTTAGTAGTGAAGCCGATTCTGAACGGCTTTAGTTTTAGGGCTGTCAAAATGAAATTTTCTTCATTCCAAAATAGTTTTTTAGTGGTTACAACAGCAGCTATATTACTTTGGAAAAATTTAAGTTTCGACAGCACTAAACTAAAATTAAAGCCTTCAGAATCGACTTTAATGTCACAAGTTCAGATAAACTAAATGGACAAAAATATAGGTACGAAATACTAAGAGGGATCACAATGAAACCGCACACTTAAATGAATTATAACAGTATAAATAATTTTCGAAGAAACATTTCAACTTGTTAATAAACGACACAATATATAATCTATATAGAGTGAAATTAAATCAACCGACCAAATTCATACTGGAGACTCGGTTAGTGATCAAGAACTAGGTTAAGTAATCATTTAAGCAAATTTCGAAAAATATTTTTTTTGTTCCCTTACTGGTTAAGTACAATTCCTAGTGCAGGCACTACGGGGAAAAAATTTTTTTTTTCGAATTTCACCTGTCATTAAATCTTGTTCTTGATGAATAACCGAGTCTCCAGTATGAATTTGGTCGGTTGATTTAATTTCACCTAGTATAAAAATCACTTGTACTTTTCCACTTATTTATATTATTTCCCTTACTGGTTTCGCTATTATAGCATGAATAAAAATATTAATAATAAAATAAAATATTATAACATAAAAAAACCTTTAATATAGCTATAGATAATAGCGAAACCGGTAAGGGAAATAATATAAATAAGTGGACAAGTACAAGTGTTTTTCAATCAAAAATGTATCAAAAGTTCCACCAAGTGCTATCAATCACAAGCATCAACTCTATATAAAAATCGTTTTCTCTTTGGAAAATTTATCAGTTTGGCCATTGGAGTATGCAGTTTCATCAAATGTTGTCTGTGTTTCTACAATCGATACAGTAAGCATGTATTTCAATAGGCCTGAAACTTGCAGGGATACCTCAGAGGTGTCGGCGAATTAATTTGTTATTTAATGTTTAATCAATTATCTATAATGAATACAAAGCGGCTACTCTATAATTGATTAGTCAGATTTGAACGTAACCATGTTTGCCACCAAAAAAAAAAACTATAAAAAAGTAAAAAAAAAAAAAAACTAGGTAGTTAAAACTAGTTTACTACTAGTCAAGCAAAATCTGAATAATATATCGTAAGTAGTCTTTTGTATTAATGATGAATCTAAACCCCGAATCTTTTAGTAGTTATATACTAATTAATTAGCTCCCTGCTACTCTTCCCTTCCCCCGCACACCTCATGCATCCCCGCTGTGGTCTACACAACATACTTTCTCGCGTTACCATGAGGATCTCAGCTAAGTTTGAGGGTTATACTAATTCACCTTTGTGAACACTACAGGGGGGCGGTGAGAGACGTGCGGGGACTCGCACCTCCCGTTGCCTCACATTCGTACACCCACGATTCACCGACGATTATTACGTGTCAGCGTGATGGTTGCTGAACTCTATCGTCTTCGGATACAAATAGTTAAAAATGAACTCTCTACTTATAACAAAAGAAACTGTTTCGTAATAATAAATACATGTTTTGTTAATTTTGTCATAACATAATAAAAAAAGATATCGACCGTCAAAAGGAGCACTAATACTCCGGTAACAGAGACGAAACTCCACAAAACCTCTATGTGTACATAGGTATCTATAGCTCGTTGGTACATAGCCTATGTGCATTATTTACCGCCGGCAATATGTACGGTCTATTGTCAGTCACATGTCCCGTCTCGTAGGTTGGCCATTTGGGAACCAAAAAAAGGGAAAAAAATCTGTTTCATACATTTCAATAACGCTAAGTAGGGGATTCATTTTCAACCTGTATATCCACAGGTTAACCTGCCTCCCGAACCACGCGGAGCGAACATATGTAAGAGAAGAGGTCTAAACATTCACAGACGTTATTAATAAACACACCGAGTCGAAGCGTGGCAATTTTAGCTGAGTAAACTTCGGGCCCTTTTAAATATAAATATTGCTTGTTTCCAAACAAAATATATACTAGAGATTAGTTTATTAACAAATATGTTCCAAGCATAAGCCAGTCAAAACAACCCATTTTTATACGTTTCTTCGTACCATGAAGCCTAAATGTAGGTTATTATTTGTATGGAAACTTGCCACGCTATTTAATCGTTATGTTTGGTCTGCTACTTAGTGATAATGTATATGTCTGTGTAAACATTATAACTACTAGATGACAGAGGCGGTCAGGCGGTAAATATTCATCGTAATTACCTGTATACTCAGTATCGGGCTTGTTGATCAGATGCATAAGGAAGAACATGTAGTTAGCTAGATTGTGCTCCCGCTGTACGTGCGTGTCAAACCCGTGCGGCACCTGTACAAGTAAAAAAATTATATAAGGTCCTAGAATAATAAGTGATTTTTTTTTATTGATGGTGGAGTATCCCTAATAGACCACATTCCACCGACAGCAAAAAAAATTACGCCAACTTTTTTTTTACCTTTCCATAGAAATTAAGTCAGTTGATTGAACCACTTTGTACCGGAAGTGAAAAAATAAATTGACCAAAAATTTTGTTTTCCTCTGGCATGTGATCAGTTAACGATACCATAATCTACCCTAGAATTATTTTCACTTACTGTAAGACCGCTGCCTTAGGCTCAGCCTCTTTGTTCACATGGATGATGGAAGGGAACTTTCAGTACTATTTGGGTTACCAAGTCCTGTAGGCCTACTATGAGTTTTGCTTACTATACACGTTAATGTCTGCGTAAAATATTTATATGAGAAATTGTGCAGCGCCCCTAGCGGCTTACTACAGGAACCAGCATTTCTCATACAAAATATTTTCGATGGTAACTTGTATAGTAAGCAAAACTCATGGCAGGCCTACTGACCTCTTACAATTTCAATTTTTATAGGTACAGTAAGTACTATTATTAAACATTGTGTAGGCTATGTCATTTCTTAATCTGCCTCTCCACATCACCACTAGACCTTATACTGACTCCAACATGAATTTTGGACCTTTGACCTTCAGTACAGAATCATACATAGCTACCTGATGGGAGAACGAAATTGGGAGCGATTCATTAATGGCCATAAATTATTACATGAAAAAATGACAAAAGTAAACATAATATATTGGTTCTCAATGACGTCACATGGAAACGGAAAGCCTGGAGTTTGATAATTTTGTGTCTGTTATTTTATTTTATTTAGTTTTTGGTCGTCGTTCGTCAATCTAACAAAATATCCTAAAACTTTTTATCTTATTGTGTACCCAATATAACATATCTTGACAGAAAATATCAATTTAGTAATACATTTATGTAAAGAAATTATGTCTATCTTTTACTATAATTTTGTGTTTTGATTATATCGTCACCACTATATAGAGAAGCGTAGCGTAGGCCGACCTCGTGCCCGCTGGACCGACGATATGAAGAACGTAGGACCGCGAAGAGTGGCGAAATAATGGAAAAGTTTTTTGTCCAGCAGTGAACGAACACAATCTATTTGCCTGCCTTCCATACTCATATACAGTAATAAAGATTTAATTTAATGATTTACAAACTTATTGACGCTTTTTATCAGGCGTGGTAGTTGTTATGCCACTTCAGTAGACATACCTTATCGAAGTAGTCCTTGTTCATGCCACATATGAAGCAGTTGGACTCCATATCTTCCTTCACTGACTCGAGCTGGTCACGCAGTTCTCCGAACGCGTCGATGATCAAACCTGCAACGGTTTTGTACCAACATTGTAAATTGTACACAAATGGGATTTATTCAATTTAAATGTGCAATTAAATATAAAAATACTTCGCTTACGAATTAGCATTACCTAAACTACAAGAAAAACATAACATGTGACTCTAAAAAGATATGAAAAAAAAAACGTTCCCGATATAAAGTTGGTTCTCCCATACCAAATTAACAGTAGATTAAAATGGGTATGGATAAATGTTGATTTTTTTTATCATGTTTCTTGGAGAAAGTTATTTTCTATTATATGATCAGTATAGTAGAAGATTTATAGTAACAAAAAGTAATATGTCCAGTTTTGTCCGTTTTTAAAATGAGTATAAAACCCATACGTTTATACTTTTATCTACTATCATACTACAATAAGGTAAAAACGGTTTTATAAGTACTACATTGTTTGTTTGATGTTATGGGGCTATTTCGATAAAAATGACACTTTTTGAAGTTGTATACCTGCTTTTCAGATGAAGCTACCAATTTGATAAATCAGTATTATACATTTCGGAACCTTCTTCTAGTTTTGTTCAGTACAGAAACGCGATTGCGTAACTTTCGCTCGATAGAAATAATGATTGAAATGAGGTCTTCTTCTACACTTTTTTTCATAGTACGACAAACAAGAATGACATACAGACCTGAACAATATTTTATTAGATAGAATTTAACGATATCTAAATTTTCCGAGTTGGAAATTTTGATAGCTATTTTAGTCAATTTTATATTAATTTAAAACCGACATTTTGCTATTTTTTCCGGAATCCGTCCCTCTCGCACTGCGGGGCGTTCCGCATGACTTTTGCAAGCGTGACATATCCTCTTAAAAACCGATGGTATAATGTATACAGGGTAGAAAAAATTTAAGGGCCCTGGAGGGGAACTACCTTAAATCCTTTAGTTAGCTCATTCTCCTGAAAGGAAACATTCCTTTTTTTTTAAAGAAACAAAACTGCATTCGAAGATCTTCTTAAATTTGCTTGTCTCACCCGGGGATCGAACCAAGTAAAAATAAAAAAAAATAAACCCTCGCTATTTTATCATACGAATCAGTAGGATTATTGTTCAGGATAATTTTTTTTAAATAAAAATTGGTCTTACACTCATTTGTTGTACGAGATACCCATGAAATTGAATATTTATTACTAGTTCTTTATTAACAATACCTAGTACTGTTCACTTGTAACAAGTAAATGACACGTTATAATTTTCTTATCTCTCTAACATCCAAAGACATCGTATGAAGTACAAGCTTGCTAAAAGTACCTTGCTGAAGATTGCGATAAGAAAATCGTTAAATGGTAATAATAAATCTATGCACAGCACAATTCCTTCTTACACTAGGCGTACTGACGAAAAGTTTAAAAATGGAACGCATTTTTTTTTGCAACGCGGGGCAACATATTTGAAATTCGAACAATAACTTTCATCATTTTTAAAAACGATAAAAGGATTCGTTCGAATTTCAAATTTTGTTTTGTTTTGCTTTCATTTCGTGCTGTCATTGTGTAATAATTTTTTCGATTTCCGGGTGAGGTAAGTGTATTTTAGAAGATCTTTGAAAGCAGTTTTGTTTCTTTAAAAAATAAAGGCATGTTTCCTTTCAGTAAAATTAGCCAACTAAAGGATTTAAGGTAGTTCCCCTCCGGGGCCCTTAAATTTTTTCCATCCTGTATTATAATTCCGCGACTCTGGCCGATTGGCCCAATTATAGCACCGCTTATACATAGGTAACACTAAAAGTTTCCGGAACTGGCCACTTACATATACAATATTTAAAAATTTATTGCAACATTTGAAAATAGAAATCTTTGGCTGTAGAATGCAGTTTGTTTCATCTGACTGTCTTTTGTTTTTACCTTGTGGCGCCATTTAAAAAATTGTGTGTCTGCATCAACATGGATTTAACTCGGGAAAATTTTCGTAGTATGATTTTCTACGATTTTAAGTGTAATTTGACAGCTCAACAGAGCATCGCTCGGCTTGAAACAGCTTTTGGCAATGAAGCACCATGCAAGACGACTGTTTATAGCTGGTTTGCAGAATTCAAGCGTAGTCGTATCAATCTCAGTGACGAATCTCGCGATGGTCGGCCGTCCACCGCTGTGACCAACAAAAACATCGATGCTGTGCGCCGTATGATTGAAACAGACAGGCATGTGACCTACCATGAAATTCGCGCATCCTTAGAAATAGGCATGAGTCAAATACAATCAATCCTACACAAACATTTGGGTGTGAGAAAGCTGTGCTCGCGGTGGATCCCACACAACTTGACCGAGGCTCAAAAAACGGACCGCGTCACTTGGTGCAGTGCCATGCTTACCAGATTCAACGAAGGTGCGTCAAATTTGGTGTGGGACATAGTAACAGGTGACGAAACATGGATTTATTGCTACGATCCCAAAACAAAGCAGCAATCGAGCGTATGGGTCTTTCAAGATGAGCCGAAACCAACCAAAGTGGCGCGCGTGAAAAGTGCATCTAAGCGGATGATTGCTTCTTTTTTTAATAAAACTGGACACGTGGCTACTGTTGCTTTAGAGAAACGTCGTACCGTGAATAGTGACTGGTACACGACCATTTGTTTGCCGGAAGTTATTGACGAACTCCGTAAAAATAACCGTAAACGCCGTATCATCCTGCACCACGACAATGCTAGTTCTCACACGGCCAGACAGACAAACGACTTTTTGAAGACGAAAAATGTAGAACTCATGAGTCATCCTGCATACAGTCCCGACCTGGCACCTTGTGACTTTTTTCTGTTCCCAAAAATTAAGAACCAATTACGCGGTCAACGATTTTCATCACCAGAAGAGGCTGTCGAGGAGTATGAAAAACACGTTTCAGAGGTCACCACAGGGGAGTGGCACAAAAGTTTTCAAAACTGGTTTGATCGAATGAAAAAGTGCATAGACGCCAAGGGAGATTATTTTGAAAAACAATAAATTAATTTTGTACCTTTAATAGTATTTTTTCATATTCATTCCGGAAACTTATAGTGCGTCCCACGTATATCCAATCACCAACTATTATTTCTTCTTTTGCTTTGAAGTAGGCTAACTGCTAAATGCTCCCAAAGAACACTTTCAATAAGTAAATTAATGATAATTAGGCTGAGCAAAGATCCTTGTCTTGCCTTTGATCCCGTAGATTAAATAAAAAAAGAATCTCCCGTTTTCTTTTACACAATTTCATGAAATTGTTAGTTGAAAAATTTATAAATAATGTCACAGGAAGGCGACATTTTTTATGGTCGTACACAAAGTATTGTGTCCAAATAGACATAATTAGCCATTAGAACACCATCCATCCATCCGCCTGTTACATCCACTGCTGGACATAGGCCTTTCCAAGATTTCGCCACTCTTGGCGGTCCTCCTGGAAGAATTGCCCATACTCACACACGCTGGGCAGGCGGGTTGGTGAGCGTGGTGTCGAAACCCTCGCACCAGTGACGCCGCTTCCCGTCTCCAGTCTTTTTTATTTTTTGCCTGAGAGCTGTTCTCTTACTCTCCCCCGAATAACTTCGGGAGGATTTGCGAGTAAGATGGAGGTACCTCCACAGTCGAGCCCGGCATCAGCTCTACCACCTATACCCGTGTAGCATATTCGTGTCTCTCACTATGCCCCAGTTGTACAAAACCCTACTATATAAGTGTGTGTGTGGGACATACCCTGCAGGATAGCGAGCAGGATGACGATGATGAAGAAGAAGAAGGTGATATCGAAGATGATGCGCCACACCTCGGAGTCGTCCCCGTCGGGCGGCTCCAGCTCGTCGCCGATACCGCCTCCCGCTCGCACGCCCTTGTACAGGTTGAACACGAAGCACTGGAAGGACATACGACACGTGATTGTGAAACGTATTTGTTATCAGGAGGTTACAGGCAGTCTTGTTCGTTAGCGACTACCGTAGATTTTACGGACGTCTCTGGACAGATGGATTACGGCTTCGCCTGTTTTAACTCTCCCTCTTGGTGCTTCAACCATTTTTCGTTATCTAATGTATATTAATATAAATATTTGCTTCCCATCTGAAATACTGCGACATCACGGAGAAAAACTGATTTGAGTACCCAAATAACTAAAAGATTAAAAAAAAGATCACAAAGAAAATAATTTTACTGGCGTTTGTACGTACGGTAATCTTTGCCAGGAAGTTTAGCTTTTATAACGGACATACATACGGACTATTTTGCAACAAAAAAAAAATCAAGTTTTGACAGCACTAAAACTAAAGCCTAGAGGCTCGGCCACGACTTCAAGCTTTGCGCAGCGCTTCTTGCGGAGCTTCTCCCTTCACCGCGAGAGAGAGCGAGAGAGCCTCAAGCTCCACAAGAAGCGCTGCGCAAAGCTTGAAGTCGTGGCCGGAGCGTAATAGCATAAGGTACATATTTGGTGTCGATTCGGTGTAATACGACTTATCTTATTTGACAGGACTAAACTTAATTTATCAAATCAAATCAATCAAATCAAAATATTTATTTTGTAAAATAGATACATTAAGTATACTTTCTACAAGTCAAAGTTAATCTTTACAATAAATATCTTTAGAATAAAAAAATAATATGTATATACTAATAAGGGAAATATACACAAAAAATATTTAGGTTGGGCTACAAAAATTAATTTATACACATACATAAAATAGAGAAATCTAGTAATAAAAATATTATATATAAATGATGCAACGAACAAAGAAGTTGGTAGATAAAAACGGGAAACACATCCAAAAAATATTAAGGTTGGGCTACTAAAATGTAATAAAGTTATAAACCTGCATAAAGTAAAGAAATATAGGAATAAAAATATTATATACACATAATGCCTAACCATCCGCACCATTCGATTAGTATTGCTAAGAAGAAGGGCAAGAAACTTAGCAAACATGAATTTTATCATTTGTAACATAACCTTAATCTATACAATTTTCTTATACCTACTTAAGTAAAGGCAAATATAAAACCATTGGAATTATGTCCAAGAGAGAAAAAAATATATATATTGATCTTAGTCAATCCGTCTTGCATTGTCTATTACCTTTTACAGCAAAGTTAGTTTACATATTAGTTAACTATAAAGGGCTTAAGATTAGCCTTTAGAGGAATCAAACATTTCTTATTAAAATTTGCTAATTATGACTCACAATTTTGATAAAGATTATTATTATTTATTACACTATGCTTCATTATCGTCCAGATAATCATTGATTTTATAATAAGCTTTTTTAAGTAGTCCCTGTTTAATGTATAATTTAAACTTATTTTCAGGCAAAGTAAGGACCTCCTTTGGAAGTTTATTGTAAAATCTTATACCATGTCCTACAAAAGATGACCTTGGCAAGTCTGAATTTTGGAAAAGCTAGTTTATGTTTGTTTGATAGCCTCGGGAGACTATCAATATTTTTTCTGACATATCTAATAACTTGATAAATAAATTCACATGGGACCGTAAATATATTAATTTCCTTAAAACTTTTCTCTCAATGAATCTCGATACCTCATGTTATAAATAGACCGAATTGCTCTCTTTTGCAAGACAAAGACTGCTTCTATATCCGCGGCTCTACCCCACAACATTATGCCATATGACATAATGCTGTGAAAATAACTGAAATATACTAATCTAGCAGTATCTTCATCAGTAATCTGCCTTATGCGTCTAACAGCGTAAGCGGCTGAACTAAGTCTACCACAGAGAGCTTCTATGTGGGGACCCCACTGAAGACGAGAGTCTATAGTAATACCCAAAAACTTAGTTTCGTTAACTAACTCCAGCTTGGACCTCTGCAAAAATAAACTGACATCTACTTGAATTACATTTGGTAAAGTAAACTTTACACATTTCGTTTTTTTTTTCATTTAGAACTAAATTATTTGCAGTGAACCAATCAAAAATCAGAGAGAGAATTTAAGCATTCTGTCTTTTTCTTTCTGTATCGAAAAGACAAGAACAGGACGCTTATAATAAGGTTATTCCTGTCAAATAAGTTAAGTCGTGTTACACCATAGATTTAGTATATACTACCGTCAGATTGGCAATGCAAAAGAGAAAGAGCTTATAGACGCGTATGTTAGAGCGAGATAGATAGGCGAGACCATTCACGTACACGCCATGGACCTGGATGGACCTACAGTCAATTATAAACGAAAAAAAATTCTGCAAATTTTTGCAAAATTTCAGATTTTTAAGTGTAATTTTGTGTTAATGAGACATAATTAATTATGGTTACGTGTGTAGCGCCTGGATATCACTCATTTTAGAAAAAAAAAACTCACAGAATTGTACATTTCTCATGGACATACTATTGAAATATTTTGTTGTCTAAATGCAATGTTTTAGAACTAACACAGAAGTTTTGTTCTGTAATCGGTGGCAAAAGTTATCGATTTTAATCACGTACTTAGGGATTCAATTCGGAATGATAAAAAATGTGTGAATTTCAGCTGGTCATTTCCTTCACTTCGACTGGTATTATACATTTCATATTATCATCATACTTGTTGTCTTTTACTGCACAATTCCCTAAAGGACAACATTTACATACATTTTATTCCATGTTCGGCAGAAGTCCATAAAAAGCAATCTCCCCAGATCAAGCTTTTTGGTCTCGTCTTCTACCGATCTATTACTAATACTATATCTATGTGTTAACACTGAATCGACGTCATTGATATTGAAACGGCTACTTACGATGTATTAGTCAGATTTCGCCTGACTAGTTCCACTGTATTCGTACGATATGAACTTTATTTATATGTGATTACCGTCGATATTCGTACCGACACACATGGAGGTGCACAGTGTACTCACCGAGAGCATGTCGTGACAGTTCTTGTTGACGACGTCGTCCTCCTCCTGCACGTAGAACTTCCTGAAGAAGTTGAACGCGATCACCGTGTAGATGTACACGATGATCGTCAGCAGCATCACCGTCAGCACCAGCTGGAACGTAGACGGGACCCGCGTCAAACAAACAGATTAGAGGGTAAAGTGAAATTTGTAGTTTATTATCCTTTTGGGGGGAACTTCTGGATGTAATTTTAAAATGTTGTTCAGGAAAATGAATATGTGCCATTGACCTCTCATAAAAAACTAGACTCACAATCTCGGTCAAAAATGTCCGCGATACATTTTGTCACCGCTATGGGGTGACAAATTCGAATCACGATTTCGTACAACTAACATTGCATCGTATGCTAACGACATAACGTCTTAATTTGGTCGAAGCATTTTGCTATTATGCACGTCGCACGTTCGGACACTTTCTGACGAAGTTTTCTTAGAGACTAGTGTCTAGTTCTTTATGAGAGGTCAATGATATGTGCCTATGTTTTTCCTGCGTCTTTTTCGTACTTCTAACAATGTTAAATTTTGTGATATCTTCCAGAGTTTTGTTATTACAATGTTAAATTTCATAGTCTTCCTTTAATTTACGATACAAGAAGAATTTGGTTCTCATGCCTTTCGATCGTGTTATAAAAATACAGGTGGTTTTTTTACACATTTGTCCGGTTCGATTCCCGGTTCAAGCAGGTGATTTTTAAAATTCTTTGAATGCAGTTTTCCTTGACTTTAAAAATAAAATAAAGGTTTATATTTAAATTACTCTCCCTGCATTCGTTTGGTTCAACCTGTATAGCCTCCTAACGAACAGACATTTAAAAAAATATCCTTTTAACGCCCAGGATATCATAAAAAGACCCTCGTCCGACTTGGGGTAAAAGCCAAAAGCAATTTTTTTGACATAGGGATTTTTCGTTTCCTACGACCTATGTAGGTACGATTTTTGGATTTAACTGTTAACTTGAAGTCTTTGTAATTGGTTAAGGGACGCCATGCCGCGAAACCATTTTTTGTGAAAAAAAATTCTTGGCTTTTTGGTTTACCGCAATTCAATTCAATTTATTTTATAAATACGATTGTAACACAGTATAAAAACACCAAAAACTTTACAAAGGTGGATTTAAGTAAAAACAGATTAAATACTAATCTAAATTATTATTGAGGTACCTAAGTTTCTCATTGATACGTCGTTCTATTTATTTTTATCTTAAATTCAATCATCACTAGTCAGAAGAAGGCCATTTTGTAGGACCGTTGGCGTAAGGAGGTTATAGAAATTATAGAGACTTTATTCTTGAATCCAAAAGCCAGATCAAAACAAGGCATTTTAACTCTTATATGGAAACGTATTAAAGCTCAGACCTGTTTCCCGTTATGCGTGACTGACTGCAAGATGGTTCTGAGAGTCTTGAATCCAACAGCCACGTCCAGCAAATGCGCCGCGAAGAAGAAGTTGTTGAAGTTGCCCATCACACTGAACGAGAAATACCTGGAAACCAACAACAACGGATGAGATAAAAACGCTCTATTACGTAGTATATTATATTCTCTTTGGTGAGCTCTAACGCCGTAATATGGACCAACAGGTTATCGTGCCTTCCGAAGTACGCAGACGTGCCTCTACGGGATTTGAACCCGCGAGCTCGGAATAATGGTCAAGTACCCGAACCAGTAGACCATAGAGGCGATCAATAGAACAGTCTACAATCAAACGTTCCTCTTTGCACCGACGATATTCACGTCCCAAAGTGACAGGGTTGAGCCCTATCGCCGTACTTCGGGCACAAATACGCACTTTTTAGAGCATGCATGTGAGCCTAAATGTATTATTTTCATCGTTCAGTTGTGAGTAAATAAATAGTTATACTTCAAAAAACTGCTGGCATCGTTTGGCTGGGTATGATTCGAACCCTCAAGATTAAAAGTCTAGCGCCTTACCGAGTGAACTATCATTGGTGAGTTATACAGCGCAATTAAAGGAGATGGTATTGCCCAAACATACTTAACTTATTCTACTGTACAACTGTGATATCAAGCAAAGATCCCTTCTTTCGCAGAAATTTTAAACACTGGTCAGCTTCTATGCGAAAGTGTAAGACGAAAGTTAAGCGATGTTTTAGTATGAAATGCAGCGCTGTGATTGGCTCATTTGTGGTCTAAGTACCTCTTAGCGAGATTTGTCAAGCCAGAAACCATTGAACATGTTCTTTCAAAGTTCAATAATAGTTGGTCGTGATAAAGCAACAACAAATATGATATTAAACTGAATGATAGTGTGGAAAATATCGATATAAGGGATCGTTGCGGCCTGAAAGAATATGTAGTGACTAGAATAGAGGAAGGAATGCTTCGGTGGTTTGGGCAGAATGAAAGCAGTGACAAAAGAAGCAAAGTGCGCAAGTGGAAGGTGGTGTCGATCAAATTGAGGAAAGGCAACTGTCAAAGAGCACCCGGAATAGAAGAGCTCGTATGAGTAGATTTGTGGAAATGGAAGAAGCGAAAAAAGCATGTGAGGATCATAGCAGATAGAATTCTGTGGTCTTTGCTTACCTCTGTGGCAAAGGTATATGTGTGTACGTGAACATGATAAATCTGATAAAATAAAAAGCTACATACCAGAGCGAATACAAGAAAGAGTTATCAGTGATGGTGACTCCAGCCTTCCACACTTGGTAGCGCCAGTCTATGTTCAGGATGCTGAAACAGATGCAGTCATTTCATTGCATTGAGCGTACGTGATACGAGGTGGTAGAGCTGATGCCTGGCCCGACTGTGGCGGTGCCGCCATCTTACTCGCAAGCTCTCGCTTAAGAAGCCAAAATGTCACTAGAGGGGGTGGGGGGTCGAAATTCAGCCAAATATGCGATGTAATTTATGAACGTCCCCAAATCGAGTACTTGGTTTTGCGTTCAGCACTCGTATTTTATGCAAACACATCGGAAATATATGAACTCCTCGAAATAATCACCACGTTAGTACCAAGACCGGGGTGAAGTGCGACGCGGGGGTGGAGAAAGCGCATTCTTTCGAAGTGCCGAGATATTACCAACGTGTTATATACATTGTTTTTCTTGAGAGTTGTTTTCGGGCGTCAGAATTATTTCTTTACGATATCATTACAAAACTGAAGAACCTTAAATGAACCGCTAATTACAAAATAAAACAAAAAACATTTGTAGAAAAAAAAGAGTTAAAAAATAAATTAAGTAAAATCATTCATTAATGAGGCGATGAGACCCAGAGTGGCCTATATTTTCCAGACACAATTGATTATTAATTGTGCCTGGAAAAGATAGGCCACTCTGGCTCTCATCGCCTCAAATATTCATAATAGAGAAAAGATACACAAAATCATAAAAAAAACAAAAAAGTAATATAAACTGTGTAAAAAAAAAACAATGTAGATATATCCTTCACTTTTAAATAAATACTATAAGAAAACTAAATAAATTAAGTACAAGGTTTTCTAATTAACTTTTATATCATTGCGGTATAGAAAATCAGAAAAGTAAATCTGGACGTGAGTATCTCTGAACCGGGACTCGAACCCGGGACCTCTCGCTTACCGGGCGGTTGCTATACCGCTGAGCTATCCAGTTCTCAACACAACCTGCGAATTTACCCATGTGCTTTCCCATACCGCAACGATATGTCTTGGCGCCTAGAGTCCCGGTTCAAAGCTCCTCTCGTCCAGATTTACTTTTCTGATTTTTTATACCGCAATTATATAAAATTTAATTTGTTACCTCCTTGCGATGGATAACTCGCCAAGTGTTAAAATATAGAAATTTATTTCTATCATAGTTTCGACAAGGTTTTCAGTCAAATAGAACCTTTAAAAAATTAAAAAAAAACAAGAATTGCCTAACATATTGCCCCATAAATCATAAAAGAAATTTCATATTTCCAAAAGTAGTATTCGTCCTTAGATTGTTTTGCAAACAGTAGTTCAAATAGACAAAATACTCACTAATGCACTAGCCCCTTCCCTTCCTCTTCCTGGGCAGAGAATGAAGTCTTCTCCATCCCGAGCATGTTCGAAATACAGTCAAAGTCGTACGTCTCCGAATACTTGGCGCGCACTTTCTTTTTCACGAACTTGTCCCAATAGTTGACCGGGAATGATCTGGAAAAAGAGGTTATTATGAAATGGTATTAAAAAGATTTATTTATACAATGTGTTGTCTATAGTATATTATGTACAATTACTACATCTCAATATTAATGTAATGTACCACAATTTTTTGAATTTTTGTCTGTCTGTATGTTCCATTTTAACTCGAGATTTGGATACGTTTTTCTTTATTATTATCGCGGTGACCCGATCAACATAATAGGTTATAAGGGGTGTTGATAAAATAACATCGAAGCTGAAAACGGGGCAGAAATTTTATAAACGCGGGCGGAGCCGGGGGCGAAAGGCTAATAATCTTATAAAGTCTTATTCTGCTAATTTCTGTACAAATGTAACAAATTCAAAGTAATGTTTGTTGGCTTACAACAAACAAACGGACTTAGAAAAAATAATAAGCGGGCGGTATAGATCGCAAGCGGAGATAAAACTGCCTAAATATCCATCCGGAAAAATTGGCCAGTCCCCAATCAGGAGTAATCTGTAAAATATTACTTTTCCATGGGTACTTATGCTAAACGATCGAACTTTGTTTCAATTTTCATTTTATAGTGTTTGTTTCTTGGTTCTCGAATTTCATGTTCAAACCGAATCGATGAGTGACTCAACTATCAGAACTTCAAGAATTTGCAAACTCTTCCTTGAACATTCATTAAAACACCTTGTTGTTACGTTTGATGGTACCATTGTTTCCTAAACCAAAACAGAAACTTTTATACGGGTTTGTAGTCTCTGTAAGACTGGTAGAAGAATAAGAACTATTTTGTTCTTTAAACATAAAAAGCGGAGAAACATCCTTTCTATATTCTAATTGCTAATAACAAATAAACAAAGTAAAACAGTCATATTGATTTAAATACTATGAGAGTAGTGAAATTAAAAAGTCTGAAAATAGTTTTCTGGTGGTTTTTTTTCATCATCATCATATTGGTGATAACAAAGATATCAACGCAAATTAAAACTGATGAAACTAATTTGAAGCAATTGAAATTTGAAATCGAAGAATGGAAGCAGCAATATAAAGCACTTGTTAAAACTTTTCAGGCTGCTTGTACCGAGCGCAAATACCTGATATCGTTAGAAAATAAATCGCAAGCATCTGTTACCAATAATCGATCACCCCCGATACAGTACGAAAAATTAAGAAGAAGAATATATACTAACACCAAAGAATTGTGGTACTACATCAACGACGCGATTAAATCCTTCTCAGCAGAAAATAAGGCTGAATTCAGCGAAATTGGCCAAAAGATACTGGAAATCGTAGCTCATAGGAAAATGTCACTTTTAGCTGACATGGAAAGCCTTTCAGAAGTGGACGGATGGCATGAATGGCGGAAACAGCAAGCTGCTGAAGTTAGCAGCTTAGTTCAACGGCGTTTACACTATTTTCAGATTCATCTCAATTGCTCAGAGGGTAGAATTTGTTTATGCAATACGTTCCGAAACTGTGGCTTCGGTTGTCAGATTCACCAGATGGCATTCTGCTTAATACATGGCTACGCAACCGTGAAACCCGTGGTCCTAACTGTGGGAGCAACATTCGCCAATTATTCACTATTGTCCATGTTACAGCCTGTATCGAAGTATTGTACTAATTATGTGAACTTCACAGATGTGGCAGATTACGATACGAGTTACAGGTACCTTCCTTTAGTTGTTCCCAAAGATTTGGCAACTAGAGTGATGGGTTTCAATGGTGACCCAGCGTCGTGGTGGATTGGGCAAATTGTAAAATTCGTTTTGAAACCGTTACCCGACATTCAAGCAGAAATAAATAACACCATCACTAAATTAATCTTTAAAACTCCTATCGTAGGCGTCCATATTCGTCGCACTGATAAAATAATTGAAGCAGCTTATCACAATGTAGAAGAATACATGTCTCATGTAAAAGATTTCTATGACAAACTAGAGATGAAGAAAACCGTTGATGTAAGAAGAGTATATTTAGCTACAGACGATATTAGTGTTGTAAACGAAGCTCGCTCAAAATTTCCCAAATACAAATTTCTATATGACAGAGAGATAGTTGAAGAAGCGGCGGATTTTCAATCTAGATGGAGCAAAAAAGGCATGAGAGGGTTTCTCGTAGATGTTCATTTGCTGGCAATGTGCGACTTTTTTGTGGGCACTTTTAGTAGTCAAATAGGAAGATTGGTCTACGAAATGATGCAAGCAAATAGAGTGGATGCGTCTGAAAGTTTCGTTTCTTTGGACGATATCTTCTTCTTCCCGATAATGCAAAGACCTCACGACAGAATAGCGATGATATCTCACGCAGGAGATGACAATACTATTTCGTTTGAAGTGGGTGACTTTATCGGGGTAGCCGGTAATCACTGGAATGGTTACGGCAAAGGTATAAACAAGAGAACTAACGAATCTGGACTCTTTCCATGGTACAAGACGTATGATCATCTTGTTATGTATCCGTTCCCAAATAACAGGGCTATGTGTGATAATGATAATCAATAGAGAGTTACAATGCAAAAGATGAGACTGTAGAATTGCGATTGTGTGCGTGTACATCATTGACATTGTGGAAAACAACTCTTATAGCAGTGCAGGCCAAGTCTATTTTTGAAAAATCATGGAAACATAAAGTATTCATCGTAACAAAAGAAGATTAAGATAAAAGTCAAACCATCATTTTTTGAAAACAGACCTTTCCTGGTCTTCTATAAGATTTGTTTTCCACAATGTCAATGGTGTGTACGCACACAATCGCAATTCTACAGTCTCACCTTCTGCACTGTAGGTACATTATTATAAAATATTGTGTTATTTAATTAGTACTTTTCTGGGCGTGTGAGTGAGAACAGAGTTATTAAATAATAAAAATATTATTTTGGTCACATTCTATTTGTTTATGTTTTAAAACCGTGAATGATTAAAAATATTAATTAAGGTGGATGCGCACGGTCTCAATCTCAAACTCACTACTTGTGATTGTTTTTGTTATTTTTTAATAAAAAATATTATAATATTTATTTAGACTGGTATAACGCGATGTATTTTATTACTTTTACTTGAAAAAAGGCACCCAACGTGTCGATTCGAGACAGTTTTCCGTAGATCACGAGACATGCAACTAACTAACTAACAAAAGGTCATAAAATACAACGCGTTATACCCGTCTAAATAAATATCATAATTTTTAAAACACGCGAGAGTTTGAAGTTCTATAACACAACTTCGTTAGAAAAGCCCAACTGAAACTAAACTGTGGTCATGGAATGCCATAAGCCACATTTATTTAAATCTTTTTATCCAAAAATGTGTAAGAAAAAAAACAATCATAACATAACATGAGTTATGCGTTTGGGAACGAGACCGTCCACCTTAATGAGTTTTCTCTTCAACATGGACTACAACTCTTACGATTGCGACACAAACAAAGGTAAAACAAAAACAAATTAATTAATGAAGTAATTTTCATTTTGTTCGTGTCAGTACAGAAAGCGCGCGAGAAGTTAGCTGTCACCTGCACAGCATCCCCCGCGCTCACTCCCCCTTCCCCGTCAAAGATCCGAGAATGGGCCATTACGAATCTGTGAATTACTTCACGCGAGCCTCTGTACTGGCCCGAACTAATTGTGGTAGTAGAGGACCTGCATTTAAAGGGACCCATCAAAACTTAAAATAATGTACAAAGTTATCAGCTTGAGCATTTATTGGAAATTGAAAAAAAAATGGGAGTGAAAGCACATTTTAGAAAATGTGCAAAAATAGGAATCTAAAGAAATTAAAGGTTTCGTTTGTGTATAGCCGACCGGACATACATTATCATGTCATGGTGTGAACAGAAAGCGTAAAGAAATAGTACCACTTTTGTCGAACACTGGCGTACATTCCTACACGCATTATTTAAATGGTACTACATATAATGCAGGTGGTAGAGCTGATGCCGGGCTCGACTGTGGAGGTACCATCCTTCTCGCGAACCCCCCTAAGTTATCAGGGGGATAGTACGAGGACAGCTCTCAGACAGGCACAACCAGGCGGCCCACCATTGCCTGGGACCGATGGATGGCGGTATATCCACCCCAATTGCCAAACAGACTGGTGACGGGCAGCGGCGTCACTGGTGCAAGGGTTTCGGCACCGCGCTCACCAACCCGCCTTCCTAGCGTGTGTGAGTATGGGCATTTCTTCGAAGAGACCCGCCAAGAGCGGCGGAGTCTCGGAAAGGCCTATGTCCAGCAGTGGACGAAACAGGCTGATGGATGGATGTATATGTGTATGTCCACTCACTTGGCGGATATGACGAGCTTATCCCAGTGACTCTTCAGATCGTCGTCCTCGGGTTGCTCGGCGATGTAAAGACCGTCGAACTCCAGTTTACGGGCGATCTCCTTCTCGCGCTTGAAGATGGCTAGTGGCACCTAAAATTTAGACAAGCATTCGTTAACGGATCTAAGAAGAGAAGAAAAGAAGAATCTCTCCTAAATGACGCTTACTCATAGAGAGAAGAGCAGAGTTTTCAAAATGTTTCGTGTGCGTTTCGAAGTAGCAATAGGAACTTCGGAATCCTTACAAAAATCTCAATAGTATGCTCTTATACAGAACTTATTATATTTCTGGTGTTTGTGCCCCCGTTCAAGTTCACACTTGAAAACGTTCTATAATTTATGATTTTTGAAATAGCACGAACGAAATTTCAATCATCCCATACAAAATTCAAATGACTGAAATTTATTTGGATTCTTATAAAATAATTAAAATGTCAGGTTCCATTTCAAATTTCGTTTAAAATAAAATAAAGTTGTTCAGTATGTTCGTTTAAAAATACCAAGATTTTACTATTTTATTTTACTAAGATCTTTTTATCCCCTGAAGATGGATTAATTTCCGGAACCGGTTGGAAAATATAAATGAAACAAGTGCAAAAGTGTTTTTGTGAAAAATAAATATATTTATTTCAAATTGCTTGCTAAGGCAATAAATAGTATTATCTACAAGTATATCTCAAACGTAAAAATATGAAGAAAGAATAATCTCGATTGGTTAAGTATTGCTTTCCATTCTAAAAGATCTTATGTGCAAATGGTTGGCTCTACGTGACTGAGACCTTTGCCCCATAGAGAAAAAAGTAACCCGTTAAACATGACATTTGTCAAAGAAGGAGTTCAATACTTAACTCTGTCAAATGTAAGTCAAGTCACAGTATGATTATTACTATGAGTTTTTTTAACGGCCTTGTATTGTTATGCCTTTTTGTAGCATTTATATTTTTAGAACAGAAACCCTTCAATTTTGTAGGCTTTAAAAATATTTACGTGCCGAGTAACATGCTGGAATGATTTAGACCGAGATGGGTTAATTTTTGAACGGCCTTTAGACATTCGGTCTGGTTTGAATGAACGATTTTTATTTTTATTGTGGCAAAGGTTCTATTGCTTGCAGTCAACCATTCAGTAAAATGAAATTTCAAATAATGTTAGTTTGCAATTATGAACCAATAATCTCCATAAGGTGTTAGAATTTTTGCCGTCTTCTCAGATGACCACTTGTGAATTGGCTACAACAGCAAGTATAAATTATGTGAGAGATTCTGTAACGCAACAACCTCACCTTCAAATGGTAGTACCCGATGAGAATGGCCAGAGAGACGATAGAGTGTATGAGCGCGGCCGCCTTGATCACGTGCACCATGTAGAAGAAGTCCTCGTCTATGTGCACCACTTCTATTGGGTCCTCCTCTTCGCTCTCGCCGCTGCCGCCTAGTGGACATAAGTGTGTTATAACAAATACTATATCACAATAACCAACCATTCTATCTGGAGGTCCCGGGTTTAAATTCCGTTGAGGCGCATTTGTGTTCGGTCTGCGCAGGGGTTTTCGAAATTTCCCCGAATGAGACAAAACAATTCCAGAAAAAGATACAATTTAAGGACATTTTTCCCAAATTTATATTTATAATTATAATGAAAGACCATAACATATTACTCTACAATATTTATTAAATTTTTACACACTTTTAATAAAAATTTAAACAGTAAAATGATGACACCGTCACAGTATAGGTAACAACAGTAGCTTAACTAGGGGGTGTCCTTGAAATCAATACTCACGGCCGCTCGGTGCCTTAACACGCGCTTGGGCTGCCAACTGACTGTTTACGTATTTGATAATGCTATACTATTATCAAAAAAGTTGTATTTAATCAATCATAGAATGCACAACATACTCTGCAATTTCATGCCATAATTTACCAAAATGCGCGAGAGCGTCACAGAGACAACGTGCGTACGTAACTGCGGTGCGACCGCGACTGTCGTAAACCGAGTTGAACCGAGTTTTGGGGGGTTTTGCTTCGGCCCGTTTTTATGGAGATAGAATACTATTACTTATTTATACTATGACGCCGTCAATCCTTGCAATGGATTTTAATCACATTTACTCGTATTTCGAAATTTTCTACCCCAAAAGTTTACCCAAGCTTTTCGATTCCCAAAAGTTCCCTAGAACTAAATTATTTTCACAGAATTGCGAAAAAGTCTGGAGATCCTAGGTCTACGTGCTTCGGAAGGCACAATACAAGGTACCTACGTTAAGTTGTTGGTCCATATTTTTGCCTCAAGTACGGCGGGGTCACTACCCATCAGGCTGGGACGTAATAATCGTAGGTGAAATGAGGATGTACGAGTGTGGATCGTGACTTGCTTTCTCAGTCGAAACTTTGAAACATCTTTGACACCCCTTTGAGGATTCGTGTGATGACGATGTATACGGGTTGTTTTTTTTTAAATCAGCGGTTTCGTTTCCCGGCTAGGGAAATATATTTATTTTTTATTTTTCCTATAGTTTAAGATTTGGCCATCCACGACAACTTAAAAAACTAACCCTGTATATTATATCTACATACTATTAATGGAGTAGTAAAAAGTCTTGTCTGTGCATTGAATATTTTTGCGAAATTTTAAATTAAGGCGACTCTATTCGCCCTTACTCCCGTACTAGCGCTGTTCGCTGATAATATTCTTATTTATAGGTACTTGCTTATTATTTTTCTTTTTCAACATATCCCATACAATTTCCATGACTTGAACCTAAAACATTTATCAAAACCCAATACATACAAAAGTTACGAGCGTATAAACTCCTGGATTTTACACATATTTTGATGAATGTTTATGTACCGTAATGTCCTAGAAGCGATAAAACAAATCAAATAATTTTAGGATCACAGCATAGTATAATTTATACTATTCAAAAATATTTTCGTTTTATTTCGATTTTTGGGATATTTCTCCTGAAATCATAGGAAAACGCAAAACCATTCTCGAGTTTTTTCAAGACATGAATTTTGTCTCGCGTTAGCTTAGTGTTCGGTTAGTTCCGTACGAGCTCGGGAAATTAACGTTCGGGCCAACCAATAACAGTCAGTCAGTGCTCTATAATCCGAAGTTGAATGTAGAATGAAATAGCAAGCATAGGGACCCCGTGCGCGACTGACTTCAAGCCGCCGGCTACAGGCCTCTTAAATGGGTTATTAGTACTGTACTAAGGTCTAAACTAAAAATTTCGTCGGTTTGTCTGTCTGTATGCATACGTATGTATCACATGTAGGTATGTTCCATTTTAACTCGAGAACCGCGCAAAGGATTTGGATGCGGTTTTTTTTCAATAAGGGGTCTTAGTATATTATATATTTTTTACTGAATTATATCTAAAACGTACCATCCCCGCTGCCAGATCCTTGTCCCGAGCCCGAGCCGCTGATGATGTCCAGACCGGAGCCCTCGCCTTCCTCCGATTCGACAGTTGACACCTGAATATAGATCCAATTATTTTGTTAAGTGTTGCATCATGTTTGTTTACCCTAATAACCATGGGACTCTTGCCGGACCCAGGCAAGGGCCCGAAATATATCTTACTTTCAATTTTATTTAATATAGGTACCTATTATAAACTCTACCCTAGTTAGGCTAACAACAGTAATTTAAAACGAAGTACGCATATAAATTAAAAGGAACCTTAAAAAAACAAATATCATAGACATATAATTTAACTTGTTTAATTATGTAACACTACTTATTTTTAAAATTTTTATAAAACGTGTACCGTACCATATTTATTTATTTTAAACAATTTGTTTTAAGCAAGGGTGTTTTTTTCTCGGTGTTTTAATCATTTGTTTTAAACAATGCCAACCCTGCATATAGGTCAATGTCTAGGAGCCTTAGTTTAGCTAAAATCGTGTACTTCTGGACTATCCGAGTAAGTGCTAAATGCGTTACTTCCGGTAAATGAGCTGCCAAATCCACTAGAGGACCAGGAAAATCTGTGTCCCGGGCTTTTCAGACTCATATACTCTTGTACAAGTGTCGCAACGGTTTATGAGCGGTGACCTTGACTGCCCTAGTCATTGTTTCTCTATCGCACTTAGTAATTTTGTGCGCGAGTAAACACATGCGCTAGTCCCCTACCAGTTTCGCCGGACGCTCATACATCGTTGCGCGACTTGTACTATCTGAATTCAAAGGGGCGCATAAATTAAGGCCGTCATCAGTCGAATGATGATGGCAGCCCCATACCGTGGGCCGAAATATATCGAGTACATACAAATATATTTTAACAAGGCTCAAATAATATATATTTATTCATATTTATTTAAAATAAATTACCTGAGTATCAAACAAAATAGGATGTGGTAAGTAGTAAAGCCTCGTTGTCAGTTTGTCCGTCAGTCTATAATAGACTAGGTACTCAAAAACAACAGAGACGACTGTGCAGCTGTCAACAGACAATAGGTTATTCCGAAAAAAAAAAAAACTAGAGCATTTCGAGTTCTTTGCGGGTGAATTAAGTTATCAATAAATTCATTTATTCGGTATAAATTGTGTTCGAAATAACGTAATCACGCAAAGCAAATTAGAATATCTGATAAATTCAGTTGATGTCCTTGACCTTGACTGACCTTATAGAACAGCAGCACGAAGTTGATGCAGAAAGCCAGCACGAGCGCGACGTATTTGAGATTGTAGAAGTTTCTAGCTAAGAAGGATACAGCTCTGCGGGTGTATTTAGAGAGATCCAGTTGGGACAACGCAGATGGGGCTGGTACTTGCACTGCCTGTCAAATGAAAAATAATTAATAATTATATATAAAAATAAGTTTGATTCTATTTTCATATATTAAAAGACATTATAAACGAAAACGCGTCTTGCGAATATATAGGTTTTGATGGTGAATATAATGGTAAAAAAAATATTTTTACACAAAATAATATTAATACTTATAAAAAAATAATAACTGAACTATATAGTGGTCTAAAAAAAGTTCACTATTGTTTGGCTTCTAGATTTAACCGAAGTAAATTCGCGTAAACGCTATTATTACTATAAAAGTCCATCTTGTTATCTTCTCGATTACATAGCGTTTACATAGTTTTATTATTTTGTTATATAAAATTAATTAGGAAAAAATTATAAGAAAAATAAAATTGGATCGGCGTCGGTTAACATTATTATTAATATATTATTATATTAATCATCATCGTTATTACTTAATAAAATGATTTTATTTTAGTTTATAATTTCGTTTTTTCTTTCCATCCATAAGTTGCCTGGCAGTAATTGCTATTAGCAATAATGTCACCTTTGTACACAATGTCGTTCTGTATGTTAAAATGTGTTAATAAATATTAATTAATAAATATGTGTGTAAATAAAATACTGGTGTAAATGTACAAACAGTGTAATAATATTAAATAAATAAAAAATACGATTATATTTGATTACCGATCCCTGCATCTAAAGAACTAACATCGAACAAATAACAAAATGGATTGAGTATACAATGTTTGAAGAGTGGTATATACCAACTTTTACTACAGAACAGATACCGAATTTCCGAAAAAATAATCAGGTCTTCTTTATATTTGAGTAGGTATAGACTTTTCTATAAAACACCAATTATTTTTTGCGTGATTTCGACGTCGTTCTGTATTGAGTTTCTGACCTCTTTAAATATGACCACACCTTTTTATCACACATTGCTGAAGCACAGAGAGACAACAATAAAGTACATTACACGGTCTTTTTCTGCTTGCACATTTGTTTATTTAGAAAAATGTTTTACATAAGTATGTCTTTTATTTTATCACAATCGAGTTTACCTTCTTCCATGGATGGAAATGTTTAACGCTTCCTTGCTGCATTATGAACAAAGCAGATTATGAATGAATGAATTTTGAAATAAAACAATTCCTACGGGACTATTTTATGTTCACATACGGAACGGTAAAATGAAAAATCAGGATTATTTTAAAGTGAAAAATCCCAAAATATTGTTCTATTTCGTTGACCGTCATTAGCGAAATGGGGTTTTATCAATATAATGAATACCTTCTATTGCCATTATATTAAAGAAAGGCCAAATCAAAAAGCACTCTGAAAAAAGAGCTTGCATGATTCGATCGAATAATGTGACAAAAGTGAAACAGGATTGGCAGGATCGTAGCAAATGGAGATTAGTGGTATTTGCCAACACATACTTTCAACATATCTATATAAGGTGACTTTACGTAGCCAAATTCATACTGAAGACTTAGTAAGTGGTCAGGACCCAGGTTCAGTGACCCTTTCTGTGAAATACGCAAAATAAAATTTAGACTTCCTAATATTAATTGAGTCGAAATTGTTCTTGCAAAAGGATACAGGCAAAATATTGAAAAAAATATCATTGAACCTTGGCCCTGATCACTTACCGAGTCTCCGGTATGAATTTGGATACATAAACGAAAGTCACCTTCTATAATTATAATACAATACAAGTTTTTAATGAAATAATTTATGAGCCTCGCTTTTTCTATCCACTCTTGTACTATCTTCAATGGAAAGTGTAAAAATAAATAAGAAAGCATGGTAAATACAACAGTGTTGTACCTTTTTGCTCTCAGCTTCGATGGCAGACATAGCAGCCTGCTGAGCTGCTTGCGCTTCTACCCGTTCTTGCGCTTGTTTCTTTGCTTGCTCACCTCTACAAACATACAAAAATAATCCTTTAGTCCAGGAAATAATAAATATACTTTATACCCTGTATGTAATCTTCTATCATCAGATGGAGTTAACAGACAGATCTAAAAAGGAAAGATCGTGAAGACTTGTAAGAAAACGGGTCCGACCCCGGCACCGATACCCAACACTCACCCTAACAGGTCGATGAGTGACGGCGGCTGTTGTTCATCAGACATCTCAGTTGGCTCGTCGGGGCTCGCTTCGCCTTCCTCACCGGACGATGGGGACGTGTTGGGAGACTCGTGGGGCTTCACTTGTATCATAGACTACCGGGGTTCGACCCCGGCACCGATACCCAACACTCACCCTAACAGGTCGATGAGTGACGGCGGCTGTTCATCAGACATCTCAGTTGGCTCGTCAGGGCTCGCTTCGCCTTCCTCACCGGACGATGGGGACGTGTTGGGAGACTCGTGGGGCTTCACTTGTATCATAGACTACCGGGGTTCGACCCCGGCACCGATACCCAACACTCACCCTAACAGGTCGATGAGTGACGGCGGCTGTTGTTCATCAGACATCTCAGTTGGCTCGTCGGGGCTCGCTTCGCCTTCCTCACCGGACGATGGGGACGTGTTGGGAGACTCGTGGGGCTTCACTTGTATCATAGACTACCGGGGTTCGACCCCGGCACTGATACCCAACACTCACCCTAACAGGTCGATGAGTGACGGCGGCTGTTGTTCATCAGACATCTCAGTTGGCTCGTCGGGGCTCGCTTCGCCTTCCTCACCGGACGATGGGGACGTGTTGGGAGACTCGTGGGGCTTCACTTGTATCATAGACTACCTGGGTTCGACCCCGGCACCGATACCCAACACTCACCCTAACAGGTCGATGAGTGACGGCGGCTGTTGTTCATCAGACATCTCAGTTGGCTCGTCGGGGCTCGCTTCGCCTTCCTCACCGGACGATGGGGACGTGTTGCGAGACTGTGGGGCTTCACTTGTATCATAGACTACCGGGGTTCGGCCCCGGCACCGATACCCAACACTCACCCTAACAGGTCGATGAGTGACGGCGGCTGTTGTTCATCAGACATCTCAGTTGGCTCGTCGGGGCTCGCTTCGCCTTCCTCACCGGACGATGAGGACGTGTTGCGAGACTGTGGGGCTTCACTTGTATCATAGACTACCGGGGTTCGACCCCGGCACTGATACCCAACACTCACCCTAACAGGTCGATGAGTGACGGCGGCTGTTGTTCATCAGACATCTCAGTTGGCTCGTCGGGGCTCGCTTCGCCTTCCTCACCGGACGATGGGGACGTGCTGGGAGACTCGTGGGGCTTCACTTGTATCCTGAAAGACAGTTTTGTTTGTACACCACGGCTGTGTATCGCTAATTAATTAATTAAGTTTATTTCCGCCAAATCTGTCTATTGTGCACAAGGAAAGATTTCTTCCCAATAAATAAAAATAAAGCACTAGTGTGGTAAAAATTACTTTGCCAACAGTTTTGATGCATATAAAATGGGGCTTTACGAGCATTTTCATTGAAAAATAAATTATTTGTATTTGAATTTAGTTACTTTACTAGTTTTATGTAATCATACTCACTGTCCGTTGTCTTCTTTAGTAATATCCAGTCCGAAGGCAGAGACCGCTAACTGTCCAGTATCATCCGCGGCAGGCAAAGCCGGCAGATGTCTACTGGGACCTAGAGTACAGCAGGATATGTTTATCTTCACGATTTATGTAGGGTGGTACAAAAATAAGTTTTCCACACATTTCAAACTAAAACCTTTAAAAACTTTTACAGTAAACCACTACACTACCATATTGACTGTGGAAAAGCTACCACTGCTTCTAATTTAGGTACAATATGGGTCTCTAATTTTATGCAAGTCCATCCCGGGCTACAGACAAGGGTATAGGGATGAGGTTGGGCCGGTCTTAGAGGGGTGGGGGCGGTTTGTGTGTAAACGTCAAAAATAGGTGCGACGACGAGCGAAACGAGGAGGAACGTGTTAGGTTGACATGTTAATAAACATTGGGCGCCGAGCGAAGCAGAGCGGAGCGAGGCGAAGTTCTGTATAGGATTACCCGGGTAAACCTAGGGTTACTCTATCTTCTAGTATTACCCGTAACATATCCATGCGCTAGCGCTGTGACAGCGCTTCGTGCCGCCCCGTCCCCGCTTACGTCTGTACCCCGCGGGAGATACTTGCACAAAATGAGACACCTATAACGAGCATTTATTACATGCTTTGTTTAAGCACTATAAAAGATTATGCAAGGATTTACGTATACAGTTACTACTTATCTAGTCAAACACAAAGCAACATGCAAGCAGTCTTTTTACCATGCGCATATTTGTAGCAAAAAAATATTAAATTCTGATTTTAAATGTCATAATCTCATAATAAAAAAACATGCAGGGTTGCAAAACAAACAAAAAATATTTTAAATAAAATTTTGTGCTGTGTATGTACTCTAACTCCAAATTACTTTTCAAAATATTAGAAAATTGAATTTCTCATTAATTTGTGGTTAGAAAATAGACCAAAACAAGTGAGGTTTTGAGTTAAAACATCAAATTTAGAAGAATTATTTTCAAACCTGCGTTTTGCGTATTTAGTATGTGTTGTCAGACTGTAAATATTTCATTTACAGGATCGCGTTTGATCACCTTTTGGAGCATTTTCACTCAAACATTTGTAACCTTTTGGATAAAAGCAAGGGACCACATTAGCTTTGGATATTGTTGTTTTAAACAGTTATCTACTTATAAGCTGTTATACAAGATCCATACTGTGTCGAGGTCTGACGGGAGATCAGCGACACAGTTCTGCTGTGGCTTTTGGTGCGTCAAGACCTTTTTGTTAGATAAACCATCTTCTCAAACTTAATTTTCATTATTAACCCGTGAAATGGATTCGAGACACGATCTTGCTTGCTCAACTACGGTTTTAACACAATTAGTAAATACTTACTAATCGCTCGTTAATTTAACATTTTTTGTAAGTATCTGTGGTAGCAAAGACATAAATGTGAAATGAAACAAATTTATGATTACAAATGCGACAATCACAATGGAACACAAAATAAAAAGCTGGAAATATGGAGTCGATATAAAAGTATACACGTACAAAGCATTGAAGGGTATCAAAAGTGACCAAACGCGACGAGGAAGCCGAAAGCGCCGTTACTGTACCGTTTTGAATGGTGTGTGTCTTACTTTGTTGAGCTAGCAACCTTTGCTTCAACTGACCGATTTTCTCCTCCTCCGTTGGTTCGGGAGGCACCTCCTCCACTTGAGGACCTCTCATTAGACCCAGTAGCACGCCGAATATGTACCTGTTTGGCGGGAATTTTGTTTAACAAGATGGCGGTTACATTAAAAAAACTATAAACTATAGAAGCACTATTATTAAATTAATTATATTGCGACAAGGCTTTTTTGGCGCGTGGGTATTAACTTTAACACTTTTTATCATATTTTTATAAAGTGACTTTTTTTTATATGACTCGGTAAGTACTCCGGACCAAAGTTCAATAACCATGTTTGCGAAACACGAAACATTTTTTTTGGGTCTCTATACTTGTTTTACAACCTTGACTCAATTAGTATAGGAAGTATACATTTTATTTTGCGTATTTCACAGAAAGGGTAATTGAACCTTGGTCCTGACCACTTAACGAGTCTCCAGTATGAATTTGGCTTTACGAAAATCTTCACAACGCCGTAACTAAAGAAAATATGAATATAATTTTGAATGGTTCTCATAAACCCAGTTTTTATTCTTCTACAAGGTATTAAATTATCGGGGTTTGTTTAAAAGTCATCCTGTATACACGAAAGTCACCTTATATAATTTGCGAATATAATAAAATAAATGTTTATAATAAAATTTTATAGCTTGCTTTTTGTTTTTTATTATATTATAGTATTAAAGTTAAATTTGAAAATATCTCACAATCCGTTCTTAGCGGGTGGCTTGAGGAATATATCCGCCCATTTTCAAGTTTGTATAATGTTGTATAATGTTCAAAACACGGAAAAAAGAAACTTGAATCCACACGCCAAAATCTTAGTCGCACTGTATAGACGTTATCTACAACTTCTTCTGTTAGAAGACGACATAAGACATAGAATGTGACAAAAAAAACAAGAATTGAAGAAATTAGTAAATTAAAGATGAAAAAAAAGATCGCTTTTGTAAAGTGGCGATTTTAGGAGGTTTTAAAATTATATTTGGTATTTATTTATAGTAGATAAATAATAAATAAAAACAAGAAAAAGCTTCAAAGAGCCAAATATTTATTTAATAAAAAATTTGGTATTTATAAAACATAAATGATTTTTTTTATATCTATATAGTATATTTATAGCACATATTTTTTGCTTAATATAAGGAAAAAATCTATTTGTCTTTTTAACGGACAAAAAGGTTTATGTGATTGGTTAAGCATTTGGCAGTGAGATATTAAAAAAGTATCTAAGTATTCTTTCAAATCTATAAACAAATAAACATAAAAACATTGAAATACTCATCGCAATAATATACATTTTAATTAAAACAAATGATGCATTACCAATGACTGTGCACCAATGCAATGCGTGAAAAATACATAAACGTAACATTTATTGATCCATTTAGCAGAACATGTACAACAATCATTCAATATAATATTGACGGTGTAACGGCTAATTGACTAACGAGCAGTTCACGATGTTTTTAGCTATTTAAAAATGCTTCCTCAAAAAATTATATTTGCTTGTGTATTTTTACGTGATTTTGAAATTTTTAAACCTAGTTGAAAACAACCGATTTCGTCGGTGATTTTTAGGGTTCTTTACCCAAAGGGTTACCAACGGGACCCTATTACTAAGGCTCTGCTGTCCGTCTGTCACCAGGCTGTATCTCATGAACCGTGATAGTGAAATTTTTACAGATGATGTTATTCTGTTGCCGCTATAAAAACAAATACTAAAACCGGTCAAGTGCGAGTCGGAACCGCGCACTCCCATACAACAGACATGATTTTTTTGCCGTTTTTATAGATAACTAGCTTTTGCTCGCGGCTCCGCCCGCGTGTTATTCGGTTGAACGACATGCTTTTATCCGGGATAAAAAGTAGCTTATGTGTTAAGTTAGGGTATAAGCTATATCCATTCTAAATTTCATCCAAATCCGTCCAGCCGTTTCCGCGTGAAAGAGTAACAAACATACATACACACACACAATTTTATAATATTAGTGTGACTGTACAATCGTGTCAGAAAATATATTTTTTTAAATCTTCTCGCGATGTTGGTGTTATACTCATTAGTCTTCATAGCCTTAAAATTATTTTGAAACTTCATGACCATTTTATTTTTTTTCGCGGGAATAATGCACTATTTCCAAAAAATCAGCTCCGCCATTAAGATTTCAACCTAAATTAAAAAGCAACAAGGTTTAAACTCACCTAACAACGACCAAAGCACCGTAGCCAATATAGTAGAACATGTAGAAGAACATTTTGAAGAATCCAAGCGCCAGTTCCGCTGGTGGCATTTGCTGCATATCCGTGATTTTCTGCTTTATGTTAGCTGGTGATAAGGACGAGAATGCAGTGGCGATGCCATCTTTCACGGATTGCCAACCTCGCTGGAAGGGGTTTTTGCCTCGGCTGAAATTTGTAAAATAGAGGAAAAATTATTTTCCTACAAAGCTAAAGTTAAGTTTCATCACTTAAGTGCTTAAGTGACAGTGAAGTACTTATAAAATTTAAAACGCTCAATTCTTAGAATTACCTGGTATTGGGGATCTGGAGCAACTAATAAACCAACGATCTACATCACGTAAATCATAATATTTAATGTTTTCTATTTTATTCAGAATTATGAAGTTAGGTCGTGCGCTCAGTCCAAGTACTGGCTAAGTATGGCGGGGAGCGCTCGCATTTTAGCGACACGTCCGCTCTGTCGTGCTTCCACGTCATTTATGCACTAGTTGGCCAACAGATCCAGCCGTTTGGGAATTTGACAAGTACCGTCTGCCAGTGACTGAATGACCAATGATGCAAACCAATTTGGCCTGTTATTTTTTTCATCAATATTTACAATTAGAAAACCGTTTCGAAGAATAGCTCTCCTTAACTCTTTTCAGTATACAGATTTTAAAATAAGCGTGCGTATCCTTTATTAAATGAAGAAAAGCGATGTCTTTCATTTGATCTCCAGTGACGTCAACACCACACATTTCCATACGGAAAAAACATTTCTTGAACGCATCCTAGAGTTTGGCAAGGATCTGACATTAAACCTAAAGTGATGACGTAATTTCCTGTAAAAACTAAAATGCTTATAAAATCGGTTTAACAGCACGAAAAAATGTAATATTGAAATTTCGTTCCTAAATTGATCTATTTGTTCCAAAAAGTAGACAAAAATAGCACATCGATGTTTAAAAAACAACCGAATTTGTGTGTATTGCGTATCTGCACCCATGTACTTTGCATGTGAGCGTAAGCACATTGGAGGGGCATGTATTTTAAGATTAGATTATCTTTTTTTTCCAACAGCCTTCGTATGCCCACCTCTCATCATCGTCATCTCCCAGGTACATATAAGCGGCCTCCCTGTTTTTCGGCCCCCCTCCGCTCTCCTCCGAAGCCGCCATGAGCCCCGAAGCGTGCGTCATTTCAAAGATGGCGTCCTCACAGAAGTTCACGAACGCTTCCAACTTCTCTTTGTCGCCGCCCTCTGTCACGATGCTGTAGAAGAACGCTCGCTTCGATTCCTGGACAACAATAAAAAATACATGGCACGTTTAAGTATGAGTGCATCATTTTTTGCAACAAGCGTGCATATACTATAAAGCGCTAGCTGTTGGGATCTCGAAATAAAAATAAATAATGAGTTATTTTATGTATTATTATAATATATAAGGTGACTTTAATTTATACAGCTAAACTCATACTGGAGGCTTGGTAAGTAATTAATCAGTAACACAGATCGATGACACTTTTTGCTAATTTCGCAAAATAAAATCTAGACGTCCCATAGTAATTGGCTCGGGGCTGGGCTTACGTTTGCAAGGAACACGAAAAGAATAATTGACGAATTTCACAAAAAGGGTCATCGAACCTTGTTACTGAGCACTTACCGAATCTTCAGTAAGAATTTGGCTGCATAAATTAAGGTCATCTTATATATATATATTATTAATTAATTTGTATGTATTAATATATATTTGATACTTGTAATATGTAATTATCTATCATTTATTTATATTTATATACATGTACTGTAGAAAGTTAAGTTAGTTTTTTTTATTTAATGTAAAATGTAACGTAAAAATATTTTAATTTTAATAAAGTAAGTATGTACACATATGATTACCGTTTTCCTTTTTTATGTATTCCTTATCTTTTTACGGTTTACTGGAAGAAATGTCCCATAAGCTCGCCGCTGTACACTAATTTAAATTTTTAACTTGTGTAATTGCGTATTTTTGTGTACAATAAAGAATGAGAATGAGATTTATAAAAATACTAGATGATTTTTAATCAAACCCCGAAAATTTTAAAGGTTGTTAAGAAACATTAGTAAAACAAATTTTAAATGTAAAAACAATAAGTCAAAATATTATTTTAAAATGTTAAGTAGTTGGTAAAATACATTTATGGATATCCTAGCCATACGGAACAAGTTACAAATAGTTCAAAATAGTGGGATCAACAATAAAAATAACTTCACGCGATTTAATTATTTTATCTCCTCACGTAACCATCATCATTGTAATATCGAAATGATAATTTTAAAAAATTTATGGTTATTATGACACCAGTTTTTATTTTTCTGCAATTTGTTAAATTATTCGGGCCAGGTTAAAAGTCGGGTTGTATAAATTTAAATACAAACTTATGGGTTGAATTTCAAATAACGACGAAAACTAACATTTGATTGAACAAACAATGGACTGTAAATGACTAGTAAATTTTCATAGTTTTAATTAGAACATCACAATTAAATTCACTTGTACTTGTTTCACTGCTTTTTAATTTTGAGGTTTACGCGTTAATCCCGACCGGTTTCGGTTAATACACCATTCTCAAGGGATACAGAAATTCAGGAAATTAAACAAACATTACGACGAGCCGTACACAATGATTGTGTACATTTTTAACGGCTCGTCGTAATGTTTGTTTAATTTCCTGAATTTCTGTATCCCTTGAGAATGGTGTATTAACCGAAACCGATCGGGATTAACGCGTAAACCTCAAAATTAAAAAGCAGTGAAACAAGTACAAGTGAATTTAATTGTGATGTTTTCCAAGTTTCACCAAGTGCCGACAATCGCAAGTATAAATTATTTTAATTAGAAAACTAATAGAATTCCGATAGAATCTTTCACCTATTTTTCCCATGTTTCAAGGGATAAATTAACATACAAGAACTTATTTTTTTGTTTACTTTGTGATATTTTGATCTTAACCGAACCTTCTCAGAATGGCCCCTGCCAATATTAAATCTTAATTCTGCTCTTTGGTCGTATTTTTGGTATATTTTATGCAGTTGGGGAAATTCCATTGAAATGCGACATAAAGGGCACGGCATACATGGGCACGATTCGGTCTGCAAACATAGTTTTTTAAATATAAGTATGGGAACATACACAAAAAGAAACGTTTTGTTTTTCGACCTGTCAGAGCGGGAGATTTGATGATCGAAAATTACTATGAAAGTCGTGAAAGTAAAATGAGTTCCAAGATCTATGTAACGTGAGAGACCAGAAATTAATTATACAATAAAATAAAAACTGCATGTAGGGCAAGAAGTTGATGATGAATAAACTTGTTAGGCATTAATAAAACCGTATTTAATTAAGGCATTTTTTTACTTCAAACCGAACAGAGTTTTGCTTCAATTCATTTTAGTCTCAAAAGCTATGTCGCCGAATGTAACGTGAGTTACCAATAGATTACAAAACAAGTGAAAAAAAAGGGAATTTCTTTCGAGGCTCAAAGGTGGATCCCGAGAGGAGCGAAGGATTCTAAAGTTGAATCCCGAGCGAAGCGAGGGATTCTAGAGTAGAATCCTGAGCGGAGCGAGAGATCCAAGAGCCGAGATGGAATTTTTTTTCACGAGTTATGTACTCTACTTTTCACCATTGACTATGAGAAAATAAACAGTACCATATTAACTATTTGAATCAAATTTTATTATACTTACAACCAATCGGTACATAGTAAATTAATAAGAGAACAAAACATATATTTTTTTGGTCTTTTTTCCAAGCGGCCAGCCAATACGTTTGGTAAGATATTTTTTATATTGTGCATTGACGCTGTTCCAAATTTAAAATGCTTTTTTCGGGCATTTTTGTGGAACATAAAATGTAGTGATTGCAAGATTTATAGTTTATAGCTTCTCGGGTGATTATGTTTTAAGATGGCTGTATGGTCACAGATACCTTTGCCATGCCTTTGCCTATCCAAAAAGTTTAAAAAGTTACTTGTTCTCACTCAGTGAGGAAAAGAGCGTTTTATTCACTATTTTTGGTGAACCAATAACCCCTTTTCGAATAGTAATGGTGAAAAAGTTTTATCAATATAGAACCCAAGAAAATGTGTCAAGTTTAAAGTAAATTGCTCTAACACATTTTTTTGTTAAATCAAGAGTTAATATTTACATTAGGAGGATAAGTTATACAATCAAATTATTGACATATTATTAAAAGTATATCGTAAACTGGAGTAAAAGGTAACATGAGTTACCGTGGAATTGCCCGTTGGATAAACGCTCTTATACCGAAGAACACAAGGCTATAAATCCGTTACCTTAATCTGAGGCTTCTCCCACTGCTCGATATTGGACTCCTTAATCTCGAAGTAGACCCGCTCGATGCGCTTCGACCCGCCCATGATCTCTATACGACCCAGGAACGGCTCGAAGTAGTTCAGTACAGAACCCGCCGTCTCCAGGAAACGGGCCAGCCTGGAATGGGAGACTAATTATACTCACTCGTCGAGAGGTTTCGTGTCACGTCTAAGGAGTCTTAGAATTAAAGGTGGTTAGTTTTGTTAGGACGTATGCCGAACAAATAGGCGATATACTGAAAAAGGGAAAAGTAAAAAGTACCCGGAATAAAAGAACTTGTATGACTAGATTGATGGATGTAGAAGAAGCAAACGAAGTATGTCAGGATCGTAGCAGATTGAGGCATGATGACAATTTTTTTTTATTAGTCCGTCAGTTATATTATCAGAAAATATTGGACACGTATTTTTTCAATTAAACAAAAAAATATGAAGATATAGCCCCCTGAAGTTCCGCGTGACGTCACATCTAAGTACAATTTTACTTAGAAGTGACGTGATTTCCCCCACTCCCAAGCTTTGACGCGCTTTATCTCTGTCATTTTTTGTTTGATTGTCAAAAGAAAAAATACGTGTCCAATATTTTTTGATAATCTAAATGACAGACTAATTAGAATAATATTTTTATGTATTTACATAGTTTTGTTTTATTAAATCGGTTGTATTTTACATAAAACTACCTACATAATACAAAGCGAGTGAACCCGCGAGAATACAGCAATCATTTTATGCAAGGCAATTTAAGGGTCGGAGTCCCTAAATCAGGCAAAAACAGGGTTTAGCATTCTCACTTTAGATGATAGACTATATCAAAAATTTTTAAACAAAATAAATACCACTTACTACTCTATAAAATGAAGCACAAGATCATTAAAAAAGATTGCTGTGAAACTTTATAGTGACTTAAAAAAAACGGGAATTTCAAGAAAATCTCTCGAATGGCATAGCCACATTCTCAGTATAGTGATTTAATTAGAAACATAACAATGACAAGAGATATTTCAGAACCATAATAACACATCAAAAAACAGTTAAAAAACAGTTTTCCGATAGGATTAATACATTTTCTGCATTATGTAAAAATGTTGCATAAAATTACAAAATAACTGAGGTTTTGCGAGCACGGAAGTTGATTAGACCGAGATAGACAGTTGAAAAACAAAAGCGTTAGAGCAGGACTTTTTCCAGCTAGCGTCGACCATTAACAGCCAAATTCCGACACTATTTTTTAATTTAAATTGTATTTACAACCGTAATATTATAAATGCGAAAGTTTGTGTGTGTGTGTTGTTACTCTTTCACGCTGAAACGGCTGAACGGATTTGGATGAAATTTAGAATGGATATAGCTTATACCCTAACTTAACAAACAGGCTACTTTTTATCCCGGAAAAAAGCATGTCGTTAAACCGAATAACACGCGGGCGGAGCCGCGGACAATAGCTAGTATTAAATAACTGAATCTTACCTCGGTTCGTTAGGCATATGCTCCGATAGATTAGTAAGCAGTACAGCCAAGTTAAACCCGATTTCCTTGGCCGGCTCGTGGAAACGGTCGCAGAACCCGATGTAGTCAAGTTTGCCGTCGTGGTTCACTTCACAGCACGCCAGGAGGAACTCGATTTCTTCACTGAAAGAGAAATAAACTATCTGTTAGAACGTAAGAGTTCTGTCAATGAAGATATACAAACTGAACAATAAATAAGGTATATTTTTTTGCACGAGAGGAAAATTACAGTTCATGCTAGTGGAAAATGCGCTTTCAACTCCTATGATGCATGAGCTATTTCACATTGCAACATTCAAAAGTTCGCGACAATTCGTTGAATGACAGTTATGTCAGTTTCCCCTTTCGTGCAAAAAAATCCCGGTTATCTAAGGACACGTTCGCACTTGAAGTGAGGTCACAGTTCTAAAATAGTCAATACCCACTAAAGGCAATTTTGGAAGTTCAGATTTATCTAAGTTAAACTGGATCCCAGAAACCCCAAAACAATCCCTGTTCTTTTTTTTTTCAACCAATGGCACAAAGAAATACTCACGGCGTATAACTCTTCTGTTGTTCCATCTTCTCCTTGAAGTCCTTGGGCAGCACCCAGCCGTCATTGTTGGCGTCGATCTCCTGGAAGCTGGCGCTGGAGGTCAGGTCCTTCAGCTTGAGGAACATATCGAAGTACTTCAGGATCAGCTCCACGTTGGACGCGGACTCTACTAGCGTGTCCACCATCTGCTTTCCGATCGTGCCTAGTGGTTGGATAGTGGGGTTTTTAAGTATTCAGTCGTGGAATTTCCTTGTTTATCTGGGTTGTCTATTGTTTTATGTTAAATTTAATTTAATTTATTGTAATTCATGCATGATATATTTCCTGCTAAACTCTGCTTTTAGGGTGAGTTTGTGACCATACGATACATGAATACATAGGTTAGGTTAGGTTAGGTTAAAAAAAAACAAACTATAATTAGATTACTTCTTTGTTGTCCGTCTGTCTATCTGTCGGTCCGTCCATCTGTCTGTCAAGACCCTTTTTCTCTGGCCCCTTTAGTGATATCAAGTTAAAACTAATACCTTCTACAGAAGTATACAGCCTCATAGCGCTGTTGAAAAATCAGGTTTCCGACTTAAAGTTATTTACGTAATCAATTTCATACCTTTTGGATACATGGAGTTTAATAGATCGTTAGTGTCAAGCAGTGGCCTGCATAGAACTGTTTGCTGGAAAAGCAATGGGAAGGTCAAGTTTGACGATAAAAATAAAATGTAAAAAATTCAAAACCATCAAAAAAAATTGTTGTACAATACGATTAAAATCAGTTAACGATTCGGCCTTTCTCGGATATCATCGCCTAAATCCCGAGACGGAAATGACACGAAATACATTACCGCGATATCTTTTAGGTAGCATTCAATTTGAAGTATCATAAACGCAATGTATAGCACCTGCCAAGTTGACATTACTAACCGGTAGACCTAAGAAATTTATTATGCAGAAGCGACGTGAATTTGAACATTCATTATTTACTGAAGCTATACTTGTATACAATATAATATGAAAAAATACATATATAAGTCAATATTTTACTGTTTGATGTAAGTAATAATTAAACACCAAATAAAAAAATTTTAAAACCGACTTTTGTTGATATTTCATAAACTGCTTGACCGATTTTGATAAAATTTGATAGAATCGAATATTTTCACGAATGAAATTAGCGTTCATAAACATAAATGTATCATATACGTCAAACTGTTTTTATTGACACTAAGAAGTCATACTGTCAAAATACCTAGTCAATTATTTTTCTTATTTCAATATAAATATTGTGTTAGTTTTGAGCTACAAAGGAGGTTTTGTTGCTAATCGATATTATTGAATACAATACAAGAACGATTTCTTGTATTGTATTCAATAAGACAACGAGTAATATAATTAAAGGTCATATCTGTAAACTGATAACTCTATGTGAGAGATGAGCGTTTCACGACAATTACCGAGGTTGGCCGAATCATTAACTGATTTTAATCGTACTGTACTCTAGTGCCTACCCTGGCGTCATAGAAATAATGATTTTTCAAAGTGACATTTAATTTTTATGTTTTATTATCAAACTTGACCTTCTTATTGCATTTCCAGCAAAAAAATCTATGCACACCACTGGTGTCAAGAACTAATAACAATTACTGCTTTAAACAGTTTAATCATGTTTATTTTTTTTAAGGCTCATTTTTGTATTTATATTTAACTTAATTTATTACAAACTCTTTCATCTAATTCTTCTTGATTCACCGCACTACGCACTTTTTCAAATATATTTATCTCTTTCGTTGTGCGATGGACCTACTGCGTGTTAGTGGGCCTTAATAGGAAAATGTACATTTCTCTGACCGTTAACAACGTTCCCTTCCAGCATAGACAGCATCATGGTGATCATGTCCTTCTGCAAGTTGAGCAGCTCCTTCAGCAGATCCACTTGCGACGAGTGCTTGGACAGCTTGTCTTGCATGTGAGAGAAGAGGAACAGGAAACCTCCCACCGCGTCCCATAACCTGAAATAGGAGTTTAAGGTTAGACTAGCTATTTTAGACTTCGTGTGCAGTGCGATCTAGCGATTTATCATTGACAGCTCGTTTCCGGTCACCGCTGGGTATAAAATCCATTCGTACGACAGAAATACATTTCTATATTTTAACACTTGGCGATTTATTCATCGCAAGGAGATAAGAAATAAAATTTTTATATCATTGCGGTATAGAAAATCAGAAAAGTAAATCTTGACGCGAGGAGCTCTGAAGCGGGATTCGAACCCGGGACCTCTCGCTTACCGGGCGGTTGCTCTACCAATTAACTAAGCACATGCGTAAATTCGCAGGTCGTGTTGAGAACTGGATAGCTCAGTTGGTAGAGCAATGGGACTATGAGACTATGGGACGTCAAGATTTTATTTTGCGAAATTAGCAAAAAATGTTATCAATCCGTGTTACTGACCACTTACCGAGTCTCTAGTATAAGTTTGGCTATGTAAATAAAAGTCACCTTATATACAACATGAAATTCAAGTCATTTTGTGAACGAAAACTGGTGATAGTACTCGTCCATATGAACAACTTTTACTGTGAAGCCAACCCTGAAATCGTGAAAAAAAAAATCAGCTGTTCCATAGAAAAGTTAAATACTACTACTCGACCCAAATGTATGAAACAGCTGATTTTTTTTCACGATTTTAAGTAACCCACGCCTGTCTTCCAGACGGGTAGGCAGAAAATATTGATTTCTATCTGCTACGATCATGACACACCTTTTTCGCTTCTTCTACACCCTTATATAACATACATAGCCATACAAGCTCTTCTATTCCGGTTACTTTTGACTTTGCCCTTCTTCAGTATGTCACCAATTACGACCTAATTAATATTTATTGACAAATTGTAAACGCTGTCCAATAAATTTAGGTACAAATAATGCCGTAACTAATAGAAAATCACTTGTAAGAGAGGGGAACGCCATGAAAACTGGCCAGACACCAACGTAACATAAAATGATCACTGTCTTTACTTCAATATCTAAAAAAACGTCGTTTTGTTTAGGTACAACCAGATTCATTTTTCTAAAAACGTGTTGAACTGGTATTAGTGAAAAAAAGATAAATACGTTATTTCAGATCCTACTGCCTACCGGTCAGTTGATAAGTAATAAAAGGTCTAAGGTCCCCGTCACGAGAAGCTATAAATTTTGTAAATAAAGAATTAGATTCATTTTTCTAAAAACGTGTTGAACTGGTATTAGTGAAAAAAAGATAAATACGTTATTTCAGATCCTACTGCCTACCGGTCAGTTGATAAGTAATAAAAGGTCTAAGGTCCCCGTCACGAGAAGCTATAAATTTTGTAAATAAAGAATTTATACTAAGTTACGTAGCGACAATTCAATCAACAACAAGTAATCCGAAATTCAATCAACTCAAAGTAACATACGTGTAATAGGAAACTAATGAGCAATTTCACTTGGTCGGATTATATTTTAGCGATATAAAGCGCTGTCGTTTAATGTTTTGAGGTACTGGAACGCGTCTCGTAAACATTTGGGCCGCCATTTTGAAGTAAGTTCACGCGGACGCTGTCAATGCTGTCATTCGAGTTTCGAATGCATCTCCAAATCCAAAGGTTGCGAATCCTCAAATGTGTGTTTACAAAATTTATAGCTTTTCTTGATGGGTCCCCATCAAGCAGGCTAAGTAATAGTGGCCACCACTTGAAGAAATTGTTAAGATTTTTAGTGCTACTACCTAACTATGGTTCTACAATACAAAGTGAAAAAAATTTAAGAGATGATTGATTATCTCTATTAGACGACTTTCCAACAAAAATAAATTTTATCGCGCGAAGTTTTTTTTTCACCTTTCCATAGAAATGAGTCAGCTGATTGAACCACCTTGTACTGGGAAGCGAAAAAATTATTTGACCAAAAAAAGTTTTTTCTTCTACAATGTGGTCAGTTAACGATACATGATCTACCCTAAGATTATTTTCACATAATATTGTAGGACCTTATATATTGAGTGAGAGGCTATAAGAACACTAAAAATTAAAAATTTCTTGAAGTGGCCACTGCTATTAGCTTAACTTGCTAGACCTTTGTGAGACAGCACAAGTAATTTTCTATTCAACATTCTCAGAACACCAGTGTTAGATCTAAATTGAACTTTATTACCAAGATGTAAAGATCGCAAGGTTTACCTGGAATGTGCTAGCGCCTGCTGGTTCTGTGTGCAGGGACCCTGGATGACCTCAGTGAGCGTGTTGAACACCTGCGACGCCACGCCGATGGCCTTGAAGAAGTTCGCTTTGCCGGCCGGGTCGATCAGTTCCTGGGTGTTAGGGGTCATTTATGAGCTTCAAAATACAAAACAATATCATATCCTCACGACATATATCGCCGAAGAAGTGTTTCCGTGAGTGGACTCACTGAAACAGACAAAACTCGTACGCCCTATTTTCACCAACTATTTTTACGTCTAAAAGTGACGAGGCCTTACTTTGGGCATAAAAACGCGTTTTCTAAGGCATACAGGTTCACCTCAAAGTATTTTCCTTTACCGTGAGCAAGTATAAAATACTATGCACATAATTTCCACAAAACTCATCGGTGAATGCTTGATTGGGTAGGATTCCAACCCAAGTCTCATGATTGAGATTCTAGTGTCCTACCAACTGAGCTACTGCTACTGCCTACTTCGATAAGCGGCGTAGAATTGTACCCCTCCCCCACCGCGCCGGTACCTGACAGACACTGTATTTCACACTAATTTCAATACTACTAAAATAAAACAATGTCAAACTTAGATCAACTGCCACGCTCGCAAACCTCAGTTATTTTGACTTTTACGTAGTGCAGAAAATCTATAAATCGTATTGGAAAACTGTTTTATTTATCATGTTTTTTGATATGTCACTACGGTTCTGAAATATGTTTTGTCATTGTTGTGTTTCTAATTAAATCACAATACTGAGAACGCGGCAATTGCATCCGAGAGTTATTTTTTTAAATTCCTGTTTTTTTTTTTCTGAAGTCGCTATACAACTTAACAGCATTTGTTTTCTTGTACTTCATTTTGTAGATAGCAAGTGGTATTTATTTTGTTTAGAAATTTTAATATAGTCTATCATTTGAAGTGAGAATGCCAAACCTTGTTTTTGCCTGATTTAGGGACTCCGACCCTTAAATTAGCAGGGGGATGAGGGTGTCGCTTCTTTACGTAGTAATGGTTTATATTATTATTAGAGTGCATTACAAACTAGAAAAGATAAATTAGAAACAATCTGGTCCTAAGAACAAGGCGTGAAATCACATAACGCCCTCGTGAGCGTTCAGTATGTGCATTACAAGCTGGTTGGATCAAATAGTTACAAAAATATTCGGTGGACAAGTAGGGTGGAAAAATTCAACGGTCTAGGTAAGTACCTCGGTGGCGCAGTCGGTAGCGCGCTTGTCTTGATAACACGAGGTCGCAGGTTTGAATCCTGGCCCGAGGAATTTTTTCAAATTCTTGTCTTTACATTTGTATCTAATTTATCTTTTCTAGTTTGTAATGCACTCTAATAATAATATTTAGAGTATTACAAAGCGATGGCTTTCGTAATAAAAACATTATAATGGTGTATATTCTTTAACATAGCTGAGAGCTCACCTTGCTCGAGTAATGCCAGTAGAAGTCCATGATGGACTCCTGCAGTCGCAGCAGATAGTCGACGGTGCAGATGACCACGTTCACAGTTGTCGTGTTACCAGCTTGTGTACGCAGGTAGTTCTGCCATTCTGTCGGAGCAAATATTACATTTATTGGGATAGAATGAAATGAATTCTAAGTGCTTATCCCACTAGGTACGTGCTAAACAGCAGATGGATTTACAAACAAAGTTCTAGCTATGACTTTTAGTTTTTTGAACAAATGCTAAAAATGTTGACATCCAACTGCTTTTTACACTCGTATGTATTCGTAGAGTAAAACGAACATGCCAACACATTTTCATGTCTCTTTTTGCAGTAAGGAAATTGTTACTGATTTCAAACGTGTATTTTTTCATAAAATTCTTCTCTTAGCCGGATTGTAGGTGGTAGAGCTGATGCCGAGCTCGACTGTGGAGGTAACACCATCTTACTCGCAGATCCTCCCGAAGTTATTCGGGGGAGAGTAAGAGAACAGCTCTCAGGCAAAACCAGGTGGCCCACCATTGCCTGGGACCGATGGATGGCGGTATATCCATCCCTAATTGCCAGGCCTTAAAACAGACTTGTGACGGGCAGCGGCGTCACTGGTACAAGGGTTTCGGCACCGCGCTCACCAACCCGCCCGCCCAGCGTGTGTGAGTATGGGAATTTCTTCCAGGGGGACCGCCAAGAGTGGCGTAATCCTGGAAAGGCCTATGTCCAGCAGTGGACGAAACAGGCTGATGGATGGATGGAGCCGGATATAATTTTGTCAGTTAGATGTCAATAAAATGAGATTTTTTAAACTGAGACCCAAAAATTGAAGAACACTTTTTTATTAAATAAGTATTTAATATTGAACCTATAGCTATCGAAATTCATCGGCCACTTGTCTTAGGAGATATTGGGTCTCATACAAACAATCATACAGGTAAAACGCATATTTTCATAGAGTGTTTAAATAACCTCTTTTATCAGCTGGATTCGGTTGAAATTAGCTAATGAAATTTGTATTTAATTTATACATATTTTCTTAATTGTTCTGTACATTTGTGTGGCTTGTTTCAAAAACTTTAAAATAAATTTATTAGTAACCTCAATACCATGGTACCAACTGTGCTTTCTTGTGTTTGTTAGAACGGTGGTTTAAAAAATAAGTATATAATTTTATAGTTCCTCAGTATTTCCAAATGGGATGCCCTCATTTTTCGTCGCGTAAAACATTCTCGCACATATATTACCATCACTACAAATGTAAACACCGAGTCTAGACAAGAGTATATTGAAACTTGTCTCTTTCATTTCCAATCATTAAACTATTCCGTTATAATAGCGCAAAACGGAACACGACGTAGCTCTCTTACCAAAGTTGTGTCCTTCACAAGTGAGCTGTATGAAACGGAACAGAGCGCAAGTGAACTCTGCGTCATGCATGTTTTTCTCTCCGGCCGCTCCTTCCAACCCCACGCCGAGACCTGGACACAAACAGAACATTGCAGGAATATGACGTCACGATATACTCGCTAGATTTTTCTAGTTGCTGAAAATCTTCAATGCAAACTCGAAAATCCTTTTAGGGTATGAAAGTATACAAGATTCTGATGTCATTACGAGAAAAAAAATATACCTTGAATTTTCACCAAAAGTTCCATCATTTTCCTAAGTTATGGCTACGCATTCTTATCAACAAAATTTCCCCCGCGACCCGCACCCCTCATCCGTGACCGCCGCCGCCGCCGCCGCAGGTGTATGCAGTGGCCGCCTGTTGCCAAATCGTGCAGCGCCTCGTGAACCCACTTCGATGAGGGAAGAAGCATTAACAAGCCTAATGGGTCAATATTTACACTCACATCTCTAATTATTCTGAATTTATAATTTTATCTTTTATTTTTGTGTATTTGCCTGCAACAGGTTAATCTGAAAATCAGCGCTGTAACACTTAACGTACAGTAAATGCTGAGATTGATCCATTTTGCAAACAAAATAATAGTGAGGACGGTTAAGTTATTATTTTAGTTAGTTTTAATTTTTGATTTGTGCCAAATAAATAAATTTCTATTTCTAATTCCGATTAATTTCAACACTATTTTGCATCAATTCTTTCGAAATTTGTCCTTCAGTTCCCAAGAGTCAAATCTATATACATTTACCGTACAATAATCTACCTGATTTTTTTACGCTCAGACCAAATGGCTGGGCTAAGGAACATGAGCTGTAAGTTCCTTGTTTGGCGTAGAGACATTCGCTAAGAACGGCTATTAGGAAATTCCGCTAGTGCTTAAATAAAGAAAGGTAAGTATTCTCACCCTCAGCCTTGGTGTTTCTCTCAAAGGCGTCCAAGTCCAGCACGGAGCAAGAGTTCATCAGGCCAGCGATGGAGGTGAAGAAGCCGACATCCTTCTTGTCTTTCAAGTGGTTCAACATACCCTGAATCATTGCCAAAGGTTACCATAAAGCTCGGCCTAGTTTTTTTTACAGTAAGCTTACAAATCAGCACGTTATACCGGGTTTATGAATGATGTGCTCAGAAAATTAAACCACATGCTCTTTTGATTATACTGAACCACTTCCATTGAAAAACTTTTGAAACAACGCGAATAACAAAATTCAATTCACTTCCCGCGAAAAAAAAAACGAATTTGCAAAAGTCATAAAAAAGTAAATCTGTATGATCAATAGATCAATTAAGTGGTGATATGTGGTCATTCGTACAACCTGTATATCCCCGAGGGATGTCAAAGGTGTTTTTATAATTGGACTGTCACTGGTACAGTCAATCCTCGTACACCCTCTTTTCAGGGACGACTGTTACGTCCCTACTTGATATGCTAGAACTTTAACGCCCTACTAGGACACAAATACAATATGCTTCTTAGAGCATGATGCTGGGGCCTTCATATCTCACTTATATCGTTATCGATTTCAAATGGCTAGAAATGATGATGTGTGACGTCATTTCTAGCCAATCACGAAACCTTTGAAAGCGATAGATGTTGAAGAGATAATAAGGCCCCTAGTTTACCTCACAATCATTGAATCCAACATTTTCAGCACATTAAATGCAGTCGTAGTAAGTCCCTTAACCTAAAAGAATAAGGTACAAAATGGAATGTCTCACCATCTGTATATCAATGTTGCCTCCTCTCAGAATGGATATTCCGAGTTGCAATGTCTTCATGACCATGTCACTGGGAACACCCTTGGACGCGGATATGTGCAGAAGGACCATCTCGGCCACGCCCCTGTCGGCTAGACGCGCTTGGTGGAACAGAAGTTTCTGTTTTTCCATTTCTTGTTCCTGGAAATATTAATTTAATTATATAAATTATTGGTTAGGTGGTAGAGCTAGTGCCGGGCTCGACTGTGGAGGTACCACCATCTTACTCGTAAATCCTCCCGAAGTTATTCGGGGGAGAGTGAGAGGACAGCTCTCAGGCAAAAAAACCAGGCGGCCCACCATTGCCTGGGACCGATGGATGGCGGTATATCCATCCCCAATTGCCGGGACTTATATAAATCAGACTGGTGACGGGCAGCGGCGTCACTGGTGCAGGGGTTTTCGGCACCGCGCTCACCAACCCGCCAGCCCAGCGTGTGTGAGTATGGGCATTTCTTCCAGGAGGACCGCCAAGAGTGGCGAAATCCTGGAAAGGCCTATGTCCAGCAGTGGACGAAACAGGCTGATGGATGGATATAAATTATTTAAGAAAGAGTACGGTCTACAAAAATAAAATATCATGTGTTTTATTTGGTGATAAATAAAGTTTTCTGTTTACTGTTTCTATATTATTATATGAATGATGAAAATATAAAATATTATATTTTGGTAGCAGATGTATGCTTTACAATATTTTTTCCGAATGAATCGGTATCTGTCACTTCCTGTATTGTCTATGTTCGATTTTCCTTCTTGTCTCTGAAAGTCAACAACCAAGTAGAGTCTTTTTTGCTTGTATTACTCATAATAAAAATCAAGTTGAACCAAATGTTTTGGCCGTCAATTAGCTGTTCTTTTAATGTAATAAAAGTTACCGGTTTCATCGCTTTATCGACATCTTCAGGCGAGAACAATAAGGAAAAACATTAAATACAATTATATGCGTTAATTATAAAATTACATGTTCGAAGATTACAAAGAAGAAAAAAAAACTATTATTTACTAGTGGAACAACGTACAAGTAGTTTCAATATTTTTCTATTATTGTAAAAATGTTCCATCAAGAAGTGACACAAATTTATCTTAATTGATGATGTTATCATTTCCATGCCTGGAGTCCGCGTCCACTTTTCGCACCAATTCCACTCAGTTCACATCTTAACAGACAATACAATATAATATATTATATTGATTTCCTTCTTGTTTAGGATATCATTGGAATTACAGCGAGATGAGATTATAAATGTGTATAAAACGGGTAATCTGACTTCAAAATCGGTGTATTTAAATTTAAAGGCCTCTTATTCCTGACATTGAGCTTCTCACTTTGCGTCAAGTAGAACCGAACTTTATGACGTTTTCTTGCTGTTCAAAATAGCGCGCTCTGCGCGTGCAAAACCAAAACATCGACGCTCTCAAAAATCACGTTTTTCACTCAAAAAACGTTTTTACGGAGTAATAAAAAAAATAACTGTCAAAATACTTGGTAACAAACGTTTTCTTCAATTATCTCCAATTTTCATATCATTTGGTTATGTACATTTTAATATGTAAATTCTGTACAAAACGAAAACATCTGAAAAAATCGACTAAGTTTCTGTTTTTTTTTTCGATCAAGCATAGTGTAATGTATCGCGAAATGAACCGTAAAAAAATCTGCAGAGAGGATTTATCTAAAACATATATTTTCTCAGACATGAAATGAATTTGGATTGAGACAAAATCGGGCTAAGCAGGATGCAAACAGGTTTCAATGAGATTATAACTCAACATCATCAGCTCTAGCTGGAGGATAGGTGCGCGCGACGCACAGACGAGAAGTTTCAGTGAGTGAATTTATCTGTTTATGTAACATTTAAACGAAAATTCTTTGTTGTACCTAATTTCAAAACTATAAAAAAATTTAATAATACCTTTTTCACCCTTTGGTTACGGAACCCTAAAAATACATACCATAAACATATCCACAGTTAACTGCATGCAAATAGACAAGAAAACATCATTACATACATGATCGCTTAAATCTGGCTTTTGGCTGTGATTGAAAATCAGTGTAGTTGTATACTGAGACAAGATCTTTACTGCGATTTTCACATAATTTAAACAACAAAGTCCATTATCCAACGTACGTGTATGCTAGCTCCCCCTTCCTCCTCCCCTTCGGGTTCACCTCCACCCCCCTCCTCCTCCTCGTCGCCCCCCTCCTCCTCCTCCTCGCCGCAGGACTTGGCGATGATGTGTGCGTATGACATGTAGAGGGGGTCTTCCTGTGAACAGAGAGTCGTTGTCATGGTAACAGAGTAAAAAATTAGATCAGTTTACGGTGGCAAATTGAACGCTGAAAAAATTATAACATACAATATTTCGTGATGTAAAAACTAAACTTGAGGATTTTCAAATTTTAAATATTATAGATCTGAAATAGTCTAAGAGCTAGCGACGAAATCGGTCATGTGGCTTCAGCTGTATTGAAACTCCGTTAGCTACTTCCCTGAACAACCTTTTCCCATAATCTCCGTGCTGGCAGGCCACGGGCGGTGGGTGCGGGTGTAGTGAGGTGGGGAAAAAAAGAAAAAAAATGTGGGCTCAGCGGCTTTAATTTTATTTTCAAGCAGTTGCTCTGTACTCACTGTGCACCCAAAAAAATTTTTAATTCGATCGGGTGGTGGGAAGATGTTGCCAGCGTTAATTAAAAGTACCAACATAATAATAATTTTCATGTGGGCTCAGCTGTATTGGCTTTTTTTCTAATGCGAGATTAATTAATATGTGAGCCCCAAAAAAATAGCCATGCAAAAATGTCGGTGGGAAGGTATCGAAAAAAATTGAGGAAATCGTTGGATTTCGTTCGAAAATGAGCTGTCTGTCTGTTAGCCGAACAAAATCGACGCGCCGTGAGCGCGCTGACGCGTTTGCCGGCTGACATCCCCTCCACGTCCGCTTTTGCATACTCCTCAGCTCATTTTTGAACTAAATCCAACGATTTCAACAATTTTTTTCGATACCTTCCCACCGATATTTTTGCATGGCTATTTTTTTGGGGCTCTCATATTAATTAATCTCGCGTCAGAAAAAAAGCCAATACAGCTGAGCCCACATGAAAATTGTTATTATTTCGGTACTTTTAATTAACGCTGGCAACCTCTTCCCACCACCCAATCGATTTAAAAATTTTTTTGGGTGCACAAGGACTACAGAGCAACTGTTTGAAAAAAAAATTAAAGCCGCGGAGCCCACATTTTTTTCTTTTTTTTCCCCACCCCACTACACCCACACCCACCGCCCGCGGCCTGCCAGCACCGAGATTATGGGAAAAGGTTGTTCAAGGAAGTAGCTAACGGAGTTTCAATACAGCTGAAGCTACATGACGACCGATTTGGTCGCTAGCTCTCCGTCCAAAATGTCTTGAATATGCACTTTAATATATTTATTTAAAAATAGGTATCATACTACTGAATAACGCGTAATCGACAACATTGCAAATAAATGATGGGTGCAAAACTAAAAACCATTTCGAGATATGGGCCTTCTGTCCATCATATTTTTTTTTCACAATTAAATTGTGATTAAAAGAAGATATACGTGGGACGCACTATAAGTTTCCGGAATGAATATGAAAAAATACTATTAAAGGTACAAAATTAATTTATTGTTTTTCAAAATAATCTCCCTTGGCGTCTATGCACTTTTTCATTCGATCAAACCAGTTTTGAAAACTTTTGTGCCACTCCCCTGTGGTGACCTCTGAAACGTGTTTTTCATACTCCTCGACAGCCTCTTCTGGTGATGAAAATCGTTGACCGCGTAATTGGTTCTTAATTTTTGGGAACAGAAAAAAGTCACAAGGTGCCAGGTCGGGACTGTATGCAGGATGACTCATGAGTTCTACATTTTTCGTCTTCCAAAAGTCGTTTGTCTGTCTGGCCGTGTGAGAACTAGCATTGTCGTGGTGCAGGATGATACGGCGTTTACGGTTATTTTTACGGAGTTCGTCAATAACTTCCGGCAAACAAATGGTCGTGTACCAGTCACTATTCACGGTACGACGATTCTCTAAAGCAACAGTAGCCACGTGTCCAGTTTTATTAAAAAAAGAAGCAATCATCCGCTTAGATGCACTTTTCACGCGCGCCACTTTGGTTGGTTTCGGCTCATCTTGAAAGACCCATACGCTCGATTGCTGCTTTGTTTTGGGATCGTAGCAATAAATCCATGTTTCGTCACCTGTTACTATGTCCCACACCAAATTTGACGCACCTTCGTTGAATCTGGTAAGCATGGCACTGCACCAAGTGACGCGGTCCGTTTTTTGAGCCTCGGTCAAGTTGTGTGGGATCCACCGCGAGCACAGCTTTCTCACACCCAAATGTTTGTGTAGGATTGATTGTATTTGACTCATGCCTATTTCTAAAGATGCGCGAATTTCATGGTAGGTCACATGCCTGTCTGTTTCAATCATACGGCGCACAGCATCGATGTTTTTGTTGGTCACAGCGGTGGACGGCCGACCATCGCGAGATTCGTCACTGAGATTGATACGACCACGCTTGAATTCTGCAAACCAGCTATAAACAGTCGTCTTGCATGGTGCTTCATTGCCAAAAGCTGTTTCAAGCCGAGCGATGCTCTGTTGAGCTGTCAAATTACACTTAAAATCGTAGAAAATCATACTACGAAAATTTTCCCGAGTTAAGTCCATGTTGATGCAGACACACAATTTTTTTAATGGCGCCACAAGGTAAAAACAAAAGACAGTCAGATGAGACAAACTGCATTCTACAGCCAAAGAGTTCTATTTTCAAATGTTGCAATAAATTTTTAAATATTGTTTATGTAAGTGGCCAGTTCCGGAAACTTTTAGTGTTACCTATGTATTTTCAAAAAACTAAAAATATGGTAAACACAGGATTTTAAAAACAATTTTCCTTGAATTTCAGTTCAATTTGTTTAAAAAAAAATCAACTGTCATCTCATGTGACAGTGGACATAAACATGCCAAGCTTTTTTTTTAATAGCGATTGGCAATGAACATCACCTTTTGAAATCCTCAGATGCGACTTACGTCCTTTCAGAATGAGTGAATAAGAAAACCTTAAATTATGCAGGCTTTCAATATAGATATTAAAAACAAATGGTTAACTAAAACGAAATGTGGTCGATTGTAAACAAAAAATAATTGACAAGGAAAAGCTTTTGAAATATATGGGGTTAGATTTTCAAGTAGGCGAAGTAATACAGTGTGTTTTTTTTAAATCAGCTAGCCTCATTGCTTAGGGAAATAAATTTTTCAAAAATCTAATGTTGCAGTTTTGGTTTTCATCAAAATCAGCCCCGAGACTTCTTTGAGCATTTGTCGCTATTCCCTATAGTTTCGGATTTGGCAGAATAAAGCGGTGGCAGGACTTCTCATAAGTCTGGCGTGCCTTACTTGACATCAAAAGAAAAACAATCATTAATCAGCTTTTTTGTGCTATTAGCTCGCTCCCTTCCCATAAATATCCACACTTGATGACTTTCCCAAGCTGATTATGATGTACTAGTGCTGCTCGCGTGGATCCCGTTTCTCTGAATTCTATTGGAAATTTTCGAGAATCCATTCTTAGTGGATGTCTACATCATACAACTCTAGCTTTATTGAAAACAAGCTATAAATCAGAATCATTAAAACTTTTTTTTTGTTTTCCCAATTTCGAATGAATGGCCAACCTACGCGACGCCACATGTGACTGACAATGGACCGTAGATATTTCCTCGGTAAATAATGCACATAGGCTATGACATGGATTTCGTAGAGCGTCGTCTCTGTCACCGGAGTATTAGTGCTTCTTTTGACGGTCGATATCTTAAAGTAATTAAACATGTATTTTTTCATTTCGAATGTAGAATATTTTACTTTGTTATTTATAGCTCAGGGGGTTTATTTTCAACCTGTATAGACTAACCTGTAAAGCGCCGGACCGCTCGGTCATGGCTCCTCGACAGAAGGTGGTGACCAGCTGAGTGAGAGGGTCAGGCTTGCCTTCTTCCTCCACCACGTCGCTCTTCTTACGTTCAGCGTCTTCGAACGATTGCTGTGGAAAGGTTATGTGCCGGTAAATGGTATAAAACTGATTTTTAGTTAAAGATACCAAGCGTTTTGCCCGTAGGTCCACATATACATTCGTTTACAGCATTCGAAAAGTTGCGTCACATATTTACGTGGTCAATACCGCAGTGCTTAAAGGCCAAGATGTATAATTAGTGCATCCTTCTTGTGACGACGTATGGCGCTGAGACGTGGAATCTTTCAAAGGGCTTGATCCATCGATTTAAGCTCAGCGAGCCATGAAGCGGGCTATGCTTGGGGTATCTCTGATCGATAGAATCCGAAATGAGGAGATCCGTCAGACATAGCCCGCAGAATCAGTAAGTTGAAGTGGCAGTGGGCAGGCCATATTTGTCGCCAACATGATGGCCGTTGGGGCCGAAAGGCGTTATAATGGAGACCCCGTACAGCAAAGCGTAGCGTAGGCCAACCTCGTGCCCACTACACCGATGACCTGAAAGACGTTACAGGTGGCGGTTGGATGAGGAGGACGGAGGACCGCCAAGAGTGGAAAAATATTGGATAGGCTTATGTCAAGCAGTGGACGAACACAGGCTGATGGATGGACAAGTCAAGCTCCCTATTTTGAAACGGTTTTAACGGCAATGACACCGCAATTAGTACTGCCATAGACTAATATTTCGTCTATGGTACTGCCGATAGTCAGTCTTGCTGGCGTTTGTTCTGTACTGACGATGTAATTCTATGTAGGTACATATTCACGTTGCTGTTGCAATATGTTATTATTTATGGTTAATTTATTGAATAAATGTCGCGAATTAAATAGCTACAACTTATTTACTGACCACTATTTTTTCTCTTAGCTTTTTCTTGTTGCAGCACAATAATACATAAGTACTTTAATACCTTTCCTAAGAAACCTCTTCGATAACACTGAAAACCACATCAAAATAGTGCATCAATACACATTACGTACACTTATTAACAAATCTTAATTCTGTCACCTATAGTCGACTAGCCATAAAGAGATTTATCAATTAATAGAGAACGACAAAAAACTAAGAAGATAAATTTTGCACGTGTAAGTTAGTTAAAGATAAGACAGATTAACTGACACTTCTTTTACACCCTGACCCCCTCTAAAATGACCTAGTAAATTAAAAATGGAATCATTATAGACTTACCGTAAGATCTTCTATCATAACTTCCTGTCCAATGTTTTCTTCTTCTAGCCACAATTCGTAGTACGTTCTAGCGAAGATGTTGCACGCTCGATGTCTAGAAACGGACAGATTGCATCAGTTTTTACATTTATAATTGGTTTAACAAATAGTTTTCTTGTATTCTGTACAAAAATACATGCAAAATTTATTCTGGTTTCATAAGAAAGTAACAACAGGTTGAGTAGAAGCACTAAAAAGGTTAGCAAAACATGCGGTTTTACTGGCTACCAGGTAATTGTCCATGAGGATTTTTTGTGAAACTGTTTATTTATTTATTTAACACACACACGAAATACATTACAGACACAAATCCAATGCGTATAACATGGTAGACAAATTATTAACAAATTTATTTAACCTGAGAAAAAAAAAATATATACAGATATATTAGCTAAAAATGCACATGTACACTTAAAATATACTAAAAAGTAGACAATCACTCCTCTAAGTACTTCACCACACGTGTGTGGATGTGGACTAGATGTGTACTTAGTTGTCAAGCAACCAACAATTATTTGATACAGGCGGTTTTTAGGTGCCAGTAATTTCAGGAATCTTTTTTACTTATCATACTGAACAAATAAGGCTATAGTACTAAGGTGTAGTATGCAATATTATGTCCGATCCATTCGTCGCTAGTACAGCTAAGTGTTTTTTTTTTCAAATCAGAAACTGGACTCTATTTACTATATAAAGTTGTTAACTATGATCATGAGAGTGTGCTTTAATTATATGATAGCACTATTTACAACTTCTCTTTCATCGGATGGCCTGGTTTTTCTATTTGTTGTTTCAGAACGTACCGACTTAGTTTATAAAGATGAGTAGACCTCAAGCATGCAACGGCAGCTCGCTTTCTTGCCGCGCAAAGAACTCTTTTCCAATTGTCAGACCTCTGTTTAGGCTTAGAAGCCTACTCCAAGCAGCATGCGAGAGATAAAAAAGTTAAAACATACAAGCAATGTTCCCCTACTTTGGTAGAGACAAATCGTATACTCAAAGAAAGGCAACACACATCAAAGGCACACTTCCAAAGACCTCTAGGTCTACCTTTTTTATATACACTTATTCTGGTTTTCTACCAGTGCTGTGCGAGGAAACAGAACGGTGGGCTAGGAAAAAATCCCATCAAAATTAACATTTTTCTATTCTTCACAGCTAAAAGCCAATTAGAAAGCCAGCATTACACTTAGCCTCACTTGATGAAAACGTCTATGAGACTTAGGATATAGCGCCCAGAAAGTAAAAGCAGGCAAGGCGTAATCAAATTATACAAAATACTATTTAATATTATATACTTAAATACTATAAGTCGATAACGGAAGACAGACTGATACTACGCCTGCAATCATTTTCCGGTAAATTTGTTCGCACACTTCAAATACCTACTATTCTTTTCAGATGCTATTAGGATAGGACCTTGTCATACCTGATGCCTGTGTGTAGCACACTATGTGCATCTTATTCACTCATGCACTTTCGTCAACATTGTTAACGCCCACAGGCATCAGGTATGACAAGGTCCCACCCTAATAGCATCTGGAACAGATTGTATGTTTAAGTATTTTATATGTCGTTTGGAACTTAACTTTTGCTGGGACGTCACTTTTTAAACTCCTCAATCTCTTTGAATGTCAAAAATCGCTAGATGGCTTGATTCTGACAGGAACCTCCGCGGGTTCCAATGTCAACCATAAGTGGTTAAGTGCATTAAAAAAGGAACCCGCGCGAGTTCCAATTATGTTAGCGGTTGATTAAATGGTTAGTTCATACAAGAAATCTCGCAAATTAGTACTAAGCACACACTCAAACTATTAGATCTCAAATTAACCTTGGCAGAGAATGTATGGGAGTGTGTCGGAAACACGCAATGACTGCGCGCTTTCTTTGTATCGAAACCACGGATCGGTAGACGTTTTTGCTCATTTGTTGCGGATGGTCGATCTAGATTTCACGTAAAAAAATTAAAAAATATACATAAATAATGTATATAAAGATAATAAACATATTAATATAATAAGATGAATACACATATACCCGGCTGTCAGAGCTGTACCGAGTATCAACAGCAAAGTCAGAATGTTACACCCACGTTTCACAGACGACATTTTCTCCCTAACTTATTTGAGTTCAAAATAATTGTTCCAACATGTTCTTTTACAATCGTTTTCAATTTCAATAAAAGGTAAGTTTGATTTATCCTGTCTGCGGTGGTAATGGGGTTGGGGAACTAATAATTACAGTACCCAGCAGCAGTGGCGGCTGGTGCCTCAGAGAACCGGTGGTGCACTGCATGGTTTTATTAAAAAGATCAAATAAAATGCCGCAATTTAAGGAAACAAATTTTATTTATATTCCGTCCAAATCGCTTATCCGCCGAAAATAACACAAGGAAAGCAAAAAAAATGCATTTAGTCTCTCACATCCACATAACCATTTCTTTTTAACATACATTTCACTTTTGAACGTTCTCGTGAACGATTTATTTTTTGTTTTGCATTCCTGTTTTATATTATGAATAGACCGAGTTTTCATAAGTCCTGTTGGTTTTAATAAAGTCAATATTGTAATTAACACTCATTATTATCACTCTTTCTAATCTTTAGTTTACTTTTTTACATAATTATAGTAATTAAATACAATTACTCCTCCGCAAGCGCGCGCAAAAAGTGACAAACTGACGACAAAAGCATCGTGCGTAGGTCAAGGCCTCGGGGTAACGCGAGTGAACTACTCGTTTCGCTTCGTATTCTTTCGGCAATTTCCGGTCGCGTGCGGCGCACGAATCTAACCTAAAACTGCCATACATTTTGTACTACGCATCTTCTGTCTCACGCGCCGGGAAGTTGTATGAGCTCGCTGCGTGCGCTTTCCCGAGCGCACGGGGTACGTACGGGGCCGATTTTGTTCAAGTAAAAATAAGATTTATTTCCTTTGCAGTAGAAATCTATACATTTTTATTTACCTCGTAATAACAAAACATGTATATATATGTACTATAATCAGATATTTAGTTTCCGTATAGGGCAGTATGGATGGATGGGTAATGATAGGTATAGGACATTATTGTGTAAGTTTAATTTAAATGGTAGTGCGGCGCACGGGCGCACTTAAGGTGCAGCCGCCACTGCCCAGCAGTAAATATTGCACATCGAGCTTTAGAAAGAGATTTGGCTTCATAGAGCGTCATCTCTGTCACTCAATAGATAGCAACTTCGTGCGACAGAGATGACGCTTTATAAAGCCAAATCTCTTTCTAAAGCTAGATGTGTAGTATTTACCACCGGGTATTGAACAGATCTGATATAGATATAATGCGTATAGAAATCTTCGTCAGTTTTCGTAAGCCGAATTATAAATTTGGACGTAGTTTAGCAAAAACGTTCCAAGCCACGAGAAGCTACTTTTGAGATATTGTCTTTTGAAATATATTTCATAATTATATTTCATTCTATGATTTGGGTTGGAATACTATAGGTATATCTTAACACACATAACCGATAGCTTGGAATGTTTTTGATATATGAAAATTTGGCACCGGCTGATCGTTTTTGTATACATAACTCATTTTTGACCGCCTTGTGGATTTTATTTTATTTTTATTTTATTTTATTTTATTTCAAGGTATATACAACAGATTACAGCCGAAAATTGCTTATAATAACGTAATAACTGTTTGAACAAGGCTGCTTTCCAAAACGTATACACACAACATGCACAATTAAAAACTAAAATTAAACATTCATTAAGTACTTAACTATTATACAAACAAAATATAAAATTACAAAATTTAAATTGAACGAAAAATAAAAATTTTAATAACCTTTTTCATAAAGTGAGCACAATGTTTTTTTAAATAAACTATAGTTGTTTGAAAAAATATCAAAGTTATCGCTATGTCTTTTTAGCGCGTCATACGATCTGCACATTCTTGCTAATGGTGTATTATAAGTAATGTTGCTCTTAAAAGTGTGAAGCCCAAAAATGCGCGGGGCACGCTCTCTAATTTTTGCGTTAAAATTTATCATGTTTAAGAGTTTAGGACAATCTATGTGAGAGTTGATGATCTTGAAAAGGTAAATCAATTCACTGATGTTCCTCCTAGTCGATAGGTGCTGTAATTCGAAATATTTAGTTCTTGATTCATATGTTGGTAGCTGACGTTTTAAACCGTATCGACGACATATAATACTCATACAACGCCTTTGTATGGCTTCTATATTATGAATATGAACTTTATAAAATGGTGTCCAAACGATAGAACAATACTCGGCAAGGGGTCTTATAATTGATAGATACAAACTTAAAAGACTTTTGGGGCTTTTAAAGTTTTTGGTAATTCGTGTAAGAAACCCTATTAACTTGAAACATTTCGCAGTTAAGTAATCATAGTGCTGTTTAAAAGATAGTTTCCCATCGAACAATATGCCTAGATCCTTCGCTAATGATTTTCGTTCTAAGCAAGTGTTATTAATTTTATAATTATAAACATATTTCGGCGACTTGGTAGCAAAAGAAATTGCAAAACACTTACTAATATTTAAATACATTTTATTTATAGAGCACCATTCATAAACAGCTTGAATATCTTGTTGTAGGGCCAAGCAATCAGAAGCATCATGAATGGCTCGGAAAATCTTGAGATCGTCCGCATATAATAGGCAATCGCCCCCAATGCACTGTACAAGATCATTTATAAAGATTATAAAAAGCAGCGGACCTAAATGTGACCCTTGGGGAACACCTGATGTAACAAAAGCGGGAGAAGACTGATAACCTTTAACAGCTACCAATTGGTTACGATGTGTTAAGTAAGATTCTAACCAACGAAGTAGACTACCATGAATACCATAGTGAGATAGCTTTGAACATAGTATGCTGTGATTAACCTTGTCGAAGGCTTTCGAAAAGTCTGTGTATATGGCATCTACTTGCAGTCGTTTACAAAAAGATTCATTAATAAAACTTTTAAAAACTAGCAAGTTAGTGGCTGTGGATCTACCCTTGACAAAGCCGTGCTGCTGTTCAATAATTTGGATTGGAACGTTTTTGCTAAAAAATAATTATTATTGTAAAAGGGCATAGCGTCTTTGGTTGTTATACATCTGATCCGTTTATCATCTATGTGTACTACCAATGTTAGCTTATATACGAACATTTTTTGATTTTGCCGCCTTTTTCAGTCTCTTCTTTCGATAGCTAGACTTTACTTTTAATTAATTACTCAGTTATGTATTCTTTCAGTCTGCTAGCAACGGGGGTGGTAAGAGGCGCACAGGGCACATTCTTAGCCGCTCCTTGTCACCCCTCATACCCCGGGCGTAGCGCGTAATAACTTACAACAAATTTGATGTATTTTAACAGGTTCCTATAGTAAGACACAACTTAGAAGTCAAATCGGTCAAATTCGCAAAACTCTTGAACTGGGTGTGATTATTTTAAAACTTATTCCTTTTATATAATAGTACATCATTCACACGAGTTGGGAATCGCACTTTCTCCCGAGTGATACATAGTGCTTTATACTACACCTGCGAGGAAAAGAAAAGACAAAATCACCCATTCTTCTATATCACTACTAGACGACATTTTGAGTTACTTTTAATAAAGATACAACCAAAGAAACAGATTGATGACTCGCGTTCGATTTGCTGTTTTTAATTTATTTTTTAATTATGTACATAAATAACAAATGGACAGTATTATTTTGCAAATTTAGACATAAAAACTTTTTGACTTTCACTTTTTTCATTTTTTTATGATCATAAAAAGCAAATGGCCAGTATTATTTTGCAAACTAAGACATAAAAACTTTTTGTCTTTTGGCATTATTGTTCAAGCTATAGTATGTTCGATTTATCATGATATGGGTGACAGATCGTAATTTTCCGTTTCACCTATACTACTCACACCATACTACATACACCCAGGTGCAAAAGAAAATATTAGGTTTTAGAAATAATGTATATCATCATTGCAAAAATACAATAAATTATTTATCTATAAATCGAAACAATAACCACAATGTATTCGTTAAATTTAACAAAAAAAGATTCATAAAAGAATAATATCTTTTTGATACATGATGCGTGGATCGGAACGCTAACCCATAGGTACGGACACTACATAATCGAAAATACATCGATGAATCGGTGCGGCCATCATATAGGATCGCGTCGGTATGAGTGCATCTTGTATGCGGTTTGTGTTTTCGTTGCGGTTGGTTTACGTGCTATTTGTTTTGACGTTTGTTACAGTTTTGTTGATTTTTGTTTTGTTTTTGTTGTTTGTTTTTGGTAAAAAGCCAAGAAAAACAAAAAATAATCTTTGATCTCTCAAGCTCGGGAGTTATTGGTTCGTTTAATTTAATTAATTTAGAAATTAACAAAAAGTAGTTTGGATAATAAAAGATCAATCAAATAAAAAATCGATTTGACAGCCCTTGTTAACGTTTTCGATACTTAAAAAAATCGATTCTATTTCGTTAGGGCACATAACTATAACTGCCAACTTTGAACTGCCACCCATATCATGATAAATCGAACATACTATAGTTATGTACCAAGAACTTTATACCCCTTATAATGTAACATTTATGGCTGTCGTACGGATGTTGTCAACAAATAAAAAAAACAGCACGTTAACAATGGATTTTCATATACTTTTTCTGCCCGCTCGGCACGTTAACAATGGATTTTCACACATTTTTTCCGCCCGCATATTGGTATGACAGCAATGACGTATATTCTCCATCGTTTTCGAAAAAGTAAGAAGGAACTTTCCAAGCAGGTGTAGTATAAAGACCATTTCCGCCTAAAGCAGTAATAAAAATCGTTGATTTTGAAGTCATTATCGCGAGAAGACTGATATTTTTGCGAGTTTCAGAACCGAGAGGGTCCATTGTCAATGCAATTTTGCCAAAATATCGGCACATCATGAAATCGGATCAAGAATCCGTTAAAATTCATAAACAAAGTATTTTTTAAACATTGTAGTTCCTCACCATATGTAGCCCGAAGAGCACTTTGCTCATGGCGACAATTCGCTCGACGGTGTCGTCGATGATCTTCGCTTTGTTCTCGGCCGCTGTCTCCATCGCTATTGTGGTCTTCGACTTGGAGCCCAGTTTGCTGAAGGGAAAACAAAGTTTAAAGCATTATGCCACATCAGGATGCTATTATACATGTGTATGTCATCGGAAAGTCATGATTCGAAAATTTTTAAAAAATGCCTGTCGGACTTAACTTAAATTTGAAGTGGGAGAGAAAGGGAGCGAAGCGAGGCATCCCCCTAGTTTTAACAGAAATACTCTGCCTAGGCAGATTATTATATGTCAAATTCTAATAAACTACTTTTAATATTTTTTTGTGTGTCGACGGCATTATGGATAGACTGGATTTTTTTGTCGCTGAAAGGTCAACAATTCAAGATATTACTCAGTCTATTTCTATTTTACATAGGCTAAGAAAAATTTGCTGAATATTATTGGACTATAGTGAGAAATTGACTTTAAATGGAACCTTCTAGCGTGTCTGCATTTCGCGTTTCGTCATAATAATCGCAACATTTCCGCGTTTTGCGGCGTTGGTGCGATAATAAATTCAATTTAATCTCAACCAACCTGTACAAGTAGTGCTGCCACGACATTTCATCCGCGGGATCTATTTTGTCCGGTAACGTGAGCTGAGTCTTCGCAAACTCTGCCACGTCTTGCTCCGTCATTTTCTGTGGAAACAAAATGGTCACTATTACTAACAAATTATGGGTTTTGAATTGTAGCCTGAAATAAATAGATTTATTTGTTTATTATTTATTTATTTTAATGTATATTTATTTCATACTTTGGAAACAAAAGATAATTATAATATAAAGGACGGATGTAATATTTCTCTAGTAAAATTAGTAGTCAAAATAATCAACAAATCTCGTTTGTCCAAAGTAGTATCACCAAAATATTATAGAATGTAATATAATCAGTTTAATAGTAAAAACTGATTAAAATAGTACAAACTTTGAAACTGAACCCATGGCCTGTGTATCCTCCAAACAATTCTAAGTCGTTGTAGGTTCTATGAAAACGACAGTTATTTATCCTACTAATATTATAAATGCGAAAGTTTGTGAATGTGTGCGTGTGTGTGAGGGTGTGTGCGTGTGTGTGTGTGCGTGTGTGTGCGTGCGTGCATGTGTGTGTGCGTGTATGTGTGTGTGCGTGTATGTGTGTGTGCGTGCGCGTGTGTGTGTGTGTGTGTGTGTATGTTTGTTACTCTTTCACGCTGAAACGGGTGAACGGATTTGGATGAAATTAGAATGGATATAGCTTATACCCCAACTTTTAAAACATTTACTTTACATACTTTTTATCCCGGGAAAAAACGTGTCGTTAAACCGAATAACACGCGGGCGGAGCCGCGGGCAAAAGCTAGTTTATTGTAATTACTACGGGTGAACCCAATTACAGCAATTTTTTAATACTTATTATTGAATAAAAGTTCAAGTTATGTATTTATGAGGTGCCAAAATTAAACCGTTCTCTATGCCAGCAAAAATATGAGTAGGTTTCTGTATGGTTACCTTGAGGAATCGGTCCTTGCAATGCTGCACCAACTCCTGCTCCCTGCCAGCGAACAGATTGAGCCCGACCGGCAACAAACGTTTCAGACAGGCGACCATTAGAGACGCCTGCACTTCCTTGTCTTTATCCCTCTTCTTGTCACGGTGCTTCTTCTTTTTCTGTTGGGTAAATATATCGTCACGACATGAATCTCCGAGGGGTGGTCAGAGGTATTTCCGAGTATGGACTGTCAGATGTAAGCCACAATCTTACACCAACTATTCACGGGGTATTAATATGTCCCAGCGTGGTGGGTGGTGAGCCCTATTGTTGTGATATGGACACAAATACGGTAGTGGATAAAGCTTTTATGTTATTAATCATATGGCTACTTTTATTGCCAGCAGCCTGGGTACACGTGCGGACTCTAAGATAATCGCCAGCAAACAACAGCCGTCTCCACTTTGTTTACTACTATCTTATAATAGTAGCACTACTATCTTGCAATAGTAGCCGGGAACAATGAAATCGCTACCTCTAGATTTATAATCAGAGACCCGATACTAATCGGCCTACCACAGATGTAGTTGGAATTGATATACAAACACGAAGAGTATTCAAGTAACGACTCTCTTCGGAAGACACGTCAACATCTTGAGCCAAGGTCCTTCTGCTGGGGGCACTTCCGAAGCGCGCAGACAGAATATAAACTTGTCTCTGCGTATTTGAACACAACCTTCAGAGTGGTTGAGGCGTTCAGATCACTAGACCATAGAAGCTGTCAAAGTTCATGAATATTAAAAAAATACGAGTTATGAAGCTGTGAAATATGAATGTATTACCTTGCCACCACCCTGCGGCGCTCCCTCCACGACGGTCGTCACTCTTCTTGTAGCTGTCGGCATTATGAGCACCTGTAAATATGATAAAGTGAAACATTATTCAGTACTTTAAGGTATTCCTTAAAATACTCTCTGGAATAAATCGCGTTAAGTGATAAGATCGCGAGTTAATTGAATAGACAAACATTAACATATCGTCGACATATTACTTTATAAATAATTGTGCACAACAACTATAAAAACGCTTTAAAGTTCTCGAGCATTATCATTTAGAACGTAAAGCATAAAATAACACAAGTTTGATAGAAAACCTTAACTGACTTTAAACTACGGTCGCGTAATGCCATAAACCATATTTACATTAATACTTCTTTTTCAAAAGTTCGAAATGCAATCATAAATAAATAAATAAATAAAAAATAAGTTGTGCGTTCGGGACGAGATCCGTCGCATCCAACGTTTTGTTTCAGAGGGTAGTTCAGTTGCTGTATGGAAAATTCAATTTGATCAAACAAGCTTACAATTGGTTTGTTTGGTTCATTTTGTTAAAATAAAGGAGAATTTGGAAGTAAGATTACACTTAGACTTGGAATTCTAAAGACTAAATAAATTGTTTCGGAGGAGAGATTATGTTTGTATTTGTTAGTTACCATATTATCGATTTCGTTGGCAGAGATGAAGTTCTGTTCTTCCTTCAAGAAGTATTGACTCTTCGACCAAATATTGAAGATCTCTGCCACGTGGTTGTATAGCTCCTCTGCCTCTGTAAAAATATTGCAGCATTTAATGTATTCTCCTATTAATTTATATTATTGAAAATACTGGTCAAGAAAATTGTAGAAATTTTCTGTCCCAGAAACGAATTATTGAAATTACGTTAGAAATTTGTGTGCTGAATCCGAATATGAACTCAGATTTTCTCTATCACGTCGTAATATTTGTCTAAGACAAAGTGAATTTTGAAAAATCTCGTGTTTTTACTACTTCTGGTGGGGCTTTACGCTTAGCACAGTTAGTTTTTCGGCTTTAATTATCAATAATACTTCTTTTCGGTAGTTCTTTTTAATAGTATGAACCTAGTTTTTGATTTATGTATCAAAACAATCACACCCAATTTCTCATAGTAAAAACTTGGTATGAAATGTATGGACAGAACAAGCTCTCACAAAATATTATTCATTTTGAAAAATAAGGTTCAATCGCGAATTCTGTTATTTTCTCCTTGATAAGTATTGATTAAGGACTTGTAATGATGAAAAATAAATACATAAAATACAGTTGTAATAAGTAAAAAAAAATTCCGAAGCATTAAAGAAACGTACAATTTCAATACTTAAAGTTGATTTCACAAAAACTTAGACCTGATAGAAGAAATCTGAGTTCAGATTTGGATTCAGCACACAGTTTTCTGTAAGCATTTCAAAATATCGTTTCTGGGAAAAAAATTGTTGACCAGTTATATGTGTATTAATTTATATTATTGAAATGTTGGCAGAGGTGGTAGTGAACACGTTCAATGGCATCGGCGGACACAGGATCGCCTAATTTAGCGCAGGGTTGACACGTGTAACAACAAGATCATTCGACTGTTGGCGGAAAGATTTGGACCAAACAAAACTTACTTAAGGTGATTGAAAATAGCAACATGATTGTTAATTTAAAAATTATAGTATTTTACTGTATTTACTGTTGACAGCATGGTTCCATTGTAATTTAATTTAATGTATTTTCTATTTTATTTTTTTATGTAATTTATGGATCTTGGTCTGATATAAAGCTATATTATTATTATTCAAACAGTTTAAATAAACACCAAAAATACATAAAATCCGCGAGGAGGCATTAAAAGTGTTTCCGTGTGTGGGCAGTCTAAATAACTGACTAATGCAAGTCACAATCCAAACTCGTACACCCACTTTCCGTCGACGATTACGACCCAGCGTGATGGATGGGCCCCTTTGTCGTAAGTCGGGCGCAAATATGGATATCACGGGTAAACATTACTTCCGAATCACGCAGGCCGAACGCAAATGTGCCCTTAAGGCATTTTAACCTGCGACCTTTTGAATCGTGGTCGTGATGTTCGAACCAGTAGACTACAGAAGCGGTCAGTTTGAAAGGAAGAGATTTTTCGACATTTTGTATAAATTCTTGCTAGTGAGGTGAAAAGTTGTATGTTCACACCAGAGCATGCTGATTTTGTTTCTTGTGCCTAGAGGCACAATCATCAATCCTAACATACAAGTTTTTATATTCTGGGTACATTTTGACTTCGCCCATCTCCAGTATATTGTGAATTTGGTCGGTATGCGTCCTTCTAGGTCGAGTCACTCTACTTTCATTCATTCATTTTTACGTCACTCCTTTCATTCATTTTTTGCGTTACCTACTTTCGAACAATAGTTGAGCGTGGTGAACATGGTGGTGGTCGTGACCATAGCCAATGAAAGAGTCAGGCCGTAAGGCCAAAGGTAAGAAAATAATTTGAAATGCTAATTCGCGCCGTTCTTAATTTTTCAAAACTTTTGCTCACTGATTTTAAGCAACAAAGGCGCGCTTTTTGAACTTGTGAGATAAAAATACTTTTGTTTCAATTTCAGTTTATACAAATAGGCATTATATTTAGTTCATTGTTATGTGGGAAATAATAAAGGTATCTCGCTTTAAGGTACATACTATATTATACATACTTATAATATCGGGACCTCAATTTAATTTCATTGGGGGCACACAAACGTCTAGAAAACTACCTCTTACCATTAACATTATTCCTGAGCCAGTGATTCTTCTGTAGATCGACGTACTTGATAAGAAGAGGGTAGAAGGAGTAAATGTCTCGAACCAACAGCTGCCAGTCCTCTTGTATCTGAGACTCGACTTGAGACGTGTCGTCGGTGGATGACTGGAGTTTAATAATGACAACATCAGAATATCTTAATACAATCGTAACCAAGTTAGTAATTTTCAGTAATAATTCCCGAACAATAAGTACAAATCTGCCACGGATAATGCACGGAGAAATGTTCGCCAGTTTGCGTATTGTCGAACATAGCCGAACCATAAATTGCAAGAGCCCTAAACATTGCACTAGCATTTATAAACGTATCAGAAATAAAATAAAAGCGTTCGGAAATACCACCTTTGCCCAAGACTCCCACGTGCATTTATCAATATAATTAAACTTCTGTGCAAACTTTAGATTGTATGTTTACAAATACAATAAATATACCCTTCGGGTACGGAATTTAATCAAACATTACCTTGATGAAACCTCTAAGACTCTCCTCTTTGTGGAACATGTTATCTGTGCGCTTCCTGACTCTCTCAGCTAGCGGCAGGAATGACTCTCTCAGCAACTCCTCTGAACTGTTGATGATGATTTGTTGCGTGTACGTGGCAATCCTGAAATATATTTGCTTTTTAAATGCGGTGCTGGTGAGGAAAATAGTTTTCGAAGTGTACAATGTATACAATATACGGGTTCCGTCAAAGTAGATGATTTTGTACTGCATAGGTAGCAAGAAACGACAGAGACAGAAGGCAGATCACTACGCTTCTTAACTTATCCTCGTCGCTGCACCAACTAATCATCCTGTGACCAACTTTTCCGAAAATTCGGGAAAATATAAAAAGTTTACAGGATGAGTCCCGTACGCCTAATTACGTTTATAGTGACCGTGTAAACCTAAAATCCCATAGCTGTTTTCTGTTTGAAAATAAGCTTCATTGGACACCTCACACGAAGATCAAAAATATGTCAAAATGTGGCACCATCACACTTTGCGTTATTTTCCTAGGGCCTCGAATTAATTCTCTACGTACACTGAAAGTTGCATCATCCGCAAATTCATTCAACCAATCGCGGTACAGTTTGGAGCATTATGATTGGTCAATTATGACGGTGCACCGCTTATCGACTCCCAGAAGATCACAGACGAGAGCACAGTCTGACGCAATCGTAAACAATATGAGCGTTGGAGATACGAGGGGTACGATACGTTGGAGAGTGATACAAGTGTGGTGCGCTATAAGGCCCGTCAGTGCGACAAAGAGCACTATATATGCGGCGTCTTGTTCTAACTTGTAACTTCCCGGCGGGCAGCTAGTCTTTAACTTTAGTATAATTACCTGGTCATCCAGGGCGCGTTCTCGTTGCCAATATTCTTCTTGATCAGTTTCAGGACGTTTTTGAGGATTTGGTTCATGTGGTCAGCTGTCACCATGGTCACGTGGTTGCTGAAACATACGTTTCTCTTAAAATACCATAAAATTACCAACTAAAACGAAGACCAAAATAAAATACCCACACTACTGAATCCCCAGGGACCATTAAAAATAGGAAACATTATTACGACATGAATACCCGAGGTGGTGTCAGAGGTGTTTCCGTCATTGACTGCGAAATTCAAGTTACAGCCCAAATTTATACATCGACGCTCCACCGACGATTTTTGAGTCTCAGCACCGTACTTAAAGCACAAATATCAACCCACAGCTTAACGTGCCTTACGAAGCACGCGGACCGAAAACAAATGTGTCTTTACGGGATTTGAACCAGCGACTAGGGTGCCAGATCTAGTAACGTGAGTTCCTGACAAAATTCCTGATAAATCTATAAATTTCCTGACACATTCGTTAAAGTTTTTTGTTACTGCGGAGGAAGCGCGATTGTCATCAGTTTTTGTCACAAACACAATGTAACTCGATAAATATTCATATTCACATTCTTTATTGGACAGAAAAGTTATGCGTAAAAGCAGTCTTAAATTAAATGTGCTATAGGCGAGCTTATCTCTGAAAGAGATTTCTGCCAGCAAAACCTAGGTGCTAAGGAAATACTAACTAACAGTGCGTAATATAATAATTTTATTTTATAAAAAAAATATTCTTTGCTTTTTTTTTGCTTTTCAAAATTTCTGACAAATTCCATTTTATCCTGATTTCCTGATAGAAGAGGTCCAAAATTCCAGACATGTCAGGAAAATTTCTGCCATCTGGTAACCCTGACCGCGACCTTTGTATCGATTGGCTACAGAGCCAGCTCATGATATAATCTAAAGTTATATATAAAGTTACCCAGTAGTCGGCGTCACATTGTCAGGTCCTTGTGCCCACCAGAACGGCAAATAGGAACACAATAACGGCATCACTACATCTATGATATGTGGCTCGTCGAGGTAAGTCTTGTCTGATTCCACGAACTGGTCCACTTCGCTCAGAATCGTTTCTAGAGTCGGCATGCTTTGCTCCATTCGCGCCATTATGTCTGTGGGTAAAGAGGTAATTTTACAGTAACAAAGTAAAAATTCAACTACTTGAACAACCCTAATGAAATGACAGAGGTTTCTGTTAAAACTGTTTCTTTGTTTATATCTTTAGTTTTACCAAAAGGTTTATTAAATAACCTAGACTTCATAATGTAAAAAACCAGGCAAAGGTTTACTTCGAGTTTAAGTTAAAGTTACAAGAACTAAAAGGAAATTTCCAGCGGCCGCAAGCAACATTCTTGTTTTATTTTATTTTACTGTTAGACGTGCCGTTAAGGGTCACGTAATCATCAAACTGAATTTTGGGTTTAGTCTGATAGGTACTTGTATTTTGTTAATTCCTTCCAGGTGGGTCAACATGACCATACTTATAGCACTGTTTAAAAATCCATGCAGTCGACCAACGCAAGCGCTCAGACAGAGCAATTGCCAGACAGGCCTGCGGGGCGAGATACGGGAGGTAAGCCACCGAGCTACATACAATTTTCGAAAAAGCAGTTCGGAGCTTTGCCTCGCACAACCGCTCCGTCCGAACGGCTTCGTTGGACAACTGTATGGATTTTTAACTGTGCCCATAGGCTGTTTACAAAGAAGGCGGTATGAAATGCTCTGGTAAAACAACCAATGCGCATTTCTCTCCCGCTCCACCTATAGGTGACGACAGACAGGTCAACATGGCAATCGGGGTAAGAGGTGAGTCGCGGAGGGGGTGTCACCCCGCATACCCACTCAGCACCCGCGCCATCTTAGTCGTAGTTCAGCATGAGTCGGCATCGACTGCGTTTATTGATTAAGATCTTGCTCACCTCACGTCATTGCTTTTAGTTTTGTATCGAAAATTACGTTGGTTGCCTCTTCGTCACATGTTAAAATAAAAAAAACAATAATTCATTCTCAAGCACGAGAACTAGGCAGAAAAGTTTTGGAAAATTGTGACATTGAACGGAAAAATAATTGTTATAAATATTCTGTCAATCAGACACTGGAGAGGGCTGTGTTTTACACCGGCATATCGAAAATAACTAAGTCAAGAATAAAATCCGAACCAAAATCAGTAGGGCCAGAAGAACAATTCCTTTTCAGAACAGATTCCTTAAGTGTTTGTATATTTGGTCACTTCGGATTGAAAAATGAGGTAAACAAACCGTTTAGGATGAAAACTACCGATATTGTACACACCTCTTATTAAAAACTTCACATACATCGATTATAGACCCTTTGATATTTATTTAGAATACACTTGTGTTCACAATAAAATGCATATTAACTCACTTTTTGAAAAAAAACTTTTCAACAAAACGATCATTCGTTTTTCTAATGGCAGCTGCACATTTTAATCTGTGTGACCATTATTGACTAGTAGAGATGTTCCACTTTTACACAGATTAGAAAAAATCCAATGAACAAGTGAAAAGAGGACGTTCTGTGTTTTTCCAACAAAATTTACCGTAAGCACCTAAAAAAAAATTACATCGCTTAAATTTTTACAAATTAAGTGATTAAAATAATATCGTTCATATACTTTTCATCGCTTCAGCATTCGCAATATTTTTGACATCCCGAATCGTAAGGTAAGCGAGCTTTCGTAGAATTCTGTATGCACCATGAGGGCTTAAACATTACAGCTCAGTAATTGCCCCTATTGCAGTCATTTATTTAAGTTTTTTAAGGTTAGGAAATATTTTATTATTTATTTTAATTTTAATAACGTTTTTAAATTTTTGAAGCTCGGCAATTCTGAGAAGACTAATAACGGACGGACATCTGAGCTGTCATTGAAATAGTTGAACATCGTCACTGTTAAAAAGGTACTCAGGTACATCACTTTAACTGTCAAAAGTGGTCAAATGTGACAGAATCTTTTCCTTAGAGTATACATTATGTATGTTAAAAAGTTAATTTGATTTTGATTGTGATGAATAAAATGTTACTTTAAATAAAAAGGTAATAATATTTTAACTCTCATTTTGTTGGGTACCAAAAAAAATATCGACGTCAACTACCTGGTATATAATGTCACATCACTAGAAAATTGCCATGTCGACCTGTCGCCAACAGTATATACCCTGGGCGAGTAGCACACCAACTTGTCAAGGGTAACTTTACTCACCTTGCGCCTCGAGCGAATGATCAGCGATTCTATTCAGCAAGGAGAACTGATTGTGTTTGTTCAAGTGGGGCTCCAGGAAAGCCACCGGGAATGTTGAACTGAACGCACCGAGGCAGGAACCCTGGAAATTGGAATTTTAGTTGTTTTATGCTTTGACAGAAGCCAATGTTTCTATGAAGGCTGATTTGAAGATTAATCTTTTGCTTTCTTCTAACTCAACAACGAGTCTTGCCAATATGACTTCATGACGCACGGAGAGTGGTTACAGGCAGTTGCGTAGTCATTTGTCCGTTACCAACTTCCGTAAATTTTGCGGAAGTCAGTGGAAAGACTGATTAACGCCAAACCCGCTTTCACATCAACGCTTTCTGGCGTAGTAGTGCTACAATGTAAGAAAATCATAAATTAAAAAGGGAAACCGTACCAAAGCCGGCTTATGTCGCTCAATTTCTGTCTTCAAGTACTTCCGGTCATGCGTGAGAGTCGCATCTGTTCCCAAGGTGTAGAGGGAGCCCAGCATCTTGTATGAGGCTACTTGGATCTCGTCCACTGGAACAAAGGAGAAGACTTTGAAGTGATCTGTATAAAGTGTACATTTGTTATATTTACGTGCTCAGTACATAACGCATATTTCCCTCCCACAAAAAAAATATATCACGCTAGGGAAGCGTTTCAGAACGTGCGATCATATAATAGTGCGAAATTTCACTCGTTTATTAGAAAGAGACAGATCTTTAGAAAGAGAAAGAAAAATCTAGTTGCACCAATCAGGTGGCCCAGTGTGATTTTCGCATTACTCGGAAGCGTTTCAAAACACTTCCTTGCAACTGTCAAGTAACAGTTCGTTTACCCCCGGTTTAACTCTTGTCAATTTTTGAACGCTCTAGGGTGAAATTCGCATCACTCCGAGTGAAATTCACTCGTTTCCAAACGGAACCTAATATTAGAAATGCAAAAGTTTAAGTGTGTGTGTTTGTTACTCTTTCACGCTGACACGGCTGGACGAATTTGGATGAAATTTAGCATGGATATAGCATAAACCCTAACTTAACACATATAGTACTTTTATCCCGGAAAAAGCACGTTTGCCGCGGGCAAAAGCTAGTATCCAATAAATATATTAAGTATATAATAATATATAATAATATTCACGCTCCACAACCAAGTCGACGCGTACGTATGTCACGAGTCACGACCTACCAAAATAAATGTTTGTGAATACATAAGGCTGCGGTAAAATGGTATACGTACTCGTGATTGTGTGTAATCTGAAGGCGTTTAGAGGGTTTAACTAGTTTTAGTCGTTGTATTGAGATTGAAATAACCAGCATAGCTTTATCCTTGCTCAGTATAAATACTCGTATCTCAGTAACTAAAGCTCGACTCTATAACTAAATATTTGAAAAGTCGCTATAGTTAGCTTTTAAATATTGTGGCTAAAATTCTTCCTAAATTATAAAACCACTTTTCTGAGTCAAAAATAATCAAAGAAATCCAATATATTATATATAATTGAAGAAAGCATAGGTGTATTCTATAACAAGAGTGAAAAAGTGTGCATAATGTATGACTATTTCGATAGCATTTTTAGTTACGAATAATGGCAGACAAACGCACGACTCACAGCGTTAGGTTCATATAATAAAACTATCATGTATTAAAACCTCCTAGATTGTACTCATACCTAAAAAAAAAACTGTATAAAAAGGCAATAAAAGTCTTACGACATACGAATTATGGTTTTCCTTATCGCTATTTCAAACTTTACTTTTCGTATCTCAAATGTGGTTTGAGTTTTATCCATGTTTAACATTTATTTTAACAAGTCTGATAGCAGTAAGTAATTTTATCCAATCTAAAAAATATAATTTTGTTTAGCAATTACATAATCATTACTATGGGTGCCGGTAGAAATTATATCCAAAAGTTTTTAATGTGGAATAGTGCCATGACAGAAAATTTACAATTTTAACTAGTTTCTGGCTCGAGTTACATACAGTATGACACAACTCAGACTTATTAGAGGTTCCAACGCTAAGTTGACTTAAAATCTAGTGCACAAACTGACACCCCCCTGCCGGCACCAATGATCATTACTATTATCTTTATTAAAAAGTGTTAATAAATAGTACATTACGATACGAGAGCGATGAAACGTTTTCTGACGAGTGTGAGTTTGCGGCACGAGCCGAAGGTGAGTGCTGCAATCACACGAGTCGAGAAAAAGTTTCTCGCACGAGTATCGTATAATATTTTATAGCAAAAGTGCGGAAAATGCCGACTTTACGCAAGCGCAGCGTGCGTAAAGTGGTCATTTTACGCACGATGTGCTATAAAATAATATTAAACTAATTATACTATTCAAATTTGCGTGAGCTGGCGTACTTATCCCCGATTTCACAATTAAGAATTTCTAGTTAAGTAGTGCTTAACTTTCAAATGCAGCGCTGTGATTGGCCAAATTGGCCAATTCATCACTAATGTATCCAGTTAGCGAGACTTTCTTAATTCAGAAACTGGCCTTTAAATAATTAAATAACGATTTTAAACTCACATATTGATGAGTAAATGTCGACGGTTTCACCGATATAATTTCGGAATTTTCAAGTGTATTTGTAGGCAGGGCTTATTTTAAGCCGGAGCGAAAGACTAAGGAGTCCAAAATTTCGAGTGGAACTCTGGACCTGATGAGGCAGAGACGGGAAATGTCTTCAGATTCTGCAGATTACTCCCTTCTTAACATGCGCGTTAAAAGGCAAATTCGTTTTGACCTGCGCCAACATAACACTCGCGTCATTGAAGACGCGATCAAGCGAAACAAAGGCTCAAAAGTTTTTGCCCAGCAGTTAGGAAGGACTAATCTGACGAAGCTGAAGACATCTGACTATAGAACCGTCACCTCTAGGCCAGAGATCCTCGCCGAAATCGAGAAATTTTATGGGCTCCTATATTCTTCACACGCTCCCAAGCCAACTGCTCGCGATAAAGACGACAAACGTGCACCTCTAGTCCGCCACTACACCGATGAACTCCCGGATGTCGAAATGGGTGAGATTAGGATAGCTCTTGAACAGCTGAAAAACAATAAGGCGTCGGGCGAGGACGGCATCACAACTGAACTCCTGAAAGCTGGAGGTTACCCTATACTCGGACAGCTACAGGACCTCTTTAATGCCGTCATTCGCACAGGTACTACGCCAAAGGAGTGGAGCAGGAGTCTGGTCATTTTGTTCTTCAAAAAAGGGGACAAAATCCTACTTAAGAACTATAGACCAATTGCGCTCCCGAGCCACACCTACAAGCTGTTCTCAAGAGTTATCACGAATCGTCTCGCCCAACGATTCGACGACTTCCAACCACCAGAGCAGGCTGGGTTTCGAAAAGGCTACAGCACCATGGAACACATTCACACGCTAAGGCAGGTAATACAGAAAACCTAAGAGTATAATCAGCCCTTATGTCTAGCGTTTGTGGACTACGAGAAAGCCTTCGACTCCATCGAAACTTGGTCTGTTCTGCAGTCCTTGCAGCGTTGCCAAGTTGACTGGCGTTACGTGGAGTTGTTGAAATGTCTGTATGACTCCGCTACGATGTCCGTCCAAGTACAGGGTGTACAAACAAGACCGATACATCTTCAGCGCGGCGTGAGACAGGGAGATGTTATTTCTCCAAAACTGTTTACCGCTGCGCTGGAGGACGTCTTTAAAACACTGGACTGGAATGGACGAGGCATAAACGTAAACGGAGAGTACATTTCACATCTTCGCTTTGCCGATGACATCGTCATAATGGCGGAATCGCTGCAGGAACTAGAGGAAATGATGCGCGGCCTTGGCGATTCTTCGAGACGAGTGGGCCTGCGGATGAATTTGGATAAGACTAAGGTCATGTCCAACTGTCTCGTCATCCAAGGGCCAATAACCGTCGACAATGTCAGCATCGAAGTTGTTCAAAAATATGTTTATCTGGGTCAAGTCATACAGCTGGATAAAAACAACTTCGACGGCGAGGCTGACAGAAGAATATGCTTGGGTTGGGCAGAATTCGGAAAGTTGCGTCACATATTTACGTCGTCAATACCGCAGTGCTTAAAGGCTAAGATGTTCAACCAGTGCGTCCTTCCTGTGATGACGTATGGCGCTGAGACGTGGTCTCTTACAAAGGGTCTGATCCACCGGTTTAAGGTCGCTCAGCGAGCTATGGAGCGGGCTATGCTTGGGGTATCTGTGATGGATAGAATCCGAAATGAGGAGATCCGTCGGAGATCTAAAGTAACCGACATAGCCTGCAGAATCAGTAAGTTGAAGTGGCAGTGGGCAGGCCATATTTGTCGCCGACATGATGGCCGTTGGGGCCGAAAGGCTTTAGAATGGAGACCACGTACAGCAAAGCGTAGTGTAGGACGACCTCGTGCCCGCTGGACCGACGACCTGAAAGACGTTGCGGGGGGCGGCTGGATGAGGAGGACGGAGGACCGACATGAGTGGCGAAATTTGGGAAAGGCCTATGTCCAGCAGTGGACGAACACGGGCTGATGGATGGATGGATGGATGGATTTGTCAGGACGACAACGTGGCGTTTACTGAAATTTACTGTCGTTGTCAACAATAGCAATACGTGAGTGTATAACCGTTATTTAAGAAATAATTACAAAATTAAACTTGTCAAAAAAAAACTCTCAGGTCAAACCGTTATTTAAGAAATAATCACAAAAATAAACTTGTCAAAAAAAAAAAAACTTTCAGGTCACCATTGCAGAGGAAAATGTAACAAGTACGGTCAAATATGATCCCTTATACTCTGAAGTTCTCAGTAACATAACCAAAGTAAATAAAGAATTGAAGGAGCTAATAACGTTCTATGAAAAAGAATTCAGGGATGAGAAGACAAAGGTGCCACCGGAAAATAAATATGACAAAGTTATAAATGAATTATTAAATAAATTAGATGTATTAATAGGAGAAAGATCCAAAGATACTATTCCAATCTATCGTCATAATAAATCAAAAAAAGCAAAGATTAGAAGTGATTCATCATCTGAAAATACAAGTGATGATTTCTCATTAATCGATGGTGATTCTGAAGTAATAATCATAGCCAACGGAGATAAAAACAACTTGGACAAAGTAAATGCTAAAACAAGACGTGAGAGTCGAGCAATGAGAGAATCTCTAAGCAAACTTTTAAGTCAGGCTCAATCACAAACAGGAGACGTTTGGTTTGATTTTATGGAAACTGGTCTTAGAAAATTAGAAAACAACGGTGTAGATGAGGAAAATGTACCCGATGAAAATGATTCCTCTAGTAGCAATGACTCTGTTGTCGGTAATGATTCTGCTTTTGGTAATGATTCAGCTGTTAGCAATGATTCTGCTTTTCGCGATGATTTTGCTGTTGGCAATCAAACCACCGCTGGAAATAAAACTAAACAAGAAGATACGAAGGTAAATATGATAAGTCACATTTTTTAACATTCACAAAGAGTTTTAAACATTCACACAAGTATTTATTATCGATTTTAGGTCACCGCTAATGTTTCCAATTCAGAAGAATTCATTAAACTGGAGGAAGATGAAAGTAATATGTTAAGGACAGCATACGCTGAAGCTTGCGCGAAAGTCGTCGTTAGAAAATGTTATAAGGCAAGTTTTAAAGAGACCAGACTAAGTTCTTATTACTAAGTAAAACAGTCCAAGATTTGTTTCAGTAACAAATTGCAATTTACGCGTTTATTTTAATCTCATTTTATTCACTTTATCAAAAACAAGTAAGATAAATATTTATAAATATGACCGATAACAGTTGTTTAATAATAGACTATGTATTCACAAAAAAGTACCAAAATAAACAGACAGAAAATAAACAATGGGAACAAGTGTGAGCAAAAATATATACAAGAATTGTACCATTTGAATACGTAACGGCGTGATGTTTTGAGCATTATTGGTGTTCACAAAAGGGACACGAAAAAGTGTTATGTTACATCTGTGACTATTATGTGTTTACTCCCGCCAACTTGGACGACGTGCATTGTACTATACAACACGCATAGGATTTTTTTTAAGGGACTACCACGTATCTTAAATTTTAGGCTGTGACAAAAACTTTAAACAGTGTATGTGACAAACAAAAATGCAAGAAAGGTTTTAAAAAGTATTTCAAAACAACAGCAAAATCAGGATGTCTTAAATCGTTTGAAGCTACAAGCAAAACCAAGAAAGACAAAGAGAAATTGACACAAGATGACATTGAGATCTATCCATTGATGGGACTCGAACCAGTTCGTAAGTAATTTCTTTAGAAGCAGTCTATGCTAAAATGATACACATTGGCGGATAAAGGACGGGAGCGAGGGGGGGGGGGAGGGGGCTCATTTCTGTCAAATGTATCTATGGTACACAAGAGAGGACTGGCAACTATTTTCAAAAATAAAGCACTAGTGTGGAAGAACTGACTTTGCCAGCAGGCTTTGAGGCATATAAAATGAGTCTTTATGAGCACTTGCATTGAAACATACTAAACACCTACTATTTTCCATAGATTTAACTAAGAAACAAATGGAATTCCAACACAAACTTGCACCTATTTACGGGATAAATTACAAACAAAACTTAATTTTTTGTTTATTGTGATATTGTGAGCGTAGCCCCGAACCTTGTCAGAATGCCACCCCCCCTCTCCCAAAATGAAATCCTGGATCCACCTTCTTAGGGTTCCGTACCCAAATGGTAACCGACGGGACCCTATTACTAAGGCTCCGCTGTCCGTCTGTCTGTCTGTCTGTCCGTCTGTCACCAGGCTGTATCTCATGAACCGTGATAGTAAGACAGTTGAAATTTTCACAGATGATGTATTTCTGTTGCCGCTATAACAACAAATACTAGAACCGCCCAAGTGCGAGTTGGACCCGCGCACTCCCATACAACAGACATGATTTTTTTGCCGTTTTTATAGATAACGGTATGGAACCCTTCTTGCACGAGCCCGACTCGCACTTGGCCGGTTTTTTATCTCCAAACTAAGGAAACGTTTCAGTACTCTGTGTAATACAGTATAAGATTATGAAAAAAAAATGGAAAAATGAAAAAAGACATGTCTTGCTAAGTTTCTTGCCCTTCTACTTCTTATTATTAGCAAGACTAAACGAATGGGCGGATGGTTAGGCATTATGTTTATTATTGGTTTATTTATCAATTTATTTGTTCATTGCATTGGGTATATTTCTTTATTTTATGCAATTGCATAATTTCATTAAATTTTTCATAGTAACCCAACCTAAATATTTTTTTATTTATCATTCGTATTGTATTATTATTAGTATTTTTGCAGTTTTTATAGATAATGCATGAACCGTGCATAGTTTAGACAGTTGAAATTTTCACAGATGATGTTGACGCTATAACAACAAATACTGAAACCGGCCAAGTGCGAGTCAGACCTGCGCACTCCCATACAACAGACATGATTTTTTCGCCGTTTTTATAGATAATGGTACGGAACCCTTCGTGCGCGAGTCCGACTCGCACTTGGCCGGTTTTTTTCATATTTTTTCTTACCGTCATCGCTATTAGCTTTCGTCCTTTATTTACTGGCCCTTCTATATCATATCTTATGATATAATATTTGAAACATATATTATGTATGTTCGTTCGCGTACTGTGAGGAAAAAGGGGAACGTATCTTTTATATTTGTTTTCTAAGATTTCTCAAATAATATCCAACAAATATATTATATACAAACAGTACTCGTAGTCTAAACAAATAAAAATATTTTTGGGACAATGGCCCCTGTACTAGGTGTGAACAAGCTTTCTAATTATAATTTGTTCCCAATAGCTTTTGTCCGATTTTTCAGTACAGAATCTTAAATAAGTACAAAGGCAAATTTAACGACATGTATTTTTTACAGCATTCTCAGAAGATTTTTATATCACCTGCTTTCCAAGTACAAAAGTGAGTGATGCGACTTATTGTAAGTGTTTCTGCAAATCTAAAATTCGCGCCTCGGTGGCGCAGTCGGTAAGGCAATTGCCGTGTAGGCAAGAAGTCGCAGGTTCAAAACACGGACATGGAATTTTTCAAAATATTTGCTTTGCCTTGAATTTGTAACTATTGATCTATCATAGTTTCTTAAATGTTTAGAGTAACCAAAGTTATTGATTTAGCTATAAATCATATACCCTATGTTTGTAAGGCAGAATTATATTTATTTTACACCATTTCCTTTCAGCTACGTGCAGCTAACAATGCTGTTGTTCTGGCACAAAATACTACTCAAGAAACAAACACTACTGTAAGAACTAACGAAAAACCTTCGAAACTAAACAAAGAAACAATTGAATTCTCAAACAAAATTCAAATCCTTCGGACGGATTTGGAGAAACTCTGTCAAAAAGTTTCGGTGAACAAATGCTTCTCGGCCTGCCATTTGGCCGCTACGAGCACTTGCAACGCATCTCAGAAGAAATGCACCAAAAGCCGGAAAAAGAACTTCAAGAAGACATGCACAAAGCAATGCAAGGCTTCGTTCATGGGTGTCACCGACGACGACGATTCAGATTCTGATTCGGACGATGAAGATACAGATGACGAAGACGATTAAGAATAAATAAACAGTAAAAATATTATTGTTGTGTCTGTTTCTGCTTTCAATTTTAGTATTATACTCGCAGTAATATTCACGAATATATAGCAATTTCATTTAACATTCACTAATATAAAATAAAAAGTAATTTTAATTAAGACCCCAAATTTCACAAACTTTGGTGTTAAAATATTTCAAGATATACGAGTATCATCTGTTTGCAAATACGAGGGGTGGCTGATATAAAATCTCCTTTGTTAAAGAAAGTTTAAAAAATGTTACTGGCCACTATATTCTCGTGTTCTTTGTTTATTCCTTTTTTAAAAATTATGACACTTATTTGTTTCTACGAGTTCAATTTTTTTTGGCGCGTCTTCGTTTTTATCAAGTTGCAATAAAATTAAAAATGGATAAAATTGAGTATCGCGCTGTGATTAAATTCCTCGGTAAAGAAGGGAATACGCCGACGCAGATCCGAGAGCGCATGTTTAAGGTGTTCGGAGATTCATGTCCTTCCGAATTTGTAATAAAGTTTTGGTCAAAGCAGTTTAAACAAGGCCGTGTGAGCTTAGAAGACGATCCCCGTAGTGGAAGGCCCATTTCTGCAGTTACCGCAGATAATGTGGAAAAAGTGAAGAAACTGATCCTTGCCGATCGGCGAATTAAGCAGTGGGAAATAGCTAGAGATGTTGGCATTAGCAAGGAACGAGTTCATGAAATAATTCATGAACATTTGGGAATGTCCAAGGTGAGCGCACGTTGGGTGCCTAAAATGTTGACCCCGTTTGATAAGCAAAGGCGTGTGGAATGTTGTCAGTCATTTTTAGACTTGGTAAAGGATAAAGAGGAAGAAACTATCTTGCGAATAGTGACCTGTGATGAAACTTGGATTCGTCAGTGGGATCCCGAAAGCAAACAAGAATCGATGCAATGGAAATTTAAAGGGGAAAAACCACCAAGGAAGTTTAAGGTCCGGCTGTCAGCGGGCAAACTAATGGCAACCATTTTTTGGGATGTTGAGGGGATTCTTATGATAGATTACCTGCCAAAAAACACCACGATGAATGCTGAATACTATGCGAACTTACTTGACCAGCTACGCAAAAAAATAAAAGAAGACAGGAGGGGCAAACTTAGCAAAGGCGTTTTGATTTTGCATGATAATGCACCCGCGCACACGGCCTTTAAGGCGCGGTCATCTCTGACAAAAAACGGCTTTACAGAGATCAACCACCCACCCTATAGTCCAGATCTGGCTCCCTCTGAGTACTTCTTATTTAAAAATTTAAAGAAAAATTTGAGAGGGCGCAGATTTTCAACAGACGAAGAGATGAAGGACGCTGTGAATGACTATTTTGACGAACAAAATAATAATTATTATTTTAATGGTATGCTGTCACTTATTGACAAATGTCGTAAGTGCATTTCAGTTGCAGGGGACTATATTGAAAAATAAAAAATAAATTATTAATCCATGTATTTTCTTTCATAGTCAGGTAGATTACTTTTCAGCCACCCCTCGTATGTCTAAAATAGATGCTCACAGTAAAAAAAACATAGTTTATTAAAATCTGCATGGAAAATAATTTTAATCTTATTAGAAGACAAATCATTCAGAATTATTTGGAAGTTCAAAGGACGCACGCAATTTTTTACTTTATTGAAGTCAGTCTCCGACTTATAATAGCAAAACTGCTGTCCATTATCTGTATTGTTGGACATGAGAAGTACACACCATTAAAAAGTTAGTTAACCTCAATTATGGTGCTTTATGGAAATAAATGATAACTAAAAAATATATAAATAGTTATAAAATGTGACGTCATGATAATCTTTATTTTTCTGGTGCAATTTTCCACTTACATGACAAATTAATCCTCACTCGTTCACCATTATTCAACTATATCTTCAAGAGATGTACAACGAGACATATTTGATCATATCGTGAGAATTTTCCATAAAACAAACATTTAATGAAACAAAATGAATTAATAAAGTTTCATTGATTGCGCTCGTCATTCAGCCATCGAAATGCAAGTAATAATTAAACTAGTACAAGCGTAAAATATAATTTGAATACTATAGGTAAGTAAATAAAAAGCGATTTGTAAGTATGATTCTAAGGACTTCGTTTTCTTTCAAATGTGGTGTAAATATTGGGTTTATTCAGTAGTTCTTTTAATAACAACTTTTGAATTGGTAATATTAATTATATTCAGCATTAGATTATTTTCCAAGTATTCTTTTAATTTTCGGACAGTTTCACATAAATCAACAGTTTTTATTTCTTTCAGATTTCGTCCATAACCGGAATTGGTGCGTTAGATTCAGATAATAAAACTACACATAACCTACTTCAGGAAGTTACTACATCTGTCACAGAATTCGACGAACTTCGAGAGTTTACACCAGCTGTTAAAGCAGTCGACAAAGTCGAAGTTACACCAACTGCTAAAGCAGTCGACGAACTTCAAGTGGCCTGCTTGAAATTGGTTATGAAAAAATCTTTCAGGGTCTGTTATTTTTTAACATAGCTTATTTGTTTCCCACTGTCTTTCAATACTGTCAATATTCTACCACCGATTGCCCTAGCTGGCTCGGGGTCTATTATTTAGAATTTTTCATTAATTGAAATCAAAACCAAAAACCAAAAGTTCATCCTATTGATCTGTTTACTAAAACCTAAAAAGTTTTGTACGTTTTTTTCGAGTTTCGTACTCGCAAGGTGGAAACGGGACGCTATTACTAAGCCTCCGGTCTGTCTGTCTGTCCGTATCACAGGGGTCTACGGCCTTAGCCGTTTTACTTAAATTTTCACAGAATACGTGTCACAATGACCTCTCTATCACTCACGGCAAACAGCAAAAATTCAAAGTTTTGTCCATTGGTCGAATGCTTCGTTGAGAGACAAAACTTCTTTATCTGTTTCATCCATTCTATCAGCATCATGGCGAAGGTAAACATATTAAAAAGGGAAGCCGGACAAAAAAATTAGATACTCAGAAAAGCAACCAAGGAAAACATATTTTTTTGTGCCAAGTGTATTTGTCGTATTGAGATTTATGTTAATGTTTGACAAAGCGAAGAGCATGGAATAAATAAATGTATTATGGATGCCATTTGCTAAACAAGGCGATGCGGAATCGTGTTATATGGACTCTTCGCCACTGCTAGCTATGGTGAAGTGGAAGTAATTTGTTAGTTAGTTAGCTCTCGGTCTAATTGTCCAGGGTGCGCCTGTCCTCATTGGAGTATCAGCAGTGGCGGTTGGTGGTTCTTAACACTGGAGGTTCACTCCCTGTCTGAGTTACTGACAGGGATTACAACATACTCTCTCCGTGACTGTTTATAGCTAGGTACCTGAGTGAACTTACCATTTATTGTACAAGTTTACATTGGAAATCTGCGTTTTATTGTCTGCACTTTTTATAATTCACATTATATATACAAACAAAGCGTCTTCACTTCACACATTATCACTTATTTTTATACACCTAAAGAACGCTTAATTTTTTGTTTTCCAAGCACACTCCTGTACTTACTGGATGACTGGAAGAGGGTGACCTTTATTTTTAATACCGAAACGTTGTTCAAATGTCTCACTGCTATTTTTAATAAATTGAACACTAAATGCCATATTTATTAGTACCGAGAAACTCCTTGTTTTTCATTTCGCCATAGTAATGATTTCGCGCACTAATATGTCACCGAACAATGCAGTTCAGTTCAAATATGACGCAACACTAACAAAATAATTAAAACAAACAACGGCCAAGGACTCCTCTCACCTCCCGCTCTTTAATCTCCGACCCAGTTCGTCTAAGTTCGGCTACACCGTGCCAAGAGCTCCGCACCGAATTCAGTACAATTTTCATACAAAATGCCCCGTCTCACGCTTACGGACCTCAGTACCTCTCTTTCTTTTCTACGTACAGATTTTATATTGGACATTTTTTCCTTGTGAGCGCAAGTCCCGAGCGCACGCTCTACCTACTCGGGCCGGACAACTTACAAATTATGGGTTTGTTTACACGGTCATGTTTATGTTATTGTTCTTTGTGATAGGCGTAGTGTCCACTTACTACTTTTTTAACATTGCTGCGGTCCTGGTTTAAGATTTTAATAATATACATACATATTTTAATAAGTAAAAATGTTTTCACATAACTTTATGTGGGAGTTCACCGCTCCAACGCCCCTTAATACAAACCGCCACTGGGTATCAGTATGTATCTCAGTTTACGTCACTTGGGGAGGCATCTTTATGCTACACGCTCCTGAGTTATACCGGGGGCGGATAAATAAAGCTAGGCTATATGAGTTCTTTATTTTTAGGGTTCGGACCACAAAATAAAAACGGAACCCGAAAATAGAATCACTTTGTTGTCCGTCTGTCTGCCTGTATGTCCTTTTTCTCACGCCCTGTTAGAGATGTTTAGTTGAAACTAACGTCTCCTACAGAAGCCTACTGCCCCATAGTACTGTTAAAAAATTGGCCTTCCTACTTAATGCGAAAAAAAGTAATTGATTTTTATAATCAATTTCGTACTACTCATGATCAAAAACACTTACATTTGACTAAGAAACTTGAAATTCCGTTCAAAATTAGGTCTTGTAGGATCGGTTTAGGGTTTTTTTTATTACTAATATTTAATAATTCAATATGATGATTAATTGTTAGAACAATTAGAAATACTAAAAAACAAGAATAACCCTGATTTACTAAACGAACAAACTAACTTTACCACTACCCCACTATTACGCATGTTTTCGTCTCCCCATTTTCCCCACCAAACAACTAGTCAGGCCGGTGTATAAAAGGCGAGTTTTGGTCGGCGGCTCGTCACTAGCTGCTGAGCTGTCGGGCGAACAACATCAGTTGCTGCGGAGCGGCTGGGCGAGCAACACATCCCGAGGATGCCTCGTTCAGAGGCGAAAAGCGTGTCGATAAGTTTTCTTGCTTGTTATTTAAGATTGCTTTGCTTGTATTGCTTGCTTGTTGCATGTTTTTATGCGGGCGGGCGGGCGGTGCACGAGTCTGCATTTTGAATAGCACGACAAGAATTGTTTAGCGGAATATTGCAAATTATATTCATATATCCTTTTAATTCAATATGAAATGAATTCCAACGAAATTAGACCTTTTGGATAAATAAAGTTATGGTGTAAGTGTCAAATTAAGTTGACTATAACTACTAATGGATAAGTTTGTGTTTTAAACCGTATGTATGTACGGAACCCTCAGGGCACGAGTCCTACTCGCACTTGACCAGTTTTTGTTTGTTGAATTTCCGAATAAATGTATTAAAGTATTAAATTTAAGGCAAGCACAAAAGCTATACAAGTTGCATGCGAACTGTATGAATGTTCGGGCCCATACAAAGCCGCGTTTGTAGACTACGCTAAAAAGGCTTGTATTGAGGAATTTGGAGATTTCCCCAATATTACCATTACAACTAAGACTACTACTACTAGAAAGACTCCTAGAAAAACACGTAAGTAAAGTTTTACAAACAACTTTAGATTACACAATTTAGCTCAATCGGTACGACAGTTTTGACTCATGCCATAAACGCACAAAAGATGAATATCAAAGTAAGCATTCAGCTGCAAGTGGCAGAGTTGTAGCCAGGGTAGGCACAAAAAATAAAAGCCCAGAACATTTTTTGTTATTTGTTTTATACTTACAATAAAAATCAGTTTTATGGAAAACGTACAATTTCTTAACTTTGGAACAACTTTCACATCAAAACTATCCATTTTATTTATAAATCGCCATTATAATTTTTTGAGGTGTTTCATTCCATCATATGGCGTCTAATAATAATAATCAAGCATAACATTTAAATCTTAACGACAAGAGATCGATATATCATTATCTCACATATAATCACAAAAGAAAACACAAATCATTTATTTATAAATCTAAGTATAATTTGATTTGACAAGCTTGCTTTTTAAGAAGAATACACATATGTACAAACATATACTCACGCCTGTCTCCCAGAGGATAGGCAGATATTAAGTGAATATACAAAATACTTGAATTGTCAGAGCAAGCAAATTTATTTAGCAATTTTGAGATCGCCAGTTCTTTTAATACGAGTAGATGACATTCGCAGTTTGAAATGCTATCTTAATGCAACTTGAAAGGCTATCTTAATCCAACTTGAAAGGCTATCTTAATCCAACCTGAAACGTTTTATTAATACGACTTTATAAATGACATTTTCAAGCTGACCCTCTTGAAATCCCATCAAGCTCTGATGAAGAAGATTATGATGAAATTGTTTGCTGGGAGGATCTTAAGCGAGCAACAATGTTTAAAATAAGTTAAAGACGCGAACCATTGGCCTCACATAAGCAACTAGACACACAGTCTCTAAGAAAAGTTCGTCAGAAAGGGTCCGAACGACGTCGTGCCTAGTAGCAAAAATGAATTCAATCAAATTATAATAAGACGTTATTACGTTAAAATAAGATGCAACGTCAGCTGTACGCAATCGCCATTCGATCTTGTCAAGTCGTAGTGGTAACATGATGCATCCACAGGCATTTGATATAGAAATATTAAATGTCTGTGGATGCATTGTAGACACTTTTTGAGCGAGATTGTGAGTCATGTTGTTTATGAGACGTCATGATGCCGAACCTATCAGTTATTATGTTCGTTCAAAAATATAATATATGCAACATGCATAACAAACAGCATCTCTAAAGTAGTGTTCAATTGCCCGGATAACATCTAATACTACAAAGCTGAATTGAATCATTTTTGATTGATAGTGCACCCGCTAAGAAAGATACAATGATGTTGTTGTTAAAAAACACTTCTTTTAAGACATTTTCGTCTGGTAAATATCTGGTTGAAGCCTCTATAATTATTTTTTTTAGCTCTTTAAAAAGAAATGCAACATGGTTTGCAAGCACGCATACACATCTGCCTGTGCCATTTTCACAAGTTGCCAGAAACGTATGAAGACGACATTCAAGAATCAGTGTAAAGATTACTGCACAGCTGCTACCGTTACTTTGAGTGAAGAAAGCAGCAGTGATTAAATATAAAACAAATTATATTATATTTATTAATAATTGTTTTTTATACTTATTTGTGCTTATCGATTGCTGTGTACGTTTTACTTTTTTTTTTAATGTAAGTAAGTACTATAAGAGTTAAAGGTAATAAAACTCGTTTCGAAACATCTAATTTCCTTTTTACCGTTTTTATATAAAATGTTGTTGCACTTTTGGATTTGTTACATGTTTCTTCAAGCAGCAAATTTAATAACTTTGGTAATAAATTTATATCTTATGGTAATCCCTAAATTTTAGGGGTAAGAAAGTAAAAATGTTACTAATTCGCAGGTATCAAGTCAAGAAAGCGCAAACCAAAGCCTTAGTTTATCGGATCAGAGTGCAGTCTATGCTGAAATACTAGCAAATATAACAAAAGTTAATGATGAACTCAAAGGGTTGATAGCACAATTCGAAAACTTAAAAAAGACTGACACGTCTAAAGTATCACCAAAACAGGTGGAAGAATTAGTTGATAAATTAATAAAAAAACTGGACGGTGAAGACATTACCGTTGATGTTATAGGCACATCAACCAATTATATCTCAACTGAACAAACTGACAAACAAGATCTGTATGAGTCAATAGAATCTAAGGAAAACGACCCAGATTTATTAATACTTACCAAAAATGATATTTTACTAAATGAGCCAAACTCGAAAGATATATTAGAAACGGATAACGAAAAAGCTAAAGTAGCTAAACATTTAAACAAACTCTTAGGCTACCACCAAGACAGAGACACAAGTGAATGCAGTTGTGAAAAAGAGAAAAATAAATCCATTAGAAAGAAAATAAGACGGCGCGAAATCGTAAAACACAAATCCAACCAAGCTCTTAAAATAGAGGAACATGAAAAACTGATAAAGAAAGATGAAGCCAAGACGTTAGCGCTCCGAAGAGCGTACGGTGATGCCTGTTTAAGTCTTGTCGTACAAAAGTGTAAAAAGGTATAGTAAATTGGTATTTTGCAACCAGCAATTTCTGTGTTAAGGAGATAACTCTGCTCTCTTCTTTTTCTTACAACTATCGGATAGCTAAAGTATACTTCGTATTTTTCACATTCCTTTGATATCTAAGCAAACAAAATCCATCGCTTTGGTATTCTAAAAATTAAGCAGAAACTAAAATGCACAAGAAAAGTAGTATCAGGGGAGAAATTTATGCACCTTGCTACCCGCAGTAGGCTGCGGCACGTATTGGAATCCCACGTGGTGACATCACAAATTTGTTTGTGATTGTTTCTCCAATTTTCTAAATTCGCCCTAAATAAAATTCTTCCAGGCATTGAAGCAAACAATCACAGATATGAGCCTGTTAAACTTTTGCACGGGGAGATGCGAAACTGCATTTGTAAAATGTGCCAAGGAAAGCTGTGATGACGAATTTTCCAATGAAAAGGCAAGAAGCACTGGTGAAAGTAAGTACTGAGAGTACGTATATACTACCTTGATCAAATGTGTATTTCAATGTATAATTATTTATCATGATGGCCACAAGATAGAACCAATCCATCATAGGCTATTTTCGTTTTGGAAAATGACGCGGTTTACACGGCTGCACTGCAACAGCCTGTTTAGTTAAACATCTTACAGAAGTCAACGGCTCCTAACTCAACGCGAAAAAAAGTTATTGCCCTTTATGTAATCAATTTCATACAAATTGGCTCACAATAAAAACCTATAGGATACTTCCGGTTGACTTCGAAACTTGAAATTCCGTCCACACTTAGATCGTATAGCGTTTATCTAGAAAAATTTGAAAATTACCTAATTTTTATTATCTAATAAGAAATGGAAAATCAACTAAATTTGATCTTTTGGATACATACGAAGGGTGGCTGAAAAGTAGTCTATCTGACTATGAAAGAAAAGACAGGGATGGATAACTTTTTAGCTCGCAGAAATAAATGGGTGTCATGATTTAAAAAAAAGGAATAAGTAAAGAATATAGTAGCCAGTAACATTTCAGCCACTACTCGAAGAGTTTAATAGACTGTGTCAAGTAAAGTTGGTATTGAATAAATGCTCGTGCAATAAGTTCGTGTTTTAAACGGTATGTATGTATCTCTCAGTCCTACTCGCACTCAAACAATTTTTTAAAAGTAACTTGAGGTTACTTTAATATTAAACACATAAGTTATGGTTGAAGAAAACACTTGTACTGTTTCACAAAATAATTATATTTATATTTCCGACTAGTTTCGCCTTAACGGCATTTTCCAGGATTTAATAAATTTACGAGTATATAACAAAAGCTGTTCATGTATGTGACAATAATCTCCAAAACCAAACATGAGGGTAATTGATTACTAATTAATACCAATGTCAATAAATTTTTCGTTGGGTAGTCTACTAATCAGTGTTCATGGTCAAATTATTTTCCCTAAAAGTAAGGAAAATTTTTCGTCATGTAAAAAAAGTCAAATAATTAAATAGCACTAATGTAAAAGTCAAGGGTGTAAAATGTCAAAATGATGGATAAAATAAAATGTCAAATAATTTATTAAATAAAGTAATTTAACAGTGGGAATGGTTTGAATGAAAAGTCCAGTTGTTCATTTAAAGGATTTTTAACGTTGTAATGAGTCAGTTTATTTATTTCTAAAGCTACTAGCGCGTTCATTTTCTTGCCTTTTAAAAAAGTCAAATAATTAAATAGCACTAATGTAAAAGTCAAGGGTGTAAAATGTCAAAATGATGGATAAAATAAAATGTCAAATAATTTATTAAATAAAGTAATTTAACAGTGGGAATGGTTTGAATGAAAAGTCCAGTTGTTCATTTAAAGGATTTTTAACGTTGTAATGAGTCAGTTTATTTATTTCTAAAGCTTCTAGCGCGTTCATTTTCTTGCCTTTTTCACAAATATGAAGTGATGGTGAAATATGAAGTGGTTTGAAGTTTGTGATTTGGTCAAATTTATGGTTTTCCGCTATTAAATGGTTCGCAAAATTTGAAACTTTCTTTTGAAGGCGCCAGCATCTACAATGTTCTTTAATACGTGTTTCAAACGATCTCTCAGTTTGACCTATATAAGCACTATTGCAATTCTGACAAGTTAGTTCATATATACCGCTTTTTTGGTTATTATTTGTTCTGTCTTTATTGTTACAAAGCAAATTTTTCAACGAGTTGGTAGTATAAAAGGCTGGTGTTTTAGTTTTCAGTGTTCCTAGCCCACTTTTTTGGATTTGGGTCTTCAGAGTTTTGACCACGATATAGCAAAGAGCTACTTTCCGCTTCTTATTGTGTAAAATTCGGTTTACAATCATGGGATCATATCCGTTATTCGATGCTATCGCTTTAATAGTGGTCAATTCAGAGTTACAACTATGTTGGTCCATTGGTACAGAGAGGAGACGATGTACCATGGAGTGGAAAATGGCATGTTTATGATTGACCGGATGTCATAAGTATATTTTGTAATCTTATTGGGTTGAGCCTTGTTCTCGCCGTACAAGTAAACTTAGTGTAGGAACTAGTGCTTAGCATAGCAATGCCATGTTTACTTGTGTGAATAAATTACTATTACATTTAAGTAATAACAATAATCCACTTTCACTACGCAGGCTCAATGAAAGACTTAACCAGACAAGGAGATCTGTCGCCAGCCTGTTTACCAGAGAGTGACCAAGGAAAGAACCTAAGAGTAAGTTAATACAGGTCTTTGAATATACGTACGAGTACATCTTTATGGTGCAATTAACCCCAGACCCCAACATCTAAAGTAAACGTATCATTCTAGCTCCAAATTGTTCTAATTTTTTTAGCGTCGGGTTTGGGGGGCAGCGGGGGGAGTAGTTAGGAAAAAGTAATTCCTGGGGAGCAGCAGGACGTGCTGTTGTAATTGGTCTTAGGTGTTCGCCAATCTCTTCCACCCCCCCTCGAGCGGATTCTTCTCCTCATTCAGCCACTGCTGCACCCGCGATCACTTACACCCGTGTGTAATACTCTACTTTTCATCACTAATGCGAGGAAATAAAAAAAAACTTACAAAATTATAACATGATGGTTAACTGCACTACTTGTTTGTTTCACAGTAATTGAATGAATGAATGAATGAATATATTATATATTTGTAAATTATACTTATCCCAACCGGTTTCGGTTTTACACTACTATCAAGGGTCTATTAATTAACTAATAACACTTTTTTGCAGGATATAAAAATTAATTCGACGTGCAATCAATGAAATATGTCGTTAATCAATTATGAAATTATGTTTGCAACAACGTTTTCAACAAAATAATTTTACTGACACCATTTTATCTTCATGCGACTTTTTTTTTGTGCAATCGCGTCTTACTCAGTGTGATTGTTTTAAAAATAAAACTAATTTAGTTGCTGTTTTAATTCATAAACGTCTTTTTAAGATTTTGTTTAGCATATTTACATTATACGCAAGTCACATTTTTCCATGATAATAAAGAAAATCAAAATAAAAAGGAAATAGGCAGAACAGATATTTTCCATTGTCATTTGGCGAGACGAGTGATTGACTACATATTAGTGACTGTAAGGGACACTCGTTTGATTTTCAAATTTACTTACCTCCCTAAGTTGGTAAATCGAACTTACCTCCCGCATTTCAGAGCATTAGTTCTGAAAATTAATTAATTATTTATTGCTTCTAAAGATTTAGTTATTTGGTAGATCATACACATAAGGTGACAATAATTTATGCAGCCAAATTCATACTGAAGACTCGATAAGTAGTTGGTATCAAGGTTATTTGACCCTATTTGGGAAATTCAAAAATTACTTTACCTTTGCGCGAACGCAAGCCCAGGCCTGTGCCATTGTTTACAAATTTGTGTTTATTTTTTATCACCAAAAATAAATAAATTGATTTAAATTCAAATAATTTATGTCTGTAAAGAACCCTCAGAGCGCGAGTCCTACTCGCACTTGACCGATTTTATTTTAAGTGATGTTCGTAAACAAAAACAATAGTTTAATCTGCCTAGTAATTATTTACAAGCACAAGCATGCATTTTAAGAATGAGTGTGTGTTTTGGTTCCCGCTGGACAAGTACGCTTAGTGTGGGAACCACTGATAAATCTGCCACTCTGAGATCTGTCATAACTGTATAAAATTTGATCATCTGTCACATCTGACGTCTGCCAAAAAATCTGTATAAAAAACAAATCTTCTGTCACTTAGACATCTGGTAAAAAAATTGTAAATTCAACATTTTGGTACGTCAACATTTTGGGTTTCAAAGTTTTGCAAATTCAACATTTTAGGAATTCAGCATTTTGGGCCTAAAGGAATGAAACTTCCTATTTTATTAGACATTAAATTTATTTTGTAATTTCCATTTGTATTATTTTCATTTTGGTTAATAAACGATTTTACTTTTAGCTTCGGAACAGCAAGACAGAACTTCTGCGAAACGAAATTCCCGTTAAGAAGCACGAATATGTGATGAACATTTTACGCGATAAATTCGAGCTAGCCTGCCAACAGGCCACCGCAGAACGATGTGGGAGAGCTTGTGAATTCTCTTACACGCAAGCATGTATTGCCAGTCACTGTGCTCCAAATGTAAGGGAGGAATTTAAAAAGTCTTGTAAGAAAAATTGTAAGAACGCTTACAGCTCAATAGTTGAATCGTCATCTGATTCGGATTCAGACGACGGTGATGATAGTAATGACTGATGATAATTAAAACATTATTTGATTGTGAATCTTGTTATTTGCTGTTTAACCTTAAGGGCCCATAATACCTCAATTCGCAGTCCTGCTCTAACGCTTCTGCTTTTTAACTGTCTATCCTACTCTAATCAGATGCCGCGCACGCAAAAATATCAGTTATTGTGAAATTGCGGCTACACTGATGGTTTTTTCATTTTTATGGAACAGTCTGCAGCTGCTTTATATTAGTATCAGTTATATTATGCAAAGTTTCAGATCTAATTTCAAATATTCATTGAATGCTATCGGTTTATTCTACGGTTTGGAGGTAAGTTTGTAATTTTTTACTATCGAGAACATTTAAAGGAATCAAGTTTTTACAACAGCATGGACATAGCATTTGTCCTCAACTTTATCATATATTAATTTCAGAGTGATTGTTGCAGTATTTTTTGGTATAAAACAGGATCATGCGAAGCGAAGTGAGGTATTATACAACCTTAGGAGTATTAAGCTAAATCTTGTGGAACTTTGCTTTCGGGTAGAAAGTAAAGTTCCACAAGATTTAGCTTAATACTCATAAATTGCATAAGTGTGTGTGAAGGGTTTTAAGAACTTTGTATTAAGACTTTGGGCCGAAAAGCGTTAGAATAGAGACCACGAACAGAAACGCTTCGCTTAGGCCGACGTTGTGGCCGTTGGACCGACGCCATGAAAAAGGTTGCGGGTGACGGCTGGATGAGGAGGACAGAGGCTGCCAAGAGTTGCGAAATCTTGGAAAGGTCTATGTCCAGCAATGGACGAAAACGGGCGGATGGATGCATACAATATCAGCAAGGAAATGTGTTTTTTTTTATTTGCACATGTTTTTTTTAAAGTTTGTTCTAATTATTATGTGGTTTCATCAAGCCTGTCATTTACATTCGGGACAAATTATCACACTAGTGTTGTTAAAACAGTCTTAAGGCTGTACTTGAGCCTAGACCATGAACAGCGTCAGATTTTCGTAGGTTCGTTCGAAGAAATTAGGACTCACTTCATATTTATATTTGTTAAACTTTTATTAAGCTAACTTACTGTAAAAAAAATAAAGATATTATTATACGTACGAGGGGTGGCTGATATAAAATCTCCTTTGTTAAAGAAAGTTTAAAAAATGTTACTGGCCACTATATTCTCGTATTCTTTGTTTATTCCTTTTTTAAAAATTATGACACTTATTTGTTTCTACGAGTTCAATTTTTTTTTGGCGCGTCTTCGTTTTTATCAAGTTGCAATAAAATTAAAAATGGATAAAATTGAGTATCGCGCTGTGATTAAATTCCTCGGTAAAGAAGGGAATACGCCGACGCAGATCCGAGAGCGCATGTTTAAGGTGTTCGGAGATTCATGTCCTTCCGAATTTGTAATAAAGTTTTGGTCAAAGCAGTTTAAACAAGGCCGTGTGAGCTTAGAAGACGATCCCCGTAGTGGAAGGCCCATTTCTGCAGTTACCGCAGATAATGTGGAAAAAGTGAAGAAACTGATCCTTGCCGATCGGCGAATTAAGCAGTGGGAAATAGCTAGAGATGTTGGCATTAGCAAGGAACGAGTTCATGAAATAATTCATGAACACTTGGGAATGTCCAAGGTGAGCGCACGTTGGGTGCCTAAAATGTTGACCCCGTTTGATAAGCAAAGGCGTGTGGAATGTTGTCAGTCATTTTTAGACTTGGTAAAGGATAAAGAGGAAGAAACTATCTTGCGAATAGTGACCTGTGATGAAACTTGGATTCGTCAGTGGGATCCCGAAAGCAAACAAGAATCGATGCAATGGAAATTTAAAGGGGAAAAACCACCAAGGAAGTTTAAGGTCCGGCTGTCAGCGGGCAAACTAATGGCAACCATTTTTTGGGATGTTGAGGGGATTCTTATGATAGATTACCTGCCAAAAAACACCACGATGAATGCTGAATACTATGCGAACTTACTTGACCAGCTACGCAAAAAAATAAAAGAAGACAGGAGGGGCAAACTTAGCAAAGGCGTTTTGATTTTGCATGATAATGCACCCGCGCACACGGCCTTTAAGGCGCGGTCATCTTTGACAAAAAACGGCTTTACAGAGATCAACCACCCACCCTATAGTCCAGACCTGGCTCCCTCTGACTACTTCTTATTTAAAAATTTAAAGAAAAATTTGAGAGGGCGCAGATTTTCAACAGACGAAGAGATGAAGGACGCTGTGAATGACTATTTTGACTATCAAAATAATAATTATTATTTTAATGGTATGCTGTCACTTATTGACAAATGTCGTAAGTGCATTTCAGTTGCAGGGGACTATATTGAAAAATAAAAAATAAATTATTAATCCATGTATTTTCTTTCATAGTCAGGTAGATTACTTTTCAGCCACCCCTCGTATATATATAAAATATTTCAACTGTAACTAGCTTATATAAAATGGAAGTAAATCTACTAAAATCCAAAAATTTGCCTTCAAAATATTTCATTAGCTGAAAACCTTCCAATCTGCTGTTTCGCACGTGATTATAGGTATTACACTTCCAAGACAAATATGTCAATAATCCAACCAATAATCGCCAATATCAAAAGATAATAAAGTATTTGACATTGACTTTCTTGTGTTAGACGGATAGTAACATTTTTTCTAGCCTGTGCTATTGCATTTAAAAATAAAATACTTACATAAAAGATCGGCGCCATACTCGCAGTTAGCCAGATGGTCGAACATTGCTGTCAGGACTGGCAATATTACACCATTGATATATGCCAGAGATGTGGACGTCTTTAGATGTGTGCCCCGAAGATGCGCGTATTTGCCCTGAGGATAAGTTTAAGGCTAAAAATTTCAACTTAAATTGATGTCCCTAGTTATTTTTCGTTGATAGCTGTATCTTGACATTTATGAATAAGGTAAAGCTTCCATAGAATGCGAAGGGTGAACATTTTAAAAAGGGAAGCTGGACAGAAAATCGCCTTACCCAGAAAAGCAACCAAGGAAAACATAACATTTATTGTACTTTACAACTCTATGTCAGCCAAGTGAACATTTCGTAAGGAAATTTATGGAAATGTTTGACAAGGCGGAGAGTACGGAATGAAGAAATGTAGTCTGAATGCCATTTCATAAAGGGAAGCCGATAGGAATCGTGTTATATGGACCCTTCGCCACTGATAGACATTCATAATGATGATAATATTGTACAAATTATCTAAAATCTCAAGATGCATGACAAAAACCGCCGCGTCAACTGAGATACAACCACTTAAAACAGTTGCATAGTGAATAACACATCAAACTATACACATTGGACTTTTTCTTATCTTATATTCTTCACTATAGGGGCTACTATCGTACTGGTAGTGTACAACTTGAAGTGTTCTTCACTGTACCACAAGACCAGACTAATTGACAAATCCTGTGACTTCGGCCGTAGCTTGTCACCTCTATATTGAAACCATGCCGCCAAACGATTCGTCTTGTTCATAAGAGTGGTTACAGCCAGTTGCGAAATAACAGTCATTCGTTCGTTACCAAAAACCAATCGATTTTGCGGAAGTCCCTGGTAATGGCGAATGAAAAGCAAAACAAGATAGGTCACAAGCATTTTGTATAATTTTAAAATGTGAGTAACTAATCCGTACATACTTAACTTTATTTTTTTAAACTTGATGTATTTCGGTTGTCTGCAGCGAAAATCATACATAAATCTGAGGTGCAATTGTGTAAGCCAATGGTATTCAAATTCATTGTCTGTTTGCTTTAAAACGTATTTGAACGCAGCTTGTATTTGTTAAGATATTTTATTTTATTGATATGGCAATACGCGTTGTCGAGCGGTGAATTGTGACGTAGTCGTCCTTCCGCCATTGCTTTTTCAGACAACAAGAGTTGCAAGAGGTTATGTGTTTGATATTTCAAGGAAATTAGTAGTTAAAAAAGTGAAATAAACCAGTTAATCAGTGCTAACTGTGATCCGGGACTCCTACGCGAAAAGATTCGTAAAGTCAATAATAGTGGAAAGTGATGGGAAAAGATTTTCATTACCACGTTTTATTGAAATCGTGCTACCTTTATCAGGATCAGGCTGGCCTAGGGTTAGAGGGTTGAGTTTAGGATACGAGTCTGCTGACACGCTGGCTGGGCTGGTCATTTGTCAGAAATCTTCGTGCACGAAAGGAGAAGGTGCACGTGCATGTGAGTCTCGGAACCATTTACCCTTATAACGGGATTTAGTAGATAAGCCCCCTTGTTTGGAAAACCCCTTTCTGGCAGGGTTTAGATTCTATACTGTATTAATGGGCCCAGTCACGAAGAACTAAATTGTACCTGTCGAGAGGGGGGTTTATCATTCATTGTCATATGGCTATTCGGTCAAGCAAATTAGCCCGTTTGACAGGTGAAATCGTACTTTTTTGGCTGTCAAATTAATATAATTGTCTTATTTTGTTGTTGACAACCAGAAACGTACGATTTCATTTGTCAAACGGGCTTATTTGCTAAGCCGAATAGCCATATGACAATCGAATTTGAATACCATTGTCTTACACAATTGCACCTCTGGTTTATGTTACTGCGATGATTCTATGAAAGAAAATTCGCATTAAAAGCCGAATACAACCAAATCGACGGACACATACGAGTGACTGTACAGATCTGCCATAGATAAAATGCGCATAGAAATCTTCGCCAGTTTTCGTATTCCCGAAAATAGTCCAATCATACATTGTGAAACCCTTAAACATTGCACTAGCATTTGGAAACTTATTAGGGAGAAAATAAGAGTAGAAGTCACGTGAAAACATCGGAAGCAATTGTGTCATTTTGTTTGTCTATAACGTGCTCGATCTGTCATGGATTATGTTGAAAGCGAAAGGAAATAAGAATTTTGCCGAAGAGCGGCAAAGATCCCTATGCGCATTATTTAAAATTAAATGGTACTACTTTACCTCTACTACTATACAGGTGACTTTTAAACAAACCCCGATAATTTTAGAGCTTATTACGAAACGTTAGTAAACGTTCAATTTTAAATGTAAAAACAATTAAAATTAGAACTCAAATTATAATAAAAAAATGTTACATGGAAATAAAACTTTATGGTTATGGAACGAGTTTAAAATCGTCCAAAATAGTGGGATCAATAATAAAAATAACTTCGCGCGATCTAATTATATTATCTCTTCAAGTGACCATGATTTCTTTGTATTTTACGCAAATCTTAAAAAGGTTTTAACTTTCCATGGTTTTCATAAAACCAGTTTTTCTCGGTGTTAGGTTAAAAGTTAACCTGTATATATATGGGTGGGTGGATGGATGGACTGTACCTCTTGCAAGTTGAGAATAGTGTGCTGCAGATCATCGGCGACATTGTTGAAGAAGGTCAGCATCGAGGTGCGGATGAACTCAGGACAGTTCTTCACGAGGGACTTGGCATCGATGCCCTTCACCAGCACTTGGAGACACCGCACCGTGATGCGGACATCCGGACCGAACGCTGTCAGGCTGGAGTTAGAAGACAATGCATGAAGATTATGTTTTTATTGCAAAATCCATCGCTTTGGAATGATCTAATAGTACATTACGATACGAGAGCGATGAAACGTTTTCTGACGAGTGTGAAAAAGTTTCTCGCACGAGTTTCGTATACTATTTTATAGCAAAAGTGCGGAAAATGCCGACTTTACGCACGCTGCGCATAGACCTTATGCATGCCCGTTTTCTCTGCCCTATAAGGGGTTAATACTCGTTTTCCCCTTCAGGCTTTGAAACCGGGACGCCAGATTAGCGTTTTAGACGATCGCTCCACTAGACCATAGAAGTGGTCTGGAAAATAGATAGTCAGGAAAAATTGGGAATACTGACTATTTGACATTCGGAGTTCGGCTGTCATTTGCACGGAAAACTTAATTTATTGGCTAAATACGTGGAATTTTGTCAACCAATTAGAAAGCAAGGTGGAAAGCCAAACATAATCTACTTGCACTTCCGCCCAGCAACCGTCAACTACTTTACTCGCAGTAAACTGGGTGTTAAGATGATAACCTTTTTCCTTAAAACGGGGTATTCTATCCATCAAAATAAACAACTTTTACCATGGGCTAACCCTGAAATCGTGAAAACAAAATCAGCTTTTCCATAGAAAAGTTAAATACCTACTCGAATTAAATGTATGAAACAGCTGATGTTTTTTTCGCGATTTCAGGGTTGGCTCCATAGTAAAAGTTGTTCATATTGATGGGTAGAACACCCCGTTTTTAATGAAAAGGTTATCATCTTAACACCCTGTATAATCAATTTTAACTTACCGAGATCTCAGCAAGCTTGCCAGTTTGCAGAACAACGCAGCTACCATTTCTTTCTCTTTCAAACTGGCAGCACCCACGTTATTTGTTGCAGTTGCGACCGCTATGAAGTAATTGCGATGCGTTGAGAAGTACTTCTCCATTAGAGGAAGTACGACCTAAAAAAGTAATTTTTACATTTAGTGACGATAAAACTGGTGTTGCCTGACCAGGATGTTAAGGCAAATCTAGCAAAACAATTCCTTTTTACTACAATGAATGGTTCTAAGTCTTTATTTATAATAACCCTTGTCTTACGAATAAATTGGTGTGAAAAAAGCTGAAAACGAACTCCACTATGCCCCATGATGCAATTGAAACGGCTACTTGCGATTTTTATATAGTCGGACTTCGCCTGACTAGTTTCACTGTATTCTTTCACATCTGACTATATAAAAATCGTGAGTAGCCGTTTCAATAGCATTATGAATCTAAACCACGAATAAAACCACTATGTCCCGTTTGGCCTTTTCCCCCCCTCTCCAATACCCTTTGGGAACATGATGCTGAACTCTTATAATGTTGAGTTTGCAAAAAACTCCCAAAAGCAGGAAGGACGCCATTAAAACGATTTAGCTTTGCGAGGTTATCAAACTGATCAATTTTATATCCTTACAAACTTTTCCCATGCGGAGGAAAATTATCACGTCTTTGTGTAACTTTATCGTAACTATACAAAATAATAACGACATGAAGAAAAACATTTTTTTTTGCATTAGAGAACTATACATATATTAATTAGAGAAAATGTACTATTTATAATTACGTTATTATATAAATTACGCTAGCCTGCAATGTTTTGCGTTTTATAAGGTTTGTTTCTTTGCCATCTTATTCACAACATCCTGGTCACAAATTAAATTTTGGAGACTACTACAAAGCTGACATCGATATTGCAAAGCCCTATTCTGCAGTTTTCTTACAAACTACTAGCGGTTTGATGTCAATGTTTTCATGTGTTTTAATTTTGATGCGTGTACAATGTCTATTATTATACAGAGTGTAAATGAACAGATATCTTTAGATGAAACCAAACACATAAATTTACTGATCAGACTTAATAACTTTGCCCAAAAATCATACCTGCGGAAGTAAAATTATTGTTAAACATTACCTCACAAATTTTCAAAACTTATTGTGTTGTATGTGCAGGTTCTATTTTAATCAAATCAAATTCATTTAATTATTTCAGAACAAAATATTTCCAATATTTGTCCATGTAAAATTATGACAGTAAACAATCAAAAGTAAATCAGTATAATTAAATTACAATGAAAATACAATTTTAAATTAAATGAACAACAAATTATACACAAATTCTTGTATTTTTTATTTCACAAATATTTATTTTTATTACAACTTGGGCTACCTCTGTTTACTTTATTTTATTTACTTTGCTTGATTGAGATGTTTTCTTTGTATACATTAAATCGTTATTAAAATTAATAATATTTTGGCCCGCTAATCGAAAACGGTAGCCTAAGTTGTAATAAAAATAAATATTTGTGGAATAAAAAGTACAAGAATTTATGTACCTATAATTTATCGAAGATGATATTCGACCAAGAACCATCAATCGAATCCATGCAAAAATAAAACAATAAAATATCATTTAAAGTTAAAATTGCAATAAATGAAAATAGCTACAAGATCATGTTTTATCTACCCCATGCCTCATACATTTAATTTGATTTGAGCATTTTGTAGGATCTTCAGTAGATTTTTGGTTACATTTAAAGATAGCAGTAGATCTACACTCAGTATTAGCCAACTTTAGAAATGAGTGCCATGCATTATTGTTTGTTTGTGAAGCCAATCTATTATGTTGTGATATTATTCAATGTGAGTGATTGTACGTCTAGTAATAATCAATAGCTAATTATGCTCAGCTTTTAGGCACTATACTGACTTAGTACCTTCTTGAAGTACTTTAGTTCCGCTTTTTGTTGCTTGGAAAACACAATTAATTACTATAAAACAATATATCATACTGTACTTTCAATCAAAAAGGCTGCTACTACAACAAAACGGAGCGACAAAGAAACTGTGACGCCAAGCGACTCGTGTTCCAATATGACGTCATTAGAAGACGTACCGACTACTTGTTACTCTCACTCATTTCATCAAACCATTCCAACTGGCGTGGTATGGCCAAGAGTAAGGTAATACTCTTTCATTGCTATCTCAGATTGCGAATTTGCAGAATTTGCGGCAAATCGCATAAGCAATAAAATAGATGATTGTAAAATGTAAAAAGTAGCAAAAAATAATTATCTCATTCATCAAAATTATACGAGTTTAATTATATGTAAAATTCTATATATAGTAGGATTTTTTTTTAAATGTCGGAGTCCACTTAAGATCTTATCTTCCAATGAATGGCATTGTTGTCTATTGTTAAGTTCGACCGCTAAATGAGCAGTGCATAACGAAACAAATAAACAACAAAATATTTTATGTCAATAGCAACTTTACCGCCTAAACAAAAAGGCTCAAATTTGAACGCCAAGTCGCCAACACATATCAGATTCCATTTTTGAAATTGGAAGCGGCAGCCATTTTGTGCGTTAGTTATAGGATGATTAAGTAATGGCTTTCGGATCTTAATATCGTGTGCTTCTCTCTATTTTATTCTGGATATTTCATAAATTTGACCCTGGCTTAAGTTTATAGGATTTTGATTGCTTACTATTTAGATTTTTGTGAAGAGTGTGTTCGATAACGACCCCGGCTGTGTATATGAACTTTGATTTAGCGGGAATAAGAGGTAGAAAAATGTAATGTATAATTTTAAATGTAACTTCAATAATTACCGTAGATTGCAGCTATACAATTTTTTTTGTATTTGTAGGTACTTACTGGTTTTTATTGGAATTACATAAGCATAAGTAAACATAGTTATTTAATCAACAACAAATGTGTGTCAAATTAAAGTTTCGAACTTTTTAAAACTTAAATACTGATTTTCTTAATAACATGCATATAAAATTATGTAAGAATCTTAAATCGTTTCAGCCTGTATCACACCTGTACCTTGCTGCCGCTTTCAATTTCAAAAATTACTATCTGGATTGCGTTGCCGTTCAAATTTGAGCCTTTTTGTTCAGGCGTTAAAGTTGCTATTAACATAGAATATTTTGTTGATTATGCGATTCGTTGTGCACTGCTAATTAGTGGTGGAACTTAACAATAGAATAATGCCATTCATTGGAAGATAAGCTCTAAAGCCGATTCCGACATTTAAAAAAATTCCTACTATACCACTTGACAGGTTTGTAAATGAAAAGAGAAAACTGTTTAATATCAATCGCTCCGTTTTGAAATAGCAGCATCGTAAAGCTCGAACACTCACCTTAGAAAAGAACTTAATATCCCTCGTACTAGTTTTGAAACTCGACCTTCTACTGAATGTCGTAGAGGGTTTCAACAACTTCATATTAATCGTCGCCCTGTCAATGTACTGTATCAGTTTCTCTAGAAGCGAGTAAGCGAATCTGAGCTCTATTGCTACACCCGTAGCGGCCTGTTCCGTGTCTCCCGGGGCGGCTTTGCTTGGCCGGTGCAGTTTGTAGCCCTGGTATTGGAGGTATTTGAGGAACTCCTGGGAACGTTCGCGGTCTTTCTTCTTTTCTTTGTCAGTTAGAAGGTCGTATGGGACTAGTTGTGGGTGGATTCCGCCTGTGAAATTAGGTGACAAGTCAAAATCACTTAATAATACATAAAGTAACCGAAATATTCTGAGCACTATTCAGATGGATTGGTAACAGAGGATCTCGGTGCAAAATGAAAATCATAAAATTGTTTACTTACTTTTGAACAAAAAGTATGCAATGAAGGCAATTCGCGCAAATTGCTAAGTAAGAATGAGGTTTCCAAAAGAAATTAACGTCATTTTATGTTATGCAAAATCAAAATGTTATGCATAAAATGGCAGAAATTTCTGGTATGAAATATAATTTTTATGCAGCATTGTGCACGAATTGTCATTATTTAAACGTATTTATTGTATCCCTTTTTACTCAAATGTAAGGAAAACATTATTATGATATTTAGGGATGACTACAAGATCCAACAAACTTTAATACCTGAATGTAACAAACGTTTGGATCGTTTGGATTAATGGCTCTTTACTACTTTTTTTGCGTCAACTGAAGTATTAAAGCAGTTTCCAAAAAGAGCAATAACACTTGGGTCAGACGGACAGCAAAATTGGGGCGATGAGAGCGAGAGTGGCCTATCTTTTCCAGAGACAATAATAATCAATTGTGTTTGTAAAGGATAGGTTGCTCTGGCTCTCATCGCCTCAATTATACCCTTAACATATCATAATCATGGAGGTGGTAGAGCTGATGCCGGGCTTGACTGTGGAGGTACCACCATCTTACTCGCAAATCCTCCCGAAGTTATTCGGAAGAGAGGAAGAGAACAGCTCTCAGGCAAAACCAGGCGGCCCACCATTGCCTGGGACCGATGGATGGCGGTATATCCATCCCCAATTGCCGGGCCTTATATAAAACAGACTAGTGACGGGCAGCGGCGTCACTGGTGCAAGGGTTTCGGCACCGCGCTCACCAACCCGCCTGCCCAGCGTGTGTGAGTATGGGAATTTCTTCCAGGAGAATTCTATGCCCAGCAGTGGACGAAACAGGCTGATGGATGGATGGATCATAATCATAAAATAATTGTTCTAGCATTTTCACTAACGACGAGCAAGACACTAAAGAAGAAATAATAGCGACACCTACTCAGGCAACACCTAAACTTGATCAGCAATGACTTCTTTTAGTCATGTCATAATTCATGAGACTCACGAGTGACCTAAGTAAGATTTGATGAGAAGTATTTTTCTATAGACGTCTCTCAATAATGGTAAATTCGGGCATAATTTAGAAAATTTTACTTTGTGACCACAATTTTCCAAAACCGTAATTTCAAACAGTAAAATAAAAAAACCACAAAAAAAACTTTGAAGTTTTTAAATTACGCTACAAAGGAATTTGTATACAACAAATAAGAAACTCTAGTAAAAGAGCACCTAAACAACTAAACATTTGTTAAGCTAGTTAAAATGTCATTTGCACCTAGTCAAATGTTATTTGTTTGTATTTTATTGTAATTTTTTTTTAGTTTAAAGTGGCTCAAAGATATCACAGATAAACCCTTGGGGTTTTCGTTTTTTATCAATACTCAAATTATGTACAAAACCTGTTTTAGACAAATAAATGAAAAAAAAAAAAACATTAAAAAGTCTCACCTCCATTAACAACAAGTTCCTCCTTCTTCTTCTTAGCCCAGATGTCATGGGCGTTCTCCGCTAACCGTTCAGCCATATTCTGCATTTCCCTGGAGAGCGTCAGGTTGGTCATGTCTACTGGATGCGGGTTGTAGTTGAACGGTGTCGCCGAATCCGCCTGAAATTCGTATTTATGCTTTTGATTTTAAGGTTCATTATCACTTTTTACGAGCTGATATTTTGTGTGTAACCAGAGAATAATATAAGGTATTACACCTCGGCCACGACTACAAGCTTTGCGAGGCGCTAGAGGCTCTCTCGTTCTCTCTCGCGCCGAAGCGAGAAGCTCCACAAGAAGCGCCTCGCAAAGCTTGTAGTCGTGGCAGAGGGGTTACTTGGTGTAACTATCTACATTTTATTAACTTTGTATTGGGGTCTTACTCGCGATAACTAACAACATACCTTAATAGATATGTGCTTGTCGTTTATGCCATATGTGAAAGGAATAACGAACAAAATCGGAACAGCACTAGGTAAATACTCCATCAAGACTGTATATACGCCGTTTTCTAAAGTAGCTGATCACATTCGCTCACCAAAGGATACATGACTCCTGGTGTCTATAAAATACAGTGCAGCTGTGGAAGTGTATATATTGGCCAAACAAAGCGAACCATAGCTGAGAGGGTCAAGGAACACATTATAGCTGTAAAAAACAGGCAAATAAATAAATCAGCGATTGCAGAACACCTGCTAACGGCTGGTTCAAACCACTGGATAGAACTTCATGACCCAAAAACCCCTTCTACTGACCGCCACTACTACCCGAGAATTGTGCGAGAAGCAATTGAAATTAAAAAACGCCCAAAAAATTTCAATCGGGATGACGGGTTTAAGTTATCTTCGGCATGGAGTTCAGTCATACAGAAATTTAAACCTCGCGATTTATCTTCGAATATTTGCCTCGATACTGTTAGTGTTGTGTGTCGTGTGTGACGAAAGAAACAATTAATGAACAAAAGAAAAAGTGCGGGTAGGAAAAAGAAAAATAATGTGCTGCCTACCGCCGGCTCGCCAAGGACATTTTTGCTGCTATTCTCGTCAGTTAGCTTGTGACCACGACAGCCTACAGAGGCGTCGAAACGTCAAGCACATATCTATTAAGGTATGTTGTTAGTTATCGCGAGTAAGACCCCAATACAAAGTTAATAATGTGTGAAAATCGCGAAAGTTTAAAGTTTACTATCTACATTTTTACTCGGTGTAAGTGGGCTAGTATCTTTTAATGAAAACATAATACTTTACTGATCATATAGAATAACTTGCCCAAAAGAAACATTCACGGGAAAATTTAACTAAAAATAACATTGCTCATTCAAAACTCAAGGTGAATATTTTAATTTAGTTTATTCATTACTAGACTGATGATGGCTCAATAAGGGCCGAAATATACAGGTTGACTTTTAACCTAACCCCGATAATTTAGTATTTTGTAGAAGAATAAAAATTGGTTATATTAAAACCATTCAAAATCATATTCATGATTAATTTTTAAAGTTGGAGCCCTTTGAAAATTTTCGTGAAATCGAAAGAAATCAAGTGGAGTTGATGCTCGTGATTGTTGGCACTTGGTGGAACTTTTGAAACATTTTTTTGTTTGATAAACACTTGTACTTGTCCACTTATTTATATTAATTTCCCTTACCGGTTTCGCTGTTAAAAACGCTTTTTAACGCGTATCAAACAAAAAAAAAAACGAAAGAAATCATGTCACCCGAAGAGATGAGACAATTAGATCGCGCGAAGTTGTTTTAATTATTGATCCCACTATTTTGGACTATATTCAACTTTTTCCGTATCGGAATGGCTAGGATAACCATGAATTTTATTTTTAAGTAACATTTTTATCAATATTTTGACTTTTAATTTTAATTGTTTTTACATTTAAAATGTGTTCCACTAACGTTTCTTAATAACCTCTAAAATTATCGGGGTTTGTTTGAAAGTCACTCTGTATATCAAGTCTTAAATATTTTTTTTTCATATACTTATCTATAGTTATACTGCATGCATATCATATGACCTGTAAAAAGTTTTATTTATTTATTTTGATTTCATATCGTACAAAATAAATTTAGTATAGGGAGGTGAACCCCTTTTTTCATTTCTGCGGATGTTTCTTCGGAAAAGTTTTTCAGTATAATCAGTAGAGAGTGCGTCGTTTTATAAATAGATACCAGTCCATTTTCACCCGGAATATTTGTACATTGCGGTGAACTTTGTCAAGATGACTTGCGGCGAAACCGTCTGGCCCCCGATTTCCCATTTAAAATTTTAATTTAAGCGATGCTAAACTATGAAATGCAGCGTCGCGACTCATATGTGGCTATAGTAACCCTTAATGAAATTGTCTTAAATCAGAAACCGGGCGTGAGTATGGTAAGCTGTATCGCATCTCCACAATCAATGAAATTCCAGCAAGGATACCCAAGCAGTGGATATGTTTTTTGAAATGGATACCCCTTTATTCGTATCTCGTATAAGGAGGCATGTTCAAAACTTGTGCATCACTTTAGGAATGATTTTTTTAAATAGTATAATTTGGTATCTTTCTATACATTATTACGTTTTTTAATCGTTAATGTTCATTTGATCGGAATAATAGAAAATTAAGTAAACACGTAATCGAATGCTCAACCATCCTGTTATTGGGTAAACAGGCGACATTAGAAGTATCCACTAAAATACTTGTACCTATTACACAACCCACTGCTTTTTTAGCCAAAGCCTATGTTGCACATTTCACTTCAAGAAGGCGGGAATTAATATAAACAGAGAGGGCGTCGCTGTTGAGCCATTTTAAAGTTTCCACGAAGGAATATTACTGCTCAATTGACAGCTAACCTCACATCTGCCCGCGTTCTGAACTGAAAATCGTAAAAAGCATTTCGAAAGCCCGTTGTCGTAAAAGTACACATTTACAAAATAAGATTAATGTTCCATGCTGTAGGTTATAACGAGGGACTTACCACTGTGTTCGGGGGCTATATTGTCAGGCAGGATGCAGGGCAGGGTATGAAAATAAAGGTTTAATACAGTAACAGGTCTCATAAGGTACACACAACAATTATATCTTGGATAACAACATTCAAAAGTGCACAAGAGTAAAAATAGGGAAAAACATGGTAGTGCTTTGGATTGAAATGTATAAAAAAGTAAAAAGAGTTTCAGAAACAGCTAACATGGACGAAAATAATAGAGAAGTTTTGCCTCTTGAAGAAACGTTTGACCAATGGAGACGCAGGTAAGCTTTAAAACGACTCGTCCTGCGTGTCCATTGGTCAAACGTTTCTTCGAGAGATAACATTTCTCTATTCGTCTATTGTCATTTATGCCAGCTATAAAGATGTCTAAAAATCGGGTTATTTTTACACTGATTACAGTAAAATTGCCATATGTTTGGAACGTGCGATGTATAGATGATTAAATACCGTTTCCTTGTCGGTTTCTTCTTCCTGAATGCATGCATTCAAATGTAAAGAGTAAGGGAACATAATTCAAGAATCATATCTTAGTTATTGGTTATAGAATTTCAGAGCATTATAGTTAAACATCGAGTTAATTAAGGACTGCTATGGTAAACATGGAGGACGAGGCCCATGACATATCCAACTATTTCCGCGCTGTTGGATTGGTTGAGCTATGCAACCCAGCGCCCCGTATAGATTACCTCTATCTTAAGAGAGTGCCAACTAAAAGTTACCTATTATATAATTATTTTTTTGAACTTTGTCAAAATACCTCAGCTTATTTTCAAGCGGGTTCGTGAAACCTTCAATGGGAATCGTCCATTATGAACGAAGAAGAAGTTCATACTATACAAATATACATATACCTTATTTAACGTCATAAAATTCAAAGTGAAAAAAAATCAAGAGATTGTAGGTTATCGCTAATAGAGCACTTTCCACTGTGTTTTATATTACTTTTCCATAGAACTGTAGTCAGCTGGTTGAACCGCTTTGTACTGGGAAGTAAAAAAAATTTGGTCAAATCATTTTTTTTTACTTCTATGTGGTCAGTTAGCAATATACAATCTACCCTAGAAATTGTTCCACTCATTACACCGTAAATACCAACAGATAGCACGAGCAGGTATACTCACGCCACCAGACTTGGACTGTCTCCGCATGGAGCTGCGGTTGGTGCTCGGGATGTCCACTTCGGAATGCTCCACGGACCAGCCGATGGCCAACAAGGCCTTCAGAGACTCGCGCACGGGCTCCTTGTAGCGTTCTTTTTCCTGTAAAAAATTGTAGACATCTTCAAATTCCGGAAGGGATGTCAGTCACATAAGCAGGCAACACTTGTTCATTCTCGTTTCAGACGTACCATAAGAAAGGTTGGATTACTTTATAAACAACCGTGACAAAACGTACCGTGAAATTAGTTTATAATCGCACTAGTAAAATTATAGACAATCGGATATTATAATCTTACTGTGACATAAATTACAAAAAACTCATGATCAGCCTGCTCGACTGGCAGTATTGAATCAATAGTATTATCTTATCAATGAAAAAAAAACTAATAATTACTTTATTGTTATTGAGAACATTAAAATGGTAACGGGTGCAGATGTGGTAATAGTTACGATATCGTATGGTAACACAAATCTCTGATCAAAGAACTCAGTAGCTCCTATTATCTACGTAGATAAAGTTTTCAACATACATCATATTTATATATCAATATATATATTTGTACACCGAACCTTAAAAGTAAGTAATTTTTTTTCAAGCTTTCCTTTTTCTAGCCAATTTCATATTGGAGACTCGGTAAGAGGTTACGACCAAGGTTTAATGACCCTTCCTATGAAATACGCAAAATAAGGTTTAAACTTCCTATACTAATTGAGTCGAGGTTGTTCTTGAGCATAAAAAATACTTTTCGTATTTCGCAAACCCTGGTCCTGACCACTTACCCAGTCTGCAGTATGAATTTGGCTATATTAACGAAACTCACCTTAAATACTCACGTATGAGCGATAGGCAGAGATTACATAATGTCCATCTACTACGAACCAACACACACACAAACCCCCCACACCCCCATACCTCTTTCAGTTTTTCCACACTCATCAATCGAATCATACTGTTCTGCAATAAGACAACAAAATAAAGGTATATTGAACCATAGACTAAATAACATAGAACTTACGTAATCGTTGAGCATGTTGTAAGGTTTGAGTCTGGGGTGAGCCTTCTGGCTGTCAGACCACGACTCTCCGTACACCCAACTGTTTTCTATTTTCCTGAACAGTAAACAGTGTACGTTAATATTTACAATGTAGATTAGCTGTTGCCCCTGGCGCTACTTTATTCACTTAGAGGGCGATTTTTCATAAACGATGAATCATGTCTTTTTTAATTTTTAACTTGAAACAAAAAGTACTCGTATTTGGTTATATTAAGCTATTCAGCACAATAAAAAACAATAAATATTCTCGAAATATATTTCGGACCAATTTTTAACTATAATTTTGGATGCTTTTCTGGATGTTCGTCATTAAAAAACCGAAAACATTTGGAAGTACTCATCTAGGAACAACTTTTACAATACCTAGGTATAGTTAGGTCCAACTCTGAAATGGCAAATAAGGTATCTTGTTTGTTACATTTTGGTCAAGTGTTTTTCTAAGGGGCAGCAGTTTTTTTTTTATTTTAGAGTTGACCCTATAGCAAAAGTTGTCATTGTAGGATTCAAGCCGAAGCGGCGCGGCGGGTTTGTATTAGGGCACAGATATAGAAATGTTAACCGATATTATTTTAACTACAGTAGCCGAGAACCCCATATAAACCTTGTCTGGCTGTCTAACAGAGATTCTTTCCAATATACGACGCATCCTCAACGTCCTAAAACAAAGTATTATAGGCCCTTCGGTGAATGTTAATTTAAAATTTACCGGAGGTGAACATTCTAGGACAGTTCTTCCAGGAGGACCGCTAAGAGTGGCTAAATATTGGGATTGGCTTTTGATACCATCTACCTTAATTCGGAGTACATAAATGAGGTTTAGGGGCCCAAACTATGATTCACAGTGATATTTTTTTGCCGGATACGCTTTTGTAATTTTTTTGACTTTTTCGAAAACGCACTGAATATCTGTTTTACCGATCACAAATTCGCCATTTATATTACCCTAGTGATGCGAATGTCGTTCTGTTACGGTGTATTCACTATGGTTACGGGTTATTTTGACGTTTTTGGGTAAAATAACAATAATTCTTTCTATAATCTGGGTGAATGGAAGGGTCTTAGTAATTAAAAAACTTTCACCAAAAGTAAAAAATAGGTGAGACGACGAGCGAAGCGAGGAGGAGCATGTTAGGTTGACATGTAAGATAATATAAGGATACGAACGGAGCGGAGCGGAGCGAGGCTACGACGTCCCTAGTTTTAACAGTACCTCAAATTTGTATTTTCAAGTCGCCGATAAAACGATTTACAAAATTAGATAAAAAAAAATTGCGTGTCTCCGGCAAGAAAAAGCGGCACAAGGGGGCTCTTCTTTTCCCCCCCTCCCCCCATTATCCCCCCAAACCCCCCCATTATCCCCCCAAACCCCTTAAATCAGGTAGATGATATCAAAAAATTAACCAAATATTGGAAAGCTCCTTCTCCCCCCTCCCCCCCCCAAACCCCTTAAATCAGGTAGATGATATCAAAAAATTAACCAAATATTGGAAAGGCCTATGTCCAGCAATGGACGAAACAGACTGATGGATGGATGGAACGTTCTAGGCGTTCCTGGTTGTCCGGTAAAGTTGTGAAGTACATAAAAGTCCGAGAGAGACGGCAGTACATGTTCGGAGTATCGAAGTCGGTCGATCAGCTTACCTGGAAGCCCACGCGTCGTGGTAGTGCTCTGAGAACTTCTGCACGATAGTGTTTAGATCGTTGTTGAGTGCCACCGACGACGTGTTGATCGGCTGAGGATCGTACTGCGGGTTGTCCGGACCTCCTACAACACATTATCATCAAACACGTATTGTGACGACTATCGCCTAGGAAACTTCACTTCTCATTCGAACTCCCACTCACAAGACAGATATGTACGCCTATTCTTTCACTGTATCTGCAATCTGTCTCTGGAATAATCTGCCCTTGTGTGTTCGAGAATCACCCTTAACAAATGTTTTTAAAAGTCTTCCTTCACTATTTAGACCTGCAAAATTGTTAAAAATGTAACCAGCTCAGTTCTGTCGTTCCCGAGTCATTCTCAGAATAACGTCCAATATTTATAAATTTATTTTATGATATAACATATAAGTATTAGGATATTTAGTTTTTGTGTATATATTAATATTATAGTATGTTTATTTTATATAAATCCCCCTTCCCCCATTTTTTATAATGTTTGGAGATCGTTCTACTAATTATATATTCTTGGCACTACCTTAAATTATCCTCAACACCCAAGGTTTACTGTAAGATAATGCTAATTAGAATTAAGTTCGCCTCTGTACTGATCTATTTTAATGTGCATTATAGAATTCTATTATTATTATTATCTCCGAAGAGATGTTAGAGATGCTCCCGAGTGTAGTCACAGCAACGGTCAATACCCTTGACGCGCTGTTTTCTCGGACGATTTTGACGTTCCATCGTATCTCGTAATTCGGGCACAAATACACTTTTTTTAAGGGCATGCAGGTTTATTTCACAATGTTTTTTGTTTACCTTATGTGCACAAGGGTCGTATTCAAAAGTCCCTAAGTCCCAAAACGGTATTTTGAGATATAATAGACATTGCAGTTTGTTACAAGAGCTCTTGCCACCAAACAAGTCTCCTTCATTTATGTTGGGATATTAACCAAAATTCCCCAATTCGCGGCACAAACCTATGATTTTTTTACCTATTTTTAGAATAGGAAACATCTTAGATATAGAAAAAAAAGCATGAAACGAACTGTGAAAAGGTGAACACCTTGATATTATCAGATAAAAAATGGTAAAAGTGGCTTTATATGTACAAATGTCGATGCTGACTGGAGGACCTTGTCTTCTCATCTGTTGGACACTGCCACACTTACTCTGTGTTCGAAAGACCGGCGTAATGAGGAGTAGTATTGTAAATAAAGAGCACACGTGATAGATCACCTGTAACTTGTGTCTCCTTGCCGTAGAACTCATCATCATAATTCTTCACCAGTGAGTAGTCAGGGGGCAGAGCGCAACCTGAAATTAACAAACTTCGTTATAAAATTGTTCATTTTAATCCGTTTTTATTTGCCCAGTGAACAGTTCAACTGTTACATAAGAGTGCATGCAGTTTTTGTCACGCTTTTTGAGTGATACTAGTACGACTGGAGAGGCAAACTCGGTCTGTCCGTAAATTAGATTATATTAAATCCGATTCTGAAGGCTTTAATTTTAGTCATGTCAAAACTAAATTTTCTTCATTCCAAAATAGTATTTTAGTGTTACCAAAAGAAGCTACATTACTTTGAAAAAAATTCAAGTTTTGACAGCACTAAAATTAAATTTAAAGCCTTCAGAATCGACTTTTTTGAACAAATTTGTCACATAAAGTTTTCTACAACTTATCCTGTGTAGTAGAGTATACGATACACCATCCTAAAATTGGCTTTTAAATACGTCTCGCATTTCCCATTTTGCCACATCGAACATATCTATTTAAGGTGACTTTAATTTATCTAGCCAAATTCTTACTGAATACTCGGGAAGTTCTTAGTAACAAAGTTCGATGACCCTTTTTGTCTAATTCGTAAATTATTATTTTCGTGTTCCTTACAAACGCAAGCCCAGCTCTGAGTCATGGACTGTAGACCGTCAAGATTTTATTTTGTGATTTTAGCAAAAAGTGTTATTGATCCATATTATCTACTCATCACTTACCAAGTCTCCGGTATGTGTTTGGCTGTATAAATTAAAGTCACCTTATATAGTTAGGTTGGTATTTATATCACACGCAAACACCATTATGGCTATTCGTTTCACTTCACCAGATATCCCACCGTATATTGGCTGAGTATGTCGACTAGGTATATCTTTAAACTAAACAACTATCCTAAGCAAATATGACTACGCAAATAAAATCAAAATTGGGCCTGACCGTATAAAATTCACAGTAAGAGTGTTCAAAATTAATCAGAATAATCGTTTTTTTTCATTTCTTAAGGGTTATTTCTTTTGAAGAGTTGTTTATGCGTAAGATATTAAAGATAAGTGTTAATTTACATGCAATATACTATGACAGTTATGCTACTCGATATAAAGTTCAATTCTCACCGATAGCAATCAAACAAGGCAGCGCTTTCCCGAACAGCTCCGGGTCGTAGTCCATCTTGCTGAGCGAGTCGAAGATGTTGCTGAAGAGCATCATCGTGAGCCGCTTCTCCTCGTCGGACGAGGCGCCGTATATGCCCTGGCCGCCGCCGCCCGTGCTGCCATAGTACTTAGCGCAACGTTCGTAGTGCAGGGTCAGTAGCTGTCCGACAACACCAAAATACATAAGACAATAGGCTTGTACACAGCATAAACAAAATATTATTCTATTTAGTCCGTCATTTAGATTATCAAAAAATATTGGACACGTATTTTCTCTTTTGTCAATCAAACAAAAATTTATACGAGATAAAGCGCGTCAAAGTTTGGGAGTGGGGGAAAATGACGTCACCTGTAAAATTGTACCTAGATGTGACGTCACGCGGAACTTCAGCGGGCTATATCTTCATCATTTTTTGTTAAATTGAAAAAAGAAAAAATACGTGTCCAATATTTTCTGATAATCTAACGACGGACTAATAATTTTTTTTTAGTCATCATGCCTAATAGGACTTCGGGCATGATACCAACTCAGCTAGTTTATAGCTAAAGCTAGCTATTATTGGTGCCAGACAGCAACAATGGAATTGAATTGAAATTGAATAATACTCCAAAGGTGGTAGAGCTAATGCCGGGCTCGACTGTGGAGGTACCACCACCTTACTCGGAAATCCTCCCGAAGTTATTCGTGAGAGAGTAAGTGAACAGCTCTTAGGCAAAAAAACCAGGTGGCCCACCATTGCCTGGGACCGATGGATGGCGGTATATCCATCCCCAATTGCCGGGCCTTATATAAATCAGACTGGTGACGGGCAGCGGCGTCACTGGTGCAAGGGTTTCGTAACCGCGCTCACCAACCCGCCTGCCCAGCGTGTGTGAGTATGGGCATTTCTTCCAGGAGGACCGCCAAGATTGACAAAATCCTGGAAAGGCCTATGTCCAGCAGTGGATGAAACAGGCTGATGGATGGATGGAATACTCCAAAACAAAGAAAGAAGTGCTGAACAAGACGTGTGTTTTGATTTTTCCTTTAAAATTTGATCTTTACGTAAGATTGGTGGGGGATGGGGTTAAAAAAATATCTTATTAATTCTTACACAGAGGAAGGAAGGGTCTAGAAAAGGCCAAAACTGTCTTGCGTAATAAATAAACAGCCTCTTTTATACTCAAACATAAATATAATAAATATCACTTGATTTTTTCGGTAATTTGCCCAGTAAGGGGAATTCAATCATTCAAATGTTTTCCCTTCTCCTGGTATGAATTACCATGATCTAAATTGGGTTTTGATTGCTTTGGATGAAAGATTCGAGACCGCGTGGCCGTAACTTCGATTTTTAACGCTTTGAGAGGTCAACGAAAAATAATTGGTTTACCTAAACCTTGGACCAAATAACACGGGACTAGGCAAGCGCACTTATCCCCCTCTGCCGAAGTACATGAACAATTTGTTCATGTAAGTTTGCTTGTGTGCGCGTTTTGTGTTTGTGTTGCAGCTTTTGATTTAGTGTGACACATCAATTTTTCGCAGGAGTGTGCGTGAATGAGTAAATGTGTGCTGTGCGTGTTTACCTCCCCTCCCGTGGAAAACGGCAGAATAATTTCAGTACTAAGAGTCACGCTTTGCCAGGTCCCGTGTTAAATGGTCTAAGACCTAAACGTGCAGTTATAACTCTTACCCTCAAAGCGACAGTGGTATACTCGGAGAGATTGGAGACGTCAACGGTAAGTTTCCGCAACAGTTTGAGCAACATCGACGGCTGCATCGCCGACGTGAGCGCCACTAGGAAGTCTGACACCGCCTCTCGTTGACCCTTAGTCAACATGCGGTTTTTGGACAACCTGCGAAACGAGACAATCGTTAATACCATAGATTTAGTATATAGGTATACTACCTATGTATATCTATGGTTAATACCATTGACGTACTACCAAGTGGACATCGGGTCTGTGCTCAAAAGTGTCCGAACCAAAAGATCACTCGTCAATCAAAATTAAACCGTGCATCAATGACATACGATTCAAATTAAAATGTTTTGTTTCTTAATATTTTGACACTTCACTAAGGACACTTTTTTGGTAAATTTTATACTAGACCCGAGGTCCATTTGGTAGTACGTCAATGGTTAATACAGTACTTTTTCAAGTGGCGCTTTTATTATTTAATATTCTTATGTTATTATTATTTCCTATAAAAATAAGTGGTAATGGTGAATGGTAAATAATGTTCAATGTGCTTAGATGTTATTTCAATAATAAAAATTCAAGATTTAAAACCGGTTTTATAAGTATTTTAGTATTTACAGGAAGTGACGTCAACGTAATTAGGTTGAATGGTCGGATCCTTGTCAAACTTTAGGATGCGTTCAAGAAAAAATAATATTCTTATGGATATGTGTGATGATGACGTTACTGAATGTCAAATGAAATACATCACTTTTATCTATTTTATAAAGGGTATGGACGGTTATTTTGAAATCTGTCTATTAAAAACAGTTATTCCTCGAAACGGTTTTCGAACCGTAAATATTGATGAACATAAATAGGCCTATTCTAACGTAACTGGCGATTTAGTTCTAGAACTGTTAGGAAGTTAAGGTTTTGAAAACAAATCAATACATAAATAAATAAATAAATAAGCAAATGAGCAATGTAGTAAATGAAATATTTTACCAATTATTTTTAATTCGAATACAAATGAGCACATTGAAGGCTGTGAAATTTTCCAACCAGTTTTTTAATACAACATTCTACAGAAATCTGCATTCTGGGAGATTTTTTATCTCCGGATGAGTGATCTTACCTATAAATAAACATTTGTGGCCTTAAGATGGATGGTCTTACCTATACACAGTGTGCAGAGTAGCATCCAGTAGACTGCCGTAGTTCTCAGCTTCGTTGTAGAAGTTGGCGTGCTTGATGAGTAGCGGCAGAATGGAGTTGCCGATGTACCGGTTCATTGATAGAGCCATGTCCGATTCGCAGCCGTCGTTCTGTCAGAACAAAGGGATTGCTTAATACAGAGAAAACTTCCTTTTAGGATTTAGTATGTATTCTTTTACTTTTCTTTAGTAATATCAGTCCATTGAAATGATAAAATTGCAAATTTCAAAGCCGATTGTAATTTTTTTTTTGACGAAGTAATTAGAAACCGTCCCCGGAGAACGGGTACAGGCAGTTGCGTAACATCAGTTTCTCGTCATTACCGACTTCCGTAAATTTTTCGAAAGTTCCATGAACGATTAACGCTTTTTATCCTAGGTACGAGTGTAATCAACCCTTTCTACCAGGCGCGGTATTGAACAAGTGTAAAAACATGAAGTACAAAAAAATTTTTTTTTTACTGCATCTGTTTATTAAGGTTTATTAAATAAATTTTTGACTGTTTATCTTTCTTTTGAATAAAAAGTATCAATTAAATGCGGTTAAATGCACTACGCGACTATAATTTAATGTTAATTAGGCTTTCTAGCAAAGTTATGTTGTTAGAAGTGTGTGGTGTATAGTTGTGGTAGAGGATAATTTACAAATTAATGCATAAAATAACACAACTTTGCTAGGAAAGCCTCTTTGAGATTAAAATATAGTCCTGTAGTGCCATGAATCACATTTATTTAGCACTTTTTCTTCAAAAACAACGAAAATAGTCATAAGTTATGCTATTGGGAATGTGACACGCCGCAATCACCTTAAGTATTATCGTTATTTCGCTAAAAATCTGAAGAACCGGTCCCTTACAATAAGGCTTAGAATTCACAAACAAAGGATAGACGTTTTCATTGCCATTTTTACAACATCACAAGTGAAGAGTTCTTACTCTGTCCAACATAGTGGCAGCTCTCAAGTCAGGCAAGAAAGCCTCCTCCAGGAGTCTGTAGAACAGCTCTTGAGTCTCGATGCCGTACACTCGCTCCAGGAATAGCACAATACTCTGCTTGTGCCCGGGGATGAGACCGGACGGCATGTCTGTTGGACGGGGCATTCAATATTACGGTAATTTGAAATTGTAACCCTTATACTACTATAGTTTTAAGATAAGGCATGCCTCCTGTTAGACTAAGAATTTGTCGCTTTGTCGAAGAAGTAGCCAGAAGCGAATACTCAGCATAAATACATGATTAATGAACATCATACGATTGCGGTATACAGAAGTAAATCCAGACGTGAGGGAGCTCTGGACCAGGATTCGAACCTGGGACGTTCCTTTCACCTCTTGATTGCTCTACCAATTAAGCTATCCAAATCTCAACTCATGAATGAGTAAATGTGCCTTCCCATTATGAAATGTTATCTAGTAGGTATTCAGTTATAGTGAGCCACTTGGCACCTAGACTAACTGGATTAATTGTAATTCAAAGCTGTAATGTATATTTGTTTTTTTTCGTGTAAAATTGATTAATTAATTGCATTAGCTATATTTACACCTTATTTTAAGATAAGGAATAAATTATATATATATGTATGTGTAATCATTAATAATAATAATTTTAATTTCTACCTGCAAATAATATTTAATGTCTGTGTATCTGTATAAGGTGGGACAAACTGAAAATCAGCGCTGTGAGTTGCTTGCAACAAGTTGTTTGTTTGTTTAGTTTGGACCTTTTTGCCACTTTGTTGAGTTTGGACCTTTTTGCCATTTAGTCTCTTGATTTGTATTTCTGTGTATTTTTTTTTGTGGCAAATAAATGTTTTTCACTTTCACTTTCACTAGACTCTAGATAGAGGACGCTAGAATATTGAAAACGAAGAAAGATTACATGTAATAGATTAAAAAAAAGTTACAAATAGCGTGGTATGTGTTTATTGTATTTCCTTAATGTGAAAGTCATAAACATACCAGATTTAGGTCTCTCCTCTCCGGCCGCGGGGTTGTTAAGGGTAAACCTCAAACTGAGCACACCCTGTAGATCTTCCAACGGCACCAGAGAACGCAAGATGGCGCGCGCTCGAAGTGACTCGTTCTTGCCCTGGATTCATTACATTAATTGCGTTAATTTAAATGTTCTTTCGATGGAGCTTTAACTAGACCCCTTATTGTCTAACTTCAAGATCTATCGCTTTCAAATGTATCGTTATTGGCTTTAAACGACATCACACATAATTTTTAGCCTATCACGGTACCATATAAAAATGGCCGAGGACGTACTTTTCGCCCGTATTGTAATGATAATAAGAGCGAAAAGTAGGTCTGCGGTCATTTCTTTGATAGTACATTTGAAAGCAATAACGATAGATGTTGAAGTTAGACAATAAAGCCCCAGCGCCCGTAGTATGATGACGCACTACTGCGTTTCTCACCCATTTTATCTCGCACATCGAACCAAAATAAGCAATTGTGCGCGATAAAACGAGTGACAAACGAAGTGGCGTGTCACAATACTACGGGCGCATATTGAAAAGGCAATATGAATTTGTTACACGGTTTCAGCTAATACATTGCCCTTGACACATATTTGAGTTTAAGATCAACGTAGCAGGTCTACAAAGCGGGAAAACTATGTCATCGTAGCATTTGCTACGCCGTAGCAAAACGTGGACAAGATTTTGTTATCAAATTAAAGTGAAAGAATATCCGTTTTAAAAGTACAAATGTATTAGGATGAAAAATCATGTCTACTTGAACCATTAAAAAACAACATGTCCGCGTAGCATAGATGAAACTAATACAGAAGATTTGTTGTCTCTCAACGAAGCGATTGACCAATGGCAATGCAGGACGAGTCGTTCGTCACGTGATATAGCTTTATTTGCATTTCCATTGGTCACGCTCTTATCCGAGAGACAAAACTTCTCTATTATTTTCATCCATCCTACCGGAGCTGGAGTGTTTTTGTTTGATTTAAGTCGAAAATAGGCAAACATAAAAAACGGAACTATAAAAAAAACTATTTTGAAAAGTCCTTTACAATATTGGCTGAATATAGTCATACATACATCGATATTTATTTTGCAAGAAACAAAACAAGTAAATACTCCAATACTTTGTGATATACAGGTTTAATTTTTTCAAATGGGCGCGAATGGCCAAATCCAAAACTATAGGATTGGAAAAAAATGCTCAAAGGTGTCTCGGGGCCGATTTTGATTCAAACAGAACATCCATCTTGAAAAACTAATCCTGTATATAAATTACCATTTATATAATTGGGATGGAAACGCAGAAGAAAAGTAAATCTGGATGTGAGTAGCTCTGAACCGGGATTCGATCCCTGGATCTAGCTGACCGGGCGATTGCTCCATCAACTTAACCTCTTTATGCTACAGCACTCACCAAAGCAATAACAGAAGCGTCAGGCGCGCATCTTCCCAGCAAGTCTACTAACGTGCAGTAGAAATTCAAAATGGCCGCACCAGTGTCGATGTAGTCTTCGTCTTCATCAGATTCTGGCAGTGGGTGGCTGAACTGTGACAAAAGAACGTAACATTTTACTATGAATATATTAGTGTTATATATACATATAAGTGTTCATAGAGTATTGTCGTATTCATATCACGGTTCGATAAAAAAATTCTAGGGAAGTTTCATTGAAGAACCAGAGGCCTTGCAAAGGTCACTGTTACTCCATGCAAAACGCCCCGCAGTGCGAGAGGGACGGATTCTGGAAAAAATAGCAAAATCTCGGTTTTAAATTAATATAAAATGAACTAAAATAGCTATCAAAATTTCCAACTGAGGAAATTTAGATATCGTTAAAATGTATCTAATAAAATATCGTTCAGGTCTGTATGTCATTCCGGTGTGTCATACTATGAAAAAAAGTGTAGAAGAAGACCTCATTTCAATAATTATTTCTATCGAGCGAAAGTTACGCAATCGCGTTTTTGTACTGAACAAAACTAGAAAAAGGTTCCGAAATTTATATACTGATTTATCAAATTAGTGGCTTTATCTAAAAAGTAGGTACACAACTTCAAAAAGTGCCATTTTTATCGAAATAGCCCCTTATTGTCCAACTTCGACATCCTCCGCAACACGACGGGATTGGCTAGAAATGACATCACACATCATGGTTGGTCAATCAGGACGCTTTTGAAGGCAATATGGATATTGAAGTTAGACAATAAAGGGCAGATTTGAATGGTGTGATAATAAGCCAACGTTAATCAAGTTGAGATGGTGATAACAAAAGAAAGATGGTGATAGTGGCATCTTAATTAGAAAATCACAGATACCATGTTTTTGGTAATGAGTGTATTAGATTTTTTTTTACTAATTTTAACGTAAGTTGCAATAGTATTCTAGGTGAAGTACAGACAACCCAATTTGAGCCATAACCCAATTAAAATAAAGATTACTCACGTTGGCATCGCCCTCTTCATCTCTCAGTTTCCGCCTGTCCGCGATCCTCTCACTCATTTTGTTGGCATCAACGATTGCCTTCAGCAAACCTAGAAGATAATAAATAATGCAATTGATAATATTGCAATAAAGTGAAGAAAGTACTACATAATATACTTTTGTTTTGAAGGTACTTTTATGATGTAAGCTATTTGGCCTCGACAAATTGACCGGGCAGAAGGAGGGAATGCCGAAAATGTTCACCTCCCGTATGTGTAAGTTAGCTGTTGTAGCATAACTAACCCCCGGCAGTAAAAGCCCCTCCGTAGTATAACCCCATGCGTAGTATAACCACCTGCAGTATAATAGTATAACCCCGTGCGTAGTAGATCCCCGTGCATAGTATAACCCCCTGCGTAGTATAACCACCTGCAGTACAACCTCCTGCGTAGTATAACCCCGCGCTTTAATCTTGTTTCTTTTATTTACTCTATGAATTGAAAAACGTAGGATGATACACGTGGGTTAGAGCAATAACTCACTCATAGCAGGACAGTATTAAAGAATGTAAGGTGGATGTCGCCCGACGATATAACTAAACGCAGCCTGCGAACGCATCAAATTGAACGCAGTTTAATTCCGTCAAATCTATCTATGGTACACAAGAAAATACTGCTTTTTCTCAATAAATAAAAATAAAGTTTTAATGCATATAATATGGGTATTTACGAGCACTTTAGAGTGTAATTTTGCCGGCGCTTACGAAAACGTTCACATTACAAAGGTCTGGAAGCAAGAAACACTGTCTCGGCGTAAGAAAACAAAATAAAGGCAAAATTAACTCACCTTCACCCTCTCCTCTTAGCGCGGGACCCAAACACTCAGGTCTTCTGATCAATAGACGGATAACCAAGTTGGCGTTTTCTTCTACACTTTCACCGTTCACCTGTTACAAATAAATAAATTTTATTTTAAATATGCATGGAAATCAAGATAAATCACACTAATATTATAAATGAGAAAGTTTGTGTGTGTGTGTATGTTTGTTACTCTTTCACGCTGAAACGGCTAGACGGGTTTGGGTGAAATTTGGAATGGATATAGCTTATACCCTAACTTAACACATAGGCTACTTTTATCCCGGAACAAGCATGTCGTTAAACCGAAGGCAAAAGCTAGTTACAAATAAAACTATTGTTGATACCTTTTTATTAACAACTTTCTTAATTATCATTACAAAACAATAAACCGCTGTTCGGCCCCTAGATTATGTACCGGTGAGTCGGTTGCCAACTGGTTGCCAAACGTTGAAAATTGGATTGAATCGAATTCCCATTATCTAACGATACGTTCGTGCTTAAAGTGACGTGAACAGTTCAATATACCTACATACCTACATACCTAGAACCATCAATCGAATCCATCCAATACCTACATACACTGAAGGCAATTTGAAAGTTCAGTTTTTATCTATGTTTTAGTGTTTAGCAACCAGATGGCAACCGATACAAAGTTAAATAATAGGCCCGAAGGTCGTGGCTAAGTGAATGACCTTTAATAAAGTCCCAGTTCATTCAAAGGATTCTATCCAGATTATGACTTCTGCACAGCGCTGGTTTTTAACTACTCTTTTTAATTCATGTACAAATGTAATCGAATTTCGTTTTAAGTTGTTTGCCAATAATAGTAAATTACGATACGAGAGCGATGAAACGTTTGCGCTGCGCTTGCGTAAAGTCGGCATTTTCCCCACTTGTGCTATAAAATATTATACGATACTCGTGCGAGAAACTTTTTCTCGACTCGTGTGATTGCAGCACTCACCTTCGGCTCGTGCCGCAAACTCACACTCGTCAGAAAACGTTTCATCGCTCTCGTATCGTAATGTACTATTTAATAAGATGTTTAGAAAACTTTTTACTACAAATACAATAAGTAATTGTAGTTGTGTATTATTTATAGAGTTTTTTAGACAAACGTATTTCCATAAAAAGGTTTTACTAAGGTTTGAAAAAATTGCTCACCCAAACACAGAACCGTAAGAAGTCCAGATATCTTTCACCCTCCACTGGATCCCAACCCAAGTCCGGATAGCCCTTCTCTATTAGCTCCGAGTTGCTCTGTAGACCACAACGTGACAGGTAGACTGCTATCTTTTCTAGGTAGTGCTCTCTAGGGAAGGAAATAGACGAAGATCATAATTTTAATAGGTATTAAATTTAATTAAAAAATTACAATGTTTGTTACATGTTCATAGATATTTCGAATGGGAAGTTTTAACATTTTTCTTCAGCAAATATGAAAAGCAAACTTTCACGTGTCTGTGGTCAGTGATAATTAATTGAAATAGGCGTTACCTTGCGGAAGTCCATCAGTAAGTTATGAATATATGAATATAATTTGCAATATTCCGCTAAACATCAGTTGCCCGACATCAGTTGCTACAGAGCTGCTGGGCGAGCAACACATTAGTTGTTTCGGAGAAGCCGAGCTAGCAACACATCCCGAGGATGCCTCGTTCAGAGGGGAAACACGTGTCGATAAGTTTTCTTGCTTGTTATTTAAGATTGCTTTGCTTGTATGCTCGCATTGCTTGCTTGTTGCATGTTTTATGCGAGAGGGCGTGCGGTGCACGAGTCTGCATTTTGAATAGCACGACAAGAATTGTTTAGCGGAATATTGCAAATTATATTCATAACTGAATCTGATAACCAAAATTTCCTTCCAGAATTTAATGTCTATGTTTTTTACCCACAAAGTTGCCACAGCATCTTACAATAAACTCGCATTGCGTCTAGCAGGTAAACAAGCTTAAGTTTTTATTTAAAAAAAAAATGACCATTTTTATAATAAGTTATTTCCAGAATAAGAAGACATTTTCTGTGAAGATAATCCCCAAGCCCAATTACGTACTGAATTCAGGGAACAAACATGTATGAATAGGCTCACTGTTCTACCTTTAGTCTATCTTGCACAGGTTTGTCCCCTTCATTACAACCAGCCTTAAAGTACTAATAAAAAAAACTCACCTCAGAGCCAAAGCTAACTCCGTATTCTCCATCAACGAAGAATAAGCCACGTCCAGCGGCGTTGAACCTCTCAAAGAAGGCCTTGCTAAGAGAATATTAGAGTTCTCCAGTAGAAAGTCGAAGTGATCGAACATGGCCTTCTGGTTCTGTCGGCCAGTGCGGCAGAAGTAGCAAAGGAATCGGCAGCAGGCGACCACCATCTCGTGCGACGTGTCCTGCGAGGATTATTGGTGGAATAAGATGGCGTTGATGATTCATGCACCATCAATAATGATGTTAATGAAGATGGCGTTAGGTTCGATGCGCTGGAACAAACCTTCTTTCAGAAGAACTTGTATTGAAATTATGAACATTATTTTCAGAAGTAAGAATACAAAAGTAGCTTTAAAGTGTACGTGTTAAATATTAATAAACGATTATTGAAACTAATTATGTAAATTAATATTTTAAAACAAATTTGTTTTTTTTGTATTTATTTCAATTAATTATAATTTTATCAAAGTCATGCATTGTATCTTTAAAAACTTTAAGAATTTTTTTAAAGAATCGTTATTTTTAGGATGAAATAAATTTGTAAAACGTTATATTATTTTATAAACAAGAAAATTGTTCGAAGTAAACTAAGATGAAAAACAACGAGTTCTACTAGAAATAGAGTTGTTCCAGAATGATCCTGAATAGGAATGGGATTTGACTGTACATTTAACGGTAAAGTCGGCCGCAGGTTAACGTTTATAATGGTATTTTTTGTTACTCTCTTGAAGGGCTACAAATGTGTAAAATAGGTTGAACAGCAAGTTGAACGATATTTAAACAGAGGTAAAAGAATAAAAGTATATTAGGAACATACAACATTAAGTCCAGTTGTTCCAAAATTACTATACTTTTAAGGCTGGAGTTCACCTCAAACGCAACTAACAAGCCGTTAGTTAACCGGCTAAGTGTCGTTTAATAGTTTAGTGCTTACCAACTCATTTCGTGCTTTGATGTTGTAACGGAATATTTAACCGTTAATGAGAGCGAAAATTTCAATTCGCATAATGCGAACAAAAATTGTTATGTCAACAAAACTGGCACCCTTGTTAGATATTGTTACACTTTACATTTTGCAGTATTATACTCGTAGGTACAATAAGTTTTGCTTTTTATAAAATAGTATTGCAAAAAGGATTTCAAAAATCTAACAGAAGTTATCGTTAAAAATTCTTAAATATCGGTTACGGAAGCTTATTTTTAAGGTATAGTTTGCAATTTATTTTTACTGATACTATAAACTTTTATGAGTTCCGTTCAGTTTATCATTTAATTAGTGTTCTTAGCCCTGTTCAACGTTTTTTTTTTCTTTTTAGGCTTTGGGCCTGGTTCGACAACTTCACACTAGACAAGAAATTAAAATTTTACGCTGATCGTGTCTGCCTTAGAAAGATAACCAATGCATTTTCGTTACTGAAGATCAATTCTGTGTTAAACATAGGGTATCTTCTTAATCATGATTAAGTTTATTGGTGAACTCCATCCTTAAAGTAAAGACATCGAAACCGTATATTATATAAATCAGTCTGAATAACTCAGAAAAGATAATAGGACAATTATGGACTTTCCTCAATGAGCACTTTCACATCAGACGATAACGATACCGACACGATATCGTTGGACTGGTAATCTCATACATTTACTACGAAACGTTTGTATCTGCATCTTTGTCGTCGCCGACAGCAATCGAAACTGATATCGAGCTGTTATCGGCGACTACACAATGCGGGGTGAAGGAGAGTAAAAGGCGGGGTGATACGCCTCACTACTGCAATCGTGTAACGAAATCGGCCCAACATATCGTTGTCGTGACAGCTGACGTAATGTCGGCATCGTTATCGTCTAATGTGAAATCGCTCAATGCACTAGAACACTGAAATCTTAAAACTTAACCCCTTTTGATTCTCTGTGGTGTCGATTCAGTGTAACACGACTTAACTTATTTGGCAGAACTAAACCTAATCTAAGCAGTCTGTCTCTATTTCTCTTTATCGAAACGACAAGGACAGGACACTTTTTTTTTAAATCAAACATAACATGACATGCAATTTTACACGAAGGTGTATCAGAAACCTTTTGGGGTTTTTATGTACACCCAGTTCCAAGTCTCGTCTGAAAACATTATTCAACACATTGTCTCCTAGCTTTTTGAGTAACATAGTAGAAGTAGGTAGATATTTTATAAAAAACAAATTATGTCTGAGGGTAGAATTACACACATTAAAGAACACAGTCGCACATCGTGCCTGTTAAGAATGCAGAATAACACATAAAATTACGTGTGTAGATATTAATTGGATACATTCTTAATACTATTATCATAAGGACTATTTGTGCTTACTAACAGCGTATTACAATAAGTTTGAATTATATTGTGAGATGGAAGATAAGGATTTACACTGTTAGCTGCTACACAGGAGGATATATTATAATGATATCATTCTGGGTTTGATAAAATAACTCTTAAATACGAAATATAAATAATAACTGATTTATTGTTGGAAGTTTACAAGAATGTACTTAAAATAAGGTTAGTCCTGTCAAATAAGTTAAGTCGTGTTACACCGAATCGACACCAGCACCTCTAACATGTTAGACCATATCGAGCTTAGTCTGTCCCTCTTTAGGTAGATCAACAGAGTGAGACAGAGCACTGTATCAAGCGCGATCGGGCTCAATATGGTCCTTCATGTTAGAGGTGCAGTATCGCCTTAACAATAGATCGCGGTCCAGATTAACATAATTTTGGACAAACTGGAACTATAATAAAAAGTATACATACACTCTAGATAGGTAAAACATCTAGCTCTAACGGTAGGAGAAAAATTAGGAGACTGAACATTTCAGGAACGATGTGCAAAAGAGGTTTTAGCCAAGCGAGTCGTATCAACCTATAAATTCTTACTTTCTTTTTGCTTGTGGATGTACACGTGATTTCCAACTGTCGGCTTTTCTGTCAGTGCAAAACATATCTATGGATACGAGAATATTACGTACCTACTTGAAAATGAAAATTCATTTATCGCAAAATAAAGGCAACAATATTTATAAAACACGAGTCCCCAAAGAAAGTTTCCTCGAGTAGTGGAAATACTTAGTTCTAAACACGATTTTGCTTATACTTAAGTAAGTCTGTTTCTAGGGCACCTGGAAAATTGGGCAATGACCCGAAGTATTATAATAGCGTCAAAAGAAAACGATACGTATCGCTGTCGATACATTTCTTTATCGCTTAGGCTTCTTACCGCGTTTCATAGTACGGAGACCTTGTACTATGAAAAACGGCAAGAAGCGTAAGCGTTAAGAAAGTATGGAGAGCGATACATATCATTTTCTTGAAACAGTCTACGAAGCTACCTACTCATATATCATAATTAAAATATTTTGAGGTATTTATAAAAACTTTAAACTTTAAACAAAATTTAGGCGATATATTTCGATCCCTTCAAAGGGATTTTTACCAGTCGAATGAAAAATTTTATACAAATATGACATAGGAAAACAAATATTTTTTGGGCACCCTTCTAAAGGGGTTGGATACTATGCCTACATTTTATATACAGTTTTAAAATCTATAAAAATACCTTGAAATAAAAAACTGTAATCAGTGCTAAAAGTGGAACTTTTCCTGATAAGTAGGACAGTTTCCGTCAATATCGTAGGAAAGCCGAAGCCTTATCATAGTTTTACTTAAAAGCGCACACGTTAGCGTGCATCAATCCACATCCATCAATCTACAAGCTCTCCTATTCCAGTTGCTTTAGCCCTTCTCGTGTTTTAGCGGGTATAGTGAAGAGATTACCTTTTCCTCTGCCGCGGGCTGGCTGGAGGGTTGCGCGTCGGACTGCGCCTGCGCACGTCGGCCCAGCGTGTTCATCATCACAGCCATCACGTTCTCGTGGACTCGCAGCACTCTGTGACACGTCATCAGTCGACATTACGATATCTATCGCTTCGTTACTGGACTATTAGAGCGCAGATCAAATTGGAAAATCAATAAGAAGTGACTTTCATATCGGAGCACTTTGATTGCACTAATAAAGATCTAACTATAACCGATTCCTTTGAAAATGCCACAAAGGGGAAACCAGTCAGAAAAATTATAACTTTGTGGACTAATACAAATGATTTACTGTTACTCTTCTGAGTAGCTTTTACGAAATTAGTAGAAATAACTGTAACTCTTAAAAAACGTTGTTTCTAGCTATAGACAACGAATAAGTATACAATAATTTATTCTGAGCAAAAACTTTTTTTTATATCAAGTATTATAACTCAAAATAAAAATTGAAAGACGTCGGGAAGCACGAAAATGAAAATATTACTATATAAGTATTACATAAACAGTATAACATAATCATTAAGTTTTGTGGAAGTTGATAGTTGAGATTGTCGGCACTTGGTGGAATTTATCAAACATTGTTGTGATAAAAAAAACACTTGTACTTTTCCACAGATAATATTTAATTCTACACTACCCAACCGGTTTCACTATATAAGCATCATCAGGGGCTTTTTAATTACATCATTTTATATATAATTATTTATTTAAACAATCTTTCTGTTGCTAGATGTCCGTGCAATAAACGATATAAATAACTTGCGGGTATATTGAATACGCATGACAGACCAACCGGTTGGGTAGTGTAGAATTAAATATTATCTGTGGAAAAGTACAAGTGTTTTTTTTTATCACAACAATTAAGTTTTGTCATATTTGTAAATAATATTTACCTGATCAAATCTGGATGCTGGAAGAAAGTGTGATTGTTGACCAGTTTCCTGAAAAAGAAATCAATAATAAAATTTGAATTTCTTCACTCTTTCCTCATTAAGGTTTGGCTGTAGGTTGTATACGTTCACTTTATTAGGGGAAATTCTATATTCACACGTCTTATTCTATCCCCCGCCATAGATCTGTCGATACTCACTTAACTGTTTTATATCTGAATTTATAAAGTCACTAGCAAACTTCTTACAGAAAACATTAAAACGGGACAAGTGCGAGTCGGACTCGCCCACCGAAGGTTCCGTTAAAGACTATAGTTTTTACGATTTAATTACAAATGTATAATTTTCAGATTTTTCCCTATACTTGTATAAGACGGTATTACTGGGAGAGGCTAAGGAATTTTGAAAATATTGATATACTGAATTGTTTTTATTTTGTTTTCTTTTAATGACGTCAGACATGAGGATATAACGAGCATGTGGACGTATGATTTACAATAATTCGTTCAGCCGTTTCCTACCTAGACGAACCTAAGCTTGGTGAGATTAAAGAATGATTTTTCGTTTTTTAGAAAACAAATAGCAGAAATGCAATTGATGTAAGTATATTTTGAAAGTGGATGTGCAGAACGCGTTTAACTGAATAGATAGGGGCGCCCTGCTGACACAAGTCAAGGAGAATATTCCTGCATTATTTCATTATCTATGTAGTGTCACAGCTCGCCCTCCAAACTCGTATATAAAAACCATTTGTTGCAATCTGCCGTTGGCTGCCAGCAGGGTGACCCACTCGGACCGGCCATTTTCATTTTTTTTCAGGACGATGGGACTCTGGGAGGCGAAGCAGACTCGGGTCTAATAGACTTGAAAAAATTAATACAAAATTTCCACTCTATCGGCCTAAAATTAAACTTTTCAAAATGCGAATTACTTTTGAATAACTCTTTGTCTCCTTACGTTAAAAATTTCATTATAACCAAATTTAATAAACTGGCTCCAAACATTAAAATCATAAACGATGAATCGCTTCACCTCCTAGGTACCCTAGTACTAGACGATTCCCTCCCGTTTCATTTCGGAACAAAATTCAAAATTTCAGGAATCATCTAGTCTTCTAAAAATGATCAGTCCACATATAGCATGCTGCATAATTAAATTCTGTCTCTTTACGCCAAAGTTCACGTACGTGCTACGTTGTAGCACAGTTTGTAAACATTCCCCACTTTTGGTATGTATAGATGAAATAATTAGAACAACTTTAGGGGAAATTCTAAATTGCCCTTTAAATGACCGGAGCTGGACCCAAGCCAGTCTACCGATCCGATTTGGCGGTTTAGGAATCCGAAGGGTGTCCAACGTGGCACTCCCTGCATTCTTGTCTTCAGCTTACAGCACGCTGGACCCCTTTGGCAGAATCATAAACCCATCACTTGGTGATGTTGAGGTCGCGTGCTTGGCTGAGGCCAGGAGTGCATGGACTGACACTGCTGGTCCGAGTACTAACCTCCCGATGACTCTGTCTTCGCAGAGGTCATGGGACGAGCCGCTCTGTATTCAGGTTCAAAAGAACCTACTGGATACCTCACTAAACCCTGCAGAGCGAGCTCGACTTTTGGCGTCTAGCGAACCAGAGTCAGGTTATTGGTTAAACGCTCTCCCTTCGGCCAATATAGGGACTCTACTTGATAAAACAACATTTACTTTGGCCACCTGTCTGAGACTGTGCGCACGGACAAATGAGCCTCATCGCTGCCGTTGTGGTAAACCCGTCGATCAGCTTGGTGATCATGGCCTTTCGTGCCAGCACAGTGCCGGTCGCTTGCCGCGTCATGCCGTTCTTAATGACGTCATCCGTAGGGCCTTAGCCAGTGCCAGTGTTCCGGCCATTTTGGAACCAAATGGCGTCATACGTGAAGACGGCAAAAGGCCCGACGGAATGACGATCATACCATGGAAGCATGGGAGGTCGCTGCTATGGGACGCTACATCTGTCGACACGAGGAGAGGGCTACATGTTTGTGCCCTTCGGCGTAGAGACTCTCGGGCCATGGGGACCAGAAGCGCGACAACTCTTTAAGGAGATCTCGTCGCGCCTGATCGACGTTTCCGGTAACTAAAGGGCTGGGGCATATTTTGGTCAGCGGATTAGCCTCGCGATCCAGCGAGGCAATGCCATCAGCCTTTTGGGTGCCTTGCCCAGCGACGGTAGCGATCTGGCCAGCATATTTTATTTGTTCCATTAAATAGGTGTCCAAAATTTCCCTTTTTTTATTTATTTGTATAATATTTCAATTGCCAGGTAATTTTAATTTTTAGTTTAGTTTAGATGTAAATTGTTATTTAAGTTTTAGAATATTTACTGCATTGAAAATAAACATTTTTACAACCAGCTCATTTATCTTTTAATTTGAAAAGCCAAAAAACTGGTTTTAGAAAAAAAGATACTAAAATATTGACGACGACGTCATAAAATACAAACAGCGAAATTTGATGGTAAACACCCGGTTCTACCTACACCATCATAGAGTATACAATGAACAGAATCCACAAAGTCATTATTTCCCTTTACAAGAAATCCCACAGAAGGTAAACACGAGTTTATGAGCGGTGACCTTGAATGCGCTATTCTATTCTATCGCACTCAGCAAAGTGCGCGAGTGAACACCATGTGCTAATCGCCCACCACTTTCGCCGAGCGCTCATAAACCGTTGCGACACTTGTATATGTACAATTCGCTCCTCGACTATAAACCGCCTCTGAGGTCCAGTTCAAATCCTGTAGGGGCACATTTGTAATCCATCTGCGTGCTTCGGAAGGCACATTTAGCTGTGGGTATATATTTGTGCCCGAAGGACGGCGATAGGGCTCACCACCCATCACGCTGAATCGTCGGTGAAATGTGGTCGTACGAGTTTGCTCTGTGGCTTATATTTTACAGTCCACACTCTTATAATAAATACTTTGACATTCATGTTGTGACGATACTTTGAATTAAATTAAATTTATACTTTTTTAAATAACAAGCACCAGTTCTCTGCCACATCAGGCGCAAAACGTTGAAAATTACTATAAAATCTTGAATTCCAAAAAATTTGAATTTGCAAAATTGTTGAATTAACAGTTTAACAGATTAACATTTAAACAAATAAAATTGTTATTTCAGCAGATTTTTGGAAATTTCCACAATGTTGAATTAACCGTTTAACAGATTAAAATTTCAACAAATGAAAATTGTTATTTCAACTAATTTTTGGAACGCGTTGAATTTTAAAAATGTTGAATTAACAGTTTAACATTTCAACAAATAAAAATTGTTATTTCAACATATTTTTGAATTTCAACATTTTGGGCCCGAAGGAATGTATGTAACACGTACCAGAGCCTCTTTCTCATAAGCTCCTCCTCTTCCTGGCTCATCTGCACCGGCAGCAGAGCGCGGATCTGGCTGAGCCCCACCCACATTTCCGCCACGTCGAGCTTGGTCTTCGCGTTGATCACGTACGTCTTCTCGAGAGCTCGGATCAGCTCACCAACCGCGTCGTATTGACGGACCAGGAGACTGGGGGGTAAGAGATTGAATTAGAAAATATGGGCGAATGTGAGCAGAATTTACACTTTGCACCGTTATGAAAGTTAGTTACAGAAACAGGAAACTGTACATACTTTAGAAAAAAAAACTGCTTTTTAGTGGCTCCTTTTGGGGGTCTGAAACCAGTGATTACTCTTAAGGTGGTAACAGAGGATCTCGGTGCAATATGCACATCATTATATTGTTTTTGTTAATTTTTAATAAAAAGTATACAATAAATGCGTTTTATAGCAATACGCGCAAACTTCTAGTTCATAGTTAAGTGATCACATGAAAATTATTCCACTTTATGCGTTACATTTTGACTGGATTACATTACAAATGTAAACACGCTTTAAAGTTTGTAAATGTAATGCTAACAAAATATAATACATTTAACTACATTTTTTTTTGTGACGACTTTATTTTTAATAAACTATTTCCGCAAATTGCATTAAAACGTATTTATTGCATACTTTTTATTCAAAAGTAAGGAAAACAACATTATGTTGTGCAATTTATTCCTCGTGCAACCGAACCGAAACCCAACTAACTGACAAATATTTTCATTTAAACTGGTAGTAGGTTTCGGCCGTGGCTTGTCATGCGCTGTCGGTAAGATCCAAGATGAAGAAGGCTTGGGAAAATGTGGGAAAATGAAAGTAGGCGAGGCTTTTATCAGTCTGTCAACCATTTTATCAAAAAAGGCGGAAACAAAGCATCCGAGGGCAGAGATTTTATTCAGCGCTATATTATCAAAACATTATGACATATTAAAGTTTTACTTTAGAAAGAAGATACTGAAAAAGGAGACATAAAAACATATGTTAACACTGGTTGTGCTACACGAATGATAAAGGGAACAGAATAATTTCGATACAAACATGTTGTGTGACAGACCACCTTTTTATTATGGGACAGGGCAGCATTTCGCGACATTGATGTTCGCAGGTCGGATTTGAGAGAAAAGGGGGAATCCAAAAATATTTGCAGAAATGGTACGAAGTATTTCCATGAATTTTATGTTCAGTGACTTTTTAGTGGATGCCAGCAAGCTGGTTAAATAAACTCAAGGCTCTGCTATCACCAGACTTGATAAATGCAAGTGGTGAGACATTTGTACCTGAACATCTCTCTAACAAGTTTTGGTGTCTCGATCTGCGACTCCTCCGCCCAGGACACGATGGTCTGTATCAGCACTTTGCGGAACTTCTCCTCGGGGGTCTTGCGGACTGGTTCTTCTATCGCCTGTTGTAATACGGACATTAAATGAATACATACATACATACTATGTGAGTAAATCATACCCACACCCGTCTCCCAGAAGGGTAGACAGAGAATTTCCATCTGCTAAAGTCAGTTTCTAGGTCAGCCAAAAAATTATAATGTAAGCGACAAAAGAAAACGACACGTATCGTTCTTCATACTTCAGCTGTGTAACAACTTTGCCAATTTGTATTAGGTGAATCAGAATACAATATTAATTACCTGTTCTAAGCTAGTAAAGACTTTATGTACATCTCAACAAGACACGTTTTTTGTCTGAATTTATAAATGTAAACATTTTTCATTATAGTATATAGAGGTACCGAATATGAAATACCCAAAGAAAATCCCTTATAAAATCAAGATAACATTTATTTATTAATCAGTCTTTTCATTACAGCCTTTAAAGACTTATAAACTTTGAATTAAGGACAGCAAAATCGTGTTAAAACATTAATTATTTGTTAAAATTGGTTTAACAAGGAAAATTAGAAAATGACACTTCTAAAAAATGTGACCCAAATATGGAATACGGTACCAAACATCAATGGAGAAGAATTCAGATTTTTAGCCATTAAGGCAAAAATCGCAAATGAAATCAGAAAATTCAGCCCCTGAGCATTCAACATGACACCAACAACGGCATGCTATGCACTGAATCCACTCCTGCCCCTGACTGTCGTCACTATAAAGACCAGAACAATAAACACATGCAGCGTCAGCATCTGGATCCATTGATTGCAGAACATTAGGTAAATCGTCATCAGGATTCGATGACAACGATATGTTCTCTATGTCAGAAGACGATGATGAGTCATATTTTGTATTTTTTTTTAGTTGTATTCAGTTTCTTCTTTGATAATACATTGCTACTTGACGGTTTGTCAAACATTTTTCCTCGTTTCTTAACTTTTTCTTTATTCTTGGCTCCTGCTTTTATTTTACTTAACTCCAATTCTGCTTTGTATGGTGATGCTGTTACCTTGAACGCTGTACCAGCTCTTCTTCCCCTATTGGACACCCAATATTTTGATGACCGGATAGGGTGCAATAATTGCTGGGCTCACTAATTTGGGAATTATTTCTGTGTTGCTTTTAGGAGTAGCAAGACGATTGACGCTTTCTCTTATTGAATTTTTACCGTTTTCTCTTCCCTCTTGCTTTTCTTCTTCTTGCTTTCTTTCTTCCTCTTCAATTTCAAAATCTGCTTCGGAAAAAATATTGCGGGACATCGGATGTAAGCCAGTTGATTTAAATCCATTGACGGCAAGTTCTGCGTTTTGTATTTTTAAATATGCTTTGCCAAATAGCTCGACAACATCGAAACTGCTCAAGGGCCTTTGATTTGTAAAAATCCAATGGCGGATTTCCTCGCTGTAGTAAACTTTCAAGGCACCCATCACAGTTTTATCCATAGGTTGGAGCTTATGCGTGGAATGTGGTGACAAACACAATATTGTTACGTCGTTTTCACGAGCCAAGTCTATCAAATTTTCGGGTGTGGCTGTAATGGCCATCTAAAATAAGCATGGCCGGATTCTCTTTTGTTGGTGTTGTGTGGTTCAAAAATGTTTGAACCAATCAAGAAAACTTTCCGCTTGAATCCACGCAGACGGATGGCATCTTGATATTGCTTCTGCAGGTGCTCCCTTCATGAGCAAAACGTTGCTTTTCTGTCTGGGAAAAATTATTAAAGGCGGAACGATATCTCCTGCTGCACTCATGCATAGACACACAGTTATGAGAGAGCCCCTTTCTGCTGAGGTTAAGGCTCCAATTTGTTTTTTCCCTTAAGTCCTATCACTTTTGGAATCCTTGATTGAACAATACTGGGTCCAGTTTCATGGACGTTGTAAATCCTGTTTGCAGGAAATGCATGGTGGCTTAACTCTGTCTCAAGTAAATCGAAGAAGATCTTCACGTTTTCCTTGGTGAATCCCTTAGCGTGTGCAAATGATGTTCCCGTAGGAGTACGCAAAGAAAGATTATCCTTGTGACGTTTCATAAATCCTTGAAAATTGTAAAAGGATGCTTGATATTATTTCTAACCGCCAGTTGGTAAGCTAGTCTTTTAACATCTCTTTTTGTGAGTCCAAATATCTCCTCTCCATTTGTAATAAATATTGCACCAACTGGCTCTCTAATTCTGGACTAAGAATTGTTTTACGCCCTAGCGGTATATCCATGGCGTTTTCATTGGAGGATTTAAGAGAAGCGTAAGCGACCTCTAGAACCTCTTTTCTTCTAAGTAGTAACAGGCTCAAAAGAGCTAGATTACTAGTGAATTGACACTCTAAAAAAAGTTTTTTTTTATTTTCGTAACAAAAGGAGTAATGAGAAATGTGGTGGAACTTGTGTGTTACAGCCCCATAAATTTTGATTCGCATTAAGCTAGAGCTAGAGAGTCGGAATTTAGTGCGAAATAAAATTTGGAAATAAGAAAAGATTGCTCCTAAAAACCTGCACCGTGAAATAGAATATGGTCTATATATTAAATGGTCTAGGTCTAAAACTTACAAAACTCTAACGTAAATAGCGCTAGTTACAAAATACATCGATTCCACTCGCACTTGATTGATTTGGCGTGTAATTTTTTCATAACGCCACATTTTAAAAGTTCATGGGTGGGGTGAATTTTTTTAGAATCCTGCTTTTTGTTAATACAAACTTACTTTTGGTTCCTCTTCCAACTCCTTAACAGTGTTGATGATGTTGTACAGCTTGCCGATCGCTCCCGGCTTCGTTGTCGGTTCAGCCGATTCCTGAAATATAAACATGTACATTATTTGTCAACGCCACTTTACTGTGTGACGTGAAAGGTTTTGTTGCGGATAAAGCATAAAAAGATTTCACGACAAATATCACCAACAGTAAAAGTGTTATTATTGGGATGTTGATAATGTTTCTCCTAGTGCCGACAATCGCAAGTATGAAATTAAACATAAAAACTTATCGTCACGACATGAATACCCGAGGGGGTGTCAGAGGTGTTCCCGAGAGTGAACTGTGAAATGCAAGTCACAGTCGACACCCTGTACACCCGCGTTTCACCAACTATTATTACGTCCCAACCTGATGGGTAGTGAGTCCTATCGCCGTACTTCGGGCACAATTACACGCTTACACGTTCAGCAAGTGGAAATTATTAGGTAATAAATAACACATGTACTGCACATAAATTCCGAAAAACTCATTGGTGCATGCCCGACCGGGGACCCAACTTGGGTCTCAAGATTGAGAGGCCAGCGTTCTACCGCCTGAGCTACCTAAGCATATAAATGTATAATAACACTAACGTCAGAGTCAGGTTCCTGTAACGCGCTGAGCGATACGTGCGCCATCAACCCGATGTGGAAGTCGTTCATGCGAGCTATCAGATCCTCGCCGCACGGGATGTTCTCTTTGTCTTCTTCCTCCATGTGCTTGAAACCTGGAAGCGAAATAAGGAGGATATAAGAGCATTGGCGTAGTTAGGATTTGTAGCTGGGGGGTCTGGCCTCCGTCTAAAACTTTATGCCATCAACAAGTATCTGTTCTCTATTGTGTGATCGTCATAAGATACAGCCTGCGGCACGAAAGTCTAGCCATGAATGAAACGCGGAGGGGATAGGGATTGACTTCTGCATTAACGGTCATCGCTAGAATTTCGTTCCGCAGGCTGTAAATAGAGATAACTCTACATACAACGAGATTACATACAAAAAAATAACGCCTTAAATCAAATAAAGCATTTTTTTACATCAATGGCGCCCGTATCGTAGAGGGGGGGCAAATGGTACTCGGGGGGGGGGGGGCCCTGGCCTCTGTTACGCCTATGTTTAGGAGCTTCACTCTTGTCCAAAAGGCCAACAAGATGTATGGTCAATTTATAATTTCATTTCCTGATCAAGCATGACACAATTCAGGCTTTTGACCCTCTATTCGCTCGACATTGAACATTCTGAGTCCAATAAACAAAAAAAATTGGCTGTTGGTTTGATGAAAGATAATTTGATAAAAGATAATTCCCAACTGTTAGCGGTATATCCCCCAATAGAACTTGAATAAATGCCATAGACCATAGACAAGGAAGCAGTGTCTCGGGTAGGTATCGTAAGAGTCTATAAATATAGGTATGATATTTGTTAGCGATATGCTGGGGATGAACATTCTTGGTGGAATAAAACAATGAATATAGGCACAGATTATTATAATAGTAACTACGTATATACTCGTATATGGCTGAAGGAGAATTCCTGTGTTTGCGTGAATAATGTAACGAAATCTAAAAGACGGGTTGACACTCACACAGGTGTTATACGGCGTATATTTTTACTAGTGAAGCTATCACAATAGTTTGATATTGTTGCAATGGAGTATCTAAAAGGCTAGTTTTATAAATGTATAATTTATTGTCAGTTTGTAACAATTATGAATTTATTTGTTTGAATTTTATCTTCAAGTAGACGCGGGCATGCGTCTTCTACAATAATCATAGTGAATATAGTAAAAACTTACTAAGTATAGCGTTCATCTGTTCTCTGGGCGGGCAGCGATACTCCCTCGTCTTCTTGGCGGCGACTGCACTCGGCAGGTCTGACTGCTTGATTTCTACGTAACGTCTGGCAACAGAAACACCAAATATAACATATATTTCATTTATATCATTGTTATCTCCTTGCGGCGGATATGTGGGAAATCCCCCAAAATTATATAAAATACTAATCACATTTAATAGGTATTTTATTCTGCTGATCATGAAAACACTATAAATAAATAAAATCAACTGATGAATATCTGCCATTCGTCTTGTGGCTTTTGAAAGACAAAAATGTCATTATCGTAGTCAGTAGAGCTAGTTTCCAAAATAGGTAATCCTTTATAGTATTCACAACTGGATAAATCGCCAAGTGTTTAAAATATAGTTTTTTTTGTCATAGTTTCAATAACATATATTTACGAATATGTACTGAGTCAAAGTCAAACGTTTATTGCAAACCAAGTGTACAAAAATGATGGAAATAAAAATAAAGATCTTACAACTTAGTTGCCTTTCACTAGGCACAGCAAATATCCGGAGGATACATATAAAAACTTAAAAATAAAGGAATTTCAAACATTTCCCTCACATCTTAAATACTTAATAATAGTAGGGATATAGCATTTACATTTTTAGTTTAATATTTAAGTATCTTGAATATTTATGTAGGTATCTTATGTGTATTATGTATTAGTAAAGTTTTTTAAATTATTTATTTTTTAATGAGTTAAATATGCATTAATTGATTATGGGCATTTTTGTATTAAATGTTTTAAGTTTATTACTGTAGCTGGTTAAATTAGCTTAATTTTTTATTTTCTGGCAACTTATTAAATATTTTTATTATATGGATTATATTTTATTATTATTATTATTTTTAGATGGAGCATCCTTCCCTATGACCCGGACTGAAAAAAATTACCTACAGCTTTAATTTTTCTGAAACTGTGTCTCTATTTAAATCTGTTGTGCAACTGGCAATCCCAGCGCCGCTTCCATTTCACGACGGGTCTAAGGACTAACGTATATTTCGTCTTGGTGCCGCTATGTGTGTTTTTAGTCTGATACGTGTGGACAAGGTTCAGCGAGTTATTTTATGGCACTTAGGACTAAGAAAGCATATAGTCCATTCTTCTCGGTCCGGGCTGTAATTGCGGTGCTCAAAACCAAATGATATTAATTAGGGCTGTCCTATCAGAAACAAGCTTTAGAAGCGCTTAAGGAGCTGGCTGAACTAAATTTAATTTAATAAAAGGTACGCAAAGACTAAAGTTAGATTGCTATCGAGTACATCTTTTTCGTTTGTTCGACATTCAACAATTAAGTCTTCTAAACTGGATGCGTTGAACTTGGCAGATAAAACATCGACACAGACAAACATTTGACAGTTACACGTTACACTAACCTCAACTGATCAGTCTGCAGGTCACCAACAAAGTCATGCGCAAACGCAATGATGGCTTCGACCCTGTGCCTCAGCTGTGTATCGTTCAGATGATGAAGTAAGTAGCACATTTGCAGCTTCGCTCCTTCTGCCAGTTTCATGTGGAGTAGACCCTTTTTGTGCTCGTCTTTGCCCTCTGGAAATGCACAAGGGTGTGATATATTTTTTAAAATAACGAAACTTGAAACATTCGTACAACCGCGTTTCACCGACGATTATTACGTTCCACCGTAATGGGTGGTGAGCCCTATCGCCGTACTTCGGACACAAATATGGACCCACAACTTAAGGGGGTAACTTTTTACCTCGGTACAAAATGCACATAATAATATTATTTTCCTTGCTTTTGAAAAAATGTATGCAATAAATGTGTTTTAAAGCAACTTGCGGAAATAGTTTATTAATAATAGTCTTAACATTTTGTTTGAATAACATTAACAAACTTGAAAGCGTGTTTACAGTTGTAATGTAATGCAGATAAAATGTAACGCATAAAATTATGATGTGCATTTTGCACGGAGATCCTTCGTTACCACCTTAACGTGCCTTCTGAAGTGCGCAATCGGAATACAAATGTACGGTTGATTGAAGTGTAGGTGTAGAAAAGGGGGCATTAATCTTCATAAACGTTTAAAATGAAATTGCAACGTACGAATTTTATTGTAAGATTATAAAAATTAAATCAATATCATTGTTTTAAATTCATAAACGTAACTAGCCCAAATTATGGTATTAGACTCTACGAGTTATGTATTTATTTATTCATAGCATGGCAATTAAATAATTAATATAATATTAATATTAAATTATATTTAATAATTTCATTTTTATATTTTTGTTTATGTAAGTAGGTATATAATTTATGTACCTATATACTTACTTATTTTTTAAAGATTTATAATTTCATTTCATAACCAAACTTCTGAATAATTTTACTGTATTTCCCCGTATTATATTTATTTAGGTATATAATTTATGTACATATTTACTTATATTCTATAGATTTATAATTTCATTTCATTACTAAACTTCTGAATATTTTACTTTATTTCCCCGTATTATATTGATCGTTTTATCTTATAGATTAATAATAATATTGACATATAAAGTACATTTTTATACATACATACATACGCCTGTCTCCCAGAGGGTTAGGCAGAGACCACAGATTTCCATCTTCTACGATCCTGACACATCGGTGATGTATTTTTATATATAACTATATTACAAAATAAATTATTTGAATTTGGTTCTGTGCACATTGCCACCACCCTGTAGACGCAAACAGACACTAAAGGATCATCTCTTGCGGACGCGAAAAACAGTCGTTCCCTCTTTAATAAAGACTGCCATGCCGTCTCAATCTGAGGCTATTATGAATGGTGACTTACCCTTGTCAAAGGTCGGGTCCCAAGTCTCCGGGTTGACCATGATGAGCAGTTTCTCCACGTCTTCATCCCTCATCATGCCGACTAAGAGCAGACGGTCTACCAACTTGATGAGGGGTCTGGAAGTTTATTTATTTATTCATACATAGCTGCTAGACGCCACGCAGCGTTGGTCGCTTCTTAGCTGATATCTACATCATACAAGTACAAGGAACCAACAGTCCAAATTTCATGTAGCTAGGTCCAGCCATTTTTATTGGAGTATTCTTTTACAAATAGATTACATTCGTTATAAGATTTATTAAGACCGGTATAACGCGATGTATTACCTTTTGTTAGTGAAAAGGCACCCGACGTTTCGAGACAGTTGCATGCCTCGTGGTCTACAGGTGCCTTTTCTCAAACAATATGTAATAAAATACATAGCGTTATACCCGTCTAAATAAATATTATAATGTTGACAAAAGTCGGCGTTTAAAGTTCTCGATTACGTTTGTATAAAAAATGCAACATTTGTACTAGCAAAGTCTCCACAGATCGAAACAGATATGACTTAAAATAATTTAATTAATAAAAAATGCAATGCTTATTAATTTTAATTAATAGTAAACAAACCAAAGCGGCGATAATTTTAACTGCTTGGTTTTTCTGTCAAGGTGTTACAGCATTTTGTTTTGAAAGTATTTTAGAGAAAATCACTGCATAGAAATATTTAGTTGTATAAAATGTCAAAATATTTCATTTACTATTTAAGGTGACTTTAGTTTACACAGCCAAATTTATACTGGAGGCTCAAGTGGTCAGGACCAAGGATCGAAGACCCTGTTTGCGAAATACAAAAAATATTTGTTTTGCCTCTATACTAGTTCAAGAACCTCGACTCAATTAGTATAGGAAGTCTAAATTTTATTTAGCGTATTTCACAGAAAGGATCATTGTACCTTGGTGCTCATTACTTAAATCTCCAGTACGAATATTAAAGAAAGTCACCTTATACAGGTTGAAAATGAACTCCCTAACTATAACAAAGGAAGTCGTTTTATGTTCGAAATAAGAAATATATGTTTTGTTTTACCTGTCATGATTCATATCAAAATAAATAGTTAGCACTAATACTCCAGTGACAGGGACGACGCTCTACGAAGTCCAAGCTACAAAGCCTTATGTGCATTATTTACCGCCGGGAATATGTACTGTCTATTGTCAGTCACATCACATGTCACGTCGCGTAGGTTGGCAATTCATTCAGACTTTGGTAACCAAAAAAAAAATGGAAAAATCAAACATTTTAATTTACATGATTAATACTTGCGATGGTTGGCACTTGGTGAAACTTCGATAACAACATGATGAACAAAACACTTGTACTCGTTTCACAATACTGTAGTATGTTAATCCCAACCGGTTTCGGTATTACACCATTATCGAGGGTTTTAACAACTAATTAATAACACATTTAATCAATGCATTGATTAACGACATATTTCATTGTTTGCACGTTGAACCAATGTACAATTAAAATGTGTTATTAATTAGTTATTAAAACCCTTAATAATTGTGTAATACCGAAACAATGCATTGAATAACGACATATTTCATTGTTTGCAAGTTGAACCAATGTACAATTAAAATGTGTTATTAATTATTTATTAGAAATAAATATATATAATTTAGCTATATAAAGCCTTTAGTTTCTTTTAACTTGTATTAATAATAAAAAAATATTAATTTTCGAAATATATTTCGGCCCACTATGTAATTTATGTAATTATTTATTAAAACTCTTGATAATGGTTTTATACCGAAACCGGTTGGGATTAACATATTACATTATTGTGAAACGAGTGCAAGTGTTTTGTTTATCATGATTTTAATTTACGGTTTTGTGTTTTATTGGTGATTCTGTTTATAGATTTCAATAAAACTAGGGCGTTTATTTTTAACCTGTATGATTCCTGAAAAACGAATTCTCTTCGGATCTAGGATTTTGCATAGGGGGGGGGGGGGCAGTTTTTGTTTGATTTTACCCTTTTCTACGCGAAAAATAAGGTATAATTTTCGTTTGTTGTCCATGTAATACTTATATTTCAGTATTTTTTGTTTGTATTGTAATATCAAACTGTTGAAAGTGATTCGGTCATGGGTCAGGGGGGGGGGGGGAGGCAATTGTATCCATTGCCCCCGTTGAATCCGCGCCTGCTTTGCCGTAATGTAAAAGTAATAAATAGTTGAGACAAATAACTTACAAGAAGAGGTTCTCATTGCTGCCTCCCACCGGGTCCCGATTGTGTACCTGGGAAAATAATATAGAATTAATAGTATTCGCTGTGACTACATCGTCTGCCATTTCGTGTGATTGATAACTTACTTGATTGGTCTCAACGGCTTCAGCTAGCGCTTGCATTACGAACTCTCTCACCACTTCTAGCGGGAAGAAGGGTGAATACAGGTTGCTTATCTCTGTGATGCTCTCTCTGTACGAAAATAAGCTTTATTAGTAAGTACATAGTGATGATAATCACTGATTAAGATGAATGTGATTTATTTATTTTAAATACAGGCTCTTCCAGTACTGTAGGAAGTCCCACTAAAACTCCTTCAGCCATTGACATTTCTTGCATTGTACAGATAAATCCGATGAAATGTGGGCTTGTGAGCGATGTTGAATCAGATATACTAAAATCGCGTAGAAGAAATTCGTTTGTCGAAGAGATACTCATTTATAGGTCATTTCCATGATAAAATTGGGTCAAGGTTTGGTCAGATTTCGGATTTCTCAGAAACCATTTGAACACAATAATCACGCCCAGTTAAAAATATTTACCAAATAATTATTTACTAAATGATTATATGATAAAACTTGAGACGTAAATTTAGGATTATTTAGGAATTTACAGATAACTTCACGTTTGTCGCAAATACGAGTAGGTATAATAGATAATGTATCGCAATTACCCCTCCTAATTTATTAGGAATAGATCGTAAAATAGCATATGGTTTAATTTTATTAAGAATTTGAATTTGTACTTTAATAATTATAGCAAGAGAAAATTTATATAAATTGTTTTTTTTTTTAATATCATATTTTTATTAATTATGTTATATATAACTGCTTTGAAAAATGTTTCTACACTCTGAAAAGCTATTATGAGCACAAATTTTGAAAAAACGAACTTTATATACGTAATTAAACTTAATCTTACATAGATAGCATATATAAAATGTCGTCGCATATTTAAGAGCCATGATCTTGTCATATAACATGTAGAAAGTGTAAATATTAAGTTAAGTTATTATTTTAAGTAAATTGCAATACCTTACCTCGGTTAATCTTGTATAGCACAAAAATTTATTTATAAGAACATTATGTACCAAGATTACGCAAATAAATTTCTATTTCTACGTATTTCTATCTTAATAGTATTATTGTGGAAAAATACAATTATTTTGAAGCTATTAAAAAACCATTTTTGCGTAGAGTACATTCCTTGTATACATCGTCTAAACTAGCTTGTTTTTGAACGCTTTGAGTAGTTACTTATTGCGATCAATTTTAAAATCTAAAGAATCGACTTTTAACCGCTCGTCTTAGTCAAGGATCATGTTATATTTTTATGAACGCAGCCCATAAGTTAAACAAACTCGTGAAATATTTTGTTGTACTAACGCGATATCAGTCATCTTCATCATCGGGCGCACACTCTGCGTCTGCAGGGAGCGCAGACTGTGCTGCATCTCGGGGTCTTCGTATAACGACTTCAGTTCTGGACCCAGCGGGATCACGAACTCGTTCTTGCACACCTCCCTGGACAGAACACAATATTTATATGTGTATGTCGCCATATTTGTCACCGACATGATGGCCGTGGGGGCCGAAAGGCGTTAGAATGAAGACCACGTGCCAAAGCGTAGCGTAAGCTGGCCTCGTGCCCGCTGGAGCGACGACCTGAAGGAGGTTGCGGGTGGCGGCTTGATGAGGAGGATAGACGTGCGCCAGCAGTGGACAAATAGAAGCTGATTAATGGATGGATGGTTGGAGAGATATCGCCTACCATGGGAACTTCTGCTCGTCCGGTTTTCGATCATCTTATAGTAGATTGCTATTGATGTTTATAAGTTCTACGGTGCAATTGATTACTTACAGCCATGTTGAACACTCTACTTTTCATCACTAATGCGAGAAAAAAAGACGTTTAACAAGAATATTTCTCTGCCGTAAATTCTTTCATGTGATTATTTTTTCTTTTTTTTTGTGCAATCGTGTCTTACTGGCCAGTGGGATTGTTTTAAAACTAAAACCAATTTAGTTATTGTGTAACCTTTAAGTCTTTTAAACATTTCATTTGCCATATTTACCTATTTTAGGAAAGTCACATTTTCCATATAAATAAAATACAGAATAACAAAATAAAAAGAGATCAGGCAGAAAAAATATTTTCCATTGTTTAGCTAGACGAGTGATTACTTACTAGTTAGTGACTGTAAGGGAGCCTCGTTCGATTTTAATTTCGAGTTAAGTACAACTTCCTTTCAGAGCATCAGAAATGAAAAAGTATATTAAAGTTTAAAAGTGGAAAAGCCAATTTGTATAATGCCAAAATGATTCATGTCTCTTCCAACAATATTTACAATAATAATTGCTGACAGGAAAGATCCGAAAGTGTGTCAGAGGCGTTTCAAAGTAAGAACTGTCGCTGGAAGTGTACCCTCTTTTCACCGACGATTTTTACGTCCCAACGACATTAGGTTGAGCCTTATCGCCGTACTTCGGGCACAAATACACGCTTTTCAAGGCATGGAGGTTTATGAATAATGAATATGAATAAAAATTATTTATTACTAAAATGCTTTAGATATTATACACAAAAATTATATTAAAAAATACAACATAGAATAAAAATAAACTTATTTAAATTCACTTGAACTAAAAAATTGTAGCTTTATTTGATAACAAGAGGTACGCGATCAGCGTATGCTGTTGGACAACGAGGTTCCAAACAGCGCTGTTTATGCAGCGTACCCCTTTAAAAAGACAACAGTGTTTCATTCCACCGTTCTTCAAATGGTAAATACACAAATACCAACCACATAAATTCCGAAAAACTCTTTATAGACTAGGAGGCTACGCCAAATCCGGTAACGACAAAAAAATAAAAATACTCGTAACTTACATGGTAGTGGCGTGAGACTCCAGATGCAAAGCAATCAGTAGATCGTAGAACCCTTGCCGTAGTGGACCCGACATGTACTGCGACTGGATCGCATAAATCAGCTGCTTCTGATCCACGTGCTGACACAACGCGTGCGCCGCTCTGTGAACCAAATTATACATTCAAATTAAAAAAAAGAATAAAAACTATTTTTTTCAATTCTTTATATTTTATTGAGGGCTGGGTACTCTTTGTGACGTTTCACCTTCGTGGGGACAACAAAATACTTATATCTAACTTACCATTTATTCTTTCTTATTAAAAACATTAAATATTAAATTATAATAAATTTTTAAACCACAAAAATAATTGAAAACAAGAATAAATTCTTAAAAACTTGATCTCAATGGCTAGCATAGGTGACACGAATAGATGAATTTTGTCTTTGGAAGAAACGTTTGACCAATGGACACGCAGGACGAGTCGTTTTGTCAAGGCGATGATCACGTGATAAAGCTTACCTGCGTTTCCATTGGTCAAACGTTTCTTCTTCTTTATTATTTTCGTCCATGTTAGCTATGCTGATCAAAGTATCAAAAACATTTTTGCTAAAATGGTGGGTAGGTTTTTATCAGGGATACGAACGTAAAAATAAAGCTATTGACAGGTACAAGGCCGACTTTGAAGCTTTTAAACTTGGCTAGCGACAATAAAGAAGAATTTCGCTAGTAAAATGCTTTTTCTATATAAACACTAAATGTCTGTCTGCATGAATATAGTACACGACAAAGCAGTCCGCTAACACCTGAGACACCACCTCTCAAATATCGCGTCTAAAGATTGTATATAATATATTGATGTATTTAAGTTAGTTGTAAACGACATGTTAATATCTTAAGTTTATTTCATATCATTACGACTGATTGTAAAAAGGTAGGCAGTTAGCATAGGTTTTACTTATTAAAAACGTTTTTCCGTGTTCGCCTTTCATTTCGAGTAGCTTTTGAGTACATACATTAGCAGCTAGAGTTAGGAACACGTAGCAAAGCCCCACGAACTTAAATGACAGTTAGAAACATAATTTCAGACTAAAGGTGCGCGTCTACAGTCGCCGTCAATAGAAATTGTGGACTATGTAAACAAAGCGCCATGTTGTCTTTGTCTATGAATAGGTGAACTATCTAGAGATGGGTAAGTATGTGATTTAAATATGTTAGGTGCTTAATTAATTTTCTTTATTTGATTCTTCGCTAAAATATTCTGATGAATCGCTAGTCAAATCGCCCACGTTAAATACAAATGGTTTCGTCACAGCGTCGGTGGCCGTATCTATTATCCCATCCAGTTCTTTAATTTTTTCTTCTACTTTTAGGACATGAGCTACACATTTCGCCCACTGTTCTAGCCCGATCCGCGCCAAACCTTGGAGCAACAAAATCTTCACATCGTCCATTTTGAATGTTTTGTTGTTCCTTCCAACGTAACCTTCTAACACTCAACTCTATCGGGTTAAGCTCGCAATGATATGGCGGAAGGCGCAAAACTGTCACATTTTAGATGCCGCCAACTCATCTACATACATTTTTTTATATTTTTGCTTGTCTACTTTAGCTATGAGATTCGCTTTGATTTCGGTTTCTTGAAATTTGATTTCTTTTTCGCGCAACCAGCTTTGGATAGCCTCCTTCCGCCAACTCATGTTGGGCGCCTTTTCGATTTGACGCGAATGATATGAGGCATTGTCCATTACTATGACGGAACCAATTGTCGTTGTTTCAAGGTAAAACACTATCCAAATCACAAAGAAAGATCAGTAAGAGAAGCCTACAGAGGCGTCGAAACGTCAAGCACATATCTATTAAGGTATGTTATTAGTTATCGCGAGTAAGACCCCAATACAAAGTTAATAAAGGGAAGCCAAGTCGTTAGAATACCGACAACACAAAAGATTTTAGAGCAACGCTGGAAGATCACACACACGTTATGTCAAAGATTATGAAGTAACGCTATCAAAAAAAAGACGGAATAAAATTGCATCACGAATAAAATAGGTTTATATTCAAATATAATCACTAATTTTCAAAGACAATACAGATTCGATGAAAAAAAAATATGACAGCAATCTCGTCGCAGTACAGATTTGACTATTGATTCTAAAATTTTCCGTAATTAACTGGTGATTATTGAATATTTCATGATGAAATACAGTGAATGGCAGGTAAGACTTGATGCTTCATGATTTGGAATAATGTTCAGTGAGACTCCGTGACAGAACCTTGAGAAAAATTGAGAAAACGGTTTGTTTACATAGTCCACAATTTCTATTGACGGCGACTATACATGCCGGCATCGGACGCTCCGCAGTAATCGCATCAGACGGATTTTTTGAGCGTAATGCCAGGGGGTGCGTCCACTGTAACCGCAGCAACCGGATTGCCGACGCGACCGCCATTTGCAAACGAATTTTCAACATTGACATCGGGATTTTCGTAGCAAGCGAACGAATTTTGTCGTGGTCACTTGCTTGTTAGCTGAAGATGAGGAAAGAAGAAGAAAGAAACGGAAAATGTGGATACACAATATATTATGGAGCGCGGGAGGGGAGAAAAAGCGGACGGAGCGGGCGTGCGAGTGCGTCCATGGATCCACAATCAGAAATAGTTTTAGACTAGGATAAATATATACATAGATAAGGATGAAAATAAACTTGTATAGAGTTGATGCTCGTGATTGTTGGCACTTGGTGGAACTTTTGAAACTTGTATAGATCTGTCTTTCTCACACACCTTGCTCGATCTCGTGCCTTCACGCACATTACGGCACATTCGAGAATCTTACGAGCTTTGCTATAATACCAACCTATACGATGAGGTGCTAATTCCTCGCAGCAAAATTCAGACAAACGGGCAGTTCATATCAGATAGTCGCGGAGTAATTACTAGCGGAAAACTCTATTCAAGCACGGTGTGTCGAGGGGCGGTCTTAATACAGAATAATTACTGTGTTTTATTATCAGGAGAGTACCTGAAAATCTCCTCAAAGCTCTTGAGACTAAGACGCAGTGTTTACGACGTTCGAACCAACGCCACGATATTTTCCGGTGTGAACGGCATCAGTCCTGTGCTGTACAAATACTCGTAGATGATAGTGTTATGCGGAATTTCGCACCCGCTTTCAGTGTCCCAGTTTAAGGGCGAGCGCGTTTCATATTACGTCTTACCAACGCCCATTGTGTATTCAAAACACAAGACTAGGACATAAATAAATGTATGTTACCTGTAGTTACTCTGATAGCACAACGCCGCGTACAGAGTGAGCGTGTGAGAGTGGAAGCTTAGAAGTTTGTCCATTTCTATCAGCTCCAATATGTCGATGCAGCGATCCTCCTCTGAAACAAATAACATCCGTCACAAAACAGTCTCTCAGGTGTGCGCACTATACAAAAGGCGGATTCCGTCAATGCGTACCTATTTGTTGTGGTGATATGATTCTTTTTTAATTATCAAGTCTTATTTACTAAGATTTGGAATCAAATCATAATAACTATATAACACTTCAAAAACACAGCCCCAGCTAGAAAAAAATGCAAATAATGTATCATATTAATGATTTATTTATTTTTGTTTATTTATTTATTTATCTCACTACTATCTTTCTTTCTTTCTAAATACTTTATTGCACAAAACAAAAGTTACATGTACAACAGGCGGACTTAATGCTAAAAGCATTTTCTCCCAGTCAACCCGACAGAAAGTACAAGAAATGAACAGAGGCAGGCGTGCAGAAAGGCTTTAAGACATAAAAAAAATAAGTGAGAAAAAAAAAAAGACATGAATGTACTAATAAATAAAATAGATAAGTAGATTTGTAGGTAAATACTAAATACATAAATTAATAAAAATACATAAATATATTTTAAACAAATAACAATAATTACTACATAAATACGATTATATAATATTATATAAATATATATAATACAATAATAAATACAAGAATATACAAGAATAGACTACTAGTCGTGATAATTTCAGATTGCTATGTTGACACCAGATTTACTGTATTTTACTAAGATAATGTCTGCGCAAGGACTGTTTAAACGCATGACGAGACGGGGCATTTCTAATTTTAACGGGTAGATCATGAAATAGGAAGAACGTTTTTAAGACATAGAAGAGAATGCAATGAAGCATAAAACTTGCGGGAAACATTCGCGATATGAACGTTCCAATCAAGGTTTTCGTCAATGGCAAGGCCAAGGTTAGTAACAGAGTCAGTAAAGGCAATATTACACCCGTTATAGCTTACCTTTCCCAAGAGATCAGGATCAATCTTAATAATCTGTCGTGTGCTACCAACAATAATAGCCTGACACTTGCTTGGGTTTACAGCAATTCCAAAGCGTTCGGACCAAGACTGAAGACTCTGTAGATCCCTATTTATCTCGTTTATACAATTGTTAAGATCATCAACTTTGGTCTGCTTATAAAGCTGGAGATCATCAGCGTAAAGGTGGTAAGAAGATTTAAAGTGAGGAGTGACTAAATTTATAAAAATAGAGAATAATAAAGTAATAAATGCTTTTAAGTATTCGACTGATGCCGGCCCCATAGTGGGCCGAAATATATTTCGAAAATCAATATTTTTTTTCATTATTAATACAAGTTAAAAGAAACTAAAGGCTTTATATAGCTAAATTATATATATTTATTTCAAGAGAATAATAAAGGGGATAGAATGCTACCTTGTGGTACACCGACAGATAAATCACACCAATCAGACATCGCCTGACTACTGCAAATCGCCTGACGGCGGCCACGAAGGTACGAAGAAAACTATTTCCTAGCAGGGGAGGATATATTAAGGTGATCCATAGATGCGAGGAGCAAGTCATGATCAACGGCATTAAATGCATTACTGAAGTCCACGAGTACGAGAACTGTCACCATAACATTCTCCATGCCCAATCTTATGTCTTCAGTGATTTTTAGTAGTGCTGTGGCTGTACTGTGACCGGTCCTAAAACCAGACTGGAAGGGGTTCAAAAGTTTGTTAGTAATTAAATGGTTAGTTAGTTGTTTGTGTACTAGGGACTCTATAACCTTGGATAAGAAGGGAAGAATTGAAATAGGACGATAGTGGTTTGGGAGTGTAGGATCTGATACTTTAGGGAGGGGAATGACATGTGCCATGCGCCACATGTCGGGGAATTGTCCTGAAGTAAGGGAAGAGTTAACAATATGTGTGATGGCAGGAATAAGGATGTCAAGTAGTGAAGTTATCATGATACGACCTATGTCGTCACAGCCAACAGCTTTGGACTTTAAGGATAAAATTATTTTTTTTATCTCCTCCCCGCTAGCTGGTGCAAATTTAAAAGACTCAATATCAGGGGCAGATGAATTTTTAATTAAAAGTAGAGCTTGTGCTTTAGCAAAAGGACTAAGTGAGGGTAACGATGTAAAATGAGTATTAAGGTCATCAATATTTAAAGCAACTTGTTGGTTTTGCTTTGCACGTTTACCCACACCAAGAGACTTTAAGAACTTCCAAACACCGGCTGGCGATGAGAGTTCTAGTTGCTCGGCAATATATTGACGCTTAGAGTTACGACACCACTGATTACATCGATTTCTAGCAGCTTTATAAGCAGACCAGTTATCATTTGACCTGTCACTTTTGTATCTACGAAATGCTCGGTCCCTAATCGCCATTGCCTTACGAACCTTGTCATTAATCCATAGTGTTGGCTTGTGTTTAATTGTAACAGGATGCAAAGGAGCATGTTTATCAAACAAGCGAAGAATTTCATTACAGAAAAAGGTGAGTTTTTCGTCTATATTCTCCAAATCCTGCATGTCACTCCATTGTACCGTCGAAGCATCAGACCTAAGCTGCTCAACATTCATCTTAGCAAAGTTTCTCTGTAGTAAAACCACGGGCTTAATCTTTGGTCTTCGCAAGCGGTACGAACAAAATATCAAGTCATGGTGTGAGAAAGCAGGGGCGAAATGTTGACCATGATGTGCAACATAAGTCACCTCAGAAGTGATAATTAGGTCCAACAGAGTATCATCTGTGTCTTTGTTGTGATGGGTGGCCATTGAAGGCAGAATGTTAAGATTGAGCGAATCTATTAGAGAGGTTAATTTACGGGAGCGAGCGTCAGTGCTGAGAAGGTTGGTGTTAAAATCTCCCATAATGAGATGATGCGTATAATTAGATACTAAGTTCTCTAGAACACCCTCAAGAATAGAAAAATAATTATTATTTGGAGGACAATACACAACACCAAGGAGTAATTTATTACCTAAGTCAACTTCCAAGAAAATGAATTCAGCTAAAGAATCAGATGACGGAGATTTTGACAAGATCTTAAATGGTATGTCACATCTGAGATATATGGCAACACCACCCCAACCTTTTCCAGTGCGGTCATTGCGTATGAGCACAAAACCGGGAAGGGGGAAAGCTGTAGAAGGAAGTGTGGGCTTTAACACGGTCTCAGAGACGAGAACAGCATGAATGTTATTTGAAGAGAAGGTGTCCAAGAGATCAGTATAGTGAGCTTTTATACTTTCAGCGTTAATGTGACAGACATTGAAATTTTTGGAATATTGTGCAAACTCATTATTTAAAATATTACCCAAGGTTATGGCATTACTGTCATCATTACTAGCGGCACTAGCAAAGGAACAATCTGATCTGGCAGAATGAAAGGATTCTTCACAATCGTCACTACTTATAGACATAATAATAATATAATATGAATAAAAATAGAAAAAAAAATACACAATAATATATAGATTAGGATAAATATAAATTTAAAAGATTTCTAAGAAAATTTACAAGATTTAAAATTAAAATAACGCGAAGCACAAACTTTGTACTCAAACTTGTACCTGCTGGCAATTTAAAAGAGAGAAAATAATTAAATGTAGGTACATACCATCAAATGACACACAAAAAATAAACGTAAATTTGGCGACATTAACAAACTATACATTTTAGATAAGCACAACATTAAAAATTTAAAAATCTAAACGACCCAAAAATATTTGTTTAAAGTTGAAAAACATGACTTAAAGTAGAAGCGAATTAATCGATTTAAATATTGTATTGTACAATACAGGATGCGTAAACGCAGTAGAAAATGGAATGCACCTTTGAATTTTATTTGACGTTTCATAATTTTGTTTACTTACACTTTGTAGTGCTTTGTAGTTTTCATTTCATGAACAAACAACATAAATTAAATATGTACATACCCTACATACATATGAATTAAAAGAAGAATTTAATAAAAAGTGAAGAAACCCAAAGTACTTACATGTAGTCCGATAGACATATAAAAAAAAAACCGAATAGATGAATCGTTTGAACCGAATGAAAGTTTTATCATTTCCTCTTTGTCTTGGATTCCACTGCATACTGGCTTCGAGTCTTAAGTTTCGGCACCGTGGTCGTGGACAGTGAAGAGCCCTCTGCGGTGACGGTGGACGTGACAGCTACGCTGGGGTGCTTCTTGCACAGATCATCCAGCTCCAACTCCGTCAAGATCCTGAGACGTTTACCATCAGGCAGTTTCACGAATACAGTACCATTCATCGACCAGCATGCACGTATGCCAAAGTGTTTGCGGGCCCTGGTAAAAATGGACTGTCGACTCTTCGTGAGAAATTCACTAATTACTATCGAAGTAGACTTTAAACTCTTCTTTCCCCGCCAAATCAGTGTCTTTTCATGAAGTGATGAAAAACGAACAAGGACTGGACGTGCTCGGCTATCTGATTTAGTACCAAGCCTATGACATTGTCTTAACGAAGTCGCCTGAAAGTCTGTGACACCCAATTTGCTTTGAATGATGCCAACAACTGCTGCAGTGACATCTTCTCCTTCCTCCTCTCTTATGCCGCTGAACAGCAAGGCCTTCCTTCTATTGTAGGTATCCAGTTCATCAATCTGAAGAGCCATGTTCTGAATCTGTGTGGTCAATAAATTAAGAATAGACCACACAGTGCCCCGGAAATCTTCAAAGTCCTGTGCCAGCTTGTTCGTCTCGGGCACTTTTCCACCAGAGTTCATAGAATGCAGTCGCTGCTGAAAAACAGCCATTTGAGCAGCGATGGACTGTGTAATGCTCTTCTGAGCCTCCACCACATCTTGAAGTGATGTCATGTTGTAGTGTTTATTATGAACTATGTACAAAAATCACAAAGCTGCCTTGATTTACAAATGTCAGTGATATGCCAGCAGGTAGGTGAAGTGAAATTTGTTTTTATAGCATAGCAGGTTTGTAATGCCTCAATAACACAAATTCACTGGAAAACAGAACACTCTGAACTTTTTCTACTATAAAAGCACTGTTAATAGCTTTAATTACTTAAATTTAAAAAAAGGAGCAATATTTTATTTGGGTACACTTTCCAACACCTACCCCCGAAAACAGGCTTAAACTTAATTTATTTATAAGAATGGTTCACCAACAGGTTTACACCGAATAGAATTACACAAAATACATTATTATTAAGTTTGGGGTGCAACCCAATTATAGGTAAACACAGCATCCATTTTTAATAAGAACAGTAATAAAAGTTAAGTTAACTACAATTAAAAACAAAATCAAATATAAATAAAATATAACTAGAAAAGCACAAACTAAAATTAAAAACCTTTTATCTGATATAGCATTCAGAAAATGTGTCAATTTATGTGAAGAGCGCTGGTCGTTAAATCTCAGGCAGGTTCCTGCCTATCTTAATGGCCAGAGTTCCAATTAATAGTGTTATTCGTAATTTTAAATCAATAAATATTTTTTCATTTCATTTTTAATTTTTTCAATACCCTCCTGAACCGTGAGAATGACCAAGATACGACGTCAATGCAATTCATGTCTTTAAATAAGGTGTTGTGCTCACGACAAATTCTGGGGATGATACTAAAATAGCCCAGGTTGGTCCTCCAATTTCCAGTATTGAAGGGTTTAAAATTAACAATGCGGGAGTTGGCACGAGGTACACATTAATTGATACGATTTAAAAGTTCAGGGCAATCAATCATACCACGCACAATCTTGAATAGAAATAGCTGATCAGCTATCCATCTCCGATCCTCGAGTGAAGCGATATTAAAATAATTTTGCGATCAGGGTACGAAACAAGATTTGTATTTCTTGGCGTGCATACTTAAGGAGTACGAAAATTGCTTTTGGATTTTTTGATTCTTGAAATATGGATGTTGTAGTAGGGATTCCATATGGGTGAACAATATTCAAGTTTACTCCGCACGAGAGAATAGTAAAGAAGTTCAAGTGTAGAAGAGCGCGTAAATCCTTTTGCGTTACGCCATACAAATCCCAACATCTTATAACTTTTGTAACTATGGAGTTGATGTGAGGAATAAACGATGATTTATTAACAACGATAACGCCTAGATCTCTTATCTCCGAAACTTTATTCAAAGGGGTATCCTGTAAATTATAACCGACGTAGATATCGACGTTTTCTTTCTTGTAAATACTATGTATTTGCATTTTTGGGCATTGAAATTTAACTTGTTTAAAGAACACCAGTTGACCACGTTGTCCAAGTCAGATTGCAAGAGCTGACAATCAACAGGAGAAGATATTTTTCGGTAAATTTTGAGATCATCGGCAAATATCAAGAATCTACTAAGTACAATTTTACTACACAAGTCGTCAATATCATATATAAGAAAAAACACAGGCCTCAAATGAGACCCTTGTGGAACTCCAGAGGGTGTAGCAAGTGTTTCTGATTCGTAGCCGATTGTCACGACTCTAAATCCTCTATTAGATAAATAGGAAGAAAACCACAGTAATAAACTACCAAAAACACTCATTAGAGACAGTTTATGCAAAAGAAGCTTGTGATCAACACGATCAAAAGCCTTGCTTATGTCTGTATATTTTGAGTTAACTTGTCCGCCATTATCGAGTTCGAGAGATAAATCCTGGGTTGGCAAGATTAGACGAGGTGAACATCTTGTTCCTAAAACCGTGTTGTTGGGGTATTGGATAGGACTTGATGTGGTTCGAAAATATCGGACAGATCAGCGACTCAAAAACCTTCGCGGGTAAGGGCAACAAGGAAATAGGCCTATAATCTCTAATATCCGATGCGTCATTCCCATTAGGGATGGGGACTACGTTCGCCAGTTTCCAATACCGAGGAAATATCCCAGAGGAAAGGGAACAATTAAAAATAGTCGATAGTGGAACAGCCAGGGTTTTTGCGCAATTAACGAGAAAAATTCCTGGAAGACCATCTGGTCTAGGACCTTGATTATTAGCAAGTTTTAACAACGGTTTTTCGGCATCGTCTGTGGAGAGCTTGATAGATCCCAAAGTATTGTGTGTTACCTGGCTATCAATCCCAAGTATCCCGTTATGGCACGTAGAAGAATTATCAATATTATAAACAGATGCAAAATATTTAGCAAAACCATTGCAGATATCAACTGGAGTTCTACTAATGCCATAGAGTAGTGACAAAATTAGCATTATTAAATGAACAGAATAAAATGAACAGTATAACAATTCTCCAACAAAAATTTGACCGAAAATTTTATAATCAAGGAATTTCCGATTTCGGTATTTTATGATTATTAAAGTAGCTTTAATATTTACAGAACTGGAAAAAAGAGGAAAAATAGATATACAAACATAATATATGTATACCCACACCTGCCTCCAAAGGAGGAAAGCAGAGTCTACCTACACATTTACATCTGCACGATACTGCACATATTATATCAATCGAGTCTATAAGCGACCGGACATGTACTATCTGTCATTCTTCATTTGCTGAAGAATGCAATTGTACCTGGAATATGCAACGCCAGCATAGAGACTGCGTCTTCACAGAGCATCGACCATCCTCGTATGTCGGACAGCTTCAGCGCGTGCACTTGCAACGATTGATTCGGCACCTGCAAATAGCAAGAAAATACCTTCTTTGAAATATATGACAGATATAAACTTATAAATAAGGTGAGTTACGTTCATATAGCCAAATTTTGCGAAATGCGAAAAATATTTTTTTGTGCTTGTTATGAACAACCTCGAGTCAATTAGTATGGGAAGTCTACATTTTAATATGTATATTTCACAGAGAGGGTAATTGAACCTTGGTCCTGACAACTTACCGAGTCTCCAGTATGAATTTGGCTACATAAACGAAAGTCACCTTGTATTTTTGACACTTGGCGATTCATTCAACGCAAGGGGATACGAATTATCCCAGTTCAGAGCTCGCCAAATCCAGGTTTACTTTCCTTCTGCTTAATGTTAATACTTATTTGGATCTTTGTACATTCTGAATATCACGATTTGTTATTGATATTATACCTACTGCGGTTTGACCTGTCATTGATAAATGACATACTTCATTTATTGCACGTCGAATTAATTTTTAAATCCTGTAAAATGCATCCTTGATAATAATAGTGTAAAACCGAAACTGGAAGGGATAAATTTATTTACTGTGAAATAAGTACAGGCGCCGTTAATCATCACGTTGGATTTGTTAGTGCCCAAAATTAAATTATCAATAAATAACGATATTTCAATAAATTTTGTTAGTTCTTCATAAAATACGAGTATATTATATAGGCAATCAATAGACCTGCCGAGGTCGTGTATAACTTACTCTAGCCCACTGGTGCGGCTTGAGACACTACACTTTGAGTCTAGGCGGGAACTGAGGCGTTGTCCGTGTTTGTCACTAGTGGGCAGCAATCAATAGACCTGCCAAGGTTGTGTATAACTTACTCTAGCCCACTGGTGCGGCTTGAGACACTACACTTTGAGTCTGGGCGGGAACTGAGGCGTCCGTGTTTGTCACTAGTGGGCAGCAATCAATAGACCTGCCAAGGTTGTGTATAACTTACTCTAGCCCACTGGTGCGGCTTGAGACACTACACTTTGAGTCTAGGCGGGAACTGAGGCGTCCGTGTTTGTCACTAGTGGGCAGCAATCAATAGACCTGCCAAGGTTGTGTATAACTTACTCTAGCCCACTGGTGCGGCTTGAGACACTACACTTTGAGTCTGGGCGGGAACTGAGGCGTCCGTGTTTGTCACTAGTGGGCAGCAATCAATAGACCTGCCAAGGTTGTGTATAACTTACTCTAGCCCACTGGTGCGGCTTGAGACACTACACTTTGAGTCTGGGCGGGAACTGAGGCGTCCGTGTTTGTCACTAGTGGGCAGCAATCAATAGACCTGCCAAGGTTGTGTATAACTTACTCTAGCCCACTGGTGCGGCTTGAGACACTACACTTTGAGTCTGGGCGGGAACTGAGGCGTCCGTGTTTGTCACTAGTGGGCAGCACTCAATAGACCTGCCAAGGTCGTAGTATAACTTACTCTAGCCCACTGGTGCGGCTTGAGACACTGCACTTTGAGTCTGGGCGGGAACTGAGGCGTCACGTGTTTGTCACTAGTGGGCAGCACGGCAGCACTCAATGGTAGACTGTGTGGAGACCTGCCAAGCTCGATCTGAAGGATCTCCTTTGAGGTCGCTTCGACGAATATGGCCGGAAAGAGCTTGGTTTCTGGCTCCATCTGTAAAGGTAAAAACAGTTTCTCTATAGTGTAAATACAACTTATGAGTTCTGTCAATGTAGACGTAACTTCCTAAATATTCCTAAATTCTAAAGTCCTTTAGTCAGGCAATCAAAAGATGAGAAATAAAGGCGGAAAATTTAAAACTCTTCGTAAACTGGTTGTAGTACACAGATAGATGAAGTTCAACCATAGACAATAGCAAACATGCTCTGTGATAATATTTCTGTTGTGAGAAAAGGCCGGTATTTCGCGATATTGGTCTCCACTTTATAGTCCGGGAGGTACCGTTGCAAATAAAAAAGTCATAGTAAGCCGGCTGATATTGACATCCATCGTAGATCTTACATGACTAATATGTGAATCGACCGTCAGCTGCTCAAGTAGCGGTGTTTATAGTTTGAATAAAAAGTATGAAATTAATGTGTTTTAAAGCAACTTGCGGAAATAGTTTATTAATAATAAAGTCTTCACAAAAAATCACGTACTTTAATGTATTACATTTTGTTTACATTACAAACATTACATTAACAAACTTAAAATCGTGTTTACAGTTGTAATGTAATGCAGCTAAAATGTAACGTATAAAATTAAATAATTTTCATGTGATCACCTAACTATTAACAAGCAGTTTGCGCGAATTGCTATAAAACGCATTTATTGCATATTTTTTATTCAAAAGTAAGGAAAACAATATTATGATGTGCATTTTGCACCGAGATCCTCCGTTACCACCTTAATATCGAAAACTACCATTTTTTTTTCAAATTACGTATCTATCTTACTTATCTATTTTAGGATTAGTTAAGAAATAATAAAAAGAAAACATACAAAATAAATATATTTTTCACAAGAGAAATTGAGAGACTCAGGCGTTAACAAGGCCTAAAGACGAACATACAGACAAAGTTATTAAGCTAAGTTAGTGAGAGATACGTATACAGTCGGCGGGAGGGCCTGGTAAGAAAGTTTGAGCTGCTGTCTTACTGCGAGTCAGTCGCGTTTTCTTACCCAACTCCTACTTGTCTGTCCGTTCTTCTCTATTAAGGGGACGCCACGAAATTTTGGCGACATGCATCTCCATTTTTCTCAGCAATAAAAAAACATATGTAATTACCAATTTATATACTAGATTAAGCATTTCATTGACATCATTTTGCCCGAAGGTTTTGTTGATTAATTAATTTTCATAGCAGAGAAAAAAATATTTAGAAAACCTCTTTTAAAACAGAGATTCCTATTTTACTGACAAACGGGAGCGAATGAAGCCTCTAAGTTTTTTATTTAAATTAGTCTACAAATACACTTCAATATGGCCGATTGGATTTATTAAATTACTTATAGTTGTCATTTTAAATGAAAAATACTGTTTTGCCGCATACGACCTTACGGCATAAGCTAGTTCGTGAGCGCATATTTGTATAGGGTAAGTCCCCCTCACTCCACTCCCCTAAGGCGCCGATTTGAAATTAAAAGTTTATCAATGCCTCGCCTTAAGCATAATTTCTAGAAGGGTTACGTTCCTACCTTCCACTTGAAGCTAGTGTCCTTCCCCTCGCAAGTGAAGCAGACCATCCCGGTGGAAGTGTCCACGGTGCACCCGATGAACATGCCTTGTGAAGCGCCTTTACCCGTCGCCTCGGCCATCACCTCGTTGTAAAGCTCGTCCGCTCGCACCATGTAGCACGCTTGCCTGTTTACACTGCGAGAAGGGATACGGGCGCGTTAAGGCAACAGTGCTTTAATATTAATAAACGAGTGTCTTGATGCGTGATAATTGTAAAACACTAATTTATGACCTGGATTTCAGTGTGCGACGGTTTTCGTGGCGGTAGGACGTATAGCCTATTCACCTTTGTATCGCGCTTATTAGCTTCTACCTACCTGCTATGTTTATGTTGCCAATTTTGTTTATTGAGAATGGATAGTGAAACGATACCCAGTGACAACGAGCGGGAGTGTAATATCATTGATAATAACGACGTAGATAGTGAGCATACTTTTATGGGAAATATGGAGCATCTTAGCGAAAAAGTAAATTCGAACCGTGTTGGGAAGAGAACGAGGGAGGTGAATGAGGATGAGATATGGTCGGAGGTCGGGAGACGTGGTAAGATATTGGCTCGTAGTGACAATAGTGACAGTTTGACAAGAATACCGGAGGAAAAAATTGAGATTAGTATGACTTCAAAAAATGAGAAATTACCCAAGCAAATTGGTTTGGCACGCGTGCTGAAATCAGAGCAAATAATGGATGTCGCTAGGGTTAAATACATAAATCCATATAAAGTATTACTACAGTTTACTAATGAGGAAAGTGCTGAAAAATTATTACAATGCAGGTACTTTATAGACAAGGAGTATAAATTTCAAAAAACATTTGAAGTTGGTATGTCTGTTGGAGTGGTAAAAAATATTGATTTGGAATTAACAGATGATGAGATCGTAGAAAACTTAACCAGTGACATTCCAATAATTAATGTTAAAAGACTACAAAGACGCAACCTATTTAATGGTAATTGGGAAAATAGTGAGTCGGTGAAGATATGTTTTAAGGGGCCGTCACTTCCTTTGTATATTTTCACACATGATACTAGAATAAAGGTAGATCCGTTCATATTTCCTGTAACCCAATGTTCGAAATGCTGGAGATTCGGACATAACTTGAAAGTATGTCCGGCTAACAAAATAACCTGCCCTAAATGCGGAGATAATCATCAGAACTGTGAATCTTCATTTTTTAAATGTGTGAATTGTTCTGGGAAACATATGGCTTTGGCCAAGGTATGTCCAGTTTACAAAAAAGAAAGACGCTTACGAGAATTGATGGCTGAGTTCAATTGCACATATAAAAGATCACTGACACTATATGTGGCACCTTCACCACAAAACTCACCTCATCCTCCCCGCAATACATCTCCTCCGATTGCCAAATCAATTACTAATGTAGATGAAGAATCTGATTCTACGGGTCAGAGTGTTTCATATGCACAGGTGTTAAGAGTCTCAGCAGTGGTTCACAATGAAAAAAAACCAGAAGCCGTCGAAACACCAAAAAAGAAAGATAAGAAAATTAAGAAAGTCAGAGTGAGGGAGAGAGATAGAGGGCACTCGCAGGAAGAGGATCTGTCGGAACATAACTCTGATTCTGATACGGAAAAAAATAATGAACACAAGGAACTTAAGGAAATGGATAAATGTTCTTTTCGGCAGTTGCTTGTTAAAATACAAGAAACTATATTTATGAGCAGAATGTCATTTGAGGCTAAACTAAAGCTGTGTAGTAAAATAATTTTGGACTGGGTCCTAAGCGCTTTAGTAGACTATATACCACAGTGGCCTGCGATTAAATCATTTTTCCAAAATGACTAGTCTCTCTACACAATTAACAGTTAACATTATCCAATGGAATTGCCAAAGTCTCCTCCCAAAATTAATTGAATTTGAACAAATGCTGTCACAGGAAAAGATACACTTTGCAATACTGAGCGAGACCTGGCTTGATCCTGAAAGAGATCTAAGGTTAAGCGGCTACAATGTTTACCGGCAAGACCGCGAAGATTCTTATGGGGGTATAGCAGTGGTTATTCATTCTTCTGTAAGAGCGCAATTACTTCAAGTTCATAACATAAATCCTGAGATTCAGATCCTTCATGTTAAGCTGCTAAATTGTTCACACATTAATAATATCATCGCTATCTACTGCCCATCAAACGTCCATACTTCTGCTAGTGACTGGGATTCAGTCTTTGCTCTACTTGGGGAGAGAACCCTAATAGCAGGAGACTTCAATGCTCATCACAGTAGCTGGTCCTGTAAAACTGACACAAGAGGCAATCAATTATATGATGCCATACTAGACAATGATTTCGTTTCCCTCAATGATGGATCGGCAACTCGTATCAAGCTAGTTAATGGCAGACTTCAAAAAACTTCTCCGGATGTCTCTATAGCTTCTTCGGATATAGCTCTGAGGTTTGACTGGAAAGTTACAAACGAAAACCTAGGTAGTGACCATCTTTTGATCAAACTTAAAATTGATACCACACCGCGTCCTGAACACCTCAGAAAAAGAAACTTTAAGAAAGCAAATTGGCCCCAGTACAAAAGTTTTCTCCACAATGTGTTCTCTGACGTTACTTCGCCCAGTGACCACCAAGAAGCTTACGACCAGTTCATTGAAGCTATGAACTCGGCTGCTGATGAGCATATCCCTACTGTTAAAGTATGTCAAGACCCTCTGCGTCTCGAAAAATTCACCCCTAAACCATATTGGAACACAGAAATTTCTCGTGCAGTGGCTGAACGAAGACTAGCACTCACTGCTTTTAGGAAAAATTCCACTCCTCAAAACTTAATAGCACTTCAAGTTAAAGTTTCATCTGCTCAAAGACTTATTCGCAAAGCCAAAAATAAAGCCTGGCATGAATTCTGTAGTAAAATAGATAACACGTCTTCCTCTAGTGATATGTGGCGACAAATGAAGTGGATGAAAGGCTACAGATTACCAAAATTCCACATTGATGAGAATAAGGCCAATAAACTGATTCATAGTTTGTCTCCAGATTATGTAACTCCCAAGATGCCTGTGTTTTTATCTTCCAATCATTTACTTGTTGCTCCGGTTTCGATGCAGGAGCTGGAGCAAGCCATAAAAAGGAAAGATACATCTCCAGGTGATGATGGTATTTCCTATTCTATGATTTTTAATCTTCCCACTGTTGGTAAGTTAACGCTAATTGATATATATAATAAATTGCTTGCTGAGGGTGTAGTTCCTATACAGTGGAGAAGAATGAAAATAGTTCCTGTACCGAAGCCTGGTAACAATACACAATCTGTAGCAGTAAGACCTATTGTTCTTATGTCTTGTCCATGTAAAATATTCCATACAATCATAAAACATCGACTTGAATGGTACCTAGAAAAGAAAGGCTGTTTTTCTAAGAATAACGTAGGCTTCAGAAAATCTCGCTCGGGTCTCGATAGTCTAACTCGTTTTGTATCTACTATACAATTAAATTTTTCAAAAAACTTTTTTACTTTGGGTTGTTTTATAGATATTGACAGTGCTTACAATAATGTAGACATCACAATTTTGTTAAAGATGTTGGACAATCTTGGGGTGGGGTTGGAAATTTGCAATTACTTGTGGGAATTTTTATGTGCCAGAGAATTGTCGATATACTCTCAGGACGAATACAGTCTATCGAGAACCACAGGGCGTGGTATTGCTCAGGGGGATCCTATGTCCCCATTGTTATTTAATGTCGTCACTATGCGCGTATGTCATGAAATTGTCAATGCTTTTATATCGCAATATGCGGATGACTTTGTATTATATGTATCCTGTAAGAAAATTAATGAAGGTTCGTGGAACCTCCAATTAGCCTTGAATGTTTTTTGTAAGATTATTGAGAGACTAGGATTAGAAATTTCTAGAAAGAAAACTAAGATTTGTTTATTCCGTAAAGGTGTTAATAGACAAAATGTAAGTATTCATTTGGAGGGTACTAGTGTACATCTTGTAGATTGTGTCAAATATTTGGGCTTATGGTTAGATCGGTCACTTAAATGGGGTAAGCATATAAACGAAACATGTGAAAAGACTCAAAAATTCCTTAATGTTTTTAAAGTTTTAGCGGGGTCTAGTTGGGGCATACACCCTAAGCATTTGCGTAGACTTTACGTATCAATCATACGAAGTCGATTGGACTATGGTAGTTTTTTGTATGATACGAGTGTAAAAAGTCATTTGTATAAGCTAGACAAGGTGCAGAATCAAGCTATGCGGGTCATTGGTGGCTTCATAAAAAGTACTCCTATTCACGTTATGGAAAGTGAGTTATGTCTCCCACCCCTCCACTTGAGGCGATATTACCTTGCTGGCAAATTTTGGTTTAGAAGTCGGTCGTTTAAGAACAATAATAGTATCACACTCATTGAGGAGCTTTCTAGTCAATGTCAAAATCAACGGTACTGGTCGAGAAAGAAGAAACCTTTGTTAACCACAATATATAACTCGTTTAATTCTTTTCCTGTGCACTCTTCTCCTTTGCTGGAGATGTATTCTTTAAATACGTGGGTACAAAATATTGATCTGACTAAGAAAATCGAATTTCACATCGAGGGAGTTTCAAAGTCTAAACGACATTTAGGAACTGGTTTTTTACATGATAAGTGCACTGAGTTAATTAGCGGTAGTTATAGTAGTTTTTATAAAATATATACAGATGGGTCGAAAGAGAAGGATTACACAGGCGCGGCTTTCTTTGATCCTCAGGCTAATATATCGATGAAATTTAATATTGTCTCAAATGTTTCGATAATGTTTGCAGAATTGGTGGCGATTTCCGAAGCCCTATCTTATATTGACATAGTACATTATAATAATTTCGTTATATTGACGGATTCTAAAAGTGCGCTTCAACACGTGGCTCGTTGCACCTCGACTTTTCGAGGAGCACCGATAGCCTATACTATTATAGAGTCTATGTTAAAATTACAGTCTCATAACAAAATAGTAAAGTTACAATGGATCCCATCTCACATAGGTCTGTATGGTAATGACAAGGCAGACGTTCTAGCTAAGGAAGCGTTAACCGATGGAGACCCTATTTCATTTCTTCCGTATTACACAGATCTTTTGACATATTTGAAGGAGGAAGTTTTTAAACTTTGGAAAGAATATTTTAATGAATTATCTGTAAGTAAAGGCATATGGTATAAAACCATTCAATGTGACCCTTTTAGATATCCTTGGTTTGACTCTTGTAATATGGAAAGACAGGATCTTGTAAATGCGTTCAGAATTCGTTCGGGACACATTCCACTAAATAAATTTGCATTTTTAATGCGTAAGGTTGATTCTCCCAACTGCACCGAATGTGGTGTTGTTGAGGATGTTTACCATATTTTGGTGGAGTGTGTTCGGAATGAGAACTTGAGGAGGCAAATTAGTAATAATAATATTTTTTGTGATGTCGGAGGATGTAACAGTACTCTGTCCCATCCGTGTTCTGATGAGGCCAGAATGCTTTACAGATTAGTTAAGTTCGGTTTAAGTGTTAGATCTTAAGTTGTTTGTAAATTATATTAAGATGGTCCTATGAGGACGACATGGTCAAAATTTGTACCAAGTTCTCTTTAAAATAAAAGATTAAAAAAAAAAAAAAATGACCTGGATAAAGTAACATGTTTTCATCTTAAGGGGGATGGTCCAAAGCCGCTCTGCATAAAAACTTGTAGGAACCAACAACCACGGCAGAAGCTTTATAATTTCGTTATTTTACTACTCTTTCAATGAATTCTACACCCGAGAATAATCAATCTTTTCACAAAAAAAGTTTTTACAAATCTAATTTTGCTATTTAATACTTTCATGAATTTTATAAACACCAAAGTTTGATAGTAAAATCTTTTTTTTTTTGTGAAAAAACTGATTTTCGCGGGTGTAAAATTGATGGAACGTGTAGAAAAAACTAACACAACGAAATTATAATGCTTTTGTTGTGGTTGTGAGTCCTGGTCCCGACAAGTTTGTATGGAGAGCGGCTTTGGACCATCCTCCTTAATACTAACGAAACCTGGTAGAAAATGCTTTTAGCATTGTCTCCTATTTTTTTTGTGCAACAAATATGTAGGATGATGTTGATAATGTTTATTCAACATTACCTCTCAACGACACGGTCGTAGTCGTCGGTGATGATGACGGAAGACTTCATGACCTTGGACTGGTTGAAGTCCTTCGAGTGGAGGTGGTACTGCGTCGTCACCCAGCCGATGTACACGTGCGTCGGGTCTTGACCCGGGAAGATCCTGTACATACATTAAACACATAGGGAATGAGCAACCGTAAAAACTTCAGGCATATTTTTCCATACAGGCTGACTATTAACCAAAACCCAATAACTTTAGAGGTTAAGAAACGTTAAAAGAATACATTTGAAATGTAAAAATAAATTAAAATTAGAAGTTACAACATTATTCAAAAATGTATGGTTATACTAGCCATTCTCATACGTAACAATTTCAAAATAGTCCGAAATAGTGGAATCAATAATAAAATATGTAACTTCGCGCTTTCTAAATAATTACGAATATCTTATCTCTGCAGGTGACAATAAGTTCTTTGAATTTTACGAAAATCTTCAAGGTTAAAAGTCACCTGTATAAATAACTGTAGGACTCCAGTCTCAATCCTGAGATCCGGGTGTGAATTTCCCTTTTATTTACAGGTAATCTGTGGTTGCCAGACGTGCATGGACCAATAAGATTTTTGGAATTCGTATGGATAGTATCTGTATATTGAGTAATATTGACCACTTGCCGAGTGTGAGGTAAACTTATACTTTAAAAACGTTTATTTGTACCCGAAGCAAAGCTCGACCGCTATCAAATCGGGAAGTCAAAATGGTCGGCGAAAGGGTGTATGAGTATCGACATTAGCAACCTACCTACCAATGGTCTTCCAAGTTTGTTGGCTCTAAGCATTGACCTCTCATAAACAACTAGACACACAGTCTCTAAGAAGAGATCGTCAGAAAGTGTCCGAACCTGTAACGTGCATAGTAGCAAAAATCTTCAACCAAATTAAGACGTTAAGTCGTTTACATAAGATGCAATGTCAGTTGTATGCAATCGTTACTCCAATTTGTCATCCTATAGCGGTGACAAAATGCATCTCGGACACTTTTTGAGCGAGATTGTGAGTCTTGTTGTTTATGAGAAGTCAATGGCTCTAAAGTTTAAAATAATATTATATGATTACTTTTATTAAACATGTTTGTTACTCACCGAACCCCGTAGAAGTACTCATTGATCAGCTTCAAGCACTCAGCATCGAAGATCTCGTTTCCAACGGTCTCTGTGGCGGCACCGGCCAGGGTGTTAGTGGTCATCTGTTTCCTCTCCTGCGGCGGCGTGTGGACCGCCAGCTGGTGTAAGTTGGTCTGGAATATTTATCGTCTTTAGTCTACATATACGTACTGTCTCCCACATATGTCAATCAGTTACTGACACATCTCTTTCGCCTCTTCCTCATACATCAATCTAGTCATACAAGCTCATATATTCCAGGTGCTTTGTACACAGATCGACCAGCCCCTAGATTATGTAACTGTTGCCAACTGACTGCCAAACGTCGAAAACATAAACATACTATGGAATTCCGATTATCTAAGGATACGTTCGTGCTTAAAGTGACGTCACAGTTCGTGAACGGTTCAATAAACACTGAAGGCGATTCTGAAAGTTCAGTTTTTATCTATGTTTGTAGTGTTTGGCGATCAGTTGGCAATCGATACAACGACGTTACATAATAGGCCTGCAGAAGAACGCCCTAGAAAGACGTATGCTGATCAAATTGAAACACTGAAGAAGGGCACTGTCAAAAGTATGGAACTTCAAGTAAAATAATAATTTTAAAACATTATTTTCTTTATTGAGAAGAAGAGGAAGATAAGCTTAGATTAGGATGCTCTCCAAATCACTTTCGGGTATAAAATTATGTGACAGCGGCTCGGTGCCTCAATCTTAACCAAGAAGTTTATAACCAGACTGGAGTGCTAACCTCTGTAGAAAGCTGCACGCTAAAATAAATTACCTTCATTCTCTTGCTTTCTCTTTTACTTATGACGCTTCATTCTCTTCGAGTGTCATTATATCTCTATTACTCATGAAGAGTAAACAATTTAAAAGTCAAATTTTTCGGCGTGGCCTTGTTATATGATACCCAGTATTGTTTTAAGCTTCTTGACTTCAACGACTACCTCGTTAATGGTTTTTAAATGCGAAACTGCGATGCCGTTTTTGCCTATATTATTATTGACACCCGCAAACTTATTTGGCGAGCATTGTACTACTAATTTCAACATACTTATTTCACGCAGGAACCTTATTTTTATTCACAAGAAGGCTTACAATTACATATTTAGGAAGCGTTTCAGAACGTGCCATGATAGAGCGAAATTTCACTCGTTTATTAGAAAGAGACAGATCTATATATGAGCAAGAGAAACAAAAATCTGGTTGCACCAATCAGGTGGCCCAGTGTGTTTTTCGCATTACTGAAAAGCGTTTCAAAACACTTTCGTGCAACTGTCAGGTAACAGTTCGGTTACCCTCGGTTTAACTCGGGTCAATTTTTGAACGCTCTAGGGTGAAATTCGCATCACTCCGAGTGAAATTCACTCGTTTCCAAACGGAACCTTAGTACATATTTAAAACCTAAGTTAAGCTAATTGTTAGTGACACTGAAAAAGATGGATACAATTTTGAATAATGTAGTTTAATTTTGACTTACGTTGAGGCCACCGTGGCTTCCATATAAATTCTGGTTGCTTTGATTCTTTTCATATCTCTGATTTGCCTTTGGGGAAAAACATAACAAAATGGGTAAATAAAACAAACAATCAAGATGGTTATGTAACAATGACAAGGTTGTAAAATGAAGGAAACAAAATCACTGATAAGTAGGTACTTGTACACAAACCAAAAAATATTTACAAATTTAAATCTACAAAGGACCAAATACAAACATTGTGAAAAATTCAATGGATTTGGATATTGATGAAGTGACAAGGACTCATTTGGGCCAAAATCTGAGACGAAAATGTAGCACAAGGGTTATACCAAGTGTAAAATAGTCAGATGATATATAATTAAACCACATTCTCCTCTGATGTACTGATCAACTAAATATTTATATTTCGTACTTAACAAACTTCCCAAAGAAACAAACTACCTAAGTAAAATCAAATCACATATATTTTTTATTGACTTATTTAGTCTTTCAATTTTATAATTATATATTTTTTTATATTTACAAAACACACATTATATGATCATCATCTACATCATTTGAACATTTTATCACATAATATTCCAAAATATTTTTATTTTTATTCCGCTGATGCCAACAATCGACATCATTTCATTTCAGTAAACCATTTGTTTTCAATATTTATATTGAAAGTCTGCGTAAAAATAAAGCTTAATTATTTTTTTATTTTGTTTTATCGAGTGTTTTCAATGCTTGTTTTAATTTTTTATTATTTACTCATTCTAAAAGAACCTAAGTCGCAACTGAGGATTTCAAACTCGATGTTCATTGCCAAGGGATTATTTAAAAAAAAAACCTGGCATATTTATGTTCGCTGTCAATGTCAACAGTCACAATGACTGACAGTTGATTGAATAAACTTGAAAGCAAAGGTAATTGTTTTTAAAATCCTGTGTTTACCAACTTTTGAATTTTTTGAAAAATCTCTTAATTTGACAGTGATTTAATTCTGAAAAAAATATATGATGCTCAGAAGGCCAATATCTCGAAATGGTTTTTAGTTTTGTACCAATTAATAATATGTAATGTTGTCGATTGTCAACATATATCTGGTCATATATTAACGTATGTTTTGTAAATATATAAAAATATATAATTATAAAATTACCTGAGTAGGTATTTAAAATCGGTAAAGAAAGATTTTTTCGTTTGTTCGGTACAATTTACAACCGCTTGTGTGCAATATTGTAAATTCGTTACTTATATTCTGTATTTTTTTTTACTGTACAGTAAAGTGTTTATTCATTCCTCAGTGGAGTATATGATTTATTTAATCCATATACACCCGGTATGGATTAGAGTGGCCGGGCAGTAACAAACCTGTGAGACCCTGATCTGAGGGTTTGGCCTCCTTGCCCCTCGTTCCGGGGACACCTCTCCATCGCTGAAGGGGTCAGGAGTCTTGGACTTGCGTGACTTTCTGTCGCCGCTCTCGCCGCGCTTCTTGAAGAACCTGAGTATAGGCTCAACATTAGATTGTCTACCCGTGCTCATTTGCTAGCAGCTGCCAAAATTTTGGCAGAACAAACTTTTTTCGTTTCCTATAGCACGTAGAGCGACCTTATTTCGTTTTCCACTGCTGGGCAAAGAATACCTTTCGTATAACGTCAGTCCTGCGCTATGGCAGACAACAAAGGGAGATCTAGGATTTTAATTTTGTGGGAGCACCCTAGGGCCACGTGTGAAGATTTTTGGAGGTATTATTTTGGTATTATAGGCAAGTAAATAATTAGGAAAATGCGTAAAAGTGGCAGAACAGCACCGAATCGTATATTTGTTTAAATAACCGATACTTTTTGGGGTCCTTTCCCACCCAACTTTCTCATTTTTGGAGGTAATGCACAGGTCAATTCTGATTAATGTTTCTGGGTGTTTAGGGAACACGTGAAAAGAGGATTTTTTCAAATCCATGCTGTTCCACCACTATTAGAAATTTTACACTTTTTTCCGGCTTATTTACTGGACTATTGGAGTTTTAGCCCGGCCGGATAAGTCAGTCTTCATGCACAACGCTACAGGGATTCGGGCGCGGGTATGCAAGAATGTGTACGAGGGAGAAAGAGGAAGAAAGAGAGAGAGAAACACTCTCTCTTACCAGCCTGCCGCAGGCTCCCCGCGCGATTCCCTTTGTTGTCATCCCCGCGTCCCTGTAACTACGCGGGCGAACACTCACTTATCCAATTCGGCTAGGGAACACATAGATACGTCATCAAAATAGTTCCCAGCTAAAAATATAATAAGTATAGAAAAAATGTTCTTATGCAAAAACTTATTGTTTTATTAAGTAGCTTCAAATTTATTAATTTATGTTGACAACGTGGTCGTGAATTCAGCTAAAGTGAATTCTAAAATCATAATCAAATAAGAAACAATTTTCATTTTTCAAGCTACCATAAAATCATAAAATATTGGGGTTTGCAAACAGTACATTAATTTATACATATTTCTTAGCTGAGAGTTGTTTTTGAGCATCAATAATATTTCTTGCAAATTCGTTCCAAATCCGAGGAAACAGTATGTCAAGAGAGCAAAGTACACGCGGTAGGTTCCGTATTCGAAAACACCTTAGATCATCAATATGCAAATTGATGATCGAAGGAAAATACGCTTCATTTGATACCAGTAAGCACGTTCGAACAGTGAATTGACGTCATCGCATGTAATTCCTATATCACAAACGCAGAGGCTTCGCGATAAACCCATAATTTGAACAAAACCCTAAAAATACGTGAGTGGTAAATGGTTATATTCGAGTATGGACAACATATTGATGTAGTTATACGAAACACAATAGGTTCTAAGATGTACTGAAACATTGACTAGTTATGCTATGTCTGAAAGTGTAAGATACACATGACATGATAATTCTCACGTTTCAGAGGCCTCGTCTTCGGATCCTGGCTTCCTTTTGCACAGACATAAAAACAAACCAAACGAAAAGTTACAGCTACATTAAACTGCTTAGCATTAATTATGTGAAGAAAAATGTTTTTTTTAATGCAAAGCACCACATTAGAGCTGTCATTGTAAATAACAATTTAAGTTTGACGTTTATAAACGCCAGCATCAGAATACCTCGAAATTTTAAGTCACGATAACCTAATTTTAGAGCACTTTTTATAAACGTCAGTTTAGGACACTTATGCCTACTCACGAGTGGCGAAGGGTCCATATAACACGATTCCCATCGGCTTGTTTAGGAAATGGTATCCATACTACATTTCTTTATTCCGAGCTCTTCGCTTTGTCAAAAATTTACATAAATCTCAAAACGACAAATACAGTACATACAAGTTGCAAAGTACAAAAAAAATGTTTTCCTTGGTTGCTTCTGCTTTATGCAAAAATAACGAAAAAAAATCATAAGTTTTGCGTTTGGGAACGAAACCTGGAGCAACCACCTTAAGGCGCATAGGCACGCCACCGTTTCAGTCCAAAATTTGATAACCCTTTTCTTAGTTGTTTTTCGAGACCTCTATCTGGTACTGAAATTTTAAAAGGCATCATTTTGCCAAAATTTTGTATATTGATTTTGTTTTAAAGAAATCAAGATGGAGAGATTTACATACAACAGCTGTTTTCTTGCCTTAAATTGTACGTATACCAACATTTTACGTTTCAGCCAGATAGTGACTTTGTAAATGCCTGTATTAAACTGTAGAGATCTTAAACTTTAGTATATAACGAAAAACAACAGAGAAACGGTTTATCAGATTTTGTACTAAAACGGTGGCATAATGCTTATTCAGGGCCCATAATACCTCAATTCGCAGTCCTGCTGTAACGCTTCTGCTATTTAACTGTCTATCCTACTCTAATTCGACGCCGCGCACGCAAAAGAATTTTTATTTTGAAATCGCGGCTACACTGATGGTTTTTTCATTTTTATGGAACAGTCTGCAGCTGCTTTATACTAATATGAGTTACATTATGCAAAGTTTCAGATCTAATTTCAAGTATTCATTGAATACTATCGGTTTATTGCACGGTTTGGAGGTAACTTTGTAATTTTTTACTATGGAGAAAATTTAATGGAATCAAGTTTTCACAACAGCACGGCCATAGCATTAGTCTTCAACTTTATCATATATAAATTTCAGAGTGATTGTTGCAGTATTTGTTGGTATAAAACAAGATCATGCGAAGCGAAGTGAGATATTGTACAACCTTAAACAACCCCCCCGCCACTCGCAAGCCGAAAGCGTTTCGCACACGAAATTATCAGATTATAATATACATACTCGTATATCTCTTAATATTTTTGTACTCACTTGAAAGGCGATCGGCCCCTCTTGTCTTTCTTGTCACCATCCACACTTTGAGCGCCCAGATTGTCGCCATATTTGGACATTTCAGTTTCACTTGTAGTGCGCTGCATGCCGTTAGTTTGACCTGTCGGTTAAATCGGCTTTATTATCAGTTTTACATTTGGATTTTTAATGTTATAAAAACAATGCCAATTAATTTAGGAATGTTGTTCATTCAGTTCGGTTTAGGCTGAGATTTGAATGTTGAGTGCAGTATTAAATTACACAGCAATGAAATGGTATTTTTTCAAGATTTATCGACATATTTATAATTTGAAATATCGAGAATAACAATTTATAAACTGAAAGATGACAGGTTAAAAACTAATGTTGTATACATACAAGATCAAACTCTTAAGTACGTACTGTGATTTGCTGACCGGTAACTTAAGTGTTTATTTACTTAGTTTCCTCAGCTAGAACGTAATCTATCCTATATCGAATCCAAATGTACGTCGAAATGACAATGTAAGCGAGCGAAGAGTAGTCGAAAGATAGTGAGAATCAAAAGCGAGTTGAAGTAGAACAAACACCAAACATCCAAGCAAAAAACAGCTCTGTTAACCTGGATGCAACGAGTAATTTTGTATCGTAACACCTCGACTTAGGGATCCTTTTCGCGGAGGCCTCGATGGCTGTCGCTTCACTTTGGAACCGCTCTGCATATCTTCCTGATTTTCGTCATAGTCGCGATGAAGACCTTTAGAATTTTCATGATCATTTTTATATTTTTGTGTTCACTGGATCAAAGAGCAGATTCTATAATGAATTTCAATATACAGGATGTTTATTTGGACCGCAAGTTACTTCATAAATTAAAGTTGATCTTTATTCAGGTGACAAGGACCCATAAATTATTACAAACACACACATGAATTCACAGGGATGTTCATATCCCCGAAACTTTTCACAAAAAAACAATCTAAAATTAAAACTAAAAATCAGAGAATAAAACTCTATATGCCTTGTTTCATTTATCTTAAAGTATGCGAAGCGCTTTTATCTGTGACTGCGCATCGTCCTTCCACTTGCACCGCCAACCTCCACCACCGTTAAGGGGGTAACAGAGGATCTCGGTTTCAAAATGCACATCTTAATATTGCTTTTCTTCACTTTAATTGAAAAGTATGTAATAGATGCATTTTATGTGTAATCGCAAAAATTGCTTAGGAATAATTACATCATTACAATAAAATTTTGACATCTTATGCATCCAATTTTGATTGCATAACATTAACAAACTTTAAAACGTGTTTACAGCTGTAATGCAATGCCATCAAAATGTAATGCATAAAATGACATCATTTCCTTGTGAAAACATGAAAATTAAGAAGGGGCCGTTCAAGTATTACGTAAGCACTATGGGGGGGGGGGGTCTTTGTTTTGCTTATTTTCGATGACATGGGGGGTAGGGGAATCTAGATGATGATTACGTCATCGGTATATTTTTGCCCCTTACTCTATGTTGAATACTGTATCAGTAAAATCTAATCTCTATCCTAAATCTATTTTCTTATTTTTAAAATTATAATTATAACATTATAATATAAAACAATATATATTTATAATTGAAAAATGTTTACGTAAGCATGGGGGAGGGGGTAAGAGCTTTGCTTACTTTTGCTGACAAGGGGGATGGGAGGGTAAATAATTGTAATAAAGCTGCTTACGTAATACTTGAACGGCCCGGAAGCAATTTTCGTGAATACACATAAAACGCATTTATTGCATACTTCTTATTCAAAAGTATAGAAAACAATGATATGATGTGCATTTCGCACCGAGATGCTCTGTTACCACCATAAAGGTCGACTGAAGTATGGCCGAAATCGTGCGACAGTAATAATAAAAAAAATATTTTCTAATCAAAATACTCAGGTACTATTTCTGTATTTTTTTATCAGTTTCATTTATTTTATCACCCCGGTGATTGTTGCGGATCAAATTAACATCCTTTATGTGTCAGTATATTATTAACTTATTATTCACTGATATCTTATACTTGTAGTTAGCGAAATATAAAATAATCAAGTGTCATGCGTCTGCTTCTAAAAATATACTTAGTTACGTCATTTAAGGGACTAAACACAATGCATGCAGTATATTAAAAATAAAATTATGGACACATAAATTCTGAAAAAGAAAAGAAGCGTTTAAGGATTTGTAAAATCAAAGAAGTAAAACTTTAAATTCTAGCTTGTTTTAGGGGTTGCTTTCTAATCTCTACATTTTATAAAAATGCAAAAATGTATGTGTCAGATTGCTCCTGAATAAATGTAGCCACATTCATTGCTATTTTTGGCTGTTTTCTTTTCTATCTTTCGTATTTACCGAAATATTGTATTAGGTTTCTTAGAAGTTTGTGCGATAAACGGTTTCGTGTATGTTCACACAATAAACATGGATTTCTAAAGCTGACAGTATATTACATTGAGTACCCGTAATTCCTAACCACCTCATTAATCATTATGCATCAGTAGAATTTCGACGTTTTATTATTGTTAAAATAGCGCGCTCCAAAGTTGTTACGACAGCAGAAATAACGCGCGCTCTCAAAAACGATTTTACAATGAAATTTTCAAGAAAGTATCCATTAAAATACTTACCTGAGTACCTTTTATTACATTTATTGCAATTTTCATATAATTTGATTATGTACATTTGATACAAAACGAAAAAATAATATTTTTATATATTTTTAAAACATTGACAAAAAATCGCAAAATGTAGTTTTTTTCGATCGAGTAATTTATGACGTATCGCGTATTGAACCGTAAAAAATCTGCATAAAGATGTCTCCAAAATATTTGTTTTTTTCCGGTATGAAATACCACAATTACACAGTTCAAAACGAATTTGAAAGGAGACAAAATCGGGATAAGCCCTCTTGTGTGAGCTTTTAGGTGGTATAGCTGATGCCGGACTCGACTGTGGAGGTACCACCATCTTACTCGCAAATCCTCCCGAAGTTATTCAGGGGAGAGTAAGAGAACAGCTCTCAGACAAAACCAGGCGGCCCACCATTGCCTGGGACCGATGGATGGCGGTATATCCATCCCCAATTGCCAGGCCTTATATAAATCAGACTGGTGACGGGCAGCGGCGTCACTGGTGCAAGGGTTTCGGCACCGCGCTCACCAACCCGCCTGCCCAGCGTGTGTGAGTATGGGCATTTCTTCCAGGGGGACCGCCAAGAGTGGCGAAATCCTGGAAAGGCCTATGTCCAGCAGTGGACGAAACAGGCTGATGGATGGATGGATGTGAGTGAATATACTAAGATCTACAAACTGAATCAAAAATGCAAACACAAAGTTTAATATCTTCTCCGGAGAAATTTTATCTTTGAATTTAAAATTTGTGATTTATTTCACTTTTTTCGAGTGCATGTTCCACATAAGATGCATTTTTACTATCGATACAATACTCATAGATGACTGACTCGATTCAAAATATACGAACATTTATGTCTCAAGTTAAGATACGCAATCGCAACCAGCCAGCTTTCAAAAAGCGTCCAGTGATTATTCTTATATCAATTTCAGTATCAAATATCAATATTATCATGAGTTAAGTTTGAAAACCAAAATGCGCTAATGCATGCTTTCATCCATCTATGAGCCTGTTTCGTCCACTGCTGGACGTAGGCTTTTCAAAGATGCTGCCACTCTTGGAGGTCCGCCTGGAACTGCTGGAAAAATTCGAATGGTCCAGAATACCATAACAGTACCTAATTGTCGATTTTTTTTGAAAGGAATAGACTTTTTTAACTTCATATAAAAGTATTTTTTTTCTGCTTGAAATACAAAAGATGTACATGAAAATATTCAGGAACTAAATAAATAGCTATGATGACGTAATAGTCATGTCATTTAGGCATTACCTACAGAAAATAGGCCATCATTGCCCACAAGAAAAAGAAAGTAATGTCAAAACCGACGTCTGTTTTTTTAATCCCATTTTAACCCCTAAAATATTTTTTACATTCTTTATTTACGTCAAGGAATTTTCCCTATTGAGCCTAAACGGTATGACTATTACGTTACATTCCCTTTTCTCCAAACAGATTTTCAAAAAATAATTTCTTTATATAAATACCACGTGAAAGAACAGTATGTATCTTCATGATTTAGCCTATATTTTCAGAAAAAATATACAAAAGGGTCTCTTACAATTTATGGTTGGTTCGAATTGCCCATACCGAATAATATAATAGGATGTCTATACCCATACAACACACGCTGGGCTGGCGGGTTAGTGAGTGCAGTACGAATGCAGGCTTAGAAAGCATTTAAGGATTCAATCTGGTCATTCAAATCTAAAATGTATGATTTATATTTTTATTCAATCTAACAAAACATTATGTCGTCTTTTTAAAGGGGTACGCTGCAAAAACAGCGCTGTTTGGAACCCCGTTGTCCAACAGCATACGCTGATCGCGTACCTCTTGTTACCAAAAAAGCTATAATGTTTTAGTTTAAGTTAATTTAAATAAGTTTATTTTTATTCTATAATGTCTTTTTTAATATAATTTTCGTGTAAATTTTTTAAGTATATTTTTGTGCTTTTTTGGTAATAAATCATTTTTCATTTTCATTTTCATTTTATATAACTTTTGGAAGTGAAGTTTTACTGACAGCTGATTTTTTACAATTAATATAGGTATTATTTTTATCCTAAAAACAGTTATTTTATCCGTTGTATCCAGGAGCAACCGTGTCGCTTATCTACAAATGTAAATGAATGACAATCACCCTTTATATCGCTCATAGTGAACCCACTCCTCATGATCTGGTCTATGTGCGCCGGCATCTGCGCCTCCGCTGCTTCTTTCATCAGGATGGCTTGGCGCTCCTTTATCTCCACCCAGCGGCGCGACTTCTCGTGCTCGCTGCGGAATTGGAACGGTATATAGTCCCGAGCGCCAAGTGACATGAAATGTATAGTGCTTTTCTTTCAACTACCGTGAAGATACAAAATATCGAGTACCAAGTGAAAATTTCACGATAGCACTTTTCTTACTACCACTGTGAACATTAAATTAAACACGAGTTTTGCATATCATCCATCCATCCATCAGCCTGTTTCGTCCACTGCTGGATATAGACCTTTCTAGGATTTTGCCACTCTTGGCGGTCCTCCGGCAAGAAATACCCATACTCACACACGCTGGGCAGGCGGGTTGGTGAGCGCGGTGCCGAAACCCTTGCACTAGTGACGCCGCTGCCCGTCACTAGTCTGTTTATAAGGCCCGGCAATTGGGGATGGATATACTGCCTGAGAGCTGTTCTCTTACTCTCCCCCGAATAACTTCGGGAGGATTTGCGAGTAAGATGGTGGTACCTCCACAGTCGAGCCCGGCATCAGCTCTACCACCTTACATATATGTTTTGCATATAGTTTCCAGTAATTTGCCTTAACTGTTGATTTGCTTCTATGTTTTAATATGATTGAGAAACTCTACATAAAAATGTGAAACTTTTTGCAACTCTTTGATCAACCACCCCTTTAAAATAGTAAATCGTAGACTGGCCGGCAGTATTGGCTTTTCATACGATATTATTTATGTATGGAGATTTTGTGCGGTCTTGGGCTTTTCAGGCTAATAAAATTATCCAATCAATAGTTTCGTACATCTAGTGCGTGGACATGGTAACTTACTCAATGAACTCCGATGCACAGATAACTGGCAGCGACAATCTTAGGAACTCCCAGTTGGCCTTTTCCATGGTCTCGAAGGTGTTGTGAGAGATCTTCATGCAGGGCGGTGTGTCTGTAACGATAGAGTATCATCACTGTTTGGGTACTTTGGACCTCTTACAACTCGGCCCAGTGAAGAAAGGCGCGCGTGATGTTAGCTGCCAACTACCCTCTTTCCTCGTCATAAATCCGAGAATGCGCTATTGCAACGCCATCTGCGACTAACTTCAAGCCCTTCTGCACTGGCCCCAACGATTTTTCAGTTAAAATCATCTTGGATTTTATTTAGCTACGAACTGTTACGCGAGACTCCATTTTATAGTCTTATTTCAGTGTCAGTAAACTTTAAACTTTCACGATTTTCACACATTACTAACTTTGTATATATTAAGGTATGTTGTTAGTTATCGCGAGTAAGTCCCCAATACAAAGTTAATAATGTTATTTCTGTGCCATTCAATAAATAAGTGAACCTATAAGCTAATTAAAGGTATTGTGGCAATTTGTTGCAAACCTCAATAAAAAAAATTGTATGAAAAAATTAGCAGGTTGTTTAAGTAAATGACTGTTTTCTCAAAAATTTGGCTTGATGTCGATGAGCCTCTTCCTATGCCTTTTACATGGAATGTGATATTTAAAAGAATTTTAATAAAATTTCCTTGCAATTTCTTTTACATTTAGTATTAAAAGTACTATTGCACTCGGATTTGATTATTTCCTTTGCCACATATTGTAGCTTAACTTTTCGTTTCAACCGTAAACTAAATCTTAAGTACTTCCTAATGAAGATGAATTTGCTTACCGGAACCGGCAGGTATTCTTGTCACATCAATCCTAGTGTCAGCCATCTCATCTGTGTTCTCGAAGATGGGTTGATCTTTCGTGTACCAGTGAGTGACGTCTCTCTTCATGTTACTAGAAAAAGAAAAGTTTTGTTTTAGATATAATTCAATCCCTTGTCTGTCTAGCTAGGAAATTCCGTCTTTGTCTATCATTCGTCATCTCTTTCAGGTGAATTAGTTGAAATCTGCATAGAAAATAATACTTGCAAAACAAAGATAATAAAGTTTTGATTGTCGACTATTGGTACCATATATACCTTTAGAGAAAAAATACGCTTCACGAATTATTCCACGTGTGTATAACCTTAGTTATATTTTTGCTTACATCGCCAAATTTATAATTTTTTTATATACTCGTATTAATATTAAAATATGTTTACTTAAAATAATTAAAATGCATTGAAAATATCTTAAAACGGCAACACTAGCGTGACAACCGACGTAGAATAACATATAAGCGTTTTTACTTCAGGTATTCAGACAAGACATGTCTAATATAGCTTGTTGTGTCTAATGCATAGCTAATATTACTAACTGATGTCATATTCAGCATTTTTTTATACTCGAAACCAGCAATTTCTCAAAAAGTAAAAAATAAAGCTGAATTTTGGTGCAAAATGAAAGAACTCTTGATACTTACACACAGAATGGCTCGTAGCCCTCTTGCAGACCACAGGTAGTGAAATACTTCAACGTGTTCACGTCTTGACCGTAAGTGAGTCTGTGGAGAATATTAATTAATTAAATAACAGATGCCGACATACTGAATAAAAAGGGTTGTGCCAGGATCGTGGCAGATGGAAATCTGTAGTACCAGTATGGGAGACAGGCGTGAGTATACAGGATGACTTTTTGAACATCGTCCAAATTTATTTATTTTAATCTTTAGTGAAAATAATGAAATTTTTTCTTTAAGTATCACCCAGTACTAAAATATTTAAAAAATATCAAAAAACGGCTATGCAAAGTTATCCCAAAAACAATTGCGTTTGTAGACACCATGCGCCGTGCGCACTACGCAGCTACGTTTGTAGACACCATGCGCCGTGCGCACTACGCGGCTACGTTTGTAGACACCATGCGCCGCACGCGCTACGCAGCTACGCTCCTTCCGTTCGCCTTTCGTAGCTTAGTATAGTGACAACGCTGTACGAAAAATCTTGGGAAAAAATATGTTAGGGTGAAAATGTAACATACCTATTTTTTTTTAAATGGCCTCTACGTTTAACACCTAATGCTTAAAAAAAAATTAGACGATGTTCGAAAAGTCACCCGGTATGTATGTAACAGTGGCTTTTTCAACTTTTTTAGATTAATAGTTTAGTTATGAGAAGAAAACAAACATAAATAGAAAGAGAAAAGTAAAGAAATCATTCTCGTCATGTAATTTATACTCCACCTACTCAAAAAATATTATCGTTGAGCTGCACGTTTTTGCTTCCGATAAAGTGGTTTTAATTTCAAACCCTTAAAAATCATTGTGTATTGACCTCTGACCTGCAGCAAGCCATATTATGACAAAATTTTGCAGCCGTAATATGTTACTTGCCATATTATGGCTTTTTTTTGTTTTTTTTGTCATATTATGGTGTGTGCCCTCCTTTTAGAATTGGTCTGTGGTTTGTTTTAAATGGTCCCACAGGTTATAGAAACAGGAATTTCATAGAAAGGAAAACTTCTATGCAGGTTGTTTGTACATACCTGGCTTTCTGGCCGACTGCAAGTGTGCAGGCAGGTACAAAGTTGTCTCCCTGGACGTCGGCAAAGGTTGTTTCACCACCAAGCGCATCCATCAACAGTTCGCCGTTCAGGGAGAAGCCTATAACATTCGATACTTAGTTTTACTGAGCGGAAAAGAGATTAGTTTGGTTTTAAAGTGTTTTAAAGATCCACGTCGGAAAGTACTTTAATTTCGTACATACGACAAAAACGATTTATTTTGTATGTGTTTTGTGAACTAAGGCAACGTTAAGTAGTTTTGAAGAAAAACGTAGATATGTTGATAGTAAAATAATTTTCGCGGACTTACTGATTTAATGTCTATCATACATGACTGTATTTCTATTATTATATTAGTTGTCGATTTCTATTTATACGTTATGTAACTGACGCCAGCCACATAAACTGGTGAAAGTATATTTTACTATCATATCTATGTTTTGTGAAATTAATTTTTCGATTTGACTAATGTTTTACAAAAGCAAGACAACCGCTACAGGTCTTAAGCTAAAATATTATCCACATTGTATTACTACATACAAACGACGATTATGTACAAGATTAGTATATTTTCAAAACCTTTTAAAACTTACAAAGAACCTTTGAAATATTTTCACAAGTATCTATATAAGGTTACTTTCGCTTATATTGCCAAATTCATAGTGGAGATCCGGTAAGTGGTCAGAACCAAGGTTCAATTGCCCTTTCTGTGAAATATGCAAAATAAAATTTAGACTTTCTATACTATAGTATGTTCGAGTTATCATGATATGGGTGACAGTTCGTAATTTTCCGTTTCACCTATACTACTTACACCATACTACATACACCCAGGTACAAAAGAAAATATTAGGTTTTAGAAAGAATGTATATCATTATTGCAAAAATACAATAAATTATTTATCTATAAATCGAAACAATAATTACAATGTATTCGTTAAATTTAACGAAAAAAAGATTCAGGGAAGAATAATGTATTTTTGCTACTTGATGCGTGGATCGGAACGTTAACCCATAAGTACTGTCACTACATAATCGAAAATACATCGATGAATCGGTGCGGCCATCTTAGAGGATCGCGTCAGTACGAGTTCATCTTGTATGCGGTTTGTGTTTTCGTTGTGGTTGCTTTACGTGCTATTTGTTTTAGCGTTTGTTAGAGTTTTTGTTGATTTTTGTTTTGATATTTTTGTTTGTTTTTGGTGAAATGCCGAGAAAAACAAAAAAAATCTTTGAACTCTCAAGCTTGTGAGTTATTGGTTCGTTTAATTTAATTAATTTAGAAATGAACTAAACGTAGTTTGGATAATCAAAGATCAATCAAGTAAAAAATCGATTTGATAGCCCTTGTTAACGTTCTCGATACTTTAAAAAATCGATTCTATTTCGTTAGGACCCATAACTGTAACTGTCAACTTTGAACTGCCACCCATATCATGATATCTCGAACATACTTTAATTAAGTCGAGATTGTTCTTGAACAAGTATAGATAGGGACACAAAATATTTTTCGTATTTCGCAAACGGGGTCGTTCAACCTTGGTCCTGACCACTTACCGAGTCTCCAGCATGAATTGGCTATATAAACGAAAGTCACCTTACATAAACCTATGTTATCTGATAGTTACTACGAGAGATAAATTTCAATGGTTCTTTTCTTAGTATGTTTAGTTAAACAATTTAACCACACTAAAAGTTGTTTTGTTTACAATTAAATTCAAGTGTGATCGAGTTATATATACGGTGTCGGTCAAGCAAACAACCATGTTAGCAACTAGTTAAATACACAAGACATGGGATTTAATATGTAACACTGTTCTATAAGTGTACTCTATGTTGGTTTACGTGACTACCTATTTGAAATGAATGTTTTAGACTAAACTACTGAATTTGGGCTTGAGTTTCGGATGGAATGCTACTATTTACAGAATATTTTAGCGGCGCATACTATTATTTCGCATCAAGTGCAGAGCGAAGTCATCTTTGACTTGTTATAAGAAAACTTGCAAAAAGCAAAGCGATGCCGTGAAAATTACGTTTTAATTTGTTGAATGGTTCTTAGTTTCAAGCGGTAAATAGTGATCTGCTTGTGACAAATTCTATCTTGTTTAATTTCAACCTTTATCTTCAAGTTGCAAGTCTAGGTACGGTGCGACCAACTTATTTGTTCAGTTGGATTATCCACCCATCTCTTTCTAGTGCGGTAGAAAAGAAATTATTATTAATTAGAAAGAGACGGCGAATGATTTTACCGAACAGTTAAATTGGTGGCACTATAGGCGTTGGGTAGGAGGAGAGATCAACATAAGAAACTTACAAATACTGGCGTATTTGTTTTGTTTACAATAGTTACGGGCTGAAACAAAACAAGACAAAACGCAATCAAACCAGCAAAACAAAACTCCATAGATGAGAGACGGGCGTGAAGAAGCACTACTTTTATCGTCTTTATCTATCGATTTTCGATAGTTTATCGATATTTACTTATCGTTTTATCGATCAGGTCAAGGAACACGCCCACAACGTCTCCGACTGCCCATTGCTTGCCGAATGACTCGGAGCTACCGCTGTATACTTTTTCCTCCTTGAAAGATTGAAGATTGGGAAAATTGAAGCTTACATCTTAGCACATACAGTTAATTTAATTTGGACTTATTCAATATTTTCTTGATGGCGAACAAAGTTCTGTATAACTAAGGCTTGGAGGGAATCTAAACTATGAATCTCTAATCTAAACGAATTTATATATATTTTATTCGAGGGATTTCACAGGGAAACAATAAAAATACCACAAATAATGTGCTCTGTAGTCAACACATTTGGAATACATAAAATATCGGCATAAAATTTGTTACCACAAGTTAACCACAAATATTATTGGGCTGAGTGTTTCTCTGATTTTCATGGCCCATCGTTTTGAGGTTGTTTTGACACTTTGAATTTCAGAATCAAAACTTTATAATATCGAAATTTATGTCATCGACGGATTATGGCAACTGATTGTTTAGCAGCCACCAAGACAATCGAAGCATTAACCCATAGACATCAGAGTAACACTCAAACTCCGATACTCCTCGGTGTGGCAACTTACTAATAGTTTGATCGGACACATCTAGGAAGCAGCCGACAATATCGCCAAATTTGAACTGCATACCAAACTGGTCGTTCGATCCACCATGCACTTTTACGCACTATGGTCAGATAATACCATGTCAGTTTTGTTTGATTGAGGACAGCAAAGTATAAGGGATTGCAATTGATTATATTTTAAAATGAGATATTCGTGAAAGTACGTAACAGTAAAATATGAATTTTTAACACTGCTTTTGACCTGGTTAAAACATAATACGTATCCAAATCTCGTTTTTTAGTACCATTATTTAATTAAATTTTTAATGAATGAAGCAACATTTACTTGATAATTAAATAATTTGACTGTTTGGCAGCGAACATATATAGGTACTAACTGCAATCTGCTGCTTAACGAATTACCATTAAAGTTGGAATAAAGTTTATAACTCCTTTAGCGCTGACGAAGCCATGGTCTAAAGGCTATAAAATTGTGAAATAATTTAAAAAAATAAGGAAATTCAACTTACATTGTACCCGTCAAATGCCCAAGAGTTCTCATCTTGACCCAGCATCATGCCTGGTGGCATATCAGCATGAGCCCAGCCAACCTTAAAAACACAAATAATTGTTTAATAAGGAACGAGTATGTGGATATACTTGTCAAAACAGTAAGGATTCTATCGTTTATCGTTATATCATAATCATATAAAAAAAAACAATAAAAACAGGGAAGAAAGTGTTACCATCTCTGTTACTCCATTTTATATTGGATTTTACCATTTATAATGTGATGAACCAAATTCTAAATGGCAATAGGCGACCATTAAAATTTTTCAAGACTTTTTTTTAATTGTCCTTACAGTTAACATATCGTCAACATAAATATTTATTAAACCATTTGGGTAAATTAATGTCAATTAATCTTTGAAAAGGTTCACTCATGTTTAATAGACCAAACGCCATTAAAATAAAGCAAATTAAAATATAACGTGTGTCCGCAGTTGTAAACTAGTAAAAGTTATTAAGAAGTTCAGTGGTACTAAAATTTTTCGCTCAAATTTATCGCAGTTGACCCAGTTTTGAAAATATTGTCCAATATGCCCACGGCTTGCGACGAGAGGCGATAACAAAGTTTCAACCGTGAGTCGGTCACTTCGTATAGCATGTCAAGCTAAAGCTTGCCTTACCCTCATAGGTCCAGCGGTGAGTATCTCAAATTCAAAGTACCACTTCCCGGAGCCCACAGCGTAGTTCTTTTCAGCTCGATATGTTCTAAACTCCTGCTGTTTCAGTCTTGATGCTTCAGCCAACAGGGCTGCTAGAAGTTGGAAGAATTGTACACGTCAATGAATTGAATAATAATTGAATGAACAAATGAAAATATTTGCAGCCCTAAAATTTGAAAAAAAAATTGTTTGTCGATGATAGAGGTTTATTTTAGACAGATTACACCAAAACGGATAGTGAAGTTCGCAACAAAATGCTCAACGTTGTAACTACTTTTCATTTGGATGTAGTTTTATAAACACATTATTAATAAAAAAAAGTTTAAATTTAATGTTTAGTTTGTTGTAAATTTAATGATTTTTGAGTTATTCCACAGCCCACGAAATAAGCTGCAACGGTATCCACTTCTTGTTAAAATTCTAAAACAGTCAATTACATTTACCTTCATGCTCTCCGGTAGGCGGGTCCAAGTTGTAACCATAGACAAGCAGAGTTCTGACGGTTTCTGAGGCGGTGTCACGGTTGGCCTTCTTGATGGCTTCATCGACCTTTGGATAGGGCACCAGATGCGGGGATCGGTGCATGTCCGAGTCCTAGAATAATACAAAAGATTCAAATAGTGTCCATTGAGATATCTAAAAATGTAGAGTTACTTTTTTCTGCGTTTTGTGAAGATAAGTATTTTAAAACATACTGGGGCATATATATACCTATTACTCCACCACGTGGGCTCACAAAAGGGAGGTTTCTACCCAAAAATGGATATAGTCGATATGGTTACAATTAAACCTTAAACTTGAGACTTTTACTAAGTACAATAAATATACAAATTTCTTTTAATTTTCATGTCTAAAGTTGTTCGTTATTGTAACTGCAATTCAATAAAATTACTACAAAATACAGACGAATAACAGATAAAATAAACACATGTATAAAAGTTAAAACAGCGAAAATTCTTCCATATCCTTCTTCTCTTCTCTCGTAGTTGTCCCAAAACTCAACTTGCTGTGACCCTCACACCTAGCAATTATCCACAATACGAGATGTGAGAGTCACAGCAGTAGAATAATGAACACGCGCAAACGGCTGGGTAAACTTGCAAAGCTAAAATAAACAAAATAAGGGCAAATCAAAAGTTGCGCAGAACTGAGTGGTTTAAACTTAGGGAGAGGCGTTTTTTCCGAAGTAGTAGAACACCAAAGACAATAAATAAAAAAGGCAATTAAAATGTTTTAGCTCCCGGTAACTTACCTCGTTCAGTCCATACGTCCAACCTTGCTGTATCCTCTCCCTTGCCCACAAGTTATGTGTGTTTTCAGCTAGCTGTTCGACTAACTCGTCCATCTTCGGTGTCAGGGTGACAGCACTCAGATCTAGCGGTGCTGGTTTGTAGCCATTGGACTGTGGATAAAGAGTTAACTTAAGGCTATTGAATTCTGGACTTTCAAACGTTTTACGTTTTAGATAAATATCATGCACCTAAAATTAGCTAAAACATAATTTAGATAGAACATTCACACACGTACTCTTGCCTGTTACCTAGGAAGGAAGGCAGAGATTACATATTACTAATTGCTACGATCCTTGCACACCTGTTAGGTTTCTTCCAGATTCATCAATTAAGTCAGGCAAGTTCTTCTACAGTGCTTTTGATATAACTTTTGTAAGGAAATAAAGACCCTGAGTAAATTTTATACGGGTTATCGTTATCGTTGAAAAGGTCGAGTTCGAATACCGGGAAACTTAATCTCGCATTAAGAAATTGAAGATTTTGAAACAACGACACTAAATTCAATAAATCTAGCTACACACATAGATACATTTCATCAGTTGCGATCCTAGCACACTTATAATAATGACATACTGATTGGTCATATAAGTTCTTGATGGAACATTTTGAACATTATTCAAACTCTTGATTCTTATACATGTGCGTTTAGTCTATTTTTGATGTTATTGTTATCTGCTACCACGCGATCAGATAAATCTTTTTAATGGCAGAATAAAAGTGAAACAAAGCGTACAAAGATAATAAAAACTTTCAAACATAAAAAAGTTCTCAAACCTGCAAGAAGGGTTCGTTGGGCAGTCTCACGTTACGGATGCGCGCGGGAGGCTTGTCCAAGCTGATGTAGTACCCAAGAGCCAGGATTGTCCTACAATAGACGAACTTTATTATCAAAAGCCCAACAAATGTATTTGAGGGGAAGTGAGGCCCAACGTACGTGTTTTGACCGGTCGCAAAATCCATTTATTTTTGTTCAATTGTGCTCTGCTTTACATCATAGGAGCTGGGGGGATGCTGAAAATTCGCAAATTAGCTGAGCACTCCCCCTTTGTCAAATAATTGTGTTGTACATGGATGTATTAGTGTAAATTTAATGAATTTTGACCTTGGAAAGTATTGTTTGTGAATACCTAGGTGTACCTCTGTCTTTTGTTTTCTGTTTGGTTTGACAATAGACCCAAAGTACGTGTTTGACCGGTCGGAAAATCTATTTAAAACCTAGACCAGTTTTGACCGGTCGGAATTTCTATAAAATCTAGACCCAAAGTTCGTTTTTTGACCGGTCGGAAAATATAATTAAAATCTAGACCCAAATTATGTGTTTTGACTGGTCGGAAAATCTATTTAAAATCTAGACTTTTTTTATTGGTTATGAAAAAGTGGTGAAATAACGGTTCTTGAAAAGTGCTAATATAAAATCAACAAAGACAGTTGATCAGTTGCGGAGTTACAAGCTAATAGTGGGATTTGAAGGCATCATAAAAAGTAACAAATATTAAAAAATACAAACTTGAGAGTCTGCACGGCCAACTGGATATCGTATCTCTTCTCCGCGGCCGGCAATCGTTCAAACGGAACGAGACAGGGATGCACTTTGTGTAGGTCTTCTCTGTGTTCACCGTACATCCAACCAGCTTCGATCTGATGATGAAAGAGTCTGATTAAGTGGCTATAGACGCGAAATTTGGAAGAAAAATAGTAAAATCATGAATCATGGCACAAGTAAGCGTACATATTACAAGGCATAAGTTACAAATTGATCCGTGACCAGGATAATAAACGGAAAACCGCTGGCAACCATGAACGTAAACTGATAAATGATATAGCCACGTTGGAAAAAAGTGTAGCTCTCCGAAATGGGAGATGTTTATAATTTATCATTTATACCCAGGAGAAGACTGCTAGAGATTTATGAAGTTATCCACAAATAATCGTCTCTTGTTGTTCAATTCCAGGATATAATTCATAAATAAAATAAAATAATAATAAATGAAAAAAATTGGGTATTCAAGTTACCTTATTCATAGCCCACATCTCGTGGATGTTTTCAGCCAACTTGTCTCTTATTTGTTCGATGTATGACGACAGGGTGATCTGTAAAGAAACGTTACATTTTTATAACAAAATTGATACCAATAAGCTGCTTTTAATTTTTGTGCTGTCAAACCATAAACAATTACTTTACAAAACTTTTAGTTTTGACACAGTATATGGCTCGATACATCGCTCATGTAGTCTAGGTGGGTTGGTACTTGACTACTAATTCGGAGGTCGCCGGTTCAAATCCCGAAGACGCACTTTTGTATTTGGCCTATTTGCTTCGGAAGGCACGTTAAGTGGGTCCATTTGTGCCCAGATTGCGGCGATAGGGCTCATCTGATGCTGGGACGTAATAAACGTCCGTAAAACGTAGATGTACGAGTGTGGGTGAATTGTATTTCACAACCCATAAATGAATGAATGCATGACCACTTTAATGTATACAAAACAAGACATTTACAAACATACAAAAGATAGACAAAACGCAAGGACGGACTTATTCCTACAAGGAATTTCTTCCAGTCAACCTTGAAAAAAAAAACAGAAACATTTTTATATAAGGTCCTACAATAATAAGTAAAAATAATTTCAGGGCAGGTTAACTGACCACAGTAAAGAAGAAAAAAATTTTTTTGGTCACATAGTTTTTCCACTTCCCAGTACCAAGTGTTTCAATTAGCCAACTCAATTTCTATGAAAAGGTGAAAAAAAAAGTTCGCGCGGTAAAAATTATTTTCGTTGGAAAGTGGTACCTATATTGGGGATACTCAATCATCTCTTGAATTTTTTTTCACGTTGAATTGTAGGACCATATATAAGGAATTCACTTATGTTCATTTCTTGTACTTTCTGTCGGGTTGACTGGGAGAAAATGCTTTTAGCATTAAGTCCGCCCGTTGTACATGTAACTTTTGTTTTGTGCAATAAAGTATTTAGAAAGAAAGAAAGAAAGTGCATAGTAATTTAAAAAATAGTTATTTTATACCAACGTGGCGATGTATAATATTTTGTTCTTTACCACCTACCGTCAAAGTGTCAACAGGCATAGGCACGAACGCGGTATCGTCCTGCACCAACGGCGGCCCGGACAGGGCGCGCTTCGCCAAGTTCCCGAAGTAGAAGCAAGGCTCCAAGGCCAGGATCTGCTGCGGCAGAAGTGATTCCACTAGAGGCGAGTAGCCTTCTGGAGCTGCGTAGCGGAGTCGCCCGTGCTCTCCGCCTAGGAGGAAACGGCAACTGGAACAAGGAAAATAATGTTAGAAATAGGTGGTAGAGCTGATGCCGGGCTCAACTGTGGAGGTACCACCATCTTATTCACAAATCCTCCCGAAGTTATTCGGGGGAGAGTAAGAGAACAGCTCTCAGGCAAAACCAGGCGGCCCACCATTGCCTGGGACCGATGGATGGTGGTATATCCATCCCCAATTGCCGAGCCTTATATAAAACAGACTGGTGACGGGCAGCGGCGTCATTGGTGCAAGGGTTTCGGCACTGCGCTCACCAACCCGCCTTCCCAGCGTGTGTGAGTATGGGCATTTGTTCCAGGAGGACCGCCAAGAGTGTCGAAATCCTGGAAAGGCCTATGTCCAGCAGTGGACGAAACAGGTTGTTGGATGGATGGATAGAAAGCTGAAAATATCACCACAATACTACTGGCTTAATATTACAGACAGCGGAGAATAGGTTTTAGAGTTCTTTCTTTGAGAAGTACACGTTTTACGTCAGTTCTGTCAATGTATCCAAAGGTAACCGAGTTATGGGTTTCAAAATGATTAGTAAATTAAAAACTTTGTTTCGTGGTAAGAAGCTTAAATACATTTCTCACCTCAACTTGCTGGAGCAACTGATAACGGGAAAGAACATCCCCTCCAGATTGAAGTTGGTGAAAGAGCCAGTCACTCTGACGCCATTGAACATAAAGTTGATGATGGGCACCGTCAAGTCGAGCGCGCAGCCTATGACGTCACCTGCGGATAATGTTACTGATGTCAATACAAGTGTTTACAGTGAAACCGTACAAACCCTAGATTATGGTATATCGTTGAGTCGGTTGCCAACTGGTTGCCGAACGACAAAAACATAGATATACTATCGAATTCAGATTATCTAAGGATACTTTCGTGCTTAAGCAGTTCGTGAACAGTTCAATACACACTGAAGGCAATTCTGAAAGTTCAGTTTTTATTATGCTTTCAGTGTTTAGCAACCAGATGGCAACCGACACTAAGTTACATATTAATTAATAGGCCCGCAGTACTCGTCACATAACTTTGCGGGCAAGCAAGCGAAACCGAACTCTCAAACTTGAAATCCAAGCATGCAATGAGTTTTACGGAATTGATGTGCATAGTTATTATAAGATACCCAACTTACAACAGATACACAGCCCTGCGTAAAGAGCGAAGCTTACATATGCTGGCTGGGGCATATGCTACGCAGGGACCCTGCTCCGCTGCCAAGGTATGTAATTATTGGCGCAATCGCGAACGCTAAGAGAGACTGTGCTGCGTTTATAAGACTGTGTCAAGAGAGATATGGCGGCTTTTGAGATCGAGCACAAGGGCTGGGAGAAGCCGGCCGTGGACAGGGAAACCTGGAGGGACCGTGTCAAGGGGTAAGGTTGCACGACCAATCGTAGTTCAACCTTTTGGCTAACAAACGCGAAAGGAGGCATCGTCACGATCTTGCGCCCCAACCCAACGGAGCATTCATATGTAACTTGTGCGGGAGATTTTGTCGCTCCCGTATTGGATTACTCAGCCACACCAATAAATACAAAAAGACGGGCACTGCATAAAATCGTCCGACACCACAGACATATAATATTACAAGGTAGCAGACCGAACATAAGAATTAAATAGCATGGCAAGTTTCCATACAAAAAATAAGCTACATTTAGGCTTCATGGTACGAAGAAACGTATAAAAATGGGTTGTTTTGGCTGGCTTATGCTTGGAACATATTTGGTAATTCCCAAACTAATCTCTAGTATATATTTTGTTTGGAAACAAGTAATATTTATATTTAAAAGAGCCCGAAGTTCACTGAGCTAAAATTGCCACGAGTCAACTCTATGCGTTTATTATTAATGTTAGTTCTGCTACTATATTATACGTCTGTGTCCGACACACAGTGACGAGCATAAAACTTTTTGCTGGAAAAGGAATGAGAAGGTCAAGTTAGACAATAAAAATAACATGAAATAAATTAAAATCATGCACTCTAGGGTAGGCAGTGCCTACACCGGCGCCATACAAATAATCATTTTTCAAAGCGTCATTTAAATTTTTTCATTTTTTTTTATTGACTGTTTGACAATGTCAAACTTGACCTTCTCAATGCATTTCCAGCAAAAAGTTCTGTGCACGCTACTGCCGAGACGGACGTAATAGCCGTTGATAATGATGATATTAGATACAATTTTATAAGTTCATGTGTCTAGATAAAATACGAACCTTTCCTAATGTAGGGCTCCTCGGCGTGCGACTTGTTGACTTGAGTCTTTCTCCCCCCCGACCAGAGGAACGCTCCGTCGAAGCCGAACGAGTAGAGATCGTCTCCCACTCCGTTACCGCCCCACTTCTCACCACCGCCGGGGTACGGGACGTAGCTGGAACATTTACAATGAAACATGAAAGACTGCCATTTGAACCAATTTAGGTTAAACATTATTATATATTTTTTTATTATTGTATTCTGACTAGTGCTTACCGTGTGATATGTTTATAAAAGATTTAATTTAAGTGACACGTGAAAGTTCATAATCAAATGCACATTTTATTTATGGGAATTCAATTTATTAGTGGAATGTGTAATCTTTTGAATTGTTTAATGTAATAAAATAAGACCAACCTTGTATAACGTAAACTGTTATAATGTGACTAATAAATGTTATTCTATGTCTATGTCATTTATGGCGATGACTAGTGAGCGTTGACGGCGTACTAATGTGGCGGGTGGGTTTAAACCATAGTATATCTAAGCTGGATGTTCTGATTAATGTGGCGGGTGGGTTTAAACCATAGTATATCTAAGCTGGATGTTCTGACTAATGTGGCGGGTGGGTTTAAACCATAGTATATCTAAGCTGGATGTTGTGACTAATGTGGCGGGTGGGTTTAAACCATAGTATATCTAAGCTGGATGTTTTGACTAATGTGGCGGGTGGGTTTAAACCATAGTATATCTAAGCTGGATGTTCTGACTAATGTGGCGGGTGGGTTTAAACCATAGTATATCTAAGCTGGATGTTCTGACTAATGTGGCGGGTGGGTTTAAACCATAGTATATCTAAGCTGGATGTTCTGACTAATGTGGCGGGTGGGTTTAAACCATAGTATATCTAAGCTGGATGTTCTGACTAATGTGGCGGGTGGGTTTAAACCATAGTATATCTAAGCTGGATGTTGTGACTAATGTGGCGGGTGGGTTTAAACCATAGTATATCTAAGCTGGATGTTCTGACTAATGTGGCGGGTGGGTTTAAACCATAGTATATCTAAGCAGGATGTTCTGACTAATGTGGCGGGTGGGTTTAAACCATAGTATATCTAAGCTGGATGTTCTGTCTAATGATGGAGTACTGGAGACATATTTGCGCCTGTTTTGCGAAGTACATCCTATACTAGTCTGGCACAATTAGAATTGACAGCGATAAATCCGTAATGAGTGCTGAATACCAAAGTCTCGAAACACCGTGGAAAAATTACCCTTGCTCTCTTGTTGCACAAATAACAATTTCTCGTCTTGCTGATTTATTAGAATAACTTACCCGGCCGTGTTAGCCCAACCGATGCGTAGATGCGGCATCATGTGCGTGGTTTTCTCTATGTGGTCCATGGTGACTTCGAAGTACCATTTCTGGTACACGGCCGACCCCTCTACGCGTCCCACGAAGATGTTGGGACGCACGCTGCGGGAGAAGAATGTTTTGTTTTTATTATTATTAAGTCTTTCCTAAAGTCATTCATATAATTTAGGTATCTGTTAGAAATATAAGAGCGGAAGAGCAGGAAGAGCGGAGCCCCCTATTACAGGTATCCATTTTACTTAAAACGAGATTCCAATCGCTGAAAATGTTGAAAATAAACATTTTTGTATTTTTTATAATGTTCATTAGAGCAAGGGATAAACTTGCAAGTGTTGTTGGATTAGGAAAGATTCTGATAAAGCCTATTTATCTTATCTTGTATTCCTATATCTTCATTCCATCCATCAGCCTGTTCCGTTAACTGCTGGACATAGGCCTTTCCAGGATTTCGCCACTCTTAGCGGTCCTCCTGGAAGAAATGCCCATACTCACACACGCTGGGCAGGCGAGTTGGTGAGCGCGGTGCCGAAACCTTTGCACTAGTGACGCCGCTGCCCGTCACTAGTCTGTTTTATATAAGGCCCGGCAATTGGGGATGGATATACCGCCATCCATCGGGCCCAGGCAATGGTGGGCCGCCTGGTTTTGCCTGAGAGCTGTTCTCTTACTCTCCCCCGAATAACTTCGGGAGGGTTTGCGAGTAAGATGGTGGTACCTCCACAGTCGACCCCGGCATCAGCTCTACCACCTAGTATATCTTAGTATATCTTCATTAAAGTTATTTAATTAAAACAGTGACAAAAATATACATAGAGATAGTTTTGTCAAGTTTTTTGCGTTTCTTCTTAGCAAGACTAATCGAAGTTGTAGTGGCAAAGTTCTATATGTATTTATAGAATATGTGGTATGTAGCATAATCATAAATAATAATTTTATAGGTAATTAATTATCATCTGTATAATTTATACTTTCTTTTACACAACAAATATATATTACATTCAATTTAGACCAATATTTTTTCATTGTTTGTATTGTTTGATTGTAACTTTAAACTGATAACTAAACAATACAAACATCACATTATAATTGACATGTAAATTGCTTATGTAAACTATTTATCTTCATTCTTATAAAAGTTGTCAATATGTCCATATCGGCGTTGATACAACAAGCGGACAAGCCGAATAAACAAAAAGAGGTGTAATATTACATGAATAATTCTGTATATGAGCGGTCATAGAATCCTCAAGATAAAGCTCTTCCAAATTCAAAATCTAAACAAAGATTATTACAAAGCGTTATAAAATACACATAGCTTAAAAAGGGTTTTGACAATACGCTAGAATTACAAGTGTCTATAACCTCAATATTTAAGCTAGGTAGACATAAACAAGTAATTCACCTGGACACGTGATCGACCAACTGCGTCTGCAGTAACAAATTCTTCCCGGGCAGCAGATAGTCGCAGATGTTGTTCTGTGAGGACCTGACGGCGACCCCGTTTCCCACACACAGGGAACAGAGCACGTCTAGAACCTTCGGGTCCCGCCCGTGCTTCTCTAGGAGGGAGATGATTACTTTGATGTGCTCATCCTGTAATGAAAACGGAACGTTTCTGGTTACGATGGTTTAAACAAATGGGCAAAGTACTTAAATTAAATGTCTGGAATAATAGACAAAAAAAAACACAAAATTAATTTATCTAATAAATTAAACATTCGACAATCATTTTCTTTTTTTTCTGCACCAAAGCCTTGGTACAACCATATCTAGGATACGTCACGCTTGCAAATGTCACTGTTACTCCATGCGGAACGTCCCGCAGTGCGAGAGGGAGGGATTCCGGAAAAAATAGCAAAATAACGTTTTTAAATTAATATAAAATGAACTGAAATACCTAACAAAATTTCAAACTAGCAAAATTTAGATATTGTTAAAATCTATCTTACAAAATATCGTTGAGGTCTGTATTTCATTCCTATTTTTCAAAACTATGAAAAAAAGTATCGAAGAAGATCTATCTCATTTTAATAATTATTTCTATCGAGCGAAAGTTCTGCAATCGCGTTTCTGTACTACAGAAAACTAGAAAAAGGTACCGAAATTTATATATTAATTTATCAAATTAGTGGCTTCTTCTGAAAAGCAGGTAAACAACTTCAAAAAGCGTCAATTTTAGCGAAATAGTCCCCTTAAAGTGTGTTATGTGCAAAAGAAATTCGAAATAAATTATTGTGAAACGTTTACAAATTTAAAATACAGTTTAAATTCCATTACAAGTAAAAGTTTGAATTTAATTATATAACAATTTAATATCTATTATAAAAGAAAAATGAAAAGTTAAAGTTGATAATTTCGCCCGACCGTCATCCATTACGTACCCGCATCATGTTGAGCGCTTCAGGCGAGTCGATCAGCACGCAATGCAACACGTCCAGCATGCCCGTGCCCTCCCCCGACGCTTGGGAGCCGAGACGGGAGAACAGCCAGTTCAGACGATTGGAGTTGGCGAATTGGGCGCAGTTCGTGTGGTTGCCTTTGATAATGGCGGCTGTGGAACGACGGCACATATAGCACACAGTAGCTTCCGAAGCTTCATTCAAATAACTTGGCCAAGTGCGATTCGGATTGGCGCATATTATTGGTACGAAAATCTAAAAACATTATGGTACATAACAAATTATTGCCTCTAAGATCTTAGCGCTATCTATCATGTTACTAATGAACCTCGGCGCAAAAAGGTCGACAAGCACTCTTAGCGCTATCTATTACCGCGGTAAAAGCTGTAAAACAAGTCATCTCAGATGGCGCTATGGTTGTATGAGGACCTTGGGTTTGACTTTTGAAGTTTTTATTTTTAATATTTGCCGTGATAGAGGCCATAGTAACACGTATTCTGTGAAAATGTCAATATTGCGGTTGAAGCTGTAGACGCCTGTGACAGACGGAGAGACGGACAGACACCGGAGGTTTAGTAATAAGGTCCCGTGTGGCATCCTTTTTAAATTCCGAAAACTCAGTAACGAGAGCATACTCTCAAAACTTTTACGATTTCTGTTCTTAGCTACGCATTGTTACGCATTGTAGGCTTTGAGTCTACTCAGCAACCACCTGAAGTCCAAAATTCTGATTTTAGGTTAACAGTGGATGCAACCCACCTTAAACTATAACTTACCCAAGAGCTGGTACAAATACCCGGAGATCTTCTCCCAGGACTGTCCGCACTCGTCCCCCGCCAGGAACCCAGCGAGGAACCCTTGCGACGTGATCACGTTTATCTTGTCTATGGCCTCCAGGATGAGGTTCAAAATGCCTTCCTCTTGGAACAGGTCCTGTCTGTTACGAAGCGCGCGGAATTTGTTCTGCTTTTCTTCGTGCTCTGAAACATTTAAATTTAATAGTATCTTCAATTTATTTTGTTTACTTTTTCGTTTATAAATCCAAATTTATACTGGAGTCTCGGTAAGTAGTCAAGATCAAGATTCAATTTATCCTTACTCTGAAATACGCAAAATAAAATTTAGACTTCCTATAATAATTGAGTCGAGGTTGTTCGTAAACAAGTATATAGGCACAAAAATATATTTTTCGTATTTCGCAAACAGGGTCATTGAACCTTGGTCCTGACCACTTATTCAGTCTCCAGTATGCATTTGGCTGCATCAACAAAAATCACGTTATTGCATACAGGGGGTATAAAATGACCTGAATTTTCTCGAGGTTCATGGAACTCCCCGAATGGTAAAGAGATACAACCACGATTAGTAAAAATACGCGTGGGGCGCACCCTCGAGAGTTGGACTTAAATCCAACTAACTGATTTTTATTTACTATAGTAGAATAGTAGTTTATGCTATAAGTGCGGTAAGGAAGCAATAGCTTACGAGGAACGAATTGAAACACGAGCGATAAGCGAGTGTTTTACACGTTACAAGTAATTGCCTTTACCCACGCGTACCATACGACGTTTTTCAATGCAGTGTGAGTAAATAAATTAAACGTAATTAAAGAAACAAACAAACAATAAATACTTTAAATGATCGTTAGGCGGGCATTCTTTTTCTTTGCACGCAAGTTGCCAACTTGACGGAAAAGAGCTGATTTCAGTTTGTTGCGTTCGAAGGCTGCTTTCAGTCATGCATAACATACCTGTCCTACTGTCAGTGGTAGGCGGTTGTCATCCGACAATCAAACTGAACGCAGCCTACGAACGTATCAAACTGAAACCAACTCATTTCTGTCAATTCTATCTATGGTACACAAGATAAGACTGGCAACTAATTTCAATAAATAAAAAAAAATACTTCAGACATGGCTGTATGGGCTAAGTTCCCTTTGCCTTCTCACTACGTGGAAGATAAAACAAAAAAAAACACACTAGTGTTGTAAAGTTGACTTTGATAACGGTGTAGACGATTATAAAATAGGATTTTAGGAGCACTTCTTGCATTGAAAATTAATATTATATCATTGCCGTGTGGAAACGCAGAAGAAAAGTAAATCTAGATGCGATGAACTCTGAACCGGGATTCGAACCCGGGACCGCTTCAGAGCTCCTCAGATTTACTTTCTGCTATTTTATACTGCAATGATATAATGAATTATATAAATGCTAGGTGGTAGGGCTGGTGCTGGGCTCGACTGTGGAGGTACCACCATCTTACTCGCAAATCGCAAACCCTCTGAAGTCATTCGGGGGAGAAGAATAGGACAGCTCTCAGACGGGCACAACCAGGTGGACCATTATTGCCTGGGACCGATTGATGGCGGCATATCCATCCCACAATACCGGGCCTTATATTAAACCCTGGTGACGGGCAGCGGCGTCAATGGTGATGGGTTTCGGCACCGCGATCACCAACCCGTCTTCCCAACGTGTGTGAGTATGGGAATTTCTTCCAGGAGGACCGTCAAAAGTGGCGAAATGAAGGCTTACGTCCAGCAGTAGACGAATGATATAATGTTAATTTATTATTGTTTTTGTTTATGAGTATTGCGCTTGTATTGCGTAAACCTGTAAATATACTCGCACATATCCGAAGCTCAACCATTTTGTGATTTATTCATTCGTAAATGTATGTAATGTATGCTATTGGTGTACCAAAATAAATAAATATTCGACCGTTCCCTTTGCGCGTGTCATTGTGACGTCACGCCTCGGTTCGTTGACGTCACACGTACCCATATCCTCGTCGGGCTGCGCGAAGTAGTTGATCAGATCCTCGAGACACATGACCATCTCGCCGAGGTTCACCGACGCGAAGAACATCGAGTGGCGACGGTTCTCCTGCAGGGTCTCAAGGCCACTGTGGAAACGTTTTTAAAATTAGACTCTAGTAACCTGTATAGAAGACACAAACTTGTATATATGACCTGCGGGCCAATGCAAACTATGGTTGCTATTCACCAAAAACAAGACAAAAATTTACTTTCAAAATAACCTTCAATGGGTATTACACTATTCACAAATTGTGACGTCATTTCAAATGCGAACATATCCTTAGATAAGCGGATAGTTATGTTTACGACAATAGGCACTCGGTTGGCAACTAATTTTACGGTACAGAATCAGGGGGTAGTATTTTGAGGTGCATTTGGTGCATTCCTTGCACACTTAAACAGCATTTGTGTGATATATGTTTATTTCCTATTGAGAATAATAAGATAAAACGAAACTAGTCAGGAATTACAAAATTTGTGAAACATTACAAGTGTTTTAGTCAACCATGATAATGTTTCACCAAGTGCCGACAAACGTAAGTATTAACTCGTATAATTGAATTTTAAATTACGTTCCGAAATTGTTAGTCGCACATTTAGCGTGTTAAACATTGATCCCAATGACATAAAGATCCATAACTAAAAATGAAAAATGCCTTCTTCATTATAATATGACGTCGTCGATAATTAAAGATGTGTACATAATAAAACATAATTCAGTAAGTTTCGACAGCACTAAAACCACAGATATAGATCTAAACAGATGCCGCGAGGGTATGTACTTCGCGTGCCCAATCGCGCGCCAAAAGGGAGCGGCTCCTCCTTCACAGATAATGACTCCTACAACTTGACTCTTATGTATTATGTCTTAAGTCTTGCAATTCCTTCTAAGATTGAAACAGCTGTCAACCGTTTTCATTGTAAAATGTGACATGCTTGGTTTTCATAGATTTTGATGCACTTGCTTTATCTATTTAGGTATATATCTGTGACTAAAACTAAACCCTTCAAAATCTATAATACGTATGAAAGAAAGAACGAAAGACAATTTATGATGAATGTAATGAGATACAAATGACAAATTACTTATTTCTTTTTTCTAGAGTTTGGTGTTTGATTGCGCAAGTAGTTTGGTTTCCGAACGTATCTGGATGTCGAAGTTGCCATATTTTCTGATGCAGAAGGCATGGGTGTACTGAAATACAGTAAAACATATTCTGACTTGAGCCTTCTTTATGCAAAAATATACATACCTACGCACCCTTAATTCTTAATTAATTTAATCTGAGTAAAAAACACATCTCTATACCTTAAGTATTAATCTTATCAAATTTCGTATTTGGTCGTTGTTGTATTAAGATAACGAATATCGTCTCTACACACATCTCACTAAGATGGTGTCGGAGATGTTTCCGAGTTCGGACTATAACGACAACTTTCGCCGTCAATTTTAACGTCCCAGCGGGGGTGAAGCTTATCGCCGTACTCCGGGCACAATTTTTGGGGCATCCATGTTTAACGTCACAGTGTTTTCCTTCACCGTTCAGCAAGTTTTAAGCACATACAAATACTATATGCACCAGTGGCGAAGAGAGAACATTTTAAAAAGGGAAGCCGGACAAAAAAAACGCTTTACTCAAAAAAGCAACCAAGGAAAAGATGATTTTTTTTTGTACTTTGCAACTCCCTGTCAGCCAAGTGTTTTTGTGGTGATAAGATTTATGGAAATGTTAGACAAAGCGAAGAGTACGGAATAAAGAAATGTAGTATGGATGCCATTTCCTAAACAAGCCGATGGGAATCGTGTTATATGGACCCTTCGCCACTGATATGCACATACATTCCAAAACACTGATGCATTCTTGACAGGCAAGATTTAAACCCGGATCTCAAGGTTGAAAATCCGTCTTACCGACTAAGTCCCGCTGCATTCTTTTAACCAATGCGGTAAATCAAGAACTTACTTAATGAACTTGGTGAACAAGGAAGAACACTTCCTGATGACCCTAGCCGTCCTTGACTCCTCCTCCTGTGACCTTGAGAAGTCAAGTCCGTCGTCCATCTTCCCTTCCTCGTGGAGGATTGCCTGCTTCTCTTCCACTTTGCCCAAGCCCTTCTTCTTCGTTTCGTATGACTGGAAAATTATTGAGGTTTTAGGCAAATTGCAAACAGTCGCTTAAAGGGGTATTTTTTGTTTCTATATTATTTCTATAAAGAGATGTTATAATACTTGTGATTGTCAGCACTTGGTGAAACCAGTCGGAAATATAATTATAATATTATTTGTGAAACAGCAGAAGTGTTTTCTTCAACAAAGTTGTTATTATAAATTAATAAATAATAAATAAATATCAGCATTATCAAGGGCTTTTAAATTAAAGTAAATACATATTTTAAAACAATGTTTGTATTGGTAGATGTCCGTGTAATACGGTTATTAATTTTAAAGCCCACGAATATGCTTATATAGCGAAACCGGTTGGGTAGTGTGATATTAAATATAATTTGTGAAAAAGGACAAGTGCTTTTGTACAACAATGTATGACAAGTTCCACCTAGTGCCGACAATCTCAACAATCAAAGTCACCACAAAGGTTCGTCTGCTACGAACATGACACACTTTATTCGTTTCAGTCCCATTAATCAATGAGTCGTGCAAGCACTTCTATACGGGCTTTTGATTTAGCTATCCTTCGGTATATCACTGATTTGGTAAGGACGGAAGCCATGAGCGCAGCAAATTAGTTGTAAACGTGACCAAATGTAATGCTATTTCATTTCGTTATTACGTGCACGCTTGATAGACATCTCAATATTTTATATTTGCACTTGTGTCGTGGTTTATGTTTGATGGCTGGGCTTATGGTACATGTAGAACTAATTGTTTATTTTCAAATGAAAATACATCGATAAAACAACACAAATGAAACTGACCTTGTAAGAGAGCCACAAGCCGGTCTCGGAATGCTGCATGATAACAGTGGAGTCACCATACTTGATGATGGCCGCTCCGATCACTTCTAAGTCTTTGTCTTCAAGCACCACTTTCTGGTCATCTTTCTCTTGGCGAAGGCAGAAGGCACACGATGCTGTCGTGGCTTCTTCCCTGTTACATTTTTAATAAGAATGAATTATATTGTCACCACATGAATCCCCGAGAGGGTGTCAGAGGTGTTTCCGGATATGGACTGTGAAATGCAGTCCGCACTCGTACATCCACGTCTCGGCGTGAAACATGATATCCTAAGAGATTTGTTAAAACTTAACAACCCCTAAAAACAAAATCATGCGATTTCAGGTTACAAAGTAAACCAACGTTATTCCAAATCCACCGCTTTGGAAACTTTTAATATTATTGAAGTGCATTACAAGATATAAAAATCAATGATAAACAAATTCGGAATAGACTAGTACTATAGATCTCCGTGAACAAATTAGACAAGTCGCTGGCCCGCGATTGGCAGAGTCCCGTCTGAGGTTTATGTTCCTCAGAGGATGAATTAATGAATGCATAAACACTTTATTGCACACAAAACAAGATATTTACAAACATACAAAGAACAGTTAGAGGGCAAGGGCGGACTTATTCTTACAAAGAATTTCTTCCAGCCAACCTTGGGAATACAGAAACATTTTTACTGTACAAATTTAGATCATCAGTGCATACCTACATTAGGAGTTATTCTAAATCTATAATCTAATCTAAACTAAATATACTAGATACATACAAATAAATAAGTAGCTTAGTCAGTAAGCCATTCAGGAGAGGTAAACATTTTTAAAAGGATTTGTTTATGAGTTTTATATCATGTAATAACAATAATTTATTTCAAGTGACAAAGACTCATATAGGCAGAAGAAAAAATACAATTAATAGAACAAAAACAAATACACTGAATAATGTTCAAAGTAAGACAAACTGACCTGCTAACCAAATACAGCTCATTCTGGTCGTTGACCCCCAGATACCGTCCAGTAGTGATGTGCCTGACCCTCATCGGGTGGTACCAGTTGATGAAGCCGCCCGCCCACTTGGTGCGGGCCAGCTCTAGGCGCCAGAGGGAGCGGGCTTGCGACATCACTGAACCACCCTCATAGACCACGATACTGAAACAAATAAAAAGGTTTTTTTATGTTTTTGGGCGCCGCTGCTATTGTAAATAGCGATAAAGACCTAGTGAAACACGTGACCCTGAAGTAGTAGTGAAAACTTTATCAAATGTAAGGTCGAGTCTGGCTTCGATACCGGAAACCTCTGAACGCAGCCGAAGAGCGGAAAGGCGAGCGGCGACGAGAGAGGGGAGGAAGCTTAGTACTCGACTGACCGCCGTGGCAAAAGTACTCCCGAAGAGTCCTGATGATGATGAGTCATAATCTCATCGAAAGCTCGACCTGTGCCTCCTTGCACAGTTAAAAAAGTGAGTACTATCCGTTTTTAAATATTTAATATTTATAGCGATAAATACTATCAGAAAAAAGGTAATTCTTCTATATACATGGGCTTGAAATACTTTATAGGTTTTAAGTACCAAAATGTGGAGATTTAGGTATTATTAAGAGTTGGAAGTATAACTTATAAAAGTTAGTAGGTATTAGGTAAATAGCACCTTAACTATTCCACACTTATCAGACTGTGGTAAGGTCAAGAGTGAAGTGGAGTCGATTACTATATATTTGTTTCTTATATTTTTGTTTTTAACCCTTATAACCCGGCAAAAGTAAAAATATAAATAAATATGTGTAGAATAGAAGTAGAAGAATTTATCCATGTTTTTTGATGAAGATCCAGTAACACCTTAACATAATAAACTTTACGCTTGCCTACATACCCCAACTATACGGTCGACCGTTGGAGTAACTAGGATTGGTAGCTGGGGGGTCTGGCCCCGGCTTCAACTCATGAAGCCATCAACAAGTATCAGTTCTAGATTATATGATCGTAATAAGATAACCCTCCATACAAAATACAAAACAAATAACGCCTTAAATTGGATAAAGCATATATTAAAACCAATGACGGCCGTATTTCTAGAGGGGCAGACGGTACTCTGGGGGGGCGTGCCCCCTTGCCCCTATCCAGTTACGCCTATGGGTCGATTTCTATAGAAAGTACTCACTTCTGTCCAGTATCCTTGCTCCACGTGCTAGGTATGGTGAGACATTCGTCTCCGCCGTGGAAGAACCTCAGCACGTCCCCACCGAACACGTAGCCCACGTACTTCATACGCGATATGCCGGTGCCGTACGGCTGCACCGACCAGTGCGTCACGTGGAATGACGCATTCACGATCGAGACTTCGTTCTCTTTTGTTGTGTGCTGGGAAATTAAAAAAAAAACCAAGTAGCTGAAAACTCTTTAAACTACTCATGATGTCTTCGTCACTAACGTCAAATTCAGTTGTAGAGACCAATACATCTATAGACAGTATTGTGATATAATATACTAGTAAATAATATACTAGCTAGTACATGAAAATATTATTTAAGTTGAATACGGCCAAAATGGCAAAAAGAAATCAGTAAATGTAATAAAAGGGAGTGTGAAACTTACCAAATACCGCTCGGTAGCGACAGACACGAGAATCAAGTCATCTCCGACGCGGACCTTCTCACCCTCGGATCTGTAACGAAACGTATTTCATTACATTCAAATCTTATCTAATTAATTTGCAATATAAACCAAACCAAACATTGGTATACAATTCATAAAAAACAACATAATTACAATGTATTTAAGTAATGTCCCGAAATCCGGCACATTTGTCCTGGAAAAAAATTCTGCTGTCGTAAGGAAGTCTCCACTTTCTGCACTCCACGTTCCTCGAAGTTTAGGTATATTAGCTTTACCTATTCCGATTACTGGACACCACACATAGATGTTGAAGTCAGACAATAAGGCCCCGGATCTGAATTATACAATTCAATTCAATTCAAAATACATTATTGCACACAATATATAAAAATAAATACAAGTACAGTAGCTTTAAAATAATTTGATTTTCTTCGTGAAGTTAGGCCTTTTTAGGAATCCACAGCTAAATTCACGACTGTAAATGCCCCCCCCCCCCCCCCCCCCCCAAGTCGAGCTAAAAAGCGGCACGGCCGTACCATCCTTTTCTCGAAACAGTTCAGGCCATTTTCGACCCCCCTAAAACTTCGTTGTGGATAAAACTAGAAACCTTAGTTCTCAGTAAGCAAGCAGGCATTGTATAAACACGGTATATTTCAAATTTCATTGAATTTGAACCAGTAGTTTATGAATTATAACTAGTCAAAGTTTCTCAATTTTGTCACTCACAGACTGACTGACTGATCATCAAAATTCTCAGGCACTTCTAGCAGACATAGAAGCTTCAAATTTGGAATGCAATTAGTGTTTAGTGTATAAAACAAAAAAAAACGAAATATTTTGCAATTTCGGTACAGTTTTCTAGATACACAAACTGCATAAATAACTTTGTAAACCCATATAAATAGGTATACAGGATTACAAAGTTACATTTACAGTTGTAAGTAGAAGGTACCGGAAAGGAAAAAAAGTAGGACTATCTACAAAAAGAAATGAGATGCCCTCAAAAACAAAACTTGTAAAAAAAACAAAGTCTCGCAACTTAGTTCTTCTGTCGTAAAAAGTTGTGAGATCCATGTAAATCAAAGTCGGTTAATTTATTCAGTCCCTACTTAATGGACCTTCTGTCTTAAGTTATTACATAATTAGCTAACCTAACAACATCTTATAGTGACCATATCAATATTAAAAATCTATTATGTTTTAAATAAATAGATTGACTTGGCAATCGCACTAAATAATCTAATTTAATATAATATGGTTTACTTGTGAGATACATTGTGTTTCCATGCGATGGATTCATTCATGGATTTACATGGATCTCACAACTTTTTATGTTATATTTTTTTGTTTTTTTTACAAGTTTTGTTTTTGATAGCATACATTCGTTATATTTAGCCAGGATTTTTTTGGGAATTATAGTTATTTCTTGTGATTTCGATTCGAATTTGAAGATTCGAACCTTAAAAGTACGCCAACGATTCCAGAGGCAATAAAACGAAGACAGAGTTATATAGGTAAATGAGACAGCGTCAGACCTCTGTCTCTTTGTTAATTTCGTTTTCTCATAGCTTTGACAGCTGAACGCCTCTCTTAGTGGCCAGGACGAAATATCCTCTTTGGCTACCAAACCTTCTTATGCTACCCGGTTTCCAAACAACGAACCTTTGTTTGCTGGCCGGATGTAGAGTCCACCAACACGCTTCACCTTGAGAATGCTCTTGAAGACCCACGTCGAAAGCCAGCTTGTCTTGAGATGACGATGTAGACAGGCAGGCCAGGTACTGGAAAATTAAAAAACAGGTCCAGAAAAACCTTGGATTCGAAAAAGTAATAGAACCACTAGATTACCGTCCATACAGTCTGATTGGGCCCGCTAAACGTTAAGGGTGTATAATACCTCACTTCGCTTCGCATGATCCTGTTTTATACCAAGAAATACTGCAACAATCACTCTCAAATTAATATATGATAAATTTGAGGACTACCTAATGCTGTTGTGAAAACTTGATTCCATTAAATTAACTCGAAAGAAAAAAATTACAAAGTTCCCTCCAAACCGTACAATAAACCGATAGCATTCAATTAATACTTGAAATTGGATCTGAAACTTTGCAAATGATAATGATATTAATATAAATGATATTAGTATAAAGCAGCTGCAGACTGTTCCATAAAAATGAAAAAACCATCAGTATAGCCGCGATTTCAAAATAACTGACGTTTTATCGTGCGCGGCATCTGATGAGAGTAAGATAGACAGTTAAAAAGCAGAAGCGTAAGAGGAGGACTGCGAAATGAGGTATTATGGGCCCTTATACATAGGTAACACTAAAAGTTTCCGGAACTGGCCACTTACATAAACAATATTTAAAAATTTATTGCAACATTTGAAAATAGAACTCTTTGGCTGTAGAATGCAGTTTGTTTCATCTGACTGTATTTTGTTTTTACCTTGTGGCGCCATTTAAAAAATTGTGTGTCTGCATCAACATGGATTTAACTCGGGAAAATTTTCGTAGTATGATTTTCTACGATTTTAAGTGTAATTTGACAGCTCAACAGAGCATCGCTCGGCTTGAAACAGCTTTTGGCAATGAAGCACCATGCAAGACGACTGTTTATAGCTGGTTTGCAGAATTCAAGCGTGGTCGTATCAATCTCAGTGACGAATCTCGCGATGGTCGGCCGTCCACCGCTGTGACCAACAAAAACAACGATGCTGTGCGCCGTATGATTGAAACAGACAGGCATGTGACCTACCATGAAATTCGCGCATCCTTAGAAATAGGCATGAGTCAAATACAATCAATCCTACACAAACATTTGGGTGTGAGAAAGCTGTGCTCGCGGTGGATCCCACACAACTTGACCGAGGCTCAAAAAACGGACCGCGTCACTTGGTGCAGTGCCATGCTTACCAGATTCAACGAAGGTGCGTCAAATTTGGTGTGGGACATAGTAACAGGTGACGAAACATGGATTTATTGCTACGATTCCAAAACAAAGCAGCAATCGAGCGTATGGGTCTTTCAAGATGAGCCGAAACCAACCAAAGTGGCGCGCGTGAAAAGTGCATCTAAGCGGATGATTGCTTCTTTTTTTAATAAAACTGGACACGTGGCTACTGTTGCTTTAGAGAATCGTCGTACCGTGAATAGTGACTGGTACACGACCATTTGTTTGCCGGAAGTTATTGACGAACTCCGTAAAAATAACCGTAAACGCCGTATCATCCTGCACCATGACAATGCTAGTTCTCACACGGCCAGACAGACAAACGACTTTTTGAAGACGAAAAATGTAGAACTCATGAGTCATCCTGCATACAGTCCCGACCTGGCACCTTGTGACTTTTTTCTGTTCCCAAAAATTAAGAACCAATTACGCGGTCAACGATTTTCATCACCAGAAGAGGCTGTCGAGGAGTATGAAAAACACGTTTCAGAGGTCACCACAGGGGAGTGGCACAAAAGTTTTCAAAACTGGTTTGATCGAATGAAAAAGTGCATAGACGCCAAGGGAGATTATTTTGAAAAACAATAAATTAATTTTGTACCTTTAATAGTATTTTTTAATATTCATTCCGGAAACTTATAGTGCGTCCCACGTACTGTTCCACATTGATTCTACTGCTTTTTAATACCGGAATGAAATCAGTTTATAATTAATATATCTTTGAAACCACGTGATTTTATGAAAATTCAAAAGTTAGTGCCAGAACAAACAAAAAGTTATCATTATTTTGGTGACTAAATTAAAACGGTTTTATTATTTGAAACAATTCGGTATTTGCGATTCAAGATATGATTTCTAATATCCGAGATATGTTTTAGCGTCTGAAAGTAAATAAATACAGGAGAGATATATCTATCAATAAAGCTTACCATGTCGCTGTTAAGATGTCTAAGAAGGATAGCATTTCCGTACAACAGAGTTCTATGTCCAGAACCGGTTCCTTTGCCCTGTAACAGAAGGAATTGTCATTCACACCCTTTTCGATATCAAATTTCAGATTTGGCTGTTTTAAATCAACTTTTTACCCTAGTTAATACGAGTAATGTTTATTTAGGAAGTTGTACAGATATTTTGTTACAGGTATTAATTTAAAACTACTGAAAAAAATAAAGGATACGGTAGAGAAGTGTGCGTTAAAGATTTAAATTTATAGAAAATAGTAACTGAATGAGAAATGAATCGAAGAAAAGGTTTAATTTAATAATTATAATTAATAATAATTGAAATAATTATTACAAGTAATCAGTGTATGCTAAATGTGTAGACGAATGATAGTTCTACGTATATGTGATTTAAAATAAAAAATAAAAACAAATAAGTACGTTCGGAAGCTTTTGCGACAACATCTGAAATATCAAAATATAATCCAAAAAAAATCTACTGTGAATTTGAGAAGCTTAGCGCAGCGCCAAAAATGCATTCATGTTCTAGTAAATGTTACAATGTTGTTTTTTTTTAATGATTGGAACAATGCCAAACAAAGCTCTTTTTTGAATTCCACAAAAAGACTGTAGGAAGATTTGGATGACAAAATTAGGTAAATACGAGACCATGCAAAGTATTAGTAAGAGTCAGTAATTGTTATGTATAAAATATATAATTATTAATTAGATATTCAAATTGTGGTTTTGATGACAATTTTGAATATTCAAAAGTTTTATGCTCCAGCTAATAGCCAATTTTCGTAATATTTCCAGAGAAATGCAGAACTTTATAGCCAATTAAACAAAAATATAGACATCAAAATCCCATAAAATTTTTCACATGCAGGTTTACCAACACGAATTGAATACTCACTAAGTTTTCTTTGCCCTGGAAAATTTAAAAACACGAAAGCGATACGTGAGAGGATACAAAATATTAATCACAAGTACATAACTGGTCATTTGTTAAAAACAACGGTTTTTAATTGTGTACGTAACACGGACAAACCAAAGATTTGCATCGTAAAATCTCTTTTAGGACAAGAACGAAGGAAAATTACCAAAAAAACATTTAAGAAAACTACATAAAGATAAAAATATTTAATTATGATGTTTAGTTTCAAATGGAACTGAAAATTACAAGGAGAAATAATCAGTTTCGTTTTTAATTGTTAGACTGTACAGGTGGAACATCGAAAAAGAACTTCAATGTACATATACTTAGGGTGGGATTTACAATAAAATTTAAATTATTTTAGTTGGTTTTTTACTCACAGTTTCGGATCCAGCAGCCGTGACCAATTCTTGCAAAGCTCTCACAGACAGAGCCTGAAAATAAGAGTAAAATAAACATATATAGGTATGTACATATATAATACATTGACTCACGCACAGATTTCCATCTGCTACAACCCTGACCCACCCATTTTGCTTCTACATCCATCAATCTAATCTAATCATGCAAACTCTTCTATTCCGGGTACATTTTACTTTGCCCTTCTTCAGTGTGTCGCATACGTCCTTCTAGGTTGGCCCAGTCGAGCTTTACCTTCCTCCTGCGCAACATAAATTTCTTTCGTCACTCTACTTTCATTCATCCTCCCTATACACTATATGCCCAAACCACCGAACTATTCCTTTCTCTATTCTAGTCACTACATCTTTTTAATGTTAAATGAAATTTTCGAGTTTCATCATAGCCAAAACCATGGTTTCATACAACATTCTAAATGCATAGCTGTGAGAACTCCCATATAAAGCAATTTATTTTTAAAGTTACATTTTCATTTTGAAATAGATTTTCATTGGTGACTAGATCGGTAGTAATCGGTACAGTCTGTCAAAAAAGAGTTGAAATTAATATTGAAGGAACTATTTTTTTTCGCCTGGTAACACTAAGCAAACAAGTATTACAAAATCTGTTAAATCGAGTTTACCGCGTTGTTATTTCATAAATATATTACCTAAATTATACTACTTGAACGTTTAAAGTTCAATATTCATTTCACCTCTTTTTTGACAGACTGTATGTTCTCGCCTAAACTTTATAGAATGTTTTATATATCCATATACATAATATCTGTAGGTACGTACGTACCGATTTTAAAGGAATGTTTTATCAGAAAGTTCAAAAACAATTTCGATCTCGAAACTTAGGTATAATGGTTCATATTATTTTTAAATAAAATAGTTTCATCTTATTTTGAGACTATTCTTTACTAATTATCAGGATTTTTAGCAGAATTGCGTAATTTTATGGATTATAGTTCGAGTGAATATCCATACCAACCTAAAAGCATATTTAAATTGTCGTGGACATTAATTTACAACTTTGGTAGAAAAGCCCAGTTGACATTAAACTGTGGTCGCGAAATGTCACAAATCACATTTATTTAGTACTTTTTATTCAACAATAAGATTAATAAGATAAACAATCATAAGTTGTGAATTTTGCACCGAGCTCGAAACGGTTTCCCTTGATTATTTAGCTGACGAATTAAAATTCAACATGACATTAAAATTAGATCTCGAAGAAGTATTTTGCACATAAACAAAAGCAACAGCCCCGTTGGGAACAATTAATCGAGTCGGCATATTAAATTTTCACTCAGATGGACCCAAAGGTGTACTTCAAATGACTTACTCCTTTCTCTGAGCCACATCTAGTGTTATACAAAATAGATTTTAAGACACTGAATAGCCAATAATTTGCCAAATGCGAGTCGGACTCGGATACTAAGGGTTCCGTACCATAACACAATACGGGTACGGAATCCAACAACATGGTAAATAATAACAATATAGATGCGATACTAAGTCTAAAAAGACTATTCCATATATTTTGGTCAAGTCAGTACTGCCTTTTCTATGGAAAAAATTCAATAAGGCGAGTACTATACTGTCTCTATTTAACGGCTCACTAAAAGTCTAGCCTATCTTGGACATTTATATTTTGGAAGACGAATTTACGTCCAAGACGCACTCGCCTCAATAGATGCACTCGCCTCAAAAGACGCACTCGCCTCAAAAGACACACTCGCCTCAGAAGACTCACTCAACCCACCTGCTCAATAACGAAGACGCACTGTGAGAGATCCGGTGGGATGTTCTTATCGGCGATGTTCTCGAGGAAGCAGTGCCTATTACCGAAGCCCTCAGCTGCGAGACACACACGCTCGCCCGTCGCGGTGCACGACAGGCACACCATGTCTTCCTGTGAACAGAGACAGAACAAGTTAAGGACACATTTAGATTAACAATAAAATATGACGAATGTACTTCCTTTTAATGCTTCTGTGTACGAAGTAGACGAATTATAATAATGTATTTTATTTCTCTGTGTTCATGTTAATTGTATTTTTTTATTATGACTAGATTTTTAAAATTTATATTTTATTGAATGACATGTTCCTGAATGTAATTTTTTTTTAAATTATTAATGTGTTTTTATTATTATTTTATAAATGTACATATTAATTTAGTTTGTAAGTATACATACAATTCAAATGCAATGTATATATTCTTCAATGAATAAATGAAATTAATAAATTAAATGTCATTAAATGTTTACACAAAAAATAAATAAAAATTGAAAGCCAGGTAATTTTCTACATTTACAGCAAATTAGGTAAGCTAATCGGACAGTTCGCACAAAATAAAGCTTTAGGAGGAAGTCAATAATTAAGTTTACAACCAGTATATGTAAAATGTTTGAAAACAGCAAATGCTTTGTAAACAATGCAAAGTCAGTTAAGGAAATCAATTCTGAGAAGCAGAGGGCGACCTCAACGTGGGAAAAGCCACAGGCGTAGCGGGGGGTGGGGGTGTTTTGGAGGTTTAAACCTCTCCCCGAAATATACAATTTTACTTTAAAAAAACTGTCCCCCCCCCCAAAAAAACACTGGTGGATGAAACTGTGGGCAAAATAATAAATGTACTATCACAAGATTCATCAAGACGAATAATCAAGAATTAAGCCTAAAATACGAGTATTATTATATTTCGACATGGTGTCCTATGACATCTTACGGCAAAAATTGAGGGAGACAAATTTACCACCGGAATTGCTTTCCATCTTTGAATATTGGTACAGAAAACAAGTAAATTTTGTAAAATGGTCGGAAACACTCTCGGACTCGTATAGGTTGGAGTGCGGTGTGAAGCAGGGGGGGGTCGCCTCACCCAAGCTCTTCAACCTGTACGTGAACGGACTGATCGAGGAGCTGAGCAGGACACATGTTGGATGTCACATCGATAACGTGTGTGTTAATAACTTAAGCTACGCGGACGACATGGTCCTCTTGGCTCCTTCTGTAAGTGCTCTCCGAAAATTGCTGAAATTGTGTGAAAAATATGCAATTAGCCATGGACTGAACTACAATGTCAAAAAGTCTGAATTCATTGTATTTAAGGCAGCAAATAAAAAACCTAGTATTGTTCCCCCGATTACGCTGAATGGAACTGCTCTGAAAAGGGTCAACTCCTTTAAATATCTGGGACATATTGTAACAGAAGACCTTACTGACAGCAAGGATATTGATAGGGAACGCAGAGCGCTGGCGGTCCGGAGTAATATGTTATCACGTAGGTTTGCTAGATGTACAGAGCAAGTGAAAATAACATTATTTAAAGCGTATTGTACATCCTTATATACAAGCAACTTGTGGATAAACTACACACAAAAGTCCATCAGCGCTCTGCGAGTACAATACAATAACGCGTTCAGGATGTTGTTGGGACTGCCGTGGCGCTGCAGCGCGTCCGGAATGTTCGCCGAGGCGCGTACTGACTGTTTTCAGGCAATATTGCGCAAAAAAACAGTCTCACTTCTGAGCAGAGTTCGAGGCAGTGACAACAGCATTCTGAGGGTGATTGCTGAAAATACGGAGGGTCCTATTATGGAGCATTGGGTTCAGCGTATTAAACATCCCAATTCTTTATACGGGCTAATGCGTTGACTTGTCTATGGATATTTAATTTAATTTAATTTAATTTTTGTAAACTTTTGTGTAACTTAATTTTTGTATTGTTTGTCTTATAATTTTAATGTTTAGAATATGGATTTTTATCCGAAATAAATTATTTTGATTTGATTTGATTTGATTATAAAAAACACTGACATCTATTGACAGAATTAATTATAAACTTTTTAGAAAGGAGTTGTTAATAGCTGCTGTAGTTGCTCAGAGTGCTCTGATCGTGAAATTAAATATATACTTAGTATAATAAAATAACTGTAAATTTAAATTTCATGTAAGTTTATTAAAAATTTTCGTTTGTTAAGTTTGTCGTTTGTAATATTGTATTTGCGTTTGTATGGACGTAACGCGCTTGATGGTTGTCCTTGAGGTCAATAAATGGAACCACAGGTGATGCAAAGACACTATAATACACCTGTCACTAAAGTGAAACTTTTAAGTGTTGCGGTTTACAAAGGCTTTACTGGGTCTACCTCAATTTATGGACTTTTAAGACTGAAAAGACGAAGTTTAAGTTTAGGTATTTTGTCATAGCTTAGTAGATTTGATCGTTTTCAAGCATGGTGCCAAATCTATCGTATATCTTTCTGGGTATTTGTGAATTAGCATAAGGATCAATTCCTCCGTTTTTGTATTAATTCAAAAGGAGGTGTTAATTTAGTTATAAGGTCTAAAGAATTGCTCTTTGTAGAAAAAGAAATTCGTGTTTTATATAAAAATGCTTGTTCTTGAATACATTTTTGGGCACAAAAACATGAATACTATTTTTTTTTTATTTACATTATGTCCACAAATTATGATAGGAATTTTTAAGCAACTATTTGGCTTCACTGCATTGAAATAACTCTGAAACATGTTTTTAATTTTCAGCTAAAAACAGTTTTCCTTATCGTAAAAGGTTTGATTCGCAATGGAAAATACATCAAGTGAAAGGATTTAGTATTGTATAGTTTATAGTGAAATCCATATTTGTAAAATAGTTAAAGTAACCATTTAAAACTAGTAAAAACACCTCAAAATTGCAATTAATATTGTAAAAAAATAAAAAAGCCTATTTAAATAACTAAATAAAGCAGCTGAACTAAATCTTGCATACATATACCTAAAACGCATTTTTTGTCTACATAAACAAAATTCTCATATTATTAAATATTTATAGTTGCCAGTTTTGTTATCAGACGTTTTCATGCAAACAATTTACAGTTTCCGTGACTTATTTGGAAATTAGTTATATTAAAACACAAAACTACGACCATGAACCAACTTCATTAAAATTCAACTGCCTGTCTAAAATAGATTGATTTAGGTCTAGACAACCTTGAACTTATTGGAGGCTTTTGTTCACCGGTAACTGGATTACTCAGCTTTTACACATTGAATGACCTTAAACGGTATACCCAAAACAATTACTTGAAAAATAATTACAGTATTTAAAAAAACCGGCCAAGTGCGGGTCGGGCCACGCGCAGTGCATAAGAATTTTCAAGATTTTATTTTATCACTTTGTCGTATGTCAGCGTAAAATTATAAAATCCGTTAGTTCATCAATTCACTAAGTTAGGTTAGGTTAGTTTATAAACTACCTACCGTTAAATGATACACTCACTAGTTAAATAATCAACTATCGAATCGTACAATCTTAATTGTACTTAATTATCTTAAATTACAGCTTTTTATTACTAAGATTCTCTGAGCTAAGCCGCGGACAGAAAGACAGACATACGGACTGTTGTTGTTGTTTTCCTTGTTGATTACGGAACCCAAAAAGCAGCGGGTTGTTTCAGAGATACAGCCGTAAATTATTTAAGTGGATACTTGTTATGTCGCCTCTTTAATCAATCGCAGAGGTAACAATCAATGATGGCCATATATCATCAGTGATGGCAGCGCATTCGCTTACGAGTTGTTTTAATATTTTATTATTCCCATCAAATAAGAGAAAGAAAGAAAAAAAGAAAGAAAATGGAATTTATTGCCAAACAAAACACATGAAACAAAATTAAAACAATAAAAAGGATTAGACTAACTTAAATACACATTTTGTTCGACAAAAGGTGGCACGCTCAGCATTTGCTGTCGGAGATTTTTGAAGGATACTTACAGCGCTGATTTCCAGCGAGCCCCTAAATACTTTGTCATAATAAAATAAATTTAGAACTTAAAAATTCTAGTAAAACTATTTAATTACATCATTATTAAACTATTAAATTAACAGGACTAATCTATAACAATCTCATTATATTATATTTATATATAAATATATATATGCAAGGTTTATACATAACAGTAAAGTATAGTATGGACGTTTTTCACACTATTTGATATGAATACATATATAAAAAAGAATAATAATAATGTACAAGAAGTATTTCTATGAGAAATAATTTTAATTACATAAAAATCTTTTTATGTTTATTTGTTAATTTGTGGGTCCACCTTTGCCAGCATCAAAGGATTAACAATCACTTTTTTTTTCTATAAGCATTAATGTATCATGAATTTTACTAGTTATTGTAAAAAACGTTATAATCTTTAATTAGATATTATATTATCCATCGATAAAAAAACCGTGCCGGAAGTGACGTACAAGTTCTGAACATGCCCCTCTATAATACTTATTATTATAAGAGTGCATTACAAACCAGAAAAGATAAATTAGAAACAGATGTAAAGACAAGAATTTGAAAAAAATCCTCGGGCCAGGATTCGAACCTGTGACCTCTTGTTATCAAGAGAAGCGCGCTACCAATTGCCCCACCGAGGTTTCTAATTGATCTTTTCTGGTTAGTAATGCACTCTTATAATATTTAGAGTATTCCAAAGCGTTGGATTTCGCTACAAAAATATAGTCTAAGTATCCACTTCAGAAAACCTCTCCACTGATAAACCTTGAACTTATTCCGGTGCTGGTAGACTCAGGTAAACAGAAGCATCAATTAAGTTTCTTTTGAGTTGCAAATTCCTTTAGATATCAGTTTCAGAAGGAACCTCGGACAAACCAGGTAGGCTATTCTGGAAATATATTTCACTCGCAATATTTTTCACTAGACTCATGTTTATCGTGTGATAAACACTGCGATGTAAAATAATTTAGCCAAGTTCGAGTTGGGCTCGCGGACAAATGGTTTCGTTACCACCGCACGATACGTTTAAGGAACCCGAAAAACATACATATCAACATTAAACATGACTCGCGTGTATCCCGTTTATCCTGATCCCGTGGAAATTTCGCAAAATCCAGCCTTATTCCTCGTCTACATTATAAAAAAAATCTCAATTTCATCTTTCTAGGTCCAAGGGTTTGGACTGGGCGTTGATTCAGTGAGTGAGTGAATCAGGATTTCTCTGAATATATAGGATGAAATTAAATCACCCGACCAAATTCATACTGTAGACTCGGTTAGTGATCAAGAACTAGGTTCAGTGATCCTTTTGGCCAATTTCGAAAAGTAATTTTTTTGCTCCCTTACTGGTTTGACTAGTTTAAGTACAATTCCTATACTCTATTTCTCCACGTGAAATAATGTTTGTAAACAACTTTATAACCTAAAAGTGATGAAAATATAATGTTCAAAAGCATTTTTCTGTCTATAAATACATAAATTTTAGTTTAAACCAATAACTCTCGTACTTACTTACCTACAAAAAAAATGTAAAGATTGAGTTTAAATAATATAGGTGTTGTTTACAAACATTATTTCACGTGGAGAAATAGAGTTATAGTGCAAGCAATAAGGGAATAGAGTATAATTTTTTTCGAATTTCACCTGGAGGGTCGTTAAACCTTGTTTCTGGTGACTAAACGAGTCTCCAGTATGAATTTGATGAATTTTGATGATGATATATAGCAACATTAAGGCGACAAAAACAAAGCGCTAAAATGGTAACAAGTGGTAGCGCCTGACAAACAATTCAGCACCCTCTGAGCATGGAACCCCAATTTTATTATTTGATTATATACTTTAGAGTATGTACAACAATGTGACCCAATTTGAATTTTGTATGTACCTATATTTTCGTCTTTAAGATAGAGTTAGAACAGATAACTTAAAAAAAATCGGGGCTTATTGTTGGAGGTAAATTTTTGTTTAAATTTAATATATATATTTTTTTCATTTTTGTTATTTGCTGTAATAACCCATATTCTGTGAAAATTTCAACTGTCTACCTATTACGGTTGAAGCTGTGACAGATGTATGGACAGACAGACAGACAGACAGACAAACAGCGGAGGCTTATAAATAGGTCCCGTTTGGCACCCATTAGGTACAGGACCCTAAAAATGACTCAAGGTCGTCTAAACTTTAGTTTTTAAATTTAGAACATCGCGATGTTCTGAAATTAAAAACCATCGACTCAAAATCACCAAGCGGCTCGTCGTGTTTTTTGTGACGTCACTTAAAGCTGTACCGAGAGTTGTTGGTTACTCAACTTTTTTACGTAGTTTTAGGGCAAGCGCCATTCATCCAAAGTCTTACCTTTATTTACGGAATCTTTTATTTCAGTATCGTCTGTCTCCATTCAAATTTTCGTATTATTCACCACACAAAGGTCAGTTGGAAGAAATCGCTTTCATGAGTCCACCTTTGTACATGAATATGTAACGAAAACTCTATTTTTCTTTCTTTTTAACATGTTTTATGTGTAAAATAAAGTGTCAATTCATTCATTCATTCTTATCGATGCTCTCCAATAGACGTGGTAATGGCAAAGCTAAGTCCTAAAGTTAAAATAAAAAATTAAGTATTTATTCTTAGAAAAGCCCATTTAAAGAGTTGTTTATTCTCATGTGCCAGAATAGCCACCCAGGTAGGCGATACTGGCGGGCGCGTGCGCAAAAATTGCGAAAGGAGAAAAATTACTCATTACAATAAAAATTAAATAAAAACACAATTTTCAAAATATTTCGGCCTCTTCTATGAGGCCGTCATCAGGAGAAAAAACAATCGTTTCCGTAGATAATCCCTTGTAAAATCACCCAAAATCTGTCGTAGCATTTTTTTTTGCGCTTGCCGGAATAGCCGTCCAAGTTTATTAAAGCCCCTTTTCATAGCTATTGAGATCTGAGGCCGATACAAAAGATTTTAACACGTTCTCGAGAGAGCTACCTATAGGTACAATTTTATTATAGCTGCTAGGATTCTTCCTGAATAAGCTTCATTCAATTAAGGCTTGCTTTTCTACATTTCAAGGCTTTTTGCTTATACCGGGTGTAAAAGCAAAGGCAAGAATCCTTTAAGGTTGTGTTAGTATCATCGGTAAAGATATTATTTTAAATAAATTAATCTCTAAATAAAGTACCAGTACCTCATAATAAGACGATTTTCTTTACTCAAAATACACCAATCGCGTGGACACCCTCACGGTCGCTGGCCACTCGGATGAGGGCTGCGGGTTGCGGGGTGAAATTAGGTGTGTGGGGAGGCCGGTTAGCTGCGTAGCCATAGCTTAGAAAAATAATGGAATTTTTGGTGAAAATTCAAGGTGTATTTTTTTTTCTCGTAATGACATCAGAATCGTGTTTTCTTTCATACCCTAAAGGGATTCTTGACTTTGAATTTACAGCCTGTATTATCTTGTAGATAAGTTCGTTTCAAATTGGCTATCTTTTAAATTAATGACTGTATATGGTGAGTCAACTACTTATCTGATCAATGTTAAAAAACTCACACACATGTTTTTTCAGACCTTTATTTTTCTTTTTTAAAGACACTTACCTAATTGGACACATTTAACTCGAAAGATATTTGAAAATAATGCCTTTTTAAATGATAAATACGTTTTTTATCTTAGCGGCTTGAGTTTTATGTCTGAAGTTACTGCTATAGCAAGAAAACAGTTTATTTTCAGGTTAAATAAATACCTGCACTAAAAACTTCTTTGTAAAATCCAGAAAAACCTCGAAAGTCACTAATTATGCGTGCCGGCAGCGCGCGAAGCGAGCGTTCTAATGTAGACTTTCTGACAACAAACTGTAGTTCAAAATCACTCAGTAAGATTATCGTACACCATGGAACTACGAAATAATGTCAATTTCATGTTTTTTTTATCACAAGCATACCACTCGAAATTCAACTCTAATAAATAAGTGACCGTTAAAAATTGTTTTCGTTCTCATGTATCTAAGGTTGCACGTCGTCGTCTTGAAATAATTGTAAGAAGGGTTTTGTCTGTATAAGAGTATACATTTCTGAAGTAAAGATAATAAATCTATATCAAAATAACTTTACTTTAACAAAGTGTTAATTGGTTCCGTAATAAACAAATAATATATGGCGCTTTACATTGTTTACGCGATCCAGGCAAACGAAATCGCAGGCAAAAGCAATATTAGCGAGCACTACAAAATTATTTAAACTTGAAATGAGCCTCAGGGATAACGACTTCAATTAAACCGTCTCTCTAATGAGTTATTCTCTTTGTAAGGGTTGCCAATTTCATAGTTTTTTTTAAAATTTTAATTATTAAAACGAGGTTTTTTTGGTAATTTCACATATAGGTACTTAAGTGTTATGTTAATCAAGTAACAGACCACAAAATGTATAAAAGAATTATCTAATGCATTAATTTTACATTATTTTAAAATATGTCGTCATTGTTGATTTTTCCTTCTTTTTAGGGTTCCGTACTTCAAGAGGAAAAAATAGAGCCCTTATTATTACTTTGTTGTCCCTCTGTCTGTCCGTCCGTCCGTCCGCCCGTCCGTCTGTCTGTCAAGACCCTTTATCTCGGGAACGCGTGGAGGTATCGTGTTGAAATTAAAACCAATTAGGTACTCAGGTCTACAGTCCCTTGAAGCTGTGAAAAAATCAAAGTTCCAAATTAACGTTAAAAAAAGATACGGCCGTTTATGGCGCAAAAAACATATATTTCGACACTCTCAAGGGAATCAAAATTTATAGGGTATTTCCCGTTGACCTAGAACTATAAAATTTGGCAAGTAATACCGTCTAATACTGTAAGTATAGAGAAAAAAATCTGAAAACTATACATTTGTAATTAAATCATAAAAAATAAAGTCCTTAACGGAACCTCGGTGGGCGAATCCGACTCGCACTTGTCCGATTTTTTTCCCGTGTCTTTACTTTTCCGAACAGACTAAATTTTATAACTTAATCCTAAAAAAAAACACGGTACACACTTCCTTTATTTTATAGGTAGGCAACTCTGTCTTACAGTGCCACCAACATATCTGTAGAATGAAAATGACGGAACTAGCATATCTGATTGGATAATATTAGCCAATGACAAGCCCGGAATAAGCTGAGTCATTCTACAGATACGTTGGTAGCAGTGGCGGGCATTAAACTTTTTGCTGGAAATGCAATGAGAAGGTCAAGTACGAGAATAAAAAAAATGAAAAAAATTAAATGTCACTTTGAAAAATCATTATTTGTATGACGCCGGGGTAGGCCCTGCCAACCCTAGAGTACATGATTTCATACAAAAAAAATGTTTTCATGTTTTTAATTTTTTCATGTTATTTTTAGTGTCCAACTTGACCTTCTCATTGCTTTTTCAGCAAAAAGTTCAATGCACGGCACTGTAAGTTGACATCGACAAGGAAAAGACAATGAGGTGTTTATTTTTTTGCATTGGGCGTAGCCCTGATCAGCCAATTCTGTGACGTCATTTAGAGGTCAATTGAAAATGAAGATGGTTTTTGTATTTTTGTTAAAATATACACGATCTCATGGTTTTAAAAGCTACAAATAGTATAGCTTACGGCAAAAATATATTGCAAAAAAAGTATAGCTTACGAGGGAGCACAGCTATACAACAAATTACCAAAAGACATTAAAAATGTGAAATCAATGTTTACATTTAAAAAACTCCTTAAAGCTTACATTTTTAAAAATGTCACCACTATTACATAATACCAATGTGCTAGCTACATTTATTTTGTTATTAATATATATTATATTTAAGTACTAACAAACATCAAAATTAAACATTGTATTTTGGAACAACTTGCATGCAAGTCAATGTAAATATATTTTAAGGACTAACAATTAATACGTAAGAAAATTTATTTCTCATTTTAAGTGAACAAATATATATTATGTTCTTATGAGAATAAACATTTAAACCTCAAATAGAAAAATACGGTCTAGAAACCTAATATCTCGAAACGGTTTTGGAATCAGCACCGTGTACTTTTGCTTTACATATGTACCGAATTGTGTAGCCATCTGAGTCTTACTTCGCGCGTCTTCTGTACTAATCCGAACTACGCTTTAGATGACAGGTTTGAATACTTTATTTCTAGGGCAGCTGTAAAATCGGTCATTGAACTTTAAGCATTTTATACTGGACCCCGTACCACGAAACGCAGTCATTTGCGTTTAGTGATAAAGATTGTATGGCGAGATTGGCGAGTTTTAGTTTAGCGAGTACAGTTTTTGCATGCAAATGCCCTCTGCTATTTGTCTATCAATTATGAGCCAACCAAAAATCGCCTCTATCAAAAGCAAATACAATTTACCATTGGCTTAATTGTGATGGTTTTGTAATACCAAATATATTTTCTGCACAAGGTCTAGGGTTGACATTGGCAACATATTTTGTTATTATTCGGGTTGCAGTTATTTATTTCAGCTTGGCTCGCAAAGACTGAGATGTGCAATAGTAACCTTTTAATCTAATCTAGTTTGACTGCGGCGTATCTATTCTACCTCTATTTTTTAACTATATATGCACACAAATAAATGAATTTAACCCCAAAAACCATAGCACATTCATGAACTTCCTTATTTCTCTAAAGTCCTTTCGACGAAATGTTACAACTTTAGTTACCTAATTCGTGAACCCATGTTCTGGCTTCGAACAATTTAGACGGCTTATAAAGCCACTCTGGGAGTTAATGTTGAGGAATACTGGGAGATAAAATTAAAAAGTCATTTTAATCTTTCTAATCCTGCCCTTAAGAGTGAAAGTTAATGAGCTGTAAAACTTTCACGCATTAAGTAAAAGCTCATTTGTAAAAACCAAAAATATTTTAGAAAAGTTTCTTACTTTATCCGGGAAAAGAGGCAGATCGATAAAAAAAAATATATAGTCTCTTTTATTACACCGATAGATAGTATTACTAATTTGGACCAATTCTTCAAAGAAACATCAAGTGCCAAATCATCGGAAATTTATTTTTTGTATTCTGTTGTAATTTCTGTGTATTGGATTTAAAAGTTTAATAAATACATAAAAACTTTACACTTTTCTCACATTTTGTATGGACAGACTTTGTTTCATTTGTAATAGTATTTTTCTTTGGGAAATGTTAAGTTACCTGCTATATCTACGGGGTATGTGCGAATATATATTTTTTATAACATAAAACAGCAGCTCTGTCTTATTTTCTGAGGATAAAAATAAAAGAGGGGGCTGATGGAAAATATACGGAAAATAATCAGGCACATTTTCTTAGTATTATTTGAAAATAAACAATTTTAAGATCACTGTTCGATACTTCGGATCTGATAGGGTTTAGATATGCCGGGGCGCGTAAACCCAATATTCATGAATATTCTTAGGACGTTAAACCGCACCATTTCCTGTTATCATTTTACGGCTGCAATAAATTTTCTCAAGACAAAATCTGTTTTGAATCAACTAAGGGTACGAAGTACTTAACTGTTATGAGTATTTTTTTTGTTGCGTTAAAATATGTTTTAACTATATTTCGGTGTGTAGGTGGGTAATTACATACTTTTATTGTGTAGCTAGTAAACTAGCCTTTGCCCGCGGCTCTGCCCGCGTTTATTTAATCTCTGCCCCGTTTTCGGCTTGGGCGTTATTCTATGAACAAGGACACCGGTTAAAGCCTATAATGTTGACCAGAGTCACTACAATGATAATAAAAAAAAACCGTCGAGTGATTCTCGAGTTAAAACGGAACATACATAAAATTAACAGATAAAATTCCAAAAATGTAGGTTTTGGCTTCAGTAAAATACCAATAACCCATTTCATTAAAAACTTCGCGATAATATTCAATGTACAGACCTTTTTATTACTTCTTTATTATTTGTATAGATTATGTAACAGATCCAACAATAATTTATGTTTATTTCACTTAAGCAATAAATTCCACACACATTTTACAAATCCTGTTTGTATGTGTGTGGAACAACACTTCCTGAAGAAAAAACAAAAGAAATTCTTAGTCGATACTTTAGTTACGTTGTATTACACGACAGAGAGATTAGAAGATAGGTGTAGGTATAATGGAAACTTATTAAGTATAAAAATGAAAATTAAATATTGAAAAAATTAAATTGTCGAAGTCAATTTATGCCGGAGTATAAAAATGATTGGTATGTTATTTGCTTATAAGTACACAACATTTTCTATGTATCTACATACACTACTGTACTACTACAGCACTCCCCAGTGTTGAATCATACACAGATATTGGGTTTACGCTGCCGCCGGGGCCACATCTGCGTTCGTTGTCCATCGTCTAGCAGCGCAGTGCCGACGCTTCTTGCGATTGGTGTTTTGTTCACGATGAAAGCCGATGATGGCCGATCATCGGTAATTAGATCTGTGAGTAAAGTGTCATAGCGCAAAGCTTTGTGTAGCCCCAGAAAAACAAGCTGCATACTTTTTTTATAATCTTTATTAGAAAAAGGTTTTGTCGCACAGCGACGATGTCACTCTTATAAGACTACACATTAAAGACTAAAGGAACTCAGTAATGTAACAAAAAATAAACTCAACTTTCATTTCCAACTAAAGACTAGTGACTACCGCCGTGCGGTCCAGCACCCATGTCTTGAGTTCTGGCTCGCATACCAAAAACCACCAGTTTGTAAAGTGACCTTGCATCATTTGACATAGGGTCAGACAATACAAGGTTACATACACCGATATTATTAAATATACAATTGTTATAGTCCCGAAGAAGCTGCATACTTTTGGAATTAAATACATTCGAAAGAAAATAAAACCATTTTGATGACAACCCTGATCTGAATTGGAGCGTCCAATTACCGGTTTTATCCAAGCGGTGGCCATTTTTCATGAATACCGTCGGGTTAGGTGCAGAATACTAGTTTCTATATGATTATATTTTAAAACATCTATATACTTACGTCGAGTTTTACGTTAAAGCTATGTTTAAAGTACGATTTATATTTACTTTCAAGCTATATTTTATGTAATATGGAAATAACCTGTATTCACAAAAATATAATCAAAAGCTTTTTACACTAGCCTTCACTTTTCATGTTTAGCTTGCCGAAACAAACATTTGGTTTGTTTTATTTTTTAACTCGTGTGTATTTTTATTTACAGTAGAAAGGCTTTCTGAAATTGTCTTTTCACAGTAGCTGAATTCTTACGAAATGTCACTCAATGGGGGTTTTATCACGCAGAAAGCTCTATTGTGTTTTTCAGTGTATAACTCATACAATTTTCATGCAAGTCAAGTGAACTAAACAGCAAAAGTGCTAGAGCGTGCTTTTTTCACACTTCGCCTGAGAAGTACAAAGTGGTGGCAAGAGACGTGTTAAATGGACTGAGTCGGCACTGGCGCGGCGAGAAATAAAAATGCATAAAAATTGTTTGCCTTTCTTTTTGTGAAAAAAAAATATTATTATCTTATAGTTTCTGTAGTTCAAAGGTGGTAGAGCTGGTGCCGGGCTCGACTGTGGAGGTACCACCATCTTACTCGCAAATCCTCTCGAAGTTATTCGGGGGAGAGTAAGAGCACAGCTCTCAGGCAAAACCAGGCGGCCCACCATTACCTGGGACCGATGGATGGCGGTACATCCATCACGAATTGCCGGGCCTGATTAAAAAAAAACAGACCGGTGATAGGAAGCGGCGTCAGTGGTGCGAGGGTTTCGGCATCGCGCTCACCAACCCGCCTGCCCAGCGTGTGTGAGCATTCCTTCCAGGAGGACCGCCAAATATGGCGAAATCTTGGAAAGGCCTATGTCCAGCACTGGACGAAACAGGCTGATGGATGGATCGATAGTTTTAGTTCAACCCTTTCTATATGCATAGTTTTAGTTAAACCTTGTATGTCTGTCTGTCTCTAATTAAAGATAAAGAAAATTACCGGTTAAGAACTAAGTACAGTGAAAAAAATATGAAAATATTTTATGACTTCACATTTTAAAAATTTATATATTGTTTGGTATTAAATGAGGCATATTTTCAAGCAGGTAACGTTGCCTAAGTCCCGATGGGAATGGACTAAACAAACCTACCTAACCATTACTGAGCACTTACCGAGTCTTTAGTATAAATTTGGCTACATAAATTAATGTCAAATTGCATATATGGCTAAATTATGTACGACATAGACCCTTGTCGAATATTTATTTAAGTTAATTATCTCGCAAAAAGCGAAATCCCCGGTTGATTTTGTTTTATTCACATCAGCTTTGCCAACAAGTCATTTGGGAAGCAATTTTAATTGTTACCAGAAGTTGACTGTATAAAAACGTATTTTCATCATAAATTTAAATTTTTCAATTTACAGTTTATTGTTCATAGCAACAGCGGCTGCGGTACCTCAGTTTGTAGGATGCCGGAATCTCAATTAGAGCTTTCGGATCCCTTTTCTGTGGGCCTATTCTCAGTCTGTCGAATTAGCCTTCTCGACCTTCAAAACCCATTTTAACAGTCGACCTCCAAACATTTTTAGATCGAGTTTTAGAAACCTCACTTCAATTGTTTCTCTGGAATTGCCCCCTTGGTTGTCACCTCTGGCGAGTATTTAGAAACTGCTGGTGACGAATGTTTTTGAGCGATATCCACAGCTTTGTTATTTTATTACAATACTAGCTTTTGCCCGCGGCTCCGTGGAAATAAGTAAAACAAAAGAATATGATTTTTTGAACGACGACATGCAACGGTCAACATGTTTTACCAAAGTGCTAATAAAGACCAATCAAATAAGCCCAAACTTGAAGGGTCTGCTGTTGTCCGTTGAGGAGAACCCATACCCACCTTTCAGTCCCATTAACAGACCTTGGTCACCATTTTTTACCAAAGTGCTAATGAAGACCAATCGAATAAGCCCAAACTCGAAGGGTCTGCTGTTATCCGTTGAGGAGATCCCGTAATCACCTTCCAGTCCCATCAGCAGACCCTGGTCACCATGTTTTACCAAAGTGTTAATAAATAGCAACTTAATAAGCCTAAACTCTAAGGGTCTGCTGTTATCCGTTGAGGAGATCCCATAACCACCTTCCAATCCCATCAGCAGACCCTGGTCACCATGTTTTACCAAAGTGCTAATAAATACCAACTAAATAAGCCTAAACTCGAAGTGTCTGCTGTTTTCCGTTGAGGAGATCCAGTAACTACCTTCCAGTCCCATCATCAGACCCTGGTCACCATGTTTTACCAAAGTGCTAATAAAAGACCAATAAAATAAGCAAAAACTCGATGGGTCTGCCGTTATCCGTTGAGGAGATCCCGTACCCACCTCCCACAGTCCCGTCATTAGATCCTGGTCACCATGTTCTACAAAAATATTCATCAATACCGATCAAATAAACTTAAACTTGAGAGGTCTCCTAGAAAAAACATTTACCAGTGGATGATTGAAACTCCGACGATGAGGCTACATACGTACGACTACGCAAGGCGTACATACCACACGATTAACTAAAAATCTTATTGAGTGATTAAAGAATTTTTAAAGTCAGTTCAGTAGTTCTAGATATTACCCATTATATGCAAACAAACAAACAAATCTTTCTTCTTTATATAATAGTGTAGACAAACTTTAACGTGAGTTGATTTGAACCAGACTGCGTCAAATTTGATATTTTGAAACATGCAGCGCCATCTAGTGTATTAAAATAAAAACAATTTCAACGCCAGCTTACAAACTATTTCAAAGCCAGCTTACTGAGCCGTTATCCAGGATAGCTTCCCAGAGATGGCGTTTTCTAAGCACTTGAAAATAAAAATATTTTAGTTATTGGTCTTTGCGCAGTCAAGAAATATAATTTCAGCTTCAATATTTTTTTTACAAAAGGACATATTATTTCTGAAAATAAAATAAAATAATAAAAAGTGAAAACAAATTTTACCAGTCGGGGTTTGAACTCGCGACGATCGACAATGCTACGGCGGCGAACCTTCCATATGTCTCACTAAAATTCTCATTGCGCTGCTCCCTTTTGTCATAGCGTGATGATATATAGACGTAAACCTTCCCGAAAAAATGCTTTATCTTTTAGTAAAAACTGCATCAAAATCCATTGATTGGTTCTCAAGTTATAAGCGAACGAACAGACAGACGGACAGACAGACAGACAGACGTTGTATTTTATATGTATAATAAGAGAAGATAAATATTATATAGAACGAAATTAACATTATATCATTGCGGTAAAGAAAAGCAGAAGAAAAGTAATTCTGGATGTGAGTATCTAGTTCTATCTAGTTCTCTGAACTAGAACTTTAATCAGGTAATTTGTATATCCTTGCGATGGATGGACCGCCGAGTGTTTAAAATATAGACATTTATTTCCATCATGGTTTTATACATATAAAGCGCATAGCCCAAGCCAACCCTATATCATTTCAAAAAAGTATTTATACTGATTTTATTTATTTGTAACGCGTTTTTATAATATCAGCGGTAAACAGTTTTTCTTCTAATTAGGTACCACATTATAACCCATAAAAATCCACCATTTCTCTCCCGTTTTGTTTTATATTTTTGTAATAAAATATATAATAATGAAACTATGCTTCGTACATTCGAGTTGAAAATTTCCAAAGATTATTATAAAAATACTGGCTGATTAGAACACGCTCGGTAAAAAAACATAACTCGCAACTTGATATAAGCAATAAGAAACTAAAATGACAAGTCTCTTTTTGTTCGGAAACTACTAGCTTGATTTAACGGTGAAAGGAAATAATGATATTAAAAACGTTTTTAGGGTTCTGTAGTCCGACAAGGAACCCTTATAGTTTCGCCATGTCCGTCTGTCCTAGCGGCTTAGCGCAGAGACTACTAGTACTAGAAAGCTAGAAAGCTGTAATTTGGCATGGATATAAATATTAATCACGCCGACAAAATAGTAAAATAAAATCTTGAAAAATGTTTTTTTATGGGTACCTCTCATATACGTAAACAGGGGTTGAATTTTTTTTTCTCGTCTATCCCATAAAAACAACCGTTTAGCCGTTTAAAAACATTGTGGGTGTGTGAAAACCATTTTTCGATTTAGGGATCCGTTGGCGAAATATTAAGTTTTAAAGTGAAAATTTTAGTTAGAGTGGAGCGTCCCCCCCCCCACCTGCTGGCTAAACGGTTTGTTTATAGAAATGTGATAAAAATTCACAGAAGTAGTATATACAATGAATTTAAAAGGAAAACTATCACCGCTAAGTAGGCTTTACAGGTTTACGAGTACAGGTCGCGCCAAACTTTTGGCCCCATATAATGTATGAGACCAGAAGTTACGGCAGCTACGGAAACCTACATTGCGCGTGGCCCGACGCGCACTTGGCCGGTTTTTCATGTATTTGTGCCGGAGTAATTTCACAGGTGAATCCACTACCACATTGTAATGTAATCATTGGTTAAAGGGGGTGTACGAGTGTGTGAATATTCATATCACGCTCAGTAATCACAACTTTTCACTTAATCGATTTCATGTAATATGTGTTTTCCCCAGACGAATAGATAGAAAGCAATCACATAAAATAATGTAATGCAAAAACATCAAACCGGACAAAAAACACAATCCGATGTTATTCAATTGGAATCCCCCGTGGAAGGAAAACAAAACGAGTTTTTCTTGCATGCAAAAAGGTCATGAATTTGTGAATAAATCAAATTCAGATTGACACAACTTTTGTGAAGCGACTTTGTTTGTTTGTTTACCTTTGTAGAACTATAGTATTATGTTATCTGTGGTAGAGATCGCTCCAAATAAACAATCCTGCGGATTACAGGATTTTCAGCATTATTCCTTTGAAATAAGTACTTTGGTAAGGGAATTATGTTGTGATGAAAGCGCCACTGAATAAAACAGTTTATCTATTGCTTAGCGTTAGTATAAAACAACCTCTTGGTGGATAAAGTTTTATTTTGCAAAGGACATAGTTTTGTTATTCTATTTTTTTGTGTTTTGTCAGCTTATTCTGTCCGTCTGTATCTATGCCATTGCTCTATAATTACAGGGTTTTTTGGCCTGTTTATAGTATGTTCGATTTATCATGATATGGGTGACAGATCGTAATTTTCCGTTTCACCTATACTTCTCACACCATACTACATACACTCAGGTGCAAAAGAAAATATTAGGTTTTAGAAATAATGTATATCATCATTAAAAAATTAAATTTATATCACTGCGGTATAGAAAATCAGAAAAGTAAATCTGGACGTGAGGAGCTCTGAACCGGGATTCGAACCCGGGACCTCTCGCTTACCGGGCGGTTGCTCTACCATCATCATTGCAAAAATACAATAAATTATTTATCTATAAATCGAAACAATAACCACAATGTATTCGTCAAATTTAACAAAAAAAGATTCAGAAAAGAATAATGTCTTTTTGATACATGATGCGTGGATCGGAACGCTAACCCATAGGTACGGACACTACATAATCGAAAATACATCGATGAATCGGTGCGGCCATCATATAGGATCGCGTCGGGATGAGTGCATCTTGTATGCGGTTGGTTTACGTGCTATTTGTTTTGACGTTTGTTACAGTTTTTGTTGATTTTTGTTTTGTTTTTGTTGTTTGTTTTTGGTAAAAAGCCAAGAAAAATAAAAAATAATCTTTGATCTCTCAAGCTCGGGAGTTATTGGTTCGTTTAATTTAATTAATTTAGAAATTAACAAAAAGTAGTTTGGATAATAAAAGATCAATCAAATAAAAAATCGATTTGACAGCCCTTGTTAACGTTTTCGATACTTAAAAAAATCGATTTTATTTCGTTAGGGCACATAACTATAACTGCCAACGTTGAACTGCCACCCATATCATGATAAATCGAACATACTATAGTACGTTTATAGGTGCAGAGTAAGTTAGTCATAAGAGTCTTAAAATTATTGTTCATGCTAGGTATAAGCGGACCAAAACTGCTTTTATGCTCTTGTGTAAGAAAATGTTTACTTTTTCAAAGACTAAGACAATCAGACATGCAGCCACAGATAGTAAAAATCCATGGAAAAAAAATATATAGGTATATTAGGGTACGTTAATTTCTTTGCATTCTGTGTTTTGTACAACCAAAAAAGCAAGGAAATACGATCGCATAAAAATTTAAAAAATAAAAAATTCACTTTAAATTTGAACTAAACATGTATTAACTTACTGTATCACTGTTTAATTTCCTTGCAATCAAAATGAAAAGCAGTGTTATGTGTACAACTCGGTTATAAAACCCATTTTATTCCCGACTTAAATATCTGCTATTTCCCTCGTTTGTCTGACCTTCCGTCCGTCTGTCACAGGGGTCTACAAGGCCTTGTAGGTAGCTAGTTACAATTTCACTGAGAATGTGTTACTATGGCCTCTACCACGGCAAATAATAATAACTAAAAAATTTAAACCCCGTACAATAAAACCTCGAAAAAGTAGCATTTTTTAACGTTATTTGTTTCATATTAAAGACGGTAAAAAATACAAGTTTCAAATGTGTTTAGATTGTTATACGTTTTTAAGATTCCGTACCAGCATTGTGTGGTGGTACGAAACCCTTTGTGCGTGAGTCCGACTCGCACTTGGGCGATTTTATTTGCGCGTTATAACTATCAACCACGATTTCATTCCATAACAGAACAATCAAACTATCAAGAGAACGCGTTATTTATTGCGCTCGCATGCATCGATTCCACAAATAAACAACGCAGATTGACAACGGACAGACATTATACTCTTTGCCAAATAGCAGACGGGAAATGAAAGCGAATCTAAATATACACTTAGCATTAACTCGCTGGGCAACAAAATTAATTTAGACGAAACTATTGTGTCGCCGACATTACAATCTCGACGATATAAGAACATACACACTAATTATATAAGACGATTTTCGTTCCATACCGGAGACTAGGTGAGTGTTAGAGGGGGGTAATATTATGAACTTAAATGGCAATAACGGGGGGAGGGGGTCTTGCCAAAAAAAAAGTATTGTTACACTTTTGATTTTGTCATACAGATAACGCAAAATTACTCAGTTTTGTGAGATGGTGGGATTATTGGATAATGACGATTGCAGGGTCTCTAAACCAAATAATTTTGAAAACAATTCTGTTTTTTGTATATACAATTATAAAGGGATTCATGGATATTACTAGAATATTAATAAGACAAGCCATAAACAATTTACACAATGGTCATGTCACAATGATATACATTATAATATAGTAGTATCTCATCCCATCCCACTATCCCATCCCACTTCCCACTAATATTATAAATGCGAAAGTTTGGATGTATGGATGGATGGATGGATGTTTGTTACTCTTTCACGCGGTAACTACTGAACCGATTGGGCTGAAATTTTGCATGAATTTAGTTCTAGACCTGGAATAGGACATAGGCTACTTTTTATCCTATAAATCAGTTCCCATGGGATGAAAATGAGGTTTCAAGTTTCTATATAAATTTTAATCCTTTCAAATTTTTAAATTTCTATGCTTACGAAAACGATTAGGCTGAAATTTTGCATAAATTTAGTTCTAGACTTTGAATAGCACAAAAACTACCTTTTCCCTTTGTTCCCATGGAAAAACTATAAATGAGACACACAAAATGGGAAACAGAGGCGCATAACACACACATTTCACCAGCTGTGTGTTGTGTACTGTAGATAATAGTCCGAATAATATTGACTGATTTTACAGGAGTACACAAAAACTAATTCAACGCCGGTGAAACCGCGGGCAAAAGCTAGTGATATAATAAGTTTCAGGTACATGACGGTAGGCTCACGTATCTGAATTAAATTAATGTTAATCGTCTCAAGTTTTACGACCCATAAATTTATGTAATTTGATTTAATGGCTCTTTGGAATTAGCAGATTCGGTAGGTACATGAAAAGTTACTGAGAATTCTAAAATCAAGCTAAAATCTTTGTACATTTTTTTAACTTCAGAATGTGACCTATTCTCGTGCAGCAAACCTTAAATTTAGAGTTGAAAAACCTAATATAATACAAGCTCATTTAACTTCTATCCATCTGCGTTAAAGCTTATTTTGCAATGAAAAGTTTTAGGTTATCGCAGCTCTAAATTTAATATTTGCTACACGAGAATAGGTGTCACTGTATCTCAAGTTTAGCGAATTCGTTGAGTTTCATTTTCTTTTATTTATAATTTTCAATTAAACTGCAAAAGGCAGGCTAGTTTAAGAAAAGCATGCTTTTATCTATAGCTATATGTAGAAATATGTAAATATGTTGATGCAAACGTCTGAAGTTGTTAAGTTTCTCTTACACCAGGGTGAAAGCAACGACAAAGTTTTTAAATTAATTCCTGATTTTATGAACCAACTATGCTTTTGTCCTCTTCCGACGACTTGTTTCACTATTTGTTGTGTGTGAAGTGTGTTACGCACACACCAACATTAGTCCGTGTGACTTACTAAGTACATACGTATGTATTGTGATGCACTATTTTATTAACTTAGGACTAATTTACATGTTTCATTTGTCTACCTTCCGCCACATATTACATGGCGACCCTGCCAGATGCTCTGATGTTTTAGAGTTCCGTACCGAAAGGGCAAAACGGAGCCCCGAGCATGGCAATTCAGAGACACAATGAATGCCATTGGAGCCGTCGCTATACTGAATATGTGTCTGACACAGTTTAAGCGGGTTATTTTTTTGCGCTTTTGCTTTTTGTATTTATTTTTTTATTGAGGGTCGGCGTCTTGTTCTGTTATTGTTCTTGTTTTTTAACTATTTGTCTCGCTCTAATCAACTGCTGTGTACGCAAAACCTTAGTTATTTTGCTTTTATTTGCAACATTTTTACGTAGTAATAGTTCTAAAATAATGTCTCAAATTAAATCACAACACTGAGAATGTGGCAAAGCTACTCGAGACATATTTTTGAAATTTCTGTTTTTTTTTCTAGTTATTTACTTAAAACGTTTTTGTTTTTTTCTTATATTTATCTTACATTTTCTTTCTCTATCTTATACTTCAACTTATAGGGATTTTATTTTGTTGGGAAATTTTAATATTTGCTGCCATTGATAATGAGAATGCCGAACCCTGTTTTTATCCGATTCGGGGACTCCGACCCTTAATTGGTTAGTAAGCGTTCATGTTCGTCTCTAGCTGTTATATCAAGTAGGAAAACATTCGAAAGAGTCTAGGAGATCTCGGTGCACAAACTGGATAAGTAAGTTGCCACCCCGGGATAGAAAGGGGTTAGAGCGCAGTCTGAGATGAATTGTTCTCATTTGTAAAATAATTTTATACATTTTGCCATTCTAATAATGTTGCAATTTTTACTATGGTATTTTATTATGCAGGAACTCATAAGAAGTTTAATACCTTTCAGTAGAAACTTGAGATGTTGCTTTGCACTTTTATCCATAAACTCTTGGCATACAGCCAGAACATTCAGTACAGCTAGGGTCGAAAATAGCTACAAAGGGCCACTTACACCTTAACTACGGCAAGATAACCATTGTACAAGTTGATCCCTTCTAAGAGGGTACCGCAATCACTCCATAACTTTGTATCCTACATAAATCCAAAATATCCGGAGACTTTGGGATTGTGTGGGGCGGGGCTCAAATGTTTTAAAAGTACTTCACGTATGATCTTCGGCATGACAACCTTAACAAATGGCTCTTACCGAGATGTCATAACTCCCGCATTGATATATGCGTCGCTCGACGGGGATTACAATTATCATAACTAAAATTCTTCAAAAATAATCAAGGAAACTCCTTTGCTGTAATCTTTAATTTCACTAAGTTTGAAGTTATTTCTTTGTACTTAATAAATTAAATCGGATATTGGTCTTAATTTAGACCTTGTTTTGATATTATTTAGTTAAAGTTCTAAATAACAATTCAAAACCCTAATCAACCTTGATTCTAGGTATTACCTACATCATTCTAGATAATATCTAGATTATCTTATAATATCTAGAATTATGTAGGTAATATCTTGAATCAAGGTTGACTGTAGGTACCTCAGAGGTAGACAATAGTAAGCGCCAAAATGGAAATTTTACAGGAGAGGTAAAATAGACGGAAAGTGCGTATATACCGGGTGTAAAAGCAAAGTCAAGAATCCTTTATGGGTGTGTTAGTATGATCGGTAAAGATATTTTTTTAAATACTGGGATCTCTAAATAAAGTACCAGTACCTCATAATAAGACGATTTTCTTTACTCAAAATACACTAATCGCGTGGACACCCTCACTGGTCGCTGGCCACTCGGATGAGGGGTGCGGGTTGCGGGGTGCAATTAGGTGTCTGGGGAGGCCGGTGAGCTGCGTAGCCATAGCTTAGAAAAGTGATGGAATTTTTGGTGAAAATTCAAGTTGTATTTTTTTTTCTCCTAATGACATCAGAATCGTGTATACTTTCATACCCTAAAGGGATTCTTGACTTTGCATTTACAGCCTGTATTATCTTGTAGATAAGTTCGTTTCAAATTGGCTATCTTTCAAATTAATGGCTATTGGACTTAATGCATTTCAGACCGACAGTACCCCTGGCCATACCCCTGGTGGTACCATAGATCTTTTAAAGTTAAACGGTACCACCGATTAATGGTGATGTAATGAGTCCGGACTCATGCTATTTACCATCATGTAGAGCTCGTTATTGCGATTTCATTGATGTACACAAAAAAAACTCAAAAAGTGGACTTACTATTGTCTACCTCTGAGGTACAGTTTTGTACTTTATTATCTATCTTTTTCAATTTTTTTATTATTAATCTGGTCCTTTTTTGTGGCTTTAAAGGTGCTCGTAGCTCGAGCAGCAGGAGACTATACCAAAAGTTCACGTATGGATTTCTTTTTGTACTTTGCAGACAAGCCCTGAGGAAGGCGAACAAATTGAGAAAAACTTCTGAAAAGCTAACCGGCATCTAGGCTATTTACTACTAAGTACCCTAGGGAGACGTGTAGGGTAATCCCCTGCAGACGTAATCAACAAATGCCCCTGTTTTGAACGATTCCTGTCTTGCTACGGTAGCCAGGATCAACGACATAACATGATTTTGCGAAAAATGAATCCTGACATACGTACGTTGTCACAGTAAAGCACAAACATTCAATATAAGGGAGGAGCAGTAAAGACAACAATCTCTCAGAGTTTTGAACAGATGACAGTTATAATATAACCTGAGTGTGACGTTTAGCTAGTGCGACTAGGGCCGGGTTCCGAATGGCGCTGACAGCACTAAAAGTACCATCAAACTACACCATCTAAAGTCGTTTGCAATAGAATCCAACAATCATGTAAACAAACCAAATTGTCACGATTACTCCGTAATCACATACATTTGACGATCAATTATGAACATAGTCTGATTTCAACGAACGCACCATTGTTTTCACATTATCTTCAACACGATTTAACTTGTATTTATAAGTTAAATTTGTTAAAACATTTGCAACGTAAAAATTTCGAAGTATTTGACAAGCTGTCATCTTAGTTTTTTACTCATCGAACTCTATAAGTCATTGAAAAGTTAGTGTTGTTCGTAATCTGAAGTTATCTTTTATTTTTAATTTAATAAATTATTTTAATTTAATATTATTTGAATACAATAAAAATTTTTTTTCAAGAGCTTAATATAATTAACCAAAACGGATTGTATCCTAAGCCATAAAAATAATGGTTAGTTTTTAAAAATTGACAGGTGGCCATTTTGTTAGAATTGTCATTCACAGTCATTCACTGTTCTGTGGGTTCGCTGTGCATTAGTGTTTTCTGTTTCCATTTTCTGTTTCCGATTTCTACGACTTTGCATTCTCATTTTGGACTTTTGTTTTGCTTTACGATTTGGCTGGACATATTTTTCTTGGAACGACGACCTTTGCACGGCATCACGGACTTTGATATAGCATACGATTGGTATTTTTTCTCAAGGAGTAATCAGGAGGTAAGAATGATTTAGATCTATTACCTACAACGGAAATCTATTAGACGCACTTTAATATTGTATTGCCCTCGTAATATATTATATTTAATCTATTTAGTCAGTTTTATTTTAGTACCTATCCTACTATGGGCCATAGTCTATGACTTAAAATTAAAATAATTAGAAAAATAAATTTAATTAAAATTAAATTAGAACACTATGACATCACTATGGGCATAAACAATACGCTGTCAATGTCAGTCCGCCATATTTGTTTACATGATTGTTGGATTCTATTGCAAACGACTTTACTACTACTACTCCGTACGGCCATCAGTGATTCGGAATGAAGATAGACGCGATGTAATCGATTATGTCTTCATTCGGAACCCACTATAAGTTTTCTACACGCGAATAGGAATCAATTTCCGCGACCGTACACAGACCAAAGAAACGATCAGTGTGAAAAGAAACGTAACAAACTAGAGACTCACCGTACGCAAGAATGAAACATCATCTTGCTCGCTCGCTCCTCCCTCTGCTTCCGCCATCTTGAAATTTCTTTATTTGTTTCAAATACTTCTAATTTTCACTGAATCATTCCTTCTGATATGCATATCTGAAAAGGAGAAAAATAGGAATTATTACTTTATTTAAACAAAAATGCTTATGTCAGAAAAAAGCAGAAGTAAAAAAAAGCTCAGTCTACAATTTCCTTGAAGCTAAATGTTGAAATTATTTATGCTAAATTTTGTTCACAGAAAAGCTGTCAACCTCATTATTCAAATTAGTATAAATTCTGTTGGAAATATATTTAAATTTTCCCGAGTTCATAAGCCTTCAAACTTTATTAATTTTCTAAGAAATGCTTTCTTGCAACATCACTTAAAAAACCAGCCAAGTGCGTGTCGAGCCACGCGCAATGTAGGGTTCCGTAGTTGCCCAGTAATAAGTTGGTATACTAATACAGACCGGGCCAAACTTCTGGTCCCATACATTATAGGGGGCCAAAAGTTTGGCGCGACCTGTACTCGTAAACGTGTAAAGCCTTCTTAGCTGTGATAGTTTTTTTTTAATTCATTATATATACTACTTCTGTGAATTTTTTCACATTTCTATAAACAACCGTTTAGCCAGCAGGGGGGGGGGGCGCCCCACTCTAACTAAAATTTTCACTTTAAAGCTTAATATTTCACCAACGGATCCCTAAATCGAAAAATAGTTTTCACACAGCCACAATGTTTTTAAACGGCCTATCCAAATACCTCACAATATGGGATAGACGAGAAAAAAAATTCATCGCCAGTTTACTGGTATAAGAGGTACACTTAAAAATTTTTTTTTCAAGATTTTATTTTACCGTTTTGTCGGCGTAATAAATATTTATATCCATGCTAAATTACAGCTTTCTAGTATTAATAGTCTCTGCGCTAAGCCGCGGACAGACGGATAGACGGACATGGCGAAACTATAAGGGTTCCTTGTCGGACTACGGAACCCTAAATAAACCTTCGCCGGTTTTAAGAAACATTGCTTTTTGCCTGCATAGCTATCCTATCATAAATATAGACATAAAATATGTCGATTTATTGTACATTTATGGTTCTACAATAATAAGTGAAAATAATTCTAGGGAAGATCATGTATTGTTAACTGATCAAATTCCAGATGAAGAAAAAATTTTTTGCTCAAATAATGTTTTCACTTTCAGGTTCAATCAGCTGACTAAATATCTATGGAAAAGTAAAAAAAAGTACGCGCAAAAAAAATTTTTTCTCTGGTATTTGGTCTCTTAGGGATACTCTACCATCTATTTTTTTTTTCACTTTGAATTGTAGGACCTTATTTACTTGTATTCACTTCAAAACCTCTGTAAGTAATATATTTGTATTTCACTTGAAAACTTCTTGGAACTGCGGAAAAGGCAGGTAATCTCATTACATTACATATAAAATTCGTGAAAAAGGGACCGAGGGCAAAAACCTGTCATCCGTTGAAGTAAAGGATTTGTCAGTTGGTCAACTTGGTCTAACTGTCCAGTGTGCGTAAGACGTATTTAGAGTAATCAATGGTTATAGCTGTTTACGCCATTCGGGAAGGCTTCTCGAAATCTGTTTTGAAACACACCTTTGCAGTAATTTGTTCTTTATAAGGTGATTTTTGTTTATGTAGCCAAATTCATACTGGAGACTTGGTAAGTGGTCAGGACCAAGGTTAAATTACCCTTTCTGTGAAATTCGAAAAATAAAATTTAGTCTTCCTATGCCAATTAAGTCGAGGTTGTTCTTGAACAAGTATAAAGGCACAAGATTTTTTTTTCGTATTTCGCAAACAGTGTCTTTGAACCTTGACCCTGATGACTTACCGTGTCTCCAGTATGAATTTGTTTTATTATTATTAATATATAATATATACATGTATGTGCACTTTTATTAGTTAAATATAGGTAAAAAGAAAGAAATAATGTTTTAGAAATATATTTCGACCCAATCGGGGTCGTCGTCAGTATGAATTTGGTTATATAAACGAAAGGCACCTTATATGTCCAAAATGTGGCGTAATCAAAGTTTTGCAAATTCTTTTAAGCAGTGTTACTCATATTATTATAACGTACAAGTAGTTTCAATATTTTTCTATTATTACTCATATAACCCGACAGCGGGATAGCTTATCACACTAATATGTGTTTTCTATAGTAAAGTCCTGTCTTCAATTAATCCTAATATTTGAATTCCATATTTGTGTAATTTCGTTACTGGCACTATCATTGTTCTATTTATATATTCTATCCCGTTACATGTGCTGTGAAATACCAATAAATAATTTTTATTTTTTGTGGGAGTGTGTGTGTTTGTGTGTGAGGGTGTGTGAGGGTGTGTGTGTATGTTTGATACTCTTTCACGCTGAAACGGCTGAACGGATTTGGATGAAATTTAGAATGGATATAGCTTATACCCTAACTTAACATATAGGCTACTTTTTACTTTAAAAAAGCATGTCTTTAAACCGAATAACACGCGGGCGGAGCCGCGGGCAAAAGCTAGTACTTACATATATATGCATAAACACTACACTGAATTCATCAACGCACGCAGCTAATTGTGATTCTGATTAACTGTCGGAGGATGAGGCTGAAATTCGCTACAAGGGTTTCACATTGAAGGAACTCCACTAATTGAGTCCAGGTACAATTTTACGTAAAAAAATAAAAACATACCAAATAAACAGTTCACAGTGAAATTAATTAACCTTGATTAAACCTTCCGGCATTATTACGGGTTGAAGCTTGAAGTTATGCATGAAAATTAATTTATAGGTGGGGTTGAATTATTGCCCATGTAAGTAATTGCGTAAATTATAATTATGAGCAACTAGCTTTTGCCCGCGGCTCCGCCCGCGTGTTATTCGGTTAAACAACATGCTTTTTTCCGGGATAAAAAGTAGCCTGTATTAAGTTAGGGTATAAGCTATATCCATTCTAAATTTCATCAAAATCCGTCCAGCCGTTTCAGCGCGTAAGAGTATCAAACATACATACACACACACACACACACAAACTTTCGCATTTATAATATTAGTGTGATTTTTGTTTACTCGTACACCGGCCTTCTTAGCTGAAGCGTTTTGTATATACTTATATACTACTTCAATAAATAACTAAGTCAATGGAGGTATTAATAAAGTTTTGAAAACTGCACCAGCTTCAAAATACATAAAGGCGGCCACAAAGTTATTTCTTTACTACTTTGAACTCGCTCGCTCGGTTCAGATTTTAATGCTTTTTTATACTGACCTAATTTTATCACTAAGTGTCTGTTCTAACAGTCTTCGGTTTGTCTATCCGTCAAAAATTTCATACAAACTGTGTTCCATTTTCAAATTATCAAAAGAACGCTTAAGGCGCATAGGCATGTCACCGTTTTAATACAAAATTTGATAACCCGTTTCTCTGTTCTTTTTAGTTATATACTAAAGTTTGAGTCTTCTAATAGTTTAAAACAGGCACTTACAAAGTCACCACCTGGCTGAAATGTAAAATTTTGGTATAGGTACAATTTAAGGCAAAAAAAACAAATTTGTATGTAAATCTGTCCAGCTTGATATCTTTAAAACAAAATCAATATTAAAATGTTGGCAAAATGGAGCCTTTAAAAATAACAGTAACAGATGATAGAGGTCTTAATACTTCCCATCACATCCCACTATCCCACTTAATATAATATAATAATATAATATTATAACTGCGAATGTTTAGATGTACGGATGGATGGATTATTTTTTATTCATTTATTTATTTCAAAACAGAAAACATACATTAGAATAATATATAGGTGTATCAAAAACCTGTTAGGGTTTGTACGTACACCGAGATTCCTGTCTTACTTATCCAAAAACAAATATAATGTTAGACTAATCTTAAAATATTAAATATTTTATACAAATAGATCATACAAATTTATACTTATAACCTCAATTATTATCATCATACCCACATAATATCTTATCGCAACCAGCAACCATGCGCGTAAATAATAATACTGAAAATCAGCGCTGTCGGTCTTACTCTGTAAGACTACAGCATATGCTGAGTTCTAGCCTTTTTGTCTGCTTCGACACATGATTTCATTTAGCTTTAGTCACATTGTTTTATTCTTTTATGTTATTTCCTTGTGTTTGACTTTATAATTTGTTTTTATAATTTATTGTGTTGTGGTAGATAAATAAATGGATATTCTATTCTATTCTATTCTATTCTAAATCAATAGAATACGACATTACGATACGGATGGATGTTTGTTACTCTTTCACGCCGTAATTACTGACCCGATTGGGCTGAAATTTTGGATGAATGTAGTTCTAGACCCGGAATAGGACATAGGCTACTTTTTATCCCGTAAATCAGTTCCCATGCGATGAAAATGACCTTTTAAGTTTCTATAGAAAAGTGATGTGTCACCCTTGCACGCCATGCTTACGAAACCGATTGAGCTGAAATTTTACATAAATGTACATAGTTCTGGACTTTGAATAGGACAAAGGCTACTTTTTATCCTATAAATCATTTCCCATGGAAAAGCTATAAAAGAGACATACAAAATGCATAGAGATGCATAACACACACATTTCACCAGCTATGTTTACTGTAGGTATTAGCGAAATAGATTTTTTAAGAGTTTTGATACTTTTTTTTATATAGGAAAAGGGGCCAGGGCGCAAGGAAATAAACATATTTTCTATAATTATATTTTTTAGAAAACAAACTATTGACAAACGAAAAGAACTATCATGAACTTAGACCATTTAACACGGGACCTGGCAAAGTGCGACTCTTAGTACTGAAATTATTCTGCCGTTTTCCACGGGAGGGGAGGTAAACACGCACAGCACACATTTAAGGCGCTACCTCACTAAAATCGGCACTTTTTGAAGTTATTTACCTGCTTTTCAGAAGAAGCCACTAATTAGATAAATTAGTATATAAATATGGGTACCTTTTTCTAGTTTTCCTGAATACAGAAACGCGATTGCAGAACTTTCGCTCGATAGAAATTTGAAATGAGGTCTTCTTCTACACTTTTTTGATAGTATGACAAATAGGAATGACATACAGACCGGAACTATATTTTATTAGAAAGATTTTAACAATATCTAAATTTTGTGAATGTGAAATTTTGATAACTATTTTAGTTAATTTTATATTAATTTAAAACCGACATTTTGCATTTTTTTACGGAATCCGTTCCTCTCGCACTGCGGGTCGTACCGCATGGAGTAACAGTGACCGTTGAACAATTCACATATCACCTTAGCACACTCCTGCGAAAAATTGATATGTCACACTAAATAAAAAGCTGCAACACAGACACAAAACGCGCACACAAGCAAACTTACATGAACAAATTGTTCATGTACTTCGGCAGAGGGGAATGCGTGCGCTTGCCTAGTCCCGTGTTATATGGTCAAAGTTCATGAATCACAATTCGAAAATGTACAAAATTATAAACACATAAATTATAAAAAATCTCCTTATCTGAACGGCCAGTCATCGCTAACAGTCCGAATAATATTGACAAATTTTATAGGACTACACAAAAACTAATTCAACGCGGGCGAAGCCGCGGGCATAAGCTAAAGCTTGGTCTATAACGAAAAACAACTGAGAAAAGGATTATCAAATTTTGTACTAAAACAGTAGCGTGCCTATGCGCCTCAAAGGAACTTAGTTTTGATTATCCACTGGCGGCATTTTGCAGAAAAGACTACTATAAAACATCACAAGTCGTAAAGCAGTTTTCTTTCTCACATGCTTCCTGAAACTTGTCACATAAACTTAAGCTCAACACTTGATATGACCGCAACTTTGCTCTGCTAAGCTGAGCTCTAAGTTAATAAAACCCAAGGACGCAGGCCAAAAACACTTTACGTATTCACACCAAAAGTAAGCCACTTGAGGCCGGGCCTTGCATAATTTACACCACTATGCATCCAGTTCTTGGCCTGATATTTGCTCCAAGTTTCTTGGAAATCGGATCTTAGCACAATAAAATAAAGGTTAATTTCTAATGTAAAAAGTAGGAAGGTAAAACTGGGTGTGATTGCAGGATAGTAATGGAAAAAGCTTTCGTGTTATGGATACGAGTAATATTTTTTAGAGATGGAACTGGAATTGTAAATACAATAAAGGTTGTTGATTTAAATCAGACAATTACATTCTGGTAAACTTCTAACAATAAATCTGTTATTATTTATTTTTCATATGTAAAAGTAATTTTATCAAACCAAGAATGATATAATTATAATATATCCTCCTGTATAGCAGCTAACAGTGTAAATCCTTATCTTCCATCTAACAATATAATTCAAACTGATTGTAATACGCTGTTAGTAAGCTCAAATAGTCCTTATGTTAATAGTATTAAGAATGTATCCAATTAATATCTACACACGTAATTTTATTTGTTATTCGATGTGCGACTGTGTTCTTTAATGTGTGTAGTTCTACCCTCAGACATAATTTGTTTTTTATAAAATAACTACCTACTTCTACTATGTTACTCGAAAAGCTAGGAGAATAGTTGAATAATGTTTTCAGACGAGACTTGGAACTGGGTGTACATAAAAACCCCAAAAGGTTTCTGATACAACTTCGTGTAAAATTGCATGGCATGTTATGTTTGATTAAAAAAAAAAAAAAAAAAAAAAATTAGAAGAGCGACAAAAAATCGTAGTCCTCGTCGGCAGTACAGCACATAGTGATCCAGCGTTCCAAAGTTCCTCCGTAGCACAATAAAAACGTGACATTCAAGACAGGCGCGGTCGCATCCTAAAATGTTTGAAACCCCTTGGTACAAGTAAAGTTCCAATGACCAGTTAAGGTGGTAACGGAGGATCTCGGTGTAAAATGCGCATCATAATATTGTTTTTCTTACCTTTGAGTAAAAAGTATGCAATAAATGCGTTTTATATATAGCAATTCGCGCAAACTGCTTCTTAATAGTTAGGTGATCACAGGAAAATTATTCAATTTTATGCGTTACATTTTAGCTGCATTACATTACAACTGTAAACACTCTTTTAAGTTTGTTAATGTAATGCAAACAAAATGTAATACATTAAAGTACGTATTTTTTTTTGTGAAGACTTTATTATTAATAAACTGTTTCCGCAATTTGCTTTAAAACACATTTATTGCATAGTTTTTATTCAAGAGTAAGGAAAACAATATTGTGATGTGCATTTTGTACTGAGGTAAAAAGTTACCCTCTTAACAGTAAATAAGTGAGGCACATAGGTTTAATTCGATAAAATTGAACAAATTGCAGACCTTAATCACATACAGGGAAAAAGGATATTCCTGCAGTTACAGCGCATATGAGGGGGTTCCCAGAATTGTAATATATGTGGGTAGAGGTCATTGTCTCAAACTTCGATTGCATAAGGCACGCAACTGGGAACTGTAGAAACAAACTTTAAAATATTCATAAACATCATCCAGCGGGCCTATTACGTATCGTCGAATCGGTTGTCAACTATGGTTGCTTTTCACAAAAAACAGATAAAAAATTAACTTTTAAAATAACCTTCAATGGGTATTGAATTCGTAGCACTAATAGGCGATCGCCAGAGCTTCGTCAGAGCAAGCAAACATATAATAAATATCAAATTCAGCTTCACAGAATACTGCTCTAGGAAGAAAGTCTAAAGCACGCATAGATATGGAATAAAATCACCTCACGGTAACGAGAAATTTAAACAAGAGGAAAAATGTTAGGTATTCGTATCTAGGAGCAGAATCAAATATATTCAAAGTTTTACTTTGGGCTGTTTCTACCACACGAAAATATACATATGTCAAGCTTACATAGTAGCCAAAGTATGATTTCTGTTCATCTTTATTTACAGTTCCGTACCTCAGAATGAAGAAAGCGACACTATCGACTGTTGCAATAGCACACCATTAACATTGTGGAAAACAACTCTTATAGCAGACTAGGCAAGGTCCGTTATCAAAAAAATATGGTTTTAGTTTTATCTTATTCTTCTTTTGTTACGATGTATACTTTGTTTCCATGATTTTTCAAAAATAGCCCTTGCCTGGTCTGCTATAAGAGTTGTTTTCCACAATGTCAATGGTGTGCACGCACACAATCGCAATTCTACAGTCTCACCTTCTGCGCTGCATAAAGTGTGTTTTATTGTTCAAAATAATCCGTTTCGATTCCAGGCTAGGGAAAGTATTTTTTCAACAATCTAATGATTGCAGTTTTGGTTTTAATCAAAATCGGCCCGGGGACTCTTTCGCGCACTTTTCGCGATTTCCTATAGTTTCGGATTTGGCCCTCCACGCCCTCTTAAAAAACCAACTCTGTGAAATGTTCTTATGGTCTTTAAGCAGTGGCGGCGGCCTCGCGCCTGAGGGGGCCTCGCAAAAAAGTTTTACAAGTTATTTATAGTTCAGTTATTCTTATTTATTTGCGTACGCGTGCGCCAGTGAAGTGAGTGAGTAGAACTTTACGGGTATCCAGAGTCGTCCGTCTGTCTGGCAACACTGAAAAGTTCATCTATTTTAATTTCTATTTGTGTAATAAATTTTTGTCATCATTTGATTTTGATTAGCAATACTAAAACTCGTTCACTCATACATTAGTTCATAATTCGGCTCATGTAATTTAACGTTTTCTTATTGACTGGGATATAAAAGAGGCCTCACAAACCTGATGTCGTCGCCGACGTCCACGTGTGGTCTAGCGCCGCGCCGCCGCTGTCTTTAAGGAACGTATTCATTACGCTGGAACAAGTAGGACCTGGACGTTGATAGTCTGTAGTAGTGTAGTGTGTCCCGACAAGCTATAAATTGTCCCGACGAATAATAATTTACAGCCCGACTAACAGAACACGGTGAATCGTGTAAGCTAGGACGTGGGGGGTCGTTAAGGAGTCGATGCAATTACATCATGAATCAGCTTAAATTACAACATGATTACCAAATTACAACATGAATCGCGAAGAATTTTATGAATGAATCGACAATCTTATGCCCAGACGAAATTGTCGGATTAGTATAAAAATGAATTACTGATTATGAAAAATTTATTAAATTCTTTATTAGTTTTTAAAGCCCTAGTGAGCGCTCAGTAAGTGCCTTACAAAAAATATTCGGTGTACAAGTATGGTGGAAAATTCAACGGTCTAGGTAAGTACGTCGGTGGCGCAATTGGTAGCGCGCTTGTCTTGATAACAATCGAATCCTAGGCCGAGGAATTTTTTCAAATTCTTGTTTTTAAATTTGTTTCGTATTGATCTTTTCTAAATAGTTTGTAATGCTCTCTAATAACAATATTTAGAGTGTTCTAAAGCGATGGATTTCGCTATTAAATTAAATATTCTTTATTACTTTTTAGCTTATTTTACCTATAAAAAAATCCCTTCCTTAAGAGGCTATACAATTTTATTTTTTTCACTCTCTCTCCAAGCGAAAAAACGCGCAGTGCGAGAAGGGCGGATTCAGCGCAAAAGAGAAAAAATATGTTTTTAAATTTTTTTGAAAAAATCTATAATAGCTATAAAAATCTTCAAAATCAAAAATATTTATACTGTTAAAACTCATGTATTAAAATATGTTTGAGTTCTGTTCATGACTCCTATTCGTCAATTGAGGAGAAAACGTGCGTTTGAAGACCTCATTTCAATAATTATTTCTTTCGAGGAAAATATATCCAAACGTGTTTTCCGAATACAAAACCCTAGATTACATAGTCAAAATGTATAGGTAAACCAGATTTTTATTAAAAAAAACTGTGTACTTCATGAAATACACAGGAACATAGCATCCATATTTTATTAACATAGCCTCGGAACCGAAGTGTCCTGATTGGATTTCGGGAAAATATGGCAGCCCTACACTAAACTCAACGCAAACTTCAGACTATTTTTCTTTCAAAAACTACGCCTTTGTTCTCGAAATTTATGTGCATAGTATTTGTATACTTAACTACCATTTGCGAAAGTTGAAGGAAAACACTGCGAAGTGGATTTAAATGCCCTAAAAGCATGTATTTGTGATGGAAATACCATCACCGCGGGAGAGTTGTCACAGGCAGTTGCGTTGTATCAGTCCCCTCGCTTTTCTTCACTCTCCCACTTTCTATGCGAGCGTCCTTCATCGTGTCTCGTCCACACTGGCGATAATTAAGAAGAATGTCAGATCTCACTATGAGAATTCTATAGGTTGGTAGTCTAGTCTAGTCTCTTATTTATACTTAGTCTATTAATATATATACATGTATATATATATATGTATTTATTTATATATTCTTGTTTATTTATGTACGTAAGTTTATGGTATTTATTATACTGAAAGTTATAATAGGTAGGTAATTTTGTTATAATATACAAGTATTTTGATATATATTTATTATATATTGACAAATGAATTTTGACCTTATTTATTGAATTTTTATTTAATTGTTGTCTTTCCCCATTTACTTAAGTTATTATAATTTCTTCACGACCAAAAGATAAGTAATAAGTCCGCCTTTGTGCAAAATCATGTTACTAAACTTTGTTTTTCTTTTTTTGTACGATATAGTGTCATTCATTCATTCATTCATCCTGGGTCTCCGCGCTCTTCGTCGGGCGTTGTAGTGGCCAACTTCGATTAATTCATGGTTCATCAATGGTTAATCAAACCTGCATGCCCTAAAAAGCGTGTATTTGTGCCCACCACCCATCACGTTGGGACGCGGGTGTGTCGAGTATGGACTGTGACTTGCGTTTCACAGTTCACACTCGGAACACCTCTGACAACCCCTCGGGGATTCATGTCGTGACGATAAATGCACTACTAATTTTTCCACCATACCTGTACCTACACCGATTTTTTTTGTAGCTATATACGTGATACACCAGCCAGTAATGCACATAATGAACGCTCACGAGGGCGTTACTTCCATCCATCCAACAGCCTGTTTCGTCCACTGCTGGACATAGGCCTTTCCAGGATTTCGCCACTCTTGGCAGTCCTCCTGGAAGAAATGCCCATACTCACACACGCTGGGCAGGCCGAAGCCCTTGCATCAGTGACGCCGCTGCCTGTCACTAGTCTGTTTTATATAAGGCTCGGCAATTGTGGATGGATATACCGCCATGCATCGGTCCCAGGCAATGGTGGGCCGCCTGGTTTTGCCTGAGAGCTGTCCTCTTACTCTCCCCCGAATAACTTCGGGAGGATTTGCGAGTAAGATGGTGGTACCTCCACAGTCGAGCTCGGCATAAGCTCTACCACCTACTTATGTTACTTTACGTTACTTATGAAAAATAATTTTGTTTGGACTAAATACTCAATGAAAAGTGAACAATTGACAGACGGAACACGACACTCTTGTAATGAGTCAGTAATTACGTAAATCCCCGTTTAAAACTTGTCCGGAAATTCCACAAAACGACGCACATCTGATTCTTCGTTTACAGCGTAGGTGTAACATGAATAAGACTTCCATATTTCGATGCTATTAATATCTGCGTTATTAATTCACAGCGCACTGAAAAACAAATCATTAACCTATTTATAACCAAGTGAGAAAGATGTATGTAGTTGAACTACATGGTGCGCAATGCAGGTGGAATTTACAGCTTGAATGGCTGCCGTAGTCTCCTAGCACCTTAGCACCTGTTTGCAACTTTTCAGTTACGCTCTGGTGTACTTTGGAAAGGACAAAAGAATATAAATACATCCGCACAAGAAGAATACATAATTTTTGCATTAGAAGTAATTAACAATTTTAACTAGTAAATTTCGACGGCAGAAGGCGGGTCATTTTTACAAGCTCTTTATACAGAAACGTATCAAACTTTTAAAATATAAACATTTTGTCCGGATTTATTACATGTTTTACATATCTTTTAAGGAGTTATATATAATTGTCATCACATGGCATTTATCACGCGATAAACAAATTCGTATGAAAAATAAAGCGTGTCAAAAATGTTGCGAGATTACTTGCCCCGATTATGGACAAAGTAAACCTTTGGTATAAAACATACGGTTCAAAGGGGTATCGTAATTATACTAAGAACATTTTTAGTTTTGGGACTTAAGGCGCATATGCACGCCACCGTTTTAGTACAAAATTTGATAAGCCGCTTCTCTGTTGTTATTTGATAAAGACCAAAGTATAAGACCTCTTGTCATCTGATACTGAAATTTTAAAAGGCACCAATTTGTCATAATTTAAAATTTTGATTTTGTTTTAAATATATCAATCTGGACAGATTTACACACAAAGTTGTTTTCTTGCCCTAAATTGTACGTATACCAAAATCTTACATTTCAACCAGATAGTGACTTTGTAAATGCATGTATTAAACTATAGAGGTCTAAAGTTTAATATGTAACGCAAAACAACACAGAAACGGGTTGTTAAATTTTGTACTAAAACGGTGGCTTGCCTATGCGCCTTAAGTGTTTAGCGGAATATTGCAAGATTGTTAATATATCCATAAGTGTTTTTATTTGTCCTTTATAAAAGACATTAGGCCCCACGAGGGTAGAAAGATGCATGCTGACCAAATCGGTGACAATCTGGAGGGGCCAAGTCAAAAGGACCGGGCATAGAAGAGCTGTATCAATGAATAAGGTGAAGTGAGCATTGAGGAAATGTGTGTGAGAGTGCAGGACGAACTTTTATTATTCACTCGAATGCGAGTGAGCAAGCTAGACAACATACCTTTGATGAGCCTTTTTCAAAAAACATTTGTATAAAATTTTGTATAGTTACGATATACAGTCACAAAACGTGATAAATCAAAATTTCAGAGGCCTCTTCAATTTTTTTCCATTATGTGAAACTTTTGAATAATGTTTGTAATAGTGAAAAGATTTCTCATATTATTATCCTCGAAAACAATGTATTTTTTTCAGTTCTAGTTTCCAGAAAAACATGTAAAAGGTTGGATTTCCCAACGTCCACTTCGCCTTAATGAATGTGTAAAAGTAAATGAGGTGAGTCAGCATCCTACAGAATTGAGATCTGTATTCTTTCCTTATCACCCCTCTGGGAGAGGCGAAAATCTGTGTGTTTTTATCATGATAAAAGAAAATGAAAGCTTTATTTAGTGGGCATTTCTTACATATAGGGAAGTGTGTAGATACTTATTTAGGCAGTCTAGGCTATTACGAAAAATCAAAATGTTTCGTACGTCGTTCACCAAAGTTTTGGGTTCCGTGGATGTAATATTTATTTATTTTATTTTTGTATTATTATTATTATTTCTTGTATTTTCGGTTTTATAAGTAAGTAATTTTAATTTGTTTATTTAAATTAGATACAATAATAAATAACGGAAAATAATATAAACACCATTATATTTCGTTTGACTCTTCAAGTTTATTAAAAATATGATGTTTATCAAAATTGTTGTTTTTTCAACCTTTTGCACCCAAGTGTTGGTCCAGCATTTTCAAGCTAAGGCCAGAGCAATGAAGCTCAGCTATAAAAGATGACAATCCATAACATTTCAAAATACTAACCCGCTAATTTCATTCGCTATTTAGAAAGTAGGTAAAAAGCTAAGGGCCTTGTATATATCCCTTTTCCAAAATTTTTAATTTTCTATACTTAAATGATTTTTTTAAACTTCGACTTTTTAACAAAAGCCTTGTAAGCATAATGACTTTCGTACCAATGCCAGCAACTACTTTGATTGTATTAAAAAAAAACGAAATGGCATGACCATAGAGCTTAATATATCAAATGTCAGTGACATTTGACATTGACAGCTAGTATTTTTATTTATTGCTAGGCAAATGTATCATAGCTGTTCAGCCCATATCCTTAAAATTTGTTTTTTTTTCAACATATCTCTAGAACTAAGGAATTTAAAAAAAAATTTAACGGTTTTCGGAATAAGAATAAAAAGATATATCCATAGATTTTTAAAATTTTTACCATAACAGAAATGAAAACTTGTGGATTATTATTTATGCAGCCAAATTGCAGAAAAAATATAGTAATATACCAAGTACGGAATTGTATCTAAATCTAAATAAGCGAACAAATACAATATAGTTTTATTGTTTTTAATTGTTTTTATTGTCTGCATATTTAGTTAGTTTTTTGTGCATATCATATGTTAATTCTTAATTTCTAAAACTTTTCATTTTTTTTCCTTTGGTTGGGCCTAGTTTTCTGCGTACAAGGCAACTTTAGTAGAAACTAGCGTTTGTATGATTTGTAATGTATATTTTTCTGAAAATAAAGAAATTTGTATTGTAAAAAAAAAATTGTCTTGTCTCAAAATGCGCATTTTTTACTCCCTTTCCATATCGTCAGTGGCAATGAGATGAGACTAGCAAAATATGGCAGCCCTACTTGACAGTATGTTGAAAACTCCATCATCAGTTCAACAAGGAAACTTGGCTCGAGCACTAAGCGGTCTACATTCTACGTAACGAGGAACCAGTCACAGATAATGTAGAAGCAGCCTTGACCCGACCCGACCCGACCCAATGTGACCTAAGACCGATTCTACTATAAGAACTGTCGCATAGAATCCCGTTTTAACTCATATCGATGCATCAACCTGATTCGTCCACTGCTGGACATAGGCATTTTTAAGATTTCCCCATATTCGCGGTCCTCTTAAATGCCCATACACAAACGCGGTGGGCAGGCGGGTTGACTTATTTGTTATTGGCCATATGACCTTTACAGTTTTACCTGATAACGAGGGAATGGCAAAAAAACAATCACGTAGTAAAAGTTCAAGGGGAATGCATATTTTTGTGATAATTTCACATAATTCACATAATTTAAATGAAATTATTGTACTGAAGCCAAACTAACTTTTATTTTTATTTTTGTTTCTTTCCGTTCCGTTTAAACTCGAGATACACTCAGCAGTTTTGAATGCTTGAATTTAATGCATTCCTTATGATCATCATAGTGACTGGTCAACAAAGAGGCCATAAGGGGTGTTGATAAAATAACTGCTAAACCAAAAACCGTCGATTCAAATTTTTATTTTAAAGACACTCCCACGCAAGCGGAGCCGTGGGATAAAGCTAGAAAAACATAAACATACTCTAATATACAAAGGTACAAATGTAGGTACTAGTGTCTCCTAAAGAGGTAGGCAGTAGCCAGTTTTTCCCCATTCTTCAATTTAGTCATGCCATCTCTTTTACCTCGAGTGAATTTGACTCCGTTAGACAAGGCCCTTTTTCTTTTTCTGAAGAACATGCGACATTCAAAATCCACTCGTCAATAAATATTAAACCTACTTATACGAAACTACATCCACTCATCAATAAATCCACTCATCACTAAATCCACTCGTCACTAAATCTCCGCAACCACATAGCCTACAAACCTTCGACCAATACGAGTATAACTACAAACTCGAAATTTGGCAGAAAGGTGCCCATTACGGCACGTAGGCATGCGAACAGAAAGGGTGATATTAAGACCTAGGTACAGGATATAGGTATCTCTTATATTATATATATGTTTATTAGCACGTAGTATAATATATAGTTTCTGGGTAAGTAATATTCAGTAATACTAGGTTATGTATTCAAATACTATTTAACTCGCCTGTGTACATCAATTTTATCTTGTACATTAAAGAATTTTATTATTTTTATTACAGGATATTTTACACCTTCGCTCCCATTTGTTCTATTTTTCTGCGTTTTTCTAAAGAGAAGAATTCAAAAGTTTACACTTGACACGTAGATCCACTTTTATACCAATTTTGTTCGTAGAATTGTTTTCTGACTGCACCTCTTAAACTGTTGGCATACAACTAGGTCAATTCTATGCCTCGCAAAAAGCTCTCCCCGGAACTATTTACTTGCATACACGGTTTAGCTTTTTACGGTTTACAAAAACTAGGAAAATACGCAGGGTAAATAAAGATATTCGTAGATTAAACTTAAAAAGGGGAGAATAAAAATAGGAAATAACTAAGTTATTTAACCAAGAGCTAAAAAAGGTAACAAATCAAATGATTTAACTACTTATTGAGTAGTTCAGTCATGCATGCATAACTAAATAATGGCTAACAAAATAAACTTATTTATTATTTGCAAACCAAAACAAAAAAGTTTATGAATTTGAATTTATTGATCAAAATTAATTTGAAAACACTTGAAAATTAAATAACTTTTTTTATTTACGTGCGTCAATTAGGCCGAATATACTATTGAGACACTAGTTATTATAAATGTCAAGAGTCCCTTTGAACATTGGACTCAAGCCAAATATTTCTATGCAAGCATAGAATTATAATTTGTAAACATGTAGCAGACACAATCCATGAGAGTTCTTAAGACAGGACACTGACCGTTTTATGCCACAAAAGTCAACATACCCGTGGATAATGATTTTTAGTCTAGAAATACATAGTCTGTAGAAAATACGAAGTACAGAATATACGGGTTCTGTTATTACAATCGGAAATTAGGTTTAAATGTTTATTCTCATAAGAACATAATATATATTTGTTCACTTAAAATGAGAAATAAATTTTCTTACGTATTAATTGTTAGTCCTTAAAATATATTTACATAGATTTGCATGCAAGTTGTTCCAAAATACAATGTTTAATTTTGATGTTTGTTAGTACTTAAATATAATATTAATAACAAAATAAATGTAGCTAGCACATTGGTATTATGTAATAGTGGTGACATTTTTAAAAATGTAAGCTTTAAGGAGTTTTTTAAATGTAAACATTGATTTCACATTTTTAATGTCTTTTGGTAATTTGTTGTATAGCTGTGCTCTCTCGTATGCTATACTTTTTTTGCCATACAAAGTTCGGTGGGAGATTAATTTCAAATTGTTGGCATTTCTTGTAGCGTATTTATGTCGTTTTTTGCTGAAAGACAGTTGCGAATGTGTAGTTTTATTTAGTACCTTACGGATGAAAATGCATGTTTTTAAAGTGTAAAGCTGTTTTATGTGCATCAGTTTTGTTTTTTCATAAATTTTTTGCGTAGATTCTAAATAATCAAAATGAAATAGTGTTTTTATTAATTTATTCTGAGCAATTTGTACTTGCTTAAGATTGGTTCTGGCAGCGGTACCCCAAATTTCAGTAAGGTATTCTAAGTGTGGTTTAACTAACGAATTGTAGATTGTGTACCGGACACTATTAAGTAAAGATCCCACACATCAGATTATGAAACGCCACATGAGATAACATGACGACTTTCACTGAAACCCGTCTTTCACAGGGGTCACGTCTTTGGGACTTCTCATACACACGAGATCAGTAGATATTTTTGTAAGAGGTTACTTCGATAAGACCGATAAAATATACAGATTATAAAATAATTATATAGTCCGTTGGGATGGGTCAGTATAGGGAAAATCTCAACTATAAGAGGTAGAGTTTGCTAAAATTCATCGAAATTATGGAAAAAAATGGCAGTCATAGCTTTTTAAAATTGTCTCAACTTATCCGGGAATCGACAAAAAAGCGGTATTATGGCATCATTCGATAGTGTTGCTAGTAAGGACCAACTCTTGTAAGGAAACATTTTGTTTCAAATCAAAGGAAATATCTTATTTTTTAATTTTCTTTCCATTCGTAGAATTTTTAACTTGTCCTTTGACCAAATTTCTCTCTTATAGTTTCGGTTTTCCACATACTGAGCTATCTCAATGCGTTACCTGTATAGGCAGTTTTAACTTGGTGCTTACTCAAAAAATTTCAATGCTAACATTCCATTACGTGCAAACATACCCATATAATGGAGGGTGACTAAATACACACCCCACATACAAAAGGACACCAGCCCAGGTCATTAAACTGACGATGAGGTCGTGACATTAACGCACTCATTATTAACGGTTTACCGCATTAGGACACAAACAAAATATCTCTTCAGTTAGCCCTTTTGTAGAAAATATATGAAACGAGTGGAAAGCGGAATACGTGTTAGACTGAGAGAGAAATACAGCGAAAGAGTTGGACCAGGCTAGACTAGCACAGCAGATCATATCGAGCTTTATCCGCTCGATACAGAATGTCTATCCCTGTCGAGGGAGATCAACAGAGTGAGAGAGAGCACTGTATCACGCGCTATCGAGCTCGATATGATTTTCTATGCTAAGAAGGTTTATGGCCCTATGCAAGGGCGAATCCAGGATTTATTTTTGGGGGGGCACAAAGGTCAAATAGGTATAGATATAGAGTGTCATGCATTGTATTGGACTAAATCTTTTAGTCCTACCGGTAGGCCAATGCTGCAAAGGTAGTAAATAGTATGACACAAAAAGAAACTAATATTATTAAAGCGGTATAGTGTTAATCTTCCAGCTCCTTGCTTTATTTGAACCGTCTTGGGGGGGGGGGCACGTGTCCCCCCCCTCTTGATCCACCCTTGGCCCTATGCTTCGGAAGTCACACACATCACACCACACGCCGACTCTCAGTTAACGCTTTGCGTCAACGAATAGGGGCGTTCAGGTGAATGTTGTTTAAGAATTGTACTGGAAGTTTATCCTTTTGTCTGGTAAAGTTGTAAGGGCCAAATTGCCAACAAACTAAAAACACATGGTACTTGTTCAAGCCACCGCATAACGTCTTTATCACCTTCTATTCTTTATTTATGCTCCGTACAAAAGGGAATTAGAGAGAAAGGCGCTAAGTCAGAAAAAGAAGCCGATAAACAAAGAGAAGCTCAAATAAAGACCTCTGACACGCATGCGCTGTTTACGAGGTTTACAAATGTTCGGTACGTTTGTTGGTCGTTTACCCAAGACATGACCTCAGAGGGGCCGTCCATACATTACGTCATTTGAAATTAGGGGGGGGGGGGCGCTGGACTACTGGTGACGGCAATATCATGAACATGTAGGTAGAAGGCAATTATGGGGGTCTTATCAAAAGAGAAAAAAACATTGTTTGAACAACATTATTGATTCTGCAATACAGATTACGAAAATTACATCAGTTTTGTGAGAGGGTGGGGTCATTGGATAATGGCGGTAGGATGATTGTAGGCGGGGTCGAAAAATCGGCAAAAATCGATGACGTAATAAATGGACAGCCCCCATCATAACGGGACTCCTAAACCGTTTTCTATTCAATTGAATTTACTAAGGCAGTGTTATTGTTTTTAAAAGTAAAGATAAAGATACGTTTATTTAAGTGCCACAACACACACGAAAGTATACAATTTGAACATAACAAATATCAAAATAAATGCAAACAAACATCGATACATATAGGCATAAGCAAGTAAGGTCATGTGTCGTGGCAATAAAAAGGACCCTAACTCAGCATATGCTACGGGTGTTACCAGTAACAACCCGCAACGCTGTTATTCTGCTAGGGCCTGCAGTTGATGAACGAACACCGAAATAGCCCGCGGTATCTGAATAAAAGAAATGCAGGTATAGATATAATATTATATAAATAAAATATAGTAGTGCTTTTAAATTTATTTGTTATCATTGTGTTTGTGCAGATACATAAGAAAAATTGTGCATAAAACTTATACAAGAACTAATTGAATGTATGATTGATTGGATGTAATCATATTTGGTCATATATACCTATATATAAACTAAAATAAAAAAAAATTAATGAAAAAATGTTTTTGTTACTTTAGGTTGGCGAGTATTTGTGCAAAGAAAGGAGATAAATTTTTAATTTTAATTTAAAAGTGGTCTTACACTTCAAAATACTTACGCAAAGGGTGTGGAATATTGTTCCAACACTTGGATGCCGAATACCTAAAGCTACCCCTGAACGCCGCAGATTTATGTGACGGACACAAGAGAGAACCCACCCTAGTACTACGCATAGGTAAATAGTTCTAGGCGTTCAAGGTTTTGGTAATAGTGGCGGGCTCAACTCTTGTAGGGACATATTTGTATTCGGTCCACGTGCTTCGGAAGACTTCGAATGTACCCAAATTGCACCACCCGTCAAAGTGGGACGTAAAATCGTTGATGAAACGTGGGTGTTCGAGTATGGGCTGTGATTTGAATAGGCATGATGACTAAAAAAATTTTACTAGTCTGTCAGTTAGATTATCAGAAAATATTGGACACGTATTTTTTCTTTTTTCAATTAAACAAACAATGATGAAGATATAGCCCGCTGAAGTTCCGCGTGACGTCACATCTAGGTACAATTTTACTTAGAAGTGACGTCATTTTCCCCCACTCCCAAACTTTGACGCGCTTTATCTCTGTCATTTTTTGTTTGATTGACAAAAGAAAAAATACGTGTCCAATATTTTTTGATAATCTAAATGACGGACTAAACAGAATAATATTTTGTTTACCCTATGTACAAGCTTATTTCACAGTCCTTGGAAACACTATAAAAATCTTTCGGTAATTTATATCATAGCGATGTATTTAAAAGTAATTATTTATGATGAGATTTAGCAAATTGTATGTCGTATGTGTATAAAATTTTATAAATTCAAAACTTTATGTGTTACAGGTAGGAGGGGTCGCTGAATTTGCAATTTTATCAGAAAAAGGTCTCTTGTGACCCTTAAACCTAATTCAACCTTCCTAGAAGTTCAAACTTGCCGTTTACTTTTGCTGTGAATCCGTAGCCAAAAGAGACTTGGCAATCAAGTATCTCCTTAAAATCGCCACTGGTAGGTACTAAGTAATTTTAGAGCTGTATAGTCCATCAATTTGAAGATTCAAGTAAGGACTTGAAAGCCGAAGATTATAATATATGTTTTCATACCGAAATCCATCGCTTTGGATAATTGACCTCTCATAATGCTTTGGATACTCTAAATATTATTAGAATGCATGACAAATTAGAAAAGAACAATTAGTAACAATTTTCAAGTAAACAGATACATTTTAAAAAGCGGCGGTAGCTCAGGGGTAAAACTTTTATAGATCCAGGTTCGATCCCCGGCCGGGCATGCACCAATGAGTTTTTCAGAATTTATGTGCATAGTATTTAATACTTACCAGTTCCTGAACGGTGAAGGAAAACATCGTGAGGAAATCTGCATGCCCTAAAAAGCGTGTAATTGTGCCCGAAGTACGGCGATAGGGCTCACCACCCATCACGTTGGGACGTCATAATCGTCGGTGAAACGCGGGTGTACCGGGTGTGGACTGTGACTTGAATTTCACAGTTCACACTCGGGAACACCTCTGGGTATCCCTCGGGGATTCATGTCGGGACGATAAGTTTAAGAAAATCCTTAGGCCAAGATTGGAACCTGCAACCTTGCTTTCACGACAAAAAAAGATTTGATTCTAATTGGTATTTTCTAGTTTTGTAGTGCACTTTAAAGATATAATATTAAATACATTTCAAGGTGCAATGTTTCAATGTCTTGACTTAATAATTGTAATAACCTACAATACTAAACAGTACGTAACGGCCGGTTTACACGAATACCTACTAATAATTCTTCTAAGGTTTCATACTTGAGTCTTACGTCAAAACACGACATTTTTTTTATTTATTTGCATATGTTTTTTGCAGAAACAGGATTATTTTTAACGTGTGAGTCAATGTCTTTCTTTTCCTGTTTATGGTTGGTTTTGGATCTAGCCAACCATGCCCATATGAAAAATTTACCTGTATATACGTAGGTATATGCTCAATGCTTATTTAAATGCATGCATAGTAGATAAAACATTGCATGTACTATCGGAGAAAGTACCAGTGACTTATTTTCCTATATTGGATGGATTCGATTGATGGTTCTTGGTGGAATATCATCTTGAATAAATTATACACAAATTCTTGTACTTTTATTCCACATATATATATTTTTATTCTAACTTAGGCTACCGGTTTCGTATTACACATCATCGGGCCAACAAATTATTAATTATTTAACATGACAGAAAGAAAACAAAAGAAAACATTTTTAACAAGCAAATATAAAATAAACAGAGGTGAATCACCACAGCTTGCGTTTCAAAATGGGTCTACGCCAAGGTTAAATCAATAAATAACGGCAATAAATATGTTGTGTTTCAATATCATTTTTCTATTATATGTCAGGATACACTTCTAAAAATTAAGTCAAATAAGTTAAAAAATATAAAATATAAACTACAATTAAACATAAAATTTTGATTGATTAATTAATAACATCATTTAAAATATGTCAGAAGTGGTGAGGAACTTATTTTCCTCCCTCATTACGATAGTAGGTCAGCGAATTTTCCATGATAACACATATAGAGATAGAGTGTTTGTGTTTTTGTGAGAGGGATGTATCACTGTTTGTGATGTTGTGTGTTATTTTATGTGTTATTTTTAGTGGTTATGCCGCTTTGTGTTATATTATTCACTGTTTTAATTATTGCAAAATTGGTGTGGCCGTTTTAAATACAATAAAATAGTTAATTTTTATGCAAGTGCGAAAAGATTGATATTTAGAGTCACGATTGACTTTTTGACGAAAAAACAGTCGGAACGAGAAATATAAACACTTTCGCACGTGTATCAAACGACGTTTTTTAATACACCTGCGGAAAATTACATGAAATTATAAAATAAAAGCAATTTTGTTGCAACTCAAAACAGATACAAGTCGACTGAAGAACACGCAGTCTATGGTTGGCGCAAATCTGTACTACAAAGACCTTTTCTAAAATCTTTTGAATAATAATTTCTAAGATAGTTAAAATGGAATATAAATTATGACGTCCAAATTCGTTTTGAATTTTTAAACCATCTTTTACAATTTAACATAATAACATAGAATAATTTTTAATTTTTAAAACATGTTTTTAAATTTAACATACTCGTACATAATATATTTAATAATAAAATATAAAAGTTTGAAAATACTCATCTTAATATAGAGTATCTGGTAAAACAAAGGTTTACATGCTTACTAAATGATGTGGCCGGTTTCCCCTAGATGGCGTCAGTAAGTAGTAAAAACAAAAAGCACGAGTGCGAAATATGTCATTTTACGCACGCTAAACAGGCACGTAATCTATCATATTTTGAGAAGGTGTATTAAAAATGAATATAATATTGATGGCCTGTTTTTATAGTCCTCAATTTAGGTATTTATTTTGCCTACCAAATTTTCTTATGAACTTATCTTTCTGATACAATAATTATTTATTTTAGACAACAATTAATATTGAAAAAAATCAATATAATTGTACGTACTCAACATATTTCGGCCGTCTATGGTATGGGGTATACGTACACCGGTATGGGGCCGTAATTAGTCGAATAATTCATTTATAATTCTTTTTTATAAAACAATAAGCGCTATAACAGCTTGGGCCAACAATTTTCTAAGCAAATTCCCTTAATTTTTGCCCTTTGACCTCGAAATTGGTATCATCTGGCAATATAAAGGCCTTTGAGCATCCCACGAAAAGGGAAAGGTCTAGAAATGTCCCCTTTTATTAGGAATTCTTTTGTTGAGTGACTGACTGACGGAAAATTGGTTGGGTATTGTGAGGATTTCAAGAGAAATGAGGCTCCTTATTTTGTCGAAATTACGGTAAAAGTGGGCTCACACGCTGAAAATAGAAACTGATATTTTTTGATTTACATAAATTGCGGATCAAAATGTATGATTTCCTACCACTCAAAACCACTGGGTCGACGGACTACAGGTCTAGCGCATAGTCTGTTCCTGAGGTATGGGAGCGGCACGGGAGGGGTGACAAGTGAGGCAACGCTGATGCCCGACTGAAGTTACGCGTCGTTTGACGCTCCGTAAACACACACCTCCCGTACCACTCCCATACCTCAGGAACAGACTCAGTTATGCGTTAGACGTGTAAAATTTCATTTGTGGATACAGAATTACAATAAAAGAAAGGCAAAGTCAAAAGTACCCGGAATGGAAGAGCTTGTATGACTAGATTGATGAATATGGATGAAGCAAAATAGGTGTGTCACGATCGTAGCCAGTGGAAATCTGTAGTCTCTGCCTACCTCACTGGAAGACAGGCGTGAGTATATGTTTGTATGTATGACTGGAATGGAAAATGCAATGACGTCACATTTTGGGACCTCAATATAGATAGTCTCTACCGTATTTTCGGCCCAATTACTTCTTTATTGACAAAAAACGTTTGTTATGTACAAAAAACACAGTATATATATATATATATATACGTTATCACGGACGTCGCTTCACGGACGACGCTTTCTCTAAACTCGCCCGTATGTCAGTGCGTCAAGGTTCACGCGTTTTTGTTTGGAAATCAATTATTTCCTAAACTAAGGGTGTCCGCGGGTATGACTCTTGGGAAAAGTGGTTCAGTAGGGTCGGCAGAATATGTGGTTTCATTTAATGGTCGCACTCTATTTACACCCGGTATATATACACATGTATATATCACTGTATAATTACTAGAAGACCTAACATTAATAATAAACGCATAGTGTCGACATTAGGGAATTTTAGCTCAGTGAGTTACGGGCTCTTTTAAATATGAATATTGTTTGTTCCCAAACAAAATACCTATACATACGAAAGATTAGTTAAGGTATTAACAAAATGTTTCAAGCATAACCCATTTTTATACGTTTCTTCGTACCATGTAGCTTGTTTTTTGTATGGAAACCTGCGTGCTATTCAATCCTTAGGTTTGGTCTGGTAGGCCTGTGACAAAGATTCACTTGAAATGACAGACATTTTAAACTTGGTCTTATCATTCCATGTTTCAGACATCGAACCTGAAGGCTGTTGTGATAACTTTACTACTGCTACATTTAAAGCCAACTCAAACAAATCCTCATTTTGCTACGGCGTAGTACGTGCTACGACCCCATAGTTTTTCTTGCTACGAACTAGTTTGAACGTATACCGGGTGTAAAAACAAAGGCAAGAATCCTTAAAGGGTGTGTTAGTATGATCGGTAAAGATATTATTTAAAATACTCGGATCTCTAAATAAAGTACCGGTACCTCATAAATAAGACGATTTTCTTTACTCAAAATACACTAATCGCGTGGACACCCTCACTGGTCGCTGGCCACTCGGGTGAAGGGTGCGGGTTGCGGGGTGCAATTAGGTGTATGGGGGAGGCCGGTGAGCTGCAAAGCCATAGCTTAAAAAATGATGGATTTTTTGTGAAAATTCAAGGTATATTTTTTTTTCTCGTAATGACATCAGAATCGTGTATACTTTCATGCCCTAAAGGGATTCTTGACTGTGCATTTACACCCTGTATAGCGTGACTTTTGTGTATATAACCAAAATTCATTCTGGAGACTTGGTAACTGGTCAGGACAAAAGTTCAATGAACCTATCTGGGAAATACGCAAAAAAAAATTTAGGCTTCCAATACTAATTAAGCCGAGGTTTTTCTTGAACAGTATAGAGACATAAAACAATATTTTTAGTATTTCGCAAACTGCGTCATTGAACCTTGATCTTGACCGCTTACCGAGTCTCCAGTATGAATTTGGCTTTAAAAATAAAAGTCATTTTTTATGTGGGAATTCAAGTTAATGAAAATTCAACTTTTTGAAAAAATTCTAAATATTATTATTAGAGTGCATTACAAACTGGAAAAGATAAATTAGAAACAAATGTACAAGAATGTGAAAAAATTCCTCGGGCTAGGATTCGAACCTGCGACCTCTTGTTATCAAGTCCGACTGCGCCACCGAGGTACTTACCTACACCGTTGAATTTTTCCACCATACTTGTCCACCGAATATTTTTGTAACTATTTGATCTAACTAGCTTGTAATGCACATACTGAACGCTCACGATGGCGTTATGTAAAAAATAGAAAAATGTCACCATTTCGGGAATTCCAACATTTTGCAAATTCAACATCATGTTCCTAAAGGGTATAATTATCAATACACAGCATTTATGACGAGATAAATATAAATATATACATATATAATATGTGTCAGGAGCATCATAGTCGTATTATAACAAACAACAGGACGGCGATTCTCGCAAAAAATTTCACACCTTTTGCTTTTCATACGCCTCTGTTTATCGCGTCATAAATGCGGTATTATGATAATTCTACTAACTATACCTCCTTAAAAGACACGTAGAGCATGTTATAAATACATACAACAGGTTTATATTTTAAAAATTTGATACTCTTCTACATAAAGAGCTTGTAAAAATCACCCGCTATCGGCCTTCGCAAAGTGTCGCATGTGCGAGAATCGATCTGGCACAATTTAATGTCTTTCTGCAGTTCGTCTTACGTGTCTATGTCAGCGCAGGAATCGTAGCTTTAATTAACTGTTACAAGTAACACGAGCTACGAAGTTCTACGCCGTAGTGGCGTAAGTGCTACGATTATTACACGCGTCTGTTTATTTGCTCGCGTACCAATTCTAATTATTTAGGGTCTTGGAGTTATTCTACTGTTCGTATTTCCCTTCTCATTTTATTTATCTAGTACAGTCAGCAAAAGATAGGCCCATCGCAAACACTTTGATCCCAAGACAAGGTAAGTGATAGATGAGATATTATACTTGGTCAATACACACAATGTACTATTGATCAAAGATCAAATCAAGATCAATCAATCAATCAAGATTAAGATCAAAGTGTTTATGTTTTGCTGACTGTACATAATTACTAGGAAAATTATGGTTTAAAATTTCCGTTCGATAAATAAATTTCTTATAAATTTTGTAAGGTAACAAAAAAAATGTTACTCCTTCATAGAAAATATTTATAAAATGGGCCATTTAGTAAGCTATTAAAAAAAAATGTCTACACAGCACAATTTAGGACATCGATCGTCTATAACTAATTATATTTCGTTTTATCCTTATATAGTATTGTTTTTGCACACTTACACAAAAGATAATCAAAGAAACATAACAAACAAAAACAATCAAAGATGGCGAAAGACTTATTTGTTCTAAAATGCAAACCTAAATAAAGGATCCATAAATCATGACGTCTTTTACATTTTCCGCTTCATTCGTACCAAACCAAGCCCTAAACTGTAAGAAATATATATTTGCGTGTCACGGATATAAAATGAGGCATTACCCAAAATACACCAATATATATAGACCCCTCGTTACATGAAAACACTACCATTTAACGGAGTAACGTTATCTAGTCGGATTTAGCGCGACAAATTTGCGAAGGACCTTTACTTTTAGGAAAGTATACGGGAGAATCGGTCTTTGTATTTTGGTTTTAATAGACACGGCAAAATGTTGTTGTAGGTACCTAATGTATAGGATTTTACCATAATGGCCTCTCTAGAGCTCTAAATAATTGTTCACCGTTTTTGTTTTGTTTTATAAGATACGTGTACAGGGGATTAATGGCATAAAAAGCTCATATTGCTCCCAACAATGCTGCTGGGTCATTTATCACTTCGCTTTGTTTCATTGGACGTGGAGACAAAGAACCACACTGCGACTACTATCACAGAATAATATGATAGTACTAGACATAGGCGTACGTTCTTTTCAACTGAAATGCGTCTTTAAAGTTCGTATATCTCTCTCTTTATTGATGGTCGTCATAATCATAAGCGCAGCAACTTAGTCATAGGCTTAACTAGGTAGAGGCCAGGGGAGCACGGACACCCCCAGACTACCGTCTGCCCCCCCCCCCCCCCCAAATATAGGTGTCATTGATGTAAAAATATATTTTATACATTTTCGGGCCAATGAACTTAGCTGTGACCAAATGTAATGCTATTTCACTTCGCTATTACGTGCACGCTTGATGAAACTGGCGAAGGCAATACAATCGCACCGATTTCGTTGCGGGCACAACAATTTTAGCGGAAACAATAAATACTGTGAAAGTTTTCAAACATATTATTCGTTAAAATTAATCTATAATAGGAACATTACGTTTTCGACACAAAATTTGTGTAAATTATTGATTTTGTCTGAAGCAATAAAAACATATTCGGCTACACTTTTTGTAAGAAACCGTAACTTTTTCAGGGGTTAATCGATAAATTATGATTCAAATTTCCCGATTTTTAGCTCTAATTTGACATGGATCTGAATAATGTCAATGGACTCAGCCTAAAATATTATTAAAACACTTATCTTCGTCAAACGACGAAAGGGACAAATGTATACGAGTAAGCGAGACATATAACAAGCATCCTGCTCACACGCGTATGTTTATCCCTTTTGTCGTTTGTCGAAGACAAATCGAGTAAGTCCCGAACGACTTTATTTCTAGACCAACTATAGAAGAGCCAACGAGAGATCTATGACAGCTGCGTTTAGTGATGGGGTGCATTTTAATTTCGGCAAAAATAAAAATCAAGTGCGACTAATGACTTGAGTAAATAAAATATCGATTTATTTGACATGTCATACAACATGCATCATAATAATACAAATGGCAAATGTGCATTTGCTTACATTAACAAAGCAGCCATAAAGTCTAGAAAACTGGTTTACAATTTTTTAATCATAAAAAGATATAGTTTGTAAACAGAGGGAGCCGCACGATTAAGGAGAATAGAACCCGTTATTTATTGATTACAATTTAGCCACTAACATTCCTCATGATCCCTTGAGTTTTGAAAAAAATAGAAACTTTTGCTATAGTCTTTATAAAATCGAAACATGATGATCGAAACGAGTAGTACGTCACTTTTCGCTGCCAGCAACAATGAAGTATTAGATTATTTTAGTGACACTTCCCCATAAATAATTATGAAACTTGGTAGGCATTTAAACGTCATAGGTGCCATCTCTCGCTGTCGCGAATGTGATTGATTACGAGAGCAAGTAACTGAACAGGCGCGTGTTATACAACTTATGGAAGATATGCGTTCGATAGCAAACATGTATGAAAATGCTTTTGAAGAGAAGTAATTGGGTACTTCCTTGGCTAGTGTGTTCAGGGGCCTTGTCTAACTTCGACATCCGTCGCAATTGCCTTCAAACGCACCCGTGATTGGCTAGAAATTATATTGCACATCATTTTTACCCAATCACGACCCTTTTGAAGACTGTAGCGATGGATTTTGAAGTTGTAGTAATATAGCTATCCACACAGACATACGCTTGTAAACACACAAACACAGATACTACAGGAAAAGTGTCGTGACGGTCGAAGACATACACTTTTTTGTTTGTAGTGTATCATGTGATAAGGCACCGCGCTCACCAACCCGCCTGCCCAGCGTGTGTGAGTATGGGCATTTCTTCCAGGAAGACCGCCAAGAGTGCCGAAATCCTGGAAAGGCCTATGTCCAGCAGTGGACGAAAGAGGCTGATGGATGGATGGATGGATGGATGTGATAGGGAACTTAGTACCAAAAAAAGAAATCCTTCTGTTATCTTATGAAAAAACCGGCCAAGAGCGAATCGGACTCGCGCACGAAGGGTTCCGTACCATTATCTACGTATGAAAAGGAAAAAAGTCATGTGTGTTGTATGGGAGCCCCCTTTAATATTTATTTTATTCTGTATTTTAGTATTTGTTGTTATAGCGGCAACAGAAATACATCATCTGTGAAAATTTTAACTTTCTAACTATCACGGTTCATTAGATACAGCCTGGTGACAGACGGACAGCGGAGTCTTACTAATAGGGTCCCGTTGGTTACCCTTTGGGTACGGAACCCTAAAAAGAACGGCTTGGCGCGACAGTTGTGTCTACGGTGCGAACATGGCTGTTGTAGGAGTCATTCTTTAAGTTAACTAGGTGTATATATCTTAACATATCGCCATGCCATACATCCCCGAGAGAGTCTCAGAAGTGTTTCCGAGTGATGTCACTAAAACCCTCTTTTCAACGACAATTTTAACATCGTGATAGAGGGAAGCTTGATCGCCGTATTTCGGGAACAAATTTTATCTTTTTCCCGTGTTTTTCTAAACCGTCAGCAAATGGTTAATAAACAAATACTATGCCAGTGCGTATACAATTGCGAAAAACTCATGCTGCTCGAACGGCAGGAATAGAACCCGCCACCTGGGTCTCAACATTGAGTCTCTGCCGCTGTTTTTATTTGGATATAACTATTTTCGCTATATGACGTCAATGATTGTTCTTTTTTTGACGATTTTGTCCCTGTGCCACAGCATAATTATTCACCCACATTCTCGCACATGCGACAATTTGCGAAGGCCGAAAGCGGGTGATATTTACAAGCTCTTTATGAAGAAACGTTTCAAACTTTTAGAATTGAAACCTGTTGTACGTACTCATAACATACATTACGTGGCTTTTAAAGAGTTATAGTTAATAAAGTTATCATTACACACCATTTATGACTCGATAAACAGAGGTGTATGAAAAGCAAAGCGTGTGAAATTTTTTGCGAGAATAGCCCCCCTTCTCAGTCGCCTCAGCCGTTCTTGGGTTATGCCGCAGACACCCCGATGCTAAAGAGTTATACTTAAAATTAAAACCCCAAAAAGTTCAGCGGGTGCCGCACCTGGTAATAAAAAACCGGTCAAGTGCGAGTAGGACTCGCGCCTGTGGGTCCCGTACCATTCAAATAAGTTAATAGACTTAAATGATTTGAATAAAAATTACAAACTTATCATTACCTACAAATGTATAAAACAAAACTGCACAACTAAATTGGTCCAGTATTACTTGTTAACTTGTAAAGCCTAGTTAGCTGAGATAGTTTTCCTTTTAACCCCGTTATTAATACTACTGCCGTTTTCACATCCAAAAACATTATTTTAGCTGTCAGGGGGGGCACTTAAAAGTAACACAAATTAGCACTTTTAAAAAACTTTATATTTTGCAAACGGATCACTGAATCAAAAAATTGTTTTTACACAAACGCAATATTTTTGAACGACCTATTCAACGATACCCCACGCCCTGGACGCCCTGGGAAAGACGAGTAAAATAATTCATCCCTACTTTACAGGGAGGTACCCAAAAAAAAGAAATTTTGTTTTTCCACTTTGTCAGCGTGATTAATATGTATTTAATTACTATGCTAAATAACAGCTTCTTAGTACTATGAGTCTCCAAGCTAAGCCACGGAGAGACAGACAGACGGAAGGAAATGGCGAAACTAAAAACAGGCAGGTACTAATTCAGGAAGATTGCAAGAAAGTGTTACTGTGAAGTAGATATCCCCATTTTAATAAAGTATTTCTTGTACCTCCTCGTTCCTTTCAAGATCCGTTAATTTTCATTACGGGCGCAGCAAAATACGAGCGAAGCTAATCGAGAAAATGGTGTTGTAAAATTACGACGAAAACTGGGTAAGGAATCGTAAAAACTAATCGTTAATCACTTTATAAACGCCCAAAGGCGCCATAGTCTGAACATTTCAGCAAAAAACAAAAACGCAAGGCGACCGAATAGTGACAAAACTGTCCACGACTTCTTTTTGTTATTGACTTTTATGTTTATTATTCGATTGTTTGTTATGAAACTTTGTAGCTCCATAATTTTCGATTTCGAAATTTCGATTTTAGATCGAGCGCTCTTATTTGTTGTTTTAAAAGATAATAGCCTATGCCCGCAGCACTGAATAAAATATTTCCGTTTGGCCCAAATGGTTACTACTTTGCTCCTTTCTCAAAAACACCCTTCCTTAAATTGAAAACCGCCTCCAAACCCGTTGGGAATCCTCAAGTAGTAAGTGAACATATGAACAATATATGTAGCGACAAATAAACAGATGTTGAAATATGCAGATGTATTATTTACGATCGGATCTTTATTAAAAATGCCATCTATGTAAATAAAAGTAGCCAATTCTTCGTAAAAGTTTGTTCTCCTCCTCCACGCAAAAAATTTTAAATATTATCGTAATAAATCACGAATATTAAATTTAAATTATTATTAAATATTATTTATTGATCCTTTTACTATTCATATAATTTTTATAAGAAAATCCATCATCAACCTGTCATCGTTCACTGCATCGTTCAAGGCCTTTCCAATATTTCGCCACTCTTGGCGGTCCTTCGTTCTCCTCATCCAGCCGCCACCATAAGAAGATATTCTCGCTGATTTCAACTATCAAATAGTGCATAATACATAGTTGTAACTTTCTTTGCCGAATCGCAACGAATGACAAATGCTTTGCGTGTGAGGAAAGATATTTATAAAGAAGCATTCGACCAGCCCACCACATGCTAGCGTAAGTGTGTCAATCAAATTAGGGACATATTGATAAAAAGCCAAGTCAAAAACAAATAAAATAAAAGAAAACCAAACAAATTATGCAGGTTATAGTGGACCGCCAATACAACTTGACGTTACAGAAAGGAGGTCCTCTGTAACTTAAACTCAAGTATGAATTCAAGTAATCTCTTTCCCACATCGCGCCGCTGATGTTATCGGCCATTGTCAACTAACACCAGTACCTACCGATCATCACGTTTTACTGCAACAATAATATGAATACAACTGTAGATACAATTCGAATGGTCCAGAATACCATAACAGCACCTAATTTTTTGAAAGGAATAGACATTTTTAAGGTCATATAAAAGCAAATTTTTTTCTCCTTGAAATACAAAAGATATACATGAAAATATTCAGGAACTGAATAAATAGCTTTGATGACGTAATAGTCATGTCATTTAGGCATTACAGGTAATAGGCCATTGCCCACAAGAAAAAAAAAAGTGATGTCAAATCCGACGTCTGTTTTTTTTTATTTTCAGTAATCCCAACTTTAGGTTTTATCCCCTAATTTTTTTTTTCATTCTTTCTTTACGTCAAGAAACTCTCCCTATTGAGCCTAAACGGTATGGCTATTACGTCACATTCCCATTTCACCAAATAGATTTTCAAAAAATAATTTCCTTATAAAAAATAGGTACCACCTGAAAGTTAAAGAACAGTATGTATCTTCATGATTTAGCCTATATTTTAAGAAAAAATATACAAAAGGGCCTGTTACAATTTATGGTTTGTTCGAATTCTAAAGTCGCCGTCAGTAAGAGTAGATGTGATAAGTAGAATGCAGTACACACACACATACAAAGAACTAGGCAGACACCACAGGTATTCAAGTGCTTTCGCTTATTCCATATCCATCAATCGAGGCGTACCAGCTCTTGTATTCCAGGCGCTTATGTCAGACTTTTATCTTTCATTCATTTAAATGTTACTGCGGGCGTGATTCGAGCCGTACCTTTCATTTTTCTCATACAATACACTGCAACAACTCGACAAGTCTCTTTTGGTACATGGATGACATTGATACGGGGACGCAGCTGTGAAACAAGGTTACGCTCTATAGGATAGCGCCATTAGTTCCGATTTTGACTACGACCAATCCACGCACCAAATGAGACTTGTCGCAATGTAGAAGGTTTTGTAGATATAATTTCCGAACGACGGAAGTTCATGCGTTATTTCCGGTGTCACAACCCGAAACACTGCCATTTCCTTTATGACAGAACGCCGGAGACGTACTTCTTGTGGATCTATTGTTTCAATATTGAAACTCTCGCGTTTTGTAAACATTTTAACAACTGTCTCGAAACGTCGGATGATTTTTCTCAAACAAAAGGTAATAAAATACATCGCGGTAGACCCGTCTAAATATTAAAATCTGTTGTCTCAAGATTTTACGAACTAAGAAAATATATGAGGACTCGCGAACTACCCGACGGATTTTGATGCGGTTTCCACTCAAAACTGGTAACAATACTTCAAGAAACGTTTACTATATATGTATTATAAACTAGCTTTTGCCCGCGGCTCCGCCCGCGTGTTATTCGGTTTAACGACATGCTTTTTTCCGGAATAAAAAGTAATCTCTGTGTTAAGTTGGGGTATAAGCTATATCCATTCTAAATTTCATGCAAATCCGTCCAGCCGTTTCAGCGTGAAAGAGTAACAAACATACACACACACAAACACAAACTTTCGCATTTATAATATTAGTGAGAAGTGTGATGAGACACAACATAGCCTTGTCTTATATCACCACAAACGATTAAGGACCGCGCTAATTAGACACCTGATGTATGAATTAACTAAGCCTTGACTTATTACACCACAAACGATATGGACCGCGCTAATTAAACACCTGATTTTTCAATGATATTGATCTATCCTACAGGAACCATGCATTTTTCCGGGATAAAAAGTAGCCAATGTGTTAAGTTAGGGTATAAGCTATATCCGTACTAAATTTCATCCAAATCCGTTCAGCCGTTTCAGCGTGAAAGAGTAACAAACATACACACACACACACACATACGCACAAACTTTCGCATTTATAATATTAGTAGGAAGTAGGATATTCTATAAAATAATATCTAGGTAGATTAACCGAGCATGCATTCATTCAATTTTAACTAATTGTGACAAAGTTGAAATCTGATACAAAATGCCTATAATATCATCACCAGACTAATTTTGATAGCTCGCTCTTTGCGTTTAGCAAACCTGAGACTAGATTTATCAGAATGGAGTCATCCATGAGCAATATAGCGATGTAAATAACAACACCAAAGAAGCCAAATCAACATCAAGGCGTCAACAAACAAAGCAATCAAATGGCACCGCCTAACAAACAATTCGGCACCCTCTAAGCACGAAACCCTAATCTAATTTTAATAGATATACGTATTTTTGTTATTTTGCGTGATAGAGGCCATAGTAACACGTATTCTGTGAAAATTTCAACTAGCTACCTATTACGGTTGAAGCTGTAGACCCTTCTGACAGACACACAGACGGATGGACGGACAGCAGAAGCCTAGTAATAGGGTCCCGTTTGGCACGGAACTCAAAAAGCAGGCGGAGTAAAGCGAAGCTGTGAGCAAATGTATATCAAATAAAAATCAATTTTTTGCATAAGTTTACATTTCAAAAAGTTTCGTTGAGATGGTAACAGAGGATCTCGGTGCAAAATGCACATCAAATTATTGTTTTCCTTACCTTTGAATAAAAAGTACGCAATAAATGCGTTTTATAGCAATTCGCGCAAACTGCTTTTTAAAAGTTAGGTGATCATATGAAAATTATTCCATTTTATTCGTTACATTACAACTGTACTAATTACAACTGTAAACACGCTGTAAAGTTTGTTAGTGTAATGCAAACAAAATATAATACATTAAATTACATGTCTTTTTTGTGAAGACTATAATTAATAACCAACGAGCTATAGCTAGAGGTCGTTGTTAATAACTATTTCCGCAAATTGATTTAAAACGCATTTATTGCGTACTTTTTATTCAAAATTAAGTAAAAATATTATGAAGTAAATTTTGTACCGAGGTAAAAAGTTACCCCCTTGAAGTTTTGGATTGTCTTCTTCACAAAACAAGTAAACTTTTGACCTACTTTAGTGGATATAAATAGTTGACTGGAAATAACCATTAGCACGAGAGCGAGACACGTGGGGGAGAAAATGGATTAGTTATTTATTGCAGAAGACAACGAAACGAATCTAGGCGTAGTAAAAAGAAAATAAAACTAAGTGATGTGAAATATTAACGTTCTTTCCAAGGTGAAGGTGAAGAAATAGATCGTTTTTCAGGATACAAAGAAAAGCGTACATGAAAAAAAAACATTGAGAGGTCTAGGATGGCTACCTCGGTGGCGCAGTCAGTCTTATTCTATATAAAGAAAGAAAGAAAATGAGATTTATTCGTTTCACATAAACAAACACACATCCATCCATCCATCAGCCTGTTTCGTCCACTGCTTGACATAGGCCTTTCCAGGATTTCGCCACTCTTGGCGGTCCTCCTGGAAGAAATGCCCATACTCACACACGCTGGTTGGTGAGCGCAGTGCCGAAACCCTTGCACCAGTGACGCCGCTGCCCGTCACCAGTATGTTTTATATAAGGCCCGGCAATACCGCCATCCATCGGTCCCAGGCAATGGTGGGCCGCCTGGTTTTGCCTGAGAGCTGTTCTCTTACACTCCCCCGAATAACTTCGGGAGGATTTGCGAGTAAGATGGTGGTACCTCCACAGTCGAGCCCGGCATCAGCTCTACCACGTATTTAAATTAAAATTACTTAACATTAAAGAAAACAATTAATTCAATATTACAAAACTATAAATTGTGACGAAAAGGGGCAGACAGCAACACAGCGCTGGTTTTCAGTCTGTCCCTGTACATGCACTAAACAAAAAAACAAAAATTTTTGCATGTAGCATTTTACAAAAACTATAATCAATAACAATAAATAAAAATGTATATTAATTAAATGGGCAACTATTATAACAAAATAAAATAAAACGTATACATTTTATGGCAAGATAATGACAAGGTTAATGATAGGGTTCTTTTAAAGCGGTTGTTTTAAGCAAGATTTTGTATATAGGATAGTTAGCTACCGATTTTGGGAACTACAAAAACGTTATGAAGATTAGCATAAAAAATAATATTTGCGACGGAAACGTTCCATACACAAATGTTGATACGGCCGTCTGCAACAATACGCAATGCGGGCGCGAAATGTTCATCATAAGATTTATAAAGGCTGTAAAAAGTTCCTAAAATGTATAAAAAGCCCATAAAGTGTACGTCATAGATAATGTGAGAGTTCCTTGGCAAATGTAATCTAAACATACTCAGAGGCCGAAACAGGCTCATTGCTTAAAAATACTGTTTTATTTTATTACTGAACCAAATATAAAAAAAATACTGACTTTTACTGACCATTTCCTTGGAGATTTTAGTCGTAAAAACAAATTTAAAAATATATATTTTTTGTTATTTTGTATTTTATTTATATTAGTATTGGAAAAATGTGACTTTCATACAATAAGTAAAATATATGCTAAATGAAATGTTAAAAAGACGTTTAACGTGTTAACACAATAACTAGACTGGTTTGACGTATTTTTAAAACAATCACACTGGCTGGTAAGACATAATTGCAAAAAAAAAGAAAAAATCACAATAAAAATAGAGAAGTAAAATTTTCTTGTTGAAAACGTTGTTGCAAACATATTTTTGTGAGTTTTTTTCATTTCCTCGCGTTAGTGATGGAAAGTAGAGTGTTCTACACGGGAGTAAGTGATCACCAGTATAGCACGAGATTGTAGTTAGTTGTTAATAAAAAGCTTATTTTTAATTGAAATCAGGATCATGAATATAATAGCCCTGAAATCATTACTGGGACATATATTATATAAAAATAAAAAAAAGGTTTAAAGGAAACTCCGTAGGTATCTTTACACGTCACATATATACTTGCTAGCTTTTGCCCGCGGCTCCGCCCGTGTGTTATTCGGTTTAACGACATGCTTTTTTCTGCGATAAAAAGTAGCCTATGTGTTAAGTTAAGGTATAAGCTATCCATCCATCCATTAGCCCGTGTTCGTCCACTGCTGGACATAGGCCTTTCCCAAATTTCGCCACTCATGTCGGTCCTCCGTCCTCCTCATCCAGCCGCCCCCCGCAACGTTCTTCAGGTCGTCGGTCCAGGGGGCACGAGGTCGGCCTACACTACGCTTTGCTGTACGTGGTCTCCATTCTAGAGCCTTTCTGCCCCAACGGCCATCATCTCGGCGACAAATATGGCCTGCCAACTGCCACTTCAACTTACTAATTCTGCAGGCTATGTCGGTTACTTTCGATCTCCGACGGATCTCCTCGTTTCGGATTCTATCCATCAGAGATACCCCAAGCATAGCCCGCTCCATAGCTCGCTGAGCGACCTTAAATCTGTGGATCATCTTTGTAAGAGACCACGTCTCAGCGCCATACGTCATCACAGTATGGACGCACTGGTTGAACATCTTAGTCTTTAAGCATTGCGGTATTGACGACGTAAATATGTGACGCAACTTTCCGAATGCTGCCGAACCCAAGCATATTCTTCTGTCAGCCTCGGCGTCGAAGTTGTTTTTATCCAGCTGTATGACTTGACCCAGATAAACATATTTCTGAACAACTTCGATGCTGACATTGTCGACGGTTAGTGGCCCTTGGATGACGTGACAGTTGGACATGACCTTAGTCTTCTCCAAATTCATCCGCAGGCCCACTCGTCTCGAAGAATCGCTAAGGCCGCGCACCATTACCTCCAGTTCCTGCAGCGATTCCGCCATTATCACGATGTCATCGGCAAAGCGAAGATGTGAAATGTACTCTCCGTTTACGTTTATGCCTCGTCCATTCCAGTCTAGTGTTTTAAAGACGTCCTCCAGCGCGGCGGTAAACAGTTTTGGGGAAATAACATCTCCCTGTCCCACGCCGCGCTGAAGATGTATCGGTCTTGTTCGTACACTCTGTACTTGGACGGACATCGTAGCGGAGTCATACAGACATTTCAACATCTCCACGTGACGCCAGTCAACTTGGCATCGCTGCAAGGACTGCAGAACAGAGTAAGCTATATCCATTCTAAATTTCATCCAAATCCGTCCAGCTGTTTCAGCGTGAAAGAGTAACAAACATACACACACACACACACATTCACAAACTTTCGCATTTATAATATTAGTGTGATAAGCAGAGAGAGAGAGACTCTTACATGAGTATTTATGTACCAAGGTAAAATACTGAAACATTTTTCAGAAAAACTGAAAATACTGAGAATTTTGCAACAAAACTGCCTTTTTACTGACCAGTTTTGGCCAAAATATTAATTTTAATACGTCATCAATAATTTTTCGTATTTTTCTCCGCGTTCTAAATTTCGACGACGCTTTTCTCTAAAGGGTTTTGAGGAAACCCGAAAAGATTCAATGAACCATTTTGAAAATTCTCGGAATATATAAGGTCCTACAGTTCAAAGGTAAAAAAAATGTAACAGATTATAGAGTATCTCTAATAGATCATATTCCATCGAAAAAAAAATTTTTTGGGCGTCCTTTTTTTTCCTTTCCATAGAAATTTAGTCAGCTGATTGAACCATTTTGTACTGGTAAGTGAAAAAATGATTTGAGCAAGAAATTTCTTCTTCTTCTGGAATTTGGTCAGTTAACGATACACGATCTACCCTAGAGTTATTTTCACTTATTATTGTAGGACCTTATACAGGGTGGAAAAAATTTAAGGGCCCTGGAGGGCAACTACCTTAAATCCTTTAGTTAGCTCATTTTAGTGAAAGAAAACATTCCTTTATTTTAAAAAGAAACAAAACAGCATTCAAAGATCTTCTAAAGTTCGCTTGTCTCATCCGGGAATCGAAACAACTAAAAATAAAAAAATAAACCCTCGCTGTTTTATCATACGAATAGGTAGGATTATTGTTCAGGATAAAATTTGTCTAATAAAAATTTGGTCTTACACTCATTTGTTGTACGAGATACCCATGAAATTTAATATTTATTACAAGTTCTTTATTAACAATACCTAGTACTGTTCACTTGTAACAAGTAAATGACACGTTATAATTTTCTTATCTCTCTAACATCCAAAGACATCGTATGAAGTACAAGCTTGCTAATGTTATTTATCTCTAAGTACCTTGCTGAAGACTGCGATAAGAAAATCGTTAAATGGTAATAATAAATCTATGCACGGCACAATTCCTTCTTACACTAGGCGTACTGACGAAAAGTTTAAAAATGGAACGTATATTTTTTTTTGCAACGCGTGGCTACATTTGAAATACAAACGATATGATTCATCATATTAAAATCGATAAAAGTATTCGTTCGAATTTCAAATTTTGTTTTGTTTTGCTTTCATTTCGTGCTGTCATTGTGTAATAATGGCGTATCAATAATCGTTAATAAAGAACTTGTAATAAATATTCAATTTCATGGGTATCTCGTATAACAGATGAGTGTCAGACCAAATGTTTATTAGACAAACTTATCCTGAACAATAATCCTACCTATTCGTATAATAAAACAGCGAGGGTTTATTTTTTAATTTTTAGTTGGTTCGATTTCCGGGTGAGGTAAGCAAATTTTAGAAGATCTTTGAATGCAGTTCGTTTCTTTTAAAAAATAAAGGTATGTTTCCTTTTAGTAAAATAAGCCAACTAAAGGATTTAAGGTAGTTCCCCTCCGGGGCCCTTAAATTTTTTCCAACCTGTATAAGGTCCTACAATTCAAAGTGAAAAAAAAAATTAACAGATGATAGAGTATCCGCAATAGACCACATTCCACCGAAAATATATTTTTTGCGCGAACTTTTTTTTCACCTTTCCATAGAAATTTAGTCAGCTGATTCAACCTCTTTGTACTGGGAAGTGAAAAAAATATTTGAGCAAAAAATTTCTTTTTTCTTCTGCAATGTGATCAGTTAACGATACATGATCTACCCTAGAATTATTGTCACTTATTATTGTAGGACCTTATATATCACATAATCACAAAACACCGTGTTAAAAATGGGATTTACATCTTAATCACTAAATCTAATTACCATATCTAATTAAATTAGGAAAATTTGTTAAAAGTTTTCTTTTCTTTCTTTCTTTAAATATACTTTACATTACAGACTATTTTGCGGTTGCTGTCGAAATAAAGGTCAGCAAAAACCGAGAATTTGTAAACAAAAAAATAATAGTAACCTAGTTGTCGCTGCAGACTTTTCTACAGTTTTATAAGTATTTTATATCGTCTTGATTGATACCTTTATCGGCAATAACGTTCTGAAATATCAAAACATTATACGAAATAGAGAAATAAAACGTAATTTTACAGGAACTTGTCGTAAAATAATGTCACAAATACTTGGTTATAAATAGCGTTTAACTGCTAAAACTTTTTTATATTTTGCAACATTATAGATTCTTCGATCACGATTAACGCAATTTTAAGGTCTAATTTCATTTCAAAAGAGATTAGTCTTCATGAAAGTGATTTCACCAAATTATCCTCGTCTACATTTAGTATTTATAGTAATTCAACTCACTCAAGGTAAAAGTTTCAAGAAATCATCATCACTTTCATCGAAAACACTTGTATAAAGTTGAAGTACACAAGTATAGATAGGTGGATATAAATTGAATGCACCGAAACTATAATACCTACGCGATTCGATTCGACAAGACAGAGTTTGTAACAAAGTTTCCACGTTTAAGTCTTTTGGGACAAGTGTATGCATTTGTAATTGGAATATTTGTACTTTTCTTTGCTGGCCTTTGTTTTGGCGTAAAATGGATTTCTTAAATCGGGAAAGCCCTTCATAGTAAAAATATAAGCTGACTTTCGTTTATATAGCCAAATTCCTACTGGTGACTCGGTAAGTGGTCAGGACCAAGGTTCAGTGACCCTTTCTGTGATATACGCAAAATAACATTTATATTATATTATATTTAGTCTCCAGTCTTCAGTATGAGTTTGGTCGGTTAATTTAATTTTTAGTATGTATTAATAACGATCAAAGGTATTAATTAAACACAATGTGAGCGCGCTGCATTAATCCGTCCGACTATAATATTATAAATGCGAAAGTTTGGATGTATGGATGGATGGATGTTTGTTGCTCTTTCACGCCGTAACTACTGTACCGATTGGGCTGAAAATTTGCATGAATGTAGTTCTAGACCTGGAATAGGACATAGGCTACTTTTTATCCCATAAATCAGTTCCCATGGGACGAAAATGAGGTTTCAAGTTTCTATAGAAAAGTGATGTGTCACCCTTTGACGCCGTACCTATTGAACTGATTGGGCTGAAACTTTGCACAAATAATGTATATAGGTAGATCTATAATAGGACAAAAACTACTTTTTCCCTTTAACGCGGGTGAAACCGCGGGCAACTAGTCTACTATAAATCTTCTGAATTCACAAATAGTGGCAGTACGAGTAGGTAGCCACTCCTACAAATCAACACGAGTCGTTCCGAGACGCTGGGCGAGTCAAAACATAAATGTTTAAGGCGAGGCATTGATAAACTTTTAATTTCAAATCGGCGCCTTAGGGGAGTGGAGTGAGGGGGTCTTACTGCATACAAATATGCGCTTACGAACCATCTTATGCCGTAAGGTCGTATGCAGCAAAACAGTACTTTTAATTTAAAATGACAACTATAAGTAATTTAATAAATCTAATCGGTCATATTTAAGTGTATTTGTGGACTAATTTAAATAAAAAACTGAGAGGCTTCATTCGCTCCCGTTTGTCAGTAAAATAGAAATCTCTGTTTTAAAAGAGGTTTTCTAAATATTTTTTTCTCTGCTATGAAAATTAATCAATCAACTAAATCTTCGGGCAAAATGATGTCAATGAAATGCTTAATCTAGTATATAAATTGGTAACTACATGTTTTTTTTTATATATTTTTTTTTTTTTTTTTTATTTTTTTTATTTTACTTTATTAGGAACAACAAACAGCAGATTTTTTAAATATAAAACATCACATTTGAACAATAAATACGGCCAATAACAGTTGCAGATATAATAACATTGCTGAGAAAAATGGAGATCTATGTCGCCAAAATTTCGTGGCGTCGCCTTAAACGACAAAACGGGGCGTTTGAATCTAGGATGCGTTCCAAAACCGCGACAATGGTTTTTTAAATACATTATAATTTTTAACCATTTTGTAACATGATAAATAATTGAAAAATACGCAGCTCAGGCGCAATTCCCAATCCCCACACGTAGCTCTGCGTAGCTTTTTACCGGACCCCTCCCTAAGGAAACCACGTAGTTTATGAACGTTGCCCTGGTAAGACCAGAACAACACTTGCACTGTTTAAAGATAAGGAAACCAACACAAAGCTTACAAAAGATCAAAAGACCTGGTTAAGGAGTTATAACTCAGAATGGAAAAAGAGCTCCGATACATCGTATGTGCAATTACTACAATGATAATGTTTTAAATATAGATTTCTTTCACTGCTCTCGTAACAGATATAAAAATAAAGTAAAGAAAGCGTTCATAGAAAAGAAAAAAAAGGAAATAAAACAAAAGAAATAGGGTAAAGCAGAAATATATGTCTTACTCTTGGGTAAATATAAAATGTATCTTTTTCTTTATTAATTTTTAGTTTTAATGATTTTTCATTTTAAGTTTGCATGTGCATGCTGTAGGTTTTTTGCTTAGTCTGTATTTTTGGCTTTGGGTTTATAGCCAATATTGTCATAAACCATTTATCTATTACCTTCTTCATCTGCTTCATTTATATCTCTTTATGTAATTTGTGAGAATGTTAAGGGAATTATCACCATTGTTATTGTCAAACATGTATCTATTTCTGCTTTTTCTCCTATCAAATAAATAAATAAATAAATAACCGACCGTAATAGGGATCCTTGACACGGTCTTTGTAACCCTGGTAAGCCAAGCTAGAGATGTCTGTCAAGTACTAGCACACAAAATATGAGTTCCGTATGTGGGTGTTCGTCCATTATGTATGTACGTATACTCTGTTTTAAGACGCTTTAATTAAAACTTACACGCTGTATTAAGGTGATAAGTGAATTTTTCAACGGTCACTGTTACTCCATGCGGAAAGACCCGCAGCGCGAGAGGGACGGATTCCGGAAAAAAAATGCAAAATTAAATTAATATAAAATTAACTAAAATAGATATCAAAATTTCACATTCACAAAATTTAGATATTGTTAAAATCTATCTAATAAAATATCGTCCAGGTCAATATGTCATTCCTATATCGCGTACTATGAATAAAAGTGTAGAACAAGACCTCATTTCAATAATTATTTCTATCGAGCGAAAGTTCTGCAATCTCGTTTCTGTATTCAAGGAAACTAGAAAAAGGTACCCATATTTATATACTAACTTATAAAATTAGTAGCTTATTCTGAAAATCAGGTAAATAACTTCACAAAGTGCCGATTTTAGTGAGGTAGCGCCTTAAAGTCATCGCTTTTTCCGTAAGGGATCTTAATGCAACCTATTGTTTTATTACTATACTAGCCTTTCGCCCGCGGCTCCGCCAGCGTTTATTTAATCTGTGCCACTTTTTCGACTTGAACGGCTTCTATCAACACTTCTTAAGGGCTTGTATTGGGTCTTTCAACGGTTTTTGTTTTCATATGCTGATTCAACTACTTATCTGATCAATGTAAAACTTGGACACGTGTTTTTTCAGACCTTTGTCTTTCCGTCGTCAAGTCGGTTACCTAATTGGGTACATTTTGCTCGATAGATTTTATTTTTGAAAATGATGCTTTTTAAGTTATTATTTCGTTTCATGCCTAAACGGCTTGAGTTTTATGTCTGAATTTACTGCTATAACAAGAAAACATGGTTTACTTTCCGATGTCAGGTGGAAAAACTCCTACATCAAATACTTTTTCGTAAAATCCAGAAAACCTCGAAAATTCACTGATTTTGCGTGCCGCCAGCGCGCGAAGCGAGCATTCTAATGTAGACTTTCTGACAACATACTGAAGTTCAAAATCGCTCAGTAAGATTATCGTGCACCAGGGGTAAGGCTTTATAGCCTATGTGTTGACCAGGGTCACTACGATGATAATGGAAATAACGCATCAATATCCGTTTAGTGGTTCTCGAATTCAAACGGAACAGGCAGACAGACAGACAGACAGACAAAAATACAACAATTCGTAGCTTTGGCTTAAGTACATTACTCGTAACCCATTTCAGTCAAAATTTCGCAAAAATATTTAATGTACGGACAGACACAACTTTTACTACTTTATTATTAGTATAGCAATTTTTACTGTGCTTTCAGGCCTCCGAATGGACTGGTACTATCAGGGAATGTCTGCTGACCACTTTTTCGCCATTAAGAAGGTTATCCGAGTTTTCCTGATGGTACAACAAAATGAGTTCTACGTGTTAACAAGCAGCCGGGGACTTACGGATAATTTCCTGTTGCAGAAACAGGGGTCAATGGCATAACACTAACTGTATTATTTAGATAGGCTTATTTAGTCGCTGAAAAGCCAAAAAAAAACCTGCCGTTCCATACATTTTGATCAAGTAGGTACCTTTTCTATGCCTATATATGTATATAGGTATATATCTTTAATATTTCCATTTTTTTTAAACAATTTTTTTTGTACAGACATGAGCTTTTTTCTTACAAAGTGTAAAAACTCGCAACCTCCAGATTAGTAAGCCAAAATCAGATCCGGCACATTCGCGTTTTCGTTATGCTACGACCCCATAATTTTACTACGGTGTAGCAAGTGCTTCTATTGCATATTTAGCTACGACGTAGCTTGCGTAGCACCCCATAATTTTACTACGGGATAGCAAGAACTTCTACTGCATATTTTGCTACGGTGTAGCTAGTGCTACAACACCACGGGTTTCTTACTTTGTAGACCCGCTACGACGTAGTCTAAACGTATAACTGCGTCAGTAGTCGTAACCAAACCATAAAAAAGTCTTAACAATATTCGAGTTTCTGCCACGCAGTAATCTGCTTGAAAACACGCGAAACATTCGAATAAATCTCGTCACGAAATGAATCCCCGAGAGGTTGTCAGAAGTGTTCCCAAGTGTGAACTATAAAATGGAAGTCACAGTCCACACTTGGTATACCTGCTTTTCACCGACGATTATTACGTCGCAAACACGATGGGTGGTGAGCCCTATCGTCGTACATCGGGCAAAAATTTACCAACAGCTTGAAGTGCCTAACAAAGCACGCATACCGAACACAAATTGACGAGCTCTGCGGGGATTGACCCCACGATCCCTGGGTTAGCAGGCGTGCGGTCTATCCCTCGGCCACAGAGGCGATATTCCGAAATATATTCTCATAATATGACGTCATAAAAGACGTCGTATTTTTCTCCGGGCTCCATGTTAACTATTACTCACATGGCAAGTCGCCGCCGAGCCATTTCTGAAGTAAGCTACGGAACGACATACGCCAAAGCTTTGCAATTACTGTTTAGTTTTTTTAGGGTGCCCTAAAAATTTAACCTTAATAGGTTATAATAATAGGTAATAGTTAATACTTGAGATTACAAAAAGTTTACAGGTGACTAAAATAGCAGAAGAAATGTTTCTAAAAAAGTGTCATTCGAAAATGGTACAAGACACTCAAAAGAGCAAAAGGTTCGAGATCGGTTCATACTGTCACAAGCCGTGATTGGCAGACTAATAGAGACTGTGATAGCTGTGTTAGCCGTCACCATACCACACTTTAAAAATCCACACTGTTGTCCAACGAAAGCGTTCGGGCGGAGCGCTTGTGCGGGGCTTGCAAGGAGGAGTCTCCTTAGACGAAGAGCTTTTTAGAAAATTTTATGTGGCTCGATAGCTTAACTCTCGCGTCTCGCCCCGCAGGCCCCGCACAATTGCTCTGTCTGAGCGCTTTCGTTGGACAACTGTATGGATTTTTAAACTATGACAATACACCGAGAAAAAAATCTGGTTTCTAATTTAAACAAAAACATTGTACTATAGGTATATGTTACGTCTATATTAATTGTTCAGTTTACTTGAACAATGTGGTTACAACAAACAACCTTGTTTTGTTTACGATAATTCAAGTTAACTTGACTAAATTATGTTCTTATTAACCAGAATTTTATTCACAATACGACCTGGCAATATTGTAAAAAAAGAATTTCTCGGTGTGCTAAACTGTTTTTCAACACAGTTTTCGTGGAGTCATTTCCAGCGCCAATTAGACTTCTATGCTCTTTTCTTTCACCGTGCCTTTTAAGTCCTTGCTTTAGGACAATGCGGAAAGCGAAAGGACACAGTAATCTCTATTTTGGCAAGTAATTACCACAGTACAACACGGCATAGAATTTTGACCTTGATTAAATTTGCATGAGTTTCATCGCGCTAGCTCTACATTTAGTATACTATTTTATTTTATTTATTTATTTAAAACTCGTAACAGGACAATTTAAATACTTCAGCAGACCCTCAAAAGCGGTACTTATTGCTAAGGATAAAAAAGAAGGTAAGAAAAAAGCGTGTGAATATAATAAAATAAACTAAAAGCTGGTTTCATATATACTCTGTTAGTACTCTGGTTTCATACGTACTCTGTCAATTGATTTATTAACGTCTAATTAAGTAAATAGATAACTGCCCGTTAGGCGGACTGAGTGTTTCACCACGTACTAACGAATGGTTAATTCTCCTAACCAGGCGTTTTTAGTCACTGCTCCAAAGGTCAGTTAATGTTTAAAGTAAACTAGTTACACTATTAAAGATTCCTAGCTAACGCTACAAAAACAAATATATATAAAGTAACACAAAATCTAAAAGACAGAATAGGTCTACTAATTCCTAGTGTAAATAGACTGCTGTATTTAAATGAAATCATCTACTGTTCACACTGAACAAGTTTTCTAAAGAAACACACCTGCTAGAAATAAAAAACCGGCCAAGTGCGAGTCGGACTCGCCCACCGAGGGCTATTATTTAAAGATTATTATTTTTTATGATTTAATTATAAATGTATAGTTTTCAGATTATTCCCTATGCTAGTAGTATAAGACAGTATTACTTGCCAAATTTCATAGTTCTAGGTCAACGGAAAATACCCCATAAATATACGTTTTTTGCGGCATAAACGGCCGTATCTTTTTTTCAGGTTAACTTAGAAGTTTGATTTTTTCACAGCTTCAAGGGACAGTAGACCTGAGTCTATGGTTTTAATTTCAACTCGGTACCTCCACACGTTCCTGAGATAAAGGGTCTTGACAGACAGACGGACAACAAAGTGATCCTATAAGGGTTCCGTTTTTTTTCCTTTTGAGGTACGAAACCCTAAAAAGACATAACCTGATTAATAATGAAAAGCTACTGTGAATTTTGTATAGCCAGGCTCAACTATTTCTAATTTTTACACTGTGTTTGTTTCTTTGGAAACGTTTTTAAGTATGCTAAGTAAATATTGTGGTTTCATCAGAAGATATTAGTACATTGCATTTATAGTAGTATTTATATGCATAAACCTACGGGATCCTACGCAATTTTGATATTGATACCTTCTGATTCTAAATAAATCATCATGAATTCATTTAACGTTTTGTTCATAAATAACGAATATTAATGCCGTAAGTTTCAGCCGAATCGGCCCGGCCGATTTTAAATTACGCCACGCACAAATTGTTTTCAAACTTACGGAACCCTACAAAAAAGTAAATTAGCACAAACCCTCACGTGTCATTCCGCACAATTAATCCCCACAGCAAACATTTGCACGCGCCAAACTGTACACTGCAACGTTACGAAATCACCACATTCTCACTTAAAACCCACTCGAAAACATCACTGCCACTTCTAAAACAGAATATTAATTTACGAAGTATCGTTTTTCGTTTTTTCGCGGTTAAAAAGGACAAAAACAAAGGTTCTCGACCGGTGTGACAAGAACGACTGCTTTGGTCGGCATACCGCAGTCAACTGAGCTTTGGGAGCTTTGTTACAGCGGCTGAAGCTTGACCCTTCAGCATTGTGTCGCTTTTTGGGGTCCGTCAGGAAAGGAACTCCTGCAGTGAAGCATCAACCTACATCAGTTTTATCTAGAGATGATCCCCCGGAAATAGATAAGGCCGAAATTTTACTGGAAAACTACACTGCAAGCAACCATGGCAGAACTAATGAAACATTCAAAGACACCCCTTTTAATAATGTATGTGAGCTGTCAAATAAGAATAAACTGAACTTTCAGCACATTTCATTTAATTACCGCCTCTGTAGCAGAGTGGTAGAGTTGTTTCATAACCCAGAGGGCGTAATTTCAATCCGCGCGGCGCATGTTTTGTGTTCGGTTTGCTTGCTTCGGAAGACACGTTAAGCTATTTGTCCATTTGTACCTGCAGTACGGCGCACAGTGAGCTGATATCGAATTTTCGTGGAATTTGTGATAAATAAAAAGCAACTTTACTGTTCGGATTTTCGTTGATGCTAGCGTATTCGACTAATTACAGCGATGATTAATTTCTTATGAATTTTCTTTCTAATACTTGTATCTTAGCCAATAAACTACTTTGGTCAGTAGTTTAATTAGAAAAAAGTTGTTTATTGGCTAAGATTGGAAAGAAAATTCATTAGAAATAATTCATCTCAAAATCATTTCAACAAATACGTGTAACCTAAAATGTAGAGTTGTTTTTTATTCACCACTAATCCCACGAAAATTCGATTTCAGCTCACTGTGCGGCGTTACTTTGGGCACAAATCTCCCTAGAAGGGTTTCCGTGTTCGAAGGAACCGAAAAGTTACTGTATCGATTAAGCTGCTAAATTGACATAGACTTACAAGAAAATATGTTAAATCTTCGATTACGATATATTTTGAAAATTGCAGGAGGCATAAAATAAATGAATCGACACAGGCGAAACCCGTCCATTTTGCTCGAAGTTCACTTGGTAGACTAGTCTATAGATACCGGACGAGATTGGGGCATCTATGATATTTTACGAGATACGTTTTATGGTCGTTTTCTAGAACACCAAAATTGTGTAGTCAGCAGCGAAAAAGCTGTGAAAACACTGAAAATTATTTTTGCACTTTCGTTCATCTAGAAAGAAACGAAAATGGTAGTTTTAATTCTGACCATGACTCTTAGAGAAATTAATAAAAAATATACTTCAGGGCTTAAAGGGAAACAAGGGCAAAGGCTTGAACAATCATAAAGAAAATCACACTAATATTATAAATGCGAAAGTTTGTGCGTGCGTGCGTGTGTGTGTATGTTTGTTACTCTTTCACGCTGAAACGGCTGGATGGATTTGGATGAAATTTAGAATGGATATAGCTTATACTCTAACTTAACACATAGGCTACTTTTTATCCGGGAAAAAAGCATGTCGTTAAACCGAATAACACGCGGGCGGAGCCGCGGGCAAAAGCTAGTAAATATATATATATTTTAGTATGATTTAATACTTTAAAAGAAAAGCAAGAAATACAGCTGATTAGAAATTTATCGAATTTTATTTTCAAACTGTTACGCTATGATTTGGAGTTACCGACGCAGCGCTCTCAGCTCTTTTTTCGGAACTGAGCGAGCGCACTTCATCCTACGTATGAAGGCAGTAGTTGCCAAGCGTAAGTGTATCATCAGCCTGTATGGACAAAAGCCTTTATATGATTTCGCCACTCTTGGCGGTCCTTCGACCCGAAGTATTGGCCCCTTTTATATGAAAATTTTACTGATAAACGGTCAGTTTCTGAGTTAAGGAAATCTCGCTAAGCAAATACTGAAGAGACGAGTCAGCCAATCACAGCGCAACATCTTATAGTTAAACACTGCTTAACTTAAAATTCTCAACTGTGAAATCGAAAGAAAGACTACTAAAGAGTACTTGAGTAGGGATATGTGTTGTTTCTTAATTATTAAATACAAACGGGAAGTAAAGAACCGAAAGGGAAATAAGACTATTTTCGGAATTTCTGTCTCCCGTTAAGTAGTCTACGCCTATTCCTCATAGGAATCATAATAATAATATTCTATGTTATTCCTTGTTTAAAACACTGAGAATAAATATACGTGTTTAAAACATGTTTTAAAACCATTTGTTTTTATTTTTTTAATTTCACAAATTTCAATCATTAGCATCTTGAAAATATTCTCAACTCTGTCCTATCGGGGAAAGTTTTCAGCTGACCTACATTTTTCTCTTAATTCGATCCAGTTTCGAGACACATTGGGCCTGGGTAATTTTCCCTGATGGTGCCCGCCCATGCAAACGCGGACATGATAGGGGGGGTTCGAATCTCGACCTTTAGCTCAAGTTAATTTTGCACGTATTTGTAATCCGCGTACACCAGATGTCGCTACGAGGACTTTACGTCGCGATATCGTTTGGTTTCTGCTGCAATTCTTAAACTTATTTCAGGCTGTGGCACGTCAGCGAAGCCGTGGGGTAAAGGCCCAATTTAGGCTATACGTAATAATAAAGTAGTAATGTCTGTACATTTAATAATATTTTTGGAATTCGAGTCGAAAACTCGAATTAAGAATTAATAGGGAAATAAACGAAAACAATTATGCATTTTTTTAAATGAAAATACTCGTGTTGTGAAGAATTTATTTCATTCAACAAAGTTCAGGTGCCGGCAATCAAAATAGATTCAATAACTTGTGTTTGTGTGTGTGTGTACTGTACTTAGAAACTTGGCACTATCCAAAACTTATTAGAAATTTCAATTTAATATTTCACAGATAATTTCAGGCTTTCTTCACCTAGTCAGAAAGAGATAATAAAAATAGACACTGGTTGAAAGGGTTACATACAATACATGTCGCTCAGAAATTCTCATAGCTATTGAGGTGCAAAATCTTGAACGAAGAGGTTTTAGCCACATAAAGTTTTACGTGCTCCTGATGTCATATCCAGGCTGCTCTATATAAGATGTTAACAAGAGTTTTACTTTTTCCATAACGACTACTCATATTAAATTATCATTATTTTTAATGCACTAGAAGAAATAATGTTTAAGGTATCCAAAGCTATTGATTTCGCTATAAATCATATAATCTCAGTCAGTGGCGTGCATAGAACTTTTCAAATTTTGTAATGCACTACAATAAATAATGTTTAAGGTATCCAAAGCGATCAATTTCGCTATAAATCATATAATCTCAGTCAGTGGCGTGCATTGAACTTTTCTAATTTTGTAATGCACTTAAATAAATAATGTTTAAGGTATCCAAAGCGATCGATTTCGCTATAAATCATAATATAACCTCAGTCAGTGGCATGCATAGAAATTTTCAAATTTTGTAATGCACTACAATAAATAATGTTTACGGTTTCCAGAGCGATCGATTTCGCTATGAAACATATAACCTCAGTCAGTGGCGTGCATAGAACTTTTAAAATTTTGTAATGCACTACAATAAATCATGTTTACGGTTTCCAGAGCGATCGATTTCGCTATAAATCATATAATCTCAGTCAGTGGCGTGCATAGAACTTTTCAAATTTTGTAATGCACTACAATAAATAATGTTTAAGGTATCCAAAGCGATCAATTTCGCTATAAATCATAATATAACTTGTCAGTGGCGTGCATAGAAATTTTCAAATTTTGTAATGCGCTACAATAAATAATGTTTACGGTTTCCAGAGCGATCGATTTCGCTATGAAACATATAACCTCAGTCAGTGGCGTGCATAGAACTTTTAAAATTTTGTAATGCAGTACAATAAATCATGTTTACGGTTTCCAGAGCGATCGATTTCACTATAAATCATATAATCTCAGTCAGTGGCGTGCATAGAACTTTTCAAATTTTGTAATGCACGACAATAAATAATGTTTAAGGTATCCTAAGCGATCAATTTCGCTATAAATCATAATATAACCTCAGTCAGTGGCGTGCATAGAACTTTTCAAATTTTGTAATGCACTACAATAAATAATGTTTACGGTTTCCAGAGCGATCGATTTCGCTATGAAACATATAATCTCTGTTAATGAGAACTGTGAATGTCTCAACTGTCTGAAGCAACACATATTGCAGCGCCAACAGCGTCGACGTTTCGGAGGAGCCAAGGGCTGGGGCATACCTCGGGCAGCGTATTAGGTCATTTGAAGGTTTTAGATTGTTATTATTTTAGTTATATTTAAGTTCTTTCTGTTTCCGTTAATAACATATACCTAGTCCCGCCATAAGTTCTGTCCTTCAAATTAACTTGGATATTTTTCATCCCAGACTGAATCTAGTCAAATTTATGATTGGAATTTGTTGGCTAGCTAATCAAACACTTTAAAAATATTATAGCTGCTCAAAGCAGTGACCATTAAAAAAACTATCATTGAAGCGTCCGAAGCAGACATCTTAAAACACGCGACACAATTTGAGCTTTTCGCCTCATAACTTTTTTAATCATAGCCCGTACAATTAGAATTTGTGGTAAGGCTTAAAGCTAACTATTTTCTCTTGGAGATAAGTAAATAAACATTAGAAAACAAAGGAGTTTGAAATATTTTGGGAACCATTTTACAGCACCACCGCTATGAACAAATCACGTCAATTGAATGTATAAGAAAAAAAAAATTTTGCCTAGCGATTTTATTAATTATTGTGAGGATTTTTTATAAGCTATTATAATAAAAAAATATTGTCATTGTCTATCCTATCACTGGCATAAAAATTCAACCTTTAACTCGTTTTCACCCATCGCAATGGAATTTTGTAGACCCAAAATCAAACCGTGTTTTTACAATATAGATCTGCTACTTGGAGACTCGTTAAAAAATACATATTTCATAATATTATATTACAATCACTTGTTTATTGTAGTTTGAAACCTACTCGTTCCTGTGGATATAGATTTGACTTCTAGGGTTTTCTTGGAACCTTAGAATTATCCATAAAAACAGGGACAGAACTTATGGCAGGACTATAGGCAGTCACAGCTTAAAACAAAAATGTTAATGACGAACGGAATGGCATACTAAAAGCTCAAGCAATTTAATGTTTCCGTGAATAACCTTAATCAATCATTGCTTACATATGTCAAAACCATCAAAAGTAATTAGCATCGACTTTACTCGTACCTTTTCTTCATGGTCTGATTTAGGGGCTACAGCCAAGCTGAATCATACCCTATTTCAAAGCCATAAACTTAACCCTGGCAAGGTTGTGAACGGTATTAATTTGTGTCAAACCCGTTCCGCTTAATAAATTAGAATATTATTTACGCTTGCAGCAAACTCAGCAGCCAAATTCTGTTTAAAAAGTCTGTAAATAGAACGCTGCAAGCACGAGTTCAATAATCGTTAAGCCAGGATTACGCCATCCAATTTATCGGGATCCTAAATAGGATAGGAAAGGACTTAGGACAGTGTAATCGCGTTTAGGACGGTCTGTTTATAACGTCCTAGTTATGATCCCGATAAATCAAATGGTGTAATCACGGCTTTACAGTCCTTTAAATGAATTATCGAAAACAACATTATATGGATAAATAGAGGGGGAACTCCTATATTAATGCCCTCGTTCAGTTTACTATGATAACCAACAGGCGCTGATCTTTAAGTAAGTATTGTATAAAACATTGATTACCAAAAAATACCAATGTACTTTAACAAATAAATATTAAAAAAACATTTGTTCTATTTTTAAAACAAATATGGCACGATTTGAACTAGCGCGCTTGTTTTTGATGTCACACCCGTGAATCCCCCAAATCAAGAACTAAATTAGCTCTTGACAACCAATCGGTATTTATACCACAGTTGCCGTTTAGTAAGGTATTTCTTACAGGAAGTACAACAAGAATCAGGCGCTCAGTAGGCGTTTGGCAAGCAAATAAGGTGTTCGTCACCCGAACGCTTTAAATGTGTACCGTTTGGTCAATCTTTATCATGTGGTTAAAATTATATATTATTTAAGAATGTAAAAAAGGTTGGACTTTATTTAGCTAATTCTACTTAATGTAATGATGCTTTGCGCAATTGTATACTCAGCCTGACTGAAAATCAGCGCGTTGCCTAAGCGGCGCATATGCAGAGTTGGAACTTTGGGACACAAACTGTTCGTTGTTTGATCTCTTCCAAGAAACTGGATGTTACGTTCCATTTATTTCTGTATGTTTGTGTGGACCACCATACATTTTAATCTTCTACGATCCTGAGAGACCTCACTAATATAAGTACTTAGGTACAAATAGAGTTGAATACATTTGTAGAGTTAGGTTTTCCATTCAGGGCCGTTTTGTATCAACTAGCTTGCAGATTTGGCAGCCATTGCGGTTTGAACTCAACAAAATAAGACGACAAACGTTGTATGTATATACATACCATATTAAAACAAACCAAATATGTACCGTAGGTACACCGTATTTTGTTGGTTACTTTAAAACTTGACGGATTTGAATGCGGTTTGAACTGCTTTAATCGAATTTCGTAGGGTTCCAAACTCAAAAATGAGAAAAGGGAACCCTCGTGTGTCCATCCGTGTCACAATCGGACACAGACACTTAAACTCCAAGACAAATTAAACTATCAACTTGATATTCGGAATGGTTATAGAGCTTGCTTGTCCGCACTCATTCAAGGGATTGTTTTAAGAATTATATTTTTATATTATTATAAATACCCTCTTCAATAACGGGGGCCTTTTTTGATCCTCTTAAACTGGGCTCTTAAAATTTAGTACAAAACATTTACTGTGCTGGAAAAAAATAAACTTTAAGAACTTTGCTACCATAATAACCGAACTCTAACAGTTTTTTTTTCTTTAGACCACAAGATGTATATAAAATTGTAGGTAGGTATTAAAAGAGTTCATTATAAAAAATATATGCTATATTGACTTACATAGATTACAGCTATCGTCAAAAAACATACAATTAATTATACTAATATCCCCCGTACTAATACCCGTAGAACAAATATTATAAAAAAGAACATGCAAAGAGAAAAACAGGTAAAGATTACAAGAAATATCAAACGTTATAATAATAATAATATAAATGAAGATATAATTGCTATGTTTAGCCTCTTATTTTCTTTAAATATTGCTAGTAAAAAGATAAATATAATATAATATAATAGAAATATAATCATCAACTGATGACGGCCTCATAGAAGAAGCCGACATATATTGAAAATTGTGTTTTTATTTTATTTCTCTTTTTACTAGTAATAATAATAAAAAATTTAAACACGTTTGCCGTTACAAACAGTAAACTTAAAAGTTCAGAACAAGTCCAAAACTTTCGGGATCATAGAAAACGGAATAACGGATAGAAAACAGCGCTAGCTGTAAAATACGCAGATAGGTATAATGTGCAAGTATAGGATTGAACCCCTGGCGCGTTCTACTCGCATTTGCTCGGTTTTAGATTTTTTTTCGTGCAGTATTTGTATACTTACCACTTGCTGAACGGTGAAGGAAAACACTGATTAAGACCTCGCCTTCTAGATTTCAAGGGTTTTAGCCTAAATATGCTGAGTATTTATACCTATCAATGTGAAACTCACAGACATATTTTTTCATCTTTTAGTTGTGAAGATAGTTACCTAATTGAACACATTTCACTCGATAGATTTTATTTGAAAATGACAACTTTTTAAGTGATAAATATGTTTTCTATTTAAGCGGCTTGAGTTTTTTTCTATATCTGAAATAACTGCTTTATTCATTTGAAAATGTAAACCCAGAAAATAGCTGCACCAAATCCTTTTTCGTAAAATCCAGAAAAACCTCGAAAATTCACTGATTATGCGTGAAGCAAGCGTTCTAATCCAGACTTTCAGACAATATACTTGAGTTCAAAATCAATCAACAGGATTATCGTGCTCCATGGGCCAGGCCTTAATCTGGATGTCCCAATACTCACCTTCTATCACGTTGGGATGAAATAAATTATTTATTCCGAATAATGGTCTAATTACTAATAATTGTCCGTAAATAGGTTCTACCAGTGTTTTACTAATATTCGAAACACCTGTGGCTTCTAGGGACTAAGTATCTATTATATTACCTACTTCTCAAAAATACACCAGAAAAACAGGTGGGGACATACGTATATACTTTTTTATTTTGTCTTACTCATATGTGCCATAATATTTAAAGGTTTTTTTTTATATGTAGAGCAAAAAGGCGTAGACTTGTAGAGAAAATTGATAACGCTAAAATACTATACCAACCTCAAACAAAGCAACCGTTTTTATATTTTTAGAAGTAAATGCCTGAAAACTTCGCTATTACGTAAACTTACTGAGCTTTTATGTCCTTAATGTTTTATTTTGTGGGATTTTTATTATTGAGCTTGGAAACTTGGATTTCCTTTTTTATAGTAAACCTATGAAGACAATAAAAGTAGAGTACTCACCCCATGCGTAAAAACGCAAGAATAAAAATCCAATGCAAAAATCAAACTGTCTTTCGTTGAATACACATTTCACACATTTTCACTTCAGCACTAAAAGGCTCAGTTACCACAAAATATCGTCTACACCGAGCGTTCAAACACAGAATTACGGTGGCCTTTCCGTCGGATTCGAAATTCAAAATCGAATTCCCATTTAGAATTCGATGTTCAATTGTTCCAACCGACACTCGTGCGCCGGTCGGTTTGAATTTAGAACTTTTGAGCACGCGCACGCATCCCGGCCTATACGCTATAAATACACTGCCCTGGGCCAAGATTCCATTCACAATACCAATATATTCCGACCTATTTCAACCAGTATTCTTCTAAACTTATTTCTTTTAAAACCTCCTTTCAGCATCCGTTAAATTTGTGGCCGAAATGGCAGTACATTATAAAATAATTCGAAGTATTTTCTTAAGTAGTTTTTTAGTTACCTCTAGAGGAATTCAATATAAAATATTCGCGAATATCAAAAGCTAAGAAAGCTCATTTTAAACTGGTTAATAAAGCTGCCCGGTGAGATAAATAAGTTTAGACTGTCCCCGGCCACTTCAGAATTCTTGAACTGAAAAAACTGAAAATATTATTGTTTTAGAAGCGCTTCGCATATGTACGTACTTCTTGTATTTATATTACATTGAGAGCCATAAGATACATATGAATTGTAAAGTAACTACACCTAAAGGTTTTAATCGCATGGCAAGTAATCTGAAAAACTGTAATCTCACGCATCATGAATCATGAATAATCATACTGATTTGATTGATGTGATACCAGTGTGATACGTTACAAATGGCGAGAATGATAAATGCCGCTTCTTTCTGTAGAATCCGTAAAAAAGTTAAAATCAAAAATACTATTTTGTTTCGCCCACTGCTGGACATAGGCCTTTCCACGATTTCACCACTCTTTGTGGTCCACTTGGAAGAAATGCCCATACTCACACACGCTAGGCAGGCGGGTTGGTGAGGACAGTGTCGAAACCCAGTCTTGCCAGTCTGTTTTTTAAGAGGCCCGGCAATTTGGGATGGACGTACCACCATCCATCGATCCCAGGCAATGGTGGGCCACCTGGTTGTACTGTTTGAGAGCTGTTCTCTTACTTTCTCCCAAATGACTTCGGGGGGGTGTGCGCTAGATTTCAGCAATGTGTATTCGTTCTGCGTTGATATTTTTGATTCCCAGTCGATCAGGCTCAACTGTGGACAGAGGTACCACCACTTTACTCGCAAATTGGAATCAAAAATACCAACGCAGAACGCATACGAATGGCTGAAATCTAGAGAGAACCTTTTCATCCATACATTATGCCCACCTATATATACCTACCCTCGTTTTCCTTGTCATTCAGATGTTTAATCGACATTCGATAAATCTGTGTCGTGTATTAGAATTAGAACATATTATCATTAGTATGTAATAGAACATCATTTATTTCCTTTTTCTATTGTTACACAGTAAAACTCGCTTTTGAAAAAAGCATCGACCATGCAACAAGAAGAACAAAAAACAAGATAAAAAGAAGAACAAGAAGAAGAAAGAAGAAGAAGAACAGGAACAGGAAGAAGAACAAGAAAAAAAACTTGTTCGTGTATACGTACAACTTTTAATATGAAGCCAACAGAAACATCTATAGAAAAAGAACATACCTATTGACCAAAGTTGTTTTTGACAAGTACTAAGTATCTATAGATTTCAGCTTTTTAGCAACAAAAAATCCAGTCTATATGTATATGTTGGTATTCCAGATTGTGATTTGTATAGTTTTTAGGATTCGGCGGTGTATTTTTGTTTCGTGCGATCCTGGCCTTTACGCGAACGTAATAAGAACTGTCATGGTATAACGTGTTGGTACTTAGTCATCAAAACAAATATAAAATTGGCTTGGATACGTGTCTCTTTCTATACGATTAGTCAATTTTAATCGAGTTGAGCTGGCCTTATATTACACGTCTGCCCAAGGATTCTTTGATTGGCTAGATTCTTGCATTGACGAAACGCGCACATTGTTCGAAATACACTTAACGGCGGCCTATCTACATAGTGTTATAGAATAATAGGACATAAAACTTGTAGGCTGAACTGAACTTGTAAGGCAGGGTAATCTGAACCAATATAAATCTCATATAAGTTCTAAGTTTTCTTCACCACGCCCTACAATAGCCTATGACGGTTATCCTGTCTTTATTGTTACTACTGCAGACATGTATCCCACAGTCAAACTGTACATGCAGTTTTGTGGGTCATGTATTAGTTTTATAAGAAAATTGGTTAATAAATAAAAAAAAAAATAATAATAATAATAAAAATGTGCTTTTTACCGTCCATTATTAGGTGCAAAACGTGATGGGTGGTACAGAGAAAAACGTAGACCAAGCACAAATTAATGTTCACCACGACCGACGACGGATTACCACGACCTCTAGGCTAGCAGGCGAGCGCTCTACCACTTGGCCAGAGGCATATCAATAAATAGTTTAAATAAATAGCTAACATTACTGATCATACTGAATTACTTTCGCAAAAAACATAACCTCTGTTGCCCATAAAAATCATACAGTATTTAAAATTTGTATGGAGACGTAAAAAAATATCGTTTTTGTCAAAACATAAGTACTTAATGGTTTTCATTTCTGTTACCCTAAAAATAAACTATCTACTCAGCAATGTGATCACATTTTCATACGAAATCTACAAAAAAAGTTGTGTAATTAGTCTGTTGCCAAATGGATTACAAATAGTTTTAAAATAACTCTCATTTAGCTTCATCGCGAATTTGGGATAGATTCTAAGAAAAATCATCAACAACAGTTTATAATTTCATAAGAATAAATATTTATTTGTTATTCGCATGTATTTATAACAATGGCGGATAATACACAAAGTAACTATATACAATCGAGCCAGAACAGTAATTTTTTTAATGAAATATGAATTTTAATTATCTCCAGCTGGAAATTAGCATTTAATGCTCTATTTAGGCTATGTTCAGGACACAAAAAAAAATTTACAATACATTAATTTACATTAAATATCGTTATAGTATACCTATATTATCTAAATACTATAATGAAAATTAAAATTACCGATCACAGAAATAAAGGATTAACATAAAATCAAAACAAAAACAAAGACGCGTGAAATGAAACAAATTCAAGATGGCGAATTAAAATGGCGGTTTTTAAAGTATTACAGGAGGATACGCAAACAGCTACAATAGTGTGGAAATGATGCGACTTTTAAACATCGCAACTATAGATAACGCGCGATTTGAATGCAGAGCTAAGGAATGCGCTATTTACACCGTTCTCTCTACGCACACAGCACTACACAGAAGGTGTGTGAGGGAGGTGGGCGGGGGGACGCGCTCCCGCCCTTCACCTCAGCCCTCAACTGCTTTCAACTCGCGTTCTATCTGTACGATTTTGTTTGTCCAGTAAGCGAAGAACTCGACAGTAATGGTGAAATACTCGTAAAATAATCACTTTTTAATTACAGCTATAATAAAGTTGAAAAAAAAAAACAATGTTGTGTTTATTGCTTAAATTTGCGTTGAATAACTTTAAACAATAATATTATGAATATGAATTTTATCACATGGCCTAGGTAATAAAAAAACAATGTAAAAAGCCATTCATAAGATGATTTTATCCAAATTGTTGGATTGTTTTGCTACAAATAAATTTACCCTGTGCGAGTTTTGTTTTATAAAATACAATCATATACTCACGGAATCGACATGGTTTTGTTCTCTTTAATCCAAGCAATAAACGATAAAGTATTGTTTATTTATTTAACTGTATATGGATTAGTCTACAAATAAATAAGGTTTATCTGTGACTGCATAAGAAACTTGTTAATAAATACTTGTTATCAAACAACCGATAAATAACAGTTCGAACACTTATCAATTTAACACTCCAATTAACCGCCTCTGTTTATTCCACAAATTAAAAGTTATACTGAATGTTTCTTAAATAACCTTCAAGAAAATCTGGCTTTGATAAGCTGATGGAGTTATTTCCGTCTATCCACCTATCAGCCTGTTTTTGTCCACTGCTAGACATGAGTATTTCCCAGATTTCGCCACTCTTGGCGGTCTTCCCTCCTCCTCATCCAGCCGCCACCCGAATCTCCTTCAGGTCGTAGATCCAGCGGGTACGAGATCAGCCTACGCTACGCTTTGCTGTACGTGGTCTCCATTCTAACGCCTTTCGGCCCAAACGGACATCATGTCGGCGACAAATGTATAAAGGGCTTATTTGATGTGGATTTTTTCAAAGATTACTTATTTGACATTCTGTATGACATTTTAATTTAAGTGAATCTTAAATCGTGTTACGTCCCAGTGTTACTCTCATCTGGCTGGTCGTTTTCTTCTAACAAGACATCACCTTGCCCGGTGTCCAATTTGGCTTCAGCACTCGGTATTACGATAACATCTTTCACTGTATTTTTGGCACACAACATGTCTTCACAAACTCCATCTTTATTAAACTCGCAGGAATCGCACATTCTCGTATCTTCTATATCTACACTCATTTTACCTTCCATATACTTAGCTATATCTATATTTTCATTAATCGCTCCTATATGCGAAGCTACATCAAAAGCTTGGTCGTCCTTCGGTTCGGAAACCATTGCAGTGGTCACGAAATCTGTGATTTCCGTACAAATTCTTTTAACGTTATCATCCAGGCAAGTTGGGCAGGTAGCTGTATCACCATTATTATACGACAAACGTACTAATTTCTGGTCTTCTATACTTTGCAGCGTAGTATCATCGCCTAAAGTAAAAATGACTTTACTGTGGCTTGGATTTTGGTCGGTTATTCTTGATATTTCGGAGTCAGAATTGTGAGATTTTAGAGGCCGTTTTGGGAGGTCAGCTGAGTTTGTTAGGGTCAATTTAGTATTATATATGTTGGGTTCACTACCCATAATTGATGTGTTCGATGCCAGCGCCGATAATTCCTATAACAAAGATATAAAATTCTGATAATAATCCCGAAGAAAAAAAGCAAGAACTGAGCAAAAAAAACTTTTTTTTATATCTCCAATTATTTACTAATTACATGCACATTACATATCGAACAGACAGACAAATTGTATTTGTATCGATAAATTCACAAACATTTTCACAAAAAAAGAACGTGCAAAGTTTAAGAAGCATAGCATGCGATGATAGCTTAAAAAATTACCTTCCAAGAATAAATCTAGACCCCATCACAAAGAAAAAAATCAGAATACTTACCAAACAGGAATTTTTTAGGGTTAGTAAAAAAACAATTTTGACCCCAGGCATGAATAACAAAGCAGTGCATGTTTGGTAAAAAAAAGAGAGAAAAAGGACAATGTCAGCATAGTTTTAAAAAGTTTAACATTTGCAGTAAGAGATGAGGTATCCGGTAGAAAATAATATTTAGATTTGTACAAACACAAGTGAATAGAATAACACACAAAGCATAAAACATGTAAAACAGAATCTTTGTGAAGAATAGCTCTCATTACTCATACAACATAACGACAGTAACTAGATAAGCAGTAGAAAGATGTTTTTAAAGTGGTAAAGCCTATTTGGGCCATTTTCTTTTTAGCTCAACCCGCCTAATAAATCTCAATTTATCCTGCAGCTGCAGACATATAAGCCCTTACTCCAAACAATTCGGAGGTTAGTCAACATGCATAAATCAAATTAATGATAATATGATGTAGTGACAAAGCTTCTTTGGGGGGGATAAGAAAGATATACATGCTGAAATCGCGCCCATCACAGCGTAACATTCTCCCCCGCGCGCACTCTAAAGTTAGTAAAACTTTTCCAAAGGCGAAATTTGCGTTATGTTTCCATTGCTTTCTTGCTTCACGGAGCTATTCTTCTCATTGATTCAACTGTACAGTACTACCACTTTTATAAGTTAACAACAAAAATGCACCTTCGCAGACGTCATTTTTTGACGCGAAAACATTTTAGCCAATCATAATGCATCACTTTTACACGCTAAACGTCTTCATTCGTTATTGGCTGTTGCGTACGCGCCATGGTGGCGTGTATAGTGCACAAATGTATTGAACGAATGTTGTTTTTTTTTTAAGAGCAGACATCACGCGCAATCCAAAACAAAATTCTGAGGTGTCTGTGGAATATTTTATGGAAAGTGACTAAGTAGCCGTTAGCGGCTACCTTAAGTTTTAATTTCATTCGACCGCTAGGGATAGGTTACGATAACGAGCGAAGCGAGGAGGAGCGATTAGGTTGACATGTAAGTACATATGCCATCAAAAACAAAACTTGTAAAAAAAAACAAGTCTCGCAACTTAGTTCTTCTACCGTAAAATGTTGTGAGATCCATGTAAATGCAAGTCGGTTAATTTATTCAGTCCCTACTTAAGGGACCTTCTGTCTTAAGTTATTACATAATCAGCTAACCTAACAACATCTTATAGTGCCCATATCAATATTAAAAATCTTTTATGTTTTAAATAAATAGATTGACTTGGCCATCGCGTGAAAACACAAATGTATCTCACAAGTAACACATATTACATTAAATTAGATTATTTGGTGCGATTGCCAAGTCAATCTATTTATTTAAAGCATAAAAGATTTCTAATATTGATATGGTCACTATAAGATGTTGTTAGTTAGGTTAGCTAATTATGCAATAACTTAGGACAGAAGGTCCCTTAAGTAGAGACTGAATAAATTAACCAACTTGGATTCACAACTTTTTACGGTAAAAGAACTAAGTTGCGAGACTTGGTTTTTTTTCAATGTTTTGATTTTGATGGCATCACATTTATTTTTTAGATAGTCATACATTTTTTCCTTTCCGGGACCTTCTACTTACAACTATATTTATATGGGATTACAAAGTTACTTTATGCAGTTTATGTATCTAGCTGGAGTACTGGACCGAAATTGCAAAATATTTTAGTTTTTCCTTGTTTTATACACTAAACACAAATTGTATTCCAAATTTGAAGCTTCTATGTCTGCTAGAAGTGCCTTAGAGTTTTGATGATCGGTCAGTCAGTCAGTGAGTGAGTGATAAAATTGAGAAACTTTTACTAGTTATAATTCTTAAACTACTGGTTCAAATTGAGAAACTTTTACTAGTTATAATTCTTAAACTACTGGTTCAAATTGAATGAAATTTGTAGGATACCGTGTTTATACAATGCCTGCTTGGTTACTGAAAATTCAGGCTTCTAGTTTTATCCACAACGAAGTTATAGGGGGGTCGAAAATGGCCTGAACTGTTTCGAGAAAAGGATGGTACGGCCGTGCTGCTTTTTAGCTCGACTTAGCGGGGCACTGCCGTGCCCCCAGATTAGGGAGCCGAGCAAAGCGCAGCGTAGTTTTAACAGAGTTCACGATATGCAAAAAAAAACATTTTCCGAGCACTTTCCGATGACTTACGGTTCAATGATTTATAAAATTAAAGGACCGCTTCCCTTTTCGAACTGTACATTGCAAATTTAACTTTATCAGTTCGTACTAAGGTAGATATTCCAACAGCTAAATAATCAGTTACGGTTCAATAATGTTAAAAATTAAAGATCCGTTAACGGCCTTTTAGTCACTTCCTATTTTATGCTGAGTCCATTGACACTATATCTAGATCTATGGCCGATTTCGAGAATTTTGAATTTTACGGTTTTTTACCAAAAGTGTAGCCGAATGTGTTTTTATTGTTTTAGATAAAATCAAAAATTTTATACTAGTTGGTCATCGAAAATGTTATCTAAATTAATTTTAACTAACAACGTCCACAATCTTTTACCAAAACATTTGGGCGCCTTTACAACTGAGTTGGTCGCGTCATGTCTGCTCCTAAATCTGAACAGTGGTAACTTTTTACCTCGGTACAAAATGCACATCATAATATTGTTTTCCTTACTTTTGAATAAAAAGTATGCAATAAATGTGTTTTAAAGCAACTTGCGGAGTTAGTTTATTAATAATAAAGTATTCACAAAAAATTAAGTACTTTAATGTATTACATTTTGTTTGCATTACATTAACAAACTTAAAAGCGTGTTTACAGTTGTAACGTAATGCAGCTAAAATGTAACGCATAAAATTGAATAATTTTCATGTGACCACCTAACTATTAACAAGCAGTTTGCGCAAATTGCTATAAAACGCATTTATTGCAAACTTTTTATTTAAAAGTAATAGTACATTACGATACGAGAGCGGCTCGTGCCACAAACTCACACTCGTCAGAAAACGTTTCTCGCACGAGTATCGTATAATATTTTATAGCAAAAGTGCGGAAAATGCCGACTTTACGCAAGCGCAGCGTGCGTAAAGTGGTCATTTTACGCACGGTGTGCTACTAAAACAATATTATGATGTGCATTTTGCACTAGGATCCTCCGTTACCACCGTAAGCAACAAGGCCTATATTTCATTGGTTTACAACAGTTTTTAGTCGGCGTTATATCACAGCTCTCTGCGCTAAGAATATTGTCGATGTCTTAGTGGTAGCACTGCAACGATACCAATATAACGACTTACCTGTTCGTCCTGGTAACTCCCAACGCTTCTAGATAGTCTATGCCTCTGTAGGGACATCAGTGTCTGTGGGGATTGCCCGTCGACTGCGTCCTGGGATACAATCAATCAGTTATTATTAACAAGTGTTGCCAACCCTAGATCTTATTGCGTAGATCTACGTACTTTGGGCCTTTGCCACGAATCTACGAACTTCAATACTTGAACCTACGTATTTTCTATCAAATATAAAAAATTATAAATAAATTATGTCTGACTGAACTGAATGAGTTCGTTCCCTTGTCCTTTGATAAAAAGTATAAAACTATTCCGTTTTACACGATAATAAAGTACACAAAGACCTGTCATTCGATATCCCATATTACTTATACATATAGTTGTGATTGTGTGATCGTACAATTCACTGAAACAAAACATTCCGTTTATCTCATTCGGTTGTCTGTCTGTCTACTGAACACTTAAAAACTTTCTATAAATATAGTAAAGTCTAATATAAATAAAGCTGGACAGTAAATAAATTGCAGCATCAAAATCAGCAATCTCAACTTTAAATAAGTTCGTAAATCTATGAACTTTTCATGTGCAACTTTTACGTAATTTTCTATTTTGAACTACGTACTTTTTGAAATCCTAGTTGGCAACACTGGTTGACAATTAAGACAAACCTTAGTCGTAGCAAAAGTCTATGCCTACCCCTCTGGCAGAAATGTAAATATGATTTTCTGGGTAAATCTACCTTTCTATGTTGGGCTGCTGCCCACCAGCTCATAACAGTTTGTGTTTGGATTAGATCATTTCAAAGTTCGTACAGTGCAGAAGGTGAGACTGGAGAATTGCGATTGTGTGCGTGTACACCATTGATATTGTGGAAAACAACTCTTTAAGCAGTGCAGGCAAGGTCTATTTTTGAAAAATCACGGAAACATAAAGTATACCTACATCGTAACAGAAGAAGAATAAGGTAAAAGTCAATCCATAACTTTTTGAAAACAGACCTTGCCTGGACTGCTATAAGAGTTGTTTTCCACAATGACAATGGTCTGCACACACACAATCGCAATTCTACAGTCTCACCTTCTGCACTATATTTTTATTTTTTTCATTTATATTCCCCACAATACATTAAAAATACTAAGTAAAATGACAGTGCACAACTGCACACATACCAACAAGAAAAAGAAAATATGGTTAAGTACTCGTAATCCATCCATCAGCCCGTGTTCGTCCACTGCTGGACATAGGCCTTTCCCAAATTTCGCCACTCAAGTCGGTCCTCCGTCTTCCTCATCCAGCCGACACAAAACAGAACGCAACCTGCTAGTAACTACTTAGTAAAAGCAACAATATTAAAAGTGGTTCTACAAATTACGTTACAAAAGCCACAGATTAATGAGGCACAGATGAACCTTACCACACGTAAATAAAGACTAAATTACCTTAAACCTATTGAACTGTCGGCAACTTTTCCCCCTCTCCGAAGCAACCAAACTCCTCAACGATTGAGTTTTGGGACACTCAGTGTCGGACCATTTGTATGTACCAAACAATTTCGATGTGTCTGTTCTGTAGAATAAAATAATGATGTGAGCGAGATAGCATTATGAATAGCAGACAGCACAAAACTTTCATTGATATTTGTTTTCTGGTGTCAAAGTTTACCTTTGCATAAAACCAGTTATTTTTTGTACAATGACATAAATAACGGCTTTAAGCTTACTCCAATTCTATTTAGCCAGTTCCTTAATAAAAGCAACTAAACTCTAAACATTATTAACTTTACAAGATACAAAAATCAATTAGTAACAAACATGGGCGTCGGAAGGGTGGGGCAGGGGGGTAGCAGCCCTCCTGAAAACGGAATGGAACAGTAAAAAATAGTACTAAAGTACACATACAGCGGATATATGAGAGACAAAACCGAACGGCGGTTTTTGTTTGCTCAAAAATACGTTTTGTTATTTTTCAACTATAAATATAAATTGATATTTGAAAGAGGTCGCCCCACCCTAGACTTTCATCTTCCGACGCCCATGGTAACAAAAGTCTCTTTGAAAAATTAATATCAAACACATATTATAGCGACAACAGCGCCATCTCTGTTCCTTGAAATGCACACAACGCTAGCGTTCACATGTGGAAGAGTCTACTAAATCTCGTTGGACAATTTGGATACGTTGATGGCCCGCAATAAGAAAAGACGCGGCACATTTAAAAAATCCATACATTTGTCCAATGAAGACATTCGGACGCAGCGGTTGTTCAGGGTTTGCGGGCCGAGACTCCGAACTGCTTGTTCAAAAAATATATGTAGCTCGGTGGCTTACCTCCCGCGTCTCGCCCCGCATTCCCCGCACTATTGCTCTGTCTGAGCGCTTTCGTTGGACGACAATTGTATGGATTTTTAAACTGTGCACACGGGTTCAAACCCTGTCTAAGATTTATTTTACTAAGACAATTTATTTCTAATTGTTCTAGTATTGCAATATTTAGCGGTACCCGAGCGATAGAAAGCGCTTAAAATCACAAAAAACTAGGAAACCTTTAAATTAACGATTAGCAAAGTGTGTTTAAAATGTGCTATAAAACGTAAATCCCTTCTACTGATTATACCACTTTTTTTTTGTGTTTTAAGTAGTTATGTGGTACAACAAATTGTTAAGTATAATCAATAAAATATTTGTTTTAATTTCACTTCGAATATCTAAGATCGGGTTAATCAATTGTTGGACAACAATAGGGTACTCACACATTGTAAGGCGCGCTCATCGCTCTCTTCAGGTTGGCCAACGTCGGCCTCATGTCGAGGACAGGTAAACCCCTCCCGTGCAGTAGCTGAGCGATGCACTTGTTCAGTAGGAACATGGCGTAGCGGAACAGAGTGACGTCACCGCCGCGCGCAAACAGAGGAATGCTGCGGGGTTTAGACGAAATTAATGAATAAACACTTTATTGCAAATAAAATCAAAATAAAAACACAGAATACAAACTAATAGAAGACAAGGGCGGAACTTATTTCTGAGAGAATTTTTTTTCAGTCAACCGATGGTATCAGGAAAATAAAAATTTAACAAATTAATTGCTATTTATGCAAAAAAAAAATTTCTGCAATCCTATTACTTAATACATACTAAACTAATACATACATAAATACATACGAAGTTATTTTTTGTGTTTAAATATAATATTATTCTTAAACCATAATTATACTGACTATTGAGGAGCAAAAAAATATAACATGCGATCACATTATAGATAATGCATCGATTATTATATTGAAAAAAAAAACAAGCTACAAGAGTATACACCGACAAGAGCATTGCTTTTAAATAATCAAAGCAGCAATATCTGATTTTTTCACAATATTCTTCTCTCTCTAAATGCTAAGGATCCTCGAATTAGCTAAACTTACTTAGGATCAGGCAAGTCTGGCGTCACATCTAGTATTTTACTGGCAGATCCCAATAACGTGACCTTGTATCTCAGAGGCTGGTTCAACAACGCCGCTTGTCAAGCTATACTTACTTAGGATCAGGCAAGTCTGGCGTCACATCTAGTATTTTACTGGCAGATCCCAGTAACATGACCTTGTATCTCAGAGGCTGGTTCAACAACGCCGCTTGTCAAGCTATACTTACTTAGGATCAGGCAAGTCTGGCGTCACATCTAGTATTTTACTGGCAGATCCCAGTAACGTGACCTTGTATCTCAGAGGTTGGTTCAACAACGCCGCTTGTCAAGCTATACTTACTTAGGTTCAGGCAAGTCTGGCGTCAGATCTATTATTTTACTGGCAGATCCCAGTGACATGACCTTGTATATCAGAGGTTGGTTCAACAACGCCGCCGCTTGTCAAGCTATACTTACTTAGGATCAGGCAAGTCTGGCGTCACATCTAGTATTTTACTGGCAGATCCCAATAACGTGACCTTGTATCTCAGAGGCTGGTTCAACAACACCGCTTGTCAAGCTATACTTACTTAGGATCAGGCAAGTCTGGCGTCACATCTAGTATTTTACTGGCAGATCCCAGTAACGTGACCTTGTATCTCAGAGGTTGGTTCAACAACGCCGCTTGTCAAGCTATACTTACTTAGGTTCAGGCAAGTCTGGCGTCACATCTATTATTTTACTGGCAGATCCCAGTGACATGACCTAGTATATCAGAGGTTGGTTCAACAACGCCGCTTGTCAAGCTATACTTACTTAGATTCAGGCAAGTCTGGCGTCACATCTAGTATTTTACTGGCAGATCCCAGTAACATGACCTTCTATCTCAGAGGCTGGTTCAACAACGTCGCTTGTCTAGCTATACTTACTTAGGATCAGGCAAGTCTGGCGTCACATCTAGTATTTTACTGGCAGATCCCAGTAACGTGACCTTGTATCTCAGAGGTTGGTTCAACAATGCCGCTGTTAGACACGTCGCTTGCGCTGCCAAGCCCGCTGCCACTGGAATTTTTATATTTATTTATATATTTGATCATATAAAGAAGATGATCGAAAGCAGAGTGACGAAAGAAATTTATGCTGCACAAGTGGACGGTAAAGCTCGACCGGGCCGCCCTAGAAGGACATAGGAGACATACTGAATAAGGGCAAAATAAAAAGTACCCGGAATAGAAGAGCTTGTGTGACTAGATTAATGGATGTAGAAGAAAAAGGGATGTGTCGGGATAGTAGCAGATGGAAATCTGTAGTCTCTAACTACCGCTTTGGGAGACAGGCGTGAGTATATATGTATAGTCTGTCAAAAAAGTGTTGAAATGAAAATGAAACTCTAATGAACTTTATTGGACTTTAAACGTTCAAGTAGTATAATTTAGGTAATATGAATATGTACGAAATAACAACGCGGTTAACTCGATTTAACAGATTTTGTACTTGTTTGTTTGATGTAACCAGGCGAAAGAAAAATTGTTTCTCCAATATTCATTTCAACACGTTTTTGACAGACTATATGTACCGACCGAAATCGGTAAGATGGCAATCGTTATCTTTGTCGAGACTGCAGGCCTCGGTATCGCTAACATTTGAGTAATATGTTTAGGTTCTTTCCACTTCATCACAAGCCTATCGAACAGTACCATCAAAAGGTGTTTCCTTCACGAGTGTATTTAAATCAACATTACAATACCTGAATCGCTGATCGGAGACAGATTCCTCGGGTTTTCGTCCCCACAGATAGGCAAGGGAACGTTGCATATCGTCCACACCGATGCGTCTTTCTGAAAATTAATGTAAGTACAACCTTTAGTTTTATTTAAGAATATATTTAAGCTGATCCCGAAGGCTTTCAAGAACTTTATGATTATAATGCCAAAAGACATAAAGTTTTAATGTGCGAGTTCGCTAAATGATACTGGCCACTTGCATTCTCTATAAATCATTTAAAAAAATACAATGCTAACGTTTGGTCTTCCTTGTTATCAACCAGGCCCGTACTTCTTACCCTACCTCGAATATTCAGAGGGTTTCTGAAAGGCTATGGTTTGAAAACACTTTCACTATGGTAATACATTTAAAAAGACTTTAAAACCACTTCCTAAAAGAATTACAGTTTACTTCATGCTTATATAATCTCTGCGCTCACGAAATAAGATTTATTATACGTTGTCACTGAATAGCATCAACTCTGTGAGCAACTTTGAAAACGCGCCGCACGCATGTAACAAATATACTTCACGAACTTGTGAAGCCCTTGTACAGTGGAGACCGCATCAAGTTAGACACTTCGGACTTTGTACCTATCTTATATTCTTCTCTGTAGGGGCTAAAGTCGTACTGCAAGTGTAAAGCTTGATGTCGTCTTTACTGTACTAATATATGTGTTTCCCTTAAAAACTCGGATTACACTCTCGATAAGGACATTTTTTTATAAGGGCTAGACTTATGAAGTCTATAATTATTTAAAGGGGTTTTCCGCGCCCTGTTAACAAAATTCTTTGTATCTAAAGAATAGACAATTTCGGGCAGCCATTGTTGTTTACATTATTGGAATAAGCTGGTGGAGTCGAATTTATGTTATGAACTATGACTGAAGGCAGCCTTGGAACGCATCAAACTGAAAGCAGATTATTTCCGTCCAGTTGACAACTCGCGTGCAAAGAAAAAGAATGCCCGCCTAAAGTTCATTTGGAGTATTTTTGTTTGTTCGTTTTTTAATTACGTTTCATTTATTTACTCACACTATACATTGAAAAACGAAGTATGATACACGTGTGTAAGGGCAATAAGCTATTGCCTCCTTTACGCACTTGTAGTATAATAATACATTATGATACAAGTGAGCTGCGTTGGACATTACAGTCGAGGTGGTAGGGGGCCTATCACCGCCGCATGTGGCGTGTGGCAACGTCATTTAAAAATAATATCGTCACTCTCCCAGTTTCCTTCAGTTTTCCCAGTTCTTATCGACGCTTTCCATCAGGCGCGGCAAGGGCCAAGCGTAAGCGCATTGTGTATAAAACATGAAAAATAACAATTCGGGCACCATTTTTTTTTGAGCATTCAAATTTACCTCACAAAGTTTTCCTTCGCCGTTCAGCAAGTCGTAAGTACACTACAAATACTATGCGCATAAATTCCGAAACATTCAATGAAGCATGCCTCAGCTGTAAGATTCGAAACCGGGCATTAAAATTGAGACTTCATACCACAGTTTAAAAATCATTAAATTTCATCACATTAATTACGGAAATACGGGCTTTTTACAACTTCATACGAAAATTTCCAGAGCCCGCATATTAAAAAACAAAACTGTCATTACTCAGTATAAGTATATTATCTATACATATCATACCGTGCACTAACGTGGAGCTCACACATTGACAAACTCTGCGGTAAATTAGCGGGATCATGTTTCGCACTAAGCCGCCTCTCATCATCTTTACCGCGTGAGTCTGTCCGCGCATGCTACTTCGCCTCGGTTCAGTCTCAGCTACAGTACGGTATCGAACTGTGGGGCCGCGCTGCGGACTGGGTGCGAGTATTCCGTCTCCAGAAGCGAGCCGTACGAGTGATCGCGCGCGTGCCCTGGGACGAACACGATAAGCCTCACTTCATAGCGCTTGCAATACTCACATTGCCGTCCCTACTGATCTTGCAGGTAGCTCTCTACGCCAGAGACAATCTGCATAGATACCCGAAGCTTGCAGATTGCCACAACTACCATACGAGACATGCGAGCAGACTGGCGAGTGTAAAACATAGCTTCGTGAAAAATAAGAAAACGTTAGAAATTATGGGACCTACGGTATACAACAACTTACCGGAGAGTATACAAGCCGCACCTACTCTACCTATTTTCAAAGCGAAACTTAAAAACTGGTTAGTCAAGAAGTCGATCTACACCTTTGATGAATTTTTTAATTGTTAGTAACACCATGACATTAATACCTACATATTTTAATTGAAATGTAAATTGTAATAACATTTTTGTGATACAATTGAATTGACATAATTTTTATTTTTTATTTTTATTTAGTTATTAATTACTATTAAGTTAATTTGTATATAACAATGATGTGTACCGATTGTTGTACATCTACCTCCTTATTTTAAATGACTTGTAATGAATATTATCAATAAATGTATGTCTATCTCTATGTCTATGGTCAATGTCATTGCTACCACAGAGCAATGTTTTTTCTTTTTAAATGCGAGCAAAGGTTTTTTTCGTACACAGCTGTAGGACAGCATTTCTAAAATTTAAATGTTTTAATTTTTTTTATATAACTAATGCGTCCAAAAATCCGATGTTTTTTGGTGTATGGGAAAGGTTATTTCTATACACAGAAAAATATTCGACCACTTTTAATAATTTCATCCATAGTCCATTGCTATATCTGAGCTTGGACAACTGTATGGATTTTTAAACTGTGCTACATACCGATTGTTATGTATGAAATCCTACCTGCTCGATATAGAATATATCCATCAGCTGCCGCAGCAAATCGACGCGGCGCCCCCACAGCGCGGCGTGCGCCCGCGCAGCTAACTCGCGCACCGCTTCGCACGACTGCCGCGTCTCTTTCAACGCCTCCGTCTTGCGCGAGAGGGCGTGGTAGTCCTGCATTAGTTCTGTGCCTGGAAAGAAACATCACTGTTAGATAAGTGTAAAGATGTTCCGTTTTCAAGCTATATATTAGGCCGGGTCCTGTTTAAAAAAAGATTACGGGACCATTTATGGTCAAAATAAAAGTCTTTTCAAATATTGGATGGAGTCGATTGATGGTTCTTGGTGGAATATCATCTTGAATAAATTATACACAAATTCTTGTACTTTTTATTCCACATATATTTATTTTTATTCTTACTTAGGCTACCGGTTTCGTATTACACATCATCGGGCAAGAGTACAAGAATTTGTGTATAAAAGTCTTTCACGTTTTATTCTCATTCTTTATTGTACACAAAAATACGCAGTCACACAAGTAAAAATTTAAATTTAGTGTACCGCGGCGGGGTTTTATGTTTATTTCTATTTTTTTTTATGTAATAATGTTGTTTTATGTCGTTATTTTAAATTTTTGTGACGAAAGTTAATTTTTATAAATAAAATGTATGGTGTTCCGTATTTAAATTTTAGATCCTTTAGTTTTTAATCAAATGTATTTTAAAATAAGGCGACAGGGCTGGTCACCCTACTGCTGTCTCTTTTGCAAGTTCATAAGCGCTATTATATATGCTTGACAGTGCGAGCAAGATAGATAAGACGCTTTGGATATAGAATACAGGGACTTATTAAACTAATAATTTATATTTTTATATGTCTCACAGGTATCCTTTTGCATGTCGTTTGTGGCAGGCCGGTTTTAATGGCGTTCGCCTCTCAAAATAGAAAATTATTAAACTTCTTGTAGTTGTTCCACTAATATTTTTTTTTCGAGAACGATCACGCTACCAGTTTCATCGATTTATCAACATCCTCAGGTGGAAACAATTGGAAAAACATTTAATTCATTTTAAACGTAAATTTTATAGTGTTAAAATGTTCGATTACTACATAAAAAACAGTAAACTCTGATCAATGGACGAACACTTACCAACATCCTGATTCTCCTCAGACAGCTTATTGTACATCTCTTTCAGCCTTCTAATGTTGGCGAGCTTGCTGTCTCTTTCGTCTGATAGAATAATCCTTTTGAAGCGAAGTATTTCCAGTTGCTTGGTAAGCCTCACGTGTTCTGCCCTTTGGAATGGTGATGGTTTTGACTAAAACGGAAAATAAGTTTAGTATTAAGTATTGAAAAATAGGAATTCTTTTCGGTACCCTTTGAACGGTTTATCACCGTATACCCAAATACTTTCCATACTTATTAAGCCGTTTTCCCATATTTCTCTTTTCTCTATTTTATGCAGGTGTACAACTTTATTATATTTTAGTAGCCCAACCTAAATATTTTTTGGATGTATTTTCCGTACTTATTTATTTATCAACTTATTTGTTCATTGCATTATTTGTTAAGTATATATAATTTAAAAAAAACCTAGATTTCTCTATGTATTTCCCGTATTAGTATATATATTTTTATATTCTGAAGATATATATTGTTAAGATTAACTTTGACTTGTAGAAAGTATACTTTATGTATCTATTTTTCAAAATAAATATTTTGATTTGATTTGATTTGATCCCATTTCGATACCAAAAACAGAGCGAAAGCGTAACGAAGACGGGTCGGCGGAAACGAAACAGGCCACAGCCAATAAGCAAAGGCCTTATTCCGGTACCGCAATTGTATCTTAACCCTAAACTTTCTAAAACTGCAAACGCGAAGGTATCGTAAAAAACGGTATGAAGTCATACCGAAATTTTAGGGTGCCCTTATTTAGCGGTTGATCAGTACCTGTTGAAAAGATAAAACGAGGTGTTTCCGAGATTTTATAACTCAACTTCATATAAAATTTCGCTAAAAATATTCAATGTACAGACACGACTTTTCTACTACTTTGTTATTAACATAGATGCCGATAAAGTAAAACTGCTAACTAGGACAGTTTAATGTATGTTTTATTTGGTTGGTTGTCCAACCGGTTTGGCCGTTTTAGGCCATTATCAAGGTTAATGTGTTTATTTACCTAAACATAACCTAGGTTAACGTAGAATAAATTTTACAAAGGTTTTTTATCTATAGTTGTTCATTATTTTATTTGATTTTTTCCATTGATATTTTTCTGGGGAAAAAAACAAATCCCGGATCGTGGCCAAAGTGCAACAAAATCGGGCCAGTAGTCTGTGTCTTATGTAGAAGAGAATAAAACTTAACCCTATTAGAAATGCCCTCTGTAGGACAAGTCGCGCAACGAGTTATGAGCGCTCGGCGAAAGTGGTGGGGGACTAGCGCATGTGTTCACTCGCGCACAAAATTACTAAGTGCGATAGAGAAACAATGACTAGTGCAGACAAGGTCACCGCTCATAAAACGTTGCGATGCTTGTAACAGTGCAATGATTCATAGAAATAGCTGAAAAAAAAAAATATAAACACGGTGCCATGTTTTGGGCGTCAACAGTTTCATTTGGCTATAAAATGGCTGACATCAGTGATACTGATGAATATGATGATTTGACTCCACCTGACGAAAATTATGAACAATCTTACCAGAAAAATCAAAAAGAGCAAATTTTAAGAAGATAATAGAATATTCTTGATTGTACATATGGCTTGAGATTTGATAAAGTAGTGTATGAAATTGTACATACATAACTACATAGGTATTAAAATGCTGGTCTACAAAAAAACTCGCCTGTGCCTTGTTGTTAAACTTACATTCGTGTTTTAATAACCTGTTTATACCACTTTCATAAACTAATAATACTATACAAAAAAATTGTTGCTCTATTAATTCAAAACATGTTTTTTTGTTGGAATTGGAGACTATTTATAAGCTACTGCTATCATAAGTTAATGGATTTACCTGTCTCTAAGAAAAGTGTCTGTGACAGAAAGAAATATAGATAGATAAAGGTGTCAACAAGGGTGTCTTTTGCGCATTTTTGTGCATGGACTTTGATGTAGAGTAGACAGGCAAAACTATCAGAGTTCTTCTTCATACAATCCTAAGAGTACTCACCTTAAAAGACAGGAGATCATTCAGTTTCAAAGTTAATCTTGGCCCATTTGAAACTTGCGGCTTATCTTCTAACTTTATTCTACCATTCTTCAAACTCAAATCTAATTGTGATGAACATTTCTCCACTTCGGCACCCTCACTTTCGTCCATAAAAAACAGACTCTTTTGAGATCTACTCCTTACTTTGAACTTAGTTTCCAAACTAAAATCTACTAAATTTGTTAATGCAGACTTTTTATATATTCTCTCTTTGATTTCTTGCACGGCTTCCTGTCTTTTTTTTATCGAATATTGTAATAAGTGTAGCTTTTGCAGTTTCGTCGCGTTATAGCTCGGTCTAATTTCTGATTTTAGAAAATTCAATGTTAAATATCTATACTTTGGAGCCCAATCAGACTCGTTTCTAAGATCATAATTCTCTGCCGTTTCACTCAAATCTATTTTGCTGGCAAATAGTTCCTCTTGGGAGGCGTTTTTAGATAAACTATCACAGTTTAAGTCAGTCGTTGTGAATTCTTTTACATCTAAATTGTCAGGTGAATGTACATATATCTGATTTGATTCTGATACAGTTCTTTCATTGCTATCGTCTCTTTGCCTTTCTCTCTGCTGATTCTGGGCTATATTTAGGCTAGAAGATGACCTCATAGTAGGAAAGCTTTGTTTAAATGCTCTTTCAACAGGACTTTGGCTTTTAGAGTATTCTTTATCCAACTTTCTTGAGAATTTGCTAGGAGATACTGATCTTGACTGTATTTTCTGAACAAACTTAGACTCTATAGTTATTTTACTTGAAATATTAGTTTTGCCAGAAGAGTCCGATGACAGTGAACCATGTTCCATCTCATTCTCCGGTGGAATAACATCTAATTTGAGACTTTTGTATGAGCAAAAGTATCCTCCATGCATTTGGAATACTAGAGTATTGGATTTAAAGCAATCTGATGTGAAATTAAGAGCTAAATTCGCCCCGATGTATCGGAGACCGCTAAAGTAGACGCCCCAAGTCTGAATGACGGTGTCTTGCACTTTTTCGCATTTTTCTATGGAATTATTGTCATTTGTTGGTAGCAGGATGTGACACCATATCCGTATCACCACATTTGCTGACGACATACGTTGAGTGATTTCTGTAAGAAGAAATATTTTGTTTCAGTAATACTTTCGCAGCAGCCTCAGTGTCTGACGGTATATCTGCCCAGGAAAATGAAAAAAAATTATAGACTTAGTATTTTAGATAAGGCAAAACATTAAATCATTCATTATTATTTATTTGTCTAACATTAGTCAATTACAATTAGATCATAATATAAAATTATTTTAAGTTGCTCTAAAATTCGAGTGCATTAACAGTTTAGACCTATAAATTATTGTGTTTACAAAACAACATGAATAGTCAGATAGATAGGATGCTGACCTACATTTGTTCATCAATAAAATTACTATGTGTCATACATATCTATCACTCATGACATGACATAAATGTTAATTTTAGAATATCATTTAACCTGATAACAATTTTCCCACACAACAATAATATTTTTGATTTTACTCTCTTGATTATGCATAATCCCGATCGTACTTCAGATCTAGCCTAGACCTAGACTCAATTAAATCATTCTAAATAAGTTATTAAAGGTTTAAAAATATGTAAAAATAAAAGTATAGCAAGCATAACAATCAAAGTATATATATAAACTTTCTGATTTCATCACTAAATTGATGTTAACTGTATTCACATGTTTGTCGCATGGTTTCTTTTCTACTCACTTTCACTTCCCAAGATAGTTATATCATCTGATAAATTCTTTGGCACACAATTTGTTAAAATAAAAATACAGAATATAAAATTGTTTTTGCATTACTTAGTGACAAAACGAATCGCGAGACTTAAGTGGACATGGGCGGTGGACTAGGGCAGTAACAGAGTGGCGGCCGAGGCCAGGAAAGCGTTCAGTGGATAGACCGATGGCCCAATGGCAAGACAATATCGTCAAGGCTGTTGGTGGGCAATGGATGAGAATGGCGAGAGACTGACGAAAATGGCGTGGAGAAGAACAGGCCTATGCCCAACAGTGGGTGGATGCGGGCTGATTGATTCATAGTGACAATCACAATGAGACTGACTTTGTAGCTTTTAATAAAAAAACTGTGCTTTTCATGCATGGATACAATACACAAAGATTTTCACAGACCAATTAGTCATGTTCTAATCAGACCCATTGGCGTAGCATGGAACACCATGCCGAATCTCGAAAATAATGCTTTAAGAATTCCAGTGTTATTATAAAAATACCTTGGTGAGGATTATGGAGTGAAGGTTTCATCCTCACCTGATTTCTGCAGAACGCTCACGTTGTTTAGTTTGCACTTGGTTTAAAAAATAGTCGAGAATCAGTTGTCTCGAACAGCACCAATTTCAACCTGGTTTACTATGTAGAAGTATGTTAAAACCCCACATTAACTTCTTTTAGACAAATGAAAGTAAGCGTTTTGTCTAAGTGTACTAATTACATACCTACATCTTACTCTAGTATTATTTAGACCAAAGAAAGATACGTAGCTGCTGCTGCTGCCCTGCTTCCTTTGGCTCTTCTTGGTGGGGACACCTCCATGCCCCCACATTACCATTTTTTTTAATGCTTTTAAATCGAGTAAACGGGGATTTTCAGGGATAGTAAAATAATTTTACTACAAATAGTAATAAATCTTTTCCTCAAGGAATGAAAACAGTACAGTTCTTCAGTACTGTTGATTTTTCCGGGGTGGGCAATGACTTGTTTTGGGTGGGTGCCGCCCACATGCCTTCTAGCTATGCCCATGATCAGACCAGTATTTGCTCTCCACATTTTTTTTAAATTGTCCAATGAGAATTTCAGAACCTGCATAATTTATCATCAACTTCACAAGATAAAGAATATAAGGGATTCGAATTTTCATGAAAAAGAAAATAGGGAAAACATCAAATAAATATTTAGGCAAAATTACCAGAGTCAATTTCCTTCCATTTAGGATGAGGAGAGGAGATCCTTTCGCTTGTGTAGAATGGTGCGGACATGGTGGTATGATGCAGAGTCAAGTAGAAACTACATTGGGTCAAACACCACTCCGGTGGCCTTATGTTGTAGCCAACAATCTGAAAATTTAAAAATAATATCTTTATGATTATGATCAACTGGACAAATAAGAGTTTTGCTTATCTGAAAAAAAATTTAACAACTCACAATCACAGTAAATTCCAGATTTAAAAAAAATACTAAAAAGTAAAAAAATATTTTTTTCAACGCAATTATATAAAAAAGTTGTTTTGTTTTGTAGTGTACAGTTATTATAGTTTATATTGGATTTTATGACATTCAAAAATATTTATAAAATTAATATATTGATATACTAAAGAATCAAAATAATAAAATACAGAGTGAGATATATTTCAGGCCATCTTCTGGGTCTGGCATCAGTCACATTATCAAAATATTTAATGAGCCATTTAATTAAATCTGGATCTAGCCTTGGCAGGAACCCACTCCGGTTAGTAGAAACTCTAAACTTGAGTTTTTAATTCGGCGAACACTCTTGACAAATAGAGTGTTGCCATTATTCGAAAAAAATAAATAGGGATTGATATACAACAATATGTCGATATCGATATTAGCTGCAGCATGACGTTTGGTGCTCTGATAAATCCGTAAAGTCTATCAAATAAAAGCCGAACAACTTTACCTGACACGGATATGGAAACAAGGTGAAAAAAAATCTGGGTAAAGTTACTCTCAGCTTTTATTAGACAGACTGCATTCATATATGTTTTATTTACTTTATATTATGAATAAAAACGTTTCCCTTGTAAAATAAGATGTTTAAAAGATATCGATTAGATCGAGTTAGCAGATTAAAATACCATTATGATAAATTATTTATTTCCTGGAGTAGAATAGGCACATCAAATTAGCAGTTACTATCGCCTGTAGCACCTTTTGTTTCTATAGTTGTCCAAATATTCGCAAGATGAAAAGTATGGATCGAAATAAAGTACGTATTCATTAACACATTTTTAATCGGAATGAGATTCGATTTTTAATAATAAATGCTATTAGGAAAGGACCTTGTCATACCTGAGGTGCAATTGTGTAAGGCCAATCGTATTCAAATTGATTGTCATGTGGCTATTCGGCTAAGCAATTTAGCCCATTTGAAAATTGAAATCGTACATTTTTGGTTGTCAAATTAATACAATTGTCTTGTTTTGTTGTTGACAACCGAAAAAGTACGATTTGCTTAGCCGAATAGCCATATGACCATCGAATTTGAATACGATTGGCTTACACAATTGCACCTCTGATGTCTATGTGCGTGCGTTATCAACGTTGACGGAAGTGCGTGAGCGAATGAGATGCACATAGTGGCTGACGCACACAGGCACAAGGTCCTGTCCTAAAAGCATTTGAAACGGTTAGCATAAACTCTAGTGAAGTGCTGTGCAGTTTTAGATTAGACGGACCCTACGGTGCCACTTATGCTTTGGATATTAAGAGCTTCCTTTACTGATTTTAAAATAAAATTGCAAGTTTTTACTTCCGGTAATAACTGTGAAGCAAACATAAGAAGACCATTCGAAATAAACAAAAATAACTTTCGAAAAAGATGGTGAAAAAGTGTAATGTTATATTTTTGTTAAATTCTGCATCATTTGACCTATGACTTTTTGAATATAAGAAACTCCCAAAACGCATCATGTAGCCGCCAATATTTTATTATATCGATAAGACCAGCACTGGCTGGAAAGTGGCAATATTATGCTTTTCGAACTGTCAAACGTGTTCACCGAATTAAAAACTCCACCTTAGGAATTAAGCAATCGTGCATGCATGTGCATGAAGGTCATACCACACTAGTCAGAGTTGAGATACAATGGAGCAACACAGCAGAAAAAACTATATGTAATAAGCCATGCTGCACTAGAGCGGCACATAGCTGCAGCAAAAGTTATGCTGGCACTAGTGTAAAAATCTATATGTGTAACCATATTTTGCTGCGCCGCTCTTTTGAATCTCAGTTTTTAGTGCAGTCCAAGCTTGTTCATAGAAAAACGCACTGGGGCTTTGAGTATCAACAAGGGGGCCATACATAGTTTACATAGAAATTATAAAGCTGGCTAACCCTCAGTTATCAACAACTCAACAAAAGAAGTCTTGAGATATGATGATTTGGGACTGACAACAAAGACTTCAAATATTCTGTAGATATATATTAATAGTAGATATTTAAGAAAAATATGACGTGAGTTGTAGTAAGCCTCCTGTTTATGGGATAATTAAAACAGTTCTTAGCGCTACTACACTCTTGATACCTGTATTAAACTCCTTAGTCGAAGTTGTTGTGTGGCCAAAGGGGTCCATTCTCGGCATCTAGGTCTTCCAAACATAGTCTAATGATTTTATTGTAAAAAACGTAAAAAAATTAAGGAACAAGGAACAATGACGTAAATTTTATCACAAATTACACTTTTAACGCTGGTGAACCGCGAAAGTAATCTGGTAGGTAATTATGAAAATCATAAATTTTCCTTGTATTTTATTAAAATTCAATGATGGATAGATTATGTACATTTATATTATCACAACAAAATAATTCAACACAACATTCCGTAATTTCCCTTTCACGCACGGCTGAATAATATAATAAGAAATAAATGTATGTGTTGCCGCTAGCTAGCTAGCGGCGCCTAGTAAGATCAGATGCGGTACCGTCATAAAATAGCGGCAATGTACATTTCCTATCGAAGCCGATACATTGAGGCCTTAGACCATATAACAGACGTTTAGTCAAGAAGTTTATGTCTTATTTGCTAATATAGATGCATAAATTTTCTCACAAATGTCACATCTTGACAGATGAATAAGACAAAATTTATCACGTTTGCTCCAAGGTGGTGACAAATTGGAAATTTTAAATAAATATTATTTTGTTGTTATTTACTGCACTAAATGGTTGTTATGTACATTTATTTTGTGCGCATGTCCAAATCGCGCTTGGCCAAATAATTTTTTACCTGCCACAAAATATTTTCTTTTAAGATACGAGTACATTATTGTCACGGCATGAATCCCAAAAGAGGTGTCAGAGGTGTTCACAAGTATGAACTGTGAAATGTAAGTAACAATTCACACACACTTACAGCACCCGCTTTTCACTTACAAATATTAAGAATAATATAATTATTTACAAAGCCTCCAGTACAAATTTGGCTGCATGAATAAATTTTACCTTGTAATATAAGGTGACTTTTATTTATGCTGCCAAATTCATACTGGAGACTCGGTAAGTGCACAATGACATGATTCGATGACCATTTTTGTAAAATTCTTAAATTAATCTTTCGTCTTCTTTACAATATTTTATTTTGTGAAATTACCAAAAAGTGCTATGGATCCATGTTATTGATCACTTACCAAGCTTCCAGTATAAGTTTGGACTTATAAATAAAAGTCACCTGATATAAACAAAAATTTGCACGGCCTTATTTTGCAATGCAAAAATAAACTCTATTTCTCACAAAATAAGATTTAAAATTGCAAATTGCATTGAAACGGATCCTAGTATACATTGTAAATAGCTCGACCGCAAACGGTCAAACAAACCCGAGATCCAAATGAACACATGACATGTGTCGAACTGCATTTTTAGAAACGTATTTTTTTATTTGGTCGCATATCTCACACTATGAAGTCAGCAACAAGAAAGGTATGTCACCCAGCAAGAATGAGTCACATGTTGGACCCGTATTAGCATTTAAAAATAATTGTAGGAAATGATATAATTTATCACGTCTTGTCACAAACGTCTTGGGCTTAACGTGTTAGCCCTGCAGGAGTGTGCGTGAATGAGTGAATGTGTGCTGTGCGTGTTTACCTCCCCTCCCGTGGAAAACGGCAGAATAATTTCAGTACTAAGAGTCGCGCTTTGCCAGGTCCCGTGTTAAATGGTCTAAGATTGAGGCTGGCAGTACTGTTGCTGTTGTAGTCTTGTAGTACGTTTAGATGTGGTATCGAACGGTGTCGTGAGTGAAAAAATATGAAGGATTTTTGTGTATATCATGATTTCTGTTAAAGGTATAAGGGTTGCCTCACTCCTTTCCGATTCACTCGCCTTATTTAAATATAAACCATACAAGCTCCTTCTTGCTCCGCTCATCCAGACTGTCGAGTTTGAATTGGCGTTCCATTCCATTGCCATGGACGCCAATGGCAATAAAATCCCAACTTATACTTGACGGTCTGTCATCGCATTTATTTTTGACTTTTTCTTTAGCACACCCAACTCCAATAATTTAAAAAAAATCGAAGCTTCTGAATAGGATTTGAGCCCCCAACCTGCTAGTCTATCATAGCAAACCATATCGAACTCAATAGCGCGTGATACAGTGCTCTCTCTCACTCTGTTGATCTATCTCGAGAGGGATAGACATTCTGTATCGAGCGGTTAAAGCTCAATATGATCTGCTGTGCTAGGCCCCCTGGTTTCAAACATATAATGCTGGATGTTACTTAACGATTAAATATGTGAAGCGACCAATCCAGCGAAAGTATCCAAATCCAAGTATAATCATGTGACCATTTACGGCACTGCATCCGATTTTACAAGGTCACCACTAGTTGCAACGCATACACTTCCTAAATTATTATAGGAAGTGACTAAAGGGCCGAAGTGTAGTTTTTATTTTGTTCGACCACTAGTGGCCCACTAGTAAAGGAAATTACAGAATCATTAGCGGCCTCCTTATTTTTTATTTTATTAGACCGTTAGTCACGTGACTTGTTTCTCTAGAGTCAACACTAAAGACCATTCACTATCACTATAAGAAGTCCCCTGGCCTGGCTTAGGAAGTGGTAGCACCCCGTTTTGGCATCTGTCATCGCAACGTATTTAGGGGTGTGAATCAAACAAATTGGTAACTAGAATAATCGATTCGCACGAGAAATCGATTTTAAATTGTATATAGTTTGTGATCGTTTGGAACATTTTTATGTTCATTGCTTAAATTATATGGATATAAATTGTATTATATTTATGTAGTTGTTATTTTCATGTGGAATCGAATTAATTCGGTGATATTTAACGATTAATTCCTTAAAACACTAAAATTAAAAAATAATCGACTCAGAACGTAACAGTTTTTTAAACATTTCGTGGTGATTAAAATTTGTCTTTTATTTTGGAATTAAAGTAAAAATAATACTCGAAATATTATTTGTCATATTATATAACGTGATTAGAGATGGGTTTCCACCCGGGAAAATTCCCGATTTCGGGTGAATTCCCGGAGAGTATCCGTGAAAACACCTGTTTGGGTAAATATTCGGGTGTTTTCATTTTGACATTTTGTTTTAATATATTTTAGAATAAAAGCTATCCACCATGGTAAATAAGTAGATTTGCAGTATTGTAGCTAAATGACAGAAAGTTCTTTACATTTCAAGGTATTTAAAAAATAAACCGACTTTGTCCTTGAAAAACCTTACAGTCGTCGTTAGACGACACCTAAGGTTTCAATCTTCTTAACACACAAATCTAAAGATTACAAAATAAAATTTATTTAGTTTAAATCGTTTTTTTTAAGACTGACATTTTTAGATTTGGTAGTAAGTATGTATATCATTTAGCAAAGCAGATCATAATATTGATTTATTTTAATTATTAATAAAATTTACAAAAACATTTATTTCGGGGGAAGTCCCTTGATCATTTTTGGATGATTTGGTCACAGTAAAAAAAAATAGATTTAAAGCATTGTTTTTTTTGAAGTCACATAATTTTAACCGCGATTTAAATCACTGATTTAAATCAATTAATTTAAATCTATACTATACGTTGGTATTATTATGCATAACTCGACAGATCAGACGAGTGAACAAATAATTCATCACTGACTCGGGGAACCGTTTTTTTGGCACGCCTGCTTCCACCCCACCCAGCCCCGCGCCCCGCGCCCCGCGTTACGGTACACCTTGAGTTTGAGTCATTCGTCGTTTTGGTTTCGTACCTTGCGCACGGGTGTTATTTTGTTTTCCATTTTATAGATAACTTTAGTCAAACAAAAAAAAATGGTCGATTCTTTTACCTTCTAATTAACATTTTCAAGTGCCTGTTGTTCCCAAAGCGTAGATTTTCGCAATTAAGTGTATGGAAATAAAATGTTGGCTGTGAATTCCTCTATCACCTGCAGTTAGTTTTATTATAAATAAATATGAATTATTCAAGAAATTGACAAAATCATTGTTTTCTCCATACAAAAAATAATTCAATAGATTTTTTCTCAGAAAGTGATGCATGTTCCAGAATTTCATCCGTAAAAGGTGTTTGTAATAGCGTCAAAAGTCTAGCACTAAAAAAAATAGTTCTGTTACTCAATCTTTTAATTAAATATTTTCAAGTGCCTGTAGTTTCAAAAGCGCATATTTTCGCAATTAAGTGAAAGGAAATAAAATATTGGCTGTGACTTCCTCTATCGCCTTCAGTAAGTTTTATTTTAAGTTTCATAGAATTTGTGGGGAAAACTTAAAATACCCACTGATTGGGAATTTACCCCGATAAACACCGGGAATTTTCCCAAATGGGAATTTACCCGGGTATTTCCCCGATGGGAATTTACGCGCGCCCATCTCTAAACGTGATAATAAAAAAATACTAATAATTATTTGTTTACGGTTTCGTTTATTTCATTTCAAGTTACATTCTATGGTCGTTTCTAGCTGTCAAAACGGGCCTATTAGGGTGAGATTCAAAGTGCATTTTGAGTCCGAACTCAATCTTACAAACGTCAAAAACGGACTCAAAATGCACTCTGAATTTCAGCCTTAGATTGTTGCGATTAAAACAGTTGTAAAGGCTATACCTCATTTAAGCTAATTACAGATCATTACAATTATTTTATTAATATAAGGTGACGTTCGTTTAGACTCGTATGGCCAAATTCATACTGGAGACTCGTAAAGTGGTCAGGACCAATATAATACCATTTTCGATATACGAAAAAAAAATTGGGCCCCTATACATACTTGTTCAAGAACAACCTCGACTCTATTAGAATAGGAAGTTTTAATTTTAGTTTGAGTATTTCACAGAAAGAGACATTGAACCTTCGTCCTGACCACTAACCGAGCCTCCAGTATGAATTTGGCTTTGTAAACGAAAGTCACCTTATATTTCTAATTAATATTTTCATGTGGAATCTAATTAATGAGGGTTTAATTTAGCGATTAATTAACCAATTAATTGTAACCACAACACTAAAATTAAAAAATAATCGACTAAGAACGTAACAGTTTTTGAGACGTTTCGTGGTGATTAAAATTTGTCGTTTACTTTGCAATTCAAGTAATAATTAAAATACTTGAAAGATTATCTATCATATTATTTAGCATGATAATGAAAATTGACGGTTTTATTTTAACCCATTATGGTTATAACGTAGTTAAGTCTTTCAGCATGAGACTCAAGCCTAGCCACTACGTTAATATAAAAGGTCTCTTGTTGAACTTCCTAGTTTAAGTACTAAGTGAAGGACCTATGTCTGGGAAACTGTATGAAGGCAAATCACGGGATATGGTAACCAAGATAATCTTATTTATTCAAATGTACATAATAGTTTCCTTATATACTAAGCACGGCAAATCGGTGGCGGCTGCCTGACGGTTAACCCTTTCCTATTTGGGGTTGATAACACTGTAGCTGCTGCCTTACGGTACGGACCCAGCTCGGGATTCCAGAGGGGTTGGAACTGAAGGTTCCCCTAGGGCTGCCAATCCTTCTCCTTCTCAGCAACACGCATTCGGGGTACGAACCGCGTCGGCCGAGGAGAGATCAGGATGATGGCCTCAGTGGAGCAGCCCAGGCATAGTATTTTAGAACATTGTCAATAGAACCAACAACAAGCGTCATCTATTGAGCTGGCTCTCAAATAAGAAAAGAATTTCAATGTTTTACACATAGGCACAATAAAGGGCGGTGTCGTCGCCTGTCATAAAGTCATTGTCATTATGGGAGGTGGCAACACTGGTTACACACATCACAAAAACGAAATTTCTGCCGGCTGCGTGAGCACTTGTATTCAAAGCTTGTTCCGTAGTTTTTTCAAGAAGATTTTTGTATATTTGTAGCATCTAGTGCAGTAATTTTAATAACTACTCCTCTGCAAATTAAAGCCAACAAACTTTAGTGAAGTGATTAGTGTTGAGTGAGAATTCTTTCTTCCCGAATACCCAAGATTTCCTTAAAAACTAAAGTGCAATGATTAGTGAGTAAGAAGCAACGAAAATTAAAATAATATATGACAAAGGAACTTTGTTTTATTCTATTTTGAATCTGTTTCTGGTTATTGCAAATATACCTACAGCTAGCTCCAGATCTTAGACCATATATAACACGGGACTAGGCAAGCGCACTTATCCCCCTCTGCCGAAGTACATGAACAATTGGAAGGACTGTACGATATTTACCGTCGATTTAAGGGGGGGGGGGGATTGGGAAGGGGAGGAGGGGGGCTCAGCCCCCCCTTAGTCTGGTGGTGTCATGAAATTCCATAATTCCTGCAAAAAATTAAAATGAAGTTTTGAGGTTATGTTCAAAGACTTTGTCAAATTTCGTCCATATTTTAGGTTTTCATTCAACGAGTCGGACTTCTGGCACTCGCCGGCCGCTGCCGCGGCACGCTGCGCTCGGCTCGTGCATGGGAAAACATGTTACCTTTAGGGCTTCGCGTACTGGTTCGATCACAACTTCATCTTTTTACTACACATCACTAGATTAATAACCAAAAGTTTCTTCAGCAACTGCTCCGGTGCTGCGGGAAGGGCAACCCCTTCGCCATTGCGTAACAAAGTGCAGGCACCCATGCTCACCTCCGCAGCTTCGGCTTGCTGGTCACCGAACCAGCCTCAGCTGCTACGGCTCGCACGGTGGCCTGCACAGCAGTTATGACAGCGGGCGGGGGCTGCCCTCCCTCCGCACCTCCGGCTTTTTATATACACTATAGGGGTAGTAGCCAAAAGACTGTATAGGGTCGGGGTGCTCTGAGTCCAAGTGGCTCACTAGAGTCTAACACTTGCACAGTCGTCACACCAGAACATCCAGCTACTTGCTCTTCAGCAGAACACGAGGCTTTAGACTTGGGAGACGCCGTTGCTCGCCGCTGCGTGTTGGCTGCGGCTGGAGGTGGTGGCGTTGTCGCGGCGCTACAAGGTGATAATTTATTTGTTTACGGTTTTGTTTATATCATTCAAAGTTACATTCTATGGTCTATTTTAGCTGTCAAAACAGGCGTTGTGGCCTAAAGGTCGCTGTAACCAGGCCTTATATAAAATACAGAAAAATAATTTAAAAATTCACGTGATGGATGGTTGGATTGGTTGGTAGTGGTGATGGGTGGAAACAAAAATTATATTTTGTTGCCTAAAAAAATATTATTTTATTTTAGTTAAATACTTAACAAAAAAGGTATGTAAGGGTTTAACACCTTTAGTTTTATTATTTCTCATTACAATAAATAACGTTTACTTTGATTTATTTTCAGACAAAGTCAGGGAGAATATTATAATAACTAATAAAACACCGAAAAACTATTGAAATGACTGATTTCACCAACCTGCCGTTTGAATTACTGGAGAAGATACTAGTTAACATTGATGGTTTAACCCTAATAAGACTTAGATTAGTATGTAAAAGTTTGCAACTTTTTATCGACGAAAATGATTCACTGTGGCGCGATATTTGCAAAAGAGAATATAGATATTCGTCGCAAATAACAAAAAATAAATGTGGAAACGATATGAAATGGATTCAGATCTACAAAAACCTTAAAATGTGGGATAAGTTTTCTTCCTGTCCGAAAGGGTTGAGGAAATTCTATAATTTTTCAATGCACGACAAAAACCATGGCTTAAGTATAAATTGCAGTATTTTACCACTCAAAGAAGCGAAAGGAACTATCTTATATGATATGAGCAATTTGAAGTACATACCAGTAGCCATCCCAGAAAAAAACTGTTTAAAAATCGCAAACAATGATTCTGTTACTACTATTTTACTAAAATCTGGAATATTTATACAAAGAAGTATCGGGAGCAAAAGTTTTTCATCTGAAGCATTTTTCAAAGCTGATGATTTTGTTCTTTGTGAACATGAACTTTATTTTTACAACAATAGAGATGTATTTAGACTGGATTTAAAATCTGAAAATCTTATTCCAGAATTAATTATCCACTGTGATTTTGATATGAAGGAAATTCAAGTGAGCTACGGTGTCTTGCACTTATTTACATATTGTGGCAAAATTATAAGTATTAAAAATCGAAAACCTGTTTCTACAAAAACCATTAACTGTCCAGAGGAATGGATTAAAAGGATAAAGCATGTGTGCCCGTTAGATGACCAAAACTACATATGTTACTCTAGAAATCTTTTTCTCATAGAGACCGATAACTATAGACATTTATATCTTGATTTTCCTACAATCACCGCATCATTTTTCTATGGAGATATTGTCTTAATAGGTACGAAAGCTGGGGAGATTTTATTATACCGAATGTCGAGTCAAAAGCGGGCAACAAAACCAATTTTTGAGAAAATATCAGTGTTGCCAGAACAGAAATTTGCTGTTTCACTCGATGTCTATGAAAGAAATGTGGGCCCATTGATTGTGGCAACAACATTTATGGAAGTTTTTCTCTTGGATGTCACTTTCTTTCCACAGGTAAATATTTAAATATCTTTGTATATTGATCTTGTAAGCTTACGTTTCAAAATCTAGAAGTATTCAACAAAGTAAATTGCAGTTGCAGATAAAACTACTTAAACATCCATTAGCATAGCCACCATGAACAAGAATAATAGAGAAATTTTTTCTCTCAAAGAAATGTTTGTCCAATGGAAACGCAGGTAAGCTTTATCACATGATCATCGCCTCGATAAAACGGTAACGACTTGGGTGCGTGTTCATTGGTCAAATGTTTCTTCAAGAGACAAAGTTTCTCTATTTGTGTCATCTATGCTAGCTATACTGAAGATATTTCTAAGATAACTATACTATACATACTCATCCACTCACTCATATAGGTGTGTCCTAGCGTTTGACCAGACGAGTTGTTAAAAACAATAGTATGTCCATTTCAAATTGGTCCAAAAGCTGGACCAATAGTATGTCCATTTCAAATTGGTCCAAAAGCTGGACTCACCATTAAAAAACTATAGAGGTATATAAAATGAAGCCATGTTGGAAAACAGAAAGTTTTTGCTAATTTATCCTAAGTTGCTAACAGAGTTAATATATCCACCATGTTACCTAATATATACATGTATCTGTAAGAATTTTTTTTGTGATAGGTAATGATAGTGGAAATATACAAAAATAATACTTAATTGAATATTTTTTTTTGTTTCAGGAGGAAAAGCAAAAAGCCCAAAGAGATGAAGTGACAAAAAAAATTGAAATGTACAAAAGACTAATAAAACTCAAAGATAAGTTAAAACCACAATGAAACAACTAGACAGACCAAAATGTTGTGTTCTATGAGATGTAGTGATAGTGGTGCAGATACTCTTAAGATGGAATATGTATAGTCAGATCTGACGAAGTTCGTTTGATTGGCTATCCATCTATGTTGCTATGATTGTACTAAAGCGTAACCAAAACGAAACGCACCACACAAAAAAAAGTGCTTGTGCACACATCTACAACCACAGCCAAACGGACTGTGTGAGATATTAGAATATCTGTAGCATAGGGATCGTCCATTAATTACGTGAGGCTTAAACTCGGACGAACAAACCAACTGAACGGGCCACCAACAGGCGAACCCCTCTGCCAAAGGTATAGTCTGTCAAAAAAGTGTTGAAAATGAAACTTTAATGAACTTTATTGGACTTTAAACGTTCAAGTAGTATAATTTAGGTAATATATGAATGGTAATATATGTTTACCGTAACTATCAACGAAGTCATATCTAAAATGTATTTAAGATCCTTTGTACCAAGGGAAGTAGTCTAACCACGTATCACCAGGGGGGAGGGAGAGTTTAAGAGTTGCTTAAGACATCACGTGATTAATGGACGACCCCATAGTAGTCATAGTAGGCATTTTGAACTTTTGTTCATTATGGCTTCGACATGTGGAAAGTTTTTGTGAGTATTGCAACTACCGTAACTATCAACTAAGTCATATCTAAAATGCCCCGATAATCCAGTGAATGTTATTTTTAGTTGTGTACTTAATCAAGTCAAATCAATGTGCGGCTTTGTAAAGAGTCTATTAGCAAGCTATTATTCACAGTCCTTAAAGTGAAAGAAAGTCATAAGTGCTTTTAAGAGATATTATATTAATGAATTATTAAATAAAAATTTGTATGAATCTTCAAGTTTTATTTTTCTTTAGAATGTTTTATGTTTAGGTATCATACTTAAACAATTAAAAAGAATGTGCAAGTGTAATACTATATCTTCTATTTAATTATTTGTACATACCTATAGGTACATTATTATAATGTTATCAAATAAATGTTTTTTGTTGATCGAGATTTATTTTTGCACTTGGTTGTTTAACTCACGACATATCCAAGATTGATTGCTTATCATCTGTGGCTTCATTTGTCTTACTAAAATCGTCACCTCCTATCGCATTACCACATACTGAAACCTCAAGAAAACCCTCTAAAAGATTGTGAAAACTGTCATTGATATGAACACTTATTCTAAGGAAAACTGTATTAAAATTTGTGAAGTGATTCTCAAACTTTCCGCAAACATGGAAGCCTGGATTAATACCAGTGGCGTGTACAGGTTCACTGCTGGACATAGGCCTTTCCAGGATTTCGCCACTCTTGGCGGTCCTCCTGGAAGAAATGCCCATACTCACACACGCTGGGCAGGCGGGTTGGTGAGCGCGGTGCTGAAACCCTAGCACCAGTGACGCCGCTGCCCGTCACTAGTCTGTTTTATATAAGGCCCGGCAATTGGGGATGGATATACCGCCATCCATTGGTCCCAGGCAATGGTGGGCCGCCTGGTTTTGCCTGAGAGCTATTCTCTTACTCTCCCCCGAATAACTTCGGGAGGTTTGCGAGTAAGATGGTGGTACCTCCACAGTCGCCGCTCTACCACCTTATCATTTGATCGGTGAAGTCAAATTACTAAGAAGGACTGTCTCTGAGACTTGCCCTCAGTTATCGTCTTTGCTTGCTTTGGCGATTTTAATATTAACTTCATTCAGAAAACATCCCGCTAATGAAATTTTTAACTGCCTATCTTAATGATCAGTCAACATGTAGGTACCTAGCATAGTAGACCATAGCTGGTGAAGACACGGTCATAGACTATACCGGGTGTAAATAGACCGCTACCATTAAATTAAACCACATATTTTACAGACCCTACTAAACCACTTTTCCCAAGAATCATACCCGCGTCCATCCTTAGTTTGGGAAATAATTGAGTTCCAAACAAAAATGTGTGAACCCTAACGCACCGACATACGGGCGAGTTTCAAATAAGCGTCGTTCGTGAAACAGCTGTTACGGTGCAGCGTTCTAAAACCTACCTACCTCCTACGAGAAAAAGTCTTTGAGTTACAGTTGAAATTCTTTTTTTCTGAAGATTTGCGCGTGTTTTTTTTTCGAATAGTTGTTCAGTATGATCACTAGAGTATGTAGTTTTATTTAATGGTCGCACTCTGTTTACATTCTGTATATTTTCTAAAGTTAATTTAAAATGTGGTATGTACAATCAATTCTTTTTTTAGTCACCATAAACAGTTATGGGCAAGATTTTAAATACCTTCTTCCTGCATGACTGTTCCCAAAACTGTAGAATTACGGAACCCTAGGTATGCGAGTCTGACTCGCACTTGACCGGTTTTTTTTTTCAGTGCCTCCTTGACCAATTCTTATTCACAATAACTTTTTTATAAAAGTTATTACAAATAACCGAATGGCTTAAAACCAGAACTATGAAGAGTATAATTATCCCAAAACCTCCCTTAAATGTAACGAGTGGCGGAAATACCCAGTCTTATGAGTTATTTTATGAAACATAGCAGGAAAATGCGGGAAAATTATCTATATTTTACCTCGCGCCAGGACTGCCAGATGTAAATATACGATTTAAGTTGTGATATTCTTACGATTTTTTGCGAGTATGTACCTATACGACCAGGGCGCGTGGACGGGGCGCTCCGCTGAAACAAAGTGTAAGGCGGAATACAACAAGCGCCTGCCGCTGCATAGAACCTCACGAAATTATATAAACGCGCGCCCGGGGCGCTTGCTATATTAGGTCCCTTGGCTTCCAATTTTCAAAATTTAAATTTCATTTCTTTTTTACGATTTTTTTTCTTTGCGCGTTACGATTCTCTCTGATTTACATCTGACTGCCCTACCTTGCGCCTTTTTCCGGCTAACGAATCGTGAAGGAACAAAACCCTCAATGAAGAATTACGCCGGATTCAAGAACCGAATATTCCGAATCACTGATTAGCTGTTATTTCTGTCGATTCAATGGATTAAATATACTCGCACAATTTTCTCCGCCAAAGAGAACGGCTGCGGAGTACATACAAAGTTGGCCAAGTGCGAGTCGGACTCGCGCACAAAGGGTTCCGTGCCACTATACAATATGGGTACGGAACCCTAAAAACATGATAAATAACAACAATATAGACGCCATAGCAACAAAGGCGTCAAAAAAAGCCGCTAAATTGATAGCGCCTGTCAAATAATTTTATTCAGCATACCCAAATTTTTATTGTTTGTTCTTTTACTTTAGAGTGTGTATAATAATCTGACTTTTAAAACTTATGTGTAGATAAGATAGAGCTGAAACAAATAACTTTGAAGAAATTGCCTCTTTAAATTTTTTCAGGGTTTCTTGGTCCTCCCTTTGTTTTTCATAATTTTTTATTCTTTGTCGTGGTGGAGGCCATGGTAACACATAAATCCTCTAAATATTTGAACTGTCTAGCTATTACGCCTGTAGCTGTAGGCTCCTGTGACAGACCGACAGACAGAAAGACAGACAGACATCGAGGCTTACTAATAGGGTCCCGTTTGGCACCCTTCGGGTACGGAACCCTAAAAATGGCTTAACTTGCGAATACCAAATAAAGCTGTTGTATAAAAAAAATATAAATTATTGTTTGTACTTTAATTAAACAACAAATAAGTGAAATCACAGAAATTGTTGCAACATCTTCTCTTTTTAGGATTTCGTACCCAAAGGTTGCGAAATGGAACCCTATTACACTAGTATTATATTATCTGTGCTGTTACTAAGCCTCCGCTGTCTGTCTGTCTGTCCGTCCGTCTGTCACAGTGGTCTACAACTTCGGCCGTTATAGGTAGACAGTTGACTCTTTCACAGAATGTATGTTACTACGGCCCCTACCACGACAAATAATAAAAATAAAACCCGAAAATGGAGCATTTCTTTAACGTTATTTGTTTCAGCTCTATAATTAAGTCAGAGTGTTGTATTATATTCTAAAAACCGGTCAAGTGCGAGTCAGACTCGCTTACCTAGGGTTCCGTAATTCAACAGTTTTGGGAACAGTCAGGAAGAAGGTATTTAAAATCTTGCCCATAACTGTTAATGAAAACTAAAAAAAGAATTGATTGTACCACAAAAGAGAGACTCAAATATTTTTATACCGTACTCGAAATAAAACTCGTGGATGAAAAATTTAATTTTGTCATTTTGCTATCGTAAATTTCTCACTCGCTATATTTTTCCTGTAATTTTTATGTAATTCCAAATTACCATGATTTATTTCATATTTTTCGGTTCATTAGTTTCAGAAATTGAAGAAACAGATTTGTTATCAACTTTTTTTTAATCGCTATATTTTTTCTGTAATTGGCCAGGTATGACCTATAATCTTTATTTTTTTCATATTTTTCGGTCTACCAGTTTCGGAAATAAGAGGGGGGGACATGCATTTTTTGTGGTTTTTCTAAGATTTCCCGAAATCTGTGCCAGTAAATATAGTAAAAGTATATATTTTTACAATTATCTCTTTAATATCTACAATTACCCATATTGTATTTTTAAGAATCTATTCTTTATTTTCTCACTCTTGTATAGGAAATATTTTGAACAATTTTTAATTTTTTTTTTCAGTACCGTATCTGTAGGGAAGTGAATGCTATATTTGTGGAAAATTTCAAGTCTTTATCTTTGACGGTGCTAAAGTTATGAGGCTGTGACATACGGACGGACGGACGGACGGACAACGGAGTCTCACCATAATGCTTCCTTTTACCTTTCAGGTACTACGGAAACCTAAAAACAACAAATAATATAAAATTGGGTTCCATACTCAGCGGGAGCCAAATTTGTCAGGCGCTACCATTTTGGTGGGTTTTTTGAAGCCTTTATGTTGCTATACCTATATGATATCTTTGTTGTTTTTATCATGTTTGTAGGATTCCGTACCCGTTTTGTGTGGTGGTACGGAACCCTTTGTGCACGAGTCCGATCGGCTACACTTGCCCAAATTATTGAAATACAACCAGAATAAAAATCCTTGAAACTTGCTAATCCTTAGGGTATAGTCGTACGTGTGTAGGGTTACCAGGTGACAGGAATTTTCCTGAAGTATCAGGAATTTGGACCTCTGTCAGGAAATCAGGAAAAAACTGGAATTGCCAGGAATTTTTAGAAGCGAATGAATGAATTGTAAAAATAATATTATTTTTGAGTTACATTGTGTTTGTAACAAACACGGTTGAAAATCGCGCAACCTCCGGCCTCCGCATTATCAAATGTCAGGAAATTTATTGATTTGTCAGGGATTTTGTCAGGATTCCCCAGATTTGTAATATTTTGTAACAAAATCATAAGAAATAAAAATAATGCCCAAAATCAAACTTTTAGCTACGGGTAATGTTTACAGATAGTTTGATAATACGCAATAACTTATTTTTAGTGACATTATAGTAGCTTCAAAATAATAGGATTTTTACGAAAATCTCAAAATGATCGTACCTACCCAATCACGACTATATTATTTTAAAGCTACTATAATATTATTATACAACGTGAAATTTAAGTCATTGTGTTAATGAAAACTGGTGATAGTACTCGTCCATATGAACAACTTTTACTATGGACCCAACCCTGAAATCGCGAAAAAATATCAGCTGTTCCATAGAAAAGTTAAATACCTACTCGACCAAAATGTATGAAACAGTTGATTTTTTTTTCGCGATTTCAGGGTTGCCTTATCACCAGTTTTCGTTAGCAAAATGACTTAAATTTCACGTTGTATATAAGTTTGTATGTTAAACTATTTGTAAACATTGTTCGTAGCTAAAGGTTGTTTTTTGGGCGATATAATTATTTCTTATGATTTGGTTACAAAACATTGTAAATCCTGAGAATAGACCCTTCATGGATTTGGTAACCCTTGTCGTGTGTCACCTCTTTGGACATTTTGTCTTTCTAACAACCAAGGGAGTGTAAGGCAGGTGCTCAGAACAATAACAAACAAATGTGTAAATCTATTTCTACACCAATATTATACCGCAAAAATATTGTCACTTTTTGGAATCCTTATACTTCCAAGAAGAAGCTGTTTAATAAACTATACTCCTACTGAACAGAAACGCGATTGAAAAACTTTGACTCTATAGAAATTACAATTGAAATGTGGTCTTCAAACACACTTTTTCTCCATTTTTGACGAATAGGAATCGTGTACAGAATACAAATATATTTTATCAGATGGGTTTTAACAATATTTAGATATTGGCTGAAGGAAATTTTGCTAGCTGTTTATTTTTTTTATCCATCCATCAGCCTGTTTTGTCCACTGCTGGACATAGGCCTTTCCAAGATTTCGCCACTCTTGGCGGTCCTCCTGGAAGAAATGCCCATACTCACACACGCTAGGCAGGCGGGTTGGTGAGCGCGGTGCCGAAACCCTTGCACCAGTGACGCCGCTGCCCGTCACCAGTCTGTTTTATATAAGGCTCGGAAATTGGGGATGGATATACCGCCATCCATCGGTTCCAGGCAATGGTGGGCCGCCTGGTTTTGCCTGAGAGCTGTTCTCTTACTCTCCCCCGAATAACTTCGGGAGGATTTGCGAGTAAGATTGTGGTACCTCCACAGTCGAGCCCGGCATCAGCTCTACCACCTCAGTTTTTTTATATATAAGTTTTATATATAAGTAAATAAGGTAGTTTTTTCTCTTTTGCCCTGAATGCGCCTTATGTCAGCATGGAGTGAAAGTGACCGTTGAAAAATTTACATAAGTACTCTGTGTAAAAAGTACCGGGAATTCATAAATTACAGTTTTCTTCGATTGCCGCGGTGTAGTGCACTACGAACTTTTCCCAGAGGAACAAACGGTGAATAAACTATATTATTTAGGCGTCATAAGGCGTTTGCGAGAGAATATCCGCCAAAAACGGACAGATTTATGGAACGACAATTCGTGGAGTTTACACCATAATGATGCGCTATCGCATAAAGCCATCATTGTGCAAGGGTTTTTAGACAAAAACTCGACGAATGTCATCGACCAAGCGCCGCACTCTCCTGATATGTGTCCGTCTGACTGTTCCCGAGGCTCAAATTACCACTTCGAAGAAGGTGTTTCATGTCGATTGAAGCTATAAAAGAAAATTCGCTGAAGGAGTTGAAGACCATAGCCATAATCCGCTTACAAAAAATGTATGGAGGACTAGGTCAAGCGCTGGCGTATCTGTATTGCAAGCAAAGGGGCCTATTTTGAAGGCGACAAAATAAATTTTGACAAATAAATTACTTTATTGAACAATTCATGAATTCATCATTCATTCAGAATGTACATACCACCTTAAAGAAGTGACGATCGTCACGCCTAGGCTGAATCATAAAAAAAATATTATTGTTAGTTAATATATTATTAACCTAGTGATATGGGTATCATTGGAAAGTTAGGAAGATGAGCAACAAAAAAAAAATAAAAATATTATAGTAATATAAAAAAAAGTTGTGCATTGTAATTCTAGGCCCAAATTTTCTTCTTTTTTTAATATATGTATAGAGTATATATTATATATACCTATATATATATATTTTTACAATATTATAAAATTTGAATAGACATATATATATATATATAGTATACATACATATATTTATATATATAACTAAGATTTTTTCAAGGCGAAAGACCCCCCCCCGCACGTCCTCAAAGAAAAAAAAAAGAATAATGTTTTCTTAAGGAAATTTAATCTAGTTTTATAAAAAAAACGCATTAGAATTTGACAACTAGTTCCGGAGATGTAGCCAAAAACAAAATTGGCGGGAAAATTAGCAAATTTGCAAATTTGCAAAAATTCGCACTAATTAATCTAATTATACAGGTTAAGAAGAGATGTTTGTGAGTTTAGATGTAAAGGGTACTGCCGGAACTGCTGATCTGATTCTGAAAATTCTTTCACTAATAAGAAGCCACATTATCCCTGAGTGTCATAGGATAAAGTATGTTCCCTGGGGATGGGCAGTTTCCTAGGGACACAGCCATTCATTTGAAAATTATTTCTCTATTGTAATGGTTAGACTCTCTACTTGGATATAGGCTATAGTTTGTTCCCTGGGAACGGGTAGTTCCCAAGAGAAATAGCCATTAATATAATTCAAGGCTAGTACTAGTCACAGTATGTAATACTTACTTAACAATCTGATGGTTTATTTAAGGCTAGATAAATAATAAAAGTTAGTTGCTTGTGAATTTTAGTTTATAATAAACCCAATGGTCGGTGAGGTAGACGAGATGAGAATTTCTCGACATTGCAATGAAGTTTTAACTTAATAATAAGCAACAACGGCTTAGACGGTTCGCTATGCAAAGAACTTTACCTTGCTTGCGTTGCCGGCTATAGCGCGACTAAGGAGTTTGATACTTTGACGGGATATGTGTTTTGTAACTTAATTTTGCACGGTATCGACACGATTGAATTAACAGAACGGCAACCGCTTTGTGGTTCGAACCTCTACTTGCTCGTCAAGGTGTCGCGGATTCAAATCCCTGAGGGGCAGTTTTGTGTTCGGTCTACGTGCATCGGAAGGCACGTGCCGTAAGCTGTGGCTCTATATTTTTGCCCAAAATATTTTAACAAAATTGCCAATAGCGATACAAATAACACCGTTTTTTTTTCAAGTTTTAAGCGATCATTCTCATAAGGTAAAAAAATGTTGAAGGTATTCATAATTCAGACCATCATTTTTGATTGGTGATGCTGATGACGCATCTTAAGCCTGGTTTTGGGTATTACCCTTGATTTTGTGTTAGAATATATGATACCTACTCAATCATCTCTTAAATCTGTTTCACTGTAAATCATATAATCTCACCTATATCTTTTATTAAGATGTAATTACGGGAGAAAGCTATTAACGTAATGAATGTCTTTCACAAAACTGGATTAATCTTACGATAATGCTTCAAAAGGTACAGTTTGATCTATCTACCCAGTGTGGGACCTTGTATGACCTTCGGAGAATAATACCTACTTCAATCAGCTAAGATGGATTAGCTAAGTCAAAGGCTCTTAGACCAAGATTATCTAATCGCACTACATCTACTGATTTGTGCGCTCATTTAATTAACCTTTTTAATACCTACATCTACATGCTTCGGTAACTTTGTTGGATGGAAAATAATTATTAATACTAGGTAAACGTCTTCTGCAACTACACATTGGCAGTTCTTCTTTTTCAGTAATGCATACCGTTTAAAATCTAATAAATATAAGAATAATAATATTTATTTCAACCAAAAACCATTATGTGATCGCAGAAAGATAAACAGAGACAACCCTTCATATAACGAGATCAAACACAAGCCAATTAACAAGACAAATAACTCTTTAAACTGTTAAACTGTTATGACAAAGTATCTTTTAACATCAATGTCACCTGCATTTCTGGGGGGGCAGGGTACACTAGACGGTACCTAGTTACGGCTACGCTTTGACGACATCCACGAGTAGACATGGATGGACGACAAAATTCACGCCACACGTTTTTGATGAGATATTAATTGTTTCCCAGAAACGTCTTTAACTAATCCAGCCTGTAAATTACAACTTTTAATCGAGTTGTTCGAGGCTCTAACTTAAAATACTAAGAGTTTTGGCTATATTTTCAAAGATAACAAGTCTTAAAAGGCTTAAAATGCCTGTCTCAAAGGAAAATTGTAATACGATTAAAAGAGAAGTAAGATTTACTTGAAACTTCACCACGTTTTGTAAAGACGGGATCTCTTTATATAATAAGTATTTATGGTCCTTAAATAACATTAGAAAATTAAGAGTTGATTGAGTGTCGCTTTCAAGAGAAAATAATTTTTATTTGCGTGAACTTTTTTTGACTTTTCCCAAACTTTTCCATAGAAATTTAGCAATTTGGTTGAACCACTTTGTACTGAGAAGTAACAAAAATGATTGGACCAAATATTGATTTTTCTTCTTTAATGTGATCTGTGCGCGCCGCGTTTATTAATTAGATATAGTTACATATAATATTTATATTTATTAATGCACACACTCATACCTATCACTAGCACTAAGAAAAACAATACATTTTACCACGTTCCTATACCCATCCTACTCTTCACTAAAAAGAAGAAGAAAGACGCAAGAGCGACAGCTACGCCACCACGGTGAAAAACAAAAACTCTCTCTCTCTTACGAAAAATCTAATGCCGGCTTGCCCGAGTGCTCCAATAAATAATTACAAATAAATATAAAATACGCTAATTTGAAGACTCAAACCAAAATACCTATCCTGTGTGAGTTCAAGGGACGCAGTGCTACGTGTGTACCTTTCGTCAAGTGTTCATGGTGAGCTGATGGACTGAACTATCGAAAAAGAAGACTGTCTAAGGTACTCTTTTAATCCATTTATAGCAAAACCTATTCGGCACCCACATAATCAATCAATTACTGAGTACTGATTAGTGAACGATACACAATCTAACCTTGAATTATTTTTGCTCGTTATTGTAGGACCTATATACTCACAAATTTTTTGTCGTTTTGTTTACAACATACCGAAACGATATTTATCCCGACGGGGTGTTAGAGCTGTTTGTTTTCTAATGTGAGCTATCAATAGATCAGGGAGCGTATTTTTGAATCATTCGAATTTCAATTCGCATATGAATCCATATGATTCGCATACGAATACAATACTAATTTTAAGTTTTCGTATGCGAATCATGCGGATTCATATGCGAATTGAAATTCGAATGATTCAAAAATACACTCCCTGCCCCTTGATTCTGTATCATAAACTCTGTTGCCTAAGCAAGTGCCTGTCGTCTAAAACATACATATCCGCTTATCTAAGGATAAGTTCGCACTTGAAATGACTTCACAATTCGTAAATAGTTCAATACCCAATATAGGTTATTTTGGAAGTTCACTTTTTATCTGTTTTTGGTGAATAGCAACTATAGCTAGCAACCGACACTGAGTTACATAATACCCCGCAGGGAGCGTATTTTTGAATCATTCGAATTTCAATTCGCATATGAATCCGCATGATTCGCATACGAAAACCTGAAATCATTATTATTGAAAATTAATTCCGTGAATTCTGAAACGAGTGGTCTGACTGACCCACTCGTTTTCCGATTTCTACTAGTAGTACCGTGAAACGAAAACCATTACATTGATTTCTACTGATTCAAAAATACGTAAAATCAATTCAATTCGATTGGTCACAATTTTACGTATTTTTGGATGAGTAGAAATCAATGCAATCGTTTCACGCTGAAAAAATAAAAACTGGAAAGCAATATTTCGTTGATTTCAAAAACCGATAATGAATGGAGGTGAACGGAACGTTAATTAAAAAGTTATAATGTCAGCCCCTCGTCGACATTTTCGTTCTTACCTTGCATAGGTAGATTCTACTAGTAGAAATCGGAAAAGGAGTGGGTCAGACCACTCATTGTAGAATTCAAAGAATGAATTTTCAAAAATACTGATTTCAGGTTTTCGTATGCGAATCATGCGAAATATCAAATCATTTAAAAATACGCTCCCAGTCAGGGCTCGTACACACTCTTTTCACCGATAATTTTTATGCTCCAACGTTACTCACGTAGTAGGTACTTTGGGCACAAAAATGGGTGCCTTCAGGAGAACGCTGACCAAACACAAATATGCCCTCGCGGGTTTGAACCTGCGACCTTTCAGTAGTGGTCGCGATGTTCGAGTAAATCAGACCCCAGCATAGCTAACATGGACGATAATAATAGACAAGTTTTGTCTCTGGAAGGAACGTTTGACCAATGGAAACGCAGGTAAGCTTTGTCACGTGATAATCGCCTCGATAAGCGACTCGTCCTGCGTGTAAAATGTCTCTATTCGTGTCATCTATGTTAGTTATGCAGAAGAGGCGGTCTTTTTATCTTGTATTGAATAAGGTCCTACTATAATAAGTGAAAATAATTCTAGGGTAAATTTGGTTCCACCAAGGGTTCCGTTAAAGACCATATTTTTTATGATTTAATTACAAATGTATAGGTTTCAGATTATTCCCTATACTTATAGGTAGTCCATCCATCCATCAGCCTGTTTCGTCCACTTTGCGAGTAAGATGGTGGTACCTCCACAGTCGAGCCCGGCATTAGCTCTACCACCTATAGGTAGTATAAGACCGTATTATCGTCAACTGATTACATTCAAGAAGAAAATGAGTTTTTTGGGCAAATATTTTTCTTATTTTCCAGTTCGTACTGGTTCAATCAGCTGACTAAATTTCCATGGAAAAGCCAAATAAGTAAAAATAACTTGCCACGCTATTTAATCCTTATGTTTGGTCTGTTAGTAATAATTATTATGTCTGTGGTTCCGATTTAACTTTTTATTGTCATTATAGAGACCCTGATCAAATATACGATTCAAGATTCAAAATGTTTATTTGTAAAATAGATACATAAAGTATACGTTTTACATGTCAAATCTAATCTGTATAAAAATAATATATGATGAAACAAATATGATACGTGAAATATATAAAAAAATAGTAGTTTATGAAACTGGTACATTAAAAGGTTTTAATACATGGTAATGTATAGTTTCATATACTACTTTATTTAAACTCAGCTAATAACTTGTTTCCATAAACTTGGTAAGTTTTTCGTTAGCCATTTTTGATTTTTCTTGTAAAAGCTTGTTCTATAAGTGTACGTAATTTCCGTCGTCGTTATTTCCAGAATGTCAGGTAGAGTCAAATATCATCATCCCTGCTGTCAATAATTTAAGGGCAAAATAATTATTTTGACTCGTAAAACCACAGTAAGTAATAAATAAATTTTCTCTAAAACTATGACGCAACAAACAGTTCAGTTTCATCCAGTGACAGACCGAGTCCAACGCGCAGTAAGCCATAGACAAAACCTGGACGAAAATAATGTTGACTGTAACCTCGGTATTGTTTTCTACGTATTGGAGAACATTATTTAAAACCTCATTGGTATTTGATATTAAACCTCAAACATGGCTGTATGGGCTAAGTTCCCTTTGCCTTCCTCGTTAGTATCACATGTACTGTAATCTCAGAAAAAGTTTTTTTGTAGCATTATGTTGTTCGGAGACCTATACTATAATTTAATTTTTGTTTTTTTTAGATACATTCTTGAAAAATATTTTTCATTATGCCAATAGTTTTGAGTTCGTAATGAGGATTTTATGATATGAGGTTAGATAAAACTATATTTAATTTGGGCTACTAAAGTTATACACATGCATAAAATAAAGACTTATTGGAATAAGAATATTATTATACATAATGCAATAATTAATAAATAAGTTGATAAATAAAATGAATAGACCATAAATAGGTGAGTGGTAGAGCTGATGCCGGGCTAAACTGTGGAGGTAACACCATCTTACTCGCAAATCCTACCGAAGTTATTCGGGGGAGAGTAGAGAACAGCTCTCAGGCAAAACCAGGCGGCCCACCATTGCCTGGGACCGATGGATGGTGGTATATCCATCCCCAATTGCCGGGCCTTATATGAAACAGACTAGTGACGGGCAGCGGCGTCATTGGTGCAAGGGTTTCGGCACCGCGCTCACCAACCCACCGGCCCAGCGTGCGTGAGTATGGGCATTTCTTCCAGGATGGCCGCCAAGAGTGACGAAATCCTGGAAAGGCCTATGTCCAGTGATGGATGGATGGAGACCATAAATAAATATAACGCCTAACCAAATATATACTAACATAAGTATACAGCTATAAGAGGTGTTAATAAAATAACGCCTAAGTTGAAAAAGGGGCAGAAAGGGGCCGCAGGCGAAAGGCTTACTTAAACAGGGCTAAATCGTACTCCTACGATTATTTGCAAGCATGTACCAACGGATTAAAAAAAAATTGTATTAGTGTACGATCGTTTGAGCCTCCATATTACAACATTTACGATCAAAATTTCAAAAATGTTGTTGATTTTCTACGGGTGTACGATTTGTTTGCCTTATGCAGTACGATTCCCTTTGATTTACATCTGGCAGCCCTGCGACAGTTAGCAGGGTGCGACACGAGCTGAGACTTTAGAGACGAGCTGCTTCCACAACAAATCCTAAAAGAATGCTCTTTGCTTTTTGGCGCGAACTCGCATATTGTACGTCACGTTGGCGGTTACCGGAAACGCCTGCTCTCTTCCGGCCACTTACCCGCCTGAAAGTAGACGTGTGTTTCCCGGTTCCGGTTTACACAGGTTTACGAATGTACTTGACACCTCAAATACGCGGGGCTAGATTGTGATACATCGCCCTTATAGGAAGTTCAGGCGTTTCTTTGTTTATGCTGTATAATTTTATCAGTTCTGAGATCAATATATAATGTGATATTATCCGTATTAGGTAAATAATAATCATAATAATAAAATTCTTTATTGCACAAAAAAACCATTATCTGTACAAAGGCGAATAATAATTCATTTCATTTATTCATTCATTGAAAAAAAAGCTTAGCCTATTATACAAAAATCTCACTTCTATGGACTAACACAATATAGGTACCCAATATACACAAAGTGAACAAACAATAATACAAACACATGAAAAAAAGTAAAAGATTAAGCTTATATGTAATTAGTTTTATGTAATATCAATACGAAGTAAGATTAATACTTGGGATTCAAAATGGCTGCGAGTTTTGGCTGTAACGTCAGCATACATCAACCGCATTCCCGATATAATATTACAATATGGGATCACAGACGTTTAATAATTATAGTAGCAGATCTAACATTAATAATAACGCATAGAGTCAAGGCGTGGCAATTTTATCTCAGTGAACTAAGGGCTCGTTTAAATATAAATATTGCTTGTTTCCAAACAAAATACATACCAGAGATTAGTTTAGGAATTAACAAGTATGTTCCAAGCATAAGCTAGCCAAAACAACCCATTTTTATACGTTTCTTCGTACCATGAAGCCTAAATGTAGCTTATTTTTTGTATGGAAACTTGCCACGCTATTTAATCCTTATGTTTGGTCTGATAATAATAAAATAAATAAATCTAATAATTATACGTGTATGGGATGCAGGCTATTGAAAAATATCCCCATGCCATGAGCATGAGCTGCTATTAAAGTCGATTGTTAAAATTTTAGTGTTGTCAAAAATTGAACTTTTCCAAAGTAATATGGCTTCTGTTGTTGACGCTAAAGAACTATTTTGGAATGAAGAATTTTTAGTTTTTTGGAAGCACTAAAACTAAAATCAAAACCTTCAGAATCGGCGTTATTGTTATTTTTGCTATCTGTATTTCCATGTGCAAATTTGAAAGTAGTAGACGGAGATTCTAGTGTGTTTAGTTTTAGGGTTCCGTAGCGGAAGGGTGCCAAACGGGGCCCTATTACTAAGCCTCCATAGTCTGTCTCTCCGTCTGTCACAGGGGTCTCCACTACATCCTTAACCATAATAGGTAGAAAGTTGAAATGTTCACAAAATACGTGTTATTGTGGCCTCTACCACGACAAAAAAAAAGAAAAAAAAAAAAAATTCAAGGCGTGTCCCCGTACAAGAAACCTGGAAAAACTTGAATTATTCAAACGTTATTGGTTTTGGCTCTTACTTAAAGACAGTAAAATCGGTAAAACGTACAAGTTTTAAGGGGCGGTTATCCCAACTTTGTGTCTTTTCAAATTAATTTTAAACCAATAAAAAGTGACGATTAAATTTTGCAAAAAGTATAATGTCATATTTCACTCTTTGATCTTTCGACACACGATTGCTTTGCTTACACTTTCCTCGATCCGATTAAATCGCACAGATAGGTCTAAACTATGATCTAAATATAATTTCATTTGAGCTATATTAAGTTTTGGACAATAAAACTTATACTTAAATAAACGTCGTGAAAAATGTGATATAAAACGGCCATCATATTAAAAACCCATCCCTCTAATTCCAAAATAATAAATAAAAACACCTCAAAACCGCGAGTTTCCTGAGCGGCCCGCTTCCGCTGAGCAGGATAAACATGTAAAAATTGAAAGCGTTGGAGCAGGACAGATTTTTCTGAATAACCTCGCCTTAAGTTTAGTCAGACTTAAGGACATACACTAAAGTAAAATAAAAAATTAGAAAAAGTAGGGTTACGTCCGCAGACGGTGCCATTTTTTTTTGTCAGGCGCTATTATTTATTGTATTTAGTGTAATTAATGAATGACACCAAAGTAATAAACATAGCTGTCCGACTCCAACAATCCAATATACATTTATTCGCCAAATCATTGTTAACATCCCTCAGCTTATTTGCAGAGTGACTGGCACAAGCCGGGCACGGAACCACATGAACTCATTAGAACAGACAAAGGTTTAACCACTAAACTATTGGGACAAGCTTGGAGCGTCGGAACTTTTCACGTTGCAATATGGTTGCCAACCGAATTTTAAAATTAAGTACCTAGTATAGTAAGAAATATTGCGACGTCGTGTTTTGTCGGCTAAGTTCGGTTTATCCTTATGTTTTTGACTAGTCGATAAAATTTAGAATTGTCTTAAGACGATACAGGCATTTACAAAGTCGCTATTTGGCAGAAATGTTAAATTTTGATATAGATACAATCTGAGGCAAGAAAAAAACTTTGTATGTAAATCTGTCCAGCTTAATATCTTAAAAAACAAAATTAATACTCAAAATTTTGGCAAAATAGTGCCTTTTAAAATACCAGCACCAGATGATGGAGGTCATATAGTTTGGTCTATTACGAGAAACAACAGAGAAACTAGGCGCCTTAAGACGTCATTAAATAAATACGATTATTCATAGATTTCGCGAACGCAATATTTCTCAGTAGACCTGAATCTTACGTTATTTTGAGTCTCTGTACTTTATACTTTTTAATAGCAATAAAGTACGTGAAAATACTTTATTTTAACCTTAAGGTCAATCTCGACGTGAAATTAAATGTTAACTGACAACACCCGCCATTGAAAACATAGTTGTAAAAAAACCAAGCAAAATTTTATATTTTGTACGTTTACGTTTGTGCAAAAAGCACGAAATAATATAGTTTCACAAGTTTGAATAAAGGACACTCTTTTTCAAAGGACTGTACTTTATATTTATCTTCCCTGTTATTTCTTCTAAAAAAGTTGGCAACCCTAGTTGAATGTAACACTAGCATTTTGCACGAGTTTGCGCGCGCTGTAATACTATTGCTATGTCCATGAAGAACTACTGAACTTTCATCCGTTACAGACTTCGTCCCTGCACAGACTGACGCCTCACCTGCCATCACTTTCCTAGTTTCTGGGCGAGTGCGCTTCATCCTAAGTTTGTCTGAGCGACCCACAAGCCCCACACAGCCGCTCCTTTTGAACGCTTCCTTGGACAACTGTATGGATTTTTGAACGGTGCTATTACTATAGCAGGTTCTATTACCTCAACATAAATAGAATTTAGTATTAGTAGCCTAGGACACACACGTCGTAACATTAAATTCTCAAAGTAGGACAAAAACCGAGTCGGAAAGCAACATTTTTGTATTCTGTTGGGCATTGCATGCTTTGCAGTTACTCCGGGGTCTGCTGCGGCGTAAGAAGTCAACGGATAGAGGTTTTATGTAGACATGATCAGATCAGCATTCTCATCACTCATCAGGGTTAAGTCTTCCTCGTTGGCACCACAATATCGAGGATTATTGTGTAAGTGATAAGCGAAAGCGTGCCACCGAAAAAACTAAGCACTAGCAAAGTACTGAGTTGGCTTAGTTAAAAATTACTCGGCTACAAGCATCCAAGGCTTATTTAAAACGTGCAATATAGTGCAAGTATTTATTGTTCAATGTTGTTGGTTATTATTTACATACTTATTTCCAAATAAGCGTATCAGTAAATGTACCCCTTACCGAATTCGGTTAAAAATAGACATGTTGCTTACACCGTTATTTACTTACAAGCATGTAATTTAATGTTTACAGCAACAATACTCAGCTTAAATAAAATATGTAGCTATGATGTAAATAACCATGTAACTTATTAAAAAACATACAAATTACTTATCGATATAGTAAAGCTTACTATGTTAAAAATAAAGAAGTATTTTTAATCAATTCTATCGGTTAATATTTGACAAGTAGTGTTAGTAAAGTTGACATGTTTTTAACTGAAAATTTTGCACGTGCTATATTGACAAACATGCTTGGTTATTTTCAGCAATATGTTGTTTGTTTTGAACCCTTACGTTTTTTCAGTGTGCTTGAACGAATGTGTAGAAGAAATGAACAAAGAAGACTTTGAAGCTGATTTTGAAGAAAGAGAGTCAGATTTTAATGCCATACTAAAAGATTTATCGTCTTGCCTCTTGTACGATAATGCATAAAATCAAAATACTTTGTCCATCGCCCAACTTATGCCTTCCCATCCGTCTTAAAATTTCGGTTACTTTTCGTATTTAAAAAATACAATTAAGTATGTACTCAGAACTCGATAGAAGAAAAAAAAAGAAGTTACCACAAAATTTATTTTTTTTACGTTTTAAAGGCCTTTCAAAATCTAAACTTGTATTAAAAATAATCCTCGGTTATCGTAACGGCCACAGCTCAAAGCTCGCTGTTTTAAACAATAAAGAAACGTCATAGAGTTTAATTCTGATTGATGCAAAATGAGGTGCTGAATCTGACATTAAAATATATTTATGCATTCTTAACGTCTATCGGTATGAATTTAGCAATGTTTGTGAGTGGTCACACGAAAAGGTACCTAGAGAGTGGAAACGCTTTTTTGGTTTTTAGTGACATTTATTCCTTAGACTTTCCTCTTTAATTTGGGCCGAACAGTTTTTTCAAGTGGTATAGTATTTTTAATATTTTTTTTATGTCTCTATACTTTGGTACACACTAATAATTAATAAACGCAACGCACGTGTTGTTGTTTACTGCCAAAGATTCTTACTGACATGCAAACACAACTGCAAGGACACGGAGTACTTCACGTCACACAAAAAACCTTAAAACATGTCTGTCTACAAGACTCCAAACTCTAAACTCGATTTTTTGGAAATCAATTATTTTCCCCACAGGTCCCTTTTCGTGTAACCACTCACATTTTCAAATATTTGAAAGGCAAAGAATTTAAATAATCACTCTTGGCGAGCATTAGCTTTCTTCACCCTTATCGTCGTTTCCCATCGTATAGTGCCACCAATTTAACTGTTCAAACTCAAAACTCAAACTCAAAACATTTATTTGCTTGAAACATGGTAACATTTAGGTGTTAAATTATTGATTAAATTATTAGTAAAATCATTCGCCGTCTCTTTCTAATTATACTCTTTTCTACCGCACTAGAAAGAGATGGGTGGATAATCCAACTGAACAGATAAGTTGGTGGCACTGTATCGGGCGTGGTAATGCTCAAACGCAAGCCCATGGATACAACCAAATACCTAATCGCTACATTACTTAGATTTAAGCCACAACCAACAGTGTTCAGTACGTGACAAACTTAACTTTTAGTCGCCTGAGAAATAAAAAAGCAGCGAAAAAAGTCGTTGAAATGCGCCCACTCTGCGACGGGAGCTCGAAAAATTTCGTTGCGAGAAAATGGCAACACTTTTTGGGTTCTGTCGGAAAACGGTAACCCTATTACCGATGCTCGTTTTCCGTTTGTCTGTCCGCAGCAACCTTACTTCCTATGTGTGAGCAAAGCGAATTGTAAATTACCTTGGGTGTTTATCTATTTTTTTCTGCATGAAGCAATATAGTTAGCGGGGGAGGATTACAGACTTGCGTTGTATCAGTCTTTCGTCTGTTAACGTCTTCCATAGATTTTACCAAAAACTCTTGAAATACCGGAATGCCTCGCCTGCTTTCACTCTCCCAGTTTCTGGGTGAGTGCTCCTCGTCCTATGTCTAATCGACGCTGTCCATCAGGTTCTGTTAACTTAAGAGGATAGTCCTTGCAAAACCATAATTTATTCTTACTTGTTTAAAGAATCTATAGCAATACCACATATTTAAAAAAAATATAGTGCTTCTGCTTATAATATCATGCACACTCTTATGGAAACAGAAACTTCAGAAGTAATTCCAATATTGAAAAGAAAACCAAAGATGGCTCTAAAACAATTTTATCTAACCCCATATCGTAAAATCCTCATTACGAACTCAAAACTACTAGCATAATGAAAATATTTTTCATGAACGTCTCTAAATAAATTCCATCCATCTATCCATCAGCCCGTGTTCGTCCACTGCTGGACATGGGCCTTTCCCAAATTTCGCCACTCATGTCGGTCCTCCGTCCTCCTCATCCAGCCGCCCCCCGCAACGTCCTTCAGGTCGTCGGTCCAGCGGGCACGAGGTCGTCCTACACTACGCTTTGCTGTACGTGGTCTCCATTCTAAAGCCTTTCGGCCCCAACGGCCATCATGTCGGCGACAAATATGGCCTGCCCACTGCCACTTCAACTTACTGATTCTGCAGGCTATGTCGGTTACTTTCGATCTCCGACGGATCTCCTCATTTCGGATTCTATCCATCAGATATACCCCAAGCATAGCCCGCTCCATAGCTCGCTGAGCAACCTTAAACCGCACGCACTGGTCCTTCCTGTGATGACGTATGGCGCTGAGACGTGGTCTCTTACAAAGGGTCTGATCCACCGGTTTAAGGTCGCTAAGCGAGCTATGGAGCGGGCTATGCTTGGGGTATCTCTGATCTCTGATATGATTAAATAAATTAAAAAAATAAATTATAGTGTAGGTCTCCGAACAACAAAATGCTATAAAAAAGCTTTTTCTGAGATAACAGTACATGCGATACTAACTAGGGAGGCAAAGGGAACTTAGCCCATATGGCCTGTCTGAGGTTTAATATCAAATACCAATGAGGTTTATATATAATGTTCTCCAATACTTACAAAATAGTAACGAGGTTACAGTTCAAATTTTTTTTCGGCCAGGTATTGTCTATGGCTTACGGCGCGTTGGACGGACCTGGCTTGGACTCGGTCTGTCAATGGATGAACTGTTTGTTGCGCCATAGTTTTCGAGGAAATTTATTTATTACTTACAGTGGTTTTTTGGGTCAAAATAATTATTTTGCCCTAAAATTACTGACAGCAGGGATGGTGATCAATGATATTTGACTTCACCTGACATTCTGGAAATATCGACGGAAATTACGAACACTTTCAGAACAAGCAAGAATAATCAAAAATGGCTGACGACAAATTTATAAAAAATATGAAAACAGGTTAGTAGGCATGCGTTTAAAAAAAGTATTGTATGAAACTATACATAACTAGGTATTAAAAGACTCGTTAATTGACACTCGTGTTTTTAATAACCACGTGCCGCCGCGCCGCACGGTGTTAAAAAGATAAAATACCTTTTACCCTAGGAAAAAATGTTATTACCCATCAAGCAAAAAAAGGCCAATGTGAAATACTTTATAAGCTTTTTATAGAGGCGATTATTGGTTAGCTAATTGACCTATTTGTCTAGGACGCGTAATACTAATAATTACGCGCGAATCAGCAGATCGGAGGGATTTTAGGTAATACTAAAATATTTTGTAGGGAAATAAATATTGGATTTAAATAGAAAACCTTCATATTTCTATTATCTATTTTATGAAAAAAAAAACAAGTTGATCTCATAGCCGCGTTCTTGAAACGAACGTTTGAAAACCAAACAAAACAGGGTAGAAAACATTTTTTTTTAAAGAAAGTATAAATTTTATTACATCACATCACACTAATACTATAAATGCGAAAGTTTGTGTGTGTGTGTGTATGTTTGTTACTTTTCCACGCTGAAACGGCTGGACGGATTTAGATGAAATTTACAATGGATATAGCTTATACCCTAACTTAACCCATAGGCTATTTTTTATCCAGGAAAAAAGCCGGACAAAAGCTAGTTGTTTATAAGTAGATCACCTAGATAAAATATCAATAAATTAAATAAATTTTTTCCAATATTAAGATGGTCCTACTTTCTTCAAAAGAAGCCTCGAAAATATGGCTTTGTTCATGTTCTAGGCTCAGGTACAGCCATAACACGGATGAATACTTTTATCGACTGTTTTCGGTTTGGCGGTTATTTGATCAACACCCCTTATAGCCTATACACGTTGACCAGGATCACTACGATGATAATAAAGAAAACCGCATCCAAAGGTGGTTCCCGAGTTTAAACGAAACATACATACAGACAGACAGAAAGAAATTCCAAAAATTGTGGTGATGGCCTCAGTATAAGGATGATAATTTTAACCATTGACATACCAAACCATGGACCTCGGGTCTAGTATAAAGTTTACCAAAACCGTGTCCTTAGTGAAGTGTCGAAATATTAAGAAACAAAACATTTTAATTTGAATCGTATGTCATTGATGCACAGCTTAATTTTGATTGACGTGTGATTGTTGCCCTTTTCTAATTTTCAATGGTTTTGACTCTCTTTTGGTTGGGACACTTTTGAGAACAGACCCGATGTCCACTTGGTAGAACGTCAATGATTTTAACCCATTTCATTAAAAACACAAAAGTATTCGATATGCGGACACGACTATCTTACTTATGTATAATTAGCATAGATGAATAAATATAAATTATAAGTGTAGTACTTTTTAAATTTTACTAATGTCATGGGGTTCAAAGATTTGTTTTGTCTACAGACCCCAATATTGTGTGCTTGGCTTCCACTTAGCTGTTTTTAACTATTTTTAATTTCGTAATGTTCTCGTTATGCAAGTTTATTTTATGTTGTTTAATAACTCTTTGTTTAAATTTGTATTTTAAAGTGTGTTTTCAAAATGTAATCAGTCTTACGGGTTCTAATAATTAACTAAGTATAAATAAAACACTGGTCAAGTGCGAGCAGGACTCGTACCCTAAAGGAGTCCGTACATCCCGTTTAAACCTAAAATTATATCGCTATAATTGACCAACTTAACTTGACACAACACATCCATCCATCCATCCATCATCCCGTGTTCGTCTAGATTTAGATTTTCTTTATTAGGATCTCTAGTAGCTAGTAAGCCTTACGTACAAAGAACAATTGAAGCATTGGGTGCAAAAAGGGCGTCTATCGAAAAAGTTCAAATTGAGATATTCACTTGTTAAGTTTTTAAATGTGTGTAATTTTATAAAGGTAGTTGCTTGAGTGTTGATTTTTTTTGCAGCAATACTTGATTATTGAGTAATAACTCAGATATTTTGTTTTGGTTCATATATCACTAGCAATAGACAGAACAATTTTTTTTTATACCCATGTTACACGCCCCTGTTGCACCCAATTGTAAAATATCAGAGCGCCCTATTGCATTTTGAAAGAAAACACGAGTGTTTATTTAGAAAATCAACTTTAATGGCATTGTCAAGGCACTATAACTTAATAGTTTGGGAACTTTTTCCAAACAAGTTAGCAGAAATGTGTCTTGTTGTATTTTGTCACCGATTTTCCAGAATGAAGAGAAAGCCTCGGTTCGCTCTTTAACTGAAATACTAGTAAAACACTTTTCGTTACAGCACCCATTAACATGTTGAAAATGTTTGCCAGGAATGTTTTTTCCGAGCGCTGATACGTAGGCTTCCCCTCTGGCCCTTTTATCCTTTGCCTCTTTTTGCCTATCTTTTTGGGTAGAACATATACATCTTCAGAATCGGAACTAAAATCCCCTGAACTGCTTGACGACATTTTTCACACTAAAATTTCCAAAAACTAACTAACAAGTCGTTACTCGTTTAAAACAAACAACGTTCGCGCGGTAACTGCAACAAGGGCGTGCGACCTGCCTTTAAATTTAAACGCACAGAGACATCTAGGATCATTCAATCGAAATGAGTTTTTGCCACATAAAACTAGATGAAGCTACGGTTCTTTTGATGTAATAATATGAAAAAGGTCATTAGCTTGCCTAACGCCCTTTTTGCACCCAATGCTTTTTATTCATAGTTAAATGCTTAGAAATCACAGCATGCACAATAGCACAATACCTATGTGATATCTTGCCTTATTGAAATAAGTATACTAAAAATAAACCATACAATACGCACTATAAGTTTCCGGAATGAATATGAAAAAATACTATTAAAGGTACAAAATTCATTTATTGTTTTTCAAAATAATCTCCCTTGGCGTCTATGCACTTTTTCATTCGATCAAACCAGTTTTGAAAACTTTTGTGCCACTCCCCTGTGGTGACCTCTGAAACGTGTTTTTCATACTCCTCGACAGCCTCTTCTGGTGATGAAAATCGTTGACCGCGTAATTGGTTCTTAATTTTTGGGAACAGAAAAAAGTCACAAGGTGCCAGGTCGGGACTGTATGCAGGATGACTCATGAGTTCTACATTTTTCGTCTTCAAAAAGTCGTTTGTCTGTCTGGCCGTGTGAGAACTAGCATTGTCGTGGTGCAGGATGATACGGCGTTTACGGTTATTTTTACGGAGTTCGTCAATAACTTCCGGCAAACAAATGGTCGTGTACCAGTCACTATTCACGGTACGACGATTCTCTAAAGCAACAGTAGCCACGTGTCCAGTTTTATTAAAAAAAGAAGCAATCATCCGCTTAGATGCACTTTTCACGCGCGCCACTTTGGTTGGTTTCGGCTCATCTTGAAAGACCCATACGCTCGATTGCTGCTTTGTTTTGGGATCGTAGCAATAAATACATGTTTCGTCACCTGTTACTATGTCCCACACCAAATTTGACGCACCTTCGTTGAATCTGGTAAGCATGGCACTGCACCAAGTGATGCGGTCCGTTTTTTGAGCCTCGGTCAAGTTGTGTGGGATCCACCGCGAGCACAGCTTTCTCACACTCAAATGTTTGTGTAGGATTGATTGTATTTTACTCATGCCTATTTCTAAGGATGCGCGAATTTCATGGTAGGTCACATGCATGTCTGTTTCAATCATACGGCGCACAGCATCGATGTTTTTGTTGGTCACAGCGGTGGACGGCCGACCATCGCGAGATTCGTCACTGAGATTGATACGACCACTCTTGAATTCTGCAAACCAGCTATAAACAGTCGTCTTGCATGGTGCTTCATTGCCAAAAGCTGTTTCAAGCCGAGCGATGCTCTGTTGAGCTGTCAAATTACACTTAAAATCGTAGAAAATCATACTACGGAAATTTTCCCGAGTTAAATCCATGTTGATGCAGACACACAATTTTTTAAATGGCGCCACAAGGTAAAAACAAAAGACAGTCAGATGAAACAAACTGCATTCTACAGCCAAAGAGTTCTATTTTCAAATGTTGCAATAAATTTTTAAATATTGTTTATGTAAGTGCAAGATTCCGGAAACTTTTAGTGTTACCTATGTACAATAATTTAACAATTTACTTTTAATTTAATTTTAAGTTTTTCTAAATAAATTTTAGTTAATATTAGTGGGTACGAAAAAATTATTGTTTTATTTTGGCTAACGCTTGCTTACAACTAAATTTAAACTACTTAAATTTTTAACACCTATATCGCAGTTGTTACATATCAAATTATAGGTGTTTGTGTGTTTGGAAACAGGAGCAGATTTACCAAGGACGGTTCTGGAAAAAGGTGGGTGAAACAATTTAATAGGAGCACAGGGGAATTTGGAAAGAAATTTTATACCTGTAGAATTATGAGAATTTTTGCAAATTTGGACATTTTCCCGCCAATTTCGTTTTTGGCTATATCTCCGGAACTAGTTGTCCAATTCTAATGCGGTTTTTTTTCTCAAACTAGATAAAATTTTCTACAACAAAAAAATGTACATACTATATATAAATATAGTATGTCTACTATATTTATATGTCTATTCAAATTTTATAATATTGTAAAAAAATATAAAGAATAATAAAAAAAGTAAAAAAATATAACTCTATACACATATTTAAAAAAAAAGAAAATTTGGGCCTAGAATTACAATCCACAACTTTTTTTAATATTATTATAATATTCTTTTTCTTTTTTTTTTGTTCATATTCCTAGCTTTCGAAAAATACCCATATCACTAGGTTTATAATATATTAACTATCCATCCATCCATCAGCCTGTTTCGTCCACTGCTGGACATAGGCCTTTCCAGGATTTCGCCACTCTTGGCGGTCCTCCTGGAAGAAATGCCCATACTCACACAGGCTGGGCAGGCGGGTTGGTGAGCGCGGTACCGAAACCCTTGCACCAGTGACGCCGCTGCCCGTCACCAGTCTGATTTATATAAGGCCCGGCAATTGGGGATGGATATACCGCCATCCATCCGTCCCAGGCAATGGTGGGCCGCCTGGTTTTTTTGCCTGAGAGCTGTCCTCTTACTCTCCCCCGAATAACTTCGGGAGGATTTACGAGTAAGATGGTGGTACCTCCACAGTCGAGCCCGGCATTAGCTCTACCACCTAACTTATTAACTAACAATAATATTTTTTTTGATGATTCACGACTGTGACTCTACGGGTAAGATCCGGGTAGATTATCATATCATTCAAAATATTATGTAGAAATGATAGATCGATATTACGGCGGTCACTTAGACTGTCGATGTTAAAATAATCTAGTCTCGCCTCGTATGAGGAAAGTTTCTTGTCCGCAACTGTAAGTAAGATGGCGGAGAAATCGCTTTTGCAAGGGTTTAATTCGTAGCTTATACACTGCATAGTGTGGAGACCAAACCACAGAGCAATATTCTAAGTGGCTGCGAACAAGGGAATTATATAATAGTTAGTAGTAGCTTTGTTTTTATTAATTTTGCGCATTACACATCCTAACATTCTTGCCTATTTAGAGATTATAATGATAGAAATTTAAGTGTACAAAGAAAGTCAATTTGGAGTCGAGGTAGACATCAAGTTCCTTGATGCTACATACTTCTTTCAGATCTGTTCCACGTTCCACCTATATTGTATTCAGATTGCACAATTTACTGGTGGACATAGGCCGTTCCCAGCACGCACAAAGGTCCAAATAAGAGACTGGGTGCGGAAACCGAGACCGCCAAAAAAGAAGAAGAAGAAGAGGCCTTTCCCAGATTTCGCCACACATGGCGGACCTCCGTCCTCCTGATCCGCCACCTACAACGTCCTTCAGATCGTCGGTCCAGCGGCCACGAGGTTGGCTTACGCTACACTTTACTGTGCGTAGTCTCCGGCCCCAACGGCCATCATGTCGGCGATAATTATGACCCGCCAACTGCCACTTCAACTGACTGATTCTGCATGCTGTGTCGACTTTCGATCTCCGACGGATACGACTTGACACATACGATCTATTTAACTATATGTACCTATCCAAAGAGTCTAAATATTATTCAAATAACTAAATATAGGTAATTTTCTGAATTTATTCCTAGATGTGTGCTACATAACCTAATTTGTTAACGGAATTTCAAGTTTCTTAGTCAACTTGAAGTACACCATAGGTGTTCACAGTGAGCTTTGTACGAAATCGATTACGTAAATGGCAGTTTAACAGCACTATGGGGCCACAGACTTCTGCAAGAGGTATTAGTTATTTATAACTTGATATCTCTGATATGCCTGAGAAAAGGCTCTTGACAGACCGACTGACTAACAACAAAGTGACCGTATAAGGGTTCCTTTTCTTCTGGGGTAGGGAACCCTAAAATAAACATTTAACAAAAAAATAATAACGGACTTCAAATATTATAGCAGCCATTCACTAAAAAGTTCAAAATAATTATTTACCGAACGATGGTACCAAAATAAAACTTGTCGACTTCTTTCCTCCTGAAACACATGTTCTCTAGAAGTCAGCGTTCTACTATTGGTTTTTGTGTTATTTACTATGGGGAATGCGCCGACTTCTAGATAACATATGTTCCAGGAAGAAAGAAGTCGACAAGTGTTATTTTGGTACCATCGGGCCGTAAATGACATGACCTTAAAATTCTATAACACCCTACAGAACATTATTGAGCAGTTTGTACCTAAACATCAACCAAAAAATAGAAAGCACCCGGTTTGGTTCACCAAAAAACTAATAAAGTTACTATCTGAAAAGAATAAAATGCGAGCAAGATATCGGAGATACGGTAATCCTCGCGATGGAATCGAATACGACTTATTGAGAGAACGATGCCATAAACTTCTTAATGCGTGTCATAGTACCTATCTGCGAAATCTTGAGGCTGATATAGCCAGAAACCCTAAAGCTTTTTGGCGGTACATAAAAGATAAACGCAAAGGAAATGCATCTATTCCTGAGAAAATGCATCTTAATGATACAACTTCTAATGATGGACCTGAAGTTGCCAATCTTTTCGCCGATCATTTCTCGTCAGTTTTTTCAAATGGTTCTTGTAACGTTGTCCCCACAAATCAGGCGAAATCAGATCTATTCATGGATTGTGTAAATTTTACCGAAAACGAGGTGCTTAGGAAAATTAAATCGCTTGATATATTCAAGGGACCTGGGCTGGATGGTATTCCTCCTGTTTTCATAAAACGTTGTGGGGCAGCTATTGCGTTTCCCCTTATCCTTATTATAAATTGATCTCTGCATGATGCTGTTTTCCGGACGAGTGGAAAAAGGCAAAATATTTCCAGTTTAAAAAAAGGGTGAATTAGATGATGTTAGCAACTACAGGCCGATTTCAATTTTATCATGTTTTTCCAAAATATTTGAATCCTTAATAACACCAATATTGTCTCGCCACTTGGACAGAATTCTTTCTCCTCATCAGCATGGTTTTAGAAAAGGTCGCTCTGTTCAAACTAACCTGGTTGACTTTGTGTCTGATCTTTCTCACAAAGTGGACAAGGGATATCAGGTAGATTCCATTTACACTGACTTCAGCAGTGCGTTTGACAAAGTCGATCACTATCTCCTATTGTACAAACTGAAATTAGCGGGTGTGTATGGTTTAATGCTTGACTGGTTCAAGTCATATCTGCTGATTCGGCTTCAAATGGTGGTTGTAAATGGTCTCGTTTCTGAGAAATATATTTCTGATTCAGGAGTGACTCAGGGATCTCATCTTGGACCTGTTCTTTAAATATATTTCAAATCGGTTAAGATATTTGCCTCAATTTCGAGTAAATGCCGTCATCCGTTGAGGAGTTCTGCTGCCTATATCAGAAGTCCATGATCAGATCACGACCAAAATAAAATAAATACCACTTTACCTGAAGCAAACCATCAATAACGAAAAAAAATTTTTTAAATCTGTTAGGATTTGCCAGAGATATGGAGTAACTTACCAAAAAAAAAATACAGCCGAATTGAGAACCTCCGCCTTTTTTGAAGTCAGTTAAATTTTAAATTAATTTTTGTCGTGTCGTTTCTTCCCAATGTAGCATCCATTGATGTTTAATATTCGTCTTGATGTCGGTTTTGTAATCTGAAGATGGCAACTTAATATTTTTGATAGGTTGAATATTGGGATTTTTAGCTATAGAGCTGGCAAGTTTATCGGCAAGCTCGTTACCCGAAACGTCAATATGAGATGGAGTCCAATTAAAACGTATTTCTCTATTTTGATCACAGAGCACACATACAGATCTTGATCGAGCCAAAGCCTACTACATATCTGGCTTACGTTATTGTGCACGACGAAGTTAGAACATCAAGAGAATATGTAAATAAATATGTAAGACGATAAGTAATTACATAAGAAATAATAGTAAACTTTGCTGAAATAGATATTTTTAGGCTAAGATTGATTTTGGTTGAATTTCGGTAAGAATTTCAGTATTTCAGTATATTTTTGTATAGGAAAAGTTTGTGTAAATGGTTAGGTAAGTTAAGGAACCCTAAAAAAAGAGTTTTCACTTGGTGTACATTAATTCAAATGGCCCAGTACGTAGGAAAATGAGGAAAATTAGTGAAAAGTAAATAAGGCCATTTGACCTACATATAAGATCAGATTGAGCACCTAATTTTGTTTGCATCAATCAAAACTGAACTCTACGACGTTTCCTTTTAGTACAAAATAGCGCGCTCTCAGCCGTGGCTGTTACGACTACCAAGAAACACGCGCCCACAAAAATCTGCGTTTTTATTTAATAACTCTGCTTCTTGATGCAATTTATAAAATATTCTAAGACGAGCCGACGATGTCATTTGTTAACTTATTTTTAATACAAATTTCAAGGCTGTATTAAGGAAGGCCCTCTAACACTTGAAAAACATGAAGTTTATAGGAACTTCGTAATTTTTTTCTATCGAGCGAACTTATAGATTTTGCGTTTTTTCAGACATGGAACTATCAGTTCTATAGTCTACTGTCTATATTATTTTTACTATACCGATTAACCTAGTAACACAATGTGATATGCTCATTTGAAGTTGTGCATCTAGCCACAGTCATATAAATTATTAGACCAAACATAAGGATTAAATAGCGTGACAAGTTTCCATACAAAAAATAAGCTACATTTAGGCATCATAGTACGAAGAAACGTACAAAAATGGGTTGTTTTGACTGGCTTATGCTTGGAAAATATTTGTTAATTCCTAAACTAATCTCTAGTATACATTTTGTTTGGAAACAAGCAATATTTATATTTAAAATAGCCCGTGGTTCACGGAGCTAAAATTGCCACGAATCGACTCTATGCGTTTATTATTAATGTTAGGTCTGCTACTATATTATACGTCTGTGCATCTAGCTAGTGGAGCCTTGCGGAAAAAAAGTATAAAAATCACAGACGTATATCATTATATGTCTGTGATAAAAATAGAATTAGTATCAGAAACCACCTTTCAATCTTCTTATGTTTTCCTTTGATTACAGAACCCTTTAACTGGAGTGTGGGTATTCGTATATGGGATATTAACACGACCACTCAAAACAAATTAACCATTTAATTTAGCACTTTGTTGCGTGTTTGTTAAGAATTCCAGTATTTTTGCATAAACAGCGGATTGTCAATATGAAAAAAATATATGTATATGAATAAAATAACCGAAAAATTATCATATGCGTGACTTGGTCACATTAATAACGATTGCATTCGCATAGGTTTGTAAGTGTAAACAAAGAATAAAAAAAGTTGAAGGTGTATAAAAACCACAGACATACAAGAACAAAGAATATGGTACTCTCTCTCTATAGGCTGTCCGAGATATCATGATATGGGTGGCAGTTCAAAGTTGACAGTTACAGTGATGTCCATCCATCCATCCATCAGCCTGTTCCGTCCACTGCTGGACATAGGCCTTTCCAGGATTTCGCCACTCTTGGCGGTCCTCCTGGAAGAAATGCCCATACTCACACACGCTGGGCAAGCGGGTTGGTGAGCGCGGTGCCGAAAACTTTGCACTAGTGACGCCGCTGCCCGTCACTAGTCTGTTTTATATAAGGCCTGGCAATTGGGGATGGATATACCGCCATCCGTCGGGCCCAGGCAATAGTAGGCCGCCTGGTTTTGCCCGAGAGCTGTTCTCTTACTCCCCCCCGAATAACTTCGGGAGGGTTTGCGAGTAAGATGGTGGTACCTCCACAGTCGAGCCCGGCATCAGCTCTACCACCCATTTATCTATTATCACCATACAGTGATGTACCCTAATAAAATATATTCGATTTTTTTTTTGGTATCGAGAATGTTAACAAGGTCTATCAAATCGATTTTTTATTTGATTGATCTTTGATCATTCAAACTACTTTTTGTTAATTACTAAATTAATTAAATTAAACGAATCAATAACTCCAGAGCTTGAGAGTCCAAAGTTTTTTTTTGTTTTTTAGGAATTTCGCCAATAATAAAACAAAAAATCAACAAAACTGTAACAAACGTCAAAACAAATAGCACGTGAAGCGACCGCAACGAAAACACAAACCGCATACAAGATGCACTCATACTGACGCGATCCTATAAGATGACCGCACCGATTCATCGATATATTTTCGATTATGTTGTGTCAGTACCTATGGGTTAGCGTTCCGATCCACGTATCACGTAGCAAAAAGACATTATTATTTACTGAATCTTTTCTTTTAAATTTAACGAATACACAGAGATTTTTGTTCCGATTTATAGAGGCATTATTTATTGTATTTTTGCAATAATTATTTACATTATTTCCAAAAACTATTATTTTTTTTTGTGCCTGGGTTACGTAGTATGGTGTGACTATTATAGGTGAAACGGAAAATTACGAACTGTCACCCATATCATGATATCTCGGACAGCCTATAGTTTTTGAAACAATAAATAATGTCTTATCCATGGACGTATTACACAAACTGGTACCTGTTACAAAAAACGTGAAGAACGAGTAGTCAAACCAGTGTATTCCGTTTCTTTCTAAGTATAAGATATTTAATGGTACTCATCCTGCCTTCTTATCTTAGCTAGCTAGAGCTGGGCAGACACTACAAACAATCTTGAACACTTATCTTTGATAGGAAAGAAAATAATAATAACATAGCCCTGTTATCCGGCCCATCTAGCATCCCATCCTCATAGCCCACTCCAAGTCTTCCTTCCTGGCAATAGTTTGGCAACTATGGGGGACTGTCCGTTAGTGTATCCCAATGGTACATTGAGGGAGAGGCCTCCATGGATGCGGGCATCTCACATTTAGATTAAATGGTACTAAGGCCTCTTCAATGTTGGCTTCGGCCCCATGAATGCCTTTCAAATGACCGGGTCCCTATGGGCCCGTGGTGACTGAAAAGTGTACCTACATAATAATAATAATAATAATTTCTTTATTTCAGACCTAGAGTCCATATATGTATAAGGTCCTACAATTCAAAGTGAAAAAAAATCAAGAGATGAATGAATGAATGAATGAATGAATGAATGAATGAATGAATAAACACTTTATTGCACACAGAACAAGATATTTACAAATATACAAAGAACAGACAGAAGGCAAGGGCGGACTTATTCCTAAAAGGAATTTCTTCCAGTCAACCTTGGGAAAATATAAAACATTTTTATTGAAGAAATTCACATCAGTGCATAGGTACATTCTAAGTTAGTTCTAAATCTATAATCTAATTATAAATATACTAAATACAAATACATACTTAAATACACAAATACATACATACAAATAACCAAGTAGCTTAGTCAGTAAGTCATTCAGAGAGAGGAGAGGTAAAATTTTTTCAAGTGATATTTAAAAGAGGACACAGAAGGAAGATCTTTGAGATTTTGCGGAAGTTCATGATTGATGATTGAGTATCCCTTATAGACCACTTTCCAAAGAAAATATTTTTTTTTGCGCGAACTTTTTTTTCACCTTTCCATAGAAATTGAGTCAGCAATTTGAACCAATTTGTACTGGGATGTGGAAAAATTAAATGGCTAAAAAAAATTATTTTCTTCTTTATTGTGATCAGTTAGCGATAGATGAGCTACCCTAAAATTATTTTCACTTCTTTTTGTAGGACCTTAAATAATTAGAAAAAGAGTCACAGTTTCTTTATTTATAACCAGCCTTTGCCCGCGGCTCCGCCCACATTTATTAAATAATTGCCCCGTTTTTGGCTTGTCCGTTATTTAATGAACATCCCTTATAGTCTATGTGTTGATCAGGGTAACTACAATGACAATAAAATTTAGTTTTGACAGCTCTAAATGCCTCGGCGGCGCAGTCGGTAGCGCGCATGTCTTGATAACAAGAGGTCGCAGGTTCGAACCTTGCCCGAGGAATTTTCGCAAATTCTTGTCTTGAAATCTGTTTCTTATTGGTATTTTCTAGTTTGTAATGCGATTTCGCAATAAAAACATACCCTGAATTGGTTAACGTTGACCAAACATGTGGTAGAACACCAATGAAATAAACCCTGTAACACAAAGCCTGTAAGGAATGGCATAAACATGTGTACTGAACGTAGTATCGCAGTAGTTTATGGTCGCAACGATTAGGGGCTCGGTTTGCGAGTAGCGAGTAGGGTTACCAGATGACTTCGTAGCACGAATTTCACTACATCTTTCAGGCCGCAAAGAAAATATCTGACAAGAGCTACAATATAAAAAATATAAAAACAACGCTTTTGACCACCATATTATGCCTATCCTATCATATTATATAAGGTGACTTTAATTTATGCAGTCAAACTCATACTGGGGGTTGGTAAGTGATCAGTAACGCGGATCGATAACACTTTAACAAAATCTTGACGTCCCATAGTAATTGACACGGGGCTGGGCTTGCGTTTGTAAGGAACATGAAAAGAATAATTCACGAATTTCACAAAAAGGGTCATCGAACTTTCTTACTGAATTTAGCTGTATAAATTAAAGTCACTGTACGAGCCAGCAGTACATATAGCTTTATCAAGTGTCAGCGATCTTGCACGATCGCTGCGGTTTACTTATTTTACAATAAAAGTTCAGTTCACGATCAGACGTTGTCGCGTACTCATTTCCTCTATCAGTTATTTATTATTATATAAATATTATATAAATTCGTACAGGAGTCTCGCTAAGTAGTCAGGTCCAAGGTACAATGATGTTTTATGTGAAATACGCAAAATAAAATTTAGACTTCCTACACTAATTGAGTCGGGATTGTTCTTGAACAAGTATAGGGGCACAAACAATTCATTTTCGTATTCGGCAAACAGAGTCATTGAACCTTGGTCCTGATCGCTTACTTAGTCTCCAGTATAAATTTGGCTACATGAACGAAAGTCTCTTATATATTTGTTACGAGTAAAGTCCGAAAAAAGTCAAAAATAGATGCGACGACCAGCGAAGCGAGGAGGAGCGTATTAGGTTGAATGTTAATAAACATTGGGCGCCGAGCGAAACTGAGCGGAGCGAGGCGACCCCCGAAGTTTTGTATAACATTACCCGGGTAAACCTTGGTTTACCCTATCTTCTAGTATTACCCATCCATCCATCCATCCATCAGCCTGTTTCGTCCACTGCTGGACATAGGCCTTTCCAGGATTTTGCCACTCTTGGCGGTCCTCCTGGAGGAAATGCCCAAACTCACACACGCTGGGCAGGCGGGTTGGTGAGCGCGGTGCCGAAACCCTTGCACCAGTGACGCCGCTGCCCGCCACTAGTCTGTTTTATATAAGGTCCGGCAATTGGGGATGGATATACCGCCATCCATCGGTCACAGGCAATGGTGGGCCGCCTGGTTTTTTTGCCTGAGAGCTGTTCTCTTACTCTCCCCCGAATAACTTCGGGAGGATTTGCGAGTAAGATGGTGGTACCTCCACAGTCGAGCCCGGCATCAGCTCTACCACCTATCAGTATTACCCGTAACATGTTAATTGAATACGGTTGCACTTCTTATAAAAGGAGTCAATGAATAAAATAAGGCAATTGTTGGTAATCAGGAACGCAACCTAATTTGTACGGTACGTTGGTATGTACTCTATGTTGGTATCACTGGCTGTCAAATCTCTCTGCCGATAAAATTGCTTACCAAGTAAACGCATTTAGTTTCCACTCTATGTTTTATTTCTTACTAGCGATCATCCAAACTTATTCCTTCAGTAACCGCCCATGTACACAGCTTTCTTATTTCTAAATTCCACGAGTAGGTATATGCGCGCCAGAGTGTAAATAACACTCGCAATATCGGGCTCGATATTGAAACTCTTCCCCTCCCTATTTCTAGACTAGACGAGAAGGAAATAAGTGAATTTTTTCCAGGAAACATGCTGGATTTTTCTTAAAAATTACACGAAACAATTTGAATATAAATAATATTCATCGTCACGACATAAAGCTCTGAGGGGGTGTCTGCGGTGTTACTGAATATTGACTGCGAAATGCAAGTCACAGTTCACCCACTTTTAACCGACAATTATTACGCCCCACGAGAATGATACAAATCCAGTTTCCTTTATTTTACACTAGCCTTACCCGCGGCGTTTTTAAATTGCTGCCCCGTTTCGGTTTGGGCGTTATTTTGTAAACACCTCTTATAGCCTATATGTCGCGAAAAAGCAGATTAAATTCACGAAAAAGCGATATTAAAACAATTACGAAAGTCTTTCAACAAAATGTCAAAATAGATGCGACGACGACCAAAGCGAAGCGGAGCGAGGAAGAGCATGTTAGGCGCGGTTTATACAGAAGAGACGTGGCGAGGACGTAAGACGATCAAAGTAACACCATAGTACGTAGCATAGCGTCGTTTTTGTCGTAAGGAGAATTTCGTCCGTGCCTCCAGGCGACGTCTGCCACGCCGACGCTATGCTACGTACTATTAAGGTTTATGTTGTGTTACTTTGTCCTGCCCACGTAGACATCTTATAATATTATTCTAACTCGCCACGTCTCTTCTGTATAATTCGCGCCTTAGGTTTACACGTAATTTAGGCAGCCGAGCGAAGCGTAGCGGAGTGAGTCAACCCCCCGTTAGTTTTAACAGAAAATAATTTCGTATGATCGCGTAATGAGACCGTGTTTTCGTCATAATTTGGATTTTTACGAAAAGCGCGCTTTTTGGGACAAAGCACTTTTTGCTATCATACTACGACAAAATGAGGGGCTATTAAAAATGTTTGCGCATGTTGACTGTCACTATAAAAGTTCACCGACGATTTGAACGTCCTAACGTGATAGGGGTAAACCTTTTGCGCGGTACTTCCGGCACAAAGAACACGCTTTCCGAAGCACGCAGACCGAATACGGGGTTTGAACCTGTGACCTCCTGGTTAGTGGTCGAATACTCTAACCTACGCACCACAGAGGCGGCCAAAAAAATACAAAATAATTATCAATCATAAAAAATAATAATTTACGCTTTTGCTGACTTCTTTATATCCATCTATCTATATTATTAATTAAGTAGTAAGAAAGTCGTGTCTGTCTGTGTACATTGAATATTTTTTCATAAACTTCAGTGTAATGGGATATTGTTATTGGTACTGAAGCCAAAACTAAAATTTTCAGAATTTTTGTCTGTCTGTATGTTTGTTCCGTTTTAACTCGAGAACCACTCAACGGCTTTTGAAGCAATTTTTTAAATAAAAAACACGAACACGACGAGTCGCTTGGCGGCATGGTGACGTCATGAGGGTGGTGACACGCCACAGTCGAGGCCTACCACCATCCATCCATCCATCAGCCTGTTTCGTCCACTGCTGGACATAGGCATTTCCAAGATTTTGCCACTCTTGGTGGTCCTCCTGGAAGAAATGCCCATACTCACACACGCTGGGCAGGCGGGTTGGTGAGCGCGGTGCCGAAACCCTTGCACCAGTGACGCCGCTGCCCGTCACAGTCTGTTTTATATAAGGCCCGGCAATTGGGGATGGATATACCGCCATCCATCGGTCCCAGGCAATGGTGGGCCGCCTGGTTTTGCCTGAGAGCTGCCCTCTCTTACTCTCCCCTAAATAACTTCGGGAGGAGTTCCGAGTAAGTTGGTGGTACCTCCATAGTAGAGTCCAGCATCAGCTCTAACACCTAAAACCGCCAGTTGCAGTGCAAGGATTTGTCAGTTAGTTGGATCTTAGTTTAACTGTACTTTGCTTGCCGCAAGGTTATGTCACTCAGGTATGCTACTTTCCATCAACTCAGATCAAAATAATCTTCTCCTTGTCGTGTGGTAGCCCGGTGTCAGAATCGTTCAGGCCACTTACATAGCGTAGCGACCATTGTCTTCACGTTTATTTATTACACTTAATGTACATTTACAAAAGATACATAAAAACAAGACATAAAAAAAGAACATATTGTACAAAGGCGGCAATTATTGCTAATAGCAATATCTACCAGGCAACCTTTGGGTGAGACAAGATGAGAAGGAAAAAGTATAGAGGGAAGCATGTAAATGTAAAATAAAGTCAACTACAAATTAAAGAGTTAGTAATAATAATCATTCCTGAAGCTACAATAAACGAATAACATGAACTTACACAAAAAATATAATATTTATTAAAAAAAAATAGACATACATAATTAAGTACATACACTTACACATATATAATAAATTACGGATAATCTTATATGGAGTGCACATGAACAATAGTGGACAAGTTAGTACGACAGATTTGAACAGATTCAGGTAGACGATTCCATAATCGAGCAGCATTTGTGAGACACGATGCGACAAGATTGAAATGCCACTAACGGCCACCCATTCAAGGACTGACCATGCCAAGCGTTGCTTAGGATTTCTTGTCTCCAGTATAGCTAGCATAGATGACACGAATATAGAAATGTTGCCTCTCAAAGAAATTTGACCAATGAACACGCAGGACGAGTCGTTTTATCGAAGCGATGATCACGTTATAAAGCTCACCTGCGTCTCCATTGGTCAAACGTTTCTTCAAGAGACAAAACTTCCTTGTTATTTTCTTCCATGTTAGCTGTGATAAAGACATTTTAGAGAGCTCCATAAAATGCCTCTTTTCCTCTGAAAACCGCCATCTATTATTTCCCCACAAAAATCAAACGAAGCATTTATGTCGATACGTCACGGAAATTGTAACAAATGACGTCATACTACGAGATATACCGGGCGCCGTATACGAAATAACTTTTTGTGTATTGGGCGCGCCGTGGTTCATTACTCAAATTGATAGATTTTCGCTTTTATTTGCTGCGATGTCGTACACATATGTAGACGTCAGCAAGTATGGCGCGTTGGAAAGAAGAAAAAAACCGTTTAAGGCAAGGCATTGATAAACTTTTGATTTCAAATCGGCGCCTTAGGGGAGTGGAGTGAGAAGGACTTACTCCATCACGAACTAGCTTATGCCGTAAGATCGTATGCGGCAAAACAGTATTTTTCATTTAAAACGACAACTATAAGTAATTTAATAAATCCAATCGGCCATATTGAAGTATATTTGTAGACTAATTTAAATAAAAAACTTAGAGGCTTCATTCGCTCCAGTTTGTCAGTAAAATAGAAATCTCTGTTTTAAAAGAGGTTTTCTAAATATTGTTTTCTCCGCTATGAAAATTAATCAATAAACTAAATTTTCGGGCAAAATGATGTCAATGAAATGCGTAATCTAGTATACAAATTGGTAATTACATATGGTTTTTTATTGCTGAGAAAAATGGAGATCCATGTCGCCAAAATTTCGTGGCGTCGCCTTAAGTGCGTGTTCAAGTCGTGTGCCAAGGTTTTGATGGATGTTGTTGCAGCTAACGTCATCTTTGTCTAAGTTTTGAAAACGAAAGACCATTTTTTTTTGTGTGAGCACATAAATCCTGTTATCGTTTCAGATTAAAATTTTCTAGCCTGTACTCATAATTTATGAGACTGGCAAACATGGATGTGCAAGGAATTTAATGTTTCAAATATTAATTACATTTAAATCTCAAAAATTATTAAATTTTTAATGAAATTATTACACTAAGCTTACGAGTAGTATTAGATACAGATAATAAGACCAAAAGAATAAAGAAGTATAGAAAAAACCAGCCAAGATACGCAATCCTGAACCCATAATAAAATTCAGCATACAGTGCATAGTATACTAGTGACGGGCAGCGGCGTCACTGGTGCAAGGGTTTCAGCACCGCGATCACCAACCCGCCTGCCCAGCGTGTGTGAGTATGGGTATTTCCTCCAGGAGGACCGCCAAGAGTGGCGAAATCTTGGAAAGGCCTATGTCCAGCAGTGGACGAAACAGGCTGATGGATGGATGGACACAGTATATGTCAATTAATATACAGTCAATTCGAAATTCCTAACAGTTTGGTGTTTAAGATAGACCTCAAACGAAAATAACCTAAGACTGAGAACTTGAATAGCCCCCCATTTCTTTACTTTCGAAAACTAAAAAAAAAAAATTGTGCTCTGCTTAAGGCGAGGTTATCCAGCGAAAACTGTCCTGCACCAACGCTTTCATTTTACACATGTTTATCCTGCTAAGCGGGAGCGCGCCGCTCAGAAAACTCGCGGTTTTCAAAATGACGGCCGTTTTATGTCACATTTTTCACGACGTTTATTTAAGTATAACTTTTATTGTTCAAAACTTAATACAGCTCTCAAATGAAATGATATTTAGATCATAGTTTAGACCTATCTTTGCGATTTAATTGGATCAAGCAAAATATAAGTAATCGTGTATCGAATGGCCGAAATATCAAGATAAAAGAGTGAAATATGACATATATTTTTCACAAAATTTAATCATCGCTATTTATCGGCTTAAAATGAATTTGAAAAGGGACAAAATGGGATAACCCCCCTTAATGAATTCTTGACGATTTTTGGGCCCTCTTTCAAGTACGGTAAAATCTGGGAAAATAAAATTTAACTGTTTATTCGGTTTGAGGTCAATATTCGACATAACATATCGAAATTTCAGATCTGTAAGTCATTCTGACTGCAAGCTAGAGACCCGTGACAAACGGATGGACAGACAGCAGTGCGACATTATTAGGGCTCCGTGTTGCTCTTTGGGTGCGGAACCCTAAAAACCGAAACTAAACTATGTTCCTAACGTGCTGATTAAGTTGCCTACGGATGTATTTATGTCTTTGGGACGCCATTTTATTGTATAAAGGATATAGAGGATTAATAAATATGTCTGCGGTATGTACCTACATTATCTTTTAATAAGAACTTTTCGTGCTTTTTCCGGAATTGTAACTTATAATGTCCATACAAAGATGACTTTGATTTGTCAAGGTAAATTTATACTGGAGATTCGGTAAGTCTTGTAAAATACCTTATAGCTATCACGACTTTATAACCAGAGCACTGTTTACATATGTGTCGGGCAGGGTTCCGTAGTGCACGAAGCGAGTGTCGATTTCAGTTCCGTCCCTGAAAAATAGCCGCTCTCTTTTCTTAGTAAATATTTTCATGGGGGGTGGTATACGGTACGGAACCAAAACAAAATACTATAGAATATAATATTCTTAATTTACACAATAAAAAAGAAACAAATAAAACTAAATAATTTGGACAAGTGCGAGTCAGATTCACGCACAGAGGGTTCCATACCACCACACAAAACGGATAAGGAACCCTAAAAACATGATAAATAACAACAATATAGATGCCAGAGCAACATTAAGGCGTCAGTAAAAGGCGCTAAAATTATAGCACCTGTCAAATAATACGGCATCCTTTGAGTTAGGAACCCTAGTTTTTATTATTTTTTCATTTACTTTAGAGTATATATAACAATCTAACTAAATTTGAAACTTGTGTATATTACTGTCTTTAAGATAAAGCAAAAAGAAATGACCTTGGAACATATACAATTTTTTCCCAATAATTCCTTACACGACACAGATTTCTTGCTAAAACATTTTTATTATTACATAATTTTCGCGAATACACATAAAACGTATTTATGCACATTTTTATTCAACAGTAGGGAAAACAATATATGTATATTAAGGTGGTAACGGAGGATCTCGGTACAAAATGCACATCATCATATTGTTTTCCTTACTTTTGAATAAAAAGTATGCAATAAATGCGTTTTATAGCAATTCGCGCAAACTGCTTGTTAATAGTTAGGTGATCACATGAAAATTTTAGCTGCATTACATTACAACTGTAAACACGCTTTTAAGTTTGTTAATGTAATGCAAACAAAATGTTTTTTTGTAAGGATTTGTAATTTTTTTGTAAGGACTTTATTGTTAATAAACTATTTCCGCAAGTTGCTTTAAAACATATTTATTGCATAGTTTTTAATCAAAAGTAAGGAAAACAATATTACGATGTGCATTTTGTACCGAGGTAAAAGGTTACCCCCTTAAGATGTGTATTTTTCACCGCGGTCCTCTGTTACCCCTATCTGGGCCAATTGGCCAGTGGGCTGGGCTAGTGTGTAAATGGTGTCTTGGCGCAGTTTTGGCTATATTGACCAAAGCTAACCAGCCAGTCGAGTGCTGTTGATTTATCATCCACAGATGAAAGGATTTTGACGCCAATGTGTCAAAAGAGTTTACACACTGAGGTTGTGTAGTATAAATCGCTGCAGTGGCAATAGTTTCTACTTCCATTTCGATATAACGCTCAATACCAAATGAGCAATCAGCCAGCGCAGCTTTGTGCGGAGAGTGATCATGGACCTCATCATCTCTTTGATCGCTCCTGGTACGGAGCACTTAAGTTGTTTTGTGTTTTTGTATAGATGTAATTGTTAGGGTTTTGTGTATTTGTATTTTGTTTCATTAAATTGTTATTTTCTTTGTTACGAACTCATTATTAATAAGTCTTACTAACATACTATGGATCTAAATGTCCGAAATAAAAGATTTATATTTTTATTTTATTTTTATTATATAAACACTATTGTTTAACTTCAATCGCTGTAGCCATCAAAGGTGTCGGTGATTGGCTAAACATGATTCATCTATCCATGCATCCATCAGCCCGTGTTCGTCCACTGCTGGACATAGGCCTTTCCCAAATTTCGCCACTCATGTCGGTCCTCCGTCCTCCTCATCCAGCCGCCCCCCTTGGATCAGCCTACACTACGCTTTGCTGTACGTGGTCTCCATTCTAAAGCATTTCGGCCCCAACGGCCATCATATCGGCGAAAAATATGGCCTGCCCACTGCCACTTCAACTTACTGATTCTGCAGGCTATGTCGGTTACTTTCGATCTCCGACAGATCTCCTCATTTCGGATTCTATCCATCAGAGATAAAAGGCATCATGTGCAAGCTAAACATGAAGTGTGATGTCATTTCTAGCCAATCACGGCGCGTTTGAAGCCGATTGCGATGGATGTCGAAAAGCTCCAGATTTCTTATACTTGGGTTGTAGGACCAGTGATTGGTCTATATGGATCTGCATATATAGGAGCCATTTACCTATCAATATTGTCCATTGACATTAACAGCTATCGTTTTTAGGGTTCCGTACCTGAGGGATGCTAAATAGGACCCTACTCCCAAGCCTCGGCTGTCTGTCTGTCCGTCTGTCACAGGGGTCTACAGCTTCAACCGTATTGGGTAGTCAGTTGAAATTTTCACACACTGAGAAAACGAACGCCTAGCCGAGCTCGATTTTAGCTCGGCTAAAAATAAAATGGTTACTATTAAACAACATACATGAAAAATCTCACAAACTCATGTTGCTGTCACAGCCCTTTCTAAAGGGCTGAATCAAAAGGTTATTAAAAACACACTAAATTGTTAAATAACAACCAAGACTTCTTGTAATAAAGTACCATTTGGCTAAATAGTTGAATCTGATCGAGTGATATGATTAAAAACTAATTTATTTCTTGGTTATTATTAATTGTTTCGGTTGGAAAGATCTGTTCATTCAAAAACAAACGACTAATTATGTTAATGCAGCAACCTATTTTGGCTATTGAACCATTTCACCTTGGTTAAAATTTAACCACAATCATGTTCAAAATTTAATTTTAGCCAAGTAATTCGGTTATTTCAACCATGTTTAAATTTGTTTAATTATAACCAGCCGAGTCGGCTATTTTTTACCAAATATGTTTAACAAACTGTAGTTATTTACTTTTGACAACGATTACTGCAGGTTGTATACGTGGGACGCACTATAAGTTTCCGGAATGAATATGAAAAAATACTATTAAAGGTACAAAATTAATTTATTGTTTTTCAAAATAATCTCCCTTGGCGTCTATGCACTTTTTCATTCGATCAAACCAGTTTTGAAAACTTTTGTGCCACTCCCCTGTGGTGACCTCTGAAACGTGTTTTTCATACTCCTCGACAGCCTCTTCTGGTGATGAAAATCGTTGACCGCGTAATTGGTTCTTAATTTTTGGGAACAGAAAAAAGTCACAAGGTGCCAGGTCGGGACTGTATGCAGGATGACTCATGAGTTCTACATTTTTCGTCTTCAAAAAGTCGTTTGTCTGTCTGGCCGTGTGAGAACTAGCATTGTCGTGGTGCAGAATGATACGGCGTTTACGGTTATTTTTACGGAGTTCGTCAATAACTTCCGGCAAACAAATGGTCGTGTACCAGTCACTATTCACGGTACGACGATTCTCTAAAGCAACAGTAGCCACGTGTCCAGTTTTGTTAAAAAAAGAAGCAATCATCCGCTTAGATGCACTTTTCACGCGCGCCACTTTGGTTGGTTTCGGCTCATCTTGAAAGACCCATACGCTCGATTGCTGCTTTGTTTTGGGATCGTAGCAATAAATCCATGTTTCGTCACCTGTTACTATGTCCCACACCAAATTTGACGCACCTTCGTTGAATCTGGTAAGCATGGCACTGCACCAAGTTACGCGGTCCGTTTTTTGAGCCTCGGTCAAGTTGTGTGGGATCCACCGCGAGCACAGCTTTCTCACACCCAAATGTTTGTGTAGGATTGATTGTAGTTGACTCATGCCTATTTCTAAGGATGCGCGAATTTCATGGTAGGTCACATACCTGTCTGTTTCAATCATACGGCGCACAGCATCGATGTTTTTGTTGGTCACAGCGGTGGACGGCCGACCATCGCGAGATTCGTCACTGAGATTGATACGACCACGCTTGAATTCTGCAAACCAGCTATAAACAGTCGTCTTGCATGGTGCTTCATTGCCAAAAGCTGTTTCAAGCCGAGCGATGCTCTGTTGAGCTGTCAAATTACACTTAAAATCGTAGAAAATCATACTACGAAAATTTTCCCGAGTTAAATCCATGTTGATGCAAACACACATTTTTTTAAATGGCGCCACAAGGTAAAAACAAGAGACAGTCAGATGAAACAAACTGCATTCTACAGCCAAAGAGTTCTATTTTCAAATGTTGCAATAAATTTTTAAATATTGTTTATGTAAGTGGCCAGTTCCGGAAACTTTTAGTGTTACCTATGTAATAACAGTATATGTTGTTTAAAAGTTGGAAAAAAGTGGTAAATTTTAACCGAAACGTTTTCTCAGTGCAGTATACGTGTTAATATGGCCTCTATTTAACACGACAAATAAAAAAAACCGGATAAGTGCGAGTCGGACTCGCCCACCGAGGGTTCCGTTAAAGACTATAATTTTTATTATTTAATTACAAATGTATAGTTTTCAGATTTTTCCCTATATTTGTAGTATTAGACGGTATTACTTGCCGGAAAATACCCTATGAATTTCAATTCCCTTGAGAGTGTCGAAACGTACGTTTTTTGCGGTATAAACGGCAGCATCTTTTTTTCACGTTAACTCAGAAGTTTGATATTTTCACAGCTTCAAACGACTGTAAACTTGAGTATATGGTTTTAATTTCAACTCGGTAACTTCACGCGTTCCCGAGATAAAGGGTCTTGACAGACAGACAGACGGACAGACGGACAACAAAGTGAACCTATAAGAGCTCCGTTTTTTTCTATTAAGGTACGGAGCCCTAAAAAAGTACTTGTCCCATCGGGGACCTCATCCGTAACTAGGCAGTGCAAATTTTGTTGTCAGGAGCTACCATTTTAGCTTGATTTTGTAGCCTTGATGTTGCCTTGGCATGTAGGTACATTGTTGTTAATTTCTTATCATTATATCCATCAAAGGTGTCGGTGATACCCGTACTACGGAACTCAATTTGGCCAAATTATTACACGAACATTAACAACTTAACGCTCCGGAATGGTTCTATGCTTCTTTGTTTTCGGACACAATTTGCCGGGAATATCATTTTGAGACGACTCGCTTTCAAACTTCGAGAGAGTCTTGAATGGGGAAAATCTGACTATTACGAATTGTGTAGTTTGTACTGTAACTTCCCCAATTTACAACTTTGTCGAAGAGATCGTCCCAAACTGAGGTGGGGGATGGAGCGCTCTCATAATGTGCATAACCACGTCCCGTTACAACTTACACCGGGAGAAATACGGATTGAACCACAGAACAGAAGATAAAATATCTGTGGATTGAACTCAGAAACTACACCGAGTGTTTTCTTTACACCTCTTCGCTGATTGAAGAATTGAAAGGAACTCTGGAACACCTTTAATCTGGGCACCACAATGCTTCAATTTTGCATCAGATTCATCTACATACATGATGGAAAATTCTAGCGACAGCTACCGTTTATATTTCGGAAATTGTGTAGCTACACTATTGTATTGAATGCTAAATCAAGCAATTCTTAATAAATAAGCTTTTACATAAAAAACGCGAATTACTTGCAAAATAATGGCATTAATATGTTTTTTTTTATTAATTAAGATTATAAATTAACTAGCTTTTGCCCGCGGCTCCACCCGCGTGTTATTCGGTTTAACGACATGCTTTTTTCCGGGATAAAAAGTAGCCTATGTGTTAAGTTAGGGTATAAGCTATATTCATTTTAAATTTTATCCAAATCCGTCCAGCCGTTCTAGCGTGAAAGAGTAACAAACATACACACACACACACACACACAATTTCGCATTTATAATATTAGTGTGCTTAGTGTGATTATTTAGATTAGAAATTACTATAGTTAAATTTATTTTATTTTATGCAAAACAATAAAAACACGTTGATGGTTGTGATTGTCGGCACTTGGTGGAACTTATTATACATCTTGTTAAATAAGACACTTGTACTTGTCCACAGGATTATATTTTCACTTAATACGCCCGACCGGTTTCGCTTATAAGCATTGTCTAGGGCTTTATTACATAAAAAATAACTTAAATAATATTTACATGTTTAATACGTGCGATAAATGTCAAATAATTAATTATTAAACTAGTAAATTATTTGACATTTATCGCACGTATTAAACATGTAAATATTATTTAAGTTATTTTTTATGTAATAAAGCCCTAGACAATGCTTATAAGCGAAACCGGTCGGGCGTATTAAGTGAAAATATAATCCTGTGGACAAGTACAAGTGTCTTATTTAACAAGACAATAAAAACACATTCAGCTAAACTTTTGGCAAACCGTTACATTGGTGCGTAGCGTAACATGTATGGAATAGTTTATCTACTTACTTTGTGCTACGGCGTAGCCAGTGCTACGAACTCGTTGTTTGCCCGCTCCGTTGTAGGCTGAACGCATACAATAAACTTCATTTTGATTCCATAAGGAAACAATGTAATTTTACGTTACTCTTTATACTCGTACCCTAATTTTAGCCCCTATTCCTATTTTAACTATGTAACGCAATTATTATTGTCTCCATACAAACAGGAAATTCTGAGGGATTACAAATTTGACAAAGGAAATGACATTTTCATGTTTTTCATGATAATGAGTTATATCAAATATAATAAACTGACTAGGAAATATTAAAAGTTACTTACTTGCTCATATTTGGGCGATTAGTCATGTTTATTGTTATTGATTTCTTCAGCAAAGCATTAGTGGAGTACAGTCTATATCAGAGCCCACTTCTGAACTCATTTTGTAATTTATTAAAAAAAATACTTTCAACTAAAATTTATAGCAACATAAATTCCCGCTTTTACGCAACTTTTTCTTATTATTTCCAGCTGGGCAAAGGTATTTACCGCCATGCAGCCTTCTTGAGAGCCTTCTTCAGACAACGCCATCTAGAGGAACGCTAAGAACTAAGAAAAAAAACAACGAGAAAAACCTCCTTAGTATCCTATAAACATAGATACGGATAGTTTTAAAAAGAAAACATATGAAATATACTCTGTGAACATAATGGTATGTAATGGATTTTCATACGAATTTCCTGAACAGTTATTCAGATTTCCTGGACACTTTTAATAGCTCGCCAGGATGAAGTATTTTCTGGTAGGTCTTTACAGTATGTAATGGTAATATTCCAATGTATTTTTGAGAAAAAGGTGAAACTGGGCTAATTTTTTTGGTGCTAAATGGCTGTATTCATCTTCAGAACGATATATCTTCATTATCTTCATTAAATATACCTTTAATTTAGTTCACGTACGTGTATTTACTTACTAAATATAAGCAAACCCAGAACCTATTTTAATATATTGTATTTCCTTTTTTAAATTATTTTTATTACGTATTTAATAAATCCTAACGTGCGATAAGTGTATTTATGTACCTATATTGCAGAAATAAAGTATTCTTTTCATTTCATTTTATTGTATTGTATTATTCCCAGGGGCTGAACGGATACAAAGTAAAAGAACTTAATGTTATCTAGATGACCCTTGGCTTTTGTGTACGAAATGAGATTATAAAAAAAAACTTGTGCAAAAATAGTACATTTTGATGCAAGTGCGAAAAGGTTGATATTTAGAGTCACGATTGACTTTTTTGTCGAGACGCAGTCGAGGCAAAAAATAGTAGGGACGAGAAATAACAACACCTTCGCACGCGTATAAAACGAGGTTTTTTATTACACCTGCGAAAAATTACATGAAATAATAAAGTAAAACAATTTTGTTGCAAATCAAAACAGATACAGGTCGACTGAAGTACACGCAGTCTGGTTGGCGCCAATCTGTACTACAAAGACCATATCTCTTTCTGAAATCTGTTTAATAATTATTTTTAAGATAGTTAAAATAGAATAATTTTGAATTTTTAAAACATCTTTTACAATTTAACATACATATTATTTTAAATAATAAAATATAAAAAAATTAAAATACTCATCTTATTATAGAGTATCTGGTAAAACAAAGGTTTACATGCTTACTAAATGATGTGGCCGGTTTCCCTTAGATGGCGTCAGTAGATACTAAAAACAAAAAGCACGTGTGTGAAATATGTAATTTTACGCACGCTAAACAGGCACGTAATGTATCATATTTTGAGCAGGTGTATTAAAAAAATTGTTTCTTAGCTCTCATGTAGAGTTGTTTTTTTTTGTTAAGTCGTTTTTCACCGGAGGCATATAATTTCAGATTATGGAAATAAAAAAGCATTGTGGCACTTTTAACAGTACTGATGGAAATAAAAAAAAAACATAGTAGAACGTGTTACTTAGTTGCTAGGCACCTCAAATAGGAAGGGTAATTTACAAAAAAATACAGAACTTATACATATGTATTAGGTGGGACGCACTATAAGTTTCCGGAATGAATATGAAAAAATACTATTAAAGGTACAAAATTAATTTATTGTTTTTCAAAATAATCTCCCTTGGCGTCTATGCACTTTTTCATTCGATCAAACCAGTTTTGAAAACTTTTGTGCCACTCCCCTGTGGTGACCTCTGAAACGTGTTTTTCATACTCCTCGACAGCCTCTTCTGGTGATGAAAATCGTTGACCGCGTAATTGGTTCTTAATTTTTGGGAACAGAAAAAAGTCACAAGGTGCCAGGTCGGGACTGTATGCAGGATGACTCATGAGTTCTACATTTTTCGTCTTCAAAAAGTCGTTTGTCTGTCTGGCCGTGTGAGAACTAGCATTGTCGTGGTGCAGGATGATACGGCGTTTACGGTTATTTTTACGGAGTTCGTCAATAACTTCCGGCAAACAAATGGTCGTGTACCAGTCACTATTCACGGTACGACGATTCTCTAAAGCAACAGTAGCCACGTGTCCAGTTTTATTAAAAAAAGAAGCAATCATCCGCTTAGATGCACTTTTCACGCGCGCCACTTTGGTTGGTTTCGGCTCATCTTGAAAGACCCATACGCTCGATTGCTGCTTTGTTTTGGGATCGTAGCAATAAATCCATGTTTCGTCACCTGTTACTATGTCCCACACCAAATTTGACGCACCTTCGTTGAATCTGGTAAGCATGGCACTGCACCAAGTGACGCGGTCCGTTTTTTGAGCCTCGGTCAAGTTGTGTGGGATCCACCGCGAGCACAGCTTTCTCACATCCAAATGTTTGTGTAGGATTGATTGTATTTGACTCTTGCCTATTTCTAAGGATGCGCGAATTTCATGGTAGGTCACATGCCTGTCTGTTTCAATCATACGGCGCACAGCATCGATGTTTTTGTTGGTCACAGCGGTGGACGGCCGACCATCGCGAGATTCGTCACTGAGATTGATACGACCACGCTTGAATTCTGCAAACCAGCTATAAACAGTCGTCTTGCATGGTGCTTTATTGCCAAAAGCTGTTTCAAGCCGAGCGATGCTCTGTTGAGCTGTCAAATTACACTTAAAATCGTAGAAAATCATACTACAAAAATTTTCACGAGTTAAATCCATGTTGGTGCAGACACACAATTTTTTAAATGGCGCCACAAGGTAAAAATAAAAGACAGTCAGATGAAACAAACTGCATTCTACAGCCAAAGAGTTCTATTTTCAAATGTTGCAATAAATTTTTGAATATTGTTTATGTAAGTGGCCAGTTCCGGAAACTTTTAGTGTTACCTATGTACGTACGAGTAAACTTAATGTGCAGTGTAAATTTATGTTGAATTAGTTAAATATTCATCAGATACTTAATAAAGCTTAATTATTTATATTTCCTCGTAATGTAAGGTTAAATTGTGGAGAAAATTAAATATCATAAATATAGAGCTTGTATGAATAGATTGATGGATGTAGAAGAAGCAAAAGACGTATGTCAGAATCGTAGCATATGAAAATCCGTAATCTCTGCCTACCCCTCTGGGAGACAGGCGTGAGTATATGTATGTAATGATTATTGAATGATGTTGAAGATATTACTATATTAATAATAAGTATTAAGTAATTGCTGTAATTGGGTTCGCCCGTAGTAATTATAATAAATAAATAAATTAATTAATTAACTCCTTAGTCTGCCATATTTATTATTGTTTGTAAGGCAACCCAGACTTCCACATTGTCTATTCCTAGCTCTCTATTTCTCTATGCTTTTTTCGCTCGCTGCCATGTTTTTCTGTTTCGCGTGTTCTTCTCTTCTTGTGGTGGTTACTGATAGTTATTCTGTTATTTGAGTTATGCTAATAATAAAATACGAATTCCACAAGTTCACCTCTGCGTTTTTACTCTGCAAAGTCCCGGTTTCAAGAAATAAAATTAACCTAATCTACCTACTTAACAATTTAATACTAATACTAATCTATAATAAATAAACTAAATAAATAAGGTGACTTTAATTTATGCAGCCAAATTCTCACTGAAGACTCGGTAAGTGCTCAGTAACAAGGTTCGATGACCCTTTTTGTGAAATTCGTAAATTATTATTTTCGTGTTCCTTACAAACGCAAGCCCAGCCCCGAGTCAATTACTATGGGACGTCAAGATTTTATTTTGCGAAATTAGCAAAAAAGTTTTATCGATCCGTATTACTGATTCCTCAGCAAACCTCCAGTATGAGTTTGGCTGTATAAATTAAAGTCGCCTTATATATAAATATACAATAGGTATTAAAGCCGATTCTGAAGGCTGTGAATTTTGTTTTAGTGCTGTCAAAACTTAGATGTGGACGAAACAGGCTGATGGATGGAAGGGCACCATATATCTTCCACAATCAATTAGCTGCGAGTTTTTTCAGTATGATCAGTATAGTTTGTGGTTTCATTGAATATTACCTACCTGCTTATTTACAGAACCGGAATATTATCATGTGATATTTTTATTAATTACTATTATACGTTATTTATGTATTACTAAATACAATTATATTCTATATCTGCAAGGAACATAGCCTCAAGGTTTTGTTGCGATCCCCTATCGTTCGAAATGTCAGTTCTCCGTCCACAGCTCGCTAGTTTCATCTGAACAAGTAAAATTTAATTAAAATAAAACAGATATGTCTGAACGCGGACATGTTTTTGCGGACTAATAAAATTTCCCACTATTTTTACAGAAAAAAAAATTGGAAACTATTTCGGAATGTTCCTCGAAAAATTGTAAAAAATAATTGGAAACGGGGCGAGACAAATTTGTGAAATGAAAACCTATTTTCTAGGTTAAGAATTAGTGGAAAAGTAATTTTAGTAACATATACCGGATATAGCATAAAAATCGGTCAAGTGGGAGTGGAACTCGCGCCCAGAGGGTTCCGTACCATTCAAATAAATTAATAAACTTAAATGATTTAAATAAAAAATACAAACTTATTATAAAAACCTACAGAATGTATGAAAAAAAAACTGCAAAATTAAGTAGTAAGTTGTAAAGAAAGTATTTGTTGTTTAAATATACTATATGTGGCATATAATAAACAGGTAATTGCAAATTCCTAACTAGTTTAGTTTTTGAGATAGACCCCGTTACAAAAATTGTCTAAAACTGACTTTAATAGAACTCCGTTTATTTATTTTTGGACAATAAAAATAAAAAATAGTATTTTGTACTCTATACTCAATGAATTCAAGACACAGAAAGAAATTTAAACATACATGAAAACATTTGACCTCCGAAATATAATTTATGATTAAACGAACTTACCTGAAGTGAAGTTCTATCATAATTATACGAGGTGCTTCGTCCGAAGAGATTAGTAACTGAAATATATAAAACACAGGTAGTATCGTGTCTAGGATTCACCACTCGCACTAATAGTTGAGAATTTTAAAACCAAAATCCTCTAAAACCAGTTTTTTTTTTTTTTCCCACGCTGGCAACCCCATCCCTAGGTACGTCATTAAGTTTAGAGCTGAATTCAAAACTTTGATATTTCCTTGATAATTTCAGGGTATAAGATGGGCGGGCGGGAGTGAGTTACTAATCTCTTCGGACGAAGCACCTCGTATAATTATGATAGAACTTCACTTCAGGTAAGTTCGTTTAATCATAAATTATACTTCGTGCTTCGTCCTCGAGATTAGTAACTGAAATATATAAAACACAGGTAGATATTGAGAGTCAAAACAGGAAATATCAAACACCAATAATTAATAATGAAAATACGCTGTATTTCTGGACCAGATAAGAATTAAATCAAATTTGCATATAATAGAAAGAGTTATACAACTAATTATAAAAGGAACAAAATGTGAAACATATTATCATCGAAATATATATAGGTCGATGCATATTATGGATACCTTTCTAAACAAAATAGGCAACTGCCTTTTGTACCAAAAAATTAAATAAAAAATACTTCAACCTTGTTTCTTAACAAATAACAATTACTTATTTCAAACAATATAATTAACTAGGAACTTTTTTTTTTCCTAATACGGATTTAACATACGTAACTAATGTTACTTAAGCTTAATTAATGATTAAGGATGGCATTAGCTACCGATAATTGATCATCATTATTAATGATGCCTCTATTATAGAATTTCCAAAAAGTATTGGACGTGCCACTCCATCCAGCTGTCTTACGAATCAAGTCAATGTTCACACCTGAACTACAAGCACGCGAAGTGGCGGCGTGGCGCGTACTGTGTGCTGAAAATATGGACACATCAATACCGGAATATTTTAAGGTGTCTTTTATCCAGCGACTTAACGATTGTGTAGAAGCTGGGTGGTGCGGTTTCTTAATTGTCAGGAATAAGGCGTCATGTTGACGAAACTGAGAAGTTTTTTCGACATACATTAATAAAGTCTGTGCTGGGCATATTGCGGGGTTTTCAGAGAAGTAAGGTATAACTAACATGGGCTGATTTGTTCCAAATTTAGAAGTTTTGATTAAGTCGGGAATTTTTATAACAATTTTATCATTATGTCGTTCTATATTTTTTATATTTATTTTGGACAATGTTTGCACTCTGTGTGCAGTTGTAAGAGCCAATAGTGTGATACATTTTTTTGTTAAATCTTGTAAACATAAGTCTTCATTGTGATTTAAAGTTTGTAAGTAATTTAATACACATGATGTGTCCCATGTTACGTTATATCTTGGTAAGGGTGGTCGTAATCTATAGACGCCCTTAAAAAACCTCGCAATTGACTCATTTTTACCGATTTCAGGGCCTAATACTAGCGATAGGGCTGATCTGCACGAGTTAAGTGTGCTGTACTGTGAGCCGGTTTCATATAACATAGTAAGAAATTCTATAATTTTAGAAATCGGCGCTTCAAGTAAACTTATGGAATGATTATTACAAAATTCTGCCCATTTTTTTAAATATACATCGTATTGTTTTATAGAGCTGTCTGCTAGTGAGGCAACCATTATTTCTACTGAGGCTGGCGTTAAGTCTCTTCGTAGAAACGCTTTCCGGATAAGATCCCGGCAGCCAGTGTAAGATTGTTCTGAATGTCCCATCTGCTGTAATGAGATATTAAAAATTTTTGATTAGAATTGAATTGAACTAAATCCGAAATTAATAATCTGTTAAAAATTGGGTACCAAGGTTGGGTTGGCCACATAGGTACAACAACAATGCCCGTGGCTTTGTCTGATATTATTTTTCTAAGCGTTTTCAAAATTACGGAAAATGGAGGAAATGCGTAGAAATAATATTCAGACCAGCAGATGGTGAACGCATTTATGGCAAATGCGTCAGGATCTCTATCCCAGGAGACGTATATGGAGCACTTGTTATTTAAGCGGCTAGCAAAAAGATCAATTTGTGGTATCCCAAAGCTTTTTACAATATTTTTGAAAGCGAACTCCGTCAATGTCCATTCAATGTCTGGATGTATTTTCCGCGATTCAGCGTCAGCTACTGTATTATCACTAGATTTTATGTAATACGCAAAAATATATAATTTCCGGGCTTCACACCACTGCCAAATGTTTCTAGTGACTTTATTTAAATGGGGGTATTGCACACCACCCATTCGGTTAATGTAACTTATTGCGGTTGTATTATCGATACGCAATAACAATTGGCAATCGTGTAAGTCTTTTGCAAACACTTTTAATGCAAAAAACGCAGCTAACAACTCCAGATAATTAATGTGCATAGCACATTCTTCCTCAGACCACCTCCCACTGGCTGTCTCGGAACCACACGCGGCCCCCCACCCCCCAGTAGTTGAGGCGTCAGAAAATATTTCACTGTGGTAACTATCGTCTCTGATTTCGCGAACAGAATTATCGATAGTCCGCAACCACCAGTTAAAGTCCGGTTGAAGAGTCTGAGGGACTGTCATATATTTTTCGTAATCGGCATGACCTCTTAAATTAAGAAATTTGCACCGTTCGAACTCTTTTGTATAAAGCATTCCATATTCTACCCCAGGACATGCAGAAACCAACAATCCCAGGAGCTGCGCGAATTCTTTTATTTTACATCTCTTTATTTTTATAAATTTGAGTAGTTCTGTTTTTATTTTTATTTTCTTTTTATCTGGTAGACTAATTTGTAATTTATTTGAGTCGATAATGAAGCCAAGAAAATTGCAAGACCTTGACGGTTGCAAAGAACTTTTCTCAAAGTTAATTTTGAAACCAAGCGAAGTTAACAGTTTTAATGTGACGTCAATATTTTCTTTACATTCATTATAAGTTCGTCCAAAGAGACAGAAATCGTCTAGATATAAGGTTGATACATATCCAGCGGTCCTTAATAACTTAATTACGGGTTTCATTATCTTAGTGAACACGTATGGGGCTGTATTCAGACCGAATGGCAAAACATTAAATTCGTAAAGTTCGTCGAAAAAAAAACGTAGATATTTTCGTGAGTCACTGCTAATTTTAATTAATAAATAAGCGTCTTGAATATCTATTGAAGCCATGTAACAATTTTCTGTAACTAATTTAACAGCAGTCCGTAAATCTTCTAGTTTGAAATGACTTGTCTCAATATGCTTGTTTAAGTTCTTTAAGTTAAGAATGAACCGCATTTTGCCATTTGGTTTGGGTCGCAAAAAAATGTTTGACAAAAATTGCTCAGAATGTTTTTGACATTTAGATATTGCTCCCATATGTAACAGTTTATGTATGGTTTCATCCAAATGAAACCGTTCTATATTAGTAAAAGAAGGCAACTTTGGCAATTCATTTTGATCTGGGGTACTAATAAATTTTAGGCTATACCCGTTAATCCACGACAGTATGACGCGATCGTTGGTAATTAAAGACCACTGTTTTATAAATAACGCCAGCTGTCCGGCGTACTTTACCTCATCTAGTGGCGGTAGGTCTGTCTCGGCTGATACCGCGACGGCCTGGATAAGGCTGCAGGCGGCGCGCGCGCCAGTGGCGGCGGCAGGGGCGGCGGCAGATGCGGCGGCAGTGGGGGTACAAATTGGCGGCCCCTCTGAAGCCCCGACGGCTGCCTGCGGTTCGTCGAGGGGGACTTCCAGTTTTTTGAAGTCGATGGTTGTTGGTTCCCGGTTTTTCTACCGTATTTGTTATTATTTGGAGTGACTCTAATCTCCGCACTTGACTTCGAGACTGCCTTGGCTGACTTGAGGGTTTCAGCGAGATTCTCACCAAAAAGATATCTATCGATCTTAGTTTTGGTAATATGGTCATGGATATCTTTCTTGACACTTGTGCTCGCAAAATAACGACGTTTCAAAGAATCGAAATATTGGATATCGCACAATATTTTCGTAGCGTCCATCAGTTTCTTAAGCAAGTTATTATCTTTATTTTTGATCTGCAATTGAGATGAGATAACATCACCTAGGCAGGATATGGCCGATGCTATATGTTTTTGTCGATTTTCTAATCCTTTGTCTCGTTTTATTACTATCTCCGGTAAAGCAGCTTTTATTTCGTCATTCATGATTGGAGCCGAGATTTTCGTGCAGTTGGCTGGAATGAGATACTTAGTACTGAGCTCCTTGCGAGTCTCTTTATCTAAGCCAGCTGTGGCTATGTGTTGTAAACGAATACTCAGTTCGCAGTGTAAGTCAGGACCATGCTCTGTCGTTACAGACAAGTCTTTACCCAGGATTTCTAACAGATCGTCATCTACCTCTGCAGCTGGAGCGATGGAAATCGGCTCATCATTTTCCAAGATCGGTGGTTCGTTATCTATAGTAATAGATTCATTAGCGGCATTGCGTACGAAGCCGGGTTCCATGGATACAACAATGTCGTCCCCGTGATTATCTGCGTCCAATGACCTCACTGGTTCTTCGAAATGCTCGGCTAGAATTATTAAAACTATTTTTAGAAATTGAGGGTAGATTGAAAATTTTCCTCAAACTTCTGTAGGGAGTTAAAGAGTTTTGCATTGCTTTTACAAAGTTTTATTATATAGGCGTATGCTCAAATCCTGCGAAAAGAGCGAACCTTACTTAATAAATGTCAGGCGTATGCTCAAGTCCTGCGAAATGAGCGAACCTTACTTTAATTGGCACTATATGTTACAATCCCTATGAAAAGAACGTGGCCATAGTTTATTGGATAATATTCCAGATTAGATGAAAATAACCAATCCATTGATTGTTTTATGTTACATACCTGCTAGTTGATCCAAGTCCTGCGGCGGCGAGACCCTCGGTGACGAACATGGCGATGGTACTCGATGTTTACGAGCACGTTTTAATTTGCGCTCCAATTTCCTTATTTTACGATTGACCTCATACTGATCATCACCATGACGTTTCCTTTTCGGCATAATGCCCTTATTTCACTAAACTTTTACTTAAATACAAAATAAACGCGAAATGTGCACAAAATATTCGCGAAAGATGTTGAGTGGTGAAGCACTAAACTGTGAATGACGTACCTAGGGATGGGGTTGCCAGCGTGGGAAAAAAAAAAAAAACTGGTTTTAGAGGATTTTGGTTTTAAAATTCTCAACTATTAGTGCGAGTGGTGAATCCTAGACACGATACTACCTGTGTTTTATATATTTCAGTTACTAATCTCGAGGACGAAGCACGAAGTATAATTAAATTTAATTTTTAATTCGATTTCCGGTTTTCGGTCAACATCTTACATAACATATCCCAATTTCTGGTCTGTAACTCATTCCGTCTGCGAGCTAGAGACCTGTGACATACTCGGACGGACAGACGGACAGACATTTTTGCCTTATCCTTCGGATACGGAACCTAAAAATATGAAATAGAAATATTTTTTTTCCTGTCATCGGAAAATATATACAATGTTTTCTTGTTATAGCAGTAATTTCAGACATAAAACTCAAGCCGTTTAGACAAAGAACGACTTAATAATTTAAAAAGGCATCATTTTCAAGAGTAAAATCGAGTGAAATGTGTCCAATTAGGAAACCGACCCGACAACGGGAAGACAAAGGTCTAAAAAACACGTATCCAAGTTTTACATTGACCAGATAAGTAGTTGACTCTGCATATTAAAAAACCGGCCAAGTGCGAGTCGGACTCGCGCACGAAGGGTTCCGTACCATTATCTATAAAAACGGCAAAAAAATCATATCTGTTGTATGGGAGCCCCATATTTATTTTATTCTGCTTTTTAGTATTTGTTGTTTAGCGGCAACAAAAATACATCACTTGTGAAAATTTCAAATGTCTAACTGTCACGGTTCATGATATGTACAGACGACAGACGGACAGCGGAGTCTTAGTAATAGGGTCCCGTTGGTTACCCTATGGGTACGGAACTCTAACAAAAACCGTTGAAAGTCCAAAGGCAAGACCTTAAAGAAGAGTAACTACTCTCCCGGTACAGCTTCTCATGCCTCATCTCGTCGCTTGGCAGCGTGGCGTTTTGTTCCGCCCATTAGAATTATGAGAAGCAACTATTTTATGAGAAGTAACTATTTTATGAGAAGCCACATTCATTTAAATCTATACTAATAATAAAGACATTGAAAATTTATTCAACATTTTAAATGAAATGTTTTATCATTATTGTGCTGAAGTCAACCTATCATTTTTGGAATTTTTGTCTGTCTGTTCGTTTTATTAAATAAAAAATATTATATTATACCGGTTGTAAAAGCAAAGTCAAGAATCCTATAAGGGTGTGTTAGTATGATCGGTAGAGATATTTTTTTAAATACTGGGATCTCTAAATAAAGTACCAGTACCTCATAATAAGACGATTTTCTTTACTCAAAATACACTAATCGCGTGGACACCCTCACTGGTCGCTGGCCACTCGGATGCGGGGCGCGGGTTGCGGGTTGCAATTAGGTGCGCGGGGAGGCCGGTGAGCTGCATAGCCATAGCTTAGAAAAATTATGGATTTTTTTGTGAAAATTCAAGGTATATTTTTTTTTCTCGTAATGACATTAGAAACGTGTATACTTTCATACCCTAAAGGGATTCTTGACTTTGCATTTACACCTTGTAGAATAATTATAATAAATTAAATAAATAATTAAGTTGACAATGTGTTTTTATAACGATATCCATCGCTTTGGAATACTGTAAATTTTATTATTAGAGTGCATTACAAGCTAGAAAAGATAAATTAGAAACAAATGTAAAGACAAGAATTATAAAATTTGACGACCTCTTGTTATCAAGACATGTCTTGTCTTTAGATTTGTTTCTTATCTTAGTGATACTTTCTAGTTTGTAATACACTCTAATAATAATAATTTTGTTGTTAGGAAAATCAAATTATAAAAATGAGAAGCTACTTGCGTTTACACAAACTCGAACTGAAAGCAAAACCACGAATGCTGCAGCTCTTCAGCCCCCTCAATGTAATCTGAGATGAATGGAAGCCAAGTTCCTAGCTGGATGAAGTCAACCAACCAAAAATTCCGCTTCTTGGGCTTTAGTTCCATGTAGTAAATGTGCAGAGAGGATAGAATATGTAAAGTGAAGACAAATGTATGATACGAGGGGTGGCTGATATAAAATCTCCTTTGTTAAAGAAAGTTTAAAAAATGTTACTGGCCACTATATTCTCGTATTCTTTGTTTATTCCTTTTTTAAAAATTATGACTTTTATTTGTTTCTACGAGTTCATTTTTTTTTGTCGCGTCTTCGTTTTCATCAAGTTGCAATAAAATTAAAAATGGATAAAATTGAGTATCGCGCTGTGATTAAATTCCTCGGTAAAGAAGGGAATACGCCGACGCAGGTCCGAGAGCGCGTGTTTAAGGTGTTCGGAGATTCATGTCCTTCCGAATTTGTAATAAAGTTTTTGTCAAAGCAGTTTAAACAAAACCGTGTGAGCTTAGAAGACGATCCCCGTAGTGGAAGGCCCATTTCTGCAGTTACCGCAGATAATGTGGAAAAAGTGAAGAAACTGATCCTTGCCGATCGGCTAATTAAGCAGTGGGAAATAGCTAGAGATGTTGGCATTAGCAAGGAACGAGTTCATGAAATAATTCATGAACATTTGGGAATGTCCAAGGTGAGCGCGCGTTGGGTGCCTAAAATGTTGATCCCGTTTGATTAGCAAAAGCGTGTGGAATGTTGTCAGTCATTTTTAGACTTGGTAAAGGATAAAGAGGAAGAAATTATCTTGCGAATAGTGACCTGTGATGAAACTTGGATTCGTCAGTGGGATCCCGAAAGCAAACAAGAATCGATGCAATGGAAATTTAAAGGGGAAAAACCACCAAGGAAGTTTAAGGTCCGGCTGTCAGCGGGCAAACTAATGGCAACCATTTTTTGGGATGTTGAGGGGATTCTTATGATATATTACCTGCCAAAAAACACCACGATGAATGCTGAATACTATGCGAACTTACTTGACCAGCTATGCAAAAAAATAAAAGAAGACAGGAGGGGCAAACTTAGCAAAGGCGTTTTGATTTTGCATGATAATGCACCCGCGCACACGGCCTTTAAGGCGCGGTCATCTCTGACAAAAAACGGCTTTACAGAGATCAACCACCCACCCTATAGTCCAGACCTGGCTCCCTCTGACTACTTCTTATTTAAAAATTTAAAGAAAAATTTGAGAGGGCGCAGATTTTCAACAGACGAAGAGATGAAGGACGCTGTGAATGACTATTTTGACGATCAAAATAATAATTATTATTTTATTGGTATGATGTCACTTATTGACAAATGTCGTAAGTGCATTTCAGTTGCAGGGGACTATATTGAAAAATAAAAAATAAATTATTAATCCATGTATTTTTTTTCATAGTCAGGTAGATTACTTTTCAGCCACCCCTCGTATGTAGAGCAGATAGATAGACAGACAGATTAGAGTGGTGTGGACTAGCCTGAACCTAGAGCCTGTGTGTATGTGGTGGCCATAACTTAGAATTGATCATTTCATGAAATGAGTGACCATACCGTTAAGTATCTATGAGATAAGAAATTTACGATAGACTTCTAACAAAAAATCAAAAATAGGTGCGCTGACGAGCGAGTTAAGTTGCTTGTGGTTATAAATTCGGGAGCCGAGCGAAGTGGAGCGAAGCGGAGAGGAGTGAGACAACTCCGTTTAATTTTTACAGATTTCACGACACAGATATAGATCCAAATAGATGCCGCGAGTGTATGTACTTCGCGTGCCCAATTGCGCGCCAAAAGGGAGAGCAATGCTCTTCCTTCACAGATATTGACTCCTCCAACTTTGACTCTTATGTATTATGTCTTAAGTCTTACAATCCCTTCTAAGATTCAAACCGCTGTCAACCAATTTTATTGTAAAATGTGACACGCTTGATTTTAATAGAGTTTGATGCACTTGCGTCATCTATTTAGATCTATATCTGTGTTTCACGATTATTACGCAGATCGTGAAACGACTATTTCGTCGTATTGCAAGAAGTAATTATCTCGAAAAATGTGGTTCCGAGATAATCGCACTTTTAAGCTTTCCCATTATTTTGGCAATAACTTCAAAAGTTTCAGCCATTGGGAATTAACCAAAACTTTAATTAGTTAAATCTGAAAATAATTTCGATTTTTATTTATTAAATACAAATAAGGCATTAACGATTTTAATCCTTTGTGAAAACTGGAAATTGCAATTATTTATTATTTGCTTTAGACATAAAGTCGAATATCTTTAGAACTACTAAGAAAATAATGATTTCTGATTATTGTATAGCTCAACGCCGTCTATACGCTGAGCTACCTAATGCAGTTAATGACTTCTTGCAGTAACCCGACGATTTGTACGATATACAAATTATGCCTAGGCATTTATAAATGGTGGCATTATAGGTGGTAGAGCTGATGCTGGGCTCGACTGTGGAGGTACCACCATTTTACTCGCAAATCCTCCCGAAGTTATTCGGGGGAGAGTATGAGAACAGCTCTCAGACAAAACCAGGCGGCCCACCATTGCCTGGGACCGATGGATGGCGGTATATCCATCCCCAATTGCCGAGCATTTTATAAAACAGACTGGTGACGGGCAGCGGCGTGCGTCACTGGTGCAAGGGTTTTCGGCACCGCGCTCACCAACCCGCCTTCCCAGCGTGTGTGATTATGGGCATTTCTTCCAGGAGGACCGCCAAGAGTGGCGAAATCCTGGACAATCTTATGTCCAGCAGTGGATGAAACAGGCTGATGGATGGATGGATGGATTTATAAAATGGTTGAAGGAGCGGGAACTATTTTATACACTGCTCAAAACAGTCCGGATAGGTTTTGTTTACTAGTGACAGATCCCTGTATACTCGTTACATAGATATGTTCTAATATCCCGCTATGCTTACGCACTGCCGTCAAGCTCTCTTTGAAATTTAACCAAAATCATGAGCGACAGCCCTAACATTTCAGTGGCGTAGGTATTTAACTCAGGAATTAGGCCAACATTCCCTCCTACTATATACTGTAATGTTTTGCAGTTAAGCAACGCTTGGCATGAACAGTCTTTGGATGGGTGACCATTATCTCTCCGTATCTCGGGAAGCAGGTAAAACTGTTTGTTAATCTGACTGTTATGAACTGATAGGTTAAGCCTGAGGAGCACTGACAGAAGTAGGCCACCGTTACCGTTGCCGGACGTGTTTTGTTTTAAAAAACGTTCTCTATTTCAGACCCAAAAATTGATCTTATGCCCGACAGTCCGTAAAATATAAGGTAAAATTTATATATGCAGCCAGATTCATACTGGAGGCTTGGTAAGTTATCAGTCTCGCGGATCGATAACACTGTTTGCTAATTTGAGAAATCAAATTTTGACGTCCCAAAAAATTTACTCGGGCTCGGCTTGCGTTTTAGGGAACACGAAAAGAGTAATTTACGAATTTTACAAAAACCGTCATCGAATCTTGATACTCAGCACTTACCGAGTCTTCAGTATAAATTTGGCTGCACAAATAAATGTCACCTTATATAGCTTGCGGCCTATGATAGCAGGACAGCGCTATCACATTTTGTATTTCTAAATGTCTTTCTCATGCTCAAATATGTATAGCGCTAACACCTGTCACAGGGCTCGAACTATATTTTACGAACCTGAATTTGAAATTTTTAATAGTCATTTTATTTATACAAAATAAAAATGCAAAATACAAAAATATTTATTTCACACACATGGTAACATTTACAAAAAATTCAGTAGCTCCCAGACTAGACGATGGGTAGTCTGTTCCGTGGGTGCTGGTAGGTTGGTTAATCAAAAGTTTTGTCTTATATTTGGACAAGTGATAAATGTGTTATTTGTGAATAAGGTGATTAAGATCTATAACCTTAAAACTTATTTTAACCAAAGCCTAAAACAAAAAAGAACAAAAGCATTTTTAGGGTCTTAATCTAAATATCTAATGAGGACTCAATGCTACTAAAGAAAATAAGTAGTTACCTATATAGAAAGAATATGTATAAATTAAGCGAGTGTTTATATATAATGGAATAGATAGTATTGAAATAAGTAATGAGTATGTATGAGTAATATATACATATATACGAGCATTATTTACTATTGATATATACAAAATAAGAGAATATTCAAGTTTATGATATCTGTTCTCCAAATATACCTAATATATTTTCAGTATCGACATAATTTAAGTTAAGAATACATATATATTTAAAAAAAGATTTGTGCGTCATGTACATATTACTATAATATTATATTTTATGTGTATTTCACTGATGCCGACAATAATAATTGTCGAAATATATCTGGTTATGAGATAACGTGTTTTTTTGTATATATATAAAATAAAATGATTATAAAAAAGAAAGTGACCATATAGATCAGTAAAAAAATATATGTTATAAAATTTTTAATAGAAGACAATACTTTGTCCTTTATTTTGGGAAAAATTTACGCATACCTGTGGCAAATACTTACAAAACGACTAGTTAGGTACTACCTACTTGTTTTAAATTACTGCAAACAGCGGTACGTTGCTTATTAACATTGTTTTTTTAAATAAATGTTGCTACTGCTGACTGATATCTTCATATTTTCTTTTATTTATCAAATCCTCTAAATCATAAATTCATAAAACAGCAGCTGGCAACCCTATCTCAATGTTGGATTCGATATCTGCCGATTGAGCATAAATCAATGAGTTTCTAGAAATTCATGTGCGTATAATATTTGTTTTATTACGTTGGGACGTTGAAATATTGGTGAAAAGTTGGTGTTCGAGTGTTGACCGTCCTCGGAAACACATCTGAAAGTACAATGTCGTGACGTTATGCTTTTATGTTCCTAGGATTCTGTTCATCAGAGGGAAAAACGGAACCTCGTAAGCATTCTCGTGGCCGTCTGTCCGTCTGTCTCAGAAGTTTTTATTGGAAACTATGTAACATAAGAATATAAAAGTCAACCAATAAAAAAATTTTGGAATAAAATAATAGTTTTGGTGGGGTTTGGTTAATATCGTGTGAGCTATCAAATGAAAGCGGTCCGATTAAGGAAACATTTTTTTTCTTTTGTTATAGTGGTCTTAATTGATGTACCTATGTTAGGTGAAATCAAAAATTTACTAGAAATTACCGTTTCTCTAACCGATATCCTAGATTTCTAAAGCTTAAAATAGATTTTAATAGTGTTAGTGGATACTGGGTTGAAGGTGATCGGAAATAAAACCGGCCAAGTGCGTGTCGGGCCACGCGCAGTGTAGGGTTCCGTAGTTGCCCGAAATTTACTACACTAAACACTATAAAGTTCCTAAACCAAATAGACATTTCACTAGAGCAGTAAAAATTGGCAAATTATCACAGCCATCATCTAAAAACTATTATGGAGAGAGAACTCGGAAGTACCTAACTCCCAAGCTTTGAAATAAATATCCTCTCCTACTGGAAGAAAATAAGTTAAAAATTGGCACCCTAAAACATAAATTAAAAAATATATTATCTTCCCTTACATAACTAGAACTTATTATATCTTACATAATGATTTCCTACAAATATGTATATGTTTTAAGACTATATAGTATTGTAGGGGACGCAAATAGACGATGTCCAATCCAATAATACGCAGGTGTCAGGTAAACGTATATATATTCAGTTCAAAAAGGCTCTACACTTGACTCTACACTTTGCTCTATATTTACAAGAGCTCTACACTTGACTCTATATTTATAAGAGCTCTACACTTGACTCTATATTTATAAGAGCTCTACACTTGACTTTATATTAAAAGAGGCTAAGACTGCATTTGCTAACGCCAAGTACAGTGAGGCTTTAAAGGTATCAGCTGAACGCTAAGTACACTTTTCACAAAAGGGGGTTTCAGATGTATCAGCGTTAGCCGAGTACATGTAGGTTACTTTTTAATATCGACACATATTCACTTAAGTTAGATAAATTTCCACCGAGGACACTTCGATATCGCGATGCAGAATACCACTAGCGCCATCTAGTGTTGGTTGTGTTATGTTGTTGAAGAAATGTCTATATCACGATGCAGAGTACCGTCAGCACCATCTAGTGTTGGTTGTGTTGTTACAATCTCCCCCTCTGTCCCTGAAGTTGTCCCGACGAAGAGGACAGCTTTAAGATGATAATGTCTTTGGACGACCGCGTCCGCGTCCGTGTCCTCGTCCACGTCCACGTCCTCGTGTATTACCAGAATCAATTTGCTTTTTCGGTCTGCCTCTCTTTCTCAAAGGTTGCACCGGCTCTGGGGTTTCATCAACCGTATCTTTATTGATTCCGTGACAAGGCACTAAAGCTGTAGAATGGTAAATACCAAGTGGCTCCTTTTCGTCTTTTAGTGCAGCTATTTGATATGAGCTTGGTCCATGCTGCCTGATTATTTTGTACGGCCCATCACGTCGTGGTGCAAATTTCGCCGAAAAACCTTGAGCAGATTTACTTATTGGATGCAGATTAACCATAACCAGGTCTCCAGGTTTATAGATTGGGTGTGGTTGACGGTGTTTGTTTGCATATCCTTTACGTACTATTTCTTTGGACTCTTGTGTTTCCCTAGCTTTCTCTAGTGTTTCAGCCATCAGTTTCAGCTTTGGTGTAATCTCTGGTATGAAATTCTCAGTAAGCAGAATTTGACGAAAATCATGCAATGTATCATGAGGGGTTCTCAATTCTCGGCCAAAAGTTAAGTATGCAGCAGTATATCCAGTTGTTGCACACTGAGCACTATTCATAGCAAAACGTATACTAGGCAACTTTTCTGACCAATTTTGTTGTTCTTCTTCGACTAAGATTGCCAATTGTGTCTTAAGGTCTCGGTTTTTCCGTTCGACTGGATTTGTCTCTGGGTGGTATAAAGCAGTAAATGATTGCTTAATATTAAACGTATATGCTACTTGTTGCATTATGCCACTGACAAACTGGGGTCCGTTGTCACTTGTCATGCGTTTTGGTACTCCGAATCTCAGAAATATTTCGTTCACCAGTGTTAGAGCACAACATTCAGCAGTAGCACTTTCAAGTGCAAATAATTCTATCCACCTTGACGCCACGTCTTCTACAATCAGAATCCAAGACATGTCATCCGTTGATTTTGGAAGTGGGCCAAATAAGTCAAATGCAATTACTTCGAACCTCTTATTCATGGGTGTCGTCTGAAGTAATCCATCTGGTTTCCAATTAGAAGGTTTGTATCTCTGGCAGGCTAAGCAATTTCTTATGTAACTTTCTATATATTTCCTCATTCCCGACCAAAAATATCTTTTCGCAATTCTTTGGAATGTTTTGTCATTGCCACCATGCCCGGCAAGGGGATGATCATGGTAGGCTATAAGTATGTTCGCCCATTCATGTTCTGGTGCCAGTAGTTGAGCATCGTCACTTTCGCTATGAGGGCTATTCCTGTATAATAAACCATTATTCATAAAGTATCCCTTTTGGCTCCAATAATATGCATTCTCAGCTTCTTTTTCATCTTCCAATGCCGTTACTATTCTTTTAATTTTTTCATCTTTCATTTGCTCTCTTCTTATGTCCGCAGGATTCCGCGTCGGAATATTAGTATCTGCTACGACGTTTGTTTTCCCAGGAGTATATTTTATTGACAAATCATATGCCTGGAGTTGCAACGCCCATCTTGCTAGTCTTCCATTTGGAGACTTTAGCTTCATCAACCATGTTAAAGATTGATGGTCCGTCACAACAACTATAGGTAACCCTTCAACATATCCTCTGAATTTGGACATTGCCCAAACCACCGCCAAGGCTTCCCTTTCGGTTGTACTATAGTTCCTCTCTGCTGAGGTCAAGAGGCGACTGGAATATTCGACAGGGTGCTCATTCTCACCCTCCCCCTGGAGAGAACTGCTCCAATAGCGTAACTGCTAGCATCTGTCTTGACAACGTATGGTTTTGTCTCATCTGCTTGACGAAGAACCGGTGCACTTGTCAGACAATGTTTTAATTCTTCATAAACAGTCTGTTGTTCCTGACTCCAAATCCAGTGAGCATTCTTTTTTGTTAATCTTGTTAAAGGCTCTGCAATTTTAGCGAAATTTTCGATGAATCTTCTGTACCATGAACACGTTTGCAAAAAGGAGACCAAGTGTTTCAAATTTGGCGGAGGTGGACGCATCAAAATAGCAGCCGTTTTTTCAGGGTCGATCTGTAAACCTTGAGGGGTTATTACATGTCCCAGGTACCTCACTGACGAGCAACAGAACTTACATTTTTTTTTATTTACTGTCAGATTAAACTCTCTTAGTTTGCTGAAGACTTTTTCCAGGTCTTGTACGTGAGATTCAAAGAAAACTGACATTACAATCAGATCATCAAGGTTAGCTAGCATCTTAACGTCAATTAACATCACACGAAAACCATCAATCATCCGCTGAAAAGTAGCAGGTGCGTTTCGTAGTCCAAACGGCATTCTAAGGAACTTGAACATTCCGAACGGAGTAATAAAGGCTGTTTTTTCCTGATCGTCCTTCCTCATCATGATCTGCCAGTACCCAGCTTTCAGGTCTAGTGTTGTCATGAACTTTGTTGGCTTTGCTTCATGCAACAAGTCATCAATTCGTGGAATAGGATAACTGTCTGGTACAGTAATCGAATTTAGCCGACGATAATCTATGCAGACTCGAGTTTCACCATTTGGTTTCGGTACCATCACAACTGGTGCTGCCCATGGCGAGACACATGGTTCTATTATCTTTTCTGTCAGCATCTTGTCAATTTCTTCACGTAAAATTTCCCACCGAGGGGGTGAAAGGCGGTATGGTGGTACCGCTATGGGAGTGTTGTTCTGCGTATCAATGCAGTGTTCAGTTTGTGTTGTTGGTTGGCCGTTTGATTCAAAAATATCTCGATTGTTCTCCAACAACTGCTCGAAGTAACGTTCCTGGTCGTCATCCAACAACACTCCGACGTCGGACACTTCCAATGATCCAATTTCAACATGATTGATCTCATTAGGAAATAGAGCCGCAGAATTCGGAGAGAGTGCCAATTCATCGTACATCCGGTGGACATTGATTTGTGCATCACGGTACATACTGTCAGCAAATCGCGGTGAGTAGCCATCAAATAAAGTGTCAGTCTTTTTGCGTTTTGGTGACGATACTCCTTCAATTCGTTTCAATGAATATGGGATTTGGGAACCAGACGGTTCAGCTGGAACATTAGCTCCAAGCAGTGCTTGCAGTATTTTGAGGACTGTTGTTTCCAACTACGTCCACCCGTCCGTACTTATTTCCCTGATTTTTACTGATTGGGTAAACAGTAGCACTTTTATTGATCTGACTGTTAGCTTGTGATTTTACAGTCCTAAATTTTGCAAATTCTTCCTTATATAGTTCGTATACTATTTCTGGAGTGTCAATAAAATTCCAGGTATATTGAGGTAGATTAACAATCATCCCCGCATCTTGGAGAAAACCAACGCCCAATAGAGTTTTACTGTCCTTGGCATTTGGTAGAACGATGAATTTTGTCGCAATAGAACGCTTATGCAGGACTACTGGGGCTAGCACAGTCAAAACTTCTTGTCTCTTAGACACTCCATCCGCAAGTGTTATCCATAGTGTTGACTTGTCAAAAGTGTATCCTTTGGCTTTAAGGTAACGATAAAGCTCATATGATGCAACACTGCTTTTTGCACATGAGTCGACGTAGGCCACTTCCGGCATATCAGCAACACTGACAAATGCTATTGGTCTAGATCTAGCATCAGTTTTAATACTGACAGAGCAAAATCCGACTTCTTGTGATAATTGGGGCCTTGCCTTTGAGCATGTAGCACAGTTAGCACGTACTACTCCTGGAGCGCCACAACCGTAACACGAAAACTTTGGAGCTGATGGTGACGGAGCTTGCACAGCAGTGGAAATTGATGGCCTTGAAACCGGAGCTGTAGCAGCGATTGCAGGTTGTGGTGCGTTTGCACGCTTTCTGCATTGATCTACACTATGCCCTAAATTCCTGCAGTAGGTGCATCTATTCTTTTTATACGGTTTGTTAATTTTACTCGTAGCCTGTGATAAGTCTTGAGCCAATTGTTCTGCTCCTCGAGCGCGTTCCAATAACTCGTCAAAAGATGAAATGGATGGCATATTTAACTGGCCGAAAATCATATCCAGTTGTTGAGTTTCAGCGTGTTCAGGCTTCGGTAATTTAGCGAGCAACATCCTTTTCTGTGCTATAAACTTCTCTGTTGGCTCGTTGTATCCTTGCTTTATGCCAACTATTTCTTGGTATAAAGTGTAAGCTGGTTTCTTCGGAGCAAACGAGTGACGTAGCCTTTTTTCGAATTCTGACCAAGTACTGACGTGATCCTTAACACCTTGCCACCATGTCACAGCATCTTCTTTCAAGAGGAGTGGAAGACCAGATATTGCGTCTGCATCTGATATATTTTCCACACGTTTGAACACAGTAACTGCTGCGAGAAACGCCTCTACAGCTTCGCTTTCCCTGCGTCCATCGAAAAAAGTTCGACATGTAGTAAAAGAACCTTTCTTCATGTCTCCAACAGCAGCAAGTAGTTTCTTGAACTGATCTTCAGTTAGGTTTGCCATCTTCCTGCGTGATTCTGGAATACTCTTTCTTCTCACCGTCGTTAGTCGTCCTGACCTAGTAGTTATAAACCTCGGCTTCGATGAGACAGGTTCTTCTTTATCGTTGGGCGCCAGATTGTAGGGGACGCAAATAGACGATGTCCAATCCAATAATACGCAGGTGTCAGGTAAACGTATATATATTCAGTTCAAAAAGGCTCTACACTTGACTCTACACTTTGCTCTACATTTACAAGAGCTCTACACTTGACTCTATATTTATAAGAGCTCTACACTTGACTCTATATTTATAAGAGCTCTACACTTGACTCTATATTAAAAGAGGCTAAGACTGCATTAGCTAACGCCAAGTACAGTGAGGCTTTAAAGGTATCAGCTGAACGCTAAGTACACTTTTCACAAAAGGGGTTTCAGATGTATCAGCGTTAGCCGAGTACATGGAGGTTACTTTTTAATATCGACACATATTCACTTAAGTTAGATAAATTTCCACCGAGGACACTTCGATATCGCGATGCAGAATACCACTAGCGCCATCTAGTGTTGGTTGTGTTATGTTGTTGAAGAAATGTCTATATCACGATGCAGAGTACCGTCAGCACCATCTAGTGTTGGTTGTGTTGTTACAGTATTAGATTTTAAGTACCTTCTCTTAATCAAATGTAAGAGCGTATCGCCAACAAACTGCTTGTCAGTTTGGCGAAAATTGTAAAGTGTATAATTGTGTAAAATTCTATTATACAAAAATTAAATTGTATAAGTTGGTCTACAAATACAGATCGCACCAAACTTCTAGTCCGCTTGGAAGTGTTCTCCCGAAGAGCGGCCCATACATTTTGTCGCGTTTAGAGGGGAATAAAAGTTTGGCGCAACCTGTACTCGTAAACTCAGTCTACCCTCAACCTCCGTTGACCAAACATAGTTTTTGTTAGAGTGCGTGCGCTGTTTTACTAAATTAAAATGCAGAAGTGTGAAACTTGCAGCAAATCTATAACCAAACGAAACCCAGGCTTGGAATGCACAAGATGCACTAAAAAGGTGCATGCCAGTGTTGAGTGCGCGAAGGTTTCGGCGAAACAACTCAACGCGCTCCGCTCGACCAACAGTCTAGAGTGGAGTTGCAACGAATGCTGTCGAAACACACCTCAACGTGGATCATTCTACATTCCCCATGACTCTGAAGATGATGAGCCCGTATTAGATCGTCAAGTATCTGCAGCTCTTGATGTGAAGAAGCTTCTAAAGGACATCAGCATCGAAATACGAAAAGCAATTAAGGAAGAAATCGAAGGTCTGCAAAGCTCACTTACCTTTTTGAGTGACCGCTTCGATGAGTTCCAAGAACGCATCGATAGTCTCGAGTCGAAGGTTAAGCAAATAGAAGGTAAGAACACAAATATTATGAACAATAATAAAAACATTGAACTTCGCATGGCTGTTCTTGAGCAACGTCAGCAAGACTACGAGCAAAACCTTTTGTCTAATAATATCGAGATAGCAGGAATCCCTAATATACCTAAACTGACCCCTGAAGTAATCGCGAAAAAAATTGCCAACTACATCAAGATCGAGCCGTCTGATATGCAGCTTGTACGCCATATACCAGCGCGCGGCGAGCGCAACGGAACCCTGATTGTCGAGTTAAAATCAAGAAATGTCAAAGAATCTTGGATCAAAGCTGCCCGAGCGACTACACTAACCATAGGTGAAGTTATCCAGGATACACCTAAGGAACTCGCTGAACTTCCTATATACATCCGTGAAGCACTAACCCAATATAACAAGACACTGCTGTGGAAAACAAAGCAACAACTTCGACCCTCCTTCAAGTTCATCTGGACCAGCAATGGTAGAATCTTAGTTAAAAAAGATGAAAACAGCAGAGTCATTGTGGTACGGACAGAAGAAGATATCTTATCTGCGACCGACTGACTCATCTACTAAACAGAGCGTTCTCTACTCAAATATTGCAACTGAGCCAGAAATCACAGAAATTTTCGATAATACGAACCTTAACGACTTTATCTCTATTATTCCTAAGCTACATGATATAAATAAAATAAGTCTTACTTGTATCCATATAAATATTCGTTCAATGACAAAAAACTTCACTAAACTCCAGCAATTAGTGTCAAGTTCTCAGAACCCGATCCATGTTATTATTGTAACCGAAGCAAATATATCAGACAATATCTCTAAATTATTTAATATCTCTGGTTACACAATGCACACAGAGTTACGGAAAAACCATAAGGGTGGTGGCATCATTATTTACGTAATCCATCCACTTAAGTTTACACGGCAATTGAACAAAAGTCATTCGTTTGAGAACTTGATTGGAACAATTGTTACACCCGATAATATCCCAATAACTCTGTTTGCATTGTATAAACCGCCTATCAAAAATAAACACTGTTTCATTAAAGAACTCAAAACTATTTTAAGCAAACTTAGCCATTATAAGAATCTCTTGCTACTCGGCGACATGAATATTGACCTAAAAACGTCAAACTCTGTTACAGATTTCTATCTTTCGACGCTGCACGGGTGCGGTCTGGCGAGTGGAGTGTCCGACTATACTAGAATAGAGGAAAGAGATGGAAAGATCTCGAGATCTTGTTTAGATCACATTTTTGGACGCCTCCACTCATTAGAACCGTATGCGGGAGCGATCGACACCGTACTGGCGGATCATAGAATGACGACAATTACCTGCCTTAATCACGCTGATATACAGGTTGCTCCTAAAATTATGCACAAAATTAATCAGAAAATAGTGTTCGATGAATTGTCAAAGGTCGATTGGACGTTAGCTGAAAATATGAATAGTCCTGATGACATCTATAATTTCATAAAGAATAACTTTTCTTCTGCTTATAAAAAAGCTTCCACAACCTTTTCATATAAATTACATTACAAAAATCGTAGCGGTGAACCTTGGATAGACAAGACTATAAACGAACTTTGCAATCATAAAAACCATTTATATAAACAACTACGTAAAGACAGTAAAAATAAAATTTTAAGATTAGAATATAATAGAATAAGAAATAAAGTGCACAATCAATTAGAATACAGGCGAAATATATACTATAAAACCGAATTTAAAAATAACTATGGTAACTCAAGGAAATTATGGGAATTATTAAATAAAATAACAGGGCGCGTCAAACTATCACTAGATGAAATAATACTTAAAGCTTTTTCCTCAAAACTGCATACAGAACAAGAAATTGCAAACAAATTTTCTGCGGAATTTGAAGCAAATGTACGCAATATACTACCAAATTGCAAAACACCAATACTTGCAGAGAAATTATACAGAAATGATACCGACATCAGTATGCACTTCCGAGAGGTCACGCCTAGCGAAATTAACAGAAGCATTAAAGCCTTTAATACTAAGAAATCCGCTGGTACTGGTCAAATTAAACCTCTAGATGTTGTCAGTATATCACATAAGATCTCCATAGCCATTGCCAGACTAATAAATAGCAGCATAAAACTAGGCCACTATCCCGATGGTCTCAAGGAAGGTTGTATACGACCAATCTACAATAACGGAAAGCACGACGATGTAGGACATTATAGACCGATAACGATAGTTTCTTGCGTTGATAAAATTGTGGAAAAGGCAGTTTGCAAACAAATACAAGCTTTCTATAGACAACACAACGTACTTACCAAATTACAATATGGTTTCCAACCAAAAAAAAGCTGTACCCAGTTACTGTCCGACTTCACCGACGCGATTAACAAAAACCTAAACGAAAAAAAGCACGTCTTGGCCTTGTTTATCGATTTCTCTAAGGCATTCGATGTATTAAATCATAAGAAATTGATAAATAAGATTGAGTCTAGCGGAATAAGAGGCCCTTTGCTTAAATGGTGTGAAAGCTATGTTAAAAATCGCACAAATTATGTTAAAATCAATAAAACTCTAAGTTACAAAACCGAAGCAACATATGGTACTGCCCAGGGCTCAGTAATTGGGCCATTACACTTTTTAATTTACGTCAATGACTTAGTAAATGTCGTCAAAACCTGTAAGGTTTATCAATTTGCGGATGATACCTGCCTCATATCTGCCGATGAAAATGTAGCAAGAGGACTGTCCAAACTACAAAAAGACTTTGACAATTTGTGCAAATGGTGCCATGACGCAGGCCTTGTCCTAAATATACAAAAAACTAAAATGGTGCACATACGTTCTCCTTACATAAAAACCGACCTTAACATCGAACTAAAAGCACACGGCCATTCCTGTTTGCATAATACTCTTAAAACCTGTGCCTGCCAGTCTATAGAAGTAGTTGACAATCATAAATATCTGGGCTTAGTGATTGACAAGCACCTAAACTGGGGCACTCACGTAGACGGAGTTAACAACAGACTTCGCGCTATTCTTGCTAAGATATACATAATTAGAAATAGAATCCCGTTCCCAACTCTAATGACGTTGTATAAATCCCTCGTTGAACCCATAATTGACTATGGACTAAGCAGCTATGGCCGAACTTTTAAATCATATTTAGATCCCCTGTTATCTCTCCAAATTAGAATCTTAAAAAGAATCGTTGGCCCAAAAATCAAAGAACGATTTAGAAAAAATTTCACTGGCCTATTTAAGTACTGTGGAGTTTTACCGGTTAATTTAAAATTTAAATATCTTTTGCTTCGAGATCATTACTTCAATTTAGATATACAACAGCCAATCTCTCATAAAATATACACCAGACAAATTGCAAAAAAACATTTGTATATAACCAAGGCCACTAACTTCTATGGTGATCGTACTACTTCACAACTTATATCCAAATTAATAAACAGCATCCCAACGGACCTGAGACAAAATATCACGCACAAAAATCTCAAGACAAAATTAAAAGATTTCTTTTTCTCAACTTTACAAATTTAAACAACCTGTAGATCATTCACCAAGCTTGAAAATAGCTTATATTTTTTAAACTAAGATATTTCCCATTGTATTCGACTTCACCTTCCTTTGTATGAATACAAGCTTATCCGTGAAGCCATCACATTCAATTATGCGCTCTAATGATAAGACATTAGAAAACATCCGGACGCCACGGATATGTTTGTCATTCTGATATAAAAATAATTATGTAGGTAACTCTGTATTTTTTAAAACGAACACGAATTTGTAAAGATATAACTAGTCTTGCAACAATGTTCACACATGTCAATCGTCTCATGTACATTTAATACGACTTTAACTTTAATTATCTACTTTCATTTCATGTTTGTATTTGTGTGGTAGACTTAAATAACACCGCACACAAACCTCTAAGGGTTTAAGCGGTGTATACTATTGTAATATTTGTACAACTATCAGTGTGTGAAATAAATAAATAAATAAAAAAATAACTTGTAAAACCTACTTAGCTGTGATTACTTCTGTGAATTTTTTCACATATTCACAAAAAACCGTTTAGCCGGCAGGGACCCTTGACTCTGACAAAAATTAGCACTTTAAAACTTAATATTTTGCCAACGGATCCCTAAATCGAAAAAGAGTTTTCACACACCCACATTGTTCTTGAACCCCACGCTGTGGTACAAACGAGAAAAAAAAATTCATTACCAATTAACGTGCCCAAATAATTTTTTTTGAGATTTTATTTTACCATTTTGTCGACGTGATTAATATTTACTGATAATTAAATTATATTAAATTAACTGATAAAAAAAGATATGTTCTTGCTAAGTTTAATATTCTTATTCCAATAAGTCTTTATTTTATGCATGTGTATAACTTTAGTAGCCCAACTTAAATATAGTTTTATATATATTTCCCGTATCATATTTGTTTCATCATAAAATATTATTTTTATACAGATTAGATTTGACATGTAAAACGTATACTTTATGGTTGATGCTTGTGGTTGTTGGCACTTGGTGGAAATTAATACACATTATGTTTATTTATAACTCATGTACTTATCCACAATATACTTATATTACAATTTTATTTATTTTATTGCACGTATTTCATTTGTATATTCTGAAAATGTAATTAAATAAGTATTGTAGTTAAGCCCTTGAGAATGCTGAATAGCGAAACCGGTTGGGTATAATATCTAATATAAGTATATTGTGGATAAGTACATGAGTTATAAATAAACATAATGTATACTTTAGGTTTCTATTTTACAAATAAACATTTTGAATCTTTGAATCTTTACACCCATGGCAAATTACAGCTTTCTAGTACTAACAGACGGACATGGCGAAACGATAAGGGTTCCCTGTCAGACTACGGAGCTCTAAAAAGCAGGTTTTCTCGAAAGCCGTTGAAATAAATTCAATTAAAAAACAGTTTAATTTTGTCTATAGACTGCTCACCACTCTCTGTAGTGTCGATCTCTTGTGCAACCCCCTAACTCGCTCTTGGCCGGATTTCTTATTCGACTGAAACCTGAAGTATTTTCTGAAAGAACAGGTAAGAGAACGTCAAACAATACAGCATTTACTCATACGGTTCGTTCCAAACCGAGCAGAAATTCGACTCGTTTAAGGAACAAAGCGACCATGGAATGCTATTCTTGGAGTGGAACAAAGACGCTCTCATACTGCGAACGCTATGTGCACTCGCGAGCAAGGAAATCGGGACTCCAGAATGAAATTTACCGAAGAGCTAGCTCGTGTGTGTGAAAAAACAGAGCTTTTTACTGTCTCCAATGAGTCCTGGTTCATACAGTAGGGTAAATTACCCTTAAAGAAAACACAAAAAGGTGGTCACACATTTTTTATCGTGGTTGGTTCAAGAACAATATCAGTTTGGTTAACAATTACTCTTATCTACTTTAAGTTCTCAAAAATTGCAATTATGACGTTCCTGTTTTTATTTTTTCATAGACAATAAAGTGAAAGAACAGTCGAAAGTCCAAACAATAAAAGCGAACATTTTAGTCCAAAGGCGGTATTATCACATTTATTCCTAAATATTATTATTAGAGTGCATTACAAACCAGAAAAGATAAATTTGAAACAAATGTAAAGACAAGAATTTCTTAACTGTCTGAAGCAACACATATTATAGCGACGACAGCGCCATCTGTACGCCCTCGTGAGCGTTCAGTAAGTGCATTAAAAGCTAGATCAAATACCCAGTTACAAAAATATTCGGTGGACAAGTATGGTGACAAAACTCAACGTTCTAGGTAAGTACCTCGGTGGCACAATTGGTAGCGCGCTTGTCTGGGAAACAAGAGGTCGCAGGTACAAATCCTGGCCCGAAGATTTTTTTCAAATTCTTGTCTTTACATTTGTTTCTAATTTATCTTTTCTGGTTTGTAATGCACTCTAATAATAATATTTAGAGTATTCCAAAGCGATGGATTTCGCAATTAAAACTTATCATTTATTCCTTCTTATAATTTGATGGAAGTGACTAAAAGGCCGCTAGCGGTCCTTTAATTTTGAAAATTATTGAACCGTAAGTCATTACTTAGCTGTTGGAATATCTTTCATAGCACGAACTAATAAAGTTCAATTTGCAATGTACAAGGAAAGGGAAGCGGTCCTTTAATTTTATAAATTATTGAACCGTAAGTTATCGGAACGTGCTCGGAAAATGATTTTTTCTGCGTATCGTGAATTCTGTTAAAACTACGGGGGTCGTTCACTCCACTCCGTTTCGCTCGGCTCCCTAATATGTACTTACATGTCAATTTAACCGCTCCTCCTCGCTTCGCTCGTTTCGCAACCTATCCCTAGCGGTCGAATAAAATTAAAACTAAGGAAGCCGCGAACGGCTTTTTAAATTCTTCATTCTTCATTCTTTATTGTACACTAAAAACTTATTTTTAAATAAAACTAAACAAATAAACATGTACAAAAGCAAACTTATCTCTAAGAAGAGATTTCTTCCAGTTTACCTCTGGGGATTAGAGAAAAGATAGTAAATAGGTAGACATACATAAGTGTACATTTATTAATAATTTAATGATATATAATAATATATAATACATAATCTAATACATATATACTTATTAATATATAAATAAGAATACTAATACATACATATATACTAATGATACTATATTAAAATGCTAAAAGATACTCATGAGAGTGATATATAGTGCTCTTTGAGTCGCCTTTTAAATATATTCATAGAGGGACAATCACGAATATTTGCTGGAAGCGAGTTCCAGAGTCTGACAGCCTCAACGTTAAAAGACTTGCTAAACGACGCAGAACTATGTAATGGGGTTTTAAGGAGAGAAACAGTGTGTGATCGGGGAATTTTGTTCGTTGAAAACAGGGTCTCAAAACGAACACGGAGATAATCAGGGGAAAGGGGGTTATTGATTATACTATAGAGTTGAGTTAGAATATGAAAGTGACGACGAAGTCGAATGGGGAGCCATTGAAGCTCACGACGAAAATGAGATACATGATCATATTTACGTAAACCATAGATGAATCTAATACCAAGATTTTGAAGACGTTCAAGCTTATTGACCAGCTCCACATTGGCATCAAGAAAACAGACATCTGCGTAGTCAATAAGCGGTAGGAGAAGAGACTTTTTAGTCACTTTCTAATCGACAAGGTTTCATTTTAGTTAACAATTTGTTTTTAATATTTATTGAAAGTCTGCGTAAAAAGGAAGCTCATGTATTTTTTTATTTTGTTTTATTTTATGTTTTTTCTGCATAATTTAATGTTTTCTTATTCACTCATTCTAAAAGGACGTGAGTCGCGTCTGAGGATTTCAAAAGTCGATGTTCATAGCCAATGGATTAATAAAAAAAAAACGCTTGACATGTTTATGTCTGCTGTCACATGGCATGACAGTAAATTTTTTTTAAACAAAATTATCTTATATGCAAAGGAAATTGTTTTTAAAATCCTATGTTTACCATATTTTTAGTTTTTTGAAAATATCTCTTTATTTAATCACGATTTAATTCTGAAAAAAAATATGATGCTCAGAAAGCCCATATCTCGAAGTGGTTTTTAGTTTTGCACCAATTATGAATTTGTAATGTTGTCGATTGGATTAATGTGAGTACAAGTTAGAATAGAAGAGATTCTGATAATGAAGGGTTTTCCTAATGTCAAGTAAGGCTTGCTAGATGGTGCAGAAAGCGATTTTAGAACTATTAATAGTAGCCTGATTACTTGAACTTTATTGTATTGTATAATATTGAACACTAAGCTCATCGGGACTGAACTATAAAAAATGTACTGCCATATATATCTTTATTAATCTGTCTATACTAATAATAAAGTAGTAAAAAGATCTTGTCCATAAAGTGAATATTTTTGCAAAATTTTAAATCAAGTGGTTTATTAGTACTGTACCGAGGCCCCGAGGCCCAGAATTTTTATTTTTCTGTCTGTCTGTTTGTTCCGTATTAACTCGAGAACCACTCAACGAGAGCGAAGCCGCGGGCAAAAGCTAGTAATATTATATATCATTGGAAATATATAAATAAAATAAGGTACGAAGAAGATCTAACATCTAAATCTATGGACACAAGTACTACTAGCTAGTAAAGTAGATTCTGAAGGTTTTAATTTTAGTTTTCGTGTTTTCAAAACTAACATTGTTCCAAAGTAATATAGCTTCCGCTGTTGACACCAAAGAATTATTTTGGAATGAAGAAAATTTTGTTCTGACAGCACTAATACTAAAATTAAAGCCTTCAGAATCGGCTTTATTATGTTAGTATCAAAGACACAATCCTTCGTCAAAGAGCCTACAAAAAAAAACATATCCGCGAACTTAGTTGACGCGATTTGTACAAGAAAACTCCTCATAAAATTTATAGTAAAGCGATTCCAGTTTTTGTGTGCTCAAGTGTATAACTATAGTTAAATGATAAAGACGTAAGGATGTTATGAAAAATAATATGTGCGTTTTATATGCAACTTGTGGGTCGTAAATATATGATGCAATTTTCAGGAAATATTTATTATATACAGTCTGTACTGTTACTGCGTATCATCTTTCTTTTTTGAAAAAACTGCAAGTGGTTTTTATAAAACAGTTGTATTAGATGTAAGCCAAAAACATTAGCAAATATAAAGTTGAAGATTCTGGAATAAAATCAATAGGCCTTTTAGGGCAGCGTGCAACCGTGTTAAGCCAAACATGGCATCTATATCAATAACAAAGTGGTAAAAAAAATTGGCTGTACAAATAATATTAAAGTGTTTGTTCGTTCGTTTGTTCCTAATACTAATATCTAATTACTAGTCTACTGGTCAGTTCGTCTGGGTAACTGAGTTTTGTGTCATTTCAAAGCAAAGTATTTTGAGTACTAGATAAATATTATTAACCTAAAATTATTATTTCACATTACTAATTAGAAAGCACCTTGTATACAATTATGGAAGTAAATTAATAAAATAAATCAATGTTTCACTGATAACGTAATTAACGTTCAATTTACAAATGAAAAATAATGATGTAATTAAAACAATTTGGAGTTCAGAGACTCCGAAATTATTGATGTACATTCAGTTTAACCATAAATTGCTCTAATTGTTTTACGTTTACGTATTAATTTACTTTGATGGCTTTTGAGTTCACTACGCAATTATTCTGAAACTACGTAATCGATTATAACCAATTAATTGTTATTACCAGTCATACTTAAAAATGTTTTCAAATTACAGAAAACTTAAAAGAAAAGCTCAAACAAATACAAGATGATGGGTCATTGTTTGATTCACCAACTCGTATGAATTAACATGTGACCAATGCTTAATTTGCCGACTCGTATAAATTAACAAATTTGGTTACTGCTTGATTCGCCGATTCGTATATAGTCACTGCTTGGTTCGCCGACTTGTATAAATCTACAATATTGGTCACGGCTTGATTTGCCCACTCGTCTGGATTAACATAATGTGATCATTGCTTGATTAACCGACTCGTATGAATTAACATATGTGATTAATGCTTGATTTGCAGACTCGTCTTAATTAACATAGTCGGTCAGTGCTTCATTTCCCACCCGTAATTCTCTTATATCTGATACATTCTTTGGTGCCTGACAGATTGATTAACCTGTAATTGACATGTTTGACATTTAGCTGATAGGTATACATAATGTGTAAGTTTATAGTTTTTGCATGGTATAAGTATGTATATAAACTTTTGTTGATTAAGATACAAATGTATTTAGTATATATTTATTTTTTGGATTAAAATCTAAGTCAAGACCGTCCTTACAATTAGAACAGATCATAACATAATAGTCCTAGCACAGACTATACTTATGTGTATACTTATGTACTATAGATTTAAGTTATTTACTGCATGGTGTGATATAGTTGTAAGCTTTGTTAAATAAATAAATAAATAAATTTACATTTTCACAAGTTCCTAGACAACGCCATCTCTGTGAAAGCTATGCTGGATAACGGCTCAGTGCGCTGGCGTCGAAATGGTTTTTATTGTAATTTACTAGATGTTGCTGCATGTCTCGAAATATCGGATGCTTTAATGCAGTCTGGTTCAACTCACGTTAAAGTTTGTCTACACTATTATTTTATTTTATCATTTAAAGAAGAAAGATTTGTTTGTTTGTATATAATGGATAATCTCTGGAACTACTGAACCGATTATAAAAATTCTTTCGATTATTAAAAGACACACTTTCGCTGAGTACATTGCCATATAAATACGGTGATATCAAAGTTTGATAAGAAACTCGGTTCAGGCTCATGTAGTAAGTATCGTTTGTGTCTTATATTATAGCGTAAATGTTTAACGACAAATAGTTTTCAAATAGAGTTTCACTAAGGGGAAGATGACGCACATGGAAATATGAGATAAAATGACAGACTTTGGATGATTGAGTTGTTTGTGGATTGTCGTGTTGCAATAATCAGGATACCCATTTAGGTATCAAAAAATACACCCATGTTCTTGTGTTTTTTAATTCTACATATTGTACACACATAGATGCCACTAACATTTTTAACAAAAAAATAGTATGTAAACAGAATCAAAAAAATTTAAGGTTATCTCTGAGAAGAAATTTCTTCTAGCAAATCTTTAGTAGTAATTTTGAATAAACCCCTCTATTCTACTTTATTTAAGACTTATTAATGCTTTTCTCTCGAGTATTGACTTGGGACATGGTTGTTTTTTAAATACATTGTTTTAATATGTAGTCATTTACAAACCCGTCATTTTCATTATTTAATTAAATCTCAGTTTTTCGAAAGTGCGTGATATTTCAGCTGTCGTAACACCCACGGCTCAGAGCGCGCTATTTTAAACAATAATACAACGTCATAGAGTTCAGTTCTACTTGATGCAATATGAGTAATCTCAGGTCACTCATGCCCTTAACCAAATAGAATTATTGCGACTTTTCCTTTTTCGCCAATTTTTCCCGCCTATTTTGTTTTTGGCTATATCTCTGGAAGTAGCTCTCAAATTCTAATGCGTTCTTTTTTCCAAGACTAGATTAAATTTCCTATGCGAAACAAAAAAAAATATTTTTTTTTTCTTGGAGAAAGAGGGGGGGGGGGGTTTCTCCTGTAGAAAGTTTTGGTTATATATATGAATATATAAATATATACTATGTATGTATGTCTATTCAAATTTTATAATATTGTAGAAAAATATAAAGGAAAATAAAAAAAATATAACGCTATACATATATGTATTTTTAAAAAAGCGGATAGGCGTAAAATTTTGGTAATAATTTAAAAAAAAGTTTTGGTTTGTAATTTGAGACCCAAATTTTACGCCTATCCGCTTTTTTAAAAATACATATATGTATAGCGTTATATTTTTTTTATTTTCCTTTATATTTTTCTACAATATTATAAAATTTGAATAGACATACATACATAGTATATATTTATATATTCATATATATAACCAAAACTTTCTACAGGAGAAATCCCCCCCCCCCCCCCCTCTTTCTCCAAGAAAAAAAAAATATTTTTTTTTGTTTCGCATAGGAAATTTAATCTAGTCTTGGAAAAAAGAACGCATTAGAATTTGAGAGCTACTTCCAGAGATATAGCCAAAAACAAAATTGGCGGGAAAAATTGGCGAAAAAGGAAAAGTCGCAATAATTCTATTGGTTAAGGGCATGAGTGACCTGAGATTACTCATATTGCATCAAGTAGAACTGAACTCTATGACGTTGTATTATTGTTTAAAATAGCGCGCTCTGAGCCGTGGGTGTTACGACAACTGAAATATCACGCACTTTCGAAAAACTGAGATTTAATTAAATAATGAAAATGACGGGTTTGTAAATGACTACATATTAAAACAATGTATTTAAAAAACAACCATGTCCCAAGTCAATACTCGAGAGAAAAACATTAATAAGTCTTAAATAAAGTAAAATAGAGGGGTTTATTCAAAATTAAAAAAATTGTGCTTTGCAACTCCCTGTCAGCCAAGTGTATTTGTCGTATTGAGATTTATGCAAATGTTTGACAAAGCAAAATGAAGAAATGTAGTACAGATGCCATTTCCTAAACAAGCCGATGGGAATCGTGTTATATGAACCCTTCCCCACTGGTCTATAGTAATGACTCTCATTTTCAGTATTGTAATGGTAATTTTGTCTAAAAATTAGTTTCGTTCACTACTTTCAGCTTGGACCTCTGCAAAAGTAAATTAACAGCTACTACGGGTGGTGCCTGGATAGGAAAACGAACGACCGCCAAGAGTAGCGAAATCTGGGAAAGGCAGATAATGTCCATCAGTGAACGAACACAGGTTGATGGATAGATGGATGAATTACATTTGGTATGTATTTTTTCTACATTCTAACTAAATCATTTGCAGTGAACCAATCAAGAATCAGTGAGAGAGTTGCATTCGCACCATCAAGAATATCTTTATGTCGATTCACTTTAAAATAAGTGACGTGTCGTCTGCGAATAGAACTATCTATTCCTACCCCACACGGAAGGGGTACAAAGAGAAATCGCATTTCAACCGCACGTGGTATAGTACATACTGAAATATTTAACATAATGCTGATAGTATCCATTTGCAAGTGAAATCAATTCGAATGGTCCAGAATACCATAACAGCACCTAATTGTCGATTTTTTTGAAAGAAATAGACTTTTTTAAGGTCATATAAAAGTATAAATTTTTTTCTTCTTGAAATACTAAAGATATAAATTAAAATATTCAGGACTGAATAAATAGCTTTAATGACGTAATAGTCATGTCATTCAGGCATTACAGGAAATAGGCCAATGCCCACATGAAAAAAAAAGTAATGTCGAAACCGACGTCTGTTTTTTTAATTCTCCAAACTGATTTTCAAAAAATAATTTCGTTGTAAGAGATACCACCTGAAAGTTAAAGAACAGTATGTATCTTCATGATTTAGCCTATATTTTCAGAAAAAAAATACAAAAGGCCCTGTTAGAATTTATGGTTGGTTCGAATTCAGCACTGGAGCTATGCTACTTTTCTAGCTATACGGGGGTTAGCTTAATTATGCATAATTTTCAACGGTATACTCTGTTTTCCCTAACGATGTGCGACCAAGGCTCTTGGGTGCGTGCGATGACTCTGACAGGGGGGCGCAGCTTTGAAACAAAGCCACGACCAGCTCACGTACCAAAAACGCCTTGTCGCACTGCACATTTAACAACCAATATTTACTATCACAGTTTTTTTAGATGAATGAGCTTTGTGACACATTTTTGAACTTCTAGATAGTTCTACAAACAAAAAAATGTATTCTAGTGAAATTTGGCTGGGCGTTATTTTATGAACCCGCTAAAGCCTATGTGTTGACCAGGGTCACTAGGATGATAATAAAAAAACCGCATCCAAATCCGTTGAGCGGTTCTCGAGTTAAAACGGAACATACTTGTGTACAGATAGGCAAAAACTTTCAACGGAAAGCTGGGGCGTCATAAATTCACCTAAAACTAGGCCAAGACTTAAAAAGCCCGTCAGTTTCCCGGCCTATCTTGAAGGAAATGCCTCGTCAGATATTAATGAAACCATCGAAGTAACAAGTGTTGGTATTTTTCTTCCCGCCCGCCCATTTGTAAGGTGGCAAATTATATTGAGAGAAAACCGCCTTTTGCTTATATATTTGAAGGCAGTTTCTCAGGAGAAAATGAAAAAGTAAGGTCTCTCTGCCAGTTGGGACCAAGGAAAATAATTGAATATTGGATAACTCACAAACTTTTTTTGTTTAGCAGTTCTGCAGTTATGTTATTTAGCAAAGAGGTAACGGAAAACCAATAGTTTTTGTTTAACGAACTGAAATATAAATAAATAAAATAACAAAACGAATCTGTCGTTTATTGTTCCATCTAAATATTTAAAAAAATGTTTGTGTAATTTAGCTTTTAAGGTAGATTTTGATGTATTATTATTCACTACCTTTTGACCGCGGCTCCGCCCGCGTGTTATTCGGTTTAACGACATGCTTTTTTCTGAGATGAAAAGTAGCCTATGTGTTAAGTTAGGGTATAAGCTATATTCATTCTAAATTTCATCCAAATCCATTCAGCCGTTTCAGCGTGAAAAAGTAAGAAACATATACACACATACGTTCGCGTTTATTATATTATATACTGTGAAGTGTGATGATGTATTTATGGTTGGAGGTGAAAATGTGTAGATGAAAATCTGTAGTCATTGCTTTCCTACCCCTATGGGGAACGGGTGTGAATATATTTATATTATGTACGATAGATTTCGCTGATAGTTCGAAATAATAAATGCAAGTTTTTTTATTCACGGCATTACGATAGTTTCTCCGTAAGATTTGGCTAAGTGTGTACCCATACAACCATTTTGGTATTTGTGTATGTGTTGTAAGTGCTCCTTCGTTTTATTACTACTCTTGTAACAAATTTAGTAGCTGCAGTTCTGTCGCGTTGTCGACAAGTGGGGAATTTTCGAAACATAACATACATAGGTTTATTAAGTAAAATCGTAGAAGCTAAGATAGTTACAACAAATTTACAACATTTCTAGTGTACGATGACCGAAATTGACCGAATGATTGAATCATAACCTTGAATCGTACGTATTGTGTCAACTTGTTTATAATTTTCAACTTTACGGCAGTCATCTGTAATTTTCAGTGTTAGAAACATGTACAAGAATTAGGTATGAGGTGTTGGCAAGTTATATAAGTGTTCGACAATGCCAAAAAGCAAGAAACATCAACGAAATTTTCACTCTAACCCCCGTGGATTTGAAAGTACAATTTTTTTAGAGAAGGAACGTGTCGCCATTTTGTATTTGTATCCTGATTGCGAAGAAACATGACGAGCTCTGAACTGATATGTAAATATCTATATTTATAATATTAATGAAGTAGTAAAAAGGTCGTGTAATGTACAGACATTGAATATTTTCGCGAAATTTAAAATGAAATGAGTTATTTTTTTTCCGAACCCAATTTTTTTTTAATTTCCATCTCTCTGTCTGTATTTTCGTTTTAACTCCAGAACTCCTCAACTTGGATTTGGATGCGATTTTTTTTTATCATCGTAGTGACTCTGGTCAACACATAGGCTATATGAGGTGTTCACAAAATAACGCCCAAGTCGAAAATGGGGCAAAGATTGAATAAACGTGGGCGGAGCCGCGGGTAAAGGCTAGTATACTGTAAAGGATCCAAGAGCCTTTAAGATGTTAAACGGTTGATTTTATGCATCACCCCTTGTTACTCGCCGGAAAATTAATTAATAACGACGTTTGTGGTAAGCAAGGAGTTTTTGAAACAGTTCGCAAACTATAGATGTCGATTTGAAAAAATAAAGATAAAATAAAAAATGCCTTTTCCAAGACAATGACAGAGCCCAAACCATAATAGAGAAAATTTGACTGCATTTAAAAAAATGCAATGTGTAACTGTTATTTTCAATTCAAAATAGTAGCCTCTCCAAACTAGTAAAATAAATATAACAACAATTACAGTTAAATATATCCATCATCTAGAGCATGAGAAAGGGATTTTTCTGAAACGCTGTTTTTTTAATTAACTTTAAGTGAAGTTCTTGATTCACTGAACACGCACTTTTTAGGGTTCCGTACCCGAAGGGTGCTAAACAGGTCTGTCTGCTGTCTGTATATCTATCCGTCTGTCAGAAGGGTCTACAGCTTCAATCGTAATAGTTAGAAGTGGAAATTTTCACTGAATAAGTGTAAGTATGGTCTCTATCTTAAAACAACTTTCAAACGCTCCTTACACCGCCCCCTTAGGACGTCTCTTCACGACGAGTGACCCCCTATTTTCATAATTTCACGTTCACGGACTTGTTTCGTGAAAAGCTTTGAGAGTTATCTAGGTCGGTTTCTCTATAACCTTGCAAATAACCTTCATGCTGTTCACTCCTTAAATTTATATGAATCTCAAAAGAAATTAATACTTTGGCTTAAGTCTCTAAGTTACGAGGTGAGAATCTTCTTGTCTCTCGTTTTAAATGTTAACTTTAGTAAATTCTTATTGTATGTTTTTAAATATTTTTTTTGCACATTCTCGCAGACCCAAATACACTACTCACATTCTCTAGTAGTTACTATACTGATCTTAAGACCTGGGTCTTAAGGCTAGGAAATTTCACCCTCTCATTCGCACACACACACCCCCTCACACTTCACACAATACACCTTCTCACACACCTTAGTTTATTATAAGCTTCAAGCTTTCTATCTGGAAGCTGCATGCTCAGGTATCAAATATTAGTTTTGTAAATTTTTAGTAATAGTCATATATATTATTATATATGCATATTTTTTTGTATTCATCTTGTTACCGCTAGGGTCACAGGATGAAGGGCTGAGGATTTGGGTAGGAATTTAGGATGAGGTGCTGAGGTTGGGGACAAATGGAGAGAAAGTGGCGAACTAACCTGTGCTGATTTTCTTTGTCCAAGATGGCCGCAAACATGCGGCGCGCCGATTGTCTTCTTCCTGTGCTGGGCTGATGGTAGGTACACTGTAGATGCACTTTAAACTGCAATCGAGACGCGTGTGGCGCGCGCGATGTCTGGTCTAAGAAGAAGTGCAGAGGCCACGGCGCTTCCACCGTGCGCCGACAGCGCTCGCGTCGCGCGGTTGACGTGGCCCAATCCGCGCACACAGCTCAGTGGTGCCCCTGTCGCACAGACGTCGCACTATCTACTTAGCGCGAACACATTTAATTATAAATATTGTAAAGGATGTTCATACAGGGTGTATGTACCGGTGCTATAGGCGGCAAGCTCTTAGGCGTCAAGGCAATGCTAACCTTTATGTGTAAATTTTACTGTATGATATATGCCTTATTCTACCTTGTTTTTCACAAACATTGAAGTGAACCTTTGACTGGTAGCTTTGAGCTAGCGCAACAGCGCCACCGCGGATGAACTTTTAGTCTGCGACCGATATCTGCGCCGTGCGCATCGATTAACCTTGGTGTGATCCCAATTTGTGAACATAAGCCTAGCAGTGCCAACCATTTCGTCAGACCTTGGAGAAGCTTCATACCCAACCCCAGCTGGTGGAGTCATACTGGAGATGGTCAAGGTGAGTGATTGACATTGTGGAATTTGGCGTAGACTCATTACAACCCTACATCATTCCGGTATTACTATTCTTAACAAATAGGTATCTTTAATTTAGAGTAGTTATCGAACATATTTTTGGCCCTTCGAACCCTAGATCCTATGGATTTTAATCTATTTAAATCTTTTTGAGTGCTTAAAAGTACTTATCTCATACAATCTGATTGTAGGGATCATAATTCCTATTTAAAACTGTAAAAAACTTTAAATTCATCAAGTTTTCTTCATAAATAGTCTACAGAAAACGTGGTTTTCGTCCCTTTGTACTACGCCATATTGGAAAGTTCTCGCAGTTATAAACGAAGTAAACAAGAAAATGGCGCCTAAAGACCCAATAGCAAGTGCGACTAAGGCATTGCAAAGATTAACGGCATTGAAGCAAAGATATTTTCAACAAATAACTTCAATTCATGATCTCGGTAAAAAGATTACTACCTACCCTGACCAGACGGACATGTTTTTGCTTCAAGTCGAAGAAATAGATGATATTCGAAAAAGATACAATGACCTTATTTTTGACATCTATGAAAATGAATGCATTTTGGACGAAAATGCGTCATTAAAAACGATTGACTTAAATAACTTTGATGAAATATACTTTCAAGTAAAACTTATAAAATCAAAATTACAAATTGATATTGATTGAATTGACTTATGTATGACCTATGATGGATATAACCTTGAGGAAATGTTACTAACTATCCAAAATGACCTAGACAATGTTACTAAATGGTCACATGACAATGGGCTCATTATAAATGCCAATAAGACAAAGTTTATGCATATAAAATCACCGTATTCTCATAGAAAATGTGTATGATCAAAATACATACGTATGAATGTTTACATCAAAATATAAACAAGACGAATCAAATCCATTGTAACTGTGACTGCTTAGAAAAAGTTGATACTTTTACCTATCTCGGCCTTAAAATTGATTCAAGTTTCAGTTGGATAAATCATATAGAATCGGTAATAGATCGGCTCAGGAAACTGTTAGGCAGATTTTATTATCTTCACTTTAAAGTACCTAAATGTGTGTTAAAATGTCTTTACTCTTCCCTGGTTGAATCTATAATTGATTATGCATTGGACAGTTATGGTCTGACCTTCGAGTCTCATCTGAAAAAGATTGAAAAATTACAGACAAGGTTTTTAAAACTGTTGGTAACAAGAAAAGTCAAGGCAAACTGTAAAGGAGACTATCATAAATTGTTTAAAATATGTAATGTAATGCCAGTTTGTAAAAAAGTTGAATATTTAATAATAAAGAATGAATTTCATAACTATGCCACGTATAAGCGAGAACCGGCCCGCGGGGGGCAAGTCACGCGCCGTGCGGAAAGGGGAGCGGGGCGCAGCGGTTGGCTTGCCTGTCGCCCGCCGGTAAACAACTATTACGGTCGTAGGTTGAAAGGACCATTGTTTATTAACTTAATAAATAAGCTACCAGATTGTGTAGTAAATGAGAGAAAGCTTTCCAAAGCTAAAGATTTGCTAAAAAAGTATTATCTGTCATAATTAACTTCAAACTTATGTATCAGTTACCAAGTATTATTTATATTTATATTAAGTATTAAGGTGTGTTCATAAAGGACAAAAGTAGTTAGGGTTGAGTTAATTTAAGTAGAAACTATTAAAGCTGCTACGTTTTCGCAGACAAACTGCAAAGTTTTGCGAAATTTATGTACCTAGTATAAGTAAATTACCTGTGTGTTAAATAAAAAAATTAAAAAAAAAAAAAAAAAAAAAAGATAATTCTGAAAGTTCCGTTAAAATGGAACAAACTAACTTAAAACCGCGTCCTCGCCTACCGAAAATTGAATTAGTGCAATTTGACGGTAAGATTGAAGAATTTACAACATTTTATGAAACGTTTTGTTCTTTGGTACACAGCCAGGCTGACATCGCAAATATAGACAAGTTTCACTATTTGATTTCCTGTACTTCCGGGCCTGCTCGTAGTCTTGTTACAAGTCTTCCTTTGACATCAGACAATTATGATTTAGTGTGGAATTCTCTGCTTAAAAAGTACCATGACAACAGAGTGCTTGCCGGACTTTATTTAAAGAAAATGTTGAACTTTGTTCCCTTAACTCTGGAGTCAGCTGGAAATTTAAATACATTTCTCGAAACGTTTGACAATTCTTATAAGGCTATACAGTCAATAAAAATCAATGATTTGGCAGATTATGTGTTTTGTCACATCGCTTTAAGGGCCTTAGATCCTCAAAGTAGAAGATTATTTGAACAAACACTAGAGAAAAATGGTGAACCTACCTTCTCAAAAATCATTGCTTTTGTGGAAAAACATATTAATGTTTTAAATCATTCGACGCCTGAAATTGTGCAACAGGACGCAACTAAAGTGAAATATAACAATAAAAACTATAATAAAAATACTAATAAAAACAATTATTCACACGCTTCTTCTTCAGCGCGTCAAAAGTTTTCATGTGCACATTGCACAGAAAATCACATGATTTTCCGTTGTGAATCTTTCCGGAAAATGAACAATTTACAGCGCATTGACCGTGCAAATGCGTTAAAATTATGCCATAACTGCTTAAAAGGTAATCATTCTACCAGTGATTGTAACAGTGAGTTTAGGTGTTTCATTTGTCAAAAACTTCATCACGCATTGTTACATCTGGAACAAAACTTTAATCAGTCAATCGGAAGTGAAAGGTCGTCAGCGTTTCCCGTGACGGCAAGCGTTTTGCAGTCACAGGCGCCGCCGCTGGTGCATGCAAGTGATTCCGTGAGCTCAGCTGATGATGACGTCACCGTGAACTTGAACTTGAATCATCACGCATCGACGCAGAACTATACCGTTATCTTGGGAACTGCGATTGTAGATGTTACGGATGCGTTCGGAAATGAACAACCGTGTCGTATTTTAATTGATTCTGCGGCACAATCGAATTTCTTGTCACTTGATTGCTTAAAACGCTTAGGATTGCCTCAAACAAAATGTCCTTTAAACATTTTTGGATTAGGTGGCGTTCAATTAAAAAATAACGGCATGGTAACTTGTGAAATAAAACCTCGCAATAGTAGCAAGTGTAATTTCAAAATTGACGCTGTAGTTTTGCCGAAAATCACTTCAGACCTTCCGACTGTTCAAATTCCTAAAAAGGTTTTACAAAATTATAGTGGTCTTAATTTAGCTGACCCAAACTTTTATAAACCATCACCAATTGACATTATTTTAGCTGGTGATGTATTTCCTCACATTTATGATGGAAAAAAGATTATTTTTGCTGACTGTATTCCTCTAGCATTGAGCAGCATTTTCGGGTACGTTATCACTGGGAAGTTGGAGGTCGACCAATCCAGTAATGTAATGAGGGTAGCGTCTACACATCATTGCTCAGCGTCGTACGCTGTTGAAACGTGTCTCGAAGACCGTTTGAAATCCTTTTGGGAGGTGGAATCTGCGCCGTGCGAAATTCCACAAGATCCACTCGATGAGATCGCAGAAAAAATATACGTAGAAAATCACTATCGCGATTCATTTGGTAGGTATGTTTCACCGTTGTTACTTCAACCTTCGGGCGCGTCGCTTGGGGATTCTTATCAAACTGCATTGAAACGTTTTCTGCAGTTGGAACGTCGTCTTGTAAAAACGCCTGAAATATATAAGACATATGTTGACTTCATGAACGAGTATGAGTCATTAGGGCACATGGAAGTGTATTCTGGTTCCGAAAAATCTAAATACGTCATACCTCACCATGCTGTCGTGCGATTGTCTAGTACAACGACGCCTGTCCGTGCCGTTTTTGACGGATCGGCAAAAACAGATGGTAATTCGTATAGTCTAAATTGTCATCTTTTGACGGGTAAAAAACTACATCAAGATATATTTAAAATCATTTCAAACTTTCGGTTGTTTGATGTTTGTTTTACTGCTGACATATCAAAATTCTACCGTCAAGTCTGGATACGTCCCTGTGAACGTAGTTATCAACATATTTTATGGCGTGACTCACCTTCTAAACCACTTAAAATATATGAGCTTAAAACAAATACGTACGGCTTACGCAGTGCACCTTTCATTGCCGTACGTACTTTACAGCAGCTGGCTCATGATGAACATGAATCTTTCCCGCGGGCCGCGCCTTTTGTAATGGAAGGATTTTACATCGATGACTTATTGTGGTCGACACAAACGCTCGCTGAAGCCTGTACGTTACAGGATGAACTCAATCTTCTTCTGAATAGAGGTGGTTTTGAGTTGCGAAAATGGTCAAGTAACCATTGTGAGTTACTTACCCGAGTACAGACACAACAAACATCTGATATAAGCTTTCAAGATGATACCTTATCATCAGCTATTAAGGTGCTTGGTCTTAAATACATTCCAAATCAAGATTGTTTTGCATTTAATTACAATCTAGCTGATGCAATTTCCACAAAGCGATCGGTTCTGAAACTTTTGGCCAGCATCTTCGATCCAATTGGATTTATTGCTCCCTGTACTTTTGTAGCAAAATGTATCATGCAAGATTTGTGGAAGCTTAGCCTTGACTGGGATGAACAATTACCATCAGATGTCCGTGACAAGTGGCAGAGGTTCATCACTAGTTTGCCCATGCTATCCGAACTACGTATCGAGCGTCACCTACTCATAACCGGTTTTAAAGAAATACAGCTAATCGCATTCTGTGACGGAAGTTCTCGTGGATATGCAAGTTGTCTTTTTCTCCGGAGTACAGACTCGATTGGAAATGTTAAGGTTAGACTACTAATGAGCAAATCTAAAGTTGCGCCTATTAAACCACTTTCAATCCCTAGAATTGAGCTGATGGCGGCCGTGCTGCTTTCAAAATTAGTAAAATGTGTCTTAGAGAACCTCAAACATTTAAATTTACAAATCATCGCCTTTAGCGACTCAAGTGTTGTTCTGTCATGGCTTCAAATACCACCATATAAATTAAAAACTTTTGTGTCAAGTCGCGTGGCTGATATTATTAGTGTGGTTCCGCCTAACAAATGGTATCATGTAATCAGCAACAATAATGCTGCAGATGTTGCGTCACGTGGTGTTATGCCTGAGCAACTGGTGGAGCTTGCTGCAACTTGGTTACACGGACCGGACTGGCTATATTGTAATCGCGAAAATTGGCCAGTCAGCACATTTTTTATAAAAAATTCTGAAAATATTCCAGAACTAAAACCAAACGTTGATACTTTTTGTCTGACTTCAAGTTCTGATATGTCACAGAATAATGAAAAGGCCAATTCAAAACCTCAAAATAAATGCTTTGAAGTAAAAAATGACTTAGAAACTTTATGTTTGAAGTTTTCTTCTTTTGTCAAAATTCAAAGGGTGTTTGCTTGGTGCCTTCGATTCATAAAAAACTCGAAACTTAAATCAGAGGATCGTAGTGTAGGACCTTTGAATACTTCAGAACTTCAAAATGCTCACGACTCAATTATAAAATGTGTTCAAGAGAACCACTTTTCATCTGAAATTGAGATGCTGAAGAATGGAAAGTTTGTTCCATCCCTTAGGAAATGTTCTCCTTTTATTGACACCCGTGGTTTTCTCAGGGTGGGGGGTAGAATCTCGCAATCGACCCTACCATTTGGAACAAAACACCCACTTTTGCTCCCAAAAAAGTGTCACATTACAAAACTTATCATCGAATATGTTCATAAAAAATATTTGCATGTTGGACCTCGGTCTTTGCAAGGTATTTTATGCAAATTCTATTGGATTCTTTGTGCTCGTAGTATAATTCGATCCATTCTTTCAAAATGCTTAATTTGCTTTAAATGCAGACCTGTTTCCTTACAACCACCTATGGGTGACCTTCCAACAACTCGCTTACAACCTGAAAAGGTATTTAATCATGTGGGTTGTGACCTAGGTGGGCCCTTCTACATAAAGGAAAGTCTCCGAAGAAACGCTAAAGTGTATAAGGCATACCTTTGTTTGTTTGTATGCTTTTCAACAAAAGCAGTCCACTTGGAAGTCTTGACTGATCTAACAGCTGATTGTTTTCTCGCTACACTAGATAGGTTTGTAGCTCGTAGAGGATTAATGACTTGTCTATATTCTGACTGTGCTACCAACTTTAAAGCTTCTAGCAAACACCTAAAGGAAGTTTACCAATTTCTCACAAAGGAATCTGTCCGTGATGAAATCTTAAATGGCTGCACTTTGCGCCAAATAAATTGGAAATTCAATGTTCCGACAGGTTCAAATCTAGCAGGGCTTTGGGAGGCAGGAATAAAATCTGCCAAGTACCACCTCATTCGTGCTATAGGTGACAAATCTTTGACGTTCGAAGAAATAACGACTTTATTTTGTAAAATAGAGGCCGTTATGAACTCTCGTCCTTTATGCAGTTTATCAGACTCAGCTGATGAGTTTGAAGTTTTAACCGCAGGACACTTCTTGATTGGACAAAATCTTCTGGCCGTTCCAGAAATTAATTTAGACGACTTAACGATCAACAGATTGTCTCGTTGGCAATACATACAGAAATCGACCCAATTATTTTGGAAAATATGGTCTAATGATTATATTCATACTCTCCAACAAAGACAAAAATGGTTTACAGTGACGCCAAACATAAAAGTAAATGATCTATGTTTGATCAAATCTGACTTTACCAAATCTTTGCAATGGCCTGTTGGACGTGTAGAATGTGTTCACCCTGGTGCAGATAACATTGTCCGCGTTGTAACAGTGAGAACACCAAAGGGTCTCTACCGTAGACCAGTTAATAAGTTATGTCCTCTTCCTAATCAATAAATGACTAGTTCCTAATAGTTTTAATTTAGGTTACTCTCAATAGTTAGAATTTAAAATTGTTTATTTTCATTGTTATTTATCCTTAGTTCTGTTAATAAATAAGTAGAGTCTCAACTTCATCCTCCATGTAGTCTTCTATTTTTTATAGAGTTGTAGATACCTAATCTTTTATTTTTTCTAGAAATCATACTATGATTTCGGTGAGGGGTTATGTATGATATATGCCTTATTCTACCTTGTTTTTCACAAACATTGAAGTGAACCTTTGACTGGTAGCTTTGAGCTAGCGCAACAGCGCCACCGCGGATGAACTTTTAGTCTGCGACCGATATCTGCGCCGTGCGCATCGATTAACCTTGGTGTGATCCCAATTTGTGAACATAAGCCTAGCAGTGCCAACCATTTCGTCAGACCTTGGAGAAGCTTCATACCCAACCCCAGCTGGTGGAGTCATACTGGAGATGGTCAAGGTGAGTGATTGACATTGTGGAATTTGGCGTAGACTCATTACAACCCTACATCATTCCGGTATTACTATTCTTAACAAATAGGTATCTTTAATTTAGAGTAGTTATCGACATTTACTATGAATAAACCATATTCTATTCTTTTCTATATTCTATTCTATCACGACAAATAATAAAATATTAATAAAACTTCGATTTAAGAGGGGTCCCCCTCCATACAGGACACCTCGAAAAAGTTGCCTTTTTTAAACTTTAGTTTTGGCTCTTACGCAATACAAACAAGGTTTAAATTTAGTCAGATTGTAGGACAAACTATAAAGTAAAATAATAAAAGGTTTGGTTTCGTACGCAGACGGCGACAAATTTTTTGTCAGGCGCTATCATTTTAGCGCATTTTTTAGGATTCCGTACCCTAAGGGTAACCAACGGGACCCTATTACTATAACTCCGCTGTCCGTCTGTCACCAGGCTGTATCTCATGAACTGTGATAGTTAGACAGTTGAAATTTTCACAGATTATGTATTTCTGTTGCCGCTATAACAACTAATACTAAAACCGGCCAAGTGCGAGTCGGACCTGCGCACTACCATACAACAGACATGATTTTTTTGTCGTTTTTATAGATAATGGTACGGAACCCTTTGTGCGCGAGTCCGACTCGCTCCAACATTTCCAGATAGGATAGATATCTGTTTCGTCATGCGATGGATGTACTGCATCTAAAGAAAGAGTGAGGTTTCCCGTGAAAACTGCTTGTTTTTTTATTTCATATTATTGCCAAATAACACTTATAAAAAAACTTAAATAAGATGACTTTCCTTTATGACTATATGAGACAGGTAGACGATGTTTTGCTTAGTATTTTAACTTACTACCTCATTAGACAGGTAGACTAAGATGTATTTTTTGCTGTTACATAATTTCCTTCTGTCTTTTATATTTTTATTCTTTAGTTATTAAAGTTAAACACCTTGTTTAGTAATAATTTTATATAAGTTAAAAAGACTGTAATAGTATTAAGCCATATGATGAGAAAAAAATGATAAAAAAGGCATGATCTTGCTAAGTTTCTTGCCCCTTCTTCTTAGCAAGATTAATCGAATGGGCGGATTTAGGCATTATATCTACTTATTTATAGTTTGTTTATCTATTAACTCATTTGTTCATTGCATTATGTAGGTATATACAATATTTTATTTTTTTACTTATCACTATATTTGGTTAGGCATTATATTTATTTTCACCATTACTATTCGAAAAGGGGTTATTGGTTCACCAAAAACAGTGAATAAAACGCTCTTTTCCTCACTGAGTGAGAACAAGTAACTTTTTAAACTTTTTGGATAGGCAAAGGCATGGCAAAGGTATCTGTGACCATACAGCCATCTTAAAACACAATCACCCGAGAAGCTATAAACTATAAACCGAATAAAGCATTTTAAATTTGGAACAAGCGTGAATGCACAATATAAAAAAATATCGTACCAAACTTACTGGCTGGCCGCTTGGAAAAAAGACCAGATATAAAAAAAAAGAACCGCCATCTTTATGTTTTGTTCTCTTATTAATTTACTATGTACCGATTGGTTGTAAGTATAATAAAATTTGATTCAAACAGTTAATATGGTACTGTTTATTTCTCATAGTCAATGGTGAAAAGTAGAGTACATAACTCGTAAAAAAAAATTAGAAAAATATTTTTTTGCCTCTATAAATAATTTTTGTGTCACTAACAACCTCGGCTCAATCAGTATAGGAAGTCTTAACTATATTTTGCGTATTTCACAGAAAGGGTCATTGAACCTTGGTCCTTACCACTTACCGAGTCTTCAGTATGAAATTGGCTATATAAAAAACCAAAATCACCTTATATTATTCGCATAAAATCAATAATCTAATTAAATAGTCAAACCTATGTAAACATTAAGAAAATTCAAAATTTCTCGAGGGTTTTGAGAAGGACTTGTATGTTACTCTGATTGTGGAAAGAGAAAAGTGATGAATTACTTTCACAGCTAGAACACAAGACTAAAAATAAAACAAAATACTTTAAACATACTAGAAATATAAACAAACTTCTTCATACAACAAATTCTTAAAAAGTATGACGAAAAACCTATCACACAGAAAAATAAGGAAAATGTTACATCACAATATGACGTCCTTTCAAAATCCATCAGATCAGAATAAAACTGACAGGTTATTATGTAAATATTAATTTATACCCGAAATAATAATATATACGGTGATATTTTTCGCATTTCACAGAATGGATCATGGAACCGTGGTCCTGACCACTTACCGAGTCTCCAGTAGGAATTTAGCTATATAAACAAAAGTCACCATAAATGTCGCCGTAAAATTGCATTGAATCGCTTATACTGTGACCCGGCCTAGCATTCATACGAAATTTTTCCGCTTTCTCGCGAAAAAGCAGTTATTCACAAAAAAGGAAAGTCTTTCAGAAAATAGTTAAGGTGCAAGCCACATAGAAACGGCGCGGGTGTGGGCGCGCCCTCAGTGCACCTCTTCTATCTGTTTTACACCACGTCCCTCTCCTACATTTTGTATGAAAGAACATTGGACAGGCGTCGAGACGGCACGCCACGGTTGCGCCGCGGGTGCACCGAAAGCGCACCGCCCACACCTTCGTCGTCAGAGGGAGACATCTTGTCAGATCAAAATCAAACACTTGAATACCACCGATACACACCGGTAGCGCGCAAATGGCGCGCCGGTAGCGCGACGGTAGCGCGCCGCGCCGCTTCTATGTGGCATGCAAAGTGCGACGAAGATAAATTTGGAGAGCCGAGCGAAGCTGTTTGTTTTATAAATTTATTGTGCATTGAAATTATTTAAACGTACGTATAGTACGCGAGCGACGCGGCGGGAGTGCGGCCGAGTACATACATGTCAGTATGAAACGACCCGCACTCCCGCCTGTCGCGAAAATTAAATATTTTATTTATCATGCACATCATGCATACAAATATTGTAAAGGTGCAGTATTGAGTTATGTACATCGCATATTATTATAATTATCATTAATCCTGTAATTTGTTGCAATAAATTAAATTAAAAGAAAATCCTCATGAAGGGCATACGTCAAAGACACAAAAAGGCGCGTCGTTTCAAATTAATCTGTGGCTGGGACATTAACAGATTATATTGATCAATAGACGAGTATGTATCAATAACATGAACAAGCAGAGTTTTCCCTCATTATTACATTACAACTGAACAGTCACGGGTTTGACAAATTAATCCCAGTTTGGGACGTTATTATTTCGTTGCCTTTTCCTTAATTAAGAGCAAATGGAGGGAAAACTGCCTTTTTCTTGGGAAAATGGGACGTATCATATTGAGTAAGTTGCCAATAAGAAAAATCGTTTCAATAACTTGTTTAAATAAAATACATCGTCACGACATTAAGCTCGCGGGGGTGTCAGAGGTGTTTCAGAAAATGCACAGTAGAATGCAAAGATAGTATATAAAGTAATAGAAAAGTCGTGTCTGTACATTGATTATTTTTGCGAAATTTTGAATGAAATGGTTTATTGGTTTTGTACTGAGAACAAAACAAAAATTTAAGGAATTTTTGTCTGTCTGAATGTATGTTTCGTTATGACTCGAGAGCCACGTAACGAATTTGGATGCGGTTTTTTTAGGGTCACTGGTCAATATATAGGCTATTAGGGGATGTTCATGAAATAACGCCCAAGCCAAAAACGGGACAAACAGTGAAAACGCGGGCAAAGGCTAGTTATAAGTAATTATTATTATTATATTATAAATAATTATTAATCTCAAGAAATAATTATAACAAAAAAACCAATACTTTGAGCTAAGAACCATTTATAAAAGACCAAGGATAAATGACACAGAAAAATACTTTTAATAAAAATGGAACATATGGGCATTCATGGAGATGCTCTTGAATGGTTTCACTCTTACCTCTCAGATAGGAAACAAAGAGTACAAGTTGATGGACATTCCAGTGACTACAATACCATTAAATTTGGTGTCCCACAAGGAAGCGTACTAGGCCCCTCTCTCTTTCTGATATATATTAACGGTCTTTGCTCAATGGAATTACTTCAGGCTAACATCTACGCATTTGCGGACGACACTGATATCATATTTCACGGTAACACCTGGTCTGAGGTTAATTTAATTGCTGAGAGGGGTCTTCGGTCCGCTTCCGAATGGCTTGAATATAACCTCCTAACCATAAATGCCCAAAAAACAAACTACATCACCTTTAGTGTATCTAGCCGTACTGCCCCAAAAAATTGAAATTTCTTAAGACTACATTCATGCAAAGCCGAAGTCATCTCACCTTGTTACAAATGTCCAAAACTGAACAGCGTCTACCACATAAAATACTTGGGCATTTTTATTGATAAAAATTTAACATGGAAGAAACAAACTGAAGTAACCAAGGGCCGCATTAGAAAACTTCTTTATATTTTCAAATGTTTAGGACCAGTTGCCGATGAAAAGACCCTGAAATTGGTATACCAGGCACTCTGTCAGTCTGTCCTATCATACTGCGTGATTACTTGGGGGGCTGCATGCAAAACAAACCTAATTGTCGTAGAGCGAGCCCAAAGAGCTGTCTTGAAAGGTGCCTATCGGAAGCCTATTCGTTATGAAACGAATATTTTATATAAAGAAATTGGGGTACTTACTGTCAGGCAGCTGTTCATAGCTGCCGTTGTAGTGAAGTTTCACAAAAATGCACCTAACTCAGTGCGTGCGGCGACAAGAATCAGAAGGTACCCTATTTGGCCCATACCACGGCGTAAAACAATATTTGGCAGACAGTATTTTTCTTTCACAGGTCCTTTTCTATATAATAAGGCCAACAAAGCTATTAATGTAGTGACGCTTACAAGGAACAACTGCAGAAAAAAATCGAGTTCCTGGTTAAAAACCTTCACCAACAATGATACTGAAGAAACCCTCCAAACACAAAAGTAAACAAAACAAATGTTAATACAAAATTTTACTAAACAAAACTTACAACTAAAGTATCGCAGCAACATTGTGCAGTAGTTACAGAACCATTAAACTTTACCTACTTACACATACACACACACCCTCCCACATACATACCCTACATGCACACCCACCCCAACTCTCTGACACACACTCACACCCTCCCTATCCCACACTAAACGCAGGTATTCACTGTAAATCGAGTTCGTATTATTAATTATTAATTTTATTTACTTAATCTATTTCATATTTAATCAATGTAATGAAGTGTAAGGTAATATTTTTTTGTAAAATAATGTTAAATTAATATAAATAATCTGATTCATAAGTGAATAATGTAATTAATTATTATATAAATTTTGTTTTAGATATAATATACATTTTGGAAGGACCTAGTCTCCATGTTACCAGGGAATCCTAGTATGGAGGCTAGTGCCACAAATCATTTTGTTCAGTAGAATCTTTTGATGGTGTCAATAAAATTATTACTAAAAAAAACACATTTTGCAAAATATGAATAAGATTGTTTTCAATGCAAGTGCTCATAAAAATTGTTGTCAAAGTCAACTTTACCACACTAGTGTTTTACTTATTTTAATATATTGATAAAATGTTGCCAGTCATTATCTTAAGCACCATAAATAGACTTGACAGAAATGAGCTGGTTTCAGTTTGATTCGTTCGTAGGCTGCGTTAAATTTGATCGTCGGACGACATCCGCCTACCACTGACAGCAGGACAGTATGAATGACTATACGCACGCATCATACTGAAAGCAGCTTATTTCCGTCAAGCTGGCAACATCCGTGCAAAGAAAAAGAAAAATAATGCCCGCTCATTTGGAGTATTTATTGTTTGTTTGTTTCTTTAATTACGTTTCATTTATTTACTCACAGTATGCATCGAAAACCATGGTATGATACACGTGGGTAAGGGCAATAACTTACTTGTAACATTTAAAACACTCGCTTAACCAAAGCCACCTAGTTTAATGTTAAAAATGTTTAATGTATGTACATTTTATAAGTTGGTCTACTAATATAGATCACGTGATACTTCTAGTCCCATACATTTAGAAGGACGGCCCATACATTGTAGTGTTTTGCCAAACTAAAAGTTTGGCTTGACTTGTACTCGTGAACCTGTAAAGCCTACTTATATAGTTTTCACATATCCATAAACAACTGTTTACCCAGCAGGGAGGGGGGGACACTTGACTCTTACAAAAATTAGCAGCTTAAAGCTTAATACTTCACCAACGGATCCCTAAATCGAAAAATGGTTTTCACACACCCATAATATTTTTGAACGACCTATCGAACGATACCCCACACTATGGGATAGACGAGAAAAAAAATAATCATCCCCAATTCACGTGTAGAGGCTATTGTACCTTAAAAAAATGTTTTTCATTTTTCACCGTTTTGTCGGCGTGATTAATATGTATACCCATACCAAATTACAGCTTTCTAGTACTAATAGACTCTGAGCTAAGCCGTGGACAGACCGATGGACGGACAGACGGACATGGCGAAACCATAAGGGTTCCTTGTAGCACTACGGAACCCTAAAAAACCTAAAAGTGTTTTTTTGGGTTTTTGGTCAAGCTTTTGATACAAATCTGACGAATTGACTCATAAGTCAGATAAATGGAATCAATCAAGTATTACTCGTACATCTACATTGCGTTCTATATTTACGGGATGCGTACACTTTGCGCGGCGTACGCTTGACAGGCTTTTCATAATGTAGCAATGCGACTGGCAAGTTGGCACGGATCCAAAAGTTTAAAAATATGACGATATATCGCAATCGGAATATACGGCCTTCATCGGACACGGTTTATCTTCACGGCTAATATTTATGGGGTATGGCAGTTTGTAAATCCTGTTCTGTTTGGGCAGTGCGATCTAGGCTTTCCGGATTAAAGGTTTTTGTACAGATATTTGTGCAAAAAGCTTTTAGAATGCGTAAAATGAAACAGGCTCAAACTCAAACTCAAACTCAATTTATTAATAAATAAAATTATTTACAGGTCAATTGTTAGGTCAGGTTGTATGATATGACATTCGTTATTTTATTACAATAAATTATACTTAACGTTAAAAATATTATACTTAACATTTAAATCTTTAACAAATTATATTCATTATGATTATAGTATTTTACATTTTACATTATTTTCTGAAATTTAAATTTAATTAATTTTTAGTTTATTTTGTATTTGTTGAAGTGTAATATTCCTTAACACTATAGAACGATTTTTCAATTAGCCATGCTCTTAGTTTAGTTAGGAATGTTGTGGTTTCTTTACAAGATTTGATTGCATCAGGAAGCGCATTGTATATTTTTGATCCTGCTATATAGACGGACTTTGTGGATTTAGATAATTTATGTTTAGGTATATGGAGTTTATTAGAGTGGCGGGTTTGGTAGGATTGGAAAGATGCTTTTGTAGGAAAAGTAACTGGGTTTTCTCTTACAAACTTTGAAACGTTGTAGATGTATTGTGAAGTCATGGTTAAAATTTTCAGCTTTATAAATAAAGGTTTAGCGTGTTCGTCTAGAGGTACATGAGAAAGTATTCTGATAGCCCTTTTTTGCAGTATGAAAGGACGTTTACACTCGGCAGCATCTCCCCAGAGCTCCAACCCATAGCACAGCACCGAGTGGAAAAGTGAGAAGTAGCAAGAGCGTACTTCTTTAGTTGGGAGTATTACGGACAGACGACGGAGAGCGAAACAAGCTCCGCTCAGTCTTCCACAAAGCGCTGAGATGTGAGGTTCCCAAGTGAGAGCAGAGTCCACTATTATGCCTAGGAATTTTGTATGTTTTATCTGCTTCAGAGTGTCACCATTTATATTAATTGATAGAGGTCTAGGAGGGGGGCCCCCTAGGTTGAAATAAAGTAACTGAGTTTTTGATAGGTTTAGAACCAAACCGTTCACATTAAACCAGTTTTGTAGGCTAGATATATCTCTATAGATTTCAATTTCTAGGTTGGGTGTGCAGTCACCTGTTAAAATATCGCATGCGTCATCAGCAAAGATATACATATCTCCATTTACAGCGTCGGGGAGGTCATTGACTTGAACTAAGAACGATAAGTTTGCAAGGGCTGACCCCTGAGGTGTGCTCTGTTGCTGTTAAGCCAGGGGAATTCGTGTTCTATGTAAATTTAATTTTTGTCACTCTCATTCCAAGCTATGAGCTAAGAAACGCGCAGTGTGAGAGGGGCGGATTCAGCGCAAAGGAGAAAAATGTATGTTTTTAATTTAATTTAAAAAAATGTAAGAGCTAGCAATAATTCAAAAATCAGAAATGTAGAAATTGTTAAAACCCATCTAATAAAATATGTTTGATTTTTTTGTTTGATAAACACTTGTACTTGTCCACTTATTTATATTATTTCCCTGACCGGTTTTATATTGTACGTAAACAACCAAACAAACCTTTGATAATACTTTAACAGCGAAACCGGTAAGGGAAAAAATATAAATAAGTGGACAAGTACAAGTGTTTATCAAACAAAAATGTTTCAAAAGTTCCACCAAGTGCCAACAATCACGAGCATCAACTCCAAATATGTTTCGAGTTCTGTACATGATCCCTATCCGTCAAACGAGGAGAAAAAGTGTGTTTGAAGACCTCATCTCAATATTTTTTTCTATCGAGGATTATTTATCCAAACGTGTTTTCCAAAAACAAAACCCTAGATTATATGGTCAAAATGCACATGTTACAGTTAAAACCCGAAATCAGTGAGAACTAGTTTTAACTAGTTAGCGCCATACAAAACTTGGGGGTCGCCTCGCTCCGCTCCGCTTCGCTCGTCGTCGCAACCTATTTTGTTTTTTTTTATAACAAACGGGTTCTAAGTTCTAACTGATTTCGGGTTTTAACTGTGACACACACACATATAACAGAAATTTATTAAAATTTTCTATCTACTTTATGAAGTACACAGAAAAAAAGCATACCTTTTTTATTAACATAGCCTCTTTACCTAAATGTGCTTGATTTTAAATCAGTTTCCAGGTCATTAAAATATGGGACAAAATTTTTAAAATAATATATTTGCTTCTTTTTGTCTCTTTTCAAATTAATATGGGATTTTTTAAGCAATGTATTTAATTTCACTGCATTAAAATAATTCTGAAACATGTACTAGATAATTTTTGGTTAAAAACAGTTTCATTTATTGTATTTAGTATTGACTTGCAATGAAAAATATATCACGTGAAAGAATTTGGTATTGTCTGGTTTTTATAGAAACAATACATGTAAAATTGTTAAAGTAAACACTGTGACCTATTCTCGTGCAGCAAACCTTAAATTTAGAGTTGAAAAACCTAAAATAATACAAACTCATTTAACTTTTATCCATCTGCGTTAAAGCCTATTTTGCAATGAAAAGTTTTAGGTTATAGCAGCTCTAAATCTAATAGTTGCTACACGAGAATAGGTGTCATTGAATACTAACAAAAACACCTTGAAATAGCGATTTTTTGAGCAGGGCCGCTATTCCGGTAATATTGCGCATTCGCAATATCAGCCAGTAGTTATTTGTTTAAAGTTTGATAAATGCCATGCGATGGAAATTAGACTGACTAAACCACATCGAATAGAAGCTATATGATATAAGGAATGCATACGATAAATTTTGAATCAAAAAAATCAACACATATCTGTCCAAAATCCCTTTTAAAGTCACCCGCAATCTGCCTTTGCAATTTTTGCGCACGCGTCAGAATACCCGCCCAGCCCGCTTCTGCTGAGTAGTAAAGATAAGTGTAAAATGAAAGTGTTGGAGCAGGACCGATTTTTCTGAATACGCTCGCCTTAATAGGAATGCTGAGTTAACTGATACCTCCCGGAATGTTTTTTAAACAAAGATTCATTTTATTAAAAAAAGAAATTGGTGAAGTGCGATTAGGACTCGTGCCCCGAGGGTTGCGTACATACCGTTTAAAGCACAAGCGTATATCACGAGCAGTTATATTTACCAAACTAACTTGACACTTATGATCTATCAAACTCCATGCATCCAAAGAGTCTAATTAAGGTGGTCGTTTTTTTAATAATTAAACATCAAATATTTCCTGATTTTTTCTTATACGTGTGCTATAATACCTACTTGTGAACGGAACTTCAAGCTTCTAAGTCAACTGGTAACGAAGTAATCGAAGTTTTATCAAATGTGCAGCTTGCCGTCTAAACTTTGTAGGTGTTGTCGCTTTTTGTATCCACAGTATTTTTATAAGCCAAGAATCTATGTCCTAAAGCTTGTTTCTGTTTTGAATAACCCAGTAATCTTCAGATAACATTAATGCAAAGCTATTGGGATCAGCACAATTAACACAAGCATTTTCCCCGACCTTGGTTATCTCTCTTTGATGTCAGACAATTGCCAGACGCACAGACAGACACCTGACTAATGCTTCCTTTGATAAACGGAATTAGAGGTGCTTTGGATTAATCCAATCAAATTGGCTTGATTTGTATTTAATTTATTGTACATTTAGGTCACTGAATTCGCAGATACACGGAAGGACCTTTCGTCATAGAGTAAACAAATCCGTGGTGATTTAAGTCAGGAAAATAACATCTACATATCCCACTAATATTATAAATGCGAAGTTTGGATGTATGGATGGATGGATGTTTGTTACTCTTTCACGCCGTAACTACTGAACCGATTGGGCTGAAATTTTGCATGAATGTAGTTCTAGACCTAGAATAGGACATAGGCTACTTTATATCCCATAAATCATTTCCCATGGGACGAAAATGATGTTTCAAATTTCTATAGAAATGTGATGAGTCACCCTTTCACGCTATGCTTACGAAACCGATGAGGCTGAAATTTTACATAAATGTAGACCTAGACTTTGAATAGGACAAAAAATACTTTTTCCCTTTGTTCCCATGGAAAAACTATAAAAGAGACACACAAAATGGGAAACAGAGGCGCATAACACACACATTTCACAAGCTGTGTTTACTGTAGATAATAGTCCGAATAATATTTATAGGAGTACACAAAAACTAATCGAACGCGGGTGAAACCGCGGGCAAAAGCTAGTTGTTTATAAAATAATACCACACCAGTGACTAGAGTACACCCGTCTTTAGCATTATGTTGATTATATAATGTTCTGTAAAAAAAAAAACAATAATTTGGCGAAGTGAGAGTCGGATTCGCGTACAAACGCGATTCGTACCTCCACAAAATATGGACAAGGAATCCTAAGAACGTTATGGTAAATAACAACAATATAGATGCCTAAATCTAAAATCTAAATACGTGGACCGTTCCAAAATCCATCCATCCATCAGCCTGTTTCGTCCACCGCTGAACATAGGCCTTTCCAGGATTTCGCCACTCTTGGCGGTCCTCCTGGAAGAAATGCCCATACTCACATACGCTGGGCAGGCGGGTTGGTGAGCGCGGTGCTGAAACCCTTGCATCAGTGACGCCGCTGCTCGTCACCAGTCTGTTTTATATTAAAAAGTTTCTTTGCATTTTATATGAAAATTCAAAACATTTTTTAATAAAGTTTATTTACATTTAACTAAAAAGTAGGTGCCATTTTGTTCGATAACTTTCTGCCATCTTGTAGGTAGGGACATGATCCCATTGCTATAGAAATTCTAGGGCTTCTGATCAAAAAACCGCGACAAGTGGTTTTGGCGGTCCTCTCGTGATGTTAACCTGACACTGCCTAAAGAATTCTGAAGAAACCGAAACAAGTGGAAATCTGAAGGTGCAAGGTCAGGACTATACGGTAGATGCATTAATACGTCCCAGCCAAACCCTCTTAATTTTTGCTGAGTGGCTGAAGATGTGTGAGGTCTAGCGTTATCATGATGAAAAACCACACCCCTTCTGTTGACTAATTCCGGCCGCTTTCTCTCATCAATTGTTCGCAGTAGAGTTCAGAGTCGATGGTCCTGCCTGGCGGTAACAGCTCATAATGAATAATGCCCTTCTAATCCCACCCTACACACAGCATTACCTTGTTGCGAGATAACCCGGGTTTCGCCAGAGTCTGTGAAGCCTGACCAGCCTTTGACCACGACCTTTTTCGCACGTTCATGTCGTACGTGATCCACTTTTCATCACCAGTTATCAGGTTTTTCAAAAATGGTTCGGTTTCATTACGTCGTAAAAAAGAATCACAAATGAGTACACGGTTCATTAAGTTTCTTTCAGTGAGTTAATGAGCTTTTTTGTGTACCCAGCTTTTTTCAAATGCGCCAAAACTGTTTTGTGGTCAATCCCCAGTTCTTCAGCTACATTGTAACGACAGATATGCCGATCTTGCTCCATTTTTTCAAAAATGGCATCCATTTTATCCGTAACAGGGCTCCCAGAGCGAGGTGCATCTTTGACATCAAAATTTCCGGATTGAAAACGCTTAAACCAAATTTGTGCTACCCTCACAGACACTGCACTAGGTCCATACACATCACAAATTTTTTTCGCGGCTTGCGTTGCATTTTTACCTTTTTTGTTGTAAAATTTTAAAATGTATCGAATTTCTTCATTAGATTCACTCATTTTAACAGTAAGAAAATGAAATGAAAATCACACATTTTACCTAATTTGAATTATCTTTTTGAAAATTTAAACTTTTTAATAATACCAATGGTATAGCCAAAAAGATTTTATTATAAGTTCATACATACTATTTGCGAAAAGAGTTTTTCCCCAACCTATTATAAGGCCCGGCAATTGGGGATGGATATACCGCCATCCATCGGTGCCAGGCAATGGTGGGCCGCCTGGTTTTGCCTGAGAGCTGTCCTCTTGTTCTCCCCGAGTAACTTCGGGAGAATTTGTGACTAAGATGGTGGTACCTCCACAGTCGAGCCCGGCATCAGCTCTAACACCTATAAAAAACTAGTTCCAAATTAGTTAGTAAAATGAAAAATAGCAAAACTGATATTGAATTGAAAAGTTAGAATATGAAAAAGGAATTGTGGTGATTTTTTTATAACGCGATTTTTCGATGAATAATACAAAAGGGGGTAAGTATTCGTTTTTTAAGTGGGCGTCAATGGCCAAATTGGAAACTATGGGAAATAGAAAAAATTCCTGAAAGTATTTTCGGCGCCGATTTTGCTTAAAACCAAAACTCCATCATTAGATTTTTGAAAAAGTAATTTCTCTAGCCGGGAATACATTTGTCTCTAATTGATCTTTTCTGTTTTGTAATGCACTCTAATAATAATATTTAGAGTATTCCAAAGCGATAGATTTCGCAATAAAAACATGATCTTCTATCAACCTCTAAGAAAAATTCGAATATTATTTTTTTCCTTTTCCCTACGAGTATAAACGTAAGCTCAGCCCCGAGTCAATACTATGGAAAGTATTATTTTCTCATTCTAACGCAAAAAAATGTATTGATTCGTAATACTCAATCATCACTTACCAAGCCTCCAGTAGGAATTTGGCTGCTAATAAATCTCACCTTTTCTGTATCTCTACGAGATTTGATACTGGCACTCGCAGATTAGTAAGTCAATCACAATTACAGGCGTATCACAAAACAAAACATTGACAAAGCGGCTTTTCCTGATAAAGTAAAACATTATTTAAGCCATTTTCTCTAATTAGGTTGCTAATGTAAGAAAATATGTTACTTCAATGAAGATATTACATTTCGGATCTCATTTAAGGGGATCTTTTCCAAATAAATACGCGAAATAAACAAAAAACTTGGCAATTAAATTCTTATAAGTATAACCAATTTCCTATCAAACAATATGCAAAATATCGTTAAAAAAATGTTTATACCATTCCCACTTCCCACTGAAAACAGTAAATAAAAAGGCCTTTTAATCACTATTTTGCTGTTTGAATTTAAAACACACCAATTTAATGGACCGTGCTTTATGTATTCGACCTTCAATGCTTGAAAACCTCCTTGCGTAAAAAATACTCGATAGAAACTCCTTACCGAAAGAATACTCGACATACAGACTCTGCAAATAACTCCCGGAGATTTGATTGGTCGATATTTGCGACGGGTAGTTTAGCATTAGAATAAAAACAGTAACGTGCATTTTAATTAATTTAAACTTTCCAATTTTCTTCATTAAATATCTATTTTCGCTTAAATTATTTCTTTTTCTCGTAGTTATGGTATAAAGTAGAGTATGCAACTCTTGAATAAAGTACGGATTTATATTGAGGGCCATGAATCACTCCCGTCGCTCAGGATTCTAACACTTGAATCACGAGCGTAGGTCTACGCTCGTTATTCAGTCGTTAGAATCCTTTACTTGCATGTGATTCATATATGGCCCTCGCTCCTCTAATTGCAAAATATACTATTTTACATTGAATTCTCCAAACTTACCCATGCTTACACATTTTTTAAATACAGTACTGTACACCACAAGCCTTACATTAGAAGCGGTAATAAAATATTAGGTTTTTACTTTTGTAGGTGACTATTTTCAGGCCGATAATGATGTAAGTAACCCACTTTTATGACTTATTTTAAAGACATCTTTGGGGTGAAACACTAAAAATGTGTCTGAGCTTGGAATTTCAAGCCTGATCAGAAAGTAAAAAAAACCTGCTCTAACGGCACTACATAGCTTTTATGATTTATTACAAAAAAACTTATAAACGTATAAAACCAACACAACAACTTTGACAGCAATCGACATAAAGTTAGTTGCCAGCGGAATAAATTAGTTCTATTGGTTTTCCGCAGCATGGTAAGGTTTTTTACTTTCCTGGTTAGCTTTAGAAAAAATATTTAGGTAATGTGCAAAGTTGATCCCCTCAACGGACTGCATGATGTCAACGGAAAATAACATCACAAGTTCATCAATTTTCGAGGTAGTGTATCAACTGTCAGAAAGTCGTAAACGGCAGTTGCAATCTATTATTTAACGCAATAAATTTTAGCTGAATAATCAACTTACGCTGCCTGGCGGTAAGTTACAAAACTAACGATTTTGCCACACGTGAAATCATACACGAATGGACCAATCGCTGCTCAGTGTACAATTTTACATTAAACTGACACCCGTAACATTTACGGTTATTTTCCGGTGACATATACGTAATAATAGCTCCTACAATAATAAGTGAAAATAATTTTAGGGTAGATCATGTAACGTTAACTGATCAGTGATATCACGTTAAAGAAGAAAAAAATTTTTTTTGGTGAAATAATTTTTTCACTTCATCAGCTGAGTCAATTTCTATGGAAAGGTGAAAAAAAAATATTTTTTGGAGGGTTGTCACATCTCTTGAATTTTGAATTTTTTTCACTTTGAATTGTAGGACCTTATATATCTCAGTATAATACCACGTCCACGGGGATGAAATCACGGGCGAACTAATTAAAACAAATTAAGATATATTATTAAGACAGGATGAACATGAGAGTGGATCTCCGAAGAAATGAACTAGACAGGCTCCCCTTAAGACAGAAATTCTGCTTATTTGTTCCTATTAGTTTTTCCAGAAACCGGTTCTATTAACTAATATGTCGGATGAACGAGCACGGTGTGCTAATATTGGTATAAGCCAAAAGACATTTTTGTTAATTATTAGCATTTGTCTTATAAAATGTATATTATAAACAGTTTTCGGCTTGGTGGTTATTTTATCAAGCTTATAGCCAAAATTTTGACCAGGGTCACTAGGATGATAATAAAGAAAACCACCTCAAAATCCGTTGAGTGGTTCTCGAGTTAAAATGGAACCACAGATTTAAGGATTAATTAAGAAGGATTAAATAGCGTGGCAAGTTTCCAAACAAAAAATAAGCTACGTTTAGGCTTCATGGCACGAAGAAACGTATAAAAATGGGTTGTTTTGGCTAGCTTATGCTTGGAACATATTTGTTAATTCCTAAACTAATCTTTAGTATATATTTGGTTTGGAAACAAGCAATATTTATTTTAAAAGAGCCCGAAATTTATTGAGATAAAATTGCCACACGTCGACTCTATGCGTTTATTATTAATGTTAGGTCTGAACATACAAATGGTCAACATGTAGGCTATAAGGTTGTTAATAAATAAACCGTTAAGCTAGAAAACTGTCGATAATAGTTTTTATCTTACGTACACTGATTAAAAGACGTGAAGCCGCGGGCAAAAACTATCTATAATAAACTTATGTAAGGCCTTGCAATTCAAAGAAAAAAAAGTAGGAGTATCCTTACGTAATATACAACTTCCTAATGAAAAAAATTCATTATGGCGCAAACATTTTTTCACCATCACTATTCTATTCGAAAAGGGGTTATCGGTTCACCAAAAACAGTGAATAAAACGCTCTTTTCCGCACTGAGTGAGAACAAGTAACTTTTTAAACTTTTTGGATAGGCAAAGGCATGGCAAAGGTATCTGTGACCATACAGCCATCTTAAAACACAATCACCCGAGAAGCTATAAACTATAAACTTCTTGCAATCACTACATTTTATGTTCCGTAAAAATGCCCGAATTTTAAATTTGGAATAAGCGTGAATGCACAATATAAAAAAATAGCGTACCAAACGTACTGGCTGGCCGCTTGGAAAAAAGACCAGAAAAAAAAGAACCGCCATTTTTTATTTTTATAGTTAGCTTTCTTCCGTATTCTGTACCAGGAAAATTAATAATAAAATGAGTTCATCGAGTGACGAAAACGAGACACTGACTCCGGAATCGATTCGAAATAAAGCAGAAATTATAGTGGATAATTTGTTGCCACCAAAATCCCGTGAGAGATATTTAAAAAATTACAACTTGTTCTGTGACTGGAATATCGCCAATGGCGCCAATTCCTTCTCAGAGTCCGTATTTCTCAACTACTTCCACGAATTAGCCAACACTAAGCAGCCGTCGACACTTTGGTCCGTATACTCTATGCTAAAGGCCACGATAAACATCAAACACAATATTAAGATTGAAAACTACTCAAAATTAGTGGCATATTTAAAACGCCTATCCGAGGGTAAAAAGACGAACAAATCTAGAGTACTAACCTCTGAAAACATTGAGCGCTTTCTGAATGAGGCGCCTGACCACAGCTTTCTGGCAGTAAAAGTAAGTAATTTCTTAATATCCCACTTACATTATCTAATTTTATCCATAAACCTACTTATGTAGGTCTTTAACAATTTTTCCTGATAGAAGTAAATATTTATTTATTGTTTACAGGTTGTGTTTATTTTAGGCGTGAATGGGGCCTGTCGAAGTAGCGAATTATTAAAAATAAAAGTAAACGACATTCAGAAACATTCCGACAGGTTATTATTGGTCGTTTTAAAAGAAACTAAAACGAAAATTGACAGAACGTTCGTAATACGGGATGAGTATATAAAAATTGTCCAAAAATACCAAGCTTTGCGGCCCATTGATACAAAAACCGATAGGTTTTTCATACAGTTCCATAATGGAAAATGTAGTCGGCAACCTATTGGAATCAACAAAATAGGTGCGATGTCAAAAGAAATTGCCACATTTTTGAACCCACCAAATTGCGAACTGTACACGGGACATTGCTTCCGTAGGACCTCCTCGATAATTTTAGCAAATGCCGGAGCTGATCTTACCAAGCTAAAACGGCACGGAGGTTGGAAATCCAGCACAGTAGCTGAAAGCTGTATAGAGGATTCAATACATAACAAGGCCAAAAGATGCAGCCGAATAATTGACAGCATCAATCTACAACCGTCTAATGCTGACCCTTGGACGCCCTTTTCTCCGGCGCGCCCTTCAACATCGAAGGAAAATCCTTCTGAAACTACTACATTACGATTAGAAAGTTAAATGAAAAAATTAAAGATAATGAGTTGATAGTCACAAAAGCAAATAAAGGGAACACGGTCGTTATAGCACAAAAATCTGAATATGAACATAAAATAAACACATTTCTTAGAGAAGGATCTTTCAAAATATTGAAAACAGACCCTACGGAGAGATATAATAGACAAGTTAAACAACTTATCAGTTCCTGTGACAGCATTTTAAACAACAAAGACCAGGCAAAACTTAAACAAATGAATGCACTTCCACCACGTTTACATGGGTATTACAAACTTCATAAGAAAGATACGCCAATTAGACCCGTAGTATCTCATAAAAATGCACCATGCTACAGATTAGCCGGTAAAGTAAACGAACTACTCAAGTCCATGCCAGAGTTCAAAACTAATCATACGATTAAAAACAGTATAGAGCTAGTGAATCAAATTCAACACATACCTGTGCCAGAAAGTGCAATATTTGTATCATTTGATGTAAAAAGTTTGTTTCCGAGTGTTCCAGTTAAAGATTGCACAAATATAATCGGGGAGAAATTGTGTATGTCCAGTTTGGAACCGCAACAAGTTGTAGAAATGGAAGCGTTGTTGAAAACTACTTCAATTTCAACGACACATTTTATAAACAAAATGAAGGTCTAGCGATTGGCAGTCCTTTATCACCACTATGTGCAGATGTTTTCATGGATGATTTAGAAAAACGCATCTTAAGGTCAGATTTAAAAAAACACATAAGTTACTGGTTTAGATATGTAGATGACGTTGTTTGTCTATGGTTGGGAACAAGGGAGGAATTGGATGAGTTTTTAGTTGATATTAATAATTTAAATGAAAAAATAAAATTTACTATTGAGATTGGATATAATAAAATAAACTTTTTAGATTTGGCAATAGATATATCTAGCAATAAACATACTGTTAAAATTTTTAGAAAAGAAACCTACAGTGACAACATTATCCACGCAAAATCACAACATCCAGTTTCACATAAACATGCAGTTTTTCATTATTTAATTAACAGATTAATTCAGATCCCATTAAGCGATGAGGACTTTCAATGTGAACTGAGAAGTATTAAAGCGATCGCGAGTAATAATGGATATGACACCAAAATAGTAAACAATATACTAAGACGCAGAAAAAGTAAATTAGCAAGACAATTATTATATTCACACACTGAATCAAAAGACACAGAAAGCTTTAAAGGGGTAAAATTAAGATATATCGGAAAATTCTCAGAAAAAATTAGTAAATTACTTCGTAAAAATAACAAGAAAACAGCATTCTATTGTAGAAACAATATGAGGGACCTAGTATAACAAAGACCGTGTCCCAAAACTGGATGAAAGTGGTATTTATCAATTAGAGTGTGATACATGCAAAAAAGTGCACAATGGTCAAACAGGTAGAAAATTTAAAACTAGGCTTCATGAACATGTCAGATCGTGGAAAAATAAGAAAAATGACTGAACATTTGCGGAACATCTCAACTCTTCAAATCATTCCTTTGACCCGACAACTATCATAAAAATAGTACACAAAGCTAATAAAAGTGCAAAATTGAATTATTTGGAAGCCCTAACAATAAATAAAATTATTAATAACGATCCAGACAGAATTTTAAATGACCGATTAGAATTAAATTCCTCACCACTTCTGACATATTTTAAATGATGTTATTAATTAATCAATCAAAATTTTATGTTTAATTGTAGTTTATATTTTATATTTTTTAACTTATTTGACTTAATTTTTAGAAGTGTATCCTGACATATAATAGAAAAATGATATTGATACACAACATATTTATTGCCGTTATTTATAGATTTAACCTTGACGTAGACCCATTTTGAAACGCAAGCTGTGGTGATTCACCTCTGTTTATTTTATATTTGCTTGTTACAAATGATTTCTTTTGTTTTCTTTCTGTCATGTTAAATAATTAATAATTTGCTGGCCCGATGATGTGTAATACGAAACCGGTAGCCTAAGTTAGAATAAAAATAAATATATGTGGAAAAGTACAAGAATTTGTGTATAATTTATTCAAAATGATATTCCACCAAGAACCATCAATCGAATCCATCCACTATAGGTACATTACAGCTTTCTCAGCAACAACCTCAAAATACGGAGAATTTGACAAACACTCAAGTCTTATGTAATAAGACCATTTCAGACCAAAACAAAAATACAACACTTAATTTCAAAAACTGTTCTAATTTTACTGTCAATACCTAGAGCTTATTTTTCATGTTTTGTTCTCTTATTAATTTACTATGTACCGATTGGTTGTAAGTATAATAAAATTTGATTCAAATAGTTTATATGGTACTATTTTTTTTCTCATAGTCAATGGTGAAATGTAGAGTACATACATAACTCGTGAAAAAAAAAACATCTCGGCTCTTGGATGCCTCGCTCCGCTCAGGATTCTCCTGTAGAATCCTTCGCTCCTCTCGGGATACACCTTTGAGCCTCGAAAGAATTTTTTTTTTTTCACTTGTTGTGTAATCTACTTTTTTCTTCTGGAATGTGATCAGAGCAGTTAAGAGGATAGGTTCCAAAAATCCATAATTTATTCTTCCTTGTTTGAAGAATCTAGCAATACTAGATATTTGACTTCTGTCAAGAATATAATGTACACTCTTGTCGAAACAGAATCTTCAGAAGTCATTCCAACATTGAGCCATAAAAAATCAAAGATGACTCCAAAAAAAGGTTTCATGTCGAGTTTTAACATTATTTGAGCAAAATCATATTATATTATTTATTAATTAAAATCTGTATAAACTTTATTATACTGTTATCCGAACAGATATTTGATACAAACATTAGTTTTTTTTTAAATAGTAAAATTCGTGATAAAAGTCGTCATTTTGATAATTTTCCAGAATTCGTCCCTCTCGCACTGCAGGTTTTTCGGCATGGAGTAACAGCGATCAATGCAATCGGAACCTATTCTCTTAACGATAATGATCTACCCTTGAATTATTTTCACTTATTATAGGACCTTATAAATCGATAGTGGAAAGGTAAAATATATTATACGCCATTTTTTTGTGAAATGAGGTTTTATATTCTTGTAATCAGCAAAAAAAAGTTTGATTTATCATCAAAATCATACACATATATATCATCAAAATCTAAGCACTTTTTTTTTGGGTATAACATATTTTACCTTGGGTGGTTTTTCTAAATAAATTACATACCTTTTTACGTTGTCTTATAATAATATCACATTTTTTTGTAGGAAAGTTTGCAAATGCTTATAAACATGCAAAGAAACTCTCATCAAGTTCCTATAAGTTTAAAAGTCACTTGGCGTAGTCTTTGATAAACGACCGCCTTTACATTTTGACAATTTCAAAAATCAATGTCCATTATCGGGACAGCCAAATCCCTTGCATTATCTTTCATATGAATAAGGATATACTATTTCACTTGACTGAATGTTAAAGCTCTCTGTATTCGATTTTTGAGAATATAAGAAGTATCATAAATTAAAAATAATCAACATAATCTTTTTATAAACATATCGTCACGACATGGGGTGTCAGGGGTGTGTCCGAATGTGAACTGTAAAATGCAGGTCACAGTTCACACGCGTTACACCCGCGTTTCACCGACGATTATTGCGTCTCAACGTCATGGGTGGTGAGACAAGCTTTTTAGGGCATGCAGGTTTCCTCACGCTGTTTTCCTTCACCGTTCAGCAAGTGGTAAGAATTATGTAAGAACACAAATGCTATGTATGGGAGGATTTATATTAATAATAAATTAAGTGTGGTCTGTATGACACTGTAGAAGTTAATTATATATTTAAATAAATGGTTCCATATTTATACCAAGAAGTACATCTCTTATCTACATCTAACATATCACTCGGGTGGTGCCGGTGCCAAAAGGTCGTGGAGGTCACGAACCCAGCGACTACAGGCCCGTGGCGGTGTTATGCACTCCAGCCAAAGTGTTCGAGACAGCCATATACCATAGTCTCTATGCGCAGGTTAAGGCCCAGTTGTCAGACGCACAGCACGGCTTCCGTTCCGAGCGGGGGACAACGGGGAACTTGCTGAGTTTGATGACGCGATTAGTACCAGTGGTTGATTCCGGAGGACAGGAAGATGTCGCTTACTTCGATTTTAGAAAGGCTTTCGACACTGTTGACAATGATATTCTGCTCACGAAGTTGGCAGGCGTGGGCTGCACGCCGAACACGCTAGCCTTCTTCGCCAGCTACTTGCAGGACAGACTGACGGTATGTCGATTGCAGCGGACACAGGTCAGAGCCCTATTTCACAAGATCGGGCGTCAGTCAGGGTAGTAACTTGGGACCTCTCCAGTTTATCATAATGATAAACGATTTACCAGAGGTGGTTACTGAGTCGACATGTTTACTCTACGCTGACGACTTGAAACTAATGATCGAAGTAAGCGACATCGGGGATCATGACAGGTTACAGAAAGATATAGATCGACTTAGTAAGTGGAGTCAGGAAAATAGGTTGTATTTTAACATCAACAAGTGCTCAGTACTGACATTTAGTCGCGCGCGCACCCCGCACCACCATCGGTACCATTTAGAGGGAGAACCGCTACAGCGCGTCACAGAGATCAAGGATTTAGGCGTGCGATTCACCGCCAATCTAACTTTTAAAGAACACATTGTCGATGTATGTAAGAAAGCATTTCGCAATTTAGGTTTTATCCTGAGGCAATCGAACAGCTTCAACAATATATCCGCACTACGTGCCCTATATGAAGCCCTAGTAAAAAGTCATCTGGAAAGCAGTGCTTTGATTTGGTCTCCACACGAAGCGAAGTATATAATAATGTTAGAGCGCATTCAGAATAAATTCATACGATTCTTATATAAAAAAAATATACGGTGTTAATCCTGGATTTCCATTGTTATATCCGACTTTGTTTGTTCTTGGCATGGTAGGATATTACAAATTGGAAGTGAGGAGGGAAGCGTCCACCGCCACGTACTTGTTTAAAGTGCTACGTGGAAAAGTGCACAACCCGAGCCTCCTTCGGGAGTTGCAGCTGTGCGTGCCCGAAGAGTATGTGTCGCGGAGGCGGCGGCCACCGTTGCTGAAGGTGCCGCGCGCGCGCACCAACTTGTTGCAACAAGCTCCGCTAACGCGAGCACTACGCTCGCTTAACGCGACCGTTGGACACGTTGATGTATTTTCTTGTACGTTGAACGAGTTCGCGGGGGCCATATTAATTATATGTACTAGGTTAAGTAGTAATTAAGTTATCTGGGATTTATATTTGGTAATTTAATTATATATTTCTATTATTATGTGAGAATTTAGAATTACTAAACTAACGCAATAGGTAATTCTGTAATGTTAGTTTTAGTTGATTATAATAAATAAATAAATAATAATAAATAAATAATAAATAACACACGTATAGTTATGTAGCGATCGTGCCGCCACATTACTCCCCCCTCAAAAAAATAAAAATAGATTTACAATTTAGATGTAAATAATAAGTTCACAATATATATAAAAAATTAACATTCAAATACTGGTTAGGATGAATGACTGATATGCAGGCAACAGCGTTTGGTCTATTTTGTCATATAACGTTATATCATATCATAACATAACACTTGAAATATTTTATTCCTTTTTAATTCTTCACAGTCTTCAAATAAATTGTTCTTATGTTTGCCTTAATTGCTCCTTTTGGCGGGTGTCTTGCTTGGCTCGTTATAGTTATAACCTAAGAAATCACCTTCGCTCTCTTGGAGTTTATTTTTCTCCTGAGTTTTTTTATCCCATTTTTTTATATAGGCATAAGTACAATATTTTTCTTAATATTCATACAGTCTCAATGCTTGGTCTCGTTTTCTGATGCCGAGATGCGATGAGGAATTAGTCAGTGCGCGTTTTTTATTGTATATTGCCAGTTGTGTTCTACTCTTCGTTAATGCGAGACGAGCGGTGCTGCTGAAGTCTTTTGTGAATTCAGACAAGCAGTTAATTTTCTGCTCTAGTCCACCGTGCGTCGGGACGAGCGATAAGGCTTGTGAGCTGCAGAACCAAGAAGCGATAAAGGCTGCGTTTGGTCTGGTTAGGCTCTACAAGTGCTGGCTTGCTGCGCGACTTGCTGTAATACTGCGAAGATAATGGGTGCTGAAGTTTTGTTTGCCCGTATCTACAAAAACTTAACACCACTTTTTCAGTCGGTAATGTTTACTGTTAGACGGTTGATTAATACAAAGTATGCCGTGATTGCGGCTTAATGTACGTGCGTATTTATATTTATCTATTTTCTTATTAATTTTCATTGCCAAGGAATTTCTGTTATGTGTGCTTGAACTTGATAATGATTTATGACGAATAAAGCTGATGATGCATTCCGCTGAGTGCTGCGATGACAATTTTCGTGACTGTGCTGCGATGTATTTTGTCGATTTGCATTTTTTTCAGTTTGTGCGATTTCATAATAATGTTGTCACTTGCTAAAATTTTTCATTCTTGATTTTTAATCGGAAAGTCCATCTCTTGATCTTAAGAAATTGTTGTTGTTTCTTTATATCACTCAATGAGAAGATCCTTGATTGCTATATTTCATTGGCTTCTGGGGTGGACATAAGTTTGTCTTGACTTGTTTGACCTCTTCTTTGGCAACTTTTCCGTATTATACATAGGTAACACTAAAAGTTTCCGGAACTGGCCACTTACATAAACAATATTTAAAAATTTATTGCAACATTTGAAAATAGAACTCTTTGGCTGTAGAATGCAGTTTGTTTCATCTGACTGTCTTTTGTTTTAACTTGTGGCGCCATTTAAAAAATTGTGTGTCTGCATCAACATGGATTTAACTCGGGAAAATTTTCGTAGTATGATTTTCTACGATTTTAAGTGTAATTTGACAGCTCAACAGAGCATCGCTCGGCTTGAAACAGCTTTTGGCAATGAAGCACCATGCAAGACGACTGTTTATAGCTGGTTTGCAGAATTCAAGCGTGGTCGTATCAATCTCAGTGACGAATCTCGCGATGGTCGGCCGTCCACCGCTGTGACCAACAAAAACATCGATGCTGTGCGCCGTATGATTGAAACAGACCGGCATGTAACCTACCATGAAATTCGCGCATCCTTAGAAATAGGCATGAGTCAAATACAATCAATCCTACACAAACATTTGGGTGTGAGAAAGCTGTGCTCGCGGTGGATCCCACACAACTTGACCGAGGCTCAAAAAACGGACCGCGTCACTTGGTGCAGTGCCATGCTTACCAGATTCAACGAAGGTGCGTCAAATTTGGTGTGGGACATAGTAACAGGTGACGAAACATGGATTTATTGCTACGATCCCAAAACAAAGCAGCAATCGAGCGTATGGGTCTTTCAAGATGAGCCGAAACCAACCAAAGTGGCGCGCGTGAAAAGTGCATCTAAGCGGATGATTGCTTCTTTTTTTAATAAAACTGGACACGTGGCTACTGTTGCTTTAGAGAATCGTCGTACCGTGAATAGTGACTGGTACACGACCATTTGTTTGCCGGAAGTTATTGACGAACTCCGTAAAAATAACTGTAAACGCCGTATCATCCTGCACCACGACAATGCTAGTTCTCACACGGCCAGACAGACAAACGACTTTTTGAAGACAAAAAATGTAGAAATCATGAGTCACCCTGCATACAGTCCCGACCTGGCACCTTGTGACTTTTTTCTGTTCCCAAAAATTAAGAACCAATTACGCGGTCAACGATTTTCATCACCAGAAGAGGCTGTCGAGGAGTATGAAAAACACGTTTCAGAGGTCACCACAGGGGAGTGGCACAAAAGTTTTCAAAACTGGTTTGATCGACTGAAAAAGTGCATAGACGCCAAGGGAGATTATTTTGAAAAACAATAAATTAATTTTGTACCTTTAATAGTATTTTTTCATATTCATTCCGGAAACTTATAGTGCGTCCCACGTATTCGTAGTCATCTCCATGCTTCTGGAAAGTGACGATTGCTCCACTTACGCCAAAACTCCGGAATCCGTCGTGGTGACTTCCAGAGTGTCGATATTGTTGCTGCAGCTGGTTTATTACTATGGCCCCGGGAGATAGTGTTCCACTCGGGTTGCTTCTTGTTCAGTCGGGGTCACCAATATGGGAGGATTTATATTAATAATAAATTAAGTGTGGTCTGTATGACACTGTAGTAGTTAATTATATATTTAAATAAATGGTTCCATATTTATACCAAGAAGTACATCTCTTATCTACATATAACACACGTATAGTTATGTGGCGATCGTGCCGCCACACTATGCATAAGCGGCGGCAGCTCAGGCGGTAGAACGTTGGCCTCTCAATCTTGAGACCCGGGTTCGATCCTCGTCCGGGCATGCACTAATGAGTTTTTCGGAACCATTTTATATGGCGTTTAAACCGTCTGATTTGGTCGAAACTTGAAATTTAAGTTAATGGAGTGGCGCATTTAGCTTTCTTCAACCGTACGTAATTTTGACAGAATCAAGTTTATGAAATTTCCACTCAAAGTTTATGGGGAAAACTTTGTCGCCTATATTGAAATAGATGGAGATCCAGGCAGGATGGTATACTCGGGAGACCCCTAATACAAACATATAAGACAATCTGTCTTTAAATCTTTGAGTAGTATCGAAAGTCTTAGGCTTGGCGGTCATTTTATAAACACCCCTTATAACAAACATAATGTTTGAAAGTTTTTTTTTATATCCTCGCATTAGTGATAGAAATTAGGGTGGGGTAACGGAGGATCTCAGTGCAAAGTGCACATCATAATATTGTTTTCCTTACTTTTTAATAAAAAGTATGCAATAAATGCGTTTTATAGCAATTCACGCAGACTGCTTGTCAATAGTTAGGTGATCACATGAAAATTATTCAATTTTATGCGTTACAGCTTAGCTGCATTACATTACAACTGCAAACACGCTTTTAAGTTTGTTAATGTAATGCAAACAAAATGTAATACATTAAAGTATGTAATTTTTTTGTCAAGACTTTTTTATTGTTACGTAGTACCGGCGCACGAAACAAAAATCTCACACATCATGGAACGCGTAAGAAAGTTCGTAAATAATCTCAGTGCGGATGACGTGTGGATGCTTCCGGGCCAAGGTCCCAACTGGACAATGCGAGAAGTTTCCGCCATTGAGCTCGAAATGTCTCGGACGAAGAAGTGAGAGGAATAATTTGGGTTGGAAAGGGACGGATACAGACTGGAGTCCTTGACACGCTGACGTGGAGCGTGACGCGTGTTCCATAATGTGCGAGAGGGTTCTAGACAGATCGCGAAACCGACGTATGGTATAAAAACGGAACAGATAGCGGTCGAGAGTTCAGTTCAGTGTTAACTACGAGACAAAGCGGAAACTCTAGTGAACTAAAGGACAACTCTAGTAATGACTAGTGAAGTGCGACTGTATTGAGCAAATATAACCCGGTAACGATTCTAGTGGTGATACATTTTTCAAATTATAGTGCGGACAAATTAGGCATTCCAGCGAGTCCACTGAGTTCAGTTAGTAATTCCAGTTGTTATTTAGTTTCAGTTGTGTTTATATAGTGTGTGTGATTACGAATAAAGACAGTGGTTTTTGGTACAAATTGGTATAAAATTAATTTATCCCGAACCCCAGCGCGTAACATCATTAATAAACTATTTTCAAAGTTGCTTTAAAACACATTTATTGTATACTTTTTATCCAAAAGTAAGGAAAACAATATTATGATGTGCGTTTTGTACCGAGGTAAAAAGTTACCCCTTAGCAATTTAACTCCCTTGTATAACAATCTATTATTGTTACTATTCCTGTGATTACAAATAAATTTTTGTTACTTTTTCTGCTGTTTAGGTAAGTGTGATTTTCCATCTGCATAAGATCTGCATCTATCACAATAAACAGAGGGGCCGACGAAGAAGAAGAGTTACAAAATAACGTAAAACTCGTATAATTATTTATATTTTTTTTTATTAAAAAGTATAATATATTTGTATGTGCTTGATATATTTTGGCTTACGGCATGGGACCGTCATCAGTCGAATCGAAGGCCCCATACTGTGGTTTTTTGATCAGAAGCCCCAGAATTTCTATAGCAATGGGATCATGTCCCTACCTACAAGATGGCAGAAAGTTATCGAACAAAATGGCACCTACATAAATGTAAATAAACTTTATTAAAAAATGTTTCGGATTTTCAAATAAAATGCGAAAAAACTTTTTCCCCACCCTAATTAGGTTCAAAAAGAGTAAAATATATAAGCTAAAAGAAATGTAACCCCATTTAACATCAAATGTACCATTATAAAAGTAAAACGAAGAACAAAACAGAATTAATTAAACAAAAAGATTGCGGTAAAAAGAGAAACTTTATTAAAAAGTTACTTTTATCTTTTGCTAATCCATCATCATCTTTCTTGTGGAGCAGTGATAGACGAGTCGTTTTGATACAGACTTTAATTCAACGTGCTTGGGGTATAAATTACAATTTATTTGTTTTTTTCGGAAAACTTTGGGATAGCCAAATAATAAGCGACCGCAAAACCTTATCAGTACTTAAACGATAGTAAATAAATCAGGTGAAATGATTCTTCTTCGTGAAATGATAGCTTTTTCCAATTTGTTTTTGATGGTCTCTCCATTTAGTAGAGCTGGTGCCAGGCTTGACTGTGTAGGTAACACCAACTTACTCGCAAACCCCCCGAAGTTATTCAGGGGAGAGCAAGGAGACAGCCCTCAAACAGGCACAACCAGGACCTTGCTTATGCTTGCAGGACCGGTTGATGGCTGTATATCCATCCCCAATTGCCGGGCCTTAAATAAAACAGACTGGTGGCGGGAGCAGCGTCACTGGTGCGAGGGTTTTGCACCGTGCTTACTAAACCACCTGCCCAGCGTCTGTGGGTATGGGCGTTTCTTACAGGAGGACCGCCGAAAGTGGTGAAACCTTGGAAAAAGCCTATGTCAAGCAATGGACGAAACAGGATGGATGATGGAATTATTTCTTCTAAGAGTTTTGCATACTGGCGTTTGCTAGGCCCATATGACGTTATGAGAAGTCGTACCAGGTGTAAGATTACGGACCGTTGGGTAGTATCTGAGTATCAGTCATTATTCATTAGTCAATTACTGACTTCCCTAGATTTTGCTAAAGTCGCTGGATAGGCCAATAACTCTTTGCCTGCTTTCACTCTCATACTGGGCGAGGGAACTTCATCCTAGACCAATGCCATGATAGTGTTTGTTTAGACATTGTTTTAAATCTATTGTACTAATTGTTACATATATGTTACATCATTGGGACAAAGAAAATTGTATGAGATATTAGAACAGATAACTAACGTCGTATTAACCAAATTTCCTAAGCCCCTTGAAAATTGTGTATTAACCGAAACCAACCGGGAGTATTATTGTGAATTAAACTGTGAAACAAGTAGGTACAAGTGTATTTAATCATGATAAAATTAAAGCCTTCAAAATCTGCTTTATTACAAGCCTTCAGGAGCAAATAAATTCATGTTTGAACATAAACTTACATTTTATTTAAAACTTTATTGCCTCTGATTTCAATTTCAGTCAATATTTTCCTCGTAGGCCTTACCTTCGTGCATTTTTATTGGATGAATGAATAATGAGATTTTCCCTGATTGAAATAGATTTACTTTGCGACCTTATTTACATAAACTTACATATATATAATAAGTGACGTGTAGTACATTAGTAATTCTAATATTATTTAAAAGTTAAGGATACTAATAAAGTAGTGAAAAAGTCGTCTCTGTACATTGGATATTTTTGCGAGTTTTTAAATGAAATAAGTTATTAGTATTGGACTGAGGCCAAAACGACAATTTTGGATTTTTCGTCTGTCTGTTCCGTTTCAACTAAAGAACTAAGGCTATTTTAGAAGGTCATTTTGTTAGGTATAAAGTTACTATCAAGCCGAAAATTGTCCTCAAGGCGAAGCATTGGAAATTTTGGCGACATGGATCTTCATTTTTCCCGGCAATAAAAAAACATATGTAATTGCCTATTGATATACTAGATTAAGCATTTCATTGACATCATTTTGCCCGAAGATTTAGTTAATTGATTAATTTTCATAGCAGAGAAAAAAATATTTAGAAAACTTCTTTTAAAACAGAGATTTCTATTTTACTGACAAACGGGAGCGAATGAAGCCTCTAAGTTTTTTATTTAAATTAGTCTACAAATACACTTCAATATGGCCGATTGGATTTATGACATTACTTTTAGTTGTCATTTTAAATGTAAAATACTGTTTTGCCGCATACGACCTTACGGCATAAGCTAGTTCGTGGGCGCATATTTGTTTGTACGGAGCAAGTCCCCCTCACTCCACTCCCCTAAGGTGTAAGCCACATAGAAGAGGCGCGACGCGCAACCGGCATATATGTATATTTTTTTTACATATTATTTTTTATTGGTTCCTAAATTTCGAATAAATGGTCAACTTACACGATGACGTGTGACTGAGAATAGACTGTACGTTAGGGTGGAGCGATTTTTGCGTTTTTTGGATTTTCATTTGGCCTGGGTGCGGAAAAGTTGCTACAAGTAAACAGATAAATGAAAAAAATAGTGAAAAAAATATCTTTTAATGTTTTGTACAAGCGCAAGGGGGTAGAAATTTAACAAAATGTATGAGAGGAAGAAAAAAATATTTTCCTTTTTAATATATTTTTTATTTAAAGCCATATAAAATATATCACATAAAAATAATCGTCCATTCACATGTCTCGTCTCGAATTAAATAAAAACTGTGCAAATTAATAAAATTTCCCATTTTAGGTACTTTTATCAAATTTTTTCATCTTACGACCTCGAAACGCAACATCATTTTCATGACGTATTTTTTGTAAATTGCTTACATAATGTTTTAACTAAAATATATATAAAAAAAAATTGAAAACGAAAAAATATTTTTTCTCCTTTCATACATTTTGTAAAACTTCAACCCCCTTGCGGCTGACCAAAACATCAAAGACATTTTTTTACTATTATTTTCATTTATCTGTTTACTTGTAGCAACCTTTCCAGGCCAAATGAAAATCCAAAAAACGCAAAAATCGCTCCACCCTTCCGTACATATTTCCGCGGTAAATAATGCGGATAGGCTATGACATAGGTTTCGTAGAGCGTCGTTTCTGTCACCGGAGTATTAGTGCTTCTTTTGACTGTCGATATATCCTTTTAGGGTTCCGTAGTACCTGAAAGGTAAAAGAAACCTATATGGTGAGTGAGACTCCGTTGTCTGTCCGCCCGTCCATCCGTGCGTATGTCACAGCCTCATAACTTTAGCACCGTTAAAGATAAAAACTTGAAATTTGCCACAAAAATAGCATTCACTTGCCTACTTAATAGAGTATAAAAAAACATGAAAATTTGAAATTGTTCAAAATATTTCCAATACAAAAGAGAGAAATAAAAATATCTTAAAAATAGAACATGGATATCAAATTGTACATATGAAAGAGCTGATTATAAAAATATATACTTTTATTATATTTCTGGCTCCGATTTCGAGAAATCTTTGAATAACAACAAAAAAATGCATCTCCCTCTTATTTACAAAACCAGTGGACAGAGAAAAAAATTACGATTATAGGCCAATTACAGGAAAACTGTAGGGATTTTAAATAAGTTGTTAACAAATGAGAAAAAAAAGTAAAATAAATATAAAAAATATTTTATAAAAATACAATATGGGTAACACATTCTAGATATTAAAGAGCTGATCATAAAAATATATAATCTTACTATATTTACCGGCACCGATTTCGAGAAATCTTTGTAAAACCACAAAAAATGCATGTCCTTTATTTCCGAAACCGGTGGACCGAAAAAAAAAGACAATTATGGGCCATAACTGGCCAATATTATTATTTTATCAAACTTTTGATATAATACATCGGATATATAAGGTCCTACAATTCAAAGTGAAAAAAATTCAGGAGCTGATAGAGTATCGCTTATATACCACTTTCAACCAAAAAAAATTTTTGAACTCCTTTTGTGAGGTGACCACTTTATACTGGGAGGTCAAAACATATTTCAAGGAATAAAAATTCTTCTGGAATGTGATCAGTAAACGATACATAATCTACCCTAGAATTATTTTCACTTTCCTTTGTAGGTAAAATCCGATATACCTCATATTACCATTTTGAATTTTATTGTAAGTCTTCGTAAGTTTCGTAAAAATTGATAATGATCGGCTTTACGACATTATCAATGTTCCAGTTTTCCACATCATAATGCGGCGACATATAGGTATAAAAGGTGACTTTCATACTGGTCGGGACCAAGGTTCAATTAACCTTTCTCTGAAATATGTAGACTTCCTATACTAATTGAGTCAAGGCTGATATTTGTTCTTGTATAGAGGCAAAAAAAAAACGTATTTTGCAAATAGTTTCATTGAACCTTGGTCCTAGACACCAGTATAAACGAAAATCACCTTATATACAACATTATATTTATACTTCTTCGCTAGGCATGTGTCTTTTCAGCGCGACCAGGCAGTAATGTGCCAAAAAGCTGTCTTTACCTGTCGAATATCAAACAACTTTTGACGTACAAAAACTATACAACTTTTCGAAGGCGTCTTTTCACAATTTTATTGCTTACATGTTTATTGAAAAACAGTTCTTAATGCTTTGTATTAGATAGTAAAGAAGCAGCAAATCAAAGTTGGTGCGAAATAGGAGTCGTATTTCTTTTAGAGTACCGCAGTGACATGTGAACCCCTTGTTCTAAAAACGCTAAAACCTTTTTGCTTTTATGTTTCGGGCCGTAATACTTATAAAACTATACTAATAATAAAGTAGAAAAATGAATGTTTTTGCGAATTTCAAATGAAATGGGCTATTACGGCCAAAAACCACAACTTTTTGAATTTTTTCTGTCTATGTAATGTTCCGTTTTAACTCGAAAACCACTTAACGGATTGGTATGCGGCTTTTTACGGTTCTGCGCCAAAAGGGGAGACGGAGCCCTAATAATGTCGCTCTGCTGTCTGTCCGTGTGTCCATCCGTATGTCCTGGGTCTCTAGCTTGCAGACGGAATGAGTTACCGATCTGAAAGGGTAATATAATGATGGCAGTTGTCGGACCGCAATTTTATCGTTATCTTTACGGCATATGTTCATGAAATCAATAGATTTTCTGTACTAATTCAGTCGAGGTTATTCTAAAACAAGTATAGAGAAATGTTTCCCATATTTCAAGGTCATTGAACTTTAGTCCTGACCATATACCGAGTCTACAGTATGAATTTGGTTAGATAAACGAAAGGCAGTTTATATACCTACTACTAGCCTTTGCCCGCGGCTCCCCTTGCGTTTATTCAAATTCTTTCGCTTTCGGCTTTGCCTTAATTTTATGAACACGCTTTATAGCCTTTATCACACAATCACGACGATGATAATATAAAAAACTGCATCTAAATCCGTTGAGTGAGTCTCGAGTTGAAACGAAAAATACCTACATACAGACAGAGAGAAAGACAAAAAAACACAATGCAAAACAAGTACTTCCTTTGTTGCTTATAGTATTCGTTTTTATAACAAAATACCAAAGGAAATACTTGATCTTTCAGAAAATAAATTTAAAAAATATGTTAAGTATTTAAAGTCTTTTTAAGAAAGCTTACTATAGCATTAGTGAATATTTGGAAGATAAAAATGCATGGTGTTAATTCATCTCAAACCTTTTATTGTGTGTAGGTACTTAAATTATTTCAAGGCTAAGGGTTGTTGCAATACAAAAATTCACATATATTGTTTTCAATATGATATTTTGTAGATAAATGTATAAAATTTATTCTGACTGTAAAAAAGATGATAAGACTGATAGAACAGGAGGATAAAGAGATGATCTAATAATTTCATTGTGTTTTTTTTTATATAAAGTTACTCAATTTTTGGCCTGATTATCCGACTTTTTCTTGTCCTGTACTTTCTATCTCTTTACTAAAACAATGTTGTATTATTAATATAATAATGATAATCGAAAAAACAAAGACATGATCTTGCAAAATTTTTTGCCCTTCTTCTTAGCAAGACTAATCGAATGGGCGGAGTTAGGCATATATTTATATACGTAACGTATTAGTATTTAGTATATGGTTAGCTATCATTATCATATAGTAGGTATATATATTATTGTATACATTAAATATACCTTTAATGTATTTCATCATTTCATTTCAAACAAATATTTTCCTCTTTATGTAATAGTTTAGATGTAGATGTGGTGAGAATATTTTCCGTCAGAACCACGTCAAGCGAAGCCACAACGCACTTGACGCCAGTTCTAGTTTTCCTCCTCATAGACAATAGGAAGTTTTGAGCTGTAAAGTTGCTCAAAGGAACCGAGATATAACTTTCGGGGTTCCCTTACAAGACGCTTGGGGTTCGGAAAGTTTGTTATATTTTTTGTGGGTCATTCCACACATTAGTTTCAGCAGTTACAGATGTAGAATCACACAAGGGAAGTTTTATTATACCAACTTGCCTTTTCCCGTGGCTCCGCCCGAGTTTATTCGATATATGATTCGTTTTCGGCTTGTGCGTTTATTCAGTCCTGAATTGCTTTTTCGGCAGATATATCATGAAACGATGACTTTTTGATGGAGTACTATAAAATAAGGACACAGGATTAGTCACCCTTATACCAAGACAGCTATTGATTTTGATATGTGATATGTGATAGAGCTGATGCCGGGCTCGACTGTGGAGGTACCACCATCTTACTCGCAAATCCTCCCGAAGTTATTCGGGGGAGAGTAAGAGAACAGCTCTCAGGCAAAACCAGGCGGCCCACCATCGCCTGGGACCGATGGATGGCGGTATATCCATCCCCAATTGCCGGGCCTTATATAAAACAGACTGGTGACGGGCAGCGGCGTCACTGGTGCAAGGGTTTCGGTACCGCGCTCACCAACCCGCCTGTCCAGCGTGTGTGAATATGGGCATAAAGGCCTATGTCCATCAGTGAACGAGACAGGCTAATGGATGGATGGATGGATGTGATATCTTAGATAACTTTCATTCACATACAACCTTAAAGTTGTAATAATTGGCTTTGGGCATTACGCTTCCATTTCATTTGAAATATTCGATCCGACGCCATTGGTTTCGTTCTATTTTATTTGGCGGTAAGCGGCGGCCATGTTTGCTTTTTCTTTTTCACGTCGAACGGTGCCAGGTAATTGACAAGGAGCCAGTTGGATTTGTGTCTTTTTGTTTGTTTGTTGGTAATTTATACTGGATTTAATTTAAAAGGCAACTGGAATGTCCACTTTTTATTTATGAGTCGGTCAATTTGTAGATTAAAAGATATTTAAAGGGAATCTTGTTAGTGCCCATCAGAGGGACTTTATTTTCTTTTGTGGTAGGCCCAGAAGGGTTTAATGACTTCATATCCAGGAAATTTTAGACATTATTAGGAATTTGATGAAAAAAGATGGTGTTACCATATAAAATAAACCTCAAAAAATTAGAGTTTTTGACATCTTGATAGATACTTGCAAGTTTCAAATATGGTCAAATTGTTGTACATACACTAAAGTTAAAAAAACCGGGCAAGTGCGAGTTGGACTCGCCCACCGAGGGTTCCGTTAAAGGATCTGGGGTCGGTTCGTGCGTCGTCATTTTTCGTAAACAAGCTACTAGTTGGGTGCGTTTCATGCGTTTTCAATCATGTATAAAAAAATGCCTTCACCGTTAAGTGCGGTTCGGGCGTCCAGTTATTATTACTGATTTCAATGGGCCCGTAGGAACCATAGAGTTAGATACTATTGAATAATCTATTGGGAAAAAAAACAGTTAATATGTGCACTTAAAATAACGGTAAAGAAATCGAAGAATCGAGTCTACAGAAATAACTGCGACGCACGAGACGAGCCCATTGAAATCAGTAATAATAACTGGATGCCCGAACCGCACTCAACGGTAAAGGCTTTCTTTTCTGCATGATTGAAAACGCACGAAACGCACCCAACTAGCTTGTTTATGAAAAATAACGATGCGCCAACCGACCCCAGCCCCGTTAAAGACTATATTTTTATGATCTAATTACAAATGTATAGTTTCAGATTTTTCCTTATACTTGTAGTATAAGACGGTACACTTGGCAAATTTCATAGTTCTAGGTAAACGGGAAATACCCTATAAATTATGATTCCCTCGAGAGTGTCGAAATCGCTCACCAACCCGCCTGCCCAGCGTGTGTGAGTATGGGCATCTCTTCCCAATTATGATGTACACAAAATAAACGGCCCCCAGTCCCCGGCAGCCTCACTATTCCCGACTACGGTGGCGGTCGCGGTAACGGTGGGGCAGGGGGTGCTAAGAATCTCCGGTTGAATGGCCACCAACACCGACGACTTTTTTTGGCGACGTATAATACACGGACGTTACGGGAGGACAGAAGCTCGAGTCAGAGTTAGGTAGAATCAACTGGCATATTCTGGGGCTATCGGAAGTCCAACGAGCAGGTGAGGATACCATAACCCTAGAGTCAGGACACCTGCTCTACTATCGAGAGGGCGATCAATTGTCTGTCGGTGGAGTTGGCATGCTGGTTAACAAAGACCTCACTAGCAACGTGTTAGAAATCGGTAGTGTCTCTACTCGGGTGGCATATCTTGTTCCTAGACTTAACAAGAGATATTCTCTTAAAGTCATTCAAGTGTATGCCCCCACGTCGAGCGACTCTGATGATGTAGTCGAGGCCGTCTATGATGACATATCAAAGGCCAGACATAACACCACCAAGACATATTTTACCGTTGTTATGGGGGACTTCAACGCCAAAGTGGGAGTACAAGAGTCTGGTGAATCGGTAAACCCTCGGGGCCAGATGCTGGTTAGCTTCCTTGAAAGCCAGGGTCTCTATTTGATGAATTCATTCTTCAAAAAGAAGCCTCAAAGGAAGTGGACCTGGCGAAGCCCTGATGGTAAGACTAAAAATGAGATAGACTTCATAATGACGGATCAAAAGCACATAATCCAAGATGTATCCGTGATCAACAGGTTTTGTACCGGTAGCGATCACCGACTTGTCCGAAGCATCTTGAATATCAACTTACAGCTTGAGAGAAACCGTTTGATGAAGCCTACGCTCCGCCCTTCTCTGTGCCAAACCGCTGTGCGATCCAAAAAGTTCCAAATGGAACTGCAGAACCGACTTGCCCTGTTGGAAACCACTGAGGACGTTGACCAGCTTGCTAACAATTTCACGAATGTCGTGCGCGAGGTAGGCAGGACTTATTTTAAGCCGGAGCGAAGGACTAAGGAGTCCAAAATTTCGAGTGGAGCTCTGAACCTGATGAGGCAGAGACGGGAAATGTCTTCAGATTCTGCAGATTACTCCCTTTTTAACAAGCGCGTTAAAAGGCAAATTCGTTTTGACCTGCGCCAACATAACACTCGCGTCATTGAAGACGCGATCAAGCGAAACAAAGGCTCAAAAGTTTTTGCCCAGCAGTTAGGAAGGACCAATCTGACGAAGCTGAAGACATCTGACAATAGAACCGTTACCTGTAGGCCAGAAATCCTCGCTGAAATCGAGAAATTTTATGGGCTCCTATATTCTTCACACGCTCCCAAGCCAACTGCTCGCGATAAAGACGACAAACGTGCACCTCTAGTCCGCCACTACACCGACGAACTACCGGATGTCGAAATAAAATGTCGAAAAAAAAATGAGATTAGGATAGCTCTTGAACAGCTGAAAAACAATAAGGCGCCGGGCGAGGACGGCATCACAACTGAATTCCTGAAAGCTGGAGGTTACCCTATACTCGGACAGATACAGGACCTCATTAATGCCGTTATTCGTACAGGTACTACGCCAAAGGAGTGGAGCAGGAGCTTGGTCATTTTGTTCTTCAAAAAAGGGGACAAAATCCTACTAAAGAACTATAGACCAACCGCACTCCTGAGCCACACCTACAAGCTGTTCTCAAGAGTTATCACGAATCGTCTCGCTCAACGATTCGACGACTTCCAACCTCCAGAGCAGGCTGGGTTTCGAAAAGGCTACAGTACCGTGGACCACATTCACACGCTAAGGCAGGTTATACAGAAAACCCAAGAGTATAAAGTAGCCTTTATGTCTAGCGTTTGTGGACTACGAGAAAGCCTTCGACTCCATCGAAACTTGGTCTGTTCTAACTGGAGTTAATGGTGCGCGGCCTTAGCGATTCTTCGAGACGAGTGGGCCTGTGGATGAATTTGGAGAAGACTAAGGTCATGTCCAACTGTCACGTCATCCAAGGCCCACTAACCGTCGACAATGTCAGCATCGAAGTTGTTCAGAAATATGTTTAGCTGGGTCAAGTCATACAGCTGGAAACAACTTCGACGCCGAGGCTGACAGAAGAATATGCTTGGGTTGGGCAGCATTCGGAAAGATGCGTCACGTATTTACGTCGTCAATACCGCAGTGCTTAAAGGCTAAGATGTTCAACCAGTGCGTCCTTCCTGTGATGACGTATGGCGGTGAGACGTGGTCTCTTACAAAGGGCCTGATCCACCGATTTAAGGTCGCTCAGCGAGCTATGGAGCGGGCTATGCTTGGGGTATCTCTGATGGATAGAATCCGAAACGAGGAGATCCGTCGGAGATCGAAAGTAACCGACATAGCCTGCAGAATCAGTAAGTTGAAGTGGCAGTGGGCAGGCCATATTTGTCGCCGAGATGATGGCCGTTGGGGCCGAAAGGCTCTAGAATGGAGACCACGTACAGCAAAGCGTAGTGTAGGCCGACCTCGTGCCCGCTGGACCGACGACCTGAAGGACGTTGTGGGGGGCGGCTGGATGAGGAGGACGGAGGACCGACATGAGTGGCGAAATTTGGGAAAGGCCCATGTCCAGCAGTGGACGAACACGGGCTGATGGATGGATGGATGGATGAGAGTGTCGAAATATACGTTTTTTGCGGCATAAACTGCCGTATCTTTTTTACGTTAAATTGGAAATTTGATTTTTTCACAGCTTTATGGGACTGTAGACCTAAGTAAGTATACCTATATAGTTTTAATTTCAATTCGATACCTCCACGCGTTCCTGAGATAAAGGGTCTTAACAGACAGGCGGACGGACGGACGGACGGGTGGACGGATGGACGGATGGACAGAGAGACGGACAACAAAGTGATCTTAAAAGGGGCCCGTTTTTTCACAAAAAACTCCGAGAGTGCCGAAGTATTTGTCAGGAGCTACCATTTTAGCGTATTGTTTTCATCGCCATGGCATCTATGTTTTTTTGTCTTTTTGTTTCCGTACCACCACATAGTACGGGTACGGTCCGAAAATATTCAATCTATTCAAGAATTAAGTATTTAATATTTATATTTGACGCTTTTTTAATTTGCAAATACCATAACAGCTTTTAATCGTTGTACCCGAGGGGCCCAGAAGGATTTACTGACTTCATATCCAGTGAATTAATTGTACCAAAGGGTTCCGTATCCGTAATATGTGGTGGTACGGAACCCTTCGGTACAATTAATTCCCTAAGTATGAAGTTAGTAAATCCTTCTGGGCCCCTCGGGGTACCAAAGCTGTGTTATGGTATTTTCAAATTAAAAAAGCGGCAAATATAAATATTAAATACTTAATTCTTTAATAGATTGAATATTTTCATTTAGTATATTCATAGATAATTATCATATGAATAAGCTTAGTATGGCTTATATCCAGCAGTAGACGAAAACCGATTGATGGATGGATGGATGGATGGATGCTTCAGTGTATTTTAATGTACATTATTGTTGTACATTAAAAATTCATGTACGTGTCGAAATTTATTTGATACTAGCCTTTCACCCGTGGCTCCGCCCACGTTTATTCAACCTCAGCCCCGTTTTCGGCTTGGGCATTGTTTTATGAACACTCCTTATACCCTATATTTTGATTTGGGTCACAAATATTATATTTAAAAAAAAACGCGTTGAAATCCGTTAACATAATACAGACAGACTTTTAGCCCTTACCCATTACAAAAAAAATACAGAAGTATTTAATGTATGGATACATAAATACTATATTTACTTTTACCCGCGGCTCCGCCCGCGTTTATTCAATCTCTGCCCCATTTTCAGCTTGGGCATTATTTTATGAACCACCCAAAAAAATCAAATCCCAATTCGTCAAGTGGTTCTCGAGTTAATATTAAAATGGAGCATACAGACAGACAGACTAAAATTCTAAAAATTGTGGTATTAGCGTCTGCACAATACTAATAATCCATGATTAACAAACATACAAGTTTTTCATTAGTATTGATATAGATTTTGAAGTTAGGGGCGAAATAATGATCAAGACTGAGATACAGATATTTACAGATTTTTATTATTAACGATCACTTACAATTCATTTATAAATATTATTTTGTCATACAAGTACGTACTGTATGAGATTATGTATGGTTTACATTATACCTACCTACACATTAAACTAATTATATTATTGTTATATAAAATAAGTAAGTACAAGAACAGAACTGAGATGCGCGGGGTTACTTACGGCGGCGCGGTGTGTCAGTGGCGTGCATAGGATTTTTAAGTAGAGTAGGCACAAATCTGTCTTTATGTTCTTTGCACGTATTACAGCGAGAATTACGATAAATAACGATATAACTCGCACAGGTATCTTTCTCTTTTGTCTAAGCTCATTGGCAAAAAACCTCTTACCCCACTATCAAAAATGAATCTCCGACTGCCTACGCACGAATCCACTATTTAAAAACGTGTGGCGCCATCTAGTAGCAAGTAGTGCAAGTAATCATGGCAACGTGGTTGCTTCGCACAGGCGTTGCGTATTTTAATGAGAATGTGTGCGTGCTTAGCGCGAGCCGCTGACGTCATGGGAGTATAGTTACAGATGCACACATAGAGAATTGCCTTCGAATTTTAGTTATGCGTATTGCCACGGTAGCGCGAGCGCTGCTGAGCAAGCAGGTAGGTATTTCAAAGAAAGGGTGAAGCTAACCTGATTATAATATTGAAATAGTTGTGTGTACATTCCTATATTTAAAAAGATAGTGGTCTAGTTAACTAAGCCAAGCCCAGGGTAGGCATTGCGTATTTGCCTATATGAGATGCACGCTACTGCGGTTTGTTACATCAATTATTTATTTATTCTCATTCATTCATTCCCATTCATACCTATTAAGACTAGAGCTTATTATGACTACTGACGGATGTAGTTGAAAGAAAAGGCAGGCAAAGCCAGGCGGTTTGATTTCTCATTTTCATCGTCTCCAAACTGACATTTCAAATAAAATGAGGTTCCATATCAAATCGTCACGCGGATTTGTAATATGCCCCTTTTCTCTTAACGTTCGTTCCGTCGTCCAAAGACAGCCCCTAACCCATTGAAATGAAAGGCACTCTATCAGCATTCTGTACCAAGAAAGTCAAAGAAAAATCGCAAAGTCAAAAGGTCGTAATTTCCTTGAATCTTAGCCCCTTGCGCCTTCTGGCCCTCAAACCATTATAATGAGAAGGAAATAAGAGCACTTAGTCCTTTACAAGATGCTTTCGGATAAAGAGGTTCCTACGTTAAGAGTAAGCCTGGCTACAGACTTGCGAAAGAATTTTGCGTTTGAATTTGCTCGCTGTCGCAAAAAGATTCAATGTAACCACCAATACGACAAAAATGTAACTCGGTACTTTATAAACGTTCAATACGTCGCTGGGGTTAGTGGTTAAAGAACACGGATTTAAACGGTTCAGTTATAGATTTCTGATAATAATTTAAAACAACGAATAGAGAGTCTGTTCACGCCTTGTTTAAACAAGGCTAAACCAAGTCACAGAACTGAAGGTTTAAGCTAAGTTATTTCAGCTTTCACTAAGACGCTGATGCTTGTTGACAGTTTTAGTCTGGGACATTTAATTTAGCTGTATTGGTGGCTATACGCCAAAATTCTACTACATAATCTATTGGAGCGACTTTGTTACAAGAGGATCCAGGGAAACCATACTATAGAAGATGGACTAAGACTTGAATATAAGTATTCTCAATACTTAAAGATATAAAGTGTCAAATAAGACAAACAATATCCAATGCGGCTAAAATCATAAAAATCGTATATTTTTACAGAACTACTAACTCGTCAAAATATTATATGCCAAAAAATATATTTATAAATGTTACACACGCTGTAATGAAATATCGGACGCTGTTGCCTTTTTCTAACACCAATCGTGCGTAACTTGCAAAAACCGGACAAGTGTGAGTCGGACTCGCCCACCGAGGGCTCCGTTAAAGACTATATTTCTTATTATTAACTTTGTATTGGGGTCTTAGTCGCGATAACTAACAACATACCTTAATAGATATATGTGCTTGACGTTTCGACGCCTCTGTAGGCTGTCGTGGTCACAAGCTAACTGATATAAATACAAAGTTAATAATGTGTGAAAATCGGGAAAGTTTAAAGTTTACTTTATTTCTTATGATTTAATTACAATTGTATAGTTTTCAGTTCTAGGTCAACGGGAAATACCCTATGATTTTTGATTCCCTTGAGAGTGTCGAAATGTACGTTGGTTGCGGCATAAACGGCCGTATCTTTTTTTCACGTTAATTCAGAAGTTTGATATTTTCATTGCTTTAAGGGACTGTAGACATGAGTATATGGTTTTAATTTCAACTTGATACCTTCACGCGTTCCTGAGATAAATGGTCTTGACAGACAGATGGACAGACGGACAGACGGACAACAAAGTGATACTATAAGAGCTCCGTTTTTTTCTAGTGAGCTACGGGGCCCTAAAAAGTATAAATTATAGTTCATATTTATTACTAGTAGATACTTATTTGTAGGTATAATGTTCTCAAAATCATGTACATATAACAACTTCTATTGTGAAATTTCTTCAGTCGTTCAATCTACAGCCACCCTAAAAGTGTCATGGACGTAACATATGTCATCCCATATTTTCACGAGGGATATTTTTATGTGCTCACTCACACATTCGTATGATATATGCAAGGAAATATGCCAGCAAGATTTGTCATATGCCCTTAGATGGGTTTGGTTGACATGTAAGGGCTTGTTATCCGTCTCACGGTTCGATACGCTTTGGATTAATTTCAGGATGTTTTTAAGAGTAGGAGCGGTCTTAGAGGCTGGACTCACAATGTTGAGATTCGGGTTCGATTCTTGGAGCATGAGCCAATGAGTTTTTTTGAATGCATGCGCATAGTATTTGTATACTTTTTCGATGGTGGAGGAAAATCTGCATGACCTAAGCGTCAATAAGTAGCCAAAGTGCTTCGATTTTGCGAAAGTCCCAGAACAGCTGATTAAGGGGGAGTTATCCCGATTTTGTCCCTTTTCAAATTCATTTTGAACCAATAAATAGCGATGATTAAATTTGTAAAAATATAATATGTCATATTTCACTCTTCTATCTTAATATATCGGCCGATCGATACACGATTACTTGCATTTCTGTCGATCCGATTAAATCGCAAAGATAGGTCTAAAGTATGATTTAAATATAATTTCATTTGAGCAATATTAAGTTTTGGAAAATAAAAGTTGTACTAAAATAAACGTCGTGAAAAACGTGATATAAAACGGCCGTCATATTAAAACACATCCTTCTTATTCCAAAATAATAAATAATAACACCTCGAAACCGCGAGTTTTCTGAGCGGCGCGTTTCCGCTGAGCAGGATGAACATGTGTAAAATGAAAGCGTTGGAGCAGGACAGATTTCTCTGGATAACCTTGCCTTAAAAGCCGATCCACACGGCAGTGACGGCGAAATGGCAAGATTATTGCAAAGAAAGACGTCAAAATCTCAACCAATCTCGGGACAAAATCTTAGTGTTGCGGTGATGCACCGCGCCGTGTGGATCAGCTCTAATGCCTCGTCTGCTTTGACTCTCTCACTTTATGCGCGAGCGCTCTTCATCTTATAGTATATTATTAAATAATTTATTATTTGTCATGATAGAGGCTATAGTAACACGTATTCTGTGAAAATTTCAACTTTCTAACTAAAGGTTGAAGCTGTAGTAGACCCCTGTGACAGACGGACAGACAGACAGCGAAGGTTTAGTATTGGGTCCCGTTTGGCACCCTTCGGGTACATCCATCCATCCATCCATCAGCTCGTGTTCGTTCACTGCTGGACATAGGCTTTTCCCAAATTTCGCCACTCATGTCGGTCCTCCGTCCTCCTCATCCAGCCGCCCCCCGCAACGTCCTTCAAGTCGTCGGTCCAGCGGGCACGAGGTCGGCCTACACTACGCTTTGCTGTGAATGGTCTCCATTCTAAAGCCGTTCGGCCCCAACGGCCATCATGTCGGGTACGGAACCCAAAAATCAAAAAGCTTGACCTGTTGGGATTCGACCCTGGGTCTCAAGGTTAAGAGTCCATGCTCCTACCAACTGAGCTCTTGATGCACAGGTTTTCCATTTTCAGAGGAACTTAAGAATGTTGCCTTTGCTTTAAAAGTAAGATGCAGATCATACTCATATCTTTTGCTTCAATCTTGATAAAGATATCGTATCAAGATTCAAGATTGGGATTTGTCTGGAGAATACTAAATGGATGCTCATATTACTGAGCAGGAAAAAGCGGGAAGCTCATAAAATATGAATATTAGTAGTCCTGTCTCGTGAGTATAAGTGCAGAATACCTTTAAGGGGGGTTTATCCCAGCTTTGTCATTTTTCACATTAATTGTAGACCATGAAATTGTCCCTCTAATTTTTTTTTCTCTAAACAAAAAATATATGTTTTAGATACATCCTTTCTACAGATTTATTAACGGTTCGATTTGTGATAATATACTTTGCTCGATAGAAAAAAAATCGCAAGCTTGGTCAATCACACTATATTTTTGTTTTGTTCCAAATTTACATGACCAAATTATATGAAAATGAAGTTGGGCTTCAAAAGTATGGAACGACCTGCCTCCACCTATACGAGAATGCATGACGAAAGCTAATTTTCGTATTAAACTCAAGAGCCATCTAATTGAAAAACAAATAACGATGCCTTGATGTTCAGTAAGATTAATGCGTAAACTTATATAGTATTTTTATAAATTATGCATCTTGTTTAGTATAACACTATTATTTGTATATTTATTTCATATTACTATTTATTTTTCACTATTTGTATGTATTTTACAGTATACGTTTTATTAAATTTATATTTAATTTAATTTAGATTTTAGTTATATTTAGATTAGTTATTAGTTTTATTTATGTAGGATCCAGCAGAAAACCAGTGCTATGGCTTTGGCTGTGGCATTAAGCTGAGCTGGACTCCCTTTTCTTAACCATAGAATATGCCTAATTTGTTAATATTACTTATTATTTGTGATAACTACTGTGGTTTTATGAAATAAAGCTCTTTTCTTTCTTCTTCTTTCTAGATAATTAAAAAAAAAAGTACTTTACTAAGTATATCAACGGATACTTTTTTTTAAATTTCAACGTAAATACGTTTTTTGAAATAAAAATCCAATTCTTATGAAGCCTGTAATCGGCGGCTTGAAGTCAATCGCGCACGGGGTGCTTGCTATTTCATTGTATAGGTACATTCAACTTCGGATTATAGAGCACTGACTGACTGTTATTGGTTGGCCCAAACGTTCATTCCCCGAGCTCGTACGGAACTAACCGAACACGGTGTGAGAGGCAAGCCAACGCGAGACAACATTCATGTTTTGAAAAATCTCGAGAATGGTTTTGGTGCTTCAGGAGAAATATCCCAAAAATCGAAATGAAAGAACAATATTTTTGAAAGGTATAAAATATACTATGCTGTGAAACTAAAACTATTTGATTTGTTGTATCGCTTCTAGGACATTACGGTACATAATCATTCATCAAAATATGTGTAAAATCCAGGACTTTTATACGCTTGTAACTTTTTGTACGTATTTGATTTTGATAAATGTTTTAGTATCACGTCATGGATATTGTATGGGATATGTTGAAAAAGAAAAAATAATAAGCAAGTTCCTATAAATAAGGATATGATCAGCGAATTGCGCTAGTATGGGAGTTCGGGCGAATAGAGTCGCCTTAAGAGCACGTGATGTTTCGGTTTTCATAAGAGCCACGGCTCAGAGCGCGCTATTTTAAACAATAATGTATCGTCATAGAGTTCAGTTCTACCTGACTCAAAATCAGGTGCTCAATGTCAGTAAGGTCTATAAGTAGCTTGATGTTTGCACGGACTTAGTACTAATTGCAAGGTCATGCACTCGCATACGCATTGTGTGAAGGTTTATTTAGGGTCCCATGTGCCAGTTGAGTTGACCATTAAAACTTGAACTTAAACAACTTAAAAACTTAAACATTTTTTCCAATGTAATCCATTTTATACAATGAATGAATTTATGACAAAAAATCTTACGAAATGTTCATTTTCAGTGTAATTTGACTTAACTATGTATACTTACATCAATAAGAATTTATATTTTATTGTATTTAATTTTAATTTAGATTAATAATTTGGTTGATAACTTTAATATCAATGCGATATAACTGTTTTAGAATAGTAATCTGTAAAACATTATTATTTTTTGACTTCCCATGTGACAATCACTGTTATAATTTATGGTTAATAAATGATTACTGATTACTGATTACCATTTGCTCGGGCGCATTCTGCTTTTTGAAAATATTATCCGGAATATAATAAAAAATGTGCTTTAAGAAGTTCGTGGTTAACTCTAACTTGTAATTTATTGGTATTCCAACGCAACATAGCGTTTGTTTTATATTGAGAAAATGTAGTAATTAATTTTTGCATTGTTTTGCGTCAACAAACGCACACAACATATATTACACAAGTATTTGAAGTAAGTATGGATGAATTTAGGTATAACATATATTTAACTAGCCTTTGCTCGCGGCTTCACGTTATTTTTCGCCTTGAGCGTTATTTTATGAACAGCCTTTATAGCCTATGTCCTTTTCAGGGTCTAAAACTATATCCATTCCAAATTTCGTCACAACCGGTTCAGCCGTTTTGACGTGAAAATACATACACGTTTTCGCATTTATAATATGTAAGCTGTAGACCCCTGTAAGTGACAGACGGACAGATAGACAGAGAGTGGAGGCTTAGTAATAGGGTCCCGTTTGGCACCCTTCGGGCACAGAACCCTAATAAGGGCGTGCTAGGGATATAATGAAGTTCCCATTTTCTCGTGTAAAATTGACAAAGTTGTTATAATTATAATTAAAAACAAGGAAATTATAGTACTTGCTGTGAATTTTTGTTCATAAATAAAATATAATAAAAAACATATTACTTATATATTAAACATATTATATTTTTTATTATATTTTATTTATAAAAAAAATCCACAGCAAGTACTATAATTTCCTTGTTTTTAATTATAATTATAATAACTTTGTCAATTTTACACGAGGAAATGGGAACTTCATAATATCCCTAGCACGCCCTTATTATTTTAACTTCATAATTTTATTAGCTAGTAGTCGCGATGCAATATTTGTTTTACAGTACGAATCCAGAATCGTAAAGTATGAGTATGTCAGGATTATTGAAATATACAGGTACTGTTAGCGATAAATTAAATTAGTCATACAAAGATTTATATTTTTACATTTTTAATTAGGAGGAATTACATATTTTACAGATAAATTTAATATTTTTAGAAATATGATTTGTTTAGCTAATAGGATAATAGGATTTTTTTTTCATTAGTTGTAATTCTCATAATATTAAATAATATCTTGCAATTATCAAAAGTGTATTTTGCTAGTGAGTATAACAATGATATTGTGGTTGTTTTATCAAAGTAGATACAAAATTGAATTTTATACATTAAATAATAGAAATGGTTAAAAGAAGAAGGATTATGTGAGGTTGTAAGAGGTACACGATAAAGGTACTTTGGGTACATCCTCCCAGGTGAGGGACTGATCCTTCTTTAGATCATGGTGTTGTAGTGTCTTACTCGCAAATCCTCCCGAAGTTATTCGGGGGAGAGTAAGAGAACAGCTCTCAGGTAAAACCAGGCAGCCCACCATTGCCTGGGACCGATGGATGGCGGTATATCCATCCCCAATTGCCGGGCCTTATAAACAGACTGGTGACGGGCAGTGGCGTCACTGGTGCAAGGGTTTCGGCACCGCGCTCACCAACCCGCCTGCCCAGCGTGTGTGAGTATGGGCATTTCTTCCAGGAGGACCGCCAAGAGTGGCGAAATCCTGGAAAGGCCTATGTCCAGCAGTGGACGAAACAGGCTGATGGATGGATGGTTGTAGTGTGATACTGCATGTAACAAATCGTTCTCCGTGAGAAAGCTTGGAGACATAAAGTCTTAAAAACATGTACTAATAGAAAAAGAGGTTAAATACCGGTCAACTGTCAGACTGTCAACACCAAAATTTTCCTGAAAAATTATTATTTATATTTATCTTAAGAATCACCGTATGTGGACAACATAATAAATTATTTACAAGTAATTAAATAACAAATATATTTTCAATAAAATTTAAACAAACAGGAAGTTAAAATAGATGTTTTTGAATTTTTGGATCTTCGTCGGGTTTTACAAGGTGTAAACTAAAAGGAGAGACACGAAAAACCAATCAACATCAACTGATACCCACTAACAATTTGATATATTCGTCACCCGGCGACTGCTGCTGCTGCTGTGGAACGAAATCTGTGATATACAGCACCTCCGGTCGCTCAGCATGTGCCTCCAGCCGGCGGCTGACAACGAAGCCTACTTCATTTATGTAAGGCTTTCTACGAAAGACACTATGTGAAGGTTTTCTTACTCCAGACTGGTTCAGCCGGACACGTTCTTTTATTTTCTATAATTGGTTTTGTTTTTATATAGTAGATAATGGATAAATTTTGTTCAGAGGTTAGTTTATTTTTAGGCCTCTTACATTACAAACTATTATTATCGTTCTTTATATGTATGTACATACATTGTCGAATTTATTTGTTATAATAATTGTTTTTCAATTGGTAGCAGGCATCACCTTTTCATGTCTCAGACCGGTGGCCCTTCCTCCAGTAGCCAGACCTCGGCGACAGCATCACCGGACCGCGTTTTATGTCCGGACTGCCCCGTGCCCAGACGTTTTAAAGGACAGAGAGGACTAAAAATACATTTTGGAAAATCGCACAAAAATATAGAAACATCTTCAAAAAACTCAGTAAGTTCTGCATCCACATCTTCACCTTCCCCATTCTGGTCAGAGATTAGTATCTATAAAAATTCAATTCCCACAGTAAAAAGAATCCCAAGAGGAGCTAGACACTCAGTGGCATCTTCTCTGTCATCCTGCATTAGAAAGGTAATAGAGAACAACGATAGAAATAGTTGGGAGTTGTTTCTTACATTTTCTTATCGAACACTTCATGTTCAAAGAGGCAGAGACAAAGGTGGCTCCCTCACCCAAAAAATAAAAGATAATTGTAAAAACCCAATAGACTTAAGTCAAAATAACTTGAGTGATAAAAGAAATCAAGCATATAACATCTGTAAAAAAATTGAATCAAAAGTTAACGACGGGGACATCAAGGGAGCCGCTCAGCTACTGTTTTCCGATGACGCTGTCGCACCTGACACACCAGAGACTTTAGCCTCCCTGCAGTCAAAACATCCGCCTCCAGCAGCGACTACCCAACTGCCTGATGCACCTGATGCCAATGCACGAACTCCTGAAGCTACAGCAGAAGAGGTACAAGTTGCGATTTCTTCCTTCAGAAATGGTTCGGCTGGCGGTCTCGATGGATTAACCCCCCAACATTATAAAGACCTCATCTGCGGTACAACTGGAGAAGCCGGCCGGACACTGCTGGAGCAAGTAACGCACCTTGTCAATTGTTATGTTATGTAATTGATTATGTAATTGATATTCTTTACGGTGCCAGTTTATGTGCCCTTAAAAAGAAAGACGGCGGCATCAGGCCAATTGCTGTTGGGAACACTATCCGCCGTGTAGTCTCAAAAATATGTTGCAGACACATCTTACCCGACCTATCCAATAAATTTGAACCGATCCAACTTGGTTTTGGGACCAAGGGAGGATGTGAAGCCGCTATGCATGCGGCTCGCACCTTCCTGACACACGGCGGAGGTAAGGTGCTGCTGAAGGTAGATGTTAGGAATGCGTTTAACTCAGTTAACGGGGGGGCCTTGCTGTCACAGATCAAAGAAAACATCCCAACAATATACAACTATCTATGGCAGTGCTACAGTCACCCATCGAAACTGATTTACAAGAACCATTTAATACACTCCTCGGTTGGTTGCCAGCAAGGCAACCCTCTCGGACCGGCGATTTTTAGTTTGGCTATACATCCACACATCGCAGACCTAAATTCAAAATTTAATGTCTGTTACTTGGACGACGGAACACTCGGAGGTGATGCAAGCTCAGTACTTTTAGACCTCGAAAACATTATAAATAAGTTTAAAACTATTGGCTTAGAACTAAATTTCTCGAAGTGTGAGCTTTATTTGAGCGGAATTCTGCCACCCCAAGAACATAATAATGTGTTGGCAAAATTCAATGATCTAGCTCCAAATATAAAAATAATCGACAACGATTCACTTCGCCTTCTGGGTGCTCCGGTTCTAGATGATTCAATTTCTGGTTTCATTGAAGAACAAATATCTAAATTTGAAGAATCATCTAGACGTCTAAAACAAATAAATCCCCATATGGCCTATTTCATAATTAGATATTGCCTCTTTGTTCCAAAATTTACATATGTTCTACGCTGCACAACCATTTGGAAACATCAAAATTTACTCACACTTTTAGATGACGTAATTCAGTCGACCTTAACAGCAATCTTAAATTGCTCGTTTGAAGAAAGGAATTGGACCCAGGCAACACTTCCTATCAGATGTGGAGGTCTGGGTATTCGAAAAATAAGCAGCGTAGCACTACCAGCCTTCCTGTCCTCAGCCTATAGCACGATCGACCTCTTCAATCGAATAATAAACCCATCACTTGGTGGTGTTGAGGTCGCGTGCTTGACGGAGGCCAGGGACGTTTGGTGTACAATCGCCGGTCCCGACGAAAGTGTCCCGATTAACCTGGCTTCGCAAAAGCTTTGGGACGGGCCGCTCTGCAGTCAGGTTCAAACGAACCTACTGGAAACTTCAATAAACCCTGCGGAGCGAGCCCGTCTTCTAGCAACTAGCGAGCCAGAATCGGGATATTGGTTAAATGCATTACCATCTGCCAACATCGGGACACTACTGGAGAGGACTACTTTCAGCCTGGCAGTCGGTCTGAGAATAGGAGCTAAAATAAATGAGCCACATCGCTGCCGTTGTGGACACAGTGTCGACCAATTGGGCCACCACGGCCTATCTTGTCAGTATAGTGCTGGACGTCTGCCGCGCCATGTAGCCTTGAATGACGTCATTCGTCGGGCCCTTGCCAGTGCGAGTGTGCCGGCTATATTAGAGCCAAAAGGCATAGCACGTGACGACGGCAGGCGGCCCGACGGAATGACGCTCATTCCTTGGAAAAACGGGCGTTCACTGATATGGGACGCAACATGCGTTGACACATTGGCACAGTCCCATGTCCAAGTGACCGCAACAAAGGCAGGCGCGGCAGCCGAAAAAGCAGAAGGTGTAAAAAGGCGCATGTATGGAGCCCTTGGCGAGGGCTTCATATTTGTGCCTTTTGCTGTTGAAGCTCTTGGGCCGTGGGGTCAAGAAGCGCGACAACTTTATAAAGAAATTTCATCGCGTTTGGTCGACGCTTCAGGTGACCGAAGGGCTGGAAGCTACTTTGCCCAAAAAATAAGTTTGGCCATTCAACGTGGTAACGCTGCCAGCCTTTTGGGCACCCTTCCCAACGATGGTAGCGATCTGGCCAGCATTTTTTATTTGTTATAAATATTTAAATTCTTAGGTTGTATTTGTTAGGTTCTTTATTTAAGATTATTTTTAGTTAAGTTTTGTAATGTTATTTAAGGTCTTAACACATTAACAAAAATTACACCATATAATTGAAAAAAAAAAAAAAAAAAAAAAGGTTAAATACCTATTTAAATAGTTTGAAACTATATTGAAAAGAATGAAGAGACAAATGTATGTTTTGTTAAGATAAGATGAAATATTTAGTGTATCTAAATTCCCGATCATTATGTACCCCACAGCGTTAGTGAGGGGCTTGATTTTTTTTTGTAAGAAATTAAATGTCGTTGAGTAATTATTATATTTCTAAGAAAATATACTAGAGATAACATTATTATTTGCAATTAAACAAAAGATAATAAACTAAAAATCCTAAAAGTAAAAGAAAAAGAACAACCTATGCTATAAAAATAAAATTAACTTAGAAATAAAACCCGTAGAGTTATATATATTAAAAATCAATGTAATGCAAGCAATATGAAAAATCTGCAAACTTTGTAACCGCGCCTTGTTATTGCTAAAGATTTAATACGTTTTTAATTTAAGACGAGAAAAGGGCCATTGTTCAACTTTCAGGAAAATATAATTTTAATAACTTTAAAAGATTGTATTTTGGCCTGGAATTATAAATGATGTATAGGAATTTGTAAAGCATTGCAAACTGTTGCAATTATTCAAACTCGGCAATAAACGGGTCAGAGAAAGTTATGACAGGAAAATAATTTTGTTACTGTATAAGAATGTAATAGGTATTGTTGAATTCTTAGTTATATAATTCGTTTATTTATTTTTAATATTTTATTGTTGTTATTATTTTTTTAAATGTAAACGTGCACGATATGATCTACATTTTTTTTCTTCAAGATGGGAGGTGTGGTGTGCCATGCTCTTTTCAGGGGAGCTGTAATATACTGCACACACACTTATTCAAGTATGTGTGTAACCAGGACACTTCGTGTGCGTCACGTATATTATGTATAAATATTAGTGATTTAACTCAATAAAGAAAGAGCTATTAGTGACTTCATAATGAGTTCATATTAACCAACCCGCACCATAATACCTCACAAGGAATACATTTTTTTTTGTATTTTGCAACTTCCTGTCAGCCAAGTGTATTTGTCGTACTGAGATTTATGAAAATGTTTTACAAAGCGAAGAGCAAAGAATAAAGAAATGAAGTATGGATGCCATTTCCTAAACAAGCCGATGGGAATCGTCTTATATGGACCCTTCGCCACTGCAAGGACACCACTTCCGTCTTTATGACACTGATCTTTAAGCTGAACTTGTATCAAGCCTAGTGGAAGTGCGATATTAGTTGTTGAAGTCCTTTCAAGGATTCTGACAAAAAGCACAGCTCATCGTCATACATGATCTCAGTGATCATTGCTTACGGTATTTTGCTACACGCTTTGAGTTTTTGTTTGAATATTAACATGTACTGTGTTCTTTATTCCGTGCATAAATTACATAAGACCTATAAGAAAACTTGTTGACTTCATACGTTTCTCTACAAAGAGCTTCCACAAATCACCCGCCTTCCGCCTTTGCAAATTTACGCATGTTCAGAATTGCCGTCCATGTCTACCACAGATCCTTAAAAATGCCAAGACTTCTTTATGCAAATTGGCCGCGGCGCGGGCGCAGTGTGGGCGCGGACTTTTTAGTGAAACGATGTGTAAGTTGCATCTCTCGATATAAACTTAATTTGGCAGGTACTCATTTTCTTATTAGGCCTGAGTTTTGGAGGGCTTTACGCGCGATGATACCTTCTTTACACCTTTTTTCACTTCTAGCAAGAAAAATATACTTTTTTGGTCATGACTGCCTCTGTTGCTTAGTGAACTCGCTAACCCGTAGTTCGAAGAGTAAATTCTTGTGGAGGCAAAATGTATTTATAGACGGCGATTCTAGCACATACGACAATTTGCGAAGGCCGAAAACAAGCTCTTTATGAAGAAACGTATGTCCGTATTCATAACATGCTTTACGTGTCTTTTTAGGGGTTATAGTTATTATCATCACACGGCTTTTATGACGCGACAAACAGAGGCGTATGAAAAGCAAAGCTTGTGAAATTTTTTGCAAGAATCGCCGTCCAGGTCTGTGACTCTGCGTGCTTAGAAAACCTTGCGTTTGCTAAGTTACCTTTGTGGCTTTGCACGCGTCCCCAGGGTGGCGGAAAAAGTACGAAAGGCTACTTGTTTTATCTATAAATTTGCCAAGTTTAATTGAACTTTAGTAAGTATAATAAAAAGTTTTTATTAAACTCGTATATTTGTACTAACGGATCCCGGCTTTCATATGGAAAGAAAACATTGTTGTGATAAGAAAACACTTGTACTTTTCCACAGATAATATTTAATTCTACACTACCCAACGGACATCTAGCAACAGAAAGATTGTTTAAATAAATAATTATATATAAAATTATGTAATTAAAAAGCCCCTGATGATGCTTATATAGTGAAACCGGTTGGGTAGTGTAGAATTAAATATTATCTGTGGAAAAGTACAAGTGTTTTCTTATCACAACAATGTTTGATAAATTCCACCAAGTGCCGACAATCTCAACTATCAACTTCCTGGAAAGAAAAGCTAATAAAGAACTCTGCCTGTATGATCTATAGTGGTTCGAATGTCTCGACTAATTCAGAGGCCACACTGGTTGAAATCCCGAAGGGATACATTCGTGATCAGTCTGCGTACTTCTGTGAGTCAGTATTTGTGTCCGAAGTACGGCGATGGGGCTGGCAGCATCACGCTGGGTCGCAATAATCCTCAGTGGACATTGCATTTCACAGTCCTTACTCGGAAACACCTCTGACACCATCTTGGGTATTTATACCGTGATGATGTATATATATGTTACGGGTAAAGCCTGAAGTCAGGTAAAGGTCGAAAAAGTCAAAAATACGTGCGACGACGAGCGAAGCGAGCAGGAGCGTATTAGGTTGACATGTTAACCCTTAATTCACTTCCTGAGTCCCAGGGACTCACATCAAAATTTCAAACTGCCACAATTCAAACGTTTTAGCAGCTAGTTACCCCCCGTCTCAGTACCTTCTTGTAGTGACGCGGGCGACGCGGCGCCGAGAGGACGTGCGCGTGCGTGTCATATTTGGTGAGTTATTACGCCAGTTATTATAATGTTATGAATAATTTTATTTATTCAAATTTTCAATTGTTCATTTATTTACCGTTATTATGATTTAATTTATGTATGTTTTATTGTATTGTTGTAGAATTGTATAATGGCTCGAAAACAACACGAATTTATTCATCTGAACGAAGACGGGGCAGATTCCATTCTGGAACCCTGGCTTCAAGAAGATTTGAACGATGAGAGTAACAGTGAGAAAGATACTGGCCAGTCGAACAGTGGAGAAGGAGAGAAAGTATTGCTATTTATGCCACTACAAAAAGAGAACAAAGACCGCTTATCTATGCAAAAAATGTCTGAAGCCGATATGTTTGACCTGTTCAAAAAAGGTATGCCGACGTTGCATATAGATAGTGGTAGAAACCCATTGCATTTTTTTTTATTTGTATTGAAGCATATATTTAAGTTTTTTTAATTTTATTTTGTATACCTTCAGAGGTTTAAAAGCGTTAAGATTTTTAAAATTTTAAAAATATTTGTTACTTATGAAACACTTTAAAAATATAATTGTTTTAAAAGACTGATAAGTGCCATTTCTTTGATTTTCAAAATGATCTCTGTAGTCTTTACGGTTCTGTTATTTTTCTAATGATTAACTAAGTACTTAAGATTATTAAAAAAATATTCAATAAAAATTGTTTTATTTGAGAAAAACACGCATATAAAATATGCGAGTCCCAGGGACCCATAGAAGGTGTTTACGTAAGTACATTTCACCTAGTGAATTGAGGGTTAATAAACATTGGGCGCCGAGCAAAGCGGAGCAGAGCGAGGCGACCCCGAAGTTTTGTATACATAGGATTACCCGGGTAAACCTAGGTGTACCCTATCTTCTAGTATTACCCGTACGTAACATACATATTATTAAATAAATTAATATTTATATATATTATTAAATAAAATATACATACATCGTCACGTTAATTAAAATTAAATAATTCTTTGAATTAACAAGATATATAGGTAAATAAAAACGTTTATTCATTTACACAATAGACAGAAAGAAGAGAAAGAAAGAAGAAAGAAAGAAATTTATTTGATGGAAAGTGAAAAACACAAGAGAAACACACAAAAATTAACTAATGCTTATAACTAAAAATACATTAGGACAAATATTAAATAAACTAAAAAAAAGAACATCAACGTAAATCAATCAAGACAGCACATATAGTTACACAGTTACAAGAAAAAAAAAGCAATGAAGAAAAAATAAATACACAAAGGTTAATCATAAGTTATGAGTCTTATGAGTTATGTTATGATTCCTAGGAAACAATTAAGACACATTTTTATGAGGTACTACCCGGTCACATTATCTCGAGACCTGGCGTCGATGACGTCACGTCGCGTTGGCGCTCAGATATGGTGCGCAAAACAAGCATCCCCTAGTAGGATATTATTATAAACAATAAGATTTCCAACAAAACAAATATTGTGTTAATTAATTTAATGTAGGTAATATTATTATAATGATATGATTAAAATGATGAAAAATAAATGACTCGGTGTAGCATGTTGCAGTGACGCATGCCGCAATTCTTTGGCCTCCTTTTTTATTCTCATCAAAGTACATTTTGATATCCCTGTTGCAGCACAGGTTCGTTTAACAACTTGATCTACAGGTATTATATATATAGGTATTATATATTAGATATTACGAATTGCTTGTTAGATTTCTCTGATTCAAAGAAAGCGAGAACTTTCAGGATTAAATTTCTTGCTTCACTGTGAATAGTTTTTCCCATATTTGAAAAAACTTTCACTGTCCCACTTCAAAGCAACGAAATAGTAACAAAAATGTCCAAACTAAACCAAAATGTCCAAACTTAACAAAAATGTCCAACGTTGCAACAAAAACAATATTTGAACGTAACAGCAATAACAAAATAACAATAAAAGTCCAAACGTAACAATGGAATGTTTAAAAATATACCACGAAAACAAGTCGACGCGTATCGGCAACGAAAGTGCTAACCGTACTGACGCGCCGTGGCGAGCGCGGGGAGGTGAAAGGAGAACGGGGCGGGTGGTTCGCATTCCAGCGAGGTCTTGAGATAATGTGACCGGGCTGTATATCGCATGTACGAGTACTGTTCAAATGACATTGGCTATAGCTCAGCAAAATGCTACGGTACACCTAGAACGCGGTATTCTATAAAATATTGCAGGTAAACCTACATTATGTTGCGGGTAACCTTACAACGCTGGTATTCTTAAAACACATAATATTTTAAAAGGTTTACCAGAAGAAAATTGCCATCAAAACGTTGGCTCACATTCATACTCCTTTAGGCATAAAACTATCCATCTCCTAAATTAAAGGGCCAGGTATGCAAAAGTGTACAACTACCGAACATAAATCTACTCTTATTATTATAAGATTCTTTTTTTAACCATTTTATTTACATATGCATACTCCTCTGTCGAAGGATAATTTTTATGACTCAATTTTATGGCAATTTGCATGAACTTTTGGAGAATACAAGTCAGGCATACGAAAGAGTTGAAACAGTAAACATAGGTGTAAATTTTACAATGATTGATTTGGGTCCGACTTTGTCGGTCCGTCTCTACAAGTCATCGATTTTTTTGGCTTATCTATTACGATAGGTTGTAATGAATATGTTTAATGACGTCAAATTCGTAAAAACTTACTTTCTTGAGCTGGGTACGAATTATATTTTATAGATTATTCCTTTTTTAAGCGATATACAATATAAGTTTAAAATAGCGCGGTCTCAGCCGTGGCTGTTACGACCACCAAGAAACACGCACCCACAAAAATCTGCGTTTTTTAGGGTTCCGTAGTCCGACAAGCAACCCTTATAGTTTCGCCATGTCCGTCTGCCCGTCTGTTCGCGGCTTAGCTCAGAGATTGTTAGTACTGGAAAGCTGTAATTTGGCATGGATATAAATATTAATCGCATCGACAAAATGGTAAAATAAAACCTTGAAAAAAAATGTTTTTAGTGTACCTCTCGTACACGTAAACTGGGGATGAATTTTTTTTCTCGTCTATCCCATAATGTGGAGTATCATTGGATAGGTCGTTTAAAAACATTGTGGGTGTGTGAAAGCCATTTTTCGATTTAGGGATCCGTTTTCGAAATATTAAGCTTTAAAGTGAAAATTTTTCTTAGAGTGGAGCGTCCCCGTGCCTGCTAAACGGTTCTTTATAGAAATGTCAAAAAATTCACAGAAGTAGTATATATAATGAATTTAAAAGGAAAACTATCACAGCTAAGTAGGCTTTACAGGTTTACGAGTACAGGTCGCGCCAAACTTTTGGTCCCCTCTAATGTATGGCGCGGTCTGTATTAGTAGACCAACTTATAAAATGTACCGGGCAACTACGGAACCCTACATTGCACGTGGCCCGACACGCACTTGGCCAGTTTTATTTAATAACTCTGCACCTAGATGAATTTTTTTTTATATTCTAAGACGCACCGACGATGTCATTTGTTAACTTATTTTTTAATACAAATTTCAAGGCTGTATGATTTAAGGAAGGCTTAACACTCAAAAGCTTTCACAGAAAACACCGAATGCATCCTGCTTTTCTTCCCAAGCATCAAATATGTGCTTGACTAAAGCAACTCCTACATCTGTAGTTGACCTCCCTCTTGTAAATCCATATTGTTCACAATGAAGCCACTTATTTAAGTTAAAATGAGATAATAATTGTTTTAAAATTATTTTTTCGAAAACTGGTAAAACTGACAAATAATTAGAAGGGTCTTCATTGTCACCTGATTTAAAAAGGGGGATCAATCTACTATTTCACCATTACTATTCGAAAAGGGGTTATTGGTTCACCAAAAACAGTGAATAAAACGCTCTTTTCCTCACTGAGTGAGAACAAGTAACTTTTTAAACTTTTTGGATAGGCAAAGGCATGGCAAAGGTATCTGTGACCATACAGCCATCTTAAAACATAATCACCCGAGAAGCTATAAACTATAAACTTCTTGCAATCACTAGATTTTATGTTCCGCAAAAATGCCCGAATAAAGCATTTTAAATTTGGAACAAGCGTCAATGCACAATATAACAAAAATATCGTACCAAACGTACTGGCTGGCCGCTTGGAAAAAAGAGAAGAAATAAAAAAAGAACCACCATTGTTATGTTTTGTTCTCTTATTAATTTACTATGTACCGATTGGTTTAAAGTATAATAAAATTTGATTCAAATAGTTAATATGGTACTGTTTATTTTCTCATAGTCAATGGTGAAAAGTAGAGTACATAACTCGTGAAAAAAACATTCCATCTCGGCTCTTGGATCCTTCGCTCCCCTCGGGATCCACCTTTGAGCCTCGAAAGAAATTCTCTTTTTTTTCACTTGTTGTGTAATCTACTATAACTTCATTAAATCAGGAAAGACACACTCACTTGTACCAACTGGTCAATAGGGACAAAATTATACTCGTAGGAACTATTTATGGTTACATACCTATGTATACCATCAATAGTGACTGGTATTGAAAAGTTTCCTGTTACACTTATTGTAACAGATTCATTACAAGGTAAAATGCAAGCTAACTTAGTAGCTAATTGTTTCTTAAAATAATGTGGCAGGTATAATTTACCTTTCGTCAAAACAAAATCACGAATTTAAGAATTCGTGTCAAAGTATTCAATTTCAATTTTGTCACTGTGACCAATTGTTACTTGTACTTGTTTCACGGGTTTCATTTTAAAATTTACACTTTAATCCCGACCGGTTTCGATTAATACTTATCTGACTTACTTTCTGAACACTTTCCTGAATTGTGTATTAACCGAAACCGGTCGGGATTAAAGTGTAAATTTTAAAATAAAACCAGTGAAACAAGTACAAGTCAATTTAATTATGATTATTATTTTTATTTATGAATACCTCTAATTAATTTGATCTCGTGCGAATACGGGTGCGTCGCTTGTTAAGCTTAAAATAATAATTCCGCCATTTTGTATTCGAAACCTAAAGTTTACCACGTTAATTTGTATTTAATTGTCTATGAAGAAACAATTATTAACCGCTCAAGACGCGAATTTCTTATTAATAAGTGAATACGGGTAGTATTATACATGGAAGATTAGTTCGTATTAAAATTTCAAGCATTTTGGTAGGATTTATACTTTTATGACTATGAATAACTTCCGTTTTCGTTATACGAAGCAAAAATAAAACAAAAAGTACGAGGCCTCTAAAAAAATTTCTGCATAACAACGTTTTTTTACTAAGTAAAAATCCTAGGTAAATCGCTGAAAAACCAACCCGTGTGCGAAGGTTTTTCGCAGCGCCATTTTCATTAGCATAATATTATTGGATGTTTCGGAACAAAGCCGCAGCCTTTTGGATGACCGCCAGCTAGCAACACAGGCATGATTAAATTTTTTTTAAAGTTTGTCTTTAGTGTTTTCGTTAACAAACAGGTTCCGTCAACGAAGATATAATTTGCTTAAAACATAGAAATAACTAAAAATACATACTCGTACATGGCATGGTGGTAGGGTTTCCAGATGGGAAAACCAAAATATCTGGGCAAAATTTTAAAAAGTCGGGATTTTGGGTTTGTGTTTGGGACAAATAAATTTTACAAAAAAAATGTTTATTTTTAAAAATTAAAGTAATTATAGTATTTATAAGTTAAATACGTTTTTTGGAAAATTATGAGATTATACAGTTGAAAATTATAAGATCAAATTATGACACATCTATAGCATACTTATTTTCTACTTTGCCCCAAGTATTTGGCGTTTGGGTTCACTGACTCCACCAACTTGGTGTTTTAAAATTTAAACAATTTTCATCTTAGTTTAATTTTATCATAGACTAAAATTATTTAGTCTATGATCTTATTAATAGTTCGGCTTTAATTAAATCCCTTTCGGCCGCCAATGTGTCTATTGCCATTCGATTTCTGTCTTTTATATACAAATTGTTTAATAAACTGAAAACCCTTTCACGATAAGCATTGCTTATTGGGATTGATAAGACAAAAGATATATTTTATTAAATCGAATTGGTCACATTTAAAAAAAATATTCCCACATTTAATCGGTATATCTGTCGCAGGCATTTGGTTAAATCAGGCAGAAGAGAGGCGGTAGCTTAGTTTAGAAGGTTAGGTATGACAAGTCACGCCACGTAGAAGCCTACTCACTGAATTTAACCAGATGCCTGCGACATAACATCTATCCCCATTACAGTAAAACTGTAATAGGCAGCGCAGCATTGGTGCAACGGTTTTGGCATCGCGCTCACCTACAAACATACGCATCGTATGTGAGTATGGGCATTTTTTGTAGGACATAAATTTTTCCAAGAGTGGCACTTTTTTTTTCTAATTTTTTTTTAAATCAAACATAACATGACTAGCAATTTTACACGAAGGTGTATCAGAAACCTTTTGGGGTTTTTATGTACACCCAGTTCCAAGTCTCGTCTGAAAACATTATTCAACTATTCTCCTAGCTTTTTGGGTAACATAGTAGAAGTAGGTAGTTATTTTATAAAAACAAATTATGTCTGAGGGTAGAACTACCTTAAAGAACACAGTAGCACATCGTGCCTGTTAAGAATGCAGAATTTGGAAAGGAAAGGCTTATGTCCAGCAGGGGATGAGCAAGGCTGATGGAGATGATACATGGCAACAAAGCTAGACTATAAAAGTGTGACGTCACCACAGATCGTGTTTTTCTTTGAGTCCCAGTGTGATATTTTTCGTGTGAAAACTAAATTATGTTTTTAAAGTAAGCAGCCACTGTGATTGTAGTACTCTCTTATGTACTACCTCCGTACGATATACCGACACTCACTGGCTCGATACCACACCAATGTCAGGCAGACGTCCATCCCTCTGCACGGCTGTCACCTCACTGCCCACCTACATCGTGCTCGAGATAGCGCTATAAATGTTACAGATAGACAAACACTACAGTGATGGCGTTGTTATGAGCCTGCATCAGGTCTGGGTAAGTGCAGGAAGCCGGGCAAGACCACCACATGGGATGTTCGATCATTAGTGGGATACTACATAGAAAGAAAGCGTTTATTCAATCTTAGCCCCTTTTCATTTACGAACACCCCTTATAGCCTATGTGTTGACCAGGGTCACTACAATGATAATTAAAAAAAACATCCAAGTCCGTTGAGTAGTTATCGAGCTAAAACGGAAGATACAGACAGACAGACAGATAGACAAAAATTCAAAAAATTGTTGTTTTGGCCACCAATAAGCCTTTTCGCGAAAATACTCAATGTAGCCACACGACTTTTTTACTACTTTATTACTAGTATAGAAGATGTTATGCTAACTTTAGTGTTCAGACGTGGTCTAAATCTAGAACTACCGCTCTAATGTGTAGCAATATGTGAGATAGCTATATTGCACCACTTTAAGGTGCAACGAGAGTAGAATTTTAAAGCCTAGATGGTTAGAAAGCACCTGAGCGGATGTTTTACAACCTTTTAACCGACTTCAAAAAAGGAGGCTGTTAATTTAATGTGTGTGTTTGAATGTTTGTTTGCACGAGTCTCTCTAAAAGTGCACATATTTCCGAAAACTTTTTCATTGGGCTAAGTTATCACTATCAGTTAGGGTGAAAAGAGATTATTAAAATAATATTTTTTGTTTTGGATCCATCCATCCATCAGCCTGTTTCGTCCACTGCTGGACATAGGCCTTTCCAGGATTTCGCCACTCTTGGCGGTCCCCCTGGAAGAAATGCCCATACTCACACACGCTGGGCAGGCGGGTTGGTGAGCGCGGTGCCGAAACCCTTGCACCAGTGACGCCGCTGCCCATCACCGGTCTGTTTTATATAAGGCTCGGCAATTGGGGATGGATAAACCGCCATCCATCGGTCCCAGGCAATGGTGGGCCGCCTGGTTTTGCCTAAAAGTTGTTCTCTTACTCTCCCCCGAATAACCACAGAATACCTTTAGATATATAGGTATATTAACTTCGGGAGGATTTGCGAGTAAGACGGGAGGATTTGCGAGTAAGATGGTGGTACCTCCACAGTCGAGCCCGGCATCAGCTCTACCACCTATTTTGGATAGTGTAGTAGTAGAGTAGCAGATTTGTGAGTGTAGATTTTGGATAGTAGTATGTATTTTTAACGAAAAGTCTCAGTTAAAGCAGCTCTATGCCGTCATTATAAACGTAGGTACTAAAAGGGTGGGGTATCGATAAGCTAAGAAAAGTGACCTCAATATATTATACAATTATAACAACAACAAAAAATTATACAATATATTTATTATTTTTCTCATTATTTTAGTCAATATAATTTTTTAGCACTTTAATTTTTGTATTTTTATATTAGTTGACGTCTAAAGAACAACATGTAAAATAATCACCATACTAAAAAAATGCGCTCATATCTAAAAAAAACTCGATATGGTAAAAAAGGGTACAATTTTCCAATAACAGCCATTTGAAGAAAATTGACATTTTAACTTTACCTAAATTTTACTAAAATAATAAGAAAAATAAAATATAAATTACATTTTTGTCATATTATTGTCACTTTTCTTAGCTTATCTATACCACTCCTTTTCTTATGTTGTTGGTTCTTTAATATAATGTTTTAAGTAGCTTCTTTGGAGTCATAATATCGTATTACCCGAAAAATACAAAAGATTTGCCAAGTGCGAGCCGGACTCGCGCATGAAGGGTCCCGTACCACCACACAATATGCGTACGGAACTCTAAGAACATGGTACATAACAACAATATACATTGCGACAAAAAACAAGGCGCTAAAATGGTAGCACCTGACAAACAATTCGGCATCCTCTGAATAAGGTACCTAATTTTTATTATTTGTTTTACAACAGAGTATGTACAACAATATACCGTCGATAAATAGAGCTGAAACAATTAACATTTAACTCTTTCGAGGTGTTTTGTATGGAACCCCTTTGGTTTTAGCCGTTTTTTGTTTTTATTGTTTTGCTGTGGTAGAAGCCATAGTAACACGTAGATATTCTATGAAAATCTCAACTGGCTATTATACCTGTAAAGGTTGAAGCTGTAGACCTTTGTGTCAGACGGACAGACGGGTAGGAGGGTCCCGGTTGGTACTCTTCGGGTACGGAACCCTAAAAATTTCAATCAAAAGGCTTTTAAGAAACAATACTTACTTCAAATGAATATAAAAATTTCTGAGTTTAAAGTAGGTGTAGTTTTTTCATAGAAAATGTTTGTATTTGTGGCCCACTTGTAAACTTTAGTACTTTACACCAAATTTTTGAGTTTTTTTATGAAAGGTAAACTGTACGTTGTTGTGATGAAAAACACTTGTACTTTTCCACATATAATATTTAATACTACACTACCCAACCGGTTTCACTTTATAAGCATCATCAGGGGCTTTTTAATTAACTAATATACATAATTATTTATTTAAACAATGTTTCTGTTGCTAGATGTCCGTGTAATAAACGATATAAATAACTTGCGGGTAGATTGAATACGCATGACAGACAAACCTAAGATTAAAATGTTTACTGAATTCACCGTTTTGTTAAAGATAGCTGATAATGTGTTTGGCATTCCGCATTTTGACTAAACGTTGCGTAAGAGTTGGGTATGCATCAAACAGTTGTCAAAGGGATGTCACTCTAAAAAAACTAAAAAATTCCCGAGAAAGTCGGGAAAATAAAATTCATGTCGAATAAAGTTAAAGACAAATTAGCAAATTATTAGCAAGTTCTGATATTAAAAAATTTAAATAAATTTCAGTAATTAATTTGAAATGTCAGAAATGTAATCTAATAATATAAAAATAAAATTATAAAAAGCGAAATTGTCCATGTCAGATAATTTGAAATAAAGGCCAAGTCAGATTAAAATATGCGGTAGTAGAAAATGTCAAGAAAAAATGTCAAAGGTTATCAAATTGTCAATCAAAAAATCAATTTGTTTGGAAAATGTCATAGGTGTGATTATTTAAAATATTGTAATATAGGTGAATTATTAACGTAAATCTGCTGATTTAATACGTCGTCTGAATGAAAATGTGTTAATTTGTTTATTTCAAGGGCCTCTAATGCTGACAGTTTTTTGCCTTTTCCACAAACGTGAAGAGCCCTAAAGTTTAAATTGGGGTCGAATGTATGGTTTTCGTTAATCAAATGTTCGGCAAAATTTGAGTCAGTTTTCTTTAACTTCCAGCTTCTGTTATGTTCTGTATAAATTGTACGCTATAAATACAGTGTCTCTATCCTACATCACAAAGATAGTAGTGGTAAAGAAAGTTGTTTGAGAAAGGTTTTATAAATTGTGCTATAACAAAAGGGAGCTGAGTAGAACAGTAATCATTTCAGTGAAACAAGCCATAGAAACAGTCCAAGGGTAGGTTCTTCTTCAGCGTGGGCAAAGCTTGTGGGGAAAACACTAGTTTCATGTCACACCACCTGTCGTGGGTCTATTTGAGCCTGAAGTACGGCAGTGGGGCTCATCAACCGTCGCGTCTGGACTTCATAATCGTCGGAAAAACGTACCGGATGTGCACTGTACATGTATTTCACAGTTCACACTTGGGAATACCCTCGGGGATCCACGTCGTGGCAACATGCATGTTTAATGTTTTGTTTTTCATTTCGATACAAACAAACCAAACTTTGATTAGGTACTAAGAATATAAGGTGACTTCGTTTATATGGCCAAATTCATACTGGCGACTTGGTTAGCGGTCGGGGCTAATGTTGACTGACCATCCATCCATCAGCCTTTGTTCGTCCACTGCGGTTGCGTACATATAGCTTTTTGTTGGAAATGCAATGAGAAGGTCAAGTTTGACAATAAAAAAATATGAAAAAATTTAAACGTCAAATTTAAATTTGGCCGAATTATTTTCGCATTTCGCAAACTGTAGGCCTACAATGAGTTTTGATTACTATACACGCTAACGTCTGAGTAAAATATTTTGTACGAGGAATGCTGTTCCTGTAGTAAGCCGCTAGGGGCGCTGCACAATTTATCATATTTTACGCAGACGTTAACGTGTATAGTAATCAAAACTCATGGTAGTCCTACTGACCACTTACCGAGTCAACAGTATGAATTTGGCTATCGAAACGAAAGTCACCTATATTTGCAAAATGTAAACCTGCATTTATACAAAGAGAGCAATCGTGTTAAAAGCCACTGCAGTCTATAAATCAAACGTTTACAAGGAACACTTTATATTAATAATGTATATTTGTAATACATATTCACCCGGAAGCTATGACAAACGTGCCCGCCTACTTCCGGTCACTTAGTCACATGACGACCTAGGACTTCCGGTTTCGTTACCACCGGATGTGACGTCAAAGCAGCCGTAGTTGACTTCCGGGACGCTGCGGGATATTTTTTATGCAGACATAATAATATTTCAACTGTAAATTGCACAAAGGTTTTCTTGCATTAATAATATTTACCTTTAAAAAAATCCGACTGTCTGATCGTTTGCGGCACAAATCAAAAACAGCCGGGCTGTTTAAGCTGGATCGCCATCCACCGGGAAAAATAAGTTATCTATGACGTCACGTCTTAAAAATGTACTTAGCACGTTCCTGTCTCTAGACATGAGGCATGACTTCACGTTCCTTCATATACAGAATGTTAAAAAATTTAATATATTTGTATTTACTCGATATACTGTATTTAATTTGACTGATAACGGCCCTATACTGTGGGCCGAAATATATCAAGTAAATTTAAATATAAATAGTATAACATACCACACCATACCACTGATATTATAAATACGAAAGTTTGGATGTATGGATGGATGGATAGGTGGATGTTTGTTGCTCTTTCACGCCGTAATTACTGAACCGAATTGGCTGAAATTTTACATGAATGTAGTTCTAGACTTTGAATAGGACAAAAACTACTTTTTCCCTTTGTTCCCATGGAAAAGCTATAAAAGAGACACAGAAAATGGGAAACAGAGGCGCGTTACACACACATTTCACCAGCTGTGTTTACTATAGGTAACATTCCGAATAATATTGACTGATTTTATAGGAGTTTACAAAAGCTAGTATATAATAATATAAATATACCCCACCCCTCCCCCCTCTTTTTTGAAGCACCGTGGGCCCGCAGACTTCTCTAATGTGGCCCAGAAAAAGGTCATACCTACAGACAGACATCTATCCTATAAAGGTTAAGTTTTTTCGTTTTTAGTTACTCAAAAAAACAAAACGATGGTCAAATTGACAGTAAATTTTCTTTTAACCAAAAAATATTTAGGTAAGTATTAAGTTTCCGGGAGCTGTTCCAGAAACATTTTCTTTTTGCGTTTATCAACAGCCACAACTCAATAAAATTACCTCATGCGTTATTTTCAGCTTCGGCGAAAAATTGTCTAGCAACAGAATATAAAAAAATTACCCATATGTGCTGCGGTAAAAGTCTAAACATAGTCTTTTATTAAATTAACTAAGAAAAACGGTCGGTGAAAAGTGGGTGTTAAAGTGTTTGACTCATCGATTGACAATTGGATCGTTTGTTACTCTGGCTTCTAGTGAAGGATATTTTTTCAATGCAAAGGCTCGCAAAGACCTATTTTATATGTTTCAAAACTGTTGTCAAGTCAACTTTACCACACCAGTAGTAAAGTCGAATTTAACAATTTTTTTATTTATTGAATAAAAGTTGCCAGTCTTTTCTTGTGTACCATAGATAAACTTGACGGAAATGAGTTACGAACGCATCAAACTGAAAGCAGCTATTTCCGTCAAGTTGGCAACTTGCGTGCAAAGAAAAAGAATGCCCGCCTAAAGTTCACTAGGAGTATTTATTGTTTGTTTGTTTCTTCAATTACGTTCCATTTATTTACTCACACTAAGCGTTGAAAACGTAGTATGATACACGTGGGTCAGGGAGATGACTTACTCGTAACATTATCTTCTGTGCTCGTAACGTTTAAAAAACTCGCTTATCGCTCGTGTTTCAAATCGTCCTCGTAAGCTATTGCCTCCTTACTGCACTTGTAGCATAAACTACTATTCCAGTTTTTTCATTGCATTATGACTCGGAAAGGTGACCGTTCTTAAGGTTCCGTACCTCATAATGGAAAAAACGGAACCCTTTTAGGATCACTTTGTTTTCCGTCTGTCTGTCCCTTGTCAAAGCCTTTTTTACAGGTATCAAGTAAATTAATCTTTATCTACATACTAATAATAAAGTTGTAAATAGTCGTGTCTGTACATTGAAGGTTTTTGCGAAATTTTAAATGTAATGGGTTGTTGGTGCTGTACTGAGGCCAAAACATCAATTTTTTGAATTTTTGCCTGTCTGTCTGTCTGTATGTTCCGTTTTCACTCGAGAACCGCTCAACAGATTTGAATGCGGTTTTTTTATTATCATCGTAGTGGCCCTGGTCAACATATAGGCTATAAGGGATGTTAATAAATAACGCTCAAGCCGGAAACAAGGAAAATATTGAATAAATGCTTTTATAACTCGAGAACCACTGAACTAATTTGGAAGCGGTTTTTTTTTATTATCATTGTTGTAACCATGTTCAACACATAGGATAAGGGTTGTTCATAAAATAACGCTGAAGCCGGAAACAGGGCAAAGATTTAATAAACGATTTTATAACTCAAGAATCTCTGCACGAATTTGCATGCGGTTTTCTTTATTATCATCGTAGTTACCCTAGTCAACACATAGACTATAAAGGGTGTTCATAAAATACAGTGTGTCCCCCGTAAAAGTGCACACCCGAAAGGGGGTGAAACTAGACCCAATTTTATCGACAAAAAAATGGAAAAAATTACATTTAATTACATTTTTTTTTATACTAATTTATTTTTTCGAAGTACTTGTGGTAGACCCTGTTTGAAAATAATAATCGTATCTTTTGAAATACCAAGTGTATCTCGCCGAAACAAAATTATTAATGATTAGAAATAATAGACACAAAAGATCAAATAATTAAAAAAGCCATACATTTACACGTTTAATTAAAAAACAGGTTTTTGTAAAAAAAACATCAAGTTTTTGATTCGAATTTTTCAGTTATTACTAAATTTCTCGAAAAAACTTCCACCTTAAGCCAATTTATTATTGCTATGAGTGAACGAGCGAGCGAAATCTTATAGTCTACTTGGACAATCCGGCGTTTGTACGTATGTATGTATAGGTATGTATGTCTGTATGTTTGTTCGACGATAACTCGAGTATCGTTGATCGGAATGTCTTGAAATTTGGCAGGCGTGTAAATAAGGCAAAAAGAATTTTTAAGTTCAAACATGAGCCAAATCGGTCAAGCAGGAATTGCTTAATTAATTGAATGGCGAACTACTAATTACATGTATAAGCACTTTTCCTCTGCTTAACATGCTCAAATATTACTCATTCTTCCAAATTGTAATCGAGGGTGCAATTGTGTAAGTCAATCGTATTAATTTGACACCCAAAAAGTTACGATTTCAATTATTGTCAAACGGGCCAATTTGCTTAGCCGAATAGCCGTTTGACAATCGAAATCGTACAATTATTGCACCATTGTCATATAAACAACTTCGTTACAAATGCAACCGGTGAATATCTCAAACAACAAAACGTCGAGTTTAACCGCAACACGTTATAAAGAACGGAAGAAAAGAAAAATGCTGGCAACCTGCGGCCGAGATAGTGTCAATTAGGAAAGATGTATGGTCGCAGTAAAATTTAGTTGAGCGTGTATGGAGCATCGAGTAGTGTGCGTTGCGACTTTGCTCCGTTTTTAGGGTTCCGTACCCGAAGGAAATGTGACCCTATTACTAAGCCTCCGCTGTCTGTCTGTCTGCCCGTCTGTCACGGAGTTCAACCGTAATAGGTAGAAAGTTGAAATTTTCACAAAACACAAAGCCTCTATCAAGACAAATAATAAAATATAAAAAATTTAAGGGTGGTCCCTATACAAGAAACGTGTTAATCAGAATTCTTTAGGCAGTGTCAGGTTAACATCACGAGAGGACTGCTAAAACCACTTGTCGCGGTTTTTTGATCAGAAGCCCCAGCATTTCTATAGCAATGGGATCATGTCCCTACCTACAAGATGGCAGAAAGTTATCGAACAAAATGGCACCTACATACTTTAGTTAAATGTAAATAAACTTTATTAAAAAATGTTTTGAATTTTCATATAAAATGCGAAGAAACTTTTTCCCTAACCTATTATAATGTTTACGTAGGTACCCGTATTTTATGGTGGTATGAAACCCTTTGTCTGCGAGTCCGACTCAAAAAACTCGCAAAAGCTAATTCGGCAGACGAGACACATTTTATAGCAATGATCTCTTAAAACATGCAGGCAACTACTATTATGTAATAAATATTATTGAAGTTATCTTGTAGGAGTATAAAAAAGGAAGTAAAGGTTTGATAAAATGAATGATTTGATTACCGATGCAAGATGACGCTACTGAGGGATCCGTAATAGTACATTATGATACAAGTGAGCTGCGCTGGACATTACAGTCGAGGATTGCAGGCCGAGCCGAAGGCGAGGCCGTAATGGAGCCGAGAGTGTAATGTCTGTCTAATGCTTTCATACGACGTTTTTCAACACACTTGCGAGGAAAAATAATATAATGAAACTGTCTTTTTTTTCCACATAATCAAAACCACAGCAATGAACTGAAAATTTTCTTTGAAAAATGGCGGCGGAGATTTTGTTTCTTGCGCAGACGGAAATAGAGGCACTGGCGCAAAACGCCAAACAGCCAAATATTGCCCAACAGCCAAATATTAAATATTAAAAAACTGAATATTTGTGTACTTACAACAAAAAAAATAGTTAATTTGTTGATAAAAATAAATAATTTGATGAAGTCTATGATGAAATTAAATGATTATTTATTATATTTTAACTAAGACAGTCTATTTATTCGCAAAAACTTTACTCTTTCTCAAGACAGCAAAAGTATTTGCGAAGATTAAAAAAAACTGTAATGTAAAAAGACTAGTGTGATAATGTAAAATAAAAAAAGCACGCGTGTTTAATATGCTGCATTATGACCCTAAGAACGCTGCAATAATGGCCACTTCATAAGCAAGTGTGTTGAAAAAGTATTAATTTTGACGAACACGAGGGCTTCTGCGGAACGGGGAATATATTTTATGTCAGCGAAGTTCATCAATTTGTATCATCTTATTAATATATTAGATCCATCGCCACGAAATATTTTTATCCTTAGATAAATAAAAAGTGTTCGCAGGTACGAATTATCAAATTAATGTCAACATGTATCTAAAATAAGAAATGGATTACCAATAAAATCGTAGTTCATTAGATCAATAAGAACTTCGTTCTTAGAATAATAGTTTTATTCCTTAAATAATAGCTTCGTCCGCAGAATGGTAGATCTGTCCCCAAATAAATCGAATTATCGGTCCCAGATTGCGACTTCTTTTTATTAGTTATTTTGTCAGCAGTACAGTAGTCACATTTTATTTCGTTCAATTATTAAAATAATACCATTCGCTACCAATTTAATAGATCAGTTTATAAATTTAAGATTTTAATAAAAGACTGGACAGAAGCCTACCAATGGGCAAAGTTGTCTGAAGGAGTAATACTGACATACAGTGACGAAGTACCGGCTGGTAAGGCAGACAAAGCACAAAACTTTGAGAATGTATGGACTGATTTTGATGATTACAAAGTCCAATGGTTCAGCAGATGGAAAGTGGATCTACCACACAATATTAACTGGATACATGGGAGGTGCCACTGCCCTGCATTTTACAAAAATTATATCCATCCATCCATCAGCCTGTTTCGTCCACTGCTGGACATAGGCCTTTCCAGGATTTCGCCATGCTTGGCGGTCCTCCTGGAAGAAATGCCCATACTAACACACGCTGGGCAGGCGGGTTGGTGAGCGGGGTGCTGAACCCCTTGCACCAGTGACGCCGCTGCCCGTCACCAGTCTGTTTTATATAAGGCCCGGCAATTGGGGATGGATATACCGCCATCCATCGGGCCCAGGAAATGGTGGGCCGCCTGGTTTTGCCCGAGAGCTGTTCTCTTACTCTCCCCCGAATAACTTCGGTAGGATTTGCGAGTAAGATGGTGGTACCTCCACAGTCGAGCCCGGCATCAGCTGTACCACCTATTAAAGATTTCAAAAATTATATGTGAAACATAATTATGGGGTTAGCCATACGCTTAAAGCCGGCCATCCCCCCACCAGAAGCAAAAAACGTGCCGATTGCCCAAAAAAGGAATAGGAGGCGCCCTTCCAAATCAAAACCAGCGCTGGTTATTCAATGATTTTTTACTTTTATTTCATATTCTCACTTAACTAGAATTCTTATTCTAAGATGTCATTTCTAACAATAAATATTGATTATTGTGGCCAAAAATTAACTATGTGTTTCATTTACTATTCTCCTAGAAATTATTAATTAAATATAAATATTTATATAAATATTTAATATGTATTTAGACACTACCCGCGAAAATTAAGATCCTTGGCCTATGTCCAGCAGTAGACGTCTTTTGGCTGTAACGATGGCGACGATGATCATTTTTTAATGACATCTTTCAATTAGTTTGACTATACAGTGATCAGGTCAAACCTATTATAATAAATACAGAAACATTTATTTGGCACTTGATCATATCCTATGGATTAACTTTTAAAACGTATATACAGGAGATTAAGAAAATTTAAATTAGATTTATTAAGAACCTTGTTTGTAAAAAGATAAAAAAAGAAAACAAAGATGATTACAGCAAACTTTTTACGATATGTAAAATCTTACCAGTGGATAAGCAAGTGAATTATTTATTAGCTTTAGAAACATACTATAGTGAAGAGTTCAAGGAAAAAATTTGTTATAAATACTGTACTAGGTCGAAAAAGCAAGAAAAGTTGATACAGAGAGGAGTTAATAATTACTACGGCCAAAGAACTAGAAAATACTCAATCCCAAAAATATGTAATAAGTACGCGATGCTGTTGGATTCAAAAAAGGTGAAATGTTTGCCACTTCTAAAAGAAAAAGCGATGCATGTTAGAGTAATAGATAGATAAGAGATATAAAATGTAAGATATTGTGGTAGGTTTTAGAGAAAATGTGTATTATATTAAGGTAGAATAGTGAAATTGGAAGAGCGTAGTCGCCAACAAACTACTCAGTAGTTTGGCGAAGATTATTATTTGTAACTACCTATGATATTTTGGTTAAATAAATTAAAAAAATATATATATACCCGGATGATTTTAGGTGATTTATTGTGAAATTGATTTTATATTGTTTGATGACTACATTTTGGCGACAGATCTACTATTTTGCGGATAAACCCTATTATTTCGAAAACACAAAATCCATTAAATTGGCGATGGCTTAAATGATACCCTTGTGGAACGGCGCCATCCCTCAATAAATTGAAAGAGATAGAGTGTACCTGCCATATAGAAGTCCGCGCCACAATTCTGCGATGAAGTCCTTATTAAGACGCATTAATGTCCATCGCACAACGAAAGAGATAAACATATCTGCGAAAGTGCGCGGCCGAGTAGTGCGGTCAATCAAGGAAAGGTTAGATATTGCTGTGATTTTAGTGAATAACATTTAAGGGCCAAAAATACCTCAATTCACAGTCCTGCTCTAACGCTTCTGCTTTTTAACTGTCTATCCTACTCAAATCAAATGCCGCGCACGCAAAAACATCAGTTATTTTGAAATCGCGGGGACACTGATGGTTTTTTTCATTTTTATGGAACAGTCTGTAGCTGCTTTATACTAATATCAGTTATATTATGCAAAGTGTCAGATATAATTTCAAGTACTCATTGAATGCTATCGGTTTATTGTAGGGTTTGGAGGTAACTTTGTAATTTTTTTCTATCGAGAAAATTTAATGTAATCTAGTTTTCACAACAGCATGGATATAGCATTAGTCCTCAACTTTATCATACATATATTCATTTCAGAGTGATTGTTGCAGTATTTGTTGGTATAAAACAGGATCGTGCGAAGCGAAGTGAGATATTATACACCCTTAATATAAACTCACAGGAGATTTATATGTTTATAACAGCCATTTTTGTTACTAACCGACTTCGAAAAAGGAGGAGGTTCTCAATTCGACTGTATTTTTTTGGGTATGTTACTCCATAACTCTGGCCAATTTTAACCGATTTGAATTTTTTTTTTGTTTTGAATGGCTTGCTTTCAGGTAAGCCTCATTTTAGTTTGGTCATGATCTGATAACGGTCTTCAGAGAGAGCAGAACTCCTCAACGGATGACGGCATTCACTCGATATTGGGGCAAATATCTCCGGCATTTCAAAACAGACTTGAAATATTGTTTTTGGTTTGTTAGAGTTAGTTTCTAGGTAGGTCTCATTTTAGTTTGGTCATGATCTGATAACGGTCTTCAGAGATAGGCAGCAGAACTCCTCAACGGATGACGGCATTCACTCGATATTGGGGCAAATATCTCCGGCATTTCAAAACAGACTTGAAATATTGTTTTTGGTTTGTTAGAGTTAGTTTCTAGGTAGGTCTCATTTTAGTTTGGTCATGATCTGATAACGGTCTTCAGAGATAGGCAGCAGAACTCCTCAACGGATGACGGCATTCACTCGATATTGAGGCAAATATCTCCAGCATTTCATAACAGACTTGAAATATTGTTTTTGGTTTGTTAGAGTTAGTTTCTAGGTAGGTCTCATTTGAGTTTGGTCATGATCTGATAACGGTCTTCAGAGATAGGCAGCAGAACTCCTCAACGGATGACGGCATTCACTCGATATTGAGGCAAATATCTCCAGCATTTCATAACAGACTTGAAATATTGTTTTTGGTTTGTTAGAGTTAGTTTCTAGGTAGGTCTCATTTTAGTTTGGTCATGATCTGATAACGGTCTTCAGAGATAGGCAGCAGAACTCCTCAACGGATGACGGCATTCACTCGATATTGGGGCAAATATCTCCGGCATTTCAAAACAGACTTGAAATATTGTTTTTGGTTTGTTAGAGTTAGTTTCTAGGTAGGTCTCATTTTAGTTTGGTCATGATCTGATAACGGTCTTCAGAGATAGGCAGCAGAACTCCTCAACGGATGACGGCATTCACTCGATATTGAGGCAAATATCTCCAGCATTTCATAACAGACTTGAAATATTGTTTTTGGTTTGTTAGAGTTAGTTTCTAGGTAGGTCTCATTTGAGTTTGGTCATGATCTGATAACGGTCTTCAGAGATAGGCAGCAGAACTCCTCAACGGATGACGGCATTCACTCGATATTGAGGCAAATATCTCCGGCATTTCATAACAGACTTGAAATATTGTTTTTGGTTTGTTAGAGTTAGTTTCTAGGTAGGTCTCATTTTAGTTTGGTCATGATCTGATAACGGTCTTCAGAGATAGGCAGCAGAACTCCTCAACGGATGACAGCATTCAGTCGATATTGAGGCAAATATCTCCGGCATTTCATAACAGACTTTAAATATTGTTTTTGGTTTGTTAGAGTTAGTTTCTAGGTAGGTCTCATTTTAGTTTGGTCATGATCTGATAACGGTCTTCAGAGAAAGGCAGCAGAACTCCTCAACGGATGATGGCATTCACTCGATATTGAGGCAAATATCTCCAGCATTTCATAACAGACTTGAAATATTGTTTTTGGTTTGTTAGAGTTAGTTTCTAGGTAGGTCTCATTTTAGTTTGGTCATGATCTGATAACGGTCTTCAGAGATAGGCAGCAGAACTCCTCAACGGATGACAGCATTCAGTCGATATTGAGGCAAATATCTCCGGCATTTCATAACAGACTTGAAATATTGTTTTTGGTTTGTTAGAGTTAGTTTCTAGGTAGGTCTCATTTTAGTTTGGTCATGATCTGATAACGGTCTTCAGAGAAAGGCAGCAGAACTCCTCAACGGATGACGGCATTCACTCGATATTGAGGCAAATATCTCCAGCATTTCATAACAGACTTGAAATATTGTTTTTGGTTTGTTAGAGTTAGTTTCTAGGTAAGTCTCATTTTAGTTTGGTCATGATCTGATAACGGTCTTCAGAGATGGGCAGCAGAACTCCTCAACGGATGACGGCATTCACTCGATATTGAGGCAAATATCCCCGGCATTTCATAACAGACTTGAAATATTGTTTTTGGTTTGTTAGAGTTAGTTTCTAGGTAGGTCTCATTTTAGTTTGGTCGTGATCTGATGATGGTCTTCAGAGATAGGCACTGGAACTCCACTGAATATTGCGACAAACGATTTGAACCAGGATCTGATTGCAAGGTTATCCTTGAAAATTGGCATATGTCCACCTGACCTTCGATCCTGGCCTCATCACCATAGAACTCCTCAACTTAAGACAGGACACAACACGAGATTTCGGCAATCACATTGTGAGAGTGTTATAATTCCAGGAAATTACTGGAAAATCGTCAATATGCCCCCCGACCGTATCTTGGCCGTATCACTATATATAACTCCTAAACAGATGACAGCACATAACTCTCAATGGCGGCAAAAGCTTTGTGTTAGTACCTATGCTGATTCAGGATATAACTTGAAAATTTCCATTATGCCACGGGACAGCAATCAGAGTGCTCACTGTAGTCTACCCATTTTTGATAATTTATCGCGTGAACATTAAAAAGCGTGAAATAAATGAACTTTTAACAAAAAAAATAATAACCGACTTCAAATTGTCCAGCAGACGTTCACTAAAAAGTTTAAAATAATTACATACTGACCGATTCTTTCTTCCTAAAACATATGTTATCTAGAAGTCGGCGTATTCCCCATAGTATAGAACACAAAGACCAATGTGAGAGATTGGAGTGAGGGTGAAAAAAAGAAATTTACTATACCCTCTTAATACATTGGACTTCAGTGGTAGCGCGGACTCGACAAGTCTACAGTTATTGTGAAGAGAGTATCCTATCGGATAAATAAGACCACTGAGTGAGTACTATGACTGTCTGATTCTTGCGAGGACTATTGCGTTGTTGGCCCTGTGGCCTTCACAACTTTACCGGACAACCGCGGAACGCTGAGTACGTTCATCTCCAGTAAAAAATTAAAGGACCTTTAGACGATAATCAAAACCGGTCGCTGAATCAATCACGCTAATAATAGGCTGTCCGAGAAATCATGATATGGGTGGCAGTTCAAAGTTGACAGTTACAGTGATGTACCCTAATGAAATATAATCGTTTTTTTTTTAATATCGAGAAAGTTATCAAGGGCTATCAAATTGACTTTTTATTTGATTGATCTTTGATTATCCAAAGAACTTTTTGTTAATTACTAAATTAATTAAATTAAACGAACCAATAACACCAGAGCTTGAAAGTTCAAATTTTGTTTTTCCTGGCATTTCACCAATAACAAAACAAAAAATCAACAAAAAACTGTAACCTGCGCTCCCTTTCAACATCTGCACTGTCGTTTAAACCCGCAGTGACCCAATGACCCAGGTATTTAAACTTGTCCACATGTTTCAGAGGAGTCCCATTAAGTAGGAGTTCTTCTGAACCTCCCTGAACACCATTAACTCACTCTTTGATTCATTATTCTGAGTCCACGAGTCACCGCATAGGACTCACATATTCCCAACAAGTGTCTGAGGGCCCTCATCGAAGGGCTCAACAACACCATATCATCAGCGTATAGCTGATATTATTCATAGCTACTCCGTCTATTGAACAACTAACTTGGACGTTGCTGAGCTCAACGATGAGCTGGTTCACATACAGGTTGAAGAGTTTAGATGAGGTCAGGCCACCCTGCCTAATGATCTACTCATTTGCTACACTGAATTCATCATATCGTCTAAACGGGCTATAATCAACATTTAGTTGAAGGCAGAGAGATCCTCAAAACACGGAAGCTTATAATCGTTTGAATATTTTCTTATAGATAGATATATACAATTTATTCTAACTGTAAAAGATGATAAGAGTGATAGAACAAGATGATGAAATGATAATTTATTAATTTCCTTATTAAAGAAATGAGAAAATGAAGTTAAGTTCAGCCATCTACCGTCCTCATACAAATAAATGGAAAATGAATTGCGACCTACGAACATGGTTCATGAAATACACTAAAATGGTTATTTAAATATACAATGTACATGAAACAGTAAACGAAATTACTACAGTAAAAGTGACAGACAGAAAGACGGACGCTTTTATTTTTAGATCACATTCCCAGAAGGAACTTAATTTGTTGCGGTGTCATATTTACATTTTACTTCTTTTGTCATATGTACGACTTCCTTGAAATTTTAAATGATGCCATTTTCCATAGTTTTAAACTAAATAAAAGCAGGTAGGTAATTTGTGAAACAGTTAAAAGAACTTACTTCTTTAAGTAGTGAAACAGCTATGTTGTTAGTAAATCCGGATTTTTACTCCGGGCTTTGCGAAATTCTCAGAAAAAGTTAAACCATTTTTTTATTTCGCACAGAAAGTTCGTTTTGTTTTTTACTAGCCCGATCAAGGGGGCCGATACGAAGGCCCCAACTATTATTTTTCTTTCTATATAAGCTGTCTAGTCGTTCACATGTACTCCAAAAGCTGTGTAAGTTAGCTGTATAAGAGCTGTATAGCTTGCTATAATGCTTTTATAGAACCAGTTTGGGCACAAATTAGACAGCCTTAAGTTCACTATGGCTGTACATTAGCAGTATAATAGCATTATTTATTTATTTATTTATTTATTTATTTATATATCAAGGAAAACTTACAGCACAAGATGACTTAAGATATAAACAGAATAACTATAATACGGCCAATTAAAAGTTTTCACTAATAGTAACATAATAGTCAAATGTTATCGAACAAAGAAAGTTTTAAATAAGTTAATTTGAGCAACACAATATTGACGAGAGATAAGCAGATGATACAAGTAAAATATAACACACAGGAGAAAAAACTAATACCAGTATTATAAAAGAAAAAACAACAACTAATTATATGAATTAAACCTAATTTACACAAACCATACAATCAAGCTCACCACTATGCGAAATATATTAATTAATTAATTAAATATTATAGAAGAATTTAGAACTGAGCACCATTCTTGCTCGAGCCTCAGACATGGAAAATATATCAATGTCTTGCAATTTGTTGACGTTATGACAGACTCGCCACAGGTAACTATTCTGCCTATAATTAGTACCTACAGAGGGAAGAGAGAAGACCGGAATTTGACGACGCATCCTGTTGGGGACATAGAAATTTAATTTAGATAGTAATTGCGGGCTGTCAATTTGGCCTAAAACAAGTCCAATTAAAAAGAGAATATCAGCTATTGAACGTCGCTCTTGTAAGGGAAGAATGTGATATTTACGACATGTTTCAAAATAGTTTGATAAATATATTTTGTTACGAAAATTCATGTAACGGAAAAATCTTTTTTGAACGCGCTCTAACCTATTAATGTAAACATTGTATGATGGGTTCCATACTTGCGAAGCATATTCAAGGCTGCTACGTACATAGGTGCAATATAGAATTTTTAATGTTTTCATGTTTTTAAAGTCTTTCGAAGTTCGCATTATAAAACCCAAAGCTTTGGTTGCTTTTTTAACTATAGTGTTAATGTGTGAATCAAATATAAGTTTGGACTCCTGAATAATCCCTAGGTCACGCACCTCAGACATCCGTTGCAGAGCATGACTTTTTAAGGTGTAGTTAAAAATGTTGGGCTTAACTTTTCGCGTAAAAGAGATACAGGAACATTTTAATGGATTAAGATCCAGCTTGTTGAGTAAACAATAGTTATCAAGACGTAAAAGATCATCTTGTAAGGCACGTGCATCACTAACATTTGCTACTGATCGAAAGATCTTCATGTCATCTGCAAAAATAAGAACGCTTGAATTTATAAAACACGAGTCAATATCTGATATAAAAATAAGGAAAAGTAGCGGCCCCAGCAAAGATCCCTGAGGGACACCACTTGGTACAGAGACCCAATCAGATGTATAGTTGTGGGTCACAACAGCCTGTGTTCTATTAATAATGTAAGCAGAGAACCAGCGGTAGAGATCTCCACGGATTCCTGCTCTTAGCAGCTTCTTTAATAGTAAAACGTGATCGATCCTATCAAACGCTTTACTATAGTCTGTGTAAATAACGTCAGCTTGACCACCATTGTCCATGAACTCAGTTATTAAGTCATTGAACATGATAAGATTCGATACAGTAGATCTACCCCTCAAAAACCCGTGCTGAGAAGCTAATTAAGCTGTAATAATAATAGCTTGTGTAATAATAGCTGTTTAAGTAGTAACATCGGACTTAAGGCTGACTTACGGCACTATATGGGACGCAGTGTGAACCATACTAAGTACATGAGTGTAATAAAGAGTAACAAGTGGCTAAATACACAGCCTTCACAGTTATAAAATCCCACAAAATTACTCCAGTGCTACCTAAAGTTCACGTGTGTCCTAAATTATTTCTTTATTTTATTATTAATTATTATCCTCATAGTTGATTTTGTGTGTGCCGTCAGAAACCAAACTCCGGCGGATCAAGGATAAAAATGTATGATAACACGAGGTAGTACCTGTTTTAAATACTTAATAATGTTAATGCCATGGGAATGCAACTTTATCGTGAAATATATACATATTTACAGCTAAAATATTCACGCGCCTCTGTAAAAATGCGATATTCATTTTAAAATATTTAAAACTGGCTGAGAGGAAATCTACAATTTTCAGTGTTTGATATTATATTGGCATTATAATTATACTACGGTAATTAATTATAACATGAAACCAAAACTCAATCGCTCTATCTACGTATTTTGTGATAAATCTGCATGATAATTTTGGAGATTTATTTGGTAAATATTTTAGGTTAGAACAAAATGGTGGAAATGAAATACGGCTATGTGAACTGTAATAACTCCAATTTAATGCGGTGGAGCGTATATAGGTTCACATGTGTTCTGTTAGAATGCTGTTTTCTATTTAAAGTCCCACATTTGCACCACTACAGAGCCAATGTCTATAAACTTATTCTAATGTGAACTTATGTACAGCTTTAAGATGTAGTTCAGGTCACTTGTGTCATCGTTTAATTCTTTTAATATACTGACATTTTAGGGATCCGCAATAATAATTATTGTCCGTTAAATCGCCTAGCCCAGGTACTAAGTCAAGTATGAGTACCTAAAGTAAAAATGTTGTAACAAACAAACAAAAATCACTTTCTGTATAATCCGATATTGTATACAATGCCTAGGCAATGTATACAATGCAAAAAGATTAAGGTAATGTATGAAATATTATTTATTTAGTACATTGCCTAGGCATTGTATACAGTACCGAATGCGCAGCCAGTAATGTATATAACAGACGTGAGCAGGAGCGGGAAATTGATTAAGGCATGTATTTAAATGATTTTTTATGAACAAAGCTTAGCCTTTTGGTTAAATGGTATTTCAGGGTGGTCATAAAAAAATAACCACGAAGATTATGTATGGCGGTTGCGCCACAAGTGGCGCGACTCGCCATACCTAATCTTCTAACCTAACCAACCGGCTCTCTTCTGCGCTGGAAGACTTCCAAAAAACTAATTCTGACTGTTTAATATTATTCCATTAATTAGTAATAACTTTACACTTTGCCGGTTGACCAGCAGGTACTCTATACAATGCCTAGGAATTGTATACATTGCCTAGGTAAAGTATGTAACGGGCAATAATATTCATAATATTTCATACATTGCCGGGACGCCCCAGGCATTGTATACATTACCTAGGTACTGTATACAATACCTGAATTATACAGATTGCCGGTGACATTTACACTTACAAAAAACACTACCCTGTTCAAGGAGGTATTTAAAATAATGTAAACAAACTAGATAAAGAGGGACAACATTTATGCCCTGCGACAGAAAAGGACACAAAATATAGTTGTCACTCAGCCATAGTAACAAACACTGTTTACAATCTTTTAAAGCGCCGAGTCAGCAAGTGTAATAGTGTAACCATAGTATAAATAACTGTGGTGTGACCACATTTTGCAGAATTTATCAGATAAGTAACTGTTATTCCTGTTATTTATGAGATAAATAACTGTTATTTCTGATATTTATCTGTTAAAATTCTGTAAAATATGGTCACACTAGCAGACTTGGCGCGTACGGAGCTGTTGGGTGTACGATCACCAGGCACGTATCCAGACTTTTGTTTCGGGGGGGGACATTCATTGAACCAACAATGTGAATTGTGAAAGAAGCTTCTGTAATCACTGTACTATATTATTATTAAGTATCAAAAGTACCCTACCTTTTTTATTAAAACGTACTTTACAGTGGTTATGAATAAACATTCCTAGTCCCGTGTATGTCACGCCAAATTTCGGGGGGAGGGGGGATAAATCCCACCTATCCCCCCCTGGATACGTGCTTGACGATCACCTTAAATATCTACTTAGAGAAAGTTTATGCTATTTCTTTCTGAACTTGAAAGTAATCATGCGCATTCCTTTTAATAAGTAAGCGAGAAATAGAGGCGAGAACGGGATAGGTATAGATCCTCTGATCACTCGCGTGCGCCCGTGGCGTGCGTGATTGCCAGGATAGTATTAGTTAATGTCAGTGTTGCCATTTTGGCCACTTTGTGGGTAGATCTAGGGGATTTTTAACAGTTTTAGCCAAAAAATAATCCATTTTAGCCACCAAAACAAATCTAGCTACTTCTATCTATTTCTGGTAATTTTTTAGATTATTACTATTGGAAGACTACGGAGTAAACAGACAGAAGATATTTCAGATTTACCAGACATTGTAGACCTATAAATTGATTTAAAAAAAATTGCTGAAAATTTTAAACTTTATTATAACCAGTTTTTAATACATTTTTAACTTCAATTAGAGACCAAAGCCGATTCTGAAGGCTTTAATTTTAGTTTTAGTGCTGATAAATATACATTTTCTTTATTGCAAAATAGATCTTAGTGTTAACAAGAGACGATATATTAACTTTGGAAAATATTAAGTTTTGACAGCACTAAAATTAAAATTAAAGCCTTTAGAATCGACTTTAGTCTATAATTGAAGTTAAAAATGTAGTAAAAACTGGTTATGATAAAGTTTATAGCTATATATTTATATCCATATATAATTATAATAGGATATCAATAGTAATAGGATATTTAAGTAGACCAATAATACTATGATATTTAGCATCTTAGACCTCCATCTACATTTTTTAAAGTTACACTAACGGGAGTGCATAAAATTGTTCTAGCATCAGACGGTAGTGTTCCCGGTTTAAATTCGTTTATTATGCCTGACAATTTATACAAAGCGGAATGAGGAATACGATTTTCAGTAGCCTATGTTCTTATTTTTTTGCGAAAGGTTAAATGATTGTCCAAGTCAAAATTGTATTCACTATCACTAGAACTGCAATCACCACACTCTGATATCTGTATATTTTGAAGGGAACTTTCAGGTTCAGGCACATTTTCCTCTGCACCATGTACAGAACCACCATGAACAATGGTTGAAGTCGCACTTGTTGAAGCCGTATCGACGGGCTCATTTTCGGGCGTCGTTGTCAATCGACTGTTTATTTTTACAATTTGCGAATATTATTTTGCAATTTTTCTTCTTATTCCACCGGTTCTCGCTCTTATTTTCCAGGATTTTTTATTCATTTTCACAATTTTTTGCACGAGACGTAATAACATGCAGCTTGTGGGATAAGTGTAATAGAATATCACATTCATGTTCAGCTTACAGCCAATAAGAGTAGTACTTGTGGACAAATAAACTGCTATTGATGTTAATAGACAACACATGTAGTCCTTTTAACAGCCTACAGTGCACATGTGAACCATTTAAACACTTCTGTACAGCAGTAAAAAAAGGTTATTTTAATGTTCACAAACAAGTCCTACTACAGCTCTCAGCTGTATAACAGTCTAAAACAAGTAAACATAACAGCCTTTGGCTTTATAAATGACCACATGTGTTCTATCAAAATGATAGCTCTGTAACATCGTACAAGTAGGCCGTTAAACAGCAGTTGGCGTATCTCTACCCTCCTATAATGCTCTTAGTCAGATGGCTGACTAAAGGATAGTTGTTAGAGTATTATAACACCAGCAATCGTATAACAGTATAACTCTACACTCCTATAAGTCCCTTAGACAGGTATAGGTGTAATTAATCGCAATAATGCAGCTTATACATCACGAGTGAACTGTAATAATGCTTCAAGTACACCTGGGAACAAAATGTGTACTCTTAAATGGAGTAAAATGCTACTTGGGAATCCATATTTGTCACCGACGTGATGGTCATTGGGGCCGAAAGGCGTTAAAATGGAGACCACGCACAGCAAAGCGTAGCGTAGACTGACCTCGATATAGCTGAAAACTCTAAAAAATGGACCAATACTAATAACCCATTTCAGTTAAAATTTGGCAAAAATAATATCAAAATAGATATACAGACGAGATTTTTTACTTATACTTTATTAACTGCCTGAAAGATTATTTTATACAAATTCTCTATTCTACTAAAGTTCTGGTGAAGGGCAATCTCTAAAGTACCTAGAACAGAAAAGCTTTTAGGACTAGATTGATAGATGTGGGAGAGGCAAAAGAGATGCGTCAGGATCGTTGCAGAGAAAATCTCTTTCTTTGCCTACCTAATAATTAGGGTAAATAAAAAATGAAGCACATGCATAAATTGACCACTAATTCAAAAGCTATAAGTAATATATTTAACGACTTTTTTATAAGTGCTGGACTAGTAAATATTGACCTAAATACAAAAGAAAATCGCTATAAAGATTTACTAAAGAATACTCGTATAAATAATAATAACTCAATGTTTATTAGGCCGGTTACAGAAAGAGAACTAATCAAAGTAATTTTGAAACTGAAAAATACCAACTCTTGCGGACCTGATGGTATCTGTACAAAACTAATTAAAAATAATGTTCAAATAATTTGCTCCCCCCTAACACATATTATAAATTCCTGTATTCAAGAAGAGACATTTCCAACAATTTTAAAACGAGCCAAAGTTATCCCATTACACAAAAAGGGATGTACAGAGGATGTGGAAAAGTATAGACCGATATCACTTTTATGTGTCCTTGCAAAGGTCTTTGAAAAATGCCTATATAACAGACTTGAAGAACATTTAAATAAAAATAACTATTTATCTTCACAACAATTTGGTTTCCGAAGCAATAGCAACACCACTACAGCTGTGTGTCGTTTGGTTTCAGAGATACTAGGTTCACTTAATAACAAACAGAAGTGTGCAGGGATATTCTGCGATTTAACTAAAGCGTTTGACTGTGTCGATCACATTATACTCTTACAAAAACTGGAGTACTATGGTGTGCGAGGATCAGCTCTTAATCTATTTAAATCTTATCTTACTAATCGTACGCAATTTGTTCAAATTTTAGAAAATAGCCGATTAGAGCTATCTGACGAAAAACCCGTAGAAAGAGGAGTTCCCCAGGGTTCAGTTCTAGGACCACTCCTGTTTATATTATTCATCAACGACCTTCCACAATGTTCACAAAATGGCACAGCTTACCTCTATGATGATGATACAAGCATTATATTAAACGCTCCTACTTATAATGAGCTTAACTCTAAGATAAAAGCATGTTGGATTAACATTTGCGAATGGTTTAACGCGAATAAGCTGAAAATGAATCTAGAAAAGAGCTTTTATATTAACTTCAAGCGACATGCAAACAGTTCAGAATTTGATCTCGATCTACCAATAGCCAAATGTTCTTATGTAAAATTCTTAGGAATAAATCTAGACCCTCTCTTAAGTTGGGATCACCATGTAGACACAATCAAAAAACGGCTTGCAAGTGCTTGCTACTGTCTCAAAAACCTCAGAAATATTGCAAACTATGACACACTAAAAATCGTGTACTATTCTTATTTTGAAAGTATTTTAAGATATGGGCTTGAAATTTGGGGTAACTGTACAAGTATTAAAAGTGTTTTAATCCTTCAAAAGAAAGCAGTCAGATTAATTGATAAAGCATCATATCGTGATCACTGCAAACCTTTATTTGTTAAACACAAGATACTTACAGTAATCGCTCTTTATATATACCTCGTATGTAGTTATATTTTTCAAAATCGACATAATTGCCGAACTGTAGGTGAAAATCAGAGTAACCTTAGAAATAGCAATCACCTTAAAGCCCCTATGGCAAAATATACACCTTTAACAAAAGTTTGAGTTACACTGGGATTAGGATTTACAATAAGCTTAGTAATGATATTAAGGACAGTGCAAACCTAAAAATATTCCAAAAAAAGTTAAAAGCGTATTTGTTGGAAAAACCTTTCTATAATACAAATGAATATTATAATGATTGATAATTTCCTATTTTTATTTAATTTCAATGAAATTTTCTGACAGATTAACTGAATTTTTTGATCTTTTTGATTTTTTTAAAGTACCTACCTATAACTATTTCTGACATATTAATTTCCTATTTGTTTTAGTTTTGTTACTATGACTGTTATAATAATTATTTTCATTATTACCTGTACTTGACATCTTCATTGCTTTAATTTTTTTTATTTACATATATTCTATTTACTTGTGAAAATGTAGACATTTAATAATTTCGGTTTACCTATTAATATGTGATTTATTTACTTTTTATTTTATTTTTATGAATCGATTTTACTGTGTGTTTTATAAAATGATTTGTGTGCCAGGTGTGGCTTTAATGTACAAATAAATAATATGATTATGATTATGATGATTTTATATGTAAAGAAAAAAATACAAAGAAAGCTGTTTTTTTTATTAAAATTTATTTTAGGTTGTCACCAATGTATTTTCCCTTCAAAATTACATCTGAAAATTGTAAAAAAGAGATAGTTATTTATTTTCACCTTTCTTTTTAATTTTCTTTAAAAAATTACGTTTGAGAAATAATAATCTCTCCACATTACGACGTCACAGAGTTATTCCAAAGACAGATTCGGAATCAGAAAATCACAATAATATAAAAAAATACTAGCGTCGCTGCAGAAATTTTATACCGAGCGAGCAAAGCCGCGGGGAAAAGTCTACATACAAGATAAATATACACAGGGCGCAAACATCGTATTCCGATACTGTCTCCGCAGTAATATATGACACCGAGGTCACCAATATATTTCTTTCTATGGGTAAAAGGTTTAGTACCGTATCCTGACTGATTTATTTGTTTCTATACAAATAGTGGGCTCGAGAATTCCAGTTTTATCAGAGGGGAGCTGTTGCAGATTTTGTAGGACTTTATCAGAATATTCCATTAAAAATCCAATAACAAGTATTTTTATTTTCACCATCACTACCACCCGTAAAGGGGTCATTGGCAGTGTTGCCAACTAGGATTTTGAAAGTACGTAAGTCAGAACTGAAAATTACGTAGACTTAGTAAGAGTTGCACATGAAAAGTTCGTAGATCTACGTACTTATTTAAAGTTGAGATTTAGAGTATAAAAAAATAGAATAAATCAACTGTTTTGATCCATACCTACGCAATTTATTTATGTCTTATTGTCTGGATTTATACTTTACTATATGAAAAATTGTAGGTGTTCAGTAGACAGACAGATTTATCCGAATGAGACGAACGAAACGTTTTGTTTCAGCGAAATGCACGATAATTACCCAATCACAACTATATGAATAATATGGAATTTCGAATGACAGGTCGTTTTGTACTTTATTATCGTAGGAAAAGGGACAGTTTTATACTTTTTATCGAGGGAAAAGGGAATGAGCCAATCCAGTTCATTCAGATATAATGTAATTTTACTAATTTTTATATTTGATAGAAAATGCGTAGGTTCAGGGATTGAAGTTCGTGGGTTCGCGGGAAAGGCCTAAAGTACGTAGATCTACGTAAAAATATGTAGGGTTGGCAACACTGGTCATTGAGTTCACAGAAAACAGTAAATAGAACACTCTTTTCCTCACTGAGTGAAAAAAAAAAACAATTTTTTTAACTTTCTTGGATAGGCAAAGGTATCTGTGATATATAGCCATCAAAAACACAATCACGCGAGAAGCTTAAAAACTTCATACAATCACTAGATTCTATGTTCCGTAAAAAAGCCCGAATAAAGCATTTTTGGAACAAGCGTGAATATCACAATATAAAAACAATATCGTGCCAAACGTACTGGACTGGTTGAATGACCAGAATTAAAACAAAAAAAAACGCAAATTTTAAATTTTCATTCATGTTGTGTATTAGAAAAATAAGTAATAAAATCGAGTGACGACAATGAGATACTGACTTCGGAATCGATTCGGAATAAAGCAGCAATTATTGTGGATAGTTTTTTGCCACCAAAATCTCGGGGGAAATATATTAAAACTTACAGCTTGTTTTGTGCCTCCAAAATCACGAATGTCGCCCATCCTTTCTTATTTTTAAGGGCACTCTATTCGCCCGAACTCCCATACTAGCGCAGTTCGCTGATAATATCCTATATAATATATTTTTTCTTTTTCAACATATCCCATACAATATCCATGACTTGAACCTAAAACATTTATCAAAATCAAATACTTTGTATGTAAGCGTATAACTGTCCTGGATTTTACACATATGCTGATGAATGTTTATGTACCGTAATGTCCTAGAAGAGATACAACAAATCAAATAATTTTAGTTTCACAGCATAGTATGTTTTATACTATTCAAAAATATTTTTGTTCCATTTCGATTTTTGGGATTTTTCTCCTGAAATCATAGGAAGACCCAAAACCATTCTCGAGTTTTTTCAAGACATGAAATTTGTCTCGCGTTAGCTTGCCTATCACAACGTGTTCGATAAGTTCCGTACGAGCTCGGGAAATGAACGTTCGGGCCAACATAACAGTCAGTCAGTGCTTTATAATCTGAACTTGAATGTAGAATGAAATAGCAAACATAGCGCGTGCGCGACTGACTTCAAGCCACCGGCTACAGGGCCCTTAATGTTTTGTTCTCTTAACTATGAACCGATTGCTGGTAAGTATAATAAAATGTGATTCAAAATGCGAACGACTGGATATTTTCTCATAGCCAATGGTGAAATAATATGTATACCCATACCAAATTACAGCTTTCTAGTACTAATAGTCTCCGAGCTAAGCCGCGGAAAGACGGACGGACAGACGGACATGGTAAAACTATAACGGTTCCTTGTCGGACTACGGAACCCTAAAAAGGAAATCGAAAAAGTATAAAAACCGTTTGTTATTTTTGGCATCAGAATCGCGTATATTAAAAGCCTCATTACATTACTACTCGTAGTAAAAAGTAAAAAAAATGTCAGTGTCGATTAGGAAACACGGAATTGTGTCGCAAAACCAATAATGAAAAGTAATCTCAAGCTTGAGTGGATGTGGATAGTCAAATAAGATATTAAGTTTATTGACAAAATTCACACCCAAACAGTGTTTAGAATGTAGCGTATTTCGCTGAACGAGCTAAGGATTCTATTGCACGTAAATATTTACCAGAAATCAGCGCTTTTGCAATTTAAGGGGCTCTATATTGCTAAACTTCAGTCTTGCAGTAACGCTTTCGTTTTTCAATTGTCTATCAACTGCCACGCACGCAAAACTTTCGTTATTTTGATATTGCGGCTACGTTAGGAAAAAATAAAGGGAAATTATAAGTCTACCCACAGAATTTTTTTTAAACTTCTCTTTTTATAACTAAGCAACGGGAAAATGAGTTAGCCTCTAAAAAACTAATTCTTCTTTTTTACAACGCCAACAAAATCTTTTAAAGAAATCTTCAAGTAATGTCAACAATTATTTTTACTTGTCCTTCTGATTTTTACATTGCCACCTTATTTACTGACTCAGCCACGGATCTTACAACTTATCACCATTTTTCGCTTTGCAGCTTTAACACAAGCTCCTCAAATTTTTTTAATTCAAGCTTCATTAGACAATATCGTATATTATAATTTAGCATGAAAAATAATACATTATATTCTTTTATCGTGCAAACACTAAAATTGACCGTGTTTTACACAGAAGTGGCCATTTTGTAATTCAGAATTTCTTCGCGAAATCGGTGAGAGCGAAGCCAGCCTTCTAGCTTGTCCATAGAGTGTATATAAAAAATCGGAGGCGTCGAAAGAACGCGCCACAACATGCGGTGAGGAGTAGACACGGACGAACGAGCCGGAGCTAGTTCCCGAAAAGCCGAAGCGGCGACCGTGAGTGAGGACGCCTGCGACGAATTGCACGGTGTTAGGTGCCGCGCTTCGAGTACTGGAGCTAATGCAAAAATAAATTTTAGATGAATAAATAAATTAAAATACCAAAATCACCATAATTTACTAGGTTCGTAAAATATTTGGAAATAGATATTTCAAATAACCACAAAATTGTATGCTTTAATAATTTGATGATAATTTTAGATAAATTTGACGATCAATTAATGTAGGAGGAGTTATATTTTAAAAGTACTGAGTTGTAAAATTAGAAGCTAATAGAATTAATATTTGGGTGCCATATATTAATATTTTAGAAGTTAACTACTTGAATGCATGTTACAAATTTAGATGCTTAAAAATAACCACCATGCTGAGTTATATTTAGAGTGGCTTAAATAAAAGATAACTAGTGGCTGAGATAGTATTATTCAGACGCCCATTGATTGTGGCTGACTTAGTAATTTAGAAAGCAATTTAGATCTTCAGAGGCGAATAATGCTATTAAATAGAAGTCTGTTTAATTACGTGCCAAAAATAAATAATTTTTCAAGAAAAAATGAAATAGTGTTTGGGTCAAACTTTGGGGCCAAGAGGCTTTAGAATGGAGACCACGTATAGCAAAGCGTAGTGTAGGCCGACCTCGTGCCCGCTGGACCGACGACCTGAAGGACGTTGTGGGTGGCGGCTGGATGAGGAGGACGGAGGACCGACATGAGTGGCGAAATTTGGGAAAGGCCTATGTCCAGCAGTGGATGAGCACGGGCTGATGGATCGATGGATGGAAAGTATCTGCATTTGCTAGTTTCGTTTTAATTGGTTTTGAAATATGTAAGCTGATTCGCTTTTAAGTGAAATTTGTACTTTCTTAAGACTTGCAAATTGATAAAAACAGCTACTCACGCACGATGTAATAGTCAGATTTCGCCTTATAACTGTAATTGTAAAATTTCTTCGGAGGCAAACGGAGGTTACGTGGCGATTCTCCGTTTGACACTGACGTTCTTATGACTTATTTTAAAGATGAAAAGTATGTATAAGGTGACTTTTGTTTATGTAGCCAAATTCATACTGGAGACTCGGTAAGTAGTCAGGACCAAGGTTCAATGGCCCTGTTTGCGAAATACGAAAAATATTTCTTTTGTGCCTCTATACTTGTCAAGAACAACCTCCACTCAATAAGATTACAACTTTCGTTTCTGGGTCTTTTGACAGAAGTATCTGACGGGGAAAATAAAAAAAAAATCTAAAGTTAAATATTTTCACATGGTTATACAAGATGTTTTTTACTTTATTTTTGTCCTGGTTTTTATTTGTGCACAGTCACTTGCAGTTTAAGCACCCTATGTGTAAACGATTTTAACAGCTATCACGCAGCAATAAGAGCTACCAATTAGTCACAAATATATTTAGTGTAATGTAATGTAATTGATTTTATCTGTGTAAAATTTGTACAATTTAAAAAATTACATAATATATTGTTATTTTTAATACTAAACTTAGTTTAAAGCAAATTTTAAGAACTTAACTTTTATGGAAGTCTCCTTTATAATTATTTTTTTAATTGAATTTATTTACCATTCTGCGCGCCTTTGCACCAATCTAACAAAACATTATGTCGTCTTTTTAAAGGGGTACGCTGCAAAAACAGCGCTGTTTGGAACCCCGTTGTCCAACAGCATACGCTGATCGCGTACCTCTTGTTACCAAATAAAGCTACAATGTTTTAGTTCAAGTTAATTTCAATAAGTTTATTTTTATTCTATATTATCTTTTTTAATATAATTTTGTGTATATCTAAAGCTTTTTTGATAAAAAATCATTATTATTCGTTATTATTTCAATAGCTAGCCTGTCATGCTGACGTCAGTACCTTTACATAGTGTTGCGTTTATTTTAATTTCCTTTAAAATACACATATTATTTTTACGCCGTTATTTTAAACCTTGCTTTAAGCTTTTAACCGTAACTGCTATATGGGTCAATCTCGTTGCTATAACTCGAACGTTACGATTCATTTAATGCTTCAAAAATCATTAAAAATATTTTAAAAAAAATTATCATCTTGACAGTCGTCATAAATTAAGAAGCTCCGTGACTTGCCTCTGTCAGATTAAACGCAGATGTGATTGCGGAGAATAAAAAGCTTCTACGTGCTATTTTCATAATTTTTTATGCGTTAAGACGACATAGTTAGTAAAAATGTGATTTTAAAACAGTAAAACACTTTCTACAATAGATAGGGTTCTGAAAAAACATGTTATAAATGAGGCCTTTTCAAGACGGTACGGAGACAAAAACATGACATTAACAAATTCTGTCGTCACAGGGATCTACAGCTTCAGCCGTAATAGGTAGCCAGTTGAAATTTTTACAGAATAATATGGCCTCTACCACGACAAATAATAAAACAAAACAAAGGTGTTCCCGATCCAAAAAAACATGAAAAAATACTTTTTTGTCAAGGTTATTATTTGTTTAAGTTCAAATACAGACAAGCATATTTGGTCAGATTTTTAAACAATTAATTAACGTTAACTTTTTGTAGTAAATACTCTAAAGTAAAAGAAAAAATAATAAAAATTACGATTCCGAACTCAAAGATTGCGAGTTATTAGACAGGCGCTATCATTTTAGCGACTTTATTTGACCTCTTGATGTTGATGGTTCCTTACACATTTTGTGTGCTGGAACGGAACCCTTTGTGCGCGAGTCCGACTCGCACTTGGCCAAATTATTTTTTATATATGACATGATGACATCATTCAAGATTATCCTCCCTCAGTGTACCTAAATGACAAATATTGGACAAACAGGCCGATCAATACATAAGAATTTCAGTTTCTCATGCAATGGTTTTTTAATGTCTAGTGACTCACCAGAGCGGGCTTCTGAATATGTGTTACATTTTAACTACATTCGTAAAATATTTCTTCTGAAGAATATATAAAAATGAAAAGCGTAATGATTTTAAAATGAAGACTGAATAAAATTCAAGCATTAATTAGAAACAATGAAGAGAAGGTCCAAAAAAGGTTGAGCAGAGCGGGTTTTTAATTATGTATTTTCAAATGGTTTTAAAATTCAAAATGGCCGCAGAAAATTCTCTAAATGTAAAAGTCTCACTTTTCTAGTAAAGTTTTTTTGGGGTTATATTTGAATTAGGTTAAAGTGAAAATGTAACCTTTTTCTGGCATTAAAAAGAGGTCTAATTTAGCATCACCAACTTTGTTACCGAGACTTGTTAATCTAATTTTGAATTGAATTTAAGAACGAAAATAGTAGTTTATGCTACAAGTGCGGTTAGGGGGCAATAGCTTACGAGAACGATTTGAAACATGAGCGACAAGCGAGTGTTTCAAATGTCACGAGTAAGTTATTGCCCGTACCGTATTGCGTTTTTCAATGCATAGTGTGAGTAAATAAAAGAAACATAAATAAAGAAAGAAACAAACAATAAATATTCCAAATGAACTTTAGGCGGGCATTCTTTTTCTCTGCACGCAATTTGCCCACTTGACGGAAATAAACTGCGTTCACAATTTAGCAATGCATTTGTTGCTGCTTTCAGTTTGATCGTCGGGCGACACCACCTCACATGCCTTGATGTCCTGCTGTTAGTGGAAGGCGGGTGTCATCCAACATCAAACTGAAAGCAGTTTATTTCGGTCAAATCATCTATGGCACACACGGAAAGATTGCTGAAATGTTTTAATAAAAAAAAATAAAAAAAAAACAATTGGTTGGTAAAAATGACTTTGCCAACAGTTTTAATGCATATATTTTAATGGGTCTTTACTAGCACTTGCATTGAAAATTTCTGGTAGTTGTATAGATAACATACTAGTAGGTGGTAGAGCTGATGCCGGGCTCGACTGTGGAGGTACCACCATCTTACTCACAAATCCTCCCGAAGTTATTCGGGGGAGAGTAAGAGAACAGCTCTCAGGCAAAACCAGGCGGCCCACCATTGCCTGGGACCGATGGATGGCGGTATATCCATCCCCAATTGCCGGTCCTTATATAAAACAGACTGGTGACGGGCAGCGGCGTCACTGGTGCAAGGGTTTCGGCACCGCGCTCACCAACCCGCCTGCCCAGTGTGTGTGAGTATGGGCATTTCTTCCAGGAGGACCGCCAAACGTGGCGAAATCCTGGAAAGGCCTATGTCCAGCAGTGGACGAAACAGGCTGATGGATGGATGGATGGATGGTATAGATCAAGGTCAGCAAGCTCGGAATCTCGGTGTCCTTATGGATGTAGACTACAATTTCATAATCATGTGTTAGAGACCACAAAAAGTTGTTACTACAGACTTAAAGTTCTGTATCAAGTGAGACAGTTTTTAAATGAGGAAATAAAAATATATTTATGTAAATCTTCCATAATGTCTTAACTTAACTACGCAGATATAGCTATTGGTGGTTGCATTTTGGCCAAAACTAAAACAATAATACAACGTATCCAGAACGCCTGCGCTCGTTTCTGTTTTTATATCCCTCGTTACTCCCCACCTAAATAAAAATAACTAAATGAATATGGAAATTAGGCGTTCACTCCATTTTGCTTGATTTATCTTTGGTATTGTAAGAACACATGGTCCCTCATATCTGTACTTGTTCAACTTGACTTTTCTTCTCGTCATATTAGACTAGTTCCTCTTCTGATCTGTCCGAAACATCATACAGCTCCATTTTGTGGCAGTTTTCGTTATTCTGCTTCAAAATGCTGGAATAATATATACCTCCGCCGGTGCGTTACATAATAGATATAAAAAACACCTTATTGATTCACAAAATATTAGGTAATTAAATATACTATCCTTTTGTTTTAGTAATCAGTAATCAGTAATTCTTTATTGACCATTATAACAGAGAATGTTACATGAGGCATGTCAAACATTACACCATAAAAGATTCACAATATCTTATTGATAAAATAAATAATTTATATAATACAAATAAAACATTAGGTACATATAAAACTTATGTCATTGAAAAACAAATTGTCAGGTATGATTATGATTTTATGACATACACCTTCGTGTTATAGACAAAATTATAAAAATTGTATTATAGAGAGAATGAACATTTATTAAACTGCTTGGTCAGGTACTCATTTACAGAATAAAATGGATTTAATTCGAAAAAATATTTTAATTTCATTTTTAAAATCAACCAGAGGAAGTCTAGTTATTTCTAGTCTTTATTGTACATATTAACCTTATTGAACAATCCTTGTTTTTGCGTTTTCGATAGTCTTGTTTTTGGTAAACGATTTATCATATTTTCTTTTTGTTTCAGTTTTCTATAAACATTACTGTGTTATAAATAAATATACTATGGTCTATTTTCAATTAAGATAATTAAGTTTTCTGCTACTGATGTTGCATGCTCAGTAACGCTACCCTGTGAGGTGTCCACGGAAGACCAGCGTCGTATCGTGGTACAGAATGGTGCCATGGGATAGGATAGTCGGATCGATATATACCTAAAGTTGGAAAAACTGAGAAACTTTGTAGGTATGGAGTCGGCTTCTTATAATATTATTTTGATAGTCAAATTCCCGGAATTATGGAATTGCTTGAAACGTTACGATAATTTAATATGTTTAATGATTATGTTACCGAAAATGTAAATAATAAATAAATAAATTCAGGTATTGAATACAATTCCTAGTAAATTTATAAAATGCCAAGCTGATTTAGGCCGAATAGAGCAAAAGTCAAAACAGAAAACCGAAAACTAATTATATCGGCCCAAATAAGCTTGGCATTTTATAAATTTCCTAGGACTTGTATACAATTCCTGAATAATATACATTTACGGTAACATCTGTTACGTATTAGGTACATCATCATAACGTATTAAGCAATTTCGTAAATTTTAATATCAAAGTAATTAATATTTTAAGAAACCGACTCCACACCTACAAACTTTTTAAGGGATTTTTCCAACTTTAGGTATATATCGATCCGATTATCCCATCCCTATGACACATGCTGAGTGGAGGCCTTTTGGGTGTCACTATTGTATTGTTTAGTTTATTATGTTGAAATTATGTTGTGTGACACCAATAAAGCTTTATTCTATTCTATTCTAAAAAATATTTACTCTTGATGAAAAATATCGATATAAGGGATCATTGTGGCCTGAAAGAAGATGTAGAAAAGGGAAAGCTTCTGTGGTATGGGCATATAGAGAGGATGAATGAAAGTAGAGTGACGAAAGAAAATGCTGCACAAGTGGAAGGTAAAGCTCGACCGAGCCGCCCTAGAAGGACGTATGCCGACCAAATAGGCGACATACTGAACAAGGGCAAAGTAAAACGTATCCGGAATAGAAGAGCCTGTATGACTAGATCGAGAAGCAAAATAAGTGTGTCAGGATCGCGGCAGATGGAAATCTGTAGTCTCTGCCTATCCCTCTGGATGGATGGCGTGAGTATATGTATGTATGTATTTACTCTTAAGGAGTTGATGCTTGTGGTTGTTGTCACTTGGTGTAAATTTTGATACATTTTGATTAAAAGCACAAGCTTGGACAAGTACAGTGGAGCCCACATCAAGCTATACACATTGAGTATAAGCTGACCTCTCATTGTACTGGAAGCCTATACAATGAGAAGTCAGCTTATACTAAAAGTGTTTAGTTTGATGTGGGCTCCACTCAAGTGCTTTTTAATCAAAATTTACTCATATATTTCCGTAGTTTGAAACGTTTGGGGTTTATACAAACAGAAGCTTTACAAAATTACTGAACAGCGAGAATATTAGTTCTGGCTCCCCAGTGGATTACGCTGTGCTATACCTACATCAAAGTTCATAAGTGAAATTGATCAAGGGCGAGTAACTTTTTAACTTTTTTCGCGTGACTTTTTAACAGCACTATGGGACCTTAGACTTCTGTAGGACATATTAATTTAATCTTCTGACGAGCCCGGGAAAAAGGTTTTTAACAGACGAACAGACAGAAAGACGGACAACAAAGTTATCTTAGGGTTCCGTTTTTCATATTGACGTAAGGAACCCTAAAATATTATTACAAATACATCACAAACACTCGAAGCTCGTACACGAGCACAACTTACCAGAATAATATTAGCAGAAAAGTGTTTATTGCCAATTTAACGGGCGGCAGGGGAAGCCGCGTCATAAAACTAGTCGTAAATTTGCAAGGGGCGGATGTGAGTCCGTTTGGCATGTATTCTTATTCTGAGAGAAATTATTTATGTGTAGTGTTCATCTTTATAAAAGGTCTTGGTACTTTACTCTGCGTGGCGTAATAAAAAGATCCCGCTCCGTAAAGGGTTTATTGAGATGTCAAAATTAAGGCGAGGTTATTTAGAGAAATCTGTCCTGCTCATACATTTTTATTGGACACTTGTCTATCCTGCTCAGTGGAAGTGGGCTGCTCGTGGGTTCCATAACCTAATATAAATGAAATAATATTTAGTTTAGACTTAATTTTATGCAGGAATTTTATTTCATTATTTTTTTTTTACAGATTTACGGTTTTAAATTAATTTGAAAACAGACAAAATCGGGATAACTCCTCCTTAAGACTTTTTAGTGTGACGCAATTAATTCAACATTTTCCGAAATACCTATAGGCCGAAGAAGAACCAAATAAATCAGGAAATTCATAATACTAAATGGGTGTGAATTTGATAAATAAATGTGTAAAAATTATAAAATTATGTAAGATTAAATTATTACATGAATTCTGTTACCTATTGGTTGTTTAGTTCTCAAAGAAATGTTTGAAAAGTTAGTTACCAAATTATGTTGAGATAGGTATCAAGTAAAATAAATGCTCATTTCCTTGTCAAAGTAAACAGTTTTTTTAGGGTTCCTAAAGTCTAGCTGTCTATAGGTCTTAAAATGTGGTTTTGTCTTATTTTGATATAATCTATGCATTGTTTTTAATAGGGTTTCATAGCCCAGACAACAAAACACTGAAAACTAACCCGTTATCTGATTTTCTTTTATTCTAGAATTTTGATCAAAGTAGTTGTTTCATTAAATTCTTCAACTTTCTCCAACTTCTACTTTGTATGAAAGTTACAGTTTGGCCACTGTGATCAGACTGCAAGCGGTTAATAACTTTATTGTCTGAGTAGTCACAATCACAGAATATATTATCAAGACAAGTTGCTGTATTTTGGGCAATTCTAGTTGGTTCTAAGAACACATTAGACAAATTAAATGATTTGAATAACTGAATCAATTTCGTGGTCATAACCGACTTTTCTAGTATATCTACGTTAAAATCTCCACTGACGATAATTTTTTTCTTCGTATCAAATAATAACTTTAGCACTTCTTCCATTTTTTTTCAAAACTATTGTAATCTTGTCCCGAGGGTCGGTAGACACAAAGAATTATATATTTACTCATTTCTATACAAGCTAATTCTACTGGTGTTCAACAGAAAGTTTTACAATGTCTTTTCTTTCTTTTGTCTTTATATTATTCTTGAATAGAATAAGGACACTAAAATCATTAACATTAAATTGCATATTATGTTCCGGTAAATGGTGCTCAGTTAAACACAAAATGTCTGTTTATGATTCCTCTAGGAACAACTCTATTGAAAATATTTTGTCGAGGAAGCCGCCTTGTATGTTTCGATGTACTAGTTTATATACAGAAGGCTTTCCCGTTTTCGTTCAATCTGAAAAGGATTTGGTACAAATTTGTTAGTACTTGTACGAGTACCAACTTTGTCAATAGGGACAAAACTATGAAAATAATTATTATTACAAATACCATCAATTATGACTGGTATTGAAAAAAATCCTGTTACAACGTAGTAGCCAATTGTTTTTTAAAATGAAAATTTGTGCATGCAAATATTTGAATTATATAAATAATTTTTTTGTGACCCCGTTAGTAATTCTAAGATTTCCAATATACGACATGATTAACTCAACTGTGTGTTGTTAGACCCGCCAGAGAAGCCGGCTCCCTCATTATCCGAGGAGATACCCAGAGCTGCACGTGCCAACCTCGCGATATAACTATGTACCATACTATGTATGGGGGGGGGGGTCGTGCCCTGTCCAGAATTGTCTGGTGCCCACTCCAGGATTTTGAGCCAAAAGTTTGGTCACCAAACGCGCCAAAATGCAATGGTCAGTCGGTGTAATGTGTGGTGTCATGTCAGCTTTTGGCTCACTAACGAGATGTTGCCAGTGCTACTTTGAGGGAGCAACGACAGTGTGAACCGTCGATTTGGTATGAATCTATGGTGTGAGTACCATATTATATGGTGAACATACTACGAGCAGTAGTATATAATATGGTATCCCCGCATCACCCCGAGGACCACATATTATGGCCCTCGGGGTGATGCGGGGATTACACCCCTAAATTTGGCTTTTCAGCAGCAACGGCTACATAAGATTTCGATCTGAGATATTCGCCGAGTACCTCGAAGGGAAATTATAACCGAATCAGACCAATGCTGTGGAGCACGTCACTGCAGTCTCCTGAGCGAAATCCTCAACCGACATGTAGCACGAAATTAAAGAAAAAAATGTTTTATATAATAAATTATACACAAATTCTTGCACTTTTTATTCCACAAATATTTATTGAAGATGATCTTACATCGAGAACCATTTGTTTTATAGTAAATAAATATCCCGAAAAGCTATAAATGGCTCAGCACTTTTATAAGATGAAAATGTTTATTGAGAGTTCATTTGAGATTCAGCTTCATACAGTTATCATCATCAGCCATCGTTTTTTTATTTCAGGGGCCAGTCCCCCCCAAAGAAAATAACTCTAGATACGCCAATGTACATTGTATAATCATATAAAACCCTGTTCCATTGTTATCTATTGCACCTTGTGGCTTCCGACAACGCCAGTATGTTCAGAAGAGTATGCAATTTCTTTTAAAGATATAGGAATATTTCCAATCCCAATTTAAAAACAAAAAATTAGTGTGGGTGCCTCCCATATTGCCCCTCTCTCCCTCCTTCTTATTAAAACTAAACAATTAAACCGTGAGATAAAGGGAACTTGGTGCTTTTCAAGATTCAGTACTTAGACTTTGACAAAGATTGATTAAAATTTTGGAATTTTAGATTCATTCCCTAAAATAATTTTCATGAACCCTGAAGTTCTTGAACAAAACAAGGATATTATCAGTTCACAGATCTATTTTCAAGCCATCATTTGTTAGATCATAAACTGGATGTGAAATAAAGCCATTTCGTTTACGAATGAGATTATTGTGGTTGAATATTTGCTTGTTTATTCAGAGTAAGTTGGAATTGGAAATCGATTCGGAGACTTCTTAAATCTAATAAAACAATCTACTGATAAAAACTAGCTCTTCCTTTCCCAAAGACTTCTACCAGCGAACGTTTTTGTTCACTGGCTTCTCCATAGAATTTACTTCTGACTTCTATGTAGAATTTATAAAATAAATTATCTGAATTTGAATAATATACAGAAAATTCTAAATTCTTACTCTAATAGTTAAGTTTTTGAGATAGACCCCGTAACAAAAGCGGTCTAAAACTAGTCTAAAGCTGACAACTTTGATGGCCCCCCATTTCTTTATCTTTGGAGATAAAAATAAATTGAAAATATGTTTGTAGGTACTCTCGAATTCTAGACAATGACAAACGGGATAAGAAAAAAAAAACTGTTCCTTTTTCATGTATTGAAAATCCCTCCTGAAGTTTATTTAATTAACTAGGTCAACATTTAACACAACATATCTAAATTTCAGATCTTCAAGTTATTCTGTCTGCAAACTAGAGACCCGTGACATACGGACGGTCAAACAGCAGGGCTCCGTTTTGTCCCTTGGGCGCGGAACTCTAAAAATCAGATAATTACCGATATTTAATTACTCAAGTAATAAGTAGATTTTTTTATTTATTAGTTATTTATTATCCTTTTTTATTTATTTGTATAATATTTAAATTGCTAGGTAATTTTAATTTTTAAATAATTATTTTAGTTTAGATATAAATTGTTATGTAAGTTTTAGATTACTGTAATGTCATTTTAATTAAATATTATTATATTAGGCTTTAGAATGGGGACCACGTACAGCAAAGCTGCCCGCGCCCGCTGGATCGACGACCTGAAGGACGTTGTGGGGAGCGGCTGGATGAGGAGGACGGAGGACCGACATGAGTGGCGAAATTTGGGAAAGGACTATGTCCAGCAGTGGACGAACAAGGGCTGATGGATGGATGGATGGATTAAAATGATATGGAAACTTAATAAGACTCTTTTTACTTACGAGTAAGATACATGGGATTTAATAGATCTTAAGTGTCAAGTAAGAGTTCAGGGCACGAGTTAACACAGCAGTCACAGTTGCCTACTTTTTAGGGTTCCGTACCCAATGGGTAACAAACTAAGGCTCCACTGTCCGTCTGTCCGTCTGTCACTAGGCTGTATCTCATGAACCGTGATAGTTAGACAGTTGAATTTTTCACAGATGATGTATTTCTGTTGTCGCTATAATAACAAATACTAAAACCGGCCAAGTGCGAGTCAAATCAAATCAAATCAAAATATTTATTTTGTAAAATAGATACTTACATAAAATATATTTTCTACAAGTCAAAGTTAATCTTTACAATATATATCTTTAGAATATAAAAAAATATATACTAATAATGGAAAGACATACAAAAAACATTTAGGTTGGGCTACTAAAAAGTAATTATACAACTGCATAAAATATAAAAATATAGGAATAAAATATAAATTATGCAATGAACAAATAAGTTGATAAATAAATACGGGAAATACATACAAAAAATATTAAGGCTACTAAAATGTAATAAAGTTATACATCTTCATAAAATAGAGAAATATAGAAATAAAAATATTATATATACAAAATGCCTAACCATCCGCACCATTCGATTAGTATTGCTAAGAAGAAGGGCAAGAAAATTAGCAAACATGCCTTTTTTTTTCAAAAAATATGTGGTACAACAGACATGATTTTTTGCTGTTTTCATAGATATAATTGCCCTTGGGCGGTTGTTTACATAAACCTACAAATATGAATCACTTGCACAATAGAACATTGAAACTAATGAGATGAAGAAACTAGTAATGCAAAACAGGTACGAGTATAAGCAAGTAGTGGTCTGAATAGTCTACAGGATTTCTTGGTGTCAGTGGGACCAGCAACATTTAGTTTATATCGGTTGTAAAGTAGGAAGACAGAGGCACCGCCATCAAATAGCTTACGGATATTGACAACCCCTCTGTAACTACGGGTCACAGAGTAAAAAATAAGGATTGTTATCTGGCCAAACTGTTCGGGTACTTCAGCTCTTACATCTTGGAAATGTGACATTTTACGAGCCTTTGTCAAAGAATATTTTATTTGTATTGATCTCAGTCAGACCAAATGAAAACTCAAGACGGAGCGCTGTCAACATTGACGTGAAGCCAGTTTCGAAAACATGTGTGCTTTTTTTTTTTTTTAATGTGTTTTACGGCCCTGGATTCGGTGTCCTTTTGAGCCAAACATGTGTGCACTTAGTGAGTGTTGCCGCCAAGTAAAAACTGAGACAGATTGCGCATGTGTGAGTTTCAAGCCGTGTACGAACACGGGACTGTCTCACTTTTAGCCTGCCTCACCCGTTACATAGAGTAAACTACGTCTTGACTTTTTATTTGGTCAACTATCCATTTTTGTAAGAATTACCCGAGGCTACCATTAAAAAAAAAACATCTAATTGGTATTTAAAAAAGGCGGTCTCGCTACGCCTTTGGTATGTACGTATAAAATTATATTAAGACTACCAGAACAACGAATGATGTCACATTTTTAGAATATTTTAAATATTTTGGTTTACTCTCAATTTAATTTTACGCGATAAGCCAAACTTCATTTAGAAATTAAAATGAACGGGCTAGTGATAATATGAATGACGGCAATAATGAAAATCGATATTTTCGAGATAGGAACATTTCTATGGAAAGGATTTTTGAAAAACATGATTTACGTGGAAAGTTTCAAATAGTATTTTATTCAGTATTTCATATCATGAAGAATTTTCCGTAATACCAAAAGTATTTTTATGACCATTTTAGATGACCATCGTGATAGATAAATGTTAAATGTGACCAGATTTTTTAGAGTTCCGTACCTCAAGAGGAAAAAATGAAACCTTTATCTCAGGAACACGTGGAGGTATCGAGTTGAAATTAAAACCATATAGGTACTCCAGTCTTCAGTCCTCTGAAGCTGTAAAAAAATCAAACTTTTAAGTAACATAAAAAAGATACGGCCGCTTATGCCGCAAAAAACGTATATTTCGACACTATCAAGGGAATCAAAATTTATAGGGTATTTTCCGTTGACCTAGAACTTTGAAATTTGGCAAGTAATATCGTCTTATACTACAAGTAGAGAAAAATCTGAATACTATACATTTGTAATTACACAAATCATTAAAAATATAATCTTTAACGGAACCCTCGGTGGGCGAGTCCGACTCGCACTTGTCCGGTTTTTATCAATAAAAGACGCTTACAGCATAATGAAGATCACTTTAAACCTCTAATCGAAACGGACGGAACCCATAGAATATACTGTATAACTAAACACTCCACAGATTATTTTTAATTTTACTCTGTGTCCTCGGAGCTGTCAATTTAAAGTTGAAACGTAAATTCGGTCGTGAACCCGGAGACCGCATAATTTGGCAATAAGGTACACAGATAACTTTTAGATGTTCGAATCGATATCTGTGAATCTAAGTTATATCACTTTTAGCTAGAAGTTCCACTGATGGAGACTAAGCTAGTACTCTCCAAGTTATTGAGACATCGACCAAAGTTGTTTCTTGAATACTCTTGATACTAGTAATAGATTTAGGGTTGAGAATGTTTTAATAATTTGGCCAAGTGTATAGCGCCCACTCGCGCGCAATGGGTTCCGTACCACCACACAATAAGTTTACGAAACCCTATAAACATACATGTCTACAATATAGATGCTATACCAACATTAAGGCGACAAAAAACAAGGCGCTAAAATGGTAGCGCCCGACAAACAATTCAGCAACCTCCACAATAAAAATGAAAAAATAAGACACTAGTGTGGTAAAGCTGACTTTAACAACAGTTTTGAAGCAATTTTACTACTAAAAGATTAGTGGTTTAGATCCATAATGCTAGTTAAAAACTAGTTAAACGGTGTCAAACGGGGAACCGCCGCGTAACCATGTTTGCCTCCGAAGAAACTGTACGAATATAGTGAAACTAGTCAGGCGAAATCTATAATAGCATTATAGTTTTGAAGCATATAAAATAGGTCTTTAGGAGCACTTGGCATTGACAAATAATAAAACATGCTTTTGTACCGTCTTTAAATAAATATCGTTTGCAAAGGTAAATCGATTTTTTTCCCCCTTTAAGTTTTTCACACCGCTTACATATACCTACCCCTCGTGTCAACCGAGATCTGTTAGAAAACATTATAGTTTAGTATGGTTAATTCTGTCCATTAAAATCTAAAAATTCTAGTGAATTAATAATGCTGCAAACTCGGACTGATGCCGCCAATTGATACTACAGATTTCCATCTGCTAGGATCCTGACGCACCTCTTTTGCTTCTTATAAATCTACAAATTAAGTCATACAAGCTCTTCTATTTCGGATACTTTTTACTTTGCCCTTCTTCAGTAGGTAAGTCACCTATTTTGGGCGGCCTGGTCGAGTTTTACCTTCCACTTGTGCAGCATAAATTCCTTTCGTCACTCAACTTTAATTCATCCTCTTTATATGCCCATACCACAGAAGCTTTCCCTTTTCTACATCTTCTTTCAGGCCACAATGATCCCTTATGTCGATATGTTTCACTCTATCATTCAATGTCAAATCACACATACCCCGTAAGGAACGCGTTTCCACTGCATTTACTCTACTGCGATGCTCATCTTGCCAGACCCAACATTCACTACCATACATAAGATGGAGCCAACACTCCATTATGAACTGCCAATCGTTCATCTTGTTCCGATATAACGTCGTAGGAAGCCGTACCGGTAGAGTGGTTACAAGCACTAGTGTTGTATCATTCATTCGTATATACTGACTTCCGTAGATTTTTCGATCCCATCATCCTAGTTCTTATCGACGACGGGCATAAGCCGATTATTCGTGAAAAATAAAACAAAGTGTATGAATACGGGAATAAGGGAAGCCATATTATCACTCCAAATAATTTCATGACTTCGTGATTGTGTGTGATTAATTTTGGATTAAAGTTACTTTTTTATTTTTCTATTGGACTAAGATTTTTCAATCAAGCATATTTTCTTGAGTAGGCACGGAAGAAAAGAGACTATAGGCGTGTATCTTGTTATAAAATATAGAAATTCTTGTGTCAAATGTTGATGGTACTCAGATCAAGAAGGGTACACGTGTTTTTACTTCAAGTGTAAGATTTTCTCAAAGGGCATCTCAAATTCAAATACCACGTTTGCTGGGAAGGCAAAGGGAACTTAGCCCAAATAGCCATGTCTGAGGTTAAATATCAAATACCAATGAGGTTTTTATATGTATAATGTTCTTCAATACTCGTACTTACATAACAGTAACGAGGTTACAGTCAACTTTATTTTCGGCCTGTCAATGGATGAACTGTTTGTTGTGCTATAGTTTCCGAGGAAATTTATTTATTACTTATTATTCTGCCCTAAAATTACTGACAGCAGGGACGGCGATGATATTTGACTCCACCTGACATTTTGGAAATAACGATGGAAATAACGTACACTTTTAGAACAAGAAAAATCAAAAATTGCTAACGACAAATTTTATTAAGATTATGAAAACAGGTTATAATTATTGATAAGATTGAGATAAAGTTGTGTATGAAAATATACATAACTAGGTATTAAAACACTCGTATTCTATTAAAAAACTCGCCTTTGGCTCGTTTTTTAAACTGACACTCGTGTTTTTGATAACCTTTTTATGTACCAGTTTCATAAACTACTATTATACGCTCTCATATGTGAAAATTATATTTTAATTATACATTATGTTAATTCGTACCGTTTTGCATAATCTGTCACACAAACAGAAGCTCTAAGTTGGCCCCTGCATCTTTCGTAACGAAGACACATATACCTACTAGAAAATCGTACAAAATTGTAGCCAATTCTTTAAATTCGTACCCGTGTATAAAAAGAGAGATATTTATAAGCATCTTAAGCATTGAGATAAAACAACATTTATCAAATGTTATAAAGAAACCGCTTAAATACAAAGAGTATTGTGTTTTCTTAACACATGAACTGCACATGTAGTTTCCATTTCGATTGTACAAAGACTGCAAATTAGTTTCGTGAACATGGAAACTGCTCAAGAACAATATCGTTTACCAGAAACTGGGTAAAGTTATTTCTAGGAAAATCCTTCCCAAAGTTCGCTCAGAAGGAAGTGCTAGAGTCTTCAATAGATAGGCGAGTAAGTATTTAGTTGAAACTACATATGTATATAACGTTATAAATAGCGGTTTGTAATGTTTTATAGCGGTTTACTTTCATATACTCACACCTATCTCCGAGAGGGGTATGCAGAGACTACAGACATCAATCTGCAACGATTCCGACACACCTGTTTTGCTTCCTTTACATCTATCAATATAGTCACACAAGCTCTTCCATTCTGGGTACTTTTTGGCTAGCCCTTCTTCATTATGTCGCCTATTTGGTCAGCATACGTCCTTCGAGCCTTACCTCCCACTAGCGCACCATAAATTTCTTTTGTAACACCACTTTTCACTTTTTTGTAACAGTTTAAATAAAGCGGTTTAATAACGTTGTGAGGTTTAATAACGTTTTGTAAAACGAAAATAATAGTAATATTTGTGCAAGATTGTGTATTGTATGAATGCTTACATTAAAAAAAAAACCGACAAGTGCGACTCGGACTCGCCCACCAAGGGTTACGTACAAATTATTAAGAGTAAAAAAAAACTACAAAAAGATTTGGTCACCCGTACAATCATGACCGCGCATACCGTTGCTTAACCTCGATGATTTGTTTATGATTTAATTACAAATGTATAGTTTTAAGATTTTTTTCTTTACCTGTAGTATTAAACGGTATTACTTGCCAAATTTAATAGTTCTAGGTCAACGGGAAATACCCTATAAATTTTGATTCCCTTGGTAGTGTCGAAATATACGTTTATAGCACACCGTGCGTAAAATGACCACTTTACGCACGCTGCGCTTGCGTAAAGTCGGCATTTTCCGCACTTTTGCTATAAAATATTATACGATACTCGTGCGAGAAACTTTTTCTCGACTCGTGTGATTGCAGCGCTCACCTTCGGCTCGTGCCGCAAACTCACACTCGTCAGAAAACGTTTCATCGCTCTCGTATCGTAATGTACTATTTTTGCGGCATAAACGGCCGTATCGTTTTTGTACGTTGATAGAACGTCTAGAGTCCTGCTAGCAGGACTTTGCGACCTACCGGTAGGACGCAATGTTTTTGGTTATATGAGGCTTTCTAAGCCTTCTAGCAGGACGCAATAAACATAGTTGCATAGTGCGTCACCTTCTGATTCAGCGAGTTTTTGAATTGTGTTTCTACGATCAGTCTGGCCAAAATGGCGCAAGGTATAAGACGTGGCGTCCGCGTTCACGCCAAAGCTACATATTTCGACGAAAGTGATGGCCAAAACACCTGGAGTCGCAACCATTTTAGTGATGACTACGATATTAGTTATTGTTGGGGTACTGTAAGAAAGGTAGAAAACAACTATGCGAGAGTATTTAGAGATATTGACAAAAAAATTTCAACAATTCAATTCATTTCAATTTCGTTGGAGTTCTAATTTCTGAAGCCGAATATGATAATTTATTGGAACCAAATATGAGTACCAATGAAGAACATTGTAAGTACTGATTATTATTTTATTTATATCCTCACACAACATTGCCATCGAAAAAATAGTAGGTACTTGCTTAGAGGTCGCCTGTTCGTTTCCGTTATTTGCATGGGTTGACAACATTTTTTTTTCAATACACAGTTTTGGTTTGTCACAAAATTTACTCAAATGCACTGTCAAGAACTTAGTAACATTTACGGCCTGACCTTGAAATCGTTGGCGGTTTTAAATATGTGTGTCAGAGAGTTTTTTTATGTGTTTGTGTGGGTGTGTGTGTGTGTGGAGCGGGGGTATGTGTGTGTATTGGTGTGTGTAGGTCCAATGAGAGAACCGTGTACCCCTTTGCTAACTACTATTTTTTGTTCAGCTTCATCTGAATCGAGTTCTTCTTCAAGTGAATATGACGAGGCAACTGTTTCAGTCCGTCCAACTCCGAGTACGAGCAGCGTAGCCAATGCTTCTGCTGAAAATACAACCGTTGTGAATGGAGTCACCTGGACTTTTCATGAAGCAATACGTGTCGATCAACGACAACAAGGCTATTTCAAAGCTACCCTTCTAGTACCACTGGAGCCCGCACGAAGTGTCAAGGATGCATTTTTTATGGTATTTTCCAGAGAGAAACTTAGTTACATAGTCCAGTGTACCAATTCTTCGTTTCCTCCAAGACAGAAACTGTTGAACGAGAACGAATTATTAACTTTTTTTGGTATATTATATGCAATGACTCTTCAAGAACTGCCAGACCGAAGATCCTACTGGAACACGACCTCCGATGGAATTTTTCCCCCTGCAAATTTTGGACAAAGATTTGGAATGAGTCGCCAAGGATTTGAGGTCATTCTAACGGCTCTGCGCTTCACACAACCATCAGACCTTGATGATTCTGACAAATGGCACAACACTAGAACACTCGTAATGATGGTGAATGATAAACTAAAAGATACCATCCGTCCTGGTTCAAAAATAACTGTAGATGAATCCATGTTCGCCTGGTATGGAAGAGGTTCGTATTTCAAAGATGGGATGCCAGCAGTTATGAAAATTAAAAGAAAACCAAAAGGAGTGGGTTGTGAAGTAAAAACAGCGTGTGACAGTAATACAAACATTATGATCAGAATGGAAATTAAGGGAGGAAAAGAAGCAATGAGTACAAAGAAATGGCAAAGAGAATTTGGCGCTGGAACTGCAATTACTTTGAGATTGACAGAGCCTTGGCATGGTTCTGAAAGATTTGTAGTTGGAGACTCATGGTTTGCTTCGGTCAAAACAGCTGTGGAGTTATTCAAAGTTGGTTTGTATTTCATTGGACTAGTAAAAACAGCACACAGTTTCTATCCCGTGTCGGAGATGGCTGCAAAGTGTCCGACACACAAGGGGGCATCTGTTGTAAGTACTGCGGAAAAAGGCTTGGTGCAGCTCATTGCCTGTGCTTGGAAAGACAAAAAAGTTCATATATTTGTTGCCACTTGTGAAACGACACTGCCAGGCCTGCCATCACGCAAAAGAAGATGGGACGATGAAGGAAATTTATTTTTCAGAGAAGTCGCTCGGCCTAAATTAGTCCAGCAATATTTTGATGGTGCTGCGGCTATCGATATTCACAACCACTTCAGGCAGGACGGATTGGCATTAGAGAAAGCTTTGGGTACACATAAATGGGAACATAGAATACATGCGTCAGTTCTGGACATTGTAGAAACAAATGCATATTTGGTTTTTAACAATTTCTTCCGTGGCGAACATGACCAGGTGTCTCACAGATGGTTTACTACCAACCTAGTAGTAGCTCTTACTAAGAATGACGCTGATAACCTACAAGAGAATCAGCCCCCACCACATGAGAACATCGCTCATAGCGGAGAACACATCCTTGAAGCCTTGTCAAAATCTGATGACAGAAAGAGAGTTCAACGCAAATGTATTGTTTGCTCTAGAGTCCACAAGAAACAGCAGAAAGCAAGCTATTTTTGCAAGACATGTGATCTGCGATGTGTTTTATGCTCTCCACAGACAGGAAGAAACTGTTTCACCTACCACATCACGAATGGAATTCCCGCATAATGCCCTTTTTGAATAAATAAAAATTTCTCAAAGTTCTTTTGAAATTCTTGTTTATTTATCTACCCGCGCCTAATTCTAGATACCTTTACCTAAAATACAAAATGTTTGTCACCCCTGCCAAATTTTATTACGCATGAAAGTCAAGTACTGGTAGAAGGACACCCCCTGATATCCATAGAAAATCCACACAATATTGCGTACTGCTGACAGGACGCACGTCCCTAGGATTGTCCTTCCGGAAGCTCCTTCCAGCAGGACCAGGGTTTGGACGTTCTATCAGGATTTTTTCACAGCTTCAAGGGACTATAACTTGAGTATATATAGTTTTAATTTCAACTCGATACCTTCACACGTTTCCGAAATAAAGGGTCTTGACAGACAGACGGACAACAAAGTGTTACGGAACCCTAAAAAGAGTTTGACGCGACTGACAGCTGGAGCTAAATATGTTGGTCGTAGTGTATGGTACGGCTACATATGTGGTATAGCGCCCTCATGTTTTCCAAACCTTCATAATAGGGTTCCGTGCCCGAAGGGTACCAAACGGAACCCTATTATTAAGCCTCCACTGTCTGTCGTTCTGTCCGCCTGTCACAGAGTTCTACATCTTCAACCGTAACAGGTAGAAAGTTGAAATTTTCACAAAATACGATCGCTTTTCTTACGACAAAGAATAAAATATTTAAACAATAAAGTTTAATGGATCCCCATACAAGAAACGTCGAAAAAGTTGAATTATTTAAACGTTATTGGTTTTAGCTCTTACTTATCAAAGACGGTAGGTAGTACGTACAAGTTTTAAATTTAGTCAGAATGTTTAAATATGTACTCTTAAAACAAGATACAATCAAAAGTAGGGTTCCGTACAAAGACGGCGCCAAATTTTTATCAAATTTTTCACGCTATTATATTTTAGCGGCTCGTTTTTTGGAGTCTTGGTGTTGCTTGGGCATATGTAATTACCATAATGTTTTTAGGGTTCCAAACCCGCATTGTGGGGTCGTACGGAACCATTTGTGTGAGTCCAACTTGCACCTGCCCACATTAATTACCAAGCTGTGGCTCAATGCCTACAAAAAATGAGGTAATGTGAGAAGAGCAGAAGAAGTAAATTTAATCGACTTAATTAAGTAATACTTTAATATAGTTTTTTAATTTTTTACGTATTGTATATAACATATACATATTAAATTACAAACAATGGGTCAATTAAATTTACTTACTTCTACGTCTTTTTCATAAAATAAATAAATATATGACATTATTTTATGCGTATATGACATAAATAACTTTTTTGTAACGAAATAGATATGACAGCTTAGAGAACAGATATTTTTAGTTACGATGAGAAATTGAAAGCCCTGATTTTAGTGATTCAGCGGTTTGTATTTTATAACGATAGAGAGGTGAGAAAATACAGTTTTTTACGGTATTTCTAAATACACTAATACGTATAAACTAAAGAATTTGCGAAATACATTATATAGGGTGACTTTAATTTATTCACCCAAATTCTTACTGAAGACTCAGTGACAAGGTTCAATGACCCTTTTTGTGAAATTCGTAAATTATTCTTTTCGTGTTCTTTACAAACGCAAGCCCAGCCCCGAGTTAATTACTATGGGACATGATTTTATTTTGCGAAATTATAAAAAAGTATTATCGATCAGTTTTAGTTATCACTTACATAGATGAGTATGGCTATATAAATAAAAGCCACCTTATATAATTTTTTTTTCTTTCAAACAAATAAGTAAATGCAAAAGAAAGTTATTATATTTAAAATCTAGACACTATATAAGACACAAGCTTTTAAATTATTGTAAAGGGCAAATTGCTGCCACAACCTGAGTAACGAAACTTCAACCTGAGCTTTATTTTATTAAGGCGGGCCATCTCATTCCTCGGTTTGATTTCAATGAAACTTCGCACACATCTTGTTCCGTACATGCCATTTAAAACAGAAACTAATTCCAGCTTTGAACGACCAACTTAATTTGTTTAATTGTCTAAATGTCAAATTCAAATTCTTATGTCTTTATTTGTACAACATAGGTTATATTGATAATATAATAATAAAGTGATCCAGCTATGTTTCGCCTAAAAGGCATACAATTATTAATTTAAAAAATAAATTAAAATGCTAAATTAAACTTAGATGATGAAACAATCAGTCGGGTACATGCATCTCGAACGTATAGCATTCAGCACTTTTATAGAATCAGATCACCACATTTAATGTAAATCAACATCTTCCAAATATTCTTCCGTGCAGAATAAGTTGAAGGGTAGGTTTAAAAATATTAATGTTGGTTATTTAATGTCTAATTAAGTTAGACCTTGAATTTTTCTTGGATGAAAAAATGTGGATATGTTCTCTATTTCTGTTCTATAGACCTAATTGAGAACGGTATTTCAAGTTTCTTAGTCAACTGGAAGTACCCTGTAAGTTTAGATGTTGAGCCAATTTCTATGAAATTGATTACCTAAAGGGCGATAACTTTTTTCGCTTTGAGTCTGATTTTTTAGCAGCTCCACGGGGCTGTAGACTTCTGTAGAAGATATTTGCACAGATTATTATTGAAAGAGCGAGCGAGTTCTCCGAGTCTACTAGAACAATCCGGCGTTTGTATGTATGAATGTTTGTTCAACGATCACTTGAGTATCTATCGTTTAAAGGCAAAAAAAAAAATTAAATTCGAACATAGGCCAAATCGGTCAAGCGCGAAACGGGTGAGTGCGAGTTCAATGTTCGGGGCTTACGGGGCCCGAGAAAAAGAGTCTTGACAGATGGACAGACAGACAGACAGACAGACGGACTGGCAGACAGACAGACGGACAACAAACAAGGCGTATTTCGTTTTTTAATTTTGAGGTACGGAACCCTTAAAAGCAATCTTTTCTGTAATAATTAAAAAAATAAATAAAAATCATTTATTTCAGACTTTGAAGGCCCATACAAAAACTACCTAAGTACTATTTACATATTCACAGCCCAGGAAAGCTGTCCACAAGATTGACTCTATACATTGCTGTGCTATGTGACACCTCCTAAACATACCAACTTTTATAAAAACTTTATAGAACAAAATGTTTATACTTATACTATGAATTTTATGGGAATCACTAGGCTCAGACATTCACCAGGAATTGTTCTTGGTCAATCTCTGAACCCAGTATCCCACAAAGGGACAATCAAACTTGCCCGCTATCATCTTTAGGATGCTATTGGAGCTGGACCGCATTCTTTGTAGCAATGAAGCTGTTTTCTTGCGTATTATTGCATAGAAGTCGTCTGTATGCGCTGCTGCAAACATTCCGCTTGCACTACAGAAGCGGGGCATACCCAAGAGCACTCTAAAGGTGTTGTTATACTGGATGCGCAGGTCACTATATGCAGTTTTGGTAAAGCTGACCCACAGGTTGGATGTATAGAACGACTGGCAATTAAGTGTGTATAGTTTTTTTTAATACGTAAAAAAGATCAGTCTAGATTTTTTTCTTATGTCGCTTTTTGTAAATAGTGATGATCATAGTCGCACGGAGAGGCCCTTCTTAAGAATAGCTATTACATAAATAGTAATTACTGTAATCAACTAAATAAGAAGAAACTTTAGAGCTTAGATTCTAAGGGTGTCTGTTTTGATTAAGTTTCGTGTCTAGTGGTTGCATAGATATGTTAGTAGTATTATTCAGTATTATAGTTGGGATGTATCATAGACAAGATAGCCAATCTTGTCTATGGGAGATATAGAGGTCCAAACCGCTGTATAAAGAACAAAAAAATCCGAAGCATATGAACCATTGTCTTTTGCCTGCAGCTTCACTCGCGGTGGAGTCTTTCAATTTACCAACGCCCTTTAAAGCCTATAATATTTTGACTAGGGCCACTAAGTTGATAATAAAGAAATCGCATCCGAATCTGTTATGTGGTCGAGTTAAGAGCCCGGTCCGCGACGACGACAACTTTGAAAAAAAACAATAAGTTGAAGATTTTTCTGGCCTTTATCGCGATGTTTTTGGAAAAAACTAGGGACATACACCACTTTATATTGAGCCATCTTAATAAAGGCCTAGAATTCGTTTGATTGAATTTTTTCTCTTTTGTGAGTTATTTTATTACTAACGAGCCCGCTCCAAATCGTTACCATAATATCTAACTATCAAAATAACGCGCAAAGGAGAAACAATTAAATCAAATAAATTTTAGGGCTTTATTAAGATGGCCAACATGGAGTGGTGTATGTTGCTGATTTTTACAAAAACATCGCGGCAATGACAAGAAAAATAATTTAATTAATGCTTCGAATCAAACAGACGAAAAATACGAAGCGGCCTCTTAAGGCGGAACATTTCGAGCTCGGTGCAAAATGCACAACTTATGATTGTTTTTCTTTTTAAAGCGGAAAACACAGACAGACAAAAAAAATGTTTTTCTGGCTTCAGTATAAACTAAGACCCATTTGCCGCGTATCTAGATAGAACAACTCAAGTCTGGCTAGCATGCGCCAGATATACAGTGTCTATCTATATCTATCCTACTTGTGCGCTCACGCATATCTCGTTTGTCAGTATGATGGAAAGACATTGTATCCACAGCGCATGCTAGACCTTCAGTAAACGCTTTTTACTTTAGCATGTAATATTGTAGATTATCAAATTAATAATAATCATAATTTTATTTTAGTGTTCATATTTATGTAGTAATTGTTTTTATTTATTTAATGTATATTTATGTAAGACTTATTGATTTATTGATTTATTTTGCCTCTGTAGTCTGGAATCCTTTATATGTAACGCATATAAACTCTTTGGAAAATATTCAAAACAAATTTTTAAAATATCTTAATTATAGACAAAGGAATTGTTCGGACTTTCATTTTCAGCGTGATACGATTGCTTCTCTGGAGGATAGACGTGCCTGTCGTGATATTTTATTTTTATATAAAATTATCCACAATATGTTAGATTCTCCCTACCTTTTAAGTAACATCGGATTTAAATGTCGAGCTTTCACTACTCGGAATAAGTGTTTGTTCAGTATACCACCCGCAGGTACAAACTACGCAAAAAATAGATTTTTGGTTAGGGCTTGTGATCTTTATAATAAAGACTTTATTGATCTTGACATATTGCATCTTTCGCTGGGACAATTTAGAGGAAGATTATTTGAAACGTTTGTGAAAAATAAGTAATTTTAAAATTGTAGACGCTTTTTCTTGTATTATTTTGTTTTTTAATAGTAATTTTTGTATCTTGTTTTCCGTTGATTTTAGTAAATCGCTGTATGTGTTTTTTTTTTTTACTGGTAACTTGTGTTGTTGTAAATGTCCGTGCACTAATTAATTTTGTTGCTAAGATTTATGTGGAAACTTTTTTGGTTTTATATTTTAGCTATTCCTGATTGTATTGTGTGATAAGAAAACTGTTTGTTTCCCAATAAATAAATAAATAAATAAATAAATAAAAATAATTTACCTACAATTCAAATGTTAAATGTTTTTTTACTCTGATATTTTTATATTTTAAAAGACTTTCAGCACGCCCGCCTCTGTTTATACATACTTTCTGTTGGGTTGACTGGGAGAAAATAATTTTAGCATTAAGTCCGCCTCTTTGCACATGTAACTTTTGTTTTGTGCATACACGTAAAAGTATTTAGAAAGAGGAAGAAAGATTCTTATTTATTAACATAATTTGGATGGTACTGGGGCTCCCAGTGAGATATAGTTAAGTTGACAAGATATGTAGGGTAAGGGGCTCAGTAGCTGACGACAAATGAATTATGAAACCCACAGCCGCTGTCGTTCGCAAGAATTCAAACTAGTACGGGAGTTGCACCAGACATAAATCACACGATCATAGTTTCAGGGTTAACTAGAAAACAGTAAACTAGTTAACAGCTTCTAGTTTACAATGCACTCTAATAGTATTTAAAGTATTCAAAAGCGATGGATTTCGCTACAAAAACATAAAATAGAAGTTGTTTATCAGAAACACGTTGCATCTCCCGGTCTAGCTGAACAAACTCGAGTCAATGAGAGTTTTGTATGAATTTATTCTGAAATGAATAATTCATATCTTCCCAAGCATTCCAAAAATATAATTCCATCAAATGGGAGGAGCGGGGTACACTCGTGTGCTTGTGAAGGGGTTTTCAAACGGGGGTTGCGGTCAACCAAGATAATAAAGGGAAAGGGGGCAGGGTCGGTGAGAAAATAATCCTTTTTTATATACGACCAAGTATTGCGTTCACGGCTGGAATTTCCACCAAGTATGTTAATGTATTCATTTAAACGGTCGCTGTTTAGATTAGTTCAAACAGCAGCATGTAAATATTCATAATTTCCGGCTGGATTTTTGGATAAATTTTTAAATGAAACTGCCGCACATATAAGTAAATAGCCAACTTCTGTGTAAAAATCCTAAAAATCATTTATTGTTTTATATAAGTATATAGATTACACTTATACATTCATTAAAATTAGAGTGAGTTGACATCATAAATATTTAAAAAACGGATCATCGAAAGACCGACCTGTGCCTCCTCGCACAGTTAAAAAATTGAGTCCTATCCGTTTTTTAAATATTTATATTTTACACTTCCATTCATCCATCCATCAGCCTGTTTCGTCCACTGCTGCTTTCCAGGATTTCGCCACTCTTAGCGGTCCTCCTGGAAGTAATGCCCATACTCACACACGCTGGGCAGGCGGGTTGGTGAGCGCGGTGCCGAAACCCTTGCACCAGTGACGCCGCTGCCCGTCACCAGTCTGTTTTGTATAAGGCTCGGCAATTGGGGATGGATAAACCGCCCTCCATCGGTCCCAGGCAATAGTGGGCCGCCTGGTTTTGCCTAAGAGCAAATAATAACAGAAATAACTTCGGGAGGATTTGCGAGTAAGATATTTTACACTTATTGTAAGTTAATTCTAATGTAAAAAAAACAATACAACTTAATACAATACGGGGAATACAAAAAAATATGGTTTTGCTTAAATTTTCAAGGGATTATGAGTTTATGACTAAAGACCATGTATTAATGTATTTTTTACTCATTTGCGCGCGATGTATTATTATGGTCAGTAATGTTGTGGTTTAAGGTAAATAATATTACCTGTCTATTTACACACTGTTGGCATGAGAATTGCATATCGTCACGAGGCTGTCAAAGGTGTTTCCAAGCATGGACTGTGAAATGCAAGCTACAGTCCACACTCGTACACTCACGTTTCACCGACGAATATGACGTCCCAGAGTGATGGGTGGTGAGCCCTACCTTATTTAGAGTACAAATATGACCTCCAGTTTAACGTGCCTTCCAAAGCACAGAGACCGAACACAAATGTGCCCTTAAAGGATTTATAAGTGGCTTACCCATTTACGCGAAAATCTAAAATTTACAGCGCCTTTCTTACCATCTTAGAAAAGATTTTATTACTGATACGTACATGTTAAACATAGTTCAATCTTTCGCATTGAACATTAATGTCCCATATCCAGTCGACCGCTGTCACGGCTGGCGTGGCTGCTGCAGCGGCAGAGCGCAACAAGCGGCGCAAATATTTAGGTGAAAGCTACATTTTTCAGGCCGTGGGGACCTGACGCTCGACAGATATATAAACAAATAGCATCGCGTCTGGTGGATGCTTCAGGGGACACAAGAGCTGGAGCTTATCTCAGCCTTGCTATCCAGCGAGGTAATGCGGCCAGTGTCTTGGGTACCCTGCCCAGTGACAGCGACGACTTAAATAAAGTCTTTTATTTTTAATATTAATTTATTATTAATAATTTAAATTTATCTTTATATTATTTATATCCATCCCCAATTGCCGGGCCTTATATAAAACAGACTAGTGACGGGCAGCGGCGTCACTAGTGCGAAGGTTTCGGCACCGCGCTCACCAACCCGCCTGCCCAGCGTGTTTGAGTATGGGCATTTCTTCCAGCCTATGTCCAGCAGTGGACGAAACAGGCTGATGGATGGATGGATTATTTTGTTAAGTTTTTTAGAATGTATTATAATTTTAGTATAATTTTAATAAAAGTTTTTATAATAAATTAAATTCGTTATGTAACAGATTTGCAAATACCAATTTATATTTTCTTTAGTGATTAATCTCCTACACCTGGTTTACAGAAAAATAATCGTATTGTTAACTTAAAAGAGCTAAATCTTTCATTTAAGTTCAGTAACCTTGCTGAAAATATTGCCAAACCATCAGATATAAATTTATTGGAACATAACGTACCAGAATTTTCATTATTTATCACAAAAATAAACAGTTGAAAACAAAATACCTCCGTCAATTTTTCTGATTCATGTCGCCAGTTGGGCACGATTTTTTGCATTGAATAAAGCATAATTACAATTTAAATTTTATGTCACAATAATCTTTGATCCTTAAGAAATCGAATTCTGCGATTATATTGACGATCCATTCATTTAATTAGACTGTAAAACATAATTAAGATCACTCCAAATTCTAAGAAAATTACGATCCGCAAAAACACTCCATATCTACAAAGAGCGTAATTTGGTGGAATGGCTCTTAAACTAGACCACAAAGGCGGTCAAATGAAAATTATAAGGAATACATGCCTATTCGTGAAATAAAATACGAAATTCTTATAAAGGGTCGCGGACCCAAATAATTTATGGTTGAATACATCTTCCAATCCAAGGGAATGTAGTAATACACTATTCTTGTAAAAACTTTCTCCATATATGAAGGAAAGTAAAAAAAATGTTGTACAAGTAAGTCAATTTATATCACTGTATAAATTAAGGGTTTGTGTTAGAAGTTCATTGTATACAAATGAAATAGAAATGGAAGATACATAGATTTAATAATAATAAGTGGAGACGACATCAAGCTATACACTTGCTATCGTATGCAGGGGAGTTCATTCATGAAAATAACCACGCACGAGACGTGAACGTAATTCCGAGACACGCACACAGTTACAATATTGTTGCACACTTAAGCATTTTCCGAGATTTTGTAATGTACGTCGTTTTGAAACGGTCAATAGAACTTTAATATATCTTTTCATGTTCTCTTGTAGTACAAGTCTGCGCAAGTTGAGTGAATCCATTATAGGGTGACTAATTTACATTGGTGGGAAGATACAACAGAATAATGTAGGACATAAAATCGCCAACACAGTTTTTGAAATAAAGGGTATCAAACAAATTGTAATTATAATTATAATAAAGATAATGAAAGAGCTAAGTTTTAACCCTCAGTCGCTAGTCGGTCTTGAGGTTTGGGCTAGAAAGTTTCAGATTTATCTAATACTAATAATAAAGAAAAAAAAGTCGTGTCTATAAATCGAATATTTTTGCGAAATTTTAACTGAAATGGATTCTTAGTGTTCAGGCAAAACCAAAATTCTAGAATTTTGTCGGTCTATTTGTATGTATGAATGTATTTTCCGCTTTAACTCGAGGGCCACTAAACGGATACGGATGCGATTTTTTTATTATCGTTGTGGCTCTGGCCATCATATAGGCTATTAGGGGTGTTGTAAAAATAACCGCCAAGCCGAAAACTGAGGATAATAGTATTAAAAGATACACTGATAATGAGTAATGTATAGGTATTATAAATAAGAAAAGGGAAAGATATACCGAGAGAGAGAGAGATTATTTATTCAGGAAAAAGACAATTTGTTTACAAAATATTGAAGCCAAACTGCGTACCGGGTTGAAAGGAACAGGTATTGTGTAATAAAACCACATAATCTACTCGTACTTACCTAGCTGAACAATTTTCTCAAATAAAATAAAGAAATATTTTCACGTTTTTTTACAAACATTGAAAAGTTTGTTGTGAATTTTGTATGGGTAGGTAATTTTTTTTTATCTGGCTTTATTTAAAATACCCTTGAAAGTCACACAAAATTGGGAATCGGATGAATTTTATTTAAAATAATGATCGTACTGGCCAGCAAAGCGATTGTACGAAAAAAACCGGTCAAGTACGAGCCAGAATCGCATACCTAGGGTTCCGTAATTCGACAGTTTTGGGAACAGTCAGGAAGAAGGTATTTAAAATCTTATCCATAACTGTTCATGATAACAATAAAAGAATTGGTTGCACCACAAAAGAGAGACTCAAATATTTTTATACCGTACTCGAAATAAAACTCGTGGATGAAAAATTAATTTTTTTCATTTTGGTATCGTGAATTTCTCATTGTTCTGTAATCTTTACGTAATCCTAAAGTACCATTATTTTTCTGTTCATTTATTTCGGAAATGAGGGGGGGGGACAGACATCGTTTTATGGTTTTTAAAAGGTTTCTCGAAATCGATGTCAGTAAATAAAGTAAAAGTATATATTTTTACAATCAGCTCTTTAATATCTACAATTTGATACCCATCATATTGTATTTTTAAGAATTTACTTTTATTTTTCCCACTTTTGTATTGGAAATAAGTAGTTTGAACAATTTCAAATTTTTCAATTTTTTTAAACCTTATATTTAGGCGAGTGAATGATATTTTTGTGGAAAATTTCAAGTCTTTATCTTTATCGGTGCTTAAGTATGATGGATGGACGGACGGACGGATAACGGAATCTCACCATAAAGGTTCCTTTTGTACCTTTTAGGTACTACGGGACCCTAAAAAGTCGCATATATGAAAATTTGGCGGCGCTAAAATTTTGTTGTTGAAAACGTATTAAACGTTGCAAATAAGTATTTGTTATTTTTTTTCATTTCCTCCCCTTTGTTATGCAAAGCAGAGTGTTGAACTAGGGTGTAAGTGATCAATTACACCCTCGAACAATAAGCATTCTTGCATGCTTATTGCATGCTATTACACTCGCTTGTGCGCTTAAATATCTCGTGTCTTTATTACTCGTCCATCTTAAACGGTCATGTAAGCGTAAAATTGCTGTGAAATGGTAGAAAAATTATAGTAAATATTCTCTGGTTGCTCTGTTTTACCCAACCCCAAACTCAATAAAGTACGCCACGGCCTAGTACCTAACCAAGTTATCCCAGAAGCTGTTTCGTAGGGTTCCGTAGAACCGGGAAGCCTTTTTAAATAAATATGTATGGGAGGTCTTACAGATTGTTAACTGAAGGGTTAAACACTGGTACACCTCTTTTTCACAAACGATTACTTATTCTGTTTCTTTTGTTATACGTATAATGTAAATTAAAATTGAAAAAGGCATTCCAGAAAAAGTAATAAAATTTAGTTTTAAACCCGTAGTAAAGTATAAATTTTTATTTAAAACTCCTGAATATTTTATTTCAAAAAAATCTTTATAATATTTTATTGATTACTAAAGGTGGTAGACTACCATCATCTTACTCGCAAATCCTCCCGAAGTTATTCGGGGGAGAGTAAGAGAACAGCTCTCAGGCAAAACCAGGCGGCCCACCATTGCCTGGGACCGATGGATGGTGGTATATCCATTCTCAGTTGCCGAGCCTTATATAAAACAGACTGGTGACGGGCAGCGGCGTCACTGGTGCAAGTGTTTCGGCACCGCGCTCACCAACCCGCCTGCCCAGCGTGTGTGAGTATGGGCATTTCTTCCATGAGGACTGCCAAGCGTAGCGAAATTCTGGAAAGGCCTATGTCCAGCAGTGGACGAAACAGGCTGATGGATGGATGGATGGATTGATTTGTTGCATATACGCCTGTGTATTTAGCACACCGTTTATCCAAAATGTTTTTAAAACCCCCAAGTGTATTTAACACTCAAAATAAAATCACAAATTGTGACGTCATAATTAACTTACTTAAGGCTCTACCTAAAATATTTTCTCAGTCTTTAGTTAACATACTAATTTCAAGTCTATTTTCAAATTACGGTGCGGACTGACAAACAGTCGGATGAATGAACAGGCTAGGTTATAAGGGTTTCCATATTTGAATAGGACTCTAAAAATAAGGATATTATGGCTTGATAATGTAACATTTTGTCACAATATGTCTTGTAAATTAAGGTGACAAATTAAAATAGTACGAAATTTCTTTGTTTTTCAATACGCTTGGCTTTTAACACGCCTGTATAGCTTGCATAAACACGAATAGAGAAATTTTTTCTCTCGAATAAATGTTACACCAATGGAGACGCAGGACGAGTTGTTTTATCGAGGTGATGATCACGTGATAAAGCTTACCCACGTATCCATTGGTCAAACGTTCTGCGAGACACAAAACTTCTATATTATTTTCATCTATATTAGCTACTAGCTTTTATATGCCTATGTGTTAAGTTAGGGTATAAGCTATATCCTTTCTAAATCTCATCCAAATCCGTCCAGCCGTTTCAGCGTGAAAGAGTAACAAACATACACATACACACACACCCTCACACCCTCGCACACAAACTTTCGCATTTACAATATTAGTGTGCTGCTCAAGAAAAGCGTTGATAAGATTTAAGATGGAGCGCGCGTGTCGCGGTAATCAGGAGAGTGCTGTTAACGTATATCTTTACCTAATTCGCCTTTTGCAACATCAACAAGAAGATTCAACCATCCATCCATCCATACATGTCTGATTTGTACACTGCTGGCCTTTCCACTCTTGTCAGTCCTCCTGGAGGAAATATCCATACTTATACATATGACAACAAAACCCGTCGTAGTCTGTATACAGGCTGGTCCTGGCAGCTTCTGTCCTCTAGTCCATAAATGAAGCCGGTATCACAATATTCATAAAAGTCGTAAGCGCCGATAAAATGTGTAACCGACGATAAAGCCCGCAACGGCCCATTTTTCATCGTAAAAACAAAGTAATTTAGGCCGGATACTTGTGGGACGCCCCCGAATTGGGTGATTTTTGTAGCCTTCCTTCTGATCTATGGCGTCTTAAATCTGTAAAATAAAACTTCTGATCGGTTTCTCGTGTTTTTATAGTGAAATCAACAATATTGTTATAGTCAGAATAGTATTTTTACATTCTTAATACTTAGTAGCGGCGATGGCTTAGGACGTTCTTCTTATCAAGACTAATTGAATGGGTGGATTTAGGCATGTATTAAGTATTTTGGTATATGGGTAGCTTTTAATTATCATATCGTGTATACATAATTGGAAACATTAAATATACCTTTATTTTAGTTCATGTACGTGTTAAATATAAGCAAACCCAAAACCTATTTTAATATATTGTATTTCCTCTTTTAAATTGAATTATTTATATTACCTATTTAATAAATCCTAACGTGCGACATACTGCGGAAATAAAGTATTCATTTCATTTCATTTCAGTCTTGGGACTTGTCAATCTTAAGACCCAGCTTCGATCCCCAATTTACTTGCATTAAAAAAAAAAACTTTTATTCTCTTATAAATGTAACCTTTTACACACTTAACCTGGTAACATAAGAAGTATAATATAGTAAATATGTATAATGAGTTGAGACCAAGGTAGGCGAAAACCTGGGTTATGGCCTCCAGCGCCTTCCTACAGGCTAAGTTACCACTGACATATTAACAATAAAATAAAATGTCTGCGAGACGAAACTATGTGTGTGACTGATCAAACAATTTACATGTTACAAGAAGAAATAAACAAATACAGCGACACCTACCACTAAATTGCATAATAAATGTTTTATAATCTTACATAGATAATACAAATATACTTAATATGGAAAATTTGACACCGAATAAGCGTTTAAGTAGTAAAGCAATTTACGGATAAAATAAAGCACTAAAGATTTTACTTCACTGTAACAATAAGAGACTCTGTATTAACATAATTCTGGGTAAGAAGCCAATTTTTTGTTGCTGTTTTACAAACGTGACGTATCAGAGGATATATCTTCAGGATTTTATTTAACTTATTGTAGACATATGGTCCTAGAAATGAAAAATGACGTTGGGCAAAAGAAGTTTTACACCATTCCGTTTTAAAAACTAGGTTGTTTCTTCTTTTATTTGTCTCTAAATCTAAATCAAACGATGCCTTTGAATGTTGTTTAAGTAATAGCTGCTGAATATATAGTTGACGAATAGTAAGAACCTTACATTGGCTATAACTCTATATATAACTATATATTAACTCGGTGGGGTGTCTAAAGGGCTTAAAAGTCATTACTTTTAGTTTTGATCTTTGAGCTCTCTCGAGTTTGAGTAATTTTGTCTTGCAGGCACCACCCCATGTTATTTATAAGGTGAAGGAAAACACTGTGGTAAGCCAAGTCCTAAGAAGCGTGTAATTCGATTAGAAAAGTAACAAGTACACGGTTCTGATTCCGAAACCATTTCGAAATATTAGGTTTCTAGACCGTATTTTTCTATTCTTAGCTTTAAAAACTACGAGATCTTGTATATAAAAAAAAAATACAACAACTGATATCACTTTCATTTGACCTCTAAATGACGTCACAGAGTAGGCTGATTAGGGCTAGGTCCAATGCAAAAAAATAAAGATCTCATTGTCTTTTCCTTGTCAATGACAACTTACAGTGCCACCAACTTATCTGAAGAATGAACTAGCTTATTCCGGGCCTATCATTGGATACCGTGGTACCGAGTGGATTGTGACTTGCATTTCACAGTACACAATTAGGAACACCTCTGACACCCCCTCGGGGATTCGTGTCGTGACGGTTTGTATTTTTTAAGGTTCCGTGCCCAAAGGGTGCAATAGGGTTCAGTTCTGATTAATGCAAACTGAGGCGCTCTATCTGACATTATAATCATCATTTCGTTCCTGGTATTATAATTTAACCTCCTGAGACCCTGAGACCTCACACGATGACATATACTTTGAAAAAATCATGAAAGACTGACGCCTAGAGTCCTTATATGAGCACATTACATAAATGGAAATAATCAAAGTCATATTGACAATAACTTTAAGTTTTGTAAATAATTTTGACAACAATACCCTATTAATACAAGGCGTTTAAAAAAAAATGTGTGTGTCTCATCGAATATATAGGATGACTTTCGTTTATCTAGCCAAATTCATACTAAAAACTCGGTAAGTGGTCAGGACTAAGATTCATTGACCCCTTCTAGGAAATACGCACGATTAAATTTAGATTCCTTTACTAATTGAGGCGAGATTGTTCTTAAGCAAGTATAGAAACACAAAGAAATATTGTTCGTATTTCGCAAACGGGGTCATTAAACTTTGGTCTTGCTTGACCACTTACTGAGTTTCCAGCAAGAATTTAGCTGTATAAACGAAAGTCACCTTATTTATTTTTATGGTCCTACTGCAATATTCACCTACTTGCCGAATATTAGGCCCAAGCAGATGTATAGAATATACGAAAATACATGAAGACTTCTTAATTATTTCAAAAATAATAGAAGACCTACGCTGTAAGTAAGAAAGAAAGAAAAATATATATTTCTAGCCATAAGAAATAAATGGAAAATAGGTTACGGGTAAGGCCCGTGACGGGTAAAGTCTGAAAAAAGTCAAAAACGGGTGCGACCACGAGCGAAGCGAAGAGGAGCGTGTTAGATTGACATGTTAATAAACATTTGGCGGCGAGCGAAGCGGAGCAGAGCGAGGCAACCCCCGAAGATTTGTATTACATTACCCGGGTAAACCTAGGTTTATCCTATATTCTAGCATCACCCGTAACATATACAAACAACACAGAAAACATAGTGTAGTGATACACTTCACGAATAAAGAATTTGGTGCTAAAAAAAATGCTGAAAAACCTCGTTAAAAATTATAATTTAAATATCAAGCTTAAAGAAACTTAACAAACGAAAAGAAAATGAAAAAAAGGTATAAAAACAAAATTGTAGAAAAGTATATCGTCGAGCCCTAAAAATTTTACAATAAAACTTAATTTTGTAAATCACCTTTTTTAAGGTTTAGAATTTTCTAATATAGCTAAGACGACGCTTTAAGCTTATTTTATTATAAATTTGAAATTAAAAGTTAATCAATTTTTTTGGGATCCCAGGAAATATCGCGGAAATATTAATAAATCTTAGGCGAGAGAAAATATATCTTAATGAGTGAAAGTTTTAAGAGCTGTCGTTATTCAGCCTTACATAAGGAAAGAAAATGACCTAAACAGAATAAGATAATTACTAAACTACCAAGAACCTGGTTCCTTCCTGGGGTCGATTCGGCAGGCCTTCTGGTATGGATAATATCTGGTTTTCGGTGGTCCCCGAAAACGCTCGCTCGTAGTTAGCCAATCCTCACCACGCCGTGAACTGCAGCCAGACTCCGCTATGCGACAGGATTGTCTTCCAGATGTCGTGGAAATGAGTTCGTGTAGTGCATCCACACAAGATACCAGGAGGATGGTGTTATTTTGAAATTATATGATACTTTTTAAAAAACCCTTAAAAAGCCTGAAGGGTCTCTGTAAAGAGACAAAACAACAGAATGAAGAAGTGAAACCCGAGCAAGGAAACTAACGTTTTGGAAAAAGGACAAAAGGGATTTTCAGAGAATGAAACCAAAAGTACACAAAACTTACCAGGAGAAGAAGAGAAAAGGCTTGAAAATAGACTTCAAAGCAAATGTTACGTTCGTGTTACGAATCCAAGGGATTAAAATTCAGAAATTTATTTAGTTTATTTAGTCTTGTGGACTCGACGACAATACTATTCAAAATGAGAAAAAGTCAGAAAAACAAACAAAAACCATGACAAGATCTTCGAAATTTTAAATTTTGAAAATTCTGTAAAAGAATCAAAGATAAAGAAAAACTAAAATCGAAGAAACAGGTTGAATAACTGTAGCGAATGCTACAATAGGTACTAAAACATATTTAAGCGTCAACATAATATAGAAAAAATAAACAAAACGTCATATTGTAATTCTATTGGTTCTCTAAGTAGACTGACATATACATTTGTTTTGACCACAACAGCAAAAATACAGTTATATAAGTATTTATTGATGTACCTCAAACTGTATTGTCCGCAAAGCGCTGATTTTCAAAGAAATAATTGGCTGGCAAAGAAATAATTTTGTTTAAAAAATAAGTTACTGTTTTTGGACGGGGCCCTAAAAAAGTACTCCAAGTGAAGTTGTTTTATCAGCTCACCCAGACTGCCCCCAACAAATGACCCGTCGGGTATGGAAACATAAAATTTGACCTCATATGGCACAGATGAATTTTATACGACCTCAGAGAGCGGTGGCGTAAAATTGAAAAAACTTCTATCGAAGAGTTGCAACATTAACTTTTACGGGTGCGTTTGAGGCATGGGTATTCAACGCTTTAATTTTTGACTTATCTATCCAGCTGAGTGAAAGCGGGCCACTCAGAAAACCCTCGAATTCGAGCGGTTTTTACTAGTTTTCAATATTTATTCTAACTTTATTACAAATTAGCCTTTGCCTACGGCTCCGCCTGCGTTTATTCAATATTTGTCCCGTTTTCAGCTTGGACGTAATTTTATGTGTTCATAAACCTTGTAGCCTATTTGTTGATCAGGGTCACTACAATTATAATAAAAAAACGCATCCAAATCCGTTGACTGGTTATACATCCAACCAATATGGATATAGTTAGGAATATTTTCTAACTCCTTTTTTGCTATTATTACAAACACCACTTTAAACGGGTTATATATTATATCGTCAGTACAAGAATCCCCAAAGGGGTGTCAGAAGTGTTCCGGGTGAAAACTGTGAAATGCAAGTCACAGTCCACACTCGACACACCCGCTTTTCACCGACGATTATTACGTCCCACCGTGATAGGTGGTCAGCCCTATCGTCCTACTTTGGGCACAATTAGTAAGTACACGCTTTTTAGGGCATGCAGGTTTCCTCACGCTGTTTTCCTTCACCGTTCAGCAAGTAGAAAGTATATTAGGTAAGAACACAAATACGTATACTATACACATAAGTTCCGAAAAACTCATTGATGCATGCCCGACCGGGGATCGAACTTGGGTTATATATTCCGTGAATATATTTTTTCTAAGAATATTCATTTCTCTTGAGAATTTCCAAAATATTTTCAAAATTATTCTTCTCATTAAAAAAATTGTATGCCGAATTTCAATTGAGTCATCCTAGCCATTCTAAGTTATGCTACAGACTAACTAACACCGAAAATCGCTATTATTGTGTCCTTTTCTTGAAGAAAAAACCATTTCCATCAACTACCCATCATGAACGTTCGAAAGGTTTACAAAAACTCTGCACAAAAAACACTCAATTCTAGCCACGTTCCACGAAAGGTTAAACAAATCAATTACCACTGACAGCGCTTGTCAATAGTTTTTCAGCGAAATAAAACAAAAAGAAAACAGTTAGTGTTATTGCAATGTTAAGCAAGTAATCAACTAAAGATTTGATTAACCTTTGGTCAATAAAACAGCCCTTTCGTTCAACTTCAACGCTCACCCCTTGCGCTACAAAAACAACATTGAAAAAAAAAAGAGAAATACTGGGTTCTGTGAATTCTTCTTTGTAAGGTTTCGTGAATAAAGGGGAAAATGGGAACAATTATGGTATATAATGACTTGTGTGTCTCCGCTTCGCTCCGCTCGTCGTCAGCACCTGTTTTAGACTTTTGGTGAAAATTTATTCATTTCATACATTTGCCGAATTCTACCACCTGCCCACGAAATCCACAAATAATGTAATTACACTAATTTGTAGACTCTAACTGAAGCCTATTCCTGAAACAAAAATAAATTAATAGGACCAGGAAATAAGCAATCCTGGACGGGTAAGTGAAATTTTATTTACGAGGCTAGGATTGCTATTAATGGCCGAAGCAAGTATAGTGCTTTTCTAAAAATAAAATGAGATATTTTCATGTTTTTCACGATAGTGAGTTATATCAAATAAAATAAACTTACTAGGTAATATTAAAAGTTACTTGCTCATATTTGGGCGATTAGTCATGTTTATTGTTATTGATTTCTTCAGCAAAGCATTAGTGGAGTACAATCTATATCAGAGCCCGCTTCTGAACTCATTTTGTAATTTAGTTGCACAAAACACTAGCAACTAAAATAAAAAGCAACATTAATTCCCGCTTTTATGCAAATTTTTTTTTATTGCCAGCTGGGCAAAGGTATTTACCGCCATGCAGCCTTCTTCATGGACAACGCCATCTAGAGGAACGCTAAGAACTAAGAAAAAAAAACAACGAGAAAAACGCTCATTGAGGTTAAATTTCAAGTATTCAATGGCTTTAAATATACGAACAAAATGAAGAAAAATCATATATTTTTGTCATTATTATTGCAATTAAAAAATATAGCAAATATTTCTACATTCCAAACATGAAGGTATATTTTTATTTCGCATTATATATAATATACCTATATTTATGGCACTAATTAAATGTCTGTGCGTACCTCCACTCCACAGTCGAGGTTCGACTGTCGAGCCCGGAACAATAAAGCACATTTTAAATATATTCAAAAAGTCTAACATTTACAAAAATTTCATTTGTTTTTTTGGAATTAAATTGCAACTTAAATATACTTACCTTGATTTATTTGTTGTGTGTTTTTAAGCAAAATGTTATTTTTAAGTACAATTACATGGTTTATTGTTACGTTGGACGAGTTCGTCTTTTTATAATAAAACAGATAAAGGAATTAAATGATTAAAGGAAGAAAGGCTGAACTTCAGTTCAGAAAAAGCTAAACATTGTTCCTAAACGTGACCTCAACTTTTTTCGTTCAGGAATTTCGTAAAATCGAACTTTTTTGTGAACTTTTACGACTTCTTGGGTGAATTTTAAATGTGCTTTATATGTTTTTTGGTAACGATATTTTACCTTTTTATTTGAAATTGATACTTTGTACGTCGTAACAGCTCTCGATGAGGGTTATATGTTTGTGCCGTTTGGGGTAGAAACATTCAGGCCATGGGGCCCAGAAGCGCGGCCATTATTCCAGCTTTTGTCTCGTTTTGTCGGCGTGTTGGGTGACCCAAGAGCTGGAGCTAATTTTGGCCAACGCATAAACTCTGCCATACAGGGCAGCAACGTGGCAAAAGATTTTTAGTATTCCGTACCAGAAGGGTGCCAAACGGGACCCTATTACTACGCTTCCGCTGTCTGTCTGTCTGTCTGTTGTGGACAGGGCTCTACAATCTACAACCTCAACGTCTGCACTTGTTAAAGAACAACCTCGATTAGTATAGGAAGTCATAATTTTATTTTGCCTGTTTCACAAGGGTATAATTAAACAAATCAAATCAAAACAAAATATTTATTTTGTAAAGTAGATACATAAAGTATACTTTCTACAAGTCAATCTTTACAATATATATATTTATAATAAAAAATAATATATATATATAATAATATATATACTAATAAGGGAAATAGATACAAAAAATATTTAGGTTGGGCTACTAAAATGTAATTATACACCTGCATAAAATAGAGAAATCTAGGAATAAAAATATTATATATAAATGATGCAACGAACAAACAAGTTGATAAATAAATACGGGAAATTCATCCAAAAAATATTAAGGTTGGGCTACTAAAATGTAATAAAGTTATACACCTGCATAAAATAGAGAAATATAGGAATAAAAAAAAATTACATAATGCCTAACCATCCGCACCGATCGATTAGTATTGCTAAGAAGAAGGGCAAGAAACTCAGCAAACATGATTTTTTTCATTTGTAACATAAACTTAATCTATACCTATACAATTTCCTTGTACCTACTTAAGTAACGGCAAATATAAAGCCGTAGGAATTATGTCACAAGAGAAAAAAAAAAGATCTTTGTCAACCTGTCTTACATTCTCTATTACCTTTTACAGCAATGTCAGTTTACATATTAATTAACTATAAATTGAAAAATATATATGAATTTACTTCTTTAACTATTTAAGTGGTAGTTTTAGTTCATAACTACTATAAAGAGCTTAAGATTAGCCTTTAGAGGAATCAAACATTATTAAAATTTGCTAATTATGACTTACAATTTTGATAAAGATTATTATTATTTATTACACCATGCTTGAACCTTGCTCCAGACCGCTTACCGAGTCTCCAGTATGAATTTGGCTGCATAAACAAAAGTCACCTTATATGTATATTCCATTGGGAAAGTACTCAACAGTTTTTGAGCAGAATAAGTTAATGCGATATTTTATTTTGTACATTGTTGTGACTTACATCATGTAAAAATGTCAACCGATGTTTAACTTTCTAATAAAGCTGTCTCATAAAGTTATTAGATTGATCGATTTCATCAGATAAGGTTTTATTATAGAACATTATCGTGTGTGTGGCCAGTCGTATAGTAGCTTTAAAAGTAATTAAAATTTAATCGATTAGAGGCACAACTTTTCCGATGATTTTAATCTATATAAAAAAGGAATTTAATTATAAAACAGGTTGTTCTGTTAATCTAATCGTAAGTAATTGTTATTATTATTAACCTAGCATTATTGAAAGAAGGTTTATGTTGATTAACGTGAAGTGAGACCCGAAGCAACCACGGATGTGGCGATGAGAACGAAAACCATTTTTAACGGACACTTTTAAAGTCGAATTTCGTGTGACACAAGCTAGTATGCTTGTGATGAAAAACAGCAATGATATTAAATTGCAAGTAATTCGTATTTTTATTGAAAACTTAGGCTTTTAGAACTCGTTATTCCCAGGAAAGCGAAATTTCAGTGAAATATCTCTAGTAATAATACAATGATACGGCTCTGTATATAAAGTGACTTTCATTTATGTAGCCAAATTCATACTGGAGACTCGGTTAGTAGACAGGACCAAGTTTCAATGACCCTTTCTGTGAAATACGCAAAATAAAATTTCCAAGGTTGTTCTTGAACAAGTATAGAGGCATAAAAATTTTCTCGTATTTCGCAAACAGGGTTATTGAACCCTGGGGCCTAACCACTTACTGAGTCTCCAGTGTGAATTTGGCGATATATACGAAATTCACTTCAAATATAAATAAAAAATTGAATAAACCTCGTGAGTTTCTTCAATCGAGCCAACTTTAGTCAATCGCGTTCCAGGCACCGTATTTCCTAACTGGTGACTTCTAATTATGTAGCTATAAAAGAAGTGAATCACGTGGAGAGACTACAGCGAGAATACTGGGAAAAGGATCATCTAGCAGATGACAACATCACACAACTTTTAATATCACTAGGGGAAGACAGTTCGGCGAGTTCAGAAAGTGAGAGTGAGGAAGATACAATGTCAGGCATAGAGTCAATAATTTATAGTGACTGAGTTTAATAATAAATGTTTTTGTAATCAAAATTATTGTTTTTTAATAACAAACCCTTCATCAATAATAAATTGATTTGAAAAGGTTAGTAAATTTTTTTTACCTCCACATTTCTCGAAAAAACTTTTTTTCACACCGTACCCAGACCGCCGATATGACGTCACGAGGTCAGGTGCACAGATATTGTGACCGGGTTGTAGGTTCAAACTTTTCAAACTTTTTGTGAAAAAAAAATTGGCTTACTTTACTAATTGACTCTGAGTTGATCGTAAATTAGTATAGGTGTACAAATTTTATTTTGCGTTTTTGCACAAAAAGTGTCTTTGAAAATTGATCCTGACCATTAACCTAGTCTCCAGTATGAATTTGGCTGTAATATTTATTAGAAGTCATCTGATATATCATGACCAATAAATACAAGTTTGTTTCGTAATTTTTTTTTATTACGAATGACGCGTACTTTGGATAAGAGTTCAAATACGTATTGGTAAAAAATATGGAACTCCCTCAAAAAATCATACGTTTTCCAAATAAATCTTTAAATCACTGACGCTACGATTCGTTTAAGATTTATGTAAGCGTGACAAGATGTACCTAGAAACGACTTTTGCAGGATAAAATTAACCAAAAGGAGAAAAGTTCCCGCATGCGTACGGTAATGATCGGTTGAATGTACATTAGAGTTCCCGCAAAGGGAACAAACTTTCGCATTTATAATAGTATAGTGTGAAGTGTGATGAGATAAAATAGCCTTGTCTTATTTCACCACAAACGAATTTAACCGTGCTAATTAGACACCTGATTTTTCGATGATATTTATCTATCCTACAGGAACCATGCATTTTCCGGGATAAAAAGTAGCGTATGTGTTAAGTTAGCATAAAAGCTATATTCATTCTAAATTTCATCCAAATCCGTTTAGCCGTTTCAGCGTGAAAGAGTAACAAACATACACACACACACACACACACGCACAAACTTTCGCATTTATAATATTAGTTGGAGTAGGATAAGAGTGATTTAAATCTTCTGAACAACGACCTAATTCTGAACTAAAAGATTTCATCGCATCTCTAGTAGTTGCTAAAAACAGGTATTCGTCAATGTTATCTATACTAATAATAAAGTATCTAGTAAAAAGGTCGTGTCTGTACATTGAATATTTTCGCAAAGTTTTTATTGTAATTGTTTATTAGTATTGTACTGAGGTGAAAACCACAATTATTAGAATTTTTATCTGTCTGTCTGTCTATATTTTCTGCTTTAACTCGAAAACCATTCAAACGAATTTGGATGTGGTTTTTTATTATCACCCTAGTGATGCTGGTCAACACATGGGGGGTGTTCATAAAATAAAGTCCAAGCCTAAAACGGGGCAAAGATTGGATAAACGCTTTAAACTCGCGGTTTTTTTATCATCATAGTAGTGACCCTGGTCAACACATAGGCTATATATCTTTATATAGGTAAATAAACTAACGCCCTAGCTAAAAACAAAGATCGAATAAACATGGCTGGAGCCGCGGGCAAAGGCTAATTACACTAATATTATAAATGCGAAAGTTTGTGTGTGTGTGTGTGTCTTTGTTACTCTTTCACGCTGAAACGGCTAGACGGATTTGGATAAAATTTAGAATGGATATAGCTTATACCCTAACTTAACACATAGGCTACTTTTTATCCCGGAAAAGAGCATGTCGTTAAAACGAATAACACGCGGGCGGAGCAGCGGGCAAAAACTATATTTTAAAAATCACTTTACCCATTTGTTCCAAATTCGTAGTTCATGTCAATTATGAGCATAGATTACTTCGAATCTATGATTGTGAGCAATCGTACGTTTTAAAATTACACAGCGGAAAACAAGTCAAATGAACAATTCCTTCTCGTGCATGAGACAACCTATTTCTTAACAAACAAATCTAACACAACAAGGAAACATGGATAAAGGGAACCGCTTTACGTCCCGACAATCTGTGAGGGCCATATAAGAGCATTTTAATTGCCATTTTATTGTTATAAGGAAGCTTGGCGAAGTAATGAGCGCACGTGCGAGCCAGGGTTGCCAGATGTAAATGAGAAAGAATCGTACTGCGAAACGGAATAAAATCATTTAACCATATAAAATAAACCAAATTCGGGAAATTATAAGGCAAAGAGGCAAAAACAGAAGCTGGTCAAGTGCGAATAGGACTCGTGCTCTGAGAGTTGCCTCCATAACGTTTAGACTCAAACTTATTCTACGAGCAGTTATAATTGACCAACTTAACTTGATACTCACGATCTATTAAACTCTATATATCCAAGCAAGGGATCTAATTAAATTGATTTTTAATTTAATCTTGAATAAATATATCTGTTTTTTCAAAGTTTCAACCAAGAATAAAATTATTGTTTGTGTTTGTCTTATAATTTTACTTTTTCATCACAAGTCTTATGTTGCATGTTACTTTTAATTCTTATGTTGTATATAAGGTGCTATAAAAATATCTGCCACGGCTGTAATGGGACAGTGTATTGTGTATATAGAAAAGAATAGTAACGATATTTTATTGATCTAACGTCATAAATTTTTTCATACAGTAAAATGTGCGTATAGGTTAGATTTGATTTACTTGCATGAAACCGTCCTGTAATAACACAAAACAGTTGGAAAGAGATAGAAATTATTTTCACTGATAAAACGACACATCGCTCGTAATTTGTGAATCACTTTATGCCGAATAAAGTAAATATTAATTTATTTACTTTATTTTCTCAAACATAAATAACTATTCCGGGGTACAAAATTTCTTCACTTTTGTAATCTACATACACAACACTATCTCCCATTGCAGCCGTGGCAGATATTTTTAGAGCACCTGATATAGTCAAGAGCACTTGTAATTTTTGTAACTTTCAAAGTTGATTTTAATGTTGCCGATATTGTTATTATAACTAATTTTGTAAAATAATTGCATCAATATGACTTAAATCGTTTATATGGCAACCCTGGTCCGAACTGATTCGGTAAGGAATTGTGAAATTTCGTATGAGTAATGCTGCACTGTGATACGACGGCTTTCAAATAATTAAAATGAGTGTAAAAATCGGTAAATTTTGTGTTAAAACTGCTCGAATATGTTGTAATTAAAAGCATACTAACATTTAATTACTTAATCTTATGAAATAGAAATAATAAAAATATAGAAACATAAAAAGTTATTTAATAATTTACCTTCAATTAGAACGTAGCTTTATCATTATGTAGAGGACACGCATATCGTAAAATCCTGATACTGAATTCAAAAGTATTTTTTTAATGAATTAAATAACATATATTTTGATTGACTTATTTAGTCTTTAATTTTTATAATTATATATTTTTATATGACAAAAAACACGTTATATGACCAGATATGTTTCGACAATCGACAACATTTCATTTTAGTTAACCATTTGTTTTTAATATCTATATTAAAAGGCTGCGTAAGAAAGAAGCTAGTGTATTTTTTTATTTTCTTTTATTTAACGTTTTTCCTATATAACTTAATGTTTTCTTATTCACTCATTCTAAAAAGACGTAACTCACATCTGAGGATTTCAAAAGTCGATGTTCATTGCCAATTGATTATTAAAAAAAAAGCTTGGCATGTTTATGTCCACTGTCACATGACATGACAGTTGATTTTTTTTAAACAAAATGATCTTAATAGCAAAGGAAATTGTTTTTAAAATCCTGTGTTTACCATATTTTTAGTTTTTTGAAAATATCTCTTCATTTAATCACGATTTAATTCTGAAAAAAAAAAATGATGCGCAGAAGGCCCATATCTCGAAATGGTGTTTAGTTTTGCACCAATTATTAATTTGTAATGATGTCGATTGTCGGCATCAGTGTAATAAAAATAAATTATAATAATATGTGACAAAATGTTCAAATGATGTACATAGATCATTTACACCATTTGAACATTTTGTCACATTTTGTGAAATTAAATCAACCGACCAAATTCATACTGGAGACTCGGTTCATCATCAGGAACAAGGTTTAATAGCCCTGCAGGTGAAATTCAAAAAAAAATTTTTTTGCCCCGTATTGCCTGCACTAGGATTTGTACTTAAACTAGTCCAACCAGAAAGGGAGCATAAAATAGTAGTTTATGAAATTGGTATTTAAAAGGTTATTAAAACACGAGTGTGAGTTAAAAAAACGAGTGGTAAAAATGTTCAGAAGAGCGTGCTCACTCTTCACGGTTTAGTCGCATATGGAACGAAATAAGTTATGCACTTTACTATGAGAACAACAGCATAAGCATACTACCGTCACGACATGAATCTCTGCGGAGGTATCAGAGATGCGTGTGTCCCCACTTCGTTTACCCGCTTTTACCGACGATTATTATATCCCAAACAGTGATGAGCTCTACCGCCGTACTTCGGGCACAAATGGACGCAGAGATGCGTGTGTCCCCACTTCGTTTACCCGCTTTTACCGACGATTATTATATCCCAAACAGTGATGAGCTCTACCGCCGTACTTCGGGCACAAATGGACGCAGAGATGCGAGTGTCCCCACTTCGTTTACCCGCTTTTACCGACGATTATTATATCCCAAATAGTGATGAGCTCTACCGCCGTACTTCGGGCACAAATGGACGCAGAGATGCGAGTGTCCCCACTTCGTTTACCCGCTTTTACCGACGATTATTATATCCCAAACAGTGATGAGCTCTACCACCGTACTTCGGGCACAAATGGACGCAGAGATGCGAGTGTCCCCACTTCGTTTACCCGCTTTTACCGACGATTATTATATCCCAAACAGTGATGAGCTCTACCGCCGTACTTCGGGCACAAATGGACGCAGAGATGCGTGTGTCCCCACTTCGTTTACCCGCTTTTACCGACGATTATTATATCCCAAACAGTGATGAGCTCTACCGCCGTACTTCGGGCACAAATGGACGCAGAGATGCGAGTGTCCCCACTTCGTTTACCCGCTTTTACCGACGATTATTATATCCCAAATAGTGATGAGCTCTACCGCCGTACTTCGGGCACAAATGGACGCAGAGATGCGAGTGTCCCCACTTCGTTTACCCGCTTTTACCGACGATTATTATATCCCAAACAGTGATGAGCTCTACCACCGTACTTCGGGCACAAATGGACGCAGAGATGCGAGTGTCCCCACTTCGTTTACCCGCTTTTACCGACGATTATTATATCCCAAACAGTGATGAGCTCTACCGCCGTACTTCGGGCACAAATGGACGCAGAGATGCGAGTGTCCCCACTTCGTTTACCCGCTTTTACCGACGATTATTATATCCCAAATAGTGATGAGCTCTACCGCCGTACTTCGGGCACAAATGGACGCAGAGATGCGAGTGTCCCCACTTCGTTTACCCGCTTTTACCGACGATTATTATATCCCAAACAGTGATGAGCTCTACCACCGTACTTCGGGCACAAATGGACGCAGAGATGCGAGTGTCCCCACTTCGTTTACCCGCTTTTACCGACGATTATAATATCCCAAACAGTGATGAGCTCTACTGCCGTACTTCGGGCACAAATGGACGCAGAGATGCGAGTGTCCCCACTTCGTTTACCCGCTTTTACCGACGATTATTATATCCCAAACAGTGATGAGCTCTACCGCCGTACTTCGGGCACAAATGGACGCAGAGATGCGAGTGTCCCCACTTCGTTTACCCGCTTTTACCGACGATTATTATATCCCAAACAGTGATGAGCTCTACCGCCGTACTTCGGGCACAAATAGACGCAGAGATGCGAGTGTCCCCACTTCGTTTACCCGCTTTTACCGACGATTATTATATCCCAAACAGTGATGAGCTCTACCACCGTACTTCGGGCACAAATGGACGCAGAGATGCGAGTGTCCCCACTTCGTTTACCCGCTTTTACCGACGATTATTATATCCCAAACAGTGATGAGCTCTACTGCCGTACTTCGGGCACAAATGGACGCAGAGATGCGAGTGTCCCCACTTCGTTTACCCGCTTTTACCGACGATTATTATATCCCAAACAGTGATGAGCTCTACCGCCGTACTTCGGGCACAAATGGACGCAGAGATGCGAGTGTCCCCACTTCGTTTACCCGCTTTTACCGACGATTATTGTATCCCAAACAGTGATGAGCTCTACCGCCGTACTTCGGGCATAAATGGACGCAGAGATGCGAGTGTCCCCACTTCGTTTACCCGCTTTTACCGACGATTATTATATCCCAAACAGTGATGAGCTCTACCGCCGTACTTCGGGCACAAATGGACGCAGAGATGCGTGTGTCCCCACTTCGTTTACCCGCTTTTACCGACGATTATTATATCCCAAACAGTAATGAGCTCTACCGCCGTACTTCGGGCACAAATGGACGCAGAGATGCGAGTATCCCCACTTCGTTTACCCGCTTTTACCGACGATTATTATATCCCAAACAGTGATGAGCTCTACCGCCGTACTTCGGGCACAAATGGACGCACGGAGACCCGCGGGGATTAGGGCAAGGTTATCCTGAGAAATCCGTCTTGCTCCAACGCTTTCATTTTACACTTTTCTCTCCTGCTCAGCGGAAGCGGATCGCTCAGAAAACTCGCGGTTTGGAGGTGTTTGTATTTATTATTTTGTAATTAGAGAGATGGGTTTTTAATATGACGGCCGTTTTATATCACATTTTTCACGACGTTTATTTTAGTATAACTTTTATTGTCTGATACTTAATACAGCTCAAATGAAATGATATTTTAATCATAGTTTAGACAAATCTTTGCGATTTAATGGGATCGAGCAAAATGTAAGTAATCGTGTATCGAATAGCCGAAATATCAAGATCAAAGAGTAAAACATGACATATATTTTTAACAAAATTTAATCTACGGTATTTATTGGTTTAAAATAAATTTTAAAAGAGACAAAATGTGAGTTGTAGTCCAATCAACAATGTTTTATTTTGTATGGAGATCCTGACAAAAGTTCCTCTGTAAATAACTTTAACAGTAAGTTTGAAAAGTCCTGTTTTACAATGTCCTATACTGATGTTTTTCACTTTGCGAGTCATTTTATAGGTTACAAAGGTTAGGGCCCTTAGCGTATATAGGTTACAAAGGGTCGGGCCCTTAGCTTAATATTCTTTTGCTGAATATTGTTTATATATATAAAAAAACTGAAATATATTCTGTGTTAAAAGGTATTTCTTAGAGACATTATCTATGAGACATTTTGTATTAGGAGTTTATATATCGTAATTCGTATTAAGGCAAAAGGACTTCTCTTTTGTTATTGTTGAGACTCATTCCGGCAGACAAACTGTTTATACAGTTTTGCAGGGCACTGTTTAAACGTATGAGATTGTTTCATGTTTAATAATTTTAATTAATAAATAATAATTTCCATCCATCAGCCTGTTTCATCCACTGCTGGACATAGGCCTTTCCAGGATTTCGCCCCTCTTGGCGATCCTCCTGGAAGAAATACCCATACTCACACACGCTGGGCAGGCGGGTTGGTGAACGCGGTGCCGAAACCCTTGCGCCAGTGACGCCGCTGCCCGTCACCAGTCTGTTTCATATAAGCCCCGACAATTGGGAATGGATAAACCGCCATCCATCGGTCCCAGGCAATGGTGGGCCGCCTGGTTTTGCCTGAGAGCTGTTCTCTTACTCTCCTCCGAATAATTTCGGGAGGTTTGCGAGTAAGATGGTGGTACCTCCACAGTCGAGCCCGGAATCAGCTCTACCACCTAGGAATTAATAATAATTTACCGGGATAAAATAAACATTCCCAATAAAACCCTACTCAGATGTTAAAAAAATATCCTGAAATAATAATTTACTTGAAATAACATGGAATTCAAGACTTTTCTGAATATAGCCTGAAAGCCAGCTTAATTTCTAGGCTGAATGCGAGCCACGTTTAGACCTGCCTGTGTCTGTAGAAGATCTGTGTAAGAGTAGGCATCAGACCCACTGGACCCATAAACATTTACCTATGTCGTATTACCCTTAAAACCGAACATTTTTTAATTTTATTTGAGAAGTTAAGGGCAATTTTTTACACTAAAATGTCTCCTTTGCTTGTTGTATTAGACATTTAATGAGTATTTTTTTTTCACAAATAAAACCATTGGCCATCTAAAATATTAAATACCTGGTATAAATTGACTGTTATTATTTAAAGACACTACATATTCTACTGTAAAATAAATGTATATAAACTTTAATCGCTTGTTCTTTTATTTTTGTTTTTTACTACATTATAGTATACATGTACACAAAAGATTTAAAAGAAAATTTCAAGGTATATTTCGGACTCTACTCGGCCCGGCATCAGTTGATATAATATTATATACATATTGTACTGATCATACAAAATTACTTTCCCAAAGAAAAAAACCTCCAGAAATTAACATAATTTATACTTGCGATTGTCGGCACTTGGTGAAACTTGAAAAACATCACAATTAAATTCACTTGTACTTGTTTCACTGGTTTTAATTTTAAGATTTACACGTTAATCTCGACCGGTTTAACGCGTAAACCTTAAAATTAAAACCAGTGAAACAGGTACAAGTGAATTTAATTGTGATAATTGTGAATCAGAAATTAAGAATGTTTTCACGTTCCCCTACTAAATTTGAAAACGTACTGTGAATATTTTATAGGTTGATCCCATTTCAATATTTACTTGTGCGTTTCAAATACCTCAAATTCAATAAACAAGCAACATGGATTACCAATGTATTTTCAAAATGTGTCATCATTAAATATGCTCCCTATATTTCTCAAGTTCCTAGACCAATTCCCCATCTATAAGAGCTGTTCTTGAGTCACGCCGTGGACGGATCAACCAAAGCTTTGCTATAAGAATTTATTTCGTTTTTAAAACAAATTTAATGAAATTATATAAAAAATAAAACATGAATTTATATAAATCACATTATGTGATGGGAAAATCGCCAAGTGTCAAAATATCACACTAATATTATAAATGCGAAAGTTTGTGTGTGAGTATGTGAATGTTTGTTACTCTTTCACGCTGAAACGGCTAGGATTTGGATGAATTTTAGAATGGATATAGCATATACCCTAACTTAACACATAGGCTACTTTTTATCCCGGAAAAAAGCATGTCTTTAAACCGAATAACACGCGCCGCGGGCAGAATTGCGGGCAAAAGCTAGTAAAACTATATTTTTCTTGTAGTTTTCTAACGATACGTTTTAACTTGCAACGGTGAAAGAACGGCAAAAGAAACTACTCTGAGGTAAACCTGCATACCCTTAAAATCGTATATTTTCGCCCAAAATATGGCAATAAATCTCATTCCTCTCGCCTTGGGACTAAAAATCGTCGGTGAAAAGAGAGTCGTTGACTATTCCAGTAAAAAACCACACTAAAAAACACTTTTACACCCCCTCAGGCGTATATCGTGACGATATTTTTGTGTAGTGTTTTTTTGGGTGTTACAATATGTGTTTTATTTTCGAACAGTACCCTAAAAGCCTGCTTTTTATGACAAGTATTATGCCTCACTCACGCCTGGAAGTTAACACATTTACTCGTAGTCATCTTGATTTTAAATATTGAATTTAAGGCCGTATGGGTTCAAACCTCTGGCCCCAATGCAGAGGTGAAAAACTCAAGGTATTTATTCAAGAAATTGTCGGCCATTTTAAAAGTTCATTAAGTTCCCGACCTGTGGAAGTGTGCCTTGAATTTTCACAGTCAATTAAAGTGTAAAATTTTCAACGTTAATAAAGTTTCCCGTTTAAAATGTTGTGATTACCAGAACTTTGTTCTTTACTAAAGGTAAGTTGAAATAGGTTGTTTCCTTAAAGGAAGTTTGGAGAAGTTAATTATAAATGAATCTACATAAACATAATTTTTATACAGTAACCGAAGAAAACAGTCAAGATTTTATTTTGGGATACGTTTTTATGAAGGAGACAAATTTTGTTATCTATTTACAAAAATAAGATAAGACGATTCTTCACCTTAAATTATATTACTTATGCGTAAAAAGGAAAACTAACTTGATATGACTGATGATGACGGCTCCATACCGAGGGCCGAAATATATCGTGAAAAATATTTCTTCGTTTTTTATAATTAATATCTGGTATCACACTAATCACACTAATAATATTATAAATATGAAAGTCTGTGTGTGTGTATGTTTGTTACTCTTTCACGGTAAAACGGCTGAACGGATTTGGATGAAACTTAATTTTAAATTAATGTGTGAAAATTGTAAAATGAAATTAATCAAAGTTAAATGACATGTTGTATATTATTATTATTATTTCTGTAAAATTTATGACTAACAAATTTTTAGTAACCATATTTTAATTTTAATTTAATTATAACTATGTAGTTCGTAATTTGTAAATATTATATTGCCTAGAGCCTGATATAAATAAATGAATTAAATTGAATTGAATTAAATGGATATAGCTTATACCCTAACTTAACACATAGGCTACTTTTTATCCCGGAAAAAAGCATGTCGTTAAACCAAATAAAACGGAGGCGAAGCCGTGGGCAAAAGCTAGTCTCCAATAAAATAAAGCTTAAAAGAGTACCCACATCTTTAATCATAAAACTAACTATATACATTCGTAGCAAAACAGTATGGCCGCTGATCAAATGGGTTTACCCGTCTTACGTTCTCAATTATAGCAATCTTCTTCTTCTTTATCGTGTGGGCTGCAAGACCTATCGGCCCGACAAGCCCTGGTGTCAGAGTTTTTAAACCGCCTTACGGCCTCTGACGTGGTTTATGTAACGACCACTCTACTAGAAAGTGGCCGGGACCAACGGCTAAACGTGCCTTCCGAAGCACGGAATCATCTTACTTTTCGGACAATCAGATGATTCAAGCTTGCAATGTCCTCAGCAAACTGAGAACAATTTACAAAGTGACATTCTACTATGTGTGTTCCTCGCGGGAATTGAACCCACGACGGCCGGGTTGAGAGCCCAAGGCTCTCGCCACTAGACCACGGAGGTAGTCCGTATTATAGAAATGAAAACATGCTATTGAAACGGCTACTCACGATTTTTATTTTTATATTTCTCTATTGAAACCATGTTGCTAGAAATTCTACTGTATTGTATTTTAAATCGTGACATCGCTTTGTGCGTGTGCAACAACTCAGCGGGACCCCATGTCTTTTGCCGATGTTAGTAGTTCAGTAGTTTAGTTTTAATTTTGTTATATCAAATACAACTTTCTGATTTTGTGTCTTATTGATTAACATAAGTTATTCTATCAGTAATATTTGGAATACAGCCAGCTAGACACATCTTATGGACCTTCGAGCAGTGATTTTCCAATACCATTAGACACTTGTGTCACACATATTGGATACAAACAGAGGTGATTTTGAATGAAGTCAGTTATCAGAGAAAAAAATTGTCGCTTGAATTTAATTTTTTCCTTTACCTACAAATTTTCTTTAAGCTCAGTTATAATGTTTCACCTTACAAGTTAGCTTGGCTTATACTATGGAGAGCACTGCGCAAGAAAAGTTCGCGCAGCAAAATAGTCAGATTACGCCTGACTAGCATTATGAATCTAAACCACTAATCTTTTAGTAATAAAAATGAAAATATGTTTAAATTAAATTAAATTACAGGTATAGAATTGCAATATCAGAAGAAAAGTAAATTTGGATGTGAGGAGCTCTGAACAGGGATTCGAACCCGGGACTTTTCGCTTCTGAGCGATTCTCTAAGCAACTCACGAATTTGCCCATGCGCAATCACACTAATATTATAAATGCGAAAGTTGTGTGTGTGTGTGTGTGTGTGTGTGTGTATGTTTGTTACTCTTTCACGCTGAAACGGCTAGACGGATTTGGATGAAATTTAGAATAGATATAGTTTATATCCTAACTTAACACATAGGGTACTTTTTATCCCGGAAAAAAGCATGTCGTTCAAACATGTGGGCGGAGCCGCGGGCAAAAGCTAGTAATATGTAACCAGCGGGCCTATTATGTAACTCAGTTTCGGTTGCATCTATGGTTGCTATTCACTAAAAACAGATAAAAAATGAACTTCCAAAATAACCTTCAATGGGTATTGAACTGTGACGTCATTTCAAGTCCGAACGTATCCTTAGATAAGCGGATATTTACATATGTTTTCGACGATTGGCACTTGGTTTGGCAACTGATTTTAGATACAGAATCATTGGGCTGCTCTCACTATGCAGGCCCATTGAGCGCTTAGAGGACGCTGTAGTGTAATCAAAGCTAGTTATAGAGCATTATACTCTACCGATGCTGTGATAGGAGACGATAGGGCATAAGGCTGGCTTTCCACCAGAGATATGCGAGGAAGCTGAGCGGCGTGCGAGAAAAAAATTCACCAATGGGATTACTTCATTTTCCCAGCCTTGCACAACGTAGCTTTGGTGGAAAAGAGCTAATCAGAGCGGTGCAAAGGACGTGTGCGAGGCACGTGTGAGAGCGTTTTACATCTAGCCTCACACCGCTCAGCTTCTTCGCCCAGCTCTGGTGGAATATGTCACACCTTTTCACTGGTCCGCTACGCATCTCGCACCATACAGCTTCCTCTTACATGCGAGGAAGCTGAGCAGCGTGCAAGAAAAAAATTCACCAATGGGATTACTTCATTTTCCCAGCCTTGCACAACGTAGCTTTGGTGGAAAAGAGCTAATCAGAGCGGTGCAAAGGATGTGTGCGAGGCACGTGTGAGAGCGTTTTACATCTAGCCTCACACCGCTCAGCTTCTTCGCCCAGCTCTGGTGGAATATGTCACACCCTTTCACTGGTCCGCTATGCATCTCGCACCATACAGCTTCCTCTTACATGCGAGGAAGCTGAGCAGCGTGCAAGAAAAAATTTCACCAATAGAATTGCTTTATTTTCCTAGCTCTGGTGGAAAGGCTAAGCAGAGCGAGTTCTTGTTACGAACAATGTGAGCGAAAGATATGTGTGAAAGATGTGTGCGAGAGATATGTGCGAAAAATGTGTGCGAGGGGTGTGTTCAGAACAATTCAGCTGTATTTGTTCTGTGGTTCGGAGGATATATTTCACACCTAGCCTCACAACGCTACACATCCCGCAGTTTCGTCGCAGAGCTTTGGTGGAAAGTCAGCCTAATGGTCTTTGGCTATCTTGCAGTCTTAGCGTCCTCTAGGAACATGTAGATCAAGTGATTTAATTTCAGAAGCACTCACAGGGACACCTGAAATGGCTGGAATTATCTTAATCCTAGCAATTAAGCATTACAAATCTAGAATAGTCTGTGGTCGCAATAATTTCAATATAGAAGCCATATGTCAACCAAAAATGACTCCTCAAAAGTTGCATTAAGGACTTGTTTGAATTGTGTATACAGGTTGGAATGCTACAGTAACCTGCGTGCAATGTCTCAACCAATTAGTGTACCTGAAACGTGTCCATAGGATGTTCCAATACGTCAAAGATTAAGGAAAAGGAAAGTTATCAAAAGAGTGCTCTAAAAACATGCACGTAGGGTTGCCAGGTATCCGGCTTTAGCCGGACATGTTTGGCTTTTTACGGTCGTGTCCGTATTGTAGATGTGTCGTAATGTATTGATAATTAATATAGTAAATAACATGTTATTATTAATAACTATTGAAACAGTCGTCTGTTTGAATTTATCTACGAATAGTCTACAGAAAACGGAATATTTTTCATATTATTAATATCATAATAACCAAATTATTATTTGTTGTTTTCTGGTTCAATTTGTAACAAAAGAGTGATTAACCGAGTTTTATTTTATAAAAGTAATGCTCGGCATTAAAGAGGGTATGTTTGGCTATTAAAAAACTGGGTATACTCAGCTTTTAGTGCAAAATGTCCGGCTTTATATAATGCACAGTCCGGCTTTTGTATTTTAGGGCCTGGCAACCCTGAGTGCACGCGTTAAATGAAAAAAATATTGATGAATTCGAAAATGGCACCAGAGACTCAAAAAATCAAAAGACTCATGATTGGTTCGTACTGTGCGACATGTATGACACTGGGCAAATATTGTATCATCTTTGTATTTAACCAAAAGTCTAAAAAAATATTTATCTTTTTCATCCTATATACCTATGGTGACTTTCGTCTATATAGCCAAATTCATACTGAAAACTCGGTAAGTGGTCATGATCAAGGTTCAATTACCCTTTCTGTGGGTCATTGATAAATACGCAAAATAAAATTTAGACTTCCTATACTAATTGAATCGAGGTAAACAAGTATAGAATATATAAGATGACTTTAATTTATGTAGTCAAACTGATACTGGAGGCTTGGTAAGTGATCAGTAACACGGATCGATAACACTTTTTGCTAATTTGGCAAAATAAAATCTTGACGTCCCATAGTAATTGACTCGGGGCTGGGCTTGCGTTTGTAAGGAACATGTAAAGAATAATTTAGGAATTTCACAAAAAGTGTCATCGAACCATGTGACCGAGCACTTACCGAGTCTTCAGTAAGAATTTGGCTGCATAAATTAAAGTCACCTTATATAGAAATAGTAGTGATAGCGCAAAAAATATTCATTTTACCTCATTAAACCTTGTCCTCTCCGTTACCGAGTCTCCAGTATGAATTTGGCTATACAGGGTGTAAATGCAAAGTCAAGAATCCCTTTAGGGTATGAAAGTATACACGGTTCTGATGTCATTACGAGAAAAAAATATACCTTGAATTTTCACCAGAAATTCCATCATTTTTCTAAGGCATGGCTACGCTGCTCACCAGGCTTCCCACACACTTAATTGCACCCCGCAACCCGCACCCCTCATCCGAGTGGCCTCGACCAGTGAGGGTGTCCACGCGATCAGTGTATTTCGAGTAAAGAAAATCGTCTTATTATGAGGTACTGGTACTTTATTTAGAGATCCCAGTATTTAAAATAATATCTTTACCGATCATACTAACACACCCTTGAAGGATTCTTGCCTTTGCTTTTACACCCGGTATAAACGAAAGTCACCCTATACATTCTTCTTGTTCATTGTTCAATGGACACGTTCCGTTAAAGATGGTGTATAGTTAAAGATGGTGTATAGTTAAAGATGGTGTATTGTTAAAGTGGCTGGTTAACGCGAGCAGATTGTGGGCGGCTTGTTGTTTTAACATTTAATTGGGATCGTAGGTATTTGATTTCTACATCATTTATACCGATTTAATTTCAATGCCTTGTGGTGTAGGGGTTAGAATACTGGACGATTAATACAGAGATCGCTAGTTTAAATCCCGGTGAAACAACTAGACTCACAATCTCGCTCAAAAAGCGTCCGCGATGCATCTTGTCACCGCTACGACGTGACAAGATCGAATGACGATTGCGTACAAGGTACAACTGACATTGCACCTTATGTTAACGATATAACGTCTTAATTTAGTTGAAGATTTTTGCTACTATGCACGTCGCACGTTCGGACACTTTCTGACGAACTTTTCATAGAAACTGTGCAGTGGGTCTATATTTGTGTCTGAAATTCGGCGACAGGGCTGGCTATCTTGCTGGGATATAATAATCGTCGGTGAAATGTGGGCGTACGAGTTGGGGCTGTGAGTTGCATTTCACAGTCCACACTCGGAAACACTTCAGACACCCTTTCAGGGTTCAATGTCGCGACAATATATTATTCACTAGCCTTTGCCCGCAGCTCCGCTCGCGTTTTAAATCTCTGCCCCGTTTTCGGCTTGGACGTTATTTTATAAATACGCCTTGCAGCCTATACGTTGACCAGCGTCACTACGATGATAATAAAAAAAAACGAATCCCAATCCATTGAGTGATTCTCGAGTTAAAACGGAACTTAAATACAGACAGACAGACAAAAATTCTAAAAATTGTGGTTTTAGCCTCAGTACAATACCAATTGGGTGTTAGAGCTGATGCCGGGCTCGACTGTGGAGGTACCACCATCTTACTCGCAAATCCTCCCGAAGTTATTCGGGGGAGAGTAAGAGAACAGCTCTCAGGCAAAACCAGGCGGCCCACCATTGCCTGGGACCGATGGATGGCGCGGGCCTTATATAAAACATACTGGTGACGGGCAGCGGCGTCACTGATGCAAGGGTATCGGCACCGCGCTCACCAACCCACCTGCCCAGCGTGTGTGAGTATGGGCAATTCTTCCAGGAGGACCGCCAAGACTGGCGATATCCCGGAAAGGCCTATGTCCAGCAGTGGACGAAACAGGCTGATGGATGGATGGATGGACAATACCAATAACCCTTTAATATAAAATTACGCAAAAATATTCATTGCCAGACACGACTTTCTTACTACATCATTAACTAAATAACTATTAGTATACATAAAGAACCTTCCATAGTTAATTAAGAACCGCAGCCCACAAACTTAGTTTCGTTGAGAAACTAAGAGAAACATCAACATACCGCACTGTTTACTCTATCTGATTGGCATATCCTCTTACGGTCCCAACGGGTGAGGTATTTGGTAACCGACCTCAATAAAGGAGGTTATCAAAGCATCACGTGTGCAGGTATGTTACATTAAAGTTGATTCTGAAGGCTGATTTAGTGTTAAGGCTGCACCTGAGCCTAGAACATGAACAAAGCCAGATTTTCGAGGATTCTTTTGAAGAAATTAGGACTATCTTAGTATTGAAAAAAATATATTTGATTTATTGATTTTTTATCTAGGATTTTTTATACTATAAGTATAAGTAACAATGTGCTGAGATTTATACTTTTGTCAAAAAAAAATGTTTTCCAGCCTTTTTTTTTTCAAACGTTCGTTTCAAGGACGCGGCTAAGAGATCGACATGACTTTTTTTTTTCGCAAAATGGGTGATAGAAATGTAAAGGTTTTCTACTTAAATTAGTATTATTCGTCCTAGACAAATAGGTCGATTAACAAACCAATAATCGCCTCTATCAAAAGGTAATAAAGTATTTGACATAGACCTCTTTGTGTTGGACGTGTAATAACAATTTTTTCCTAGCCTATGCCATACTCTTAACAACAGAAGCTATATTACTTTGGTAAAATGTAAGTTTTGACAGCACTAAAACTGAAATGAAACCCTTTTGAATCGGCTTTATTGTACGACTAGCTTTTGCCCGCGGCTCCGCCCGCGTCGAAGAGATTTTTGTGGAAATAAGGAAAACAAAATAATATGATTTTTTGAACGACTATTTGCAACGGACACCATGTTTAAGCAAAGCGCTAATAAAGACCAATCAAATGAGCCCAAACTCGAAGGGTCTGCTGTTTTCCGTTGAGGAGATCCTGTACCCATCTTTCAGTCCCATCATCAGACCCTGGTCACCATGTTATACCAAAGTGCTAATAAAAACAAATCAAATAAGCCCAAACTTGAAGGGTCTGAGGGAAAACAGTCCGTTGAGGAGATCCCGTACCCATCTTCCAGTCCCATCATCAGACCCTGGTCAACATGTTTTACCAAAGTGCTAATAATGACCAATCAAATAAGCCCAAACGCGAAGGGTCTGCTCTTGTCCGTTGAGAAGATCCTGTACCCATCTTCCAGTCTCATCATCAGACCCTGGTCCCCATGTCTTACCAAAGTGCTAATAAAGATAAATCAAATTAGCCCAAACTCGAAGGGTCTGTGTTGATGTGGTTTTCCCATAGTATTTAATGTACCTATGCTTAAACCTGGCTGTAGTTACTTTTTCAAGCAAGAGGTGTGTCAGGATCGTTGTAGTTGGAAATATTTAGTCAGATTAAACTGATACAGTTTCCTCGTATGAAAAAACAACCGGTTTTATCACGTATAACTAACCATTTGGTCAAGGAACGCCGATAAAGCAGCTAAGCAGCGTTTTTTCTCCCGACATGGTTCACAAATATTGAATTTTCAAACTGAAACCTTACTTTTATTAAAATAAAATATAGCCTATGTTACTCAGCAATAGTATAGCTTTTTAAAAAAGAAAGAATTTTTAGAATCGGTTCAGTAGTTCCAAAGTTTACCTCAAACATACAAACAAACAAACAAACAAATCTTTCCTCTTTATATAATATACAGGATGTCTCATTTAAATCGGTCAGTGTGGGAAAGTCCGAAACTATAAGACATACGAAGATCTGTTCTTAGGAACCATGTCATCGATTTTAATAACAAGTAAAACTGCATTCATACATTTTAAAAAAACCTGTACTCAGCTCGGGAATCGAACCCGGTTGTTTTGAAAAAAATAAACTTACACTATTACTATTTAGATATCGATTGTGTAGGTCTTAAGCAGTAAATGGCTCTATGAAATAAAATGCACTGTTTTCACATACTTTGTCATGAAATTCCGGTATGATTGTCTTCATACAATTTAAGCACTAAAATATTTTTTCCCGAGTGTATGTTACTTCAATAACTATAAGTCCTCCTAATAACATATTGTGTTTTATGAAGAAACAAGTCGGGCAAAGCGTTGTATCTTTTTTAGCTTTTGAAGTCGGTTTCGTTTTTCTTTACTTGGTACGTATCCTAGTTTATCTATTTGTACAACTTTCTTTGAGAAATTAGATTGAAATCCCGTGTAGACATAAAAACTTGTCCAAGTCCTTTAATCCCAGTTTCTAGACGCTCGTTATTAGCGCCCAAGGACATCGACTCCAACCGCGCAAGAGCGAGATCAGTAGGCCTACATGAGTTTTGGTCTGGAAACTTGTTAGGGACTGCGTAATAATAGACAAGGGAGGCAATTGATTCCTTACACCCGTGTTTAACACTCTACTTTTCATCGCTAAATTATAAATGAGAATTATAAAACTTACAAAAATATGTTTGCAACAACGTTTCCAACAAGAAAATTTTACGGCCGCCATTTTTATTTTTCTTACCACTTTTTCTTTATATGTGCACTCATGTCGTACTGGCCAGTGTGATTGTTTTAAAAGTAAAATAATTTAGTTATTTTGTAAACTCTCAAACATCTCTTTAACGTTCAACGAAAGGTGAAAAAAAGAAGTAAGAGCAAAAAAAAATATTTCCTTCGAATGTGTCTGTTAGGATTACTCAATGATTTCTTGATTTTTTTTCACTTTGAATTGTAGGATCTTATAGTATATGTATAAATAAAAATCAATGACAGAATGGGTGTATCTGAAAACAAGCGTTACCAAAAAATTGTTCTTTGATAGCAGATATCTGAATCTTTATTTTTAGCTACTTTAATTTTGAATTAATTTTTAGGGTTCCGTAGTACGATAACCTTATAGTTTCGCCATCCATCCTTCTGTCCGCGGCTTAGCTCAGAGACTATTAGTACTAGAAAGCTGTAATTTGGTATGGGCTTAATCACGCCGACAAAACAGTAAAAAAAATCTCGAAACGACATATTTTTAAGAGTATTTTCCATACACATAAACTGGGATGATTATTTTTTTCACGTCTATCCCATAGTGTGGGGTATTGTTGGATAGGTCGTTCAAAAACATTATTGGGTGTGTGAAAACCATTTTTCGATTTAGGTATCCGTTGGCGAAATATTAAGGCGTAGAGAAGAAGAGGCCTTAGTCCAACAGTGGGTGGATGCGGGCTGATTGATTGATCGATCACATTACAAAAATTATAAACCTAAAAGCGTGTACAAAACTCACCTTATATCCCAAGGGAAGTAAAGTTGTATCAAGATCAAATATTTCCCCCGTCAATGTGTCAAAATATTAGGTATTTTTATGTTATTATATTATGTTTCATTTTTTTAATGTTTTCATAACCACACTACGTTCCTCCTTTGTGTCTTAAGGTACCAAAAAAATACATAATTGATTTGGTCCATCCACACAATAAAATTACAACTTTGTCAGATTCTAAACTAAAAACAGGGATACCATACATTTCTTCACGCGTGCAAGAGTGGCATTAAAACCTTGATCGTCAAATTAATTAGCTCTGTTACTCCCATCATCGTAAGACGAAACGGCATAAATAATCTTAATAAATCAAAGGAACCCGTAACATACTTTCGTACTATCGGGAAAAGTTTCACTTACCCACACTGAAATCAAAAAGCTGCACAATTTTCCCCGATGGTACGTGAGCAGGCGTGATGTCAGCCCTCTGGCCCAAATCTTAAGATTACGTCACGGTATAGGGTGTTCATGAAATAACCTTTGAGCATTTTTGGTGATTTAATGAAAATTGCACTGGTCAACAAGTTTTCTGTCACAAAACCGATATTTTGAAATTCTTGCAGAAAACTGTGTGCTGAATCCAAATCTGAACTCAGATTTTTTCTATCACGTCTCAGTTTTTGTGAAATCAACTTTAAGTATTGAAATTGTACGTTTCTTTAATGCTTCGGAACAATTTTTTACATAACTATTACAAATGTAGGTATTTTATGTATTTATTTTTCATCATTACAGGTCCTCAATCAATACTTATCAGGGTAAAAATAGCAGAATTCGCGATTGAACCTTATTTATCAAAATAAATAATATTTTGTGAGAGGAAAATTGCGAAGGCAGATAGCGGGTGATTTTAAAAAGGATTTTGTGCAGATATGCATTGATTTATTTTATTGAAAACTTATAATAAGCATTCCTTATATCCTATAGCTTCTATTTGAGAGCCCTAAGTTTTTATTTGATGTGGTTTAGTCACTCTAATTTCCATAGCTTGGAATTTTTCCAACTTTAAACAAATATCTACCTATTGATATTGCGAATGCGCAATAATGCCGGAATAGCCGCCCTGGACAGCGATTCTCGCAATAATTTTCACACGGTTTGCTTTTCATACGCCTCTGTTTATCCCATTATAAATGCCGTGTGATGATAATTCTATTGAGTATAACTCCTAAAAAGACAAGTAGAACATGTTATGAATACGGAAAAAAGGTTTATATTTTAAAAACTTGATACGTTTCTTCATAAGGAGTTTGTAAAAATCACCCGCTTGCGGCCTTCGCAAATGGTCGCATGTGCGAGAATCGCCGTCCAGGGTGGCTATTCCGGCGTTATTGCGCATTCGCAATATCAGTCATTAGATATTTGTTTAAAGTTTGATATTATACGCCGTTCGATGGAAATTAGAGTATTTAAACCACATCAAATAGAAGCTATAGGATATAAGGAATGCTCACTATAAGTTTTTAATCAAAAAAATCAAGACATATCTTGTACAAAATCCCTTTAAAGTCACCTGCAATCTGCCTTCGCAATTTTTGCGCACGTGCCAGAATTGACGTCCAGGAGGGCGATTCCGGCATTATTTTTCACTCGTAATGTCAGTCATTAGATATTTGCTTAAACTTTGATAAATGCCATGCAATGAAAATGAGTGTGACTAAACCACATCAAATAAAAACTATAGGATATAAGAAACGCTCAGTTTAAGTTTTCAATCAAAATAATCAATACAATATATCCATACAATCCAATTTTCCTTTTTAATCTGCCTTTGCCATTTTTGCGCACGTGTCAGAATACCCGCCCTGTGCTGTCAATATTTACACATCTTCCAACTTATTTGCGTGCGAGTCAACTGCTGTGTCACTGTATATAAGCTCACGCACACAAAGCGTTGGCAAAAATTTATTGCAAGATAAATCATCCTTTTTACTAATGCTCTGAAAATAAGTCAAACTGCTCAAAATGCTGGAGGTAAATTCGATTCACAAACCTATCGAGGTGAGTAAATTTGAAAATCGAACGAGGCTCCCTTACCGTCACTAAATAGTAAGTAAATCAGTCATTCATTAAAATTAGAGTGAGTTGACATCATAAATATTTAAAAAATATGCTCCTCGCATAGTTAAAAAAGTGAGTCCTATCCGTTTTTTTTAATAATTATAAATCAGTCATCTTTTTATTTTGATATTCTGTATTTTATCTATATTATAACCCAGATTCCTTTGAAAGTAAAGTAAAAAGTTATTTCCTAGTACATATCGAAGTTTTCCGTCAGACGCATAGGACGTGGACGAGCATAGTTAAAAATGACTGTAATTTAATGGGTAAAGAAATCTAAAAAAATTTTAATAAACACATCTAAACCACACAAGTCATTTCGATTTTGTTATCTTAGTTTAAATGGGCCATAAACTGATTTAAAACAAGCATATTCAGGTAAAATACGAATATCGTGACCTTCGGAGCGAAACTTCCCACTAAATAAAGTTTCGGTCTTGAAGGCATTTTTGTAAACACCCTGTATAGCTTTCGTTATAATGAGTAGGTGTCACATAACCCCGACGTGGAATTATTCATTTGTAATGTTGTCGATCGTAGATGTAAATTTTCCTTTTATTTTCGTTTTATAATATTTAAGTAATGCCAGCCAGTATAAGTCTTACTTGGTATTGTGTTGTGTGTGAATGTTATGTTTTTATTTAACTGAATGCTCACTGTGACTTGCTTTGTTATGTCTTGTTTTTGTAAACGTGAAGTGTGTGTCTGTTGAAAAATATAAATAAACATGTATGGCTTAAAAAGCGTGTATGGTTTATCTATTACTATTATCCCATCACTTTGGGACGTAAATATCGTCGTCGAAATGAGGCTGTTACGATTCTTGATTGATCACGATTTAACAAACTTCAGTTAATCCTCTTTTAATTAACGCTATTGTATATTATGTTTTTGTTACAAACAAAAACGGATATAACTCTGTTTTACAAGTTACGAGTATTTGATTTGAAATAATTATAAGGTTTATACAGCCAAATTCATCGTGAAGATATGGTATACTCTGTCAAAAAAGTGTTGAAATAAATATTGAAGAAACTATTTTCCTTTCGCCTGGTTGCACAAAGCAAATAGGTACAAAATCTGTTAAATCGAGTTAACCGCGTTGTAATTTCATAAATATATTACCTAAATTATACTACTTGAACGTTTAATGTCCAATAAAGTTCATTAAAGTTTCATTTTCATTTCAACACTTTTTTGACAGACTATAAGTATTTGGTTAATACCAACTATACCAAAAGTTTGATGCCCCTTTTAGGAAGACTATTATTAGTATAGAAGATTGCAATATTCCGCTCTTGTGATGCTATTCAAAATGAAAACTCAAGCACTGCCTGCCCTGACGCATAAAACATGCACATGCAAACAGTACGAGTGTAAATCAATCTTAAATAAAAAGCAAAAAAAATTATCGACACGAAAGTATTTCAATTGTTGGTTATTTTATTTTATTTCAGTTGCAGTTGAGCGGTCGGGCGAGGAACACATCCCGAGGATGCCTCGTTTAGAGGCGAAACACGTGTACGTAGTTGTTATTCAAAAGCCGCTTTGAGGACATGAGGTGGATTGTAAAAAACCCGCCTTTTTGTAGTTAATCAAAACTGAACATTCAATTGAAAATACGCAATATACCTACAAAACCTAAATCCATAAATGTGTTGTACACAATCATACATATCGCAAATTTTCCATTGGCAAATAATATTTTATACTTATGTTTACTTGTACTGCTTGCATGTGCATGTTTTATGCGGGAGGACAGGCAGTTTAGCGGAATATTTCAAATTATATCAACAAGTTGTTAATGTTTTGTTATAACGTGTTCCCCAAATTGATCATTATCAATTTAGGGTCCCTTATTTGAACGAACCATAAAAAGGACAGATTGAGTTCTTGTCTGGCGGTAGAACCACCTGCTCCTAATTTGAAGACCGAGATTTGGTCGAGATATTCCTGCCGCGAAGGACCGGTTTATTAGGAGTCGTATTTCCACTGTCAGTGCAATCCTGTAATAGCTACACTGTTTAAGTTACGGTTTCACATTGGAGTTAAATAAAATATATGCTAGATCGAACAAAAGCGTCAGCGTAGCATTATTCCAAGTATTTATTTTATCTCAGGAGGACTAGAACACAGAATGGCAAAAGAGCCCCAATATATCGTATGTGCAAAAGTGTTAATGTTTTGAACATCGATTTGTTTAATTCTTTACGAAATAGTTTTAAAAATAAAGTAAAGAAAGCGTTAAGGGCTTGTATTGGGCCTTTCAACGGATTTTGTTTTTATATCCAGAGTCAACTACTTATCTGATCAATGTAAAACTTGGACACGTGTTTTTTCAGAACTTTGTCTTTCCGTTGTCAAGTCGGTTACCTAAATGGACACATTTCGCTCGATAGATTTTATTTTTGAAAACGATGCCTTTTTGAGTTATTATTTCGTTTCATGTCTAAACAGCTTGGGTTTTATGTCTGAAATTACTGCTATAACAGGAAAACATGGTTTATTTTCAGATGTCAGTTGGAAAAACTCCTACATCAAATACTTTTTCGTAAAAACCAGAAATACCTCCAAAATTCGCTGATTTTGCGGGCCGCCAGCGCGCGAAGCGAGCATTCTAATGTAGACTTTCTGATTTTAAGATTGCATGCTTATGCTTACTTTTAAGTTATAGTTAAGTTAAGATTAAGTTTTAAAAAGTCTACTTAATACTTTCTCAATCTGCTTAATTTTACTCGTCTGATGTCTGTGAGGATGTCAAGGAAATAATATCTAAACTAGTATAAATATCATAGTTATTAAGTGTAAGTTGTATTTGTTTCTGTTTTTTCTCCTTGAATAAGTAAATAAATAAAGTAAAAAAGGCGAAACAAACAATTGAATTTAAAAGTGTGTAAGTGGACTTACTATGGAAAATAGATCGGCTAACTACGATGTGAATGTGTGCGTGCCGCGCTCGTGCATACACGCGAGTAGGCTTAGTATGGGTGTATTAGATTTTGGTTTGCGAAATTGCTTTCGCTTTTTTTGTATTTGCATGGCGTCGAATTATTGTAAAATAAAACCCGTATATGTGCGAGTCGGACTAGCCCACCGAGGGTCCCGTTAAGTACTATATTTTTTATGATTTAATAACAAATATATAGTTTTCAGATTTTTCCCTATACTTGTAGTATAAGACGGTATTATTTGCCAAATTTTATGGTTCTAGGTCAACGGAAAATACCCTATTTTTCACAGCTCGAAGGGACTGTAAGTTTGAGTAAAGGGTTTCAATTTTAAAATATCCCGAGGTAAAGGGTCTTGACAGACAGACGAAACGGATGGACGGACAACAAATTGATCCTATAAGGGCTCCGTTTTTTCCTCTTGAGGTACGGAACCCTAAAAAATACTTGGAAGGGTACGGGTATAAATCCAGTAGCGGCACATTGTGTTCAGTCTGCGTGCTTCAGAAAAAGCGTGGACTTAAACTCGTATTTGTGCCCGAAGTACGGCGCACCAAGTCGTTGTACGAGTATGGACTATGACCTGCATTTTACAGTCCGTTTTTTTTTTTTGCTTTTTTCTTTTACACTAGAAAACTCCTCTGACACCCCTTTGGAGATTTATGTCGTGTTGATATATTTTAAGAATGATCTGATGCAAAAGCCCGCGTTAAATATCTATCGCTTTTTGTTGGACTTATTTTCCTATAGTTTACTTGCAAGATTATGGCGAGGTATTGATAAACTTTTAACTTATATAATAGGGGAGTGGAGTGAGGGGGACTTACTCCATACAAATATGCGCTCACGAACTAGCTTATGCCGTAAGGTCGTATGCGGCAAAACAGTATTTTTCATTTAAAATGACAACTATAAGTAATTTAATAAATCCAATCGGCCATATTGAAGTGTATTTGTAGACTAATTTAAATAAAAAACTTAGAGGCTTCATTCGCTCCCGTTTGTCAGTAAAATAGAAATCTCTGTTTTAAAAGAGGTTTTCTAAATATTTTTTTCTCTGCTATGAAAATTAATCAATCAACTAAATCTTCGGGCAAAATGATGTCAATGAAATGCTTAATCTTGTATATAAATTGGTAATTACATATGTTTTTTTATTGTTGAGAAAATGAAAATCCATGTCGCCAAAATTTCGTGGCGTCGCCTTAAAATCCTTTGTAGCCATTAAAAGTGCATGAAAACTCGTTCAACAGTTTTCAAATATCAAGCGTCCATACAAATAATCCTGCATTGTTCATTAAATATAGATGAAGGAGAAAATTAATCCATCTAGTTTCTTAATGGACTGCACACAAACCTAGTTAGGCACTTCACAAAATTACTAATTGCTCTAACTTTAGTAGAAGCACTTTACCGAAAAGCGAAAAAGGTTTCTACTTTCATTTCACTCGAATGAGTCTCTCCATCATTTATAACCACCTTGGACAAAAACCTAATTGTTCCAATGTCCAGGACGAGACGTTTCATTCATTCATCCGTTCATTCATTCATTCCGTTCACGATCGTTCACAGCAGGCAAGTATTTTAACAAGCAAAAAGTTTAGACTGCCACGCGACCGACGCGCTGCCATTGAATTGGTCTTATTCGTAGGTGCCCATCCATTGGGATGACCGAATGATGTCAAATAATATGAGTAAACGTTTGCTTGTGTGATCTAAGATAATTTTGTCCATTCATTTAAGTCTGCCAAGTAATCGACATCCCGCTAGAGTGACCGATTGAGCGTTAAATTTATAGATACTAGGTGTAAATAATTTGTTCAAGTGCGAGTTAGACTCGCGCACAAAGGATTCTGTACCACACCACCCGACAATATGGGTGCGGAACCCTCAAATCACTGGTAATAACCAACAATATATATTACATGCCAAAGCAACATCAAGGCTACAAAAAGCATGTCGCTAAAATGGTAAAAAGGCACCGTCTGCGTAAGGAACCCTACTTTTTATTTAACTTTAGAGTATATCCTACAATTTGACGTAATTCAAAACTTGTATATTTTAACGTCTTTAAGTAATAGTTCAAACAAAAACGTAAAAAAAATTACGTTATCGAGGTTACTTGTATGGGGGGAACTCCCGTAATTTTTTTTTATATTTTTTATATGTCGTGATAGAGGCGATAGTAATACTCACTCTGTGAAAATTTTAACTTTCTACCACTTACGGTTGTGTGACATACGGACGGACAGACATACAGACAGCGGAGGCTTAGTAATATAATAGGATACGGATCCCTAAAAGTAGACAGGCATTTCTAAATTAGGCTAACTAACCTACTGACCTAAAAAATATCCATGCCACAGAAAAAAATGGAACTGCCCTTAATATTATCACAGGTTTCCAAATTAGATTTAAAGAAATGTCTAAATATAAGTAATTTTTTTAAAGGTGTGTTTTATGCCACGTGGTCGTTGATACGTTGATCTCGTAAATAATAGCACAGCCGGATGATTCACAATGTCTGTACTGATAATCTAATGTTACACGCTTTAAATACAACGCGATGCACTAGATACAAGCGATATTATGGGTATCGGACATAATGAAATTACAGTAAGAACACAATCAATAACTGAAACCTCATAGTAGGAACAGACAAGTTTCTTCGCACCCAGTTACTTCGACCACGCACCAAACCAAAGTCTTTCACTAATTTCATTTCAAAACTCGGATGTCTACTCCCTTCGGTCGTTCGTGTAACTATGCCAAGAACCATGTCCAAGCGCGGTATCACCAAACGCTTACGTTCCCACCAATCCAATAGAATTAGGTACAGTCTACCAACTAAACAAAACAAATCTTCCAAATCTGATTGGGTAACTCAATCAGTCTAGCCAACTTTACAGAACACAATAAAATGTCACCACAGAAAAACTTGACAAATTCCATAGAGTAACTATTGGTGTATAGTGCTATCTGTTGGCAAAGTTTACAAAGTGTAAGTTAAAGAACGAATAACATTTTCTTTCGGAAATTCATTCGATGACAGATTCGATTCGTAACTCATTCCAAAATAATCGTTGTCAGCTGGTGGCTCCACGTGTCGATCCGACATGTATACAATACATATATTCACATATTTTATCTAACATAAATTAACCACTAGGTATCCTATGTCTGGTTTGTCCGCGCCACTGCTTTCATGACGTCGATACAGAAACTAACGAATTTCCGTCCTGTACTTGTTCCAGCCAGGAGAGAGCTCCAGTTTGAGGTCCCGATGTTAGTGTCGAGCTCGAGTTCAAGTTGCAACCTCTTGGCTCCGAACATTGGACACTCGTTCAGGACGTGTTCAATTGTCTGTTCGACGTCGGGGGAGCATATGCATCTGGGGTCACTGCGAAGCCCGAAACGATGAAGGTAAAAAGCGTTTCTGCCGTGACCAGTCCATGCTTGAGTGATCCAGTACGAAACTCCGACCACTTCCGCAGGATAGCCTGTCGTATGTCTGAGAAAAACATCTTTAGTTATTTTATCCCTCTTAGACAGGGTATATTCCTTCTGCCAGGCGTCTAGGGTTCGTTGGCGAATCACTTTCCTGGAAAATGACAAGGGGAATCTGTCGTAGTCAGCAGCTATTTCCTAAAATAAAGCGGCATGTTTAGCAGGCTCATTGGCTTGCTCGTTACCGGCAGTGCCGATATGAGCGCACGGCGCGAACCCACAACAGCTTAATTTCGCCGCCCATCTCAGCCGCCTGCGCCAGGTCCGCCCTAATCAAATAACGCTATCGCGTCGAGGGACGAACGAGAATCGCTTAGAATGTCAGCCTCCCTGTAGCGTTCGTCCTTCAGTGTCAGCCTAACCGCCTGCCGCAGTGCAAGCAGCTTCGGCTGATACACGGTACAGAAGGACTCCAGTTGAAACTTTTTGCTCAGCACCTCGACTCCGTCTCTCCAGAAGGTGAAAGCTTACTTTGCCCTCAATTTTACTGCCAGGAGTGTATATACTGACGGGGGCGGATGGTTTGTCCCCAGGCACGTTGTCGTCGAGGTGGTCCAACGCCGTGTAATGTACTGCCAGCCGGAGAGCTGGATGTGGCAGCCGAAAATATGGAGTTCTTGCCTCTATGAGTCTATGTTTTGCCTCCAGCAGGGGTTTGCCACGCTTTACGGCATATAACTCCGCCACTTCACGCGCCCGCAATTCAATTGGCAGTAGCCGTGCTATTGTTACTGCTGAATCATACGAGACGGTTCGGTATGCTTTGGCGATCTTAATGGCTATCATGCGTTGCGTGGACCTCAGACGCGTAACTATGTACTTTTTGGACGTGCTGTCTGCCCAAACGTTGGCTGCATAAAGTAGGATAGGTTCTACTGCCCCTATTTACAACTGTATGACTATCTCAGAGTTTAAGCCCCAAGAAGCCTTAGCTGCCTTTGTCAGTCCCCTGTACACGGTGGAAGCTTTCAAGCAGACCGATTTTATATGATCTAAGAACGTCAAGTTCTTGTCAATCGTCAGTCCTAGTATTTTTATTTTGTCGACAACAATGTATGTTTTGTAAGAAAATTTGTTCAGTTTGATTATGAGGTTTAGTTTAATCTTTAAGATCAATTCAAGCCAAGTATTTGTTCATGGGTTACAAAAGAAATCTCTAGGGCCCTTTACCAACAGCCACGCACCGGAAACTGCAAAACAGGTAAAACTCAAACGGATCTCTGCCATCTCTGACCTACTTATTGGGAAGCAAAATCATTATTGCAATTTTTAAATAAAATGTTTTTTTATTTCATTTATTGCACGTACCTATTAATGTCAACATTATTTATTAAGTTTTATTTTTTAAAGATAAATCTATTACAGCCTTACTCAGATTACATTATAAAAGAAAGTGGAATGGTAGAAGTGATCTCATCATAATAATTTTTATAAAATGCCTTTTCACTTCAAAAAAGATGCGGCATATTATTCAATACTAAGTCTCTGTTACTATAATTGCCGACTGCATCAGTGACTCGGTGTCGGACACAAGTTGCGTTCTTCTTTGAGAATTACTCGACTATGTCCACCATTTTAATGCGTTGCTGGTAGGTGGTATATTTTTGGGGATTTTTAATGAAAAAATTACTATTAAAATTTCTCCTGCGTTGCACTTGTCAGGCGAACTCTCATATAATTTGCATCATTTATGTCTTGATTTTATACGACTTGGTAATGACTTGGTTAGTAAGCCACGTTCTATAATTAAATTCTGTAGTTCACTATGGGGCCGAAAGGCTTTAAAATGGAGACCACGTACAGAAAAGCGTAGTGTAGGCTGACCTCGTGCCCTCTAGACCGACGACCTGAAGGACGTTGCGGGGGGCGGCTGGATGAGGAGGACGGAGGACCGACATGAGTAGTGAAATTTGGGAAAGGCCTATGTCCAGCAGTGGACGGGCTGATGGATGGATGGATGGTTTTCTTTCCCGAGTTATTAACCATTTAAGGGCATGGGTGACTCGAGATTGAGCATCTGTGGATCAAATAGGACTGATCTCTAAGACTATGATAGAAATACATTTCTATATTTTTAAACACTTGGCGATTTATCCATCGCAAGGAGATAACAAATTAAATTTATATCACTGCGGTATAGAAAATCAAAAAAGTTAATCTGGAGGTGAGGAGCTCTGAACCGGGATTAAACTGAACTGAACCTATGCTATAAAAATAAAATTAACTTAGAACTAAAACCCGAACTATCAAAAAGTCCGCCCCCCATCGTACCCGGCGCAAAGGTCCCCATTACGCTAGCCGCGTTCCCGCGTTGGATGGCTAGGGAAATCCGCCGCGCCAAGTACGACATGGAGCGGTGGTGCACCTGTCTTTTATTTTTCTTCCGAGAAATAATGTAATTATTTCTTCCTTAATTTGAAATTTTAAAAGCAATTTAAAATTATTTTATATAAATTTAAAACAGAGACTTTGCTATTTCTTCCGGAATCCGTCCCTCTCGCACTGCGGGTCGTTCCGCATGGAGTAACAGTTGACCTTTGCAAGCGTGACATATCCTCTTACTTAACCATCTCAAACACCTCTGACACACCCTCGGGGATTTATGTCGTGATCATGTATTTGTATTTTATATACAGGATGAAAATTAACCCCCCAGCTTTATTTAAATCTATGATCAGAATGAATAATAGAACAAAAAACCGTAAAAAAAGTGTAAGTTATATTTTGCCTCCCAAATTTCGAATGAATGGTCATCCTAAGCAATGCGATATGTGACTGATAATTTACCGTATATATTCCCGGCGGTAAATCATGCACATAGGCTTTGTACACATAGGTTTTGTAGAGCGTCGTCTCTGTCACCGGAGTAAATATTAGGGCCTGGGGTCGGTTCTTGCGTCGTCATTTTTCGTTAACAAGCTAGTTGGATGCGTTTCGTGCATTTTCAATAATGTAGAAAAAAAAGCCTTCACCGTTGAGTGCGGTTCGGGAGTCCAGTTATTATTAACGATTTCAATGGGCCAGTCTCGTGCGTCGTAGTCATTTCTGTAGACTTAAGAAAACACAAGAATTCCGTAAATCAATAGTTTTATTATGAATGGAACAAAAGAAATTAAGTTTAATTAATATTAATTATCGATTCTGCGATTTCTTTATCATTATTTTAAGTGCACATAATAATTGTTTTTATTTCCCAATAAATTATTCAATAGTATCTAACTCTGTGGTTCCTACGGCATTGTTTATATTAAAAACGCACGAGACGGGCCCATTAAAATCAGTAATAATAACTGGACGCCCGAATTGCACTCAACGGTGATGGCTGTTTTTTGTACATGATTGAAAACGCACGAAACGCACCCAACTAGCTTGTTTACGAAAAATGACGACGCAAGAACCGACCCCAGATCAATATTAGGTCGTGCTTCTTTGGCGGTCGATATCTTTTTTAAACTATGAATCATGACAAAAGCAACAAAACATGTATTTTTCATTTCGAACATATAACAGTTTCCTTTGTTAAAGCAAGAGGGTTCATTTTCAACCGGTATGTTTACTCAAAAATACAGGTTCTTGATTTCAGTCGGTCGCGCATTTCAATATCGAGCTTGACTGCGTGTCTACACTCGCAACTGATTATGATAAATGATCAAGATCTCCAGCATGAGAGGTGAAATTTCCACTTTTCCACTTGGCATCAAAATTTATAAAATATACCAGGCGTTTCTGTGAAGCGCTGCAAAATTGAAACCTTATTTTCTGGACTTTTGAAATTACGTTAATGAAAAATTCACGTTCCTGCACAGAACATAAATGTTTACAGGAAAATATTTTTAGAGTTTTGTGCCTAAATAATTTGGCCAAGTGCGAGTCGGACTCGCGCACAAAGGGTTCCGTACCACCACACTGTACGGTATGTAGATTGTATTATATGTAGGTATGTAGATACTATAGCAATATTAAGGCGACAAAAAACAAGGCGCTAAAATGGTAACGCCTGACAAACTGGTACTGAACCCCAATTTTATTATTTCTTGTTTTACGATAGAGTATTCACAACAATGCGACCAAAGAAACTTGTAGTATTAGAGGTAAAACAAATAACCTAAAAAAAAATTTTGTTTCGACGTTTATTGTATTGTCATTTTAAAATTAAAACCCAAAGGGGCCCTTGTGTTTTTATTTTTTATTTTTAGGGTTTCGTACCTTAAGAGGAAAAATCGGAGCCCGGATCACTTTGTTGTCCGTCCGTCTGTCTGTCTGTCTGTCAAGACTCTTTATCTTGGGAACGCGTGCAGGTATCGAGTTGAAATCAAAACCAGATACTCAAGTCTACAGTCCCTTGAAGCTGTGAAAAAATCATGCTTTTAAAAAACGGCCGCTTACACCGCAAATAACGTAAACTTCGACACTCTTAAGGGAATCTAAATTTATAGGGTAGTTTCCGTTGACCTAGAACTATGATATTTGGCTAGTAATACCGCCTTAAACTACAAGTCTAAAGAAAAATCTGAAAACTATACATTTGTAATTAAATTATAAAAAATATAGTCTTTAACGGAACCCTAGGTAGGTGTGTCCGACTCGCATTTATCCGTTTTTTTTGTGATATCGTTATACTGAATTACTTCAGCATAATCAAAGTGTTTTTACAATGTGGTACAAAACTTAAACGGCATAATTCACTTAATCTAACTGAAAGAAAATAAATTAAATTTAACCTCCTTAATTTACATTTTTACTTACATTATAATTAACCCATATTTTCATTTATGGTTTAATTTTAGGTTTCGTTACGTTTCGTTTTTATTTTAAGTTTAGAATCGATTGTTTTATTATTATTTTCCTTATGTTATTTAAGTTAATATGAAAAAGTGTTTGTTAAAATACCAATTTAAGAAAATTACGACGTGAAAACAATGTATCACATTAAAATCTCATTAAGAATTAGTACATATGTATATATTTTCTATGAGAATAGGCCTGACTTAAAGCCCCCGAGTATCCATCTAACTTTATTTGTGACTTATTAGACAAACTGCAATTTTGACCTATCTTTGAAAGGCCTACTTCCCCCACACAGGTAGTTCAACCACTTAAAAAAAATAATACATAATAGACATAATATAATCAAAAAAAAATTACAAGTTTATTAAAAAAAAATGTCTTTACTTTTGACAACAACAAATGGAAACTTAAGAATTTTCTTACTCCTTCCAAAGAGGATAAAATAATAAATAAGAAAATAAACAACACTTGAAGAACAAAACTTACTAAAGACAATTTATATCCATCATTTATTTATGTCCATCGTCGCGTCCATGTCCACTTTGCAATACGCGCTGATATGAATCTTATTTTAATGTCGTTTCTGTCGATTTAATAGTGACATACATCGAGTTGCTAATTAAAGGTAGGCATGCTCTTTAAAAGCTCTTGTCAGTGGGGTAACCGCCATTTTTGTCTTTCTTTCGCTAATGATTTTGATCTCTTGATACGACATAACACTAGCCATCTTCTTCAGTTGTGCATCTAGCTCTTCCCTTTTTCCCTTGACCTATTCTTCAATGATGTTTTTCAAGAAACTTTAGTAGGCTTCAATAACACTCACCAAAAAACACCATCCAAGAATATCTCAAGTGGAAAGCCGATAGTTTATTTATAAAAGGTCTTTTATCTTTTTTTAGGCAGAAATCGTTGGGTTGTAGAAATGGGCCGTGTTTTACATACCAATACAGGGGCGGAATATCACCCTTTGTTACGAAATATCTAACTCTTTGTATACCGTTCCGGGAAACTCTCCACCTTTGAGGTGATTTCCTACGGTATGTATTTATACCTAAGGTAAGGACATGACGGCAAACGGCTGAAATTTTATTATATAGGTACACTAGCTTTACACTTCACACTATCCTTTTTTCCGGGATAAAAGTAGCCTTTGTGTTAAGTTGGGGTATTTGCTATATCTATTCTAAATTTCATCCAAATCCGTTGAGCCGTTTCAGCGTGAAAGAGTAACAAACATACACACACACACACACTTTCGCATTTATAATATTAGTGTGATTGCCACAATATGAATCCACGAGGCAGTGTCAGAGGTGTGACCTAAAATAGACTGTAAAATGCAAGTCACAGTCCACACTACTACACCCACGTTTCACCGACGGTTTTCTTATTACGTCCAACGTGATGGGTGGTCAAGCCTATCGCCATACTTGAAGTACAAATATAGACCAAATGTGCCCATACGGGATTCGAACCCACTTTCTCCGAATTAGTAGTCGAGTACACGAACCACTAGACCACAGAGGCGGTCTCTAACATATACTGGGTTAAAAAAAAGTGTTATTTCAGATAAAATGTTTGATGAAAGATTATATCGAACTATATCTGATATTATATTTAGATGTGCTGTCGATTTTTGTATGAATTGTAAAATGAAAAAATAAATTAACAGAATATGTAGAAAATATGAATAATTATAAAGATTTTTTTTCTTTTATAGCTTAGTTTAGATTTAAATTATTATGGTTATTTTTATGTTTTTTTGAAATAAATAATTTATAAACGATGTGTTAAATAATAAAAGTAAAATTATTTATTGCACAAAAACACAATTATTGTAAGAACGCGAGGTTAATAATTATCGTTATATTTAAAAAAAATACACAGAATTAATGTATTTGTTAAAATGATGAATAATACTCATTTAGCACTTTACGTAACCGGTTTCGGGTTAAAACTATTATCGAGGGTTAAAGGGTTATAAAAATGCAATAATACGAATGTCGACATAGTAATGTGTAATGTAATGTAGGATTATATCATAATTTATTATAATTAAGAGAGCAATACATAATGGTGACCTTGAGTGTCAAAATTGGTGGCCGGTTTTAATCAGACGTTATGAAAGTAAAAAATAAAATGGAAAAAAATATATGATAAACTACAGAATATCTGAAATGATGTGACTTGATTAGAATTTAAAATTTTCATAAAAATCTTTAAATGACAAGACAAGACAAATACTCTTCATTGTGCACCATTTGAAAAGAAAACTTACAGTAAAAAACAATACATAGTAAGGTTAAGGTTTAAGATATTTATTTTCTCAAAAAGAATAAAATTCACTTACATGAGAAACAATAAATTATCACAGTTACAATTTATAACAGCGAACGCTTTAATCGCGTAACAAATAAAAATATGTGGGTAATCCTTAAAAAGTGATTAGCTTCACTAACAATGCAATGTTATGTAGGGTTGTGTTTACAGTGAGTTGATAGGATGAATATTTAATATTATAAGTGCGAGTAGGTTTCTACCAAAAGCTTCTATTAATAAACTAATAATTAATTAATAAACACTAGGTTTTAATGAAGTAATGAATAGTCCTTCAAAATGTGACTCTTCAATAGTTTTTTGTAAATAAGCAATGATTTTGCTTCTTTAATATCTTTCGGTAACTTGTTATACATTCGTGCTCCCTCAGCCACTATGCTACTATTACCGTAGTTGGTTCTCTGACGTTGTATGTATATATTATTAGCTTGTCTTGTTAAGCGCATTTTTAATTGTATTTTTTTAGTAAAAGATATTTGTGTGTGAATATCGTTGGTTAAGATTTTTCGTATCAATATACAGGTATTGTATTTATATGTTTGAGATATGTTAAATATTTTAGTTTCTTTATAGATTTTAGCGCTTTCTGTAAGGTAATTATAACCAAAAAGTGTTTTTATAATTTTGTTTTGAGCAGTTTGCAGAGTACGCAAATTTGTCTTCGCGGCTGATCCCCACACTTCTATCAAATATTCTATGTGAGGTTTGACGAGTGTATTATAAATTGTGTACCGGACTTGTTTTGGAAGGCAACGAGCAAATCCACGCAATGCTCCTGCTAGGGATATGAGTTTGGTTCTTATTTTCTCAAGGTGAGGTTTCCATGTAAGGCGGTTGTCCAAAATAAGACCCAAATACTTTTCATTAGTAGTACTTGTAATTATTTCATTGTTAATTGTTATTGGATTATAATTTGAGATTACTTTATTTTTGGCTGCAAAAATAATATATTTTGTTTTAGATGTATTAATTGTGAGTAAGTTAATTTGAAGCCATTCATGTAACATATTTAGATCCCTCTGAGCCCTCTCTACTATGGAATGAATATCCTGGCCAAAGTAAAATAGGCTAGTGTCATCTGCATATAATGTGATATCTCCATTTAGACCAATGTCCATAACACTATTTATGTATATGAGGAATAGAAGCGGTCCCAAAATTGACCCTTGTGGAACACCAAATGTGACCAATTTAGAATCACTATGATTTTTGTTTATTTTAACCACCTGATATCGGCTACTTAAATAAGATTTGAAAATTTTAAGAGCATTTTCAGCGATTCCTATATCTTTAAGCTTCAACAAAAGTATTTCATGGCTAACGGTATCGAATGCTTTTTTTAAATCAATAAATATACCCAATGCAATGTTCTTTTGATCTATATTAAGTTTTATCGTCGTTATTAAATCAGTTGCAGCAGAGAGAGTATTAGATTTGGGGCGGAACCCATACTGTTTCTTAAAAAGAAAACCAATAGTATTTAAATGCTTTTCAAGCCTATTATGAAGAATATTTTCAAATAATTTGGATGTTGTCGGTAGTACTAAGACAGGACGGTAGTCTCCAGGATCCGTTTTCTTCCCCGATTTATTGATTGGAGTGACTTTAGCTTTTTTCAGCGAATCAGGAAAATTTCCTTCGAGAAGGCAAAGGTTTATACATCTGGTTAAAGGCTCAGCCAAAAAATCTTTTATACATTTAATTGCCTTAGGCCCTATTCCGTCAATACCAGCACTGGTGTTAGGTTTAAGTTTATCTATAAATTTAGCTACTTCATCACAGCTTGTTGGAGTAAAAAGTGTAGTTTCGATTTTATTTACCAGGTTGGTTGGTTTTTGTAGCGCTGAATTATTTGGTTTGTTTATTTGTATATGATTAGCTAAGATTGAACCAATGTTGGCAAAAAAAGAGTTAAAGTATTGACAGATATCTATAGCATCAGTGATAACACCAGATGGGGTTTCAAGGCTGTTAGGAGCAAGATCTGATTTATTTTTATTATTAGACAGAGAATTTATTAGTTGCCACATTTTGCGAGGACACTTTTCACAATTTTTAAAAGATTTATAATAGTAGTTGTTTTTGGCAGATTGAATATTTATAGACACTAGATTTCTTTCTTTCAGGAAAGCTGCTCTTATTTGTTGGTCTTCTGGATTTTTCTTTGTCTTCTGCCAAAGAACGTTTCTTTTGTTTATTCCTGCAATAAGATCCTTGTTAATCCATTCGTTTTTGGGTGGATTTAATACCTTGGTTTTAATAACTTTACTCTTTACCACCGCTTGTAGTATGATGTTCTCAATAGTCTTATAATCAGAGGTCTCCAGTTGTGATTTATGTTCTTTAACATATGAATACAGTCGTTGGTAGTCGATTGCTTCATAAGGGACTCGTTTAAGCGGTGCGGGTTTGTAGTTGTGAACTTCCAGGTAAATCTGCTTATGGTCTGATAGGGATGAGTCGATCAAAGCCATATGGAACATATTTTCTTTTAGATTGGTGCATACATGATCTAGGATTGTTTTAGTAGTTGAAGTTTCTCGGGTACAGTATTCTTTGCTAATTTTATTAAGTATTTTATATCCATTTTCTTTAAGTACTTTCTTATATTCCTGAACTGGCTTCTCATTGCACAATAAGTCGAAATTCACATCTCCAAGAACGATAACTCTTCGCATTTTTGACAGATAGTATGTGTATGTATTCAGAAAGTCACTGGTATTTGTTCTTCCTGGTTTGTATATTGCTCCAATATTTAGTGAAAACTTTTCAATATAGATCCATAAGTAATGGTTGTCATTTTCTGATTTTTCTTCTAATAATTTGTGTTTAAGATTATCGTGAACGTAGATGGACACTCCACCCCCACTTGTATTTGTTCTGAAGTTATAGTAGTGCGAATAGTTTGGGATGTTTAACCGTTTTGCCTCATCATCACTTTTGATCCAACTTTCACTAATGACTATAACATGAATTTTTGGCAATGCCTCAATTACACATCTTAGTTCTTCAATTTTTCCTGACTTGACCAGGCTGCGTGCGTTAGCGTATAGAAATTTCAAAGATTTGTGGTTGGATGTTATGTTGGCATAAGTCTTACTTATTTCGTAGGTTACACGTTTTGTGGGTTTTGGATTATCGATTAATTTTCCTTTGAGTTTTTTGGCAGCTTTTTCACTATTTTGGGGACACCTTTAAAGTACTTAATAGTCAGATCTGTTTCTCCATCTTGTGTTCGTTTCTCTAGTTCTTCTCTAAGTTTCATCATAAATTTCTGCTGGTATGGTGTTTGATCTGAGTAAATTTTGACCCCATCGGCCTTATCCTTGTTTTTTAAAATAATTCTGGCAATATGTGAAGAATCAAAACACACTTTAACTGAGCGTGGCTTTGCACTATCATACTTGCCCAGTCTTATTATCTTTAATAACTTTGGGGCCTCATCTTCAGGATAAGTGGCAGCTACGAGGGGTGGCTGAAAAGTAATCTACCTGACTATGAAAGAAAATACATGGATTAATAATTTATTTTTTATTTTTCAATATAGTCCCCTGCAACTGAAATGCACTTACGACATTTGTCAATAAGTGACAGCATACCATTAAAATAATAATTATTATTTTGATCGTCAAAATAGTCATTCACAGCGTCCTTCATCTCTTCGTCTGTTGAAAATCTGCGCCCTCTCAAATTTTTCTTTAAATTTTTAAATAAGAAGTAGTCAGAGGGAGCCAGGTCTGGACTATAGGGTGGGTGGTTGATCTCTGTAAAGCCGTTTTTTGTCAGAGATGACCGCGCCTTAAAGGCCGTGTGCGCGGGTGCATTATCATGCAAAATCAAAACGCCTTTGCTAAGTTTGCCCCTCCTGTCTTCTTTTATTTTTTTGCGTAGCTGGTCAAGTAAGTTCGCATAGTATTCAGCATTCATCGTGGTGTTTTTTGGCAGGTAATCTATCATAAGAATCCCCTCAACATCCCAAAAAATGGTTGCCATTAGTTTGCCCGCTGACAGCCGGACCTTAAACTTCCTTGGTGGTTTTTCCCCTTTAAATTTCCATTGCATCGATTCTTGTTTGCTTTCGGGATCCCACTGACGAATCCAAGTTTCATCACAGGTCACTATTCGCAAGATAGTTTCTTCCTCTTTATCCTTTACCAAGTCTAAAAATGACTGACAACATTCCACACGCCTTTGCTTATCAAACGGGGTCAACATTTTAGGCACCCAACGTGCGCTCACCTTGGACATTCCCAAATGTTCATGAATTATTTCATGAACTCGTTCCTTGCTAATGCCAACATCTCTAGCTATTTCCCACTGCTTAATTCGCCGATCGGCAAGGATCAGTTTCTTCACTTTTTCCACATTATCTGCGGTAACTGCAGAAATGGGCCTTCCACTACGGGGATCGTCTTCTAAGCTCACACGGCCTTGTTTAAACTGCTTTGACCAAAACTTTATTACAAATTCGGAAGGACATGAATCTCCGAACACCTTAAACATGCGCTCTCGGATCTGCGTCGGCGTATTCCCTTCTTTACCGAGGAATTTAATCACAGCGCGATACTCAATTTTATCCATTTTTAATTTTATTGCAACTTGATAAAAACGAAGACGCGCCAAAAAAAATTGAACTCGTAGAAACAAATAAGTGTCATAATTTTTAAAAAAGGAATAAACAAAGAATACGAGAATATAGTGGCCAGTAACATTTTTTAAACTTTCTTTAACAAAGGAGATTTTATATCAGCCACCCCTCGTACAATTTTGTTTATCTCAAGTCGGTCGTGTTCTCGCTTTTCTTCGGTTTTGGTCGATGTAGATTCTGGGATACCTGCTATAACAATGTTTTTGTCTCTTATCCAGCGTATTGTCTCTTAAAGCGATTTCTTCCAGACAACCTTTGGGTGGAAATTAGGTCAAGAAGACAAAACATGAAGGTGGTGTACATAAAATAAATAACAATTTAATTTAATAATATACTAATACTTAAATACGAAGAAATACATAATAAACTAATATATATTATATCATATGTACTTGTACATATATATCCAGAAATATATAATAAATATAAAGATAGAGTCATAAGTAAATAAAATAAATATATCAAAGCTTATTTAAAACGAATATCCGATTTAATTAAATAATTATACAATGAAACAAATTGAAACTTAGTCAAATTGAAGATATTATAACAACAAATGAGATCCCTTGATTAGTTTTAAAGAATTTTAGTTATGATAATTATAATTATTTATTTAGTTATATTTTAGTGCATTCACAACTTGATTTCAGTCGAATGACGGAGACCTCAATACGGGACGAGTCGTGCGGGCGAGTGAGACGCACGCACCCGGGGTCACCAGCAGTAACTGTCGCCTTAAGGCACTATGTAAAAAATATACGGATGCTTTGTTTCTGTGTATTTCATGAAGTAAACGGAAAAGTGTAATGAATTTTCGGTATATGCATTTCGACTATATGATCTAGGGTTTTGATTTTGGAAAACACGTTTGGATAAATTTTCCTCGATAGAAATAATTATTGAAATGAGGTCTTCAAACACACTTTTTCTCCTCGTTTGACGGATAGGGATCATGTACAGATCTCAAACATATTTTACTAGATGGGTTTTAACAATATCTAGATATTTGGTTTTGGAAATTTTGCTAGGTATTTTAGTTTTTTTTATAAAATTCAAAAACATACCTTTTTCTCTTTTGCGCTGAATCCGCCCCTCTCGCACTGCGCGTTTTTTCGCATCGAGTGAGAGTGACAAAAATAAAATTTACATAGCCTCTTAAAAATGTACTGTGAGACGAAATTTTTATTTTTATTTTTTTGTTATTGTTTAATATGAAAATATATGCAGGTAAGTTAATTGTTTTTGGTATTGGATGTGTATGTTGTATATTAATTATGATGTGTTACTTCACTATTGAATTAGGTCCAGCCTGTAATGATAGTGTAAGTTCGTTAATAAAGAAATAAATAAAATAAATAAATATACCTCGTTATGCAGTTGATTTGCTGCGTGTGGTTTCACAATAGCATTTTGTGCAACTGTGACATAATAAGAGATTGAACAAGTATCCCAATAGCTAATGTAGTCCATTTGGACTCTATACTTTACATGCAACCATAAAAGATTCATTTTCGTGTGGCATTATTTATAAATTGATAATCCTTCCAACTAACTTCTCATGAAAAACGAGAAAAAGAAAACGTGGTTTCTTTTTATTTTTAATTTTAACTTAGGATGATCTCAGGCTGAGACTGTCAGCTATTCGGCCCAATTATCGGTAATTTACTTATGAGGATAAGTGTTCAGTGGGAATATTTGAGGCTGCATGGCGGAGATACTCTTTGCCTAGCCCAAAGGAAAAGTTGTTTTTAAATGTTCTTAATACATTAAGGTGCAATATGTATATCGCACAACGAAAGAGATAAACATATCTGAGAAAGTGCGAGTCTCTAGTATGAATTCAGCTATACAAAACGAAAGTTACCTTATTATGCTGCCAGGGTTACTACGATGATAAAAAAGCTCATGCAAGGTTCTCGAGTTCAAACGGAACATGCAGACATACAGACAAACAGAAATTCTAAAAATTGTAGTTTTGGCTTTGTCACGAAAAATAATAAAATATATAAAAAAATGATATGTTTTTTAAAATTAATTTTATTTTAAATTTCTCCTATAAGAAACCTCGAAAAAGTTGCATTATTTAAATGTAATGATTTTGGCTCTTACTTAAAGACGGTAATACATACAAGTTGTAAATTTAGTCAGATTTTTAGGTCATACTCTATAAAAAATAAATTAAAAGTAGGGTTCCGTACGCAGACGGTGCCAATTTTTTTGTCAAACGCTACAATTTTAGCGCCTTGTTTTTTATTGCCTTGATGTTGCTTTCGCATGATCGCATATATATTGTTTTTATTTACCATAATGTTTTACGGTACCGTACATGTAATATATGGTGGTACGGAACCCTTTGTGCGCTAATCCGACTCGCACTTGGACAAATTATTCACAAATATTCTCATTAATTAACGCAATCTAAAAAAGGCAGAGGTATTTAAATACCAATAAACACCACCAAATAAATAATCCGAACACAGGAAATAAATTAAAACAAAATTATTTATAACTTTGTAATTATTATCCTCTAAAAAAGGCATTTTATTCAACCTTAATAAATTCGCTAGGAACATGTTAATAACTCAAAGATCAGAGAAAATAAGGCTTAAACTCTCGAAAATTGTCATAATTAATGCTTCAACATTAGGTTAAAGATATCTCGAAATCGCCGCTCGATTCGGCGCCTTTTTTGGGTGCCATTATTAAAACCTCTGTTCGTTCATAAAACTAAAAAAAGATCAGTAAAGCATACTTCGAATACAACGTCAGGGTTCTGTCATTCATTATAATAAAATTGTTATGTTTGAAAATACGTTCTCGGTAACTCGTTTCTTTCAAATAGCGGTGTTGTCGAAGAGTTTTCATATTTTGCTTGTCTCAGTATAGAGGTAAATGTATACGGTAATAGAGAGGATGAATGGAAGTAAAGTGACGAAAGAAATTAATGGCGCGCTAAGAATAAGAATTCTCTAGAAAAGTATTTCTCCTACAATTACCGTTTCGATTTTGGTTCCGTTTACGCTGATAAACTTACTTCAATAACAACGAAACACTCACACACTCACGTAGACAAAGCTTGCACGCGATTGGTTGCGTCGTCAACGGCGCGGCGCGGCGTTCTGTCAACATGGCGGCCACAGCAGGTAGCTAGCAGCGAGCAACAGACGATGAGTTTTCAAAATGTATATTTACTTACGTATGAAATGTAATTTCATTATTTTTCATATCCGTATGGCTTCTACACCGCTTCACGACACACGAAGGCATATTTGTAAAATCTATTGGCGCGAGAACACAATATTATGCACAATCTAAACTTTCCGCGGCACAAACACACGACTCAAGGTGCTATGACGAACTGGCGCGCCGCACGGTACTTATTTTGCGCCCCGCCCTCCGCGGTATCTATTTAATGGAACAATTTTTCGGGCTTAGTTAAGCTTCTAGAGAATTCTTATTCGTAGATGGCGCGCAAGTGGAAGGTAAAGCTCGACCTTGCCGCCCTTGAAGGACGTATGCTGACCAAGTAGGCGACACATAGGTACTTACCCAGAATAGAAGAGCTTGTATGACTAGATTAAAAAATTAAACATAAAAATGCTACGCTCACAACCGATTTTCATATACTCTCAAAAACATGCCTTAAGTAAAGAGGCTACGTAAATTTCATTTTTCTCACTCACCAATCGAGAAAACGCGCAGTGCAAGAGGGGTGGATTCAGCGCAAAGGAGAAAAAGGTATGTTTTTAATTTGATAAAAAACTAAAATAGCTAGCAAAATTTCCAAAATCAAAAATCTAGATGCTGTTAAAACCCATCTAATATGTTTGAGTTCTGAAGACCTCATAATTGGTCAGGTTTCATTAAGAGGCTCTATGCTAAACTTCAGTCCTGCTTTTACAATTTTGTTTCTCAGTTGTTTATATAAGTATTCAGTTATTTTAAATTGCTGCTACGTTAGGACACTGACTATAAAAACATTATGATACTTTTTGTAGTATCTGCGTGGGAAATATCGCATTCATGCTTTATAAAAAGTAATTTATTTGTTAGAAGATAAAAATATATGTATGTATGAAGGGTTGGGCATATAGAGAGGAGGAATGAAAGTAGAGTGACGAAAGGAATTCATGCTGCACAAGTGGAAGGTAAAGCTCGACCGGGCCGCCCTAGAAGGACGTATGCCGATCAAATAAGCGACATACTGAAAAAGGGCAAAGTGAAAAGTACCCGGAATAGAAGAGCATGTATGACTAGGTTGGTGGATGTAGAAGAAGCATAAGAGGTGTGTCAGGATCGTAGCAGATGGAAATCTGTAGTCTCTGCCTTACCCTCAGGGAGACAGGCGTGAGTATATGTATGTATGTATGTATGTATGAAGTGTAATTAATAATCATCTTGAGTTAATAAATACACCATCATTTTTTTTTTCAGATTTTTCTCGTCATCCTAGACGGATCTGAATCCGATTCGAAACTGAAGTTTAGCATTGAAGAGCCCCTCAAATAAATTGATAGAAGTTACTGATCATACTGAGTAACTTTCTTAAAGAAATATTCACTCAAGAGTCTATTTAGTAGAATTAAGTAAAACTGCACAATCGTAATTTTCTTAGCAAATATAACGTGATTTAAATACGGTTGAACTACGAAGAAGAGAATTACCCCAAAGCTCCCATAAGACAGCGCGTCGTTCTTGACTCATACGTACTACTCACCGACAGACAGGCACATAAGAATCGGTATAGGAGTTCCTTTTTAACATCTCTTCAGTTTAGTTAAGGATAAAAACAATTGTTTTGTTTTTTTACTCACCTACGAGGAGTTAAGGTTCGATATTTTGGATTTTTAACAAAATCGTAAAAAAATTACAGAAATAGTTTACTATGCAAAAACATATTTTTTATTAAATTATGATACCTTACGTGAGCTTAGCTACATTAAAAAAAAACTTACTAAAATATGATTTTGTGGGTATACATAGACACCTATTCTCGTGTAGCAAATATTAGATTTAGAGCTGCCATAACCTAAAACTTTTCATTGCAAAATAGGCTTTAACGCAGATGGATAAAATTTAAATGAGATTGTATTATTTTAGGTATTTCAACTCTAAATTTAAGGTTTGCTGCACGAGAATAGGTCACATTATTAGCTAAGAGTTGTTTTTTGTGCACTATAGTTATTTTATAAAACGACAGTGTTATTCCCAAACAACAAGATATGCAAAAGCACAACTTAGTTATAAACGTTTACCTCGTTTTTAAAAAAAGAATTAAAATACGTTTTATGACATTTTTCGACCGTAGTTTAATTAATGTCAATTAGACATTACCAGCAAAGTTTTCTTATTATATAAAAAATGTCCACAACAACTATAAACCTCAGACCAATTTGGTCTGAGCTATGAACACGCTATAAATTTATTCATTTACAACTTGACGAACCGCCTTTAAAATACATTTTCTCAAAAATACATTGTAATATTACCATTACATACTGTAAAGACCTACCAGAACATACTTCATCCTGGCGAGCTATTTAAAAGTGTCCAGGAAATCTGAATATCTGTCCAGGAAATTAGTATGAAAATCCATTACATACCATATAATCACAGTGTATATTTCATATGTTTTCTTTTTAAAACTATCCGTGTCTATGTTTACAAGAGACTAAAGAGGTTTTTCTCGTTGTTTTTTTTTCTTAGTACTTAGCGTTCCTCTAGATGGCGTTGTCCATGAAGGCTGCATGGCGGTAAATACCTTTGCCCAGCTGGCAATAATAAAAAATAGTTGCGTAAGAGCGGGAATTTATGTTGCTATAAACTTTAGTTGAAAGTATTTTGTGCAAATAAATTACAAAATGAGTTCAGTAGCGGGCTCTGATATAGATTGTACTCCACTAATGCTTTACTGAAGAAATCAATAACAATAAACATGACTAATCGCCCAAATATGAGCAAGTAACTTTTAATATTTCCTAGTCAGTTTATTGTATTTGATATAACTCATTATCATGAAAAACATGAAAATGTCTCATTTTATTTTTGAGAAAAGCACTATACTTGCTTCGACCATGAATTAGCAATCCTGGCCTCGTATATAAAACTCCTCGCCCTACGGGTTCGGACTTTTAACTTACTCGTCCAGGATTGCTTATTTCCTGGTCTTAGCGGTAATGTATTATTACTTCATGTATTATTAAAATGGGACTCCTTTAAAATATTCTGTAGTTTTCCTGTTCTAGTCCTGTACTTTGCGGACAACCAGACACTGTGAGGATATCCATTTTCCAACGGAACCGTAGAAACAGGATTACAAGCGAGTGCGTTCAGACGGCGCCTGATCATTGACGGGAAAATGGCGGGTGTTTATTCGGAAAAACATACTCAATCAACCATTACTTACCATTCAACTTTCAACCTTGTTAATAAAAAAACAAAGTCTGATTTCAAATGACAAACTCTTGTGATTTACGCCGTTCTTAGGCTACGAAAGCGATTATAAAACCGGCGGCAGTGTCAGAGGCTGCGTAACAAGAATTTTTCGAGCGATAGCATAAACATACAATTTTCGCTTCCACCAAACACGTGTTCTTTGCAAGTAAGGGCGTAGATTGCTTGCGTTTCGGTGATTTTTAGGTCGTTTTTCGTGTGATTTAAGGGGACGTACCGTTTTAACAAGGTTCGGTAATAATGTATGGGACCAGCTCCTGTATGCGTGCAGATGATTTCATTGACTTTGATACGATTTATCGTCCGAAAAAATACTGGAATGGAATAAAGATATTTCGTATTTACATATTGGGTAATGATGTGTAAATAGGTACCGAGTGACTGGATTGTAATAGGTACAAATATGTAGATTTACGTTTTGTATGTAAACTGAAATAAATGTTTTCGTGTTTTTACCGTACAATATAAACTCCATACATAAAAGTATCATGATTTTTTTTTCTGCTACTCTCACAGACACTGCACTAGGTCCATAAACATCACAATTTTTTTTCGCGGCTTGCGTTGCATTTTTAACTTTTTTGTAGTAAAATTTTAAAATGTATCAAATTTCTTCATTAGATTCACTCATCTTAACAGTAAGAAAAACAAATGAATATCACACATTTTACGTAATTTGAATTTGGAAGTATCTTTTTTAAAATTTAAACTTTTTAATAATACCAAAACCAGCCAGATACAACATATGGTATAGCCAAAGAGATTTTATATTTGCGAAAAGAGTTTTTCCCCAACCTATTATATATAAAATAAAATGATTCTATGTATAAGGTGATTTTAATTTATGCACCGAAATTCTTACTGAAGACTCGGTAAGTGTTCAGTAACAAGGTTCGATAACCCTTTTTGTGAAATTCGTAAATTGTTCTTCTCGTGTTCCCTACAAACGCAAGCTCAGCCCCGAGTCAATTACTATGGGACGTTAAGATTTTAATTAGTGACATGAGCAAAAAGTGTTATCGATCCGTGTTACTGATCACTTACCAAGCCTCCAGTATGTATTTGGTTGTATAAATAAAAGTCACCTTATAATAATATATCGTCACGACATGAATCCCAGAGGGGGTGTCAGAGGTGTTCCGAGTGTTATATGTTCAAGTAAATCCAAGCGGTAAACGTGGTTTTTGAGAAATTTCTTTGAAAATAGTATCTTGAATTACATAATAAACAATAATATTAATTACCTATATATATATTTTTTGGATTTAAGAAATACTAACAAGTTTACAAAAAGGTACGAAAAAAAATTTCATAGTTTCATCAGTCTTTTTTTTGTTATCACAGCAGTGACACTAGTCAAAACAAGCTGTAAGGGGTATTCATAAAATAACGCGCAAGCCGAAAACGGGGCAAAAATTGAAAGGCTAGTAAAAAATATGCCAGTCAGTATACAATACATGTTGGAAAGTTAAGATGGGTCACAAAGGGCAGTACAAGAACCGTTGCAGCTACAAGAAAACGTACTTAGGAGACTAACCTTAACTTTTGGAGATTTGTACTTTTCAATTCACAGTTTTTGGGGAAAAAATTACAGTCGGCAAACGGCAAACTGCACAAAAAGTATTTTTTATCTTATTCGATTCTCTTACAAATTAGGAACAAAAGTCTGTAATTAGACACGTAGAATTATTGTTAAAAATGATAATAATTCATTTCGGGGGGGGGGATTACTCCACATTAACATTTAAATTTTTTATTTACCTCACGTTAATTCGATGTACAATCTTTAAAAATTCTTACTTCCGACGGGCCCCCGATAATTATAACAAGAAGCTCACCAAAGTTGACACTTTTGCTGAATCTCCTCCTTTTAAAATTAAAGCGGCAAAGATACTGTGTTTTAGGTAATAATCATAATTGTTCGCGTAAATAAACATAATATATGTTTTTATTTGTTATTTAAGTCTTATAAGGCATGTGTTGTTTGTATTTTTTTATTTATTTTTCGAGTGTCTATGTTAATTTTTTTGAGTTGTTGCGTTAATGTGTAGTGTAGAATTAATTTTGTGTGTCTTTATATGGTACTTAAGGTTTATTTTTGTGTTTTAATCTTTAGAACTATTTCTCAATAAAAAAAATGGTGTAAAGCTGAAACCGATTGGGAAAGCTAATAAATTAAATATAATGTATAAATATAAATATAATTATAAATATAAACCGGCTGTGTTATTCATCGTGTTGTTGCTAATGAAGCCGGCGTTGGTTCTGCTTTTGGCCACATTCATTTATATATCATAATCATAATAATATTAGTAGCTGCCAACTTTTAATAAAGTATTGCCAAGTTGAAAAAAACTAACTTTTTTTTTTAAAACCGAACAAGTGCGGGTCGTACTCGCCCACCGAGGTCTCCCTTTAAGACTATATTTTTTATGTTTTAATTACAAATGTATAGTTTTCAGATTGTTCCCTATACTTGTAGTATACGACGGTATTATTTGCAAAATTTCATAGTACTAGGTCAACGGAAAATACCCTATAAATTTCGATTCCCTTGAGAGTGTCAAAATATACATTTTTTGCGGCATAAACAGCCGTATCTGTATCTTTTTTTGATTTTTTCACAGCTTCAAGGGACTGTAGATTTGAGTATATGGTTTTAATGTCAACTCGACACCTTCACGCTTTCCCGAGATAAAGGGTCTTGGCAGATAGATGGATGGACAGACGGACAACAAAGTGATCCTATAAGGGCTCCGCTTTGTTCTCTTGAGGTACGGAGCCCTAAAAAGGTTTAAAGCAGACTGTAAGTAGGTATCTGTAAGTGATTACTTGCAGCTTGCGGTACCGTTTTATTAATTCAGAAGTTGTTTTATTACCAGACCGCATTCCGCCGGTCCGCACCATTGTTTTAATTAACAGTTTTGCATTTTTAAACCGTAATATCCATTAACTTGCTCGATAGTTTAATTAAATATTTAATTGGATATCTTAAAAGACAATTCCTACAGAATCTGGTTTAGATTTTTTGCAATTTTACTTCTTAAACTCTAAGTATTACAGAATTCTGATATTTCCCCTAAGGGTGTAACTTTTTACCTCGGTACAAAATCCACATCATAATATTGTTTTCCTTACTTTTGAATTAAAAGTATGCAATAAATGTGTTTTAAAGCAACTAGTTTTGGAAATAGTTTATTAAAAAAATTACTTACTTTAATGTATTAGATTTTAAAAGCGTGTTTAAAGTTGTAAGGTAATGCAGCTAAAATGTAACGCGTAAAATTGAATAATTATCAAGCAGTTTGCGGGAATTGCTATAAAACGCATTTATTGCAAACTTTTCATTCAAAAGTAAGGAAAACAATATTATGATGTGCATTTTACACAGAGATCCTCCGTTTCCACCTTAAATAAATTAACCGTAATCCAAACCAAGACCAGTGGCGTGCATAGAACTTTTTGCTAGAAATGCAATAAGAAGGTCAAGTTTAACGATAAAAAGATGTGTTTTTTTTATGTAACTTTAAATTAAATTATTTGTATGACGTCATGGTAGGCACTTCCTACCCTAGAGTACATGAATACATACAATAATTTAATAATTTTAAAATCGTTTTTATTTATTTTCATGTTTTTTTTATCGTCAAACTTGACTCACGGTTGTATCAAGTTGAAATAATTCATATTTATAATCGTTTTTGCTCACAATTTGGAATTATATTATTGCTATAGAAAATATAAAATCATTGCAGTACAAAAACACAGAAGAAAACTAATGCTTTCTATAGAAATCTATGGCCCTATGGTGATGAAATACATACGTAATTTAATGGCGTTTTGCGATACGTGAGCTCTTTCAAGCCGTCAATGCGAGTTGGTCGACAATACATGCAAACCATGATCTGATGTAATTTAGAAACTGAACAATTTAATGGATATTAGCAGAATTATTATGTATAGACGACTCTTTCGATTTTTGAAACCAGATAATGAAGTGCCAATTATATGGAACTGCTCAACGGGCTGCGTTAAAGGATAAAAGTCGTGGCGTGGCCATATCATACAATCGATCATTTCATGAGTTTTTGGTATCAGAGTGAGTTTGCTTAGTTTAAGGGCCCATAATACCTCAATTCGCAGTCCTGCTCTAACGCTTCTGCTTTTTAACTGTCTATCCTACTCTAATCAGATGCCGCGCACGCAAAAACATCAGTTATTTTGAAATCGCGGCTACACAGTGGTGGTTTTTTCATTTTTATCTTATTGTCTGCATCTGTTTTATACTAAATATCAGTTATATTATGCAAAGTTTCAGGTCTAATTTCAAGTGTTTATTGAATGTTATCGGTTTATTGTACGGTTTGGAGGTAACTTTGTAATTTTTTCTATCGAGAAAATTTAATGGAATCAAGTTCTCACCATTTTGTTGGCATAGCATTAGTCCTCAAAAATCAAGATGAAAATCAAAATATTTATTTTGTAAAATAGATACATAAAGTATACTTTCTACAAGTCAAAGTTAATCTTTAGAATATGAAAAAAAAAATACTAATAAGGGATATACATACAAAAAATATTTAGGTTGGGCGACTAAACTGTAATTATACACCTGCATAAAATAGAGAAATATAGGAATAAAAATATTATGTATACATAATGCCTAACCATCCACACCATTCGATTAGTATTGCTAAGAAGAAGGGCAAGAAACTTAGCAAACATGCCTTTTTTTTTCAAAATTTCTGCCCCATAGAACAAAGGTAACTCTTGCACAAACCCTGCTATTGCCAATCATCGACTATGCGGATTTATGCTTCCTAGATGCCAATGAAGAATTGCTTAGCAAACTACAACGTCTTCAAAGCCTGGGGATCCGGTTTATTTTCGGACTGCGTAAGTTTGACCACGTGTCTCATTATAGAGAGGAGCTGAAATGGCTTCCTATTCGTCAACGACGAAATTTTCACATTTTATGTTGCCTCTTTAATATCCTTAGGAGCCCTACTACCCCTCCCTATTTGCGTGAACGCTTTAACTACCTTCTTTCCAAAGACAAACGAACAGACCACACACAGTATCTCTTTTAAAAACTCCATTTCACAACACGGGTGCTTTTGGAAATTCTTTCACGGTGACATCCATCAGACTCTGGAACTCCCTACCGCATACGGTTCGTGACTGTCCTACGATCAGCCTATTCAAGAAGAAGCTTAAAGAATTAAATTTATTATTTATAAATATTTTTCCCTTTAAAATATATATTTATTTATTATTTATGCAGGTATATACACTGTATGTATTTATGTTTATATTTGATATATACTAAATTCTTGTTTTAAACATATATTTATGTAGACTTTTGTTATGTAGGTTTATGCCCATTTTTATATTACAGTATTTAAGTATGTTTGTTCTTTTTATATTTAAGTAATTATTAATTAATTTATAATGTAACTATTTATTTAAAAGTTAGATATATTTAAGGTAGTTATGTGTGCACATTTGATCACACACTTTTAGTTAATATTTCCTTAGCACCTAGGTTTTGCTGGCAGAAATCTGTTTCAGAGATAAGCTGGCCTATAGCACGTTTAATTTATGACTGCTTGTACGTATAACTTTTATGTGCAATTAAGAATATGAATATGAATATAAACATGAAATATTTGGTACAAAACTATATTACAAATATATATATATTTTTTATACCTAAGGTACTTAAGTAAAGGCATCCAAAATATAACAATGCAGGAGAAAAAATTATCTTAGTCAACCCGTGTCATATTGTCTATTACCTTTAACAACAAAGTCAGTTTACATATTAATTAATTTTAAGCCTTTTTAGAGGAATCATACAGTATTCAAATATGCTAATTATGAATTACAATTTTGATTAAGATTATTATTATTTATTATACCATGCTTCATTATCGTCCAAATAATCATTGATTTTATAATAAGCTTTCTTAAGTAGCTGCTTAATATATAGTTTAAACTTATTTTCAGGCAAACTAAGGACCTCCTCTGGAAGCTTATTGTAAAATCTTATACCATGTCCTACAAAAGAGGTACCTACTTTGGCAAGTCTTAATTTTGGAAAAGCTAGTTTAGGTTTGTTTCTGGTTTCAATAGAGTGGTGCACACCAAGCCTCGGGAGATTATCAATATTTTTTCTGACATATCTAATAACTTGATAAATAAATTCACATGGGACCGTAAATATATTAATTTCTTTGAACTTTTCTCTTAATGAATCTCGGTACTTCATGTTATAAATAGACCGAATTGCTCTCTTTTGCAAGACAAAGACTGCTTCTATCAATCTTCTATTCAACTTTATTATAATATCAATTTCGGAGTGATTGTTGCAGATATTCTGAATTTCTTGGGTAAGAGGTTCTCAATAACTGCTTGGGCAGTGGCAGCGTCATAAATTCTTCTATATCACTACTAGACCACATTTTGAGTACGTAGCTAGTATAATTTTACTTTAATTAAGATACAAAAAAAAACGATTGACTCGCGTGCGATTTTCACTTATAGTTTTTTTATTTATAATGTACATAAAAAGCAGTGGCCAGTATCATTTTGCAAACATGGACATAAAAACTTTGTCTTTTGGCATTATTAATCAAGTCGGGTTACGTACCTTTATAATCAAACCTCTATGCTTACCGTTAACATATTATCAACAAATAAAAAAACAGCACGTAAACAATGGATTTTCATATACTTTTTCTACCTGCTCAGCACGATAACAAAATGGGTTTTCATATACTTTTTCCGCCCGCATATTGGCATGACAGTAATGTAATGGTTCTCCATCGTTTTCAAAAAATTAAGAAGGTACTTTTCATCTCTAATGCGAGGAAATAAAAAGCTTACAAAATTATGTTCCCAACAACGTTTTCAACAAGATAATTTCACTGCCGCCATTTTCTTTTCATGTGACTTTTTTTTTCGCAATTGTTTCTTACTGGCCACTGACTTGATTGTTGGTGTGTAAACTGTTAAACATCAATTTAAAATTTTAGTTAGCATATTTACCTATATGCAACGCTTAAATTTTCATAATCATATAAATAAAAAAGTTTTTGTTTCATCTTTTTGATCAGCAGCTAAAATAAAGTATTTTTAACGTACATCATACGGGACGTTGTACATATTTTAATAAAACTTTATCTGTCTCTCGCCTGCAGGGAAATAAAGTGACGTTTTGTTTGTAGCTATCTAGGTGTGCAACGACAGTAGTTGGAAGAAAAGTTCATTATTTCTTTTTGCATTGGCTGAGAACAAAGTATATACAAAATGTACCCAGAGGCGGGTCTCTCAATGACCATGCCAAGCGAATCATTCAATATAACCGGTTCTGTGGCCGGGTACTTATTTCACACTAATATGGTTTTCAATCACACCTCGGCCTATTTGAAGGTAAAGACTACGGAACAGCATAGTTGGGGAAAAAACAGTGGTTTACTTTCTTTTTTTTTTCTTGTAATTTTTATGTGTAATTTTAAAACGGGACCCTATTACTAAGCCTGTCTATCCGTCTGTCACAGGGGTCTACAGCTTCAACCGTAATAGGTAGAAAGTTGCAATTTTCACAGAATACATGTTACTACAGCCTCTAGCACGACAAACAATAAAATTAAAATTAAGGGGCTCTCCATACAAGTAACCCCGAAAAAGGCCATAAAAAGAATGCTGCAAAATCATTTAATTAAGAGATCATGATCAATAACGGAATCTGTTGTACTATTTTATTGTTTTGTACTGTACAATTTTATTTAATGCATGCCTTTTTTAAAGTATTTATTTTTGTTTTAATATACATATATATATTGATATGGTATATTTATCTACCTGCTTAAAACGTGTTGTGTTCAGAGAGAACAAGGACACGCTGAAAAACAGCGCTGTGCAGATTCACACTCACAGCAATATGCTGAGCGTTGCCCCTTTTGTGACCAAACCCTTTAATTTGTAAAAAAATGTATGTACTTAAGAGTGTTTACTTTGGGACAAATAAATTTATTTTCTTTCTTTCAAAAAGTTGCATTATTTAAACGTTATTGGTTTTGGCTCTTACTTAAAGGCGGTAATCCATACAAGTTTTAAATTTAGTCAGATTGTAGGACTTACTTTAAGGTTAAACAAAAAATAATAAAAAGTAGGGTTCCGTACGCAGACGGTGCCAAATTTTTTGTCAGTCGCCAACATTTTATCGCCTCGTTTTTTGTAGCCTTGATGTTGCTTTGGCATGTTTATTCTTGTTATTTACAATAATATTTTTAGGGTTCCACACCCGTATTGTGTGGTGGTACGGAACCCTTTGTGTGCGAATCCAGCTCGCATTTGGCCAAATTATGTTTAGAGTTTTGTCAAAAAGTTATGGTGTGTAAAAAAATCAATTCAATATCCTTGGAAAAATTTTAAAAATCCCCGATTAACAGTAAGCAGTCAAAGCAAAGTTTTTTATACAAGCAGATTGATTAAATCTATGTTTTGTAAGCAGTTCAGACAAATTTCTGAGAAATTCTAAAAGAGGCGCCGTCGTATTTAAAAACCTTTCAAAATGTTTAGATGTTTGTTGAAAAATCTTCATTGCTCCAGTATGATAAGAAAAAGAGAAAGATTTGCGGTGGAATTCGAAGTTAGGAATTTCAGCTCTCCCTAAGCGTTTATCAAAAGCAGGTTTAGGCTGTGCGTTGATATATCAGTCAGTCAGTCAGGACTTTGAATTTTATATTATAGATTAAGCAAAACTACTTGAGTATTTGCTGTTTAACATGAAAATTTTGCTTAAATGCATACTTAAAGATAGTTTGAGTAAATGCTTAGCTCAAATCCCTAACTCAGAAAGTGACTGTATACATTGTCAAGACAAGATAAGTATAAGCATAGACGAATATAAAAGAGGACGGAGTCGCCGCCGCTAAACAACAACTGAAGCATAGCAATGGCAGCGATTTACAAGTGTGTGAGTGGATATCCATAGTATATACTATGGAATTAGGTTTACTACGATGTGAATGTGTGCGGGCCAGGCTCGTGCGTACCCGCGAGTAGGCTTACTATGGGTGCTTCGGTTTGTGGTTGGCGAAACTCCTCCTTTTTTCGTACTTCTAACACAATTTTCTTATGCTGTTTTACATCTTTGACTTGAACCTTTGATAAATGTCAGGTCGGGGAGAAAATTCAAGGGAAAAGAGGGAGAGGAAGACCAAGGATCATCAGGAAACTCAAGAATTTGAACTCTGGCCAGAGAACGGTAGAAGATGCTGCGTCGACTACTAGACCATTGTTCCGCAGAGGGTGTATCGCGGCGGCGCAGTTGGTGTGAGTGTGCCTCGGTAAAATAAGGTTATCTTATAAACTTATAGATTTTGCCCGCTGTTTCACCCGCGTTGAATTAGTTTTTGTGTACAGTAAACACAGCTGGTGAAATGTGTGTGTTATGCGCCTCTGTTTCCCATTTTGTGTGTCTCTTTTATAGCTTTTCCATGGGAACAAAAGGAAAAAGTAGTTTTTGTCCTATTCAAAGTCTAGAATTACATTTATGCAAAATTTCAGCCTAATCGGTTTCGTAAGCATGGCGTGAAACGGTTACACATCACTTTCTATGGAAATTTGAAAGCTTATTTTCATCCTATGAGAACTTATTTATGGGATAAAAAGTAGCCTATATCCTATTTCAGGTCTAGAACTACATTCATGTAAAATTTCAGCCTAATCAGTTCAGTAGTTACGGCGTAAAAGAGTAACAAACATCCAAAAATCCATCCATACATCCAAACTTTCGCATTTATAATATTAGTGGGATGGGATTAGTGGGATAGTGGGATTTTTAGTAAGTAAGGGTAATGATTAATAATTAATGTTGATTAATATTACTTAAAAACTGATTTTATTTGTGGTGTACATCCAAAAATTTTCGTTTCCCTGGATGTAACTTGAACACAAAAAGTTTGCGGAACAATGGACTAGACCTTAAATTTAGAGATGATACGGCTTTAATGCTAACTAGTTTTCACCTCTATGGTCGTAAAGTCACTAATATTTATTACACTGTACCTTAAGGGCAAGGACTAATGTACCTTTAATTCTGACTGCCATTAAGACATTCAATTATGGCTACCACCTCGGGGAGGCGGTTTTTCAAACTCAATGTCCAATTAAACATGCGCCTGATTGGGATACAAATCGGTTTTATTTTTATACAAATACCGGTTTGTGTGGCTCTTGCGCAGTATGGTCACTCTCTGTCTGAGCAAAGTAGTGGTTCGTATTTGTTTACAATCTTTTATTTATAGATCATAGTATTATATTTTACTAGCCGTAAGATCATAATTTGAATGTATTATTTATTATTTATTTATTTATCTTCAGTGTAACTTAAATATATGGTTCACTGTAGTATGTAAAGGTAAAAACCAGATTACATACTAAGTTTAGTCTTATTATATATTGTATTGTATAAAAGTACCTCGGGGAGCCCTGTTCCCTACACTAAGTACTAAAAGTACCTGTACGGTAGGGTTACAGTGATTCTCTAGTCGCACTAAATTAAACATTTCCAGAAGGGAAGTCAGTACTACTGACCATAATAACAAAAATAAAAAAAAAACATGCTATTATAAACAGAAAAAAAAAGAAAGATAATATACCTATGACAAAAAAGCAAAAAAGAAAAACATATAAGAAAAACAAGATATAAAATCATAGTTGCATGCAATTACTGTATAGTTCAAAAATTTAGCCTTGTTTAATATTAATAATTTGTTTTTGTTTGTGTATTAAGTGAAAGTGTGTATCATATACAGTGTGTGTATTTGTTGAGTGCTTGTGTGTTTATGAGATTGTAGCTAGTATACAGATTACAGCATGGCACAATATTGTACAAGTACCTAAATGTCTTGAGATGCATCATGATTCTATTTTAAATAATGCCTCTGTGTTATCATAGTTTAATTTAAGTAAGTATTCTGTAATTTTTTTCATGAAATCATTACTGTTTAAATGAAATATTGGTAAACAGATGCTAATTTTATTGTAGATGTAAGGTCCTATAAAATTTAAAGAATTTTGTCCAAATTTAGTTTTGCATAATGTGATATCAAAAATACGGTCCTGTCTGCGTTTTCCTATACGCTTGAGTTGGTGATTTTGGTAGTTGACAGATTTATGTTGTCTCATCATTAATGCCTTTACGTATAGCTGTCTTATTGTAAGAACTGATATCTCTGAGTATAGCGTAGTAGTAGAAAATCTCATTGGTTTAAAAGTCATTACTTTAAGCAAGAGTCTTTGGGCTCTTTCCAGTTGTATTAGGTGTGTGGTAGCAGCGGATCCCCATGATGTTATACAGTATGAGAGAATAGATTGGGCTAGGGAATAATACACCATTTTCAGGACTTTATCACTACCTACATGACGAAGATGTTTAAATATGTACACGAGTTTTCTATTCCGTTTTGTCAAGGCTGTTATATGTTCCACCCAATTCAGATGCTGATCGACTATTACTCCCAAGTATTTAATCGATTTAGTAGAACAGAGTAAAGGACAGCTACAATATTGACTATCAACACAAGTGTGAATTTTAAGAGCAAGGGGCTTGACTGGCTGCGTTACGGATGTTATCGTAAATGTAACAAATTTTGTCTTTTTGACATTTAAGGTTAGTAAATTGTTCCTCAGCCACTCCGACACTACTCGAAGGCCCTCATTGGCCTTGGTTTCAACGTTTTTCCAATTTCTATCGTTGAACAATAGAACTGTGTCGTCCGCAAAAGTTATAATCTGACCGTTATTCAAATTTGTACCACAAAGATCATTAATATAAATCAAGAACAACGTAGGTCCAAGAATACTGCCTTGCGGCACACCAAAAACCACGCTTTCACAATCACTAAGATGATTACCAATCTTAACCTGTTGTTGCCGATCACAAAGATAGCTGATGAACCAATTGTGAGCTATGCCTCGAACGCCTATGTTCTCAAGTTTTGTCAGCAGAATCTGAGAAGACACGGTATCAAATGCCTTGGCTAGGTCGAGGAAGATGCCTACACACTTTTGGCTTTTATCTAAATGTTTTGTTACATATTCAGTAAGTTTGGTGACGGCATCCTCAGTCGACCTGCCATTCCTAAACCCGAATTGGTTATTTGATAGTAAGTTATGGGCTTCCAAGTATTTTTTTAGTCTGTAATTAACTAGTTTTTCTAATATCTTAGAGATGCAAGGGAGAAGTGATATAGGCCTATAGTTTGATACTTCACCTTCATCACCACTCTTGTGTATTGGACATATAAGAGATTGTTTGAAAGCAGACGGAAAAATGCCCGAATCAATGCTTCCTTGACAAATCTCCGTAATAGGCTTAGTTAGGGCAATCATTGATTGTTTTATAGCTCTGGTTGATATTTGGTCCCATCCTGGTGCTGAGTCTATTTTTAAGGATTTAATTATACGCTGTATTTCCTGCTCATCTGTTGGAAACATAGCAAAAGAATCAGCAGGTGAGTCTTTGTTAATGTTAAAAGCTAGGTCTTTTTCCGTATGATTATTCTTTTTAAGTATATCGTTAGCAAGTAATGAGCCTACATTGGTGAAGTATTTATTTATTTTATTGAGTGACTCATTTACGGTCTTTCCATGTTGAAGAAGTTCGTCGCAGTTGTTAATTTTGTTTGGAAAATTGCAGATTCTTTTTACATTTTTCCAGGTTTTTTTGATATCCTTTGAATGTTTTTTAAGTTCCGTGCGTTCATATTCTCGTTTTAGTTTTTTTAATAAGTTGTTACATGTGTTTCTATATTTTACATATTCCGTTTTTATATCTACTCTTGTTGGATTTTTCCTCACCTTCATGCAAAATTTCAGCCTAATCGGTTCATTTCATTTCATTTCATTTTCTTTATTGGGAAACAAACAGTTATCATTTCTTACATACGTAGTGATAATATTATAGCTTACAATTTAACCAAAAACAGTTTCCACTTAACAATTTTAAAAACAAATAAAATTAATGCACGACAAATACACAACATGCAAAACTAAAAACATCAACACAAACAGTATAGCCAAATGGCTTTAAAAGTTAATTATATATATTTAAAAAAAATGAGAATCAAAATTAAACAAGCAAAGGAGCAAAGGAAAAAAATAAAAATAATACATGCTTAAGTTTTTTTGATAAAAGTGTTATATAACTCACTCTTGAATTGACCCAACGAAAGATGCAAAATATCAATATCACTGAAGTCCTTATTGTAAGTATCACAAGCCCTGATTAAAAATCTATTTTTAACATACTTTGTACCGGCAAAAGGAACGCTGAATAAGTTTCTTTTACGAGAATTATAAGTTTGACACTTGAATCCTATTCTGCTTAACAGATAAGGAGAGTCCAAATAGTTATTTAAAATTTTAAAAAGGAAAGTTTGATCACGACAAGTTCGCCTGTCTTCAAGTGAGCAGATTGACTGAGGAATTGAATTGAAATTAAAGTTTAAGTTACCTTTTTGTTTGAAATTCAAATACTTGATAAATCTCTTGTGAATTTTTTCAATTAAGTTAATATGTATGTTGTAAATGGGATTCCAGACAACTGATGCGTACTCCAGGCAAGATCTTACATAGGCATTATAAAGGTTGTTTTTTTTAGAGGTATAGAACTTTAAGTTGGCAACACTTTTTTTACTGGCGGCCATTTTGTCAGCTGTTAAGTGATTTATGTTTAGTTTGGTTTGGCATTTCAACATGAATGGACTGACGCCTGAACAATGCTTCCAAATTGTGAAAATTTATTTTGAAAATCATGGTTCTGTTCGAAAGACGTATCGCGCATTACGTCCAATTTACGGTTAACATAATCGTCCATCAGAGCAATTAATTCAATTAACTATGAAACGTTTTTGCACCACGTTTACTCTAAATGATAATACGCATCCACAGAGTTGTCGTACAGTGCGTACAGAAGAAGTCATTGCTGCTATAGAGCGTAGCGTAGAGGAAGACCCGAATCAGTCTATCCGCCACCGTGCACAGGAATTGGATATGTGTCCATCCACTTTATGGAAGATTTTGCGATTTAACGCCACTTGACTATTTTCTGTGGGGATATGTGAAGTCGTAAGTCTACGCCGATAAGCCCGAAACGATTGACCACTTGGAGGACAACATTCGGGGAGTTATTGCCGATATACGGCCACAAATGTTGGAAAAAGTCATCGAAAATTGGACCTCTAGATTAGACTACGTCCGAGCCAGCCGTGGCGGACATATGCCAGAAGTCATATTTAAATTATAATGCCAGAAGGTTGTCTTTCGAATAAAATAAATTTTATATCAATAAAAAAAATCATCTTTGTTTTATTTCATTTCAAAGTTCTATACCTCTAAAAAAAACACACTTTACAAGATGTTCAGGGTGCTTGAATTTTTAAACTCCCTACCTTGTCTAAGTACAAACCCAAGCATTCGATAAGCTTTAGCAGTACATTTTTCAATATGATTTCTAAAAGAAAGTTCCTTATCTATAAGTACACCAAGATCTTTTACTTCAGTCACCCTTTTGAGTTGTGTATTTAACAGAGAATAATTGTAATTGAGCTCGGAAACCTTTCTAGAAAAACTTATTACGCAACATTTATCTAAATTTAAATGAAGTTTATTAGTGTCACAATACCTGTTAGAAATGTAAACGGAACGCAATCATCTGCTGTCTCGTTCACTTATGTGTCATCTCCTTCTTGCACTGTCAACCGCCGCCATGTTAACTTGTGTGTCACCTCTCAATAATAAAATCCCTTCTAAATAAATCAATCTTGTCTCATTATAACCAATTCATCAGGTTATGGGCACCAGCTTGCTTCCCTGTGATTAAATTAAATATATTTTTTGAATTCAGACAGATTGTCATAGTTTTCCCCCAAGTTCGTAATTCCAAGCATCATGGCCGACCCCAAGACGACCATCGAAAAACTACGTGGTGTCGACAATTACGGCACTTGGAAGTTTGTAACAAAGATGTTACTGATACATGAAGAACTCTGGGACGCTGTGGAAGAAAAGAAGGAAAAAGATGACAAAACACAGAAGAAGGCATTAGCTCGTATTTGTCTTCTTGTTCAACCATGTGTATATCCGCACATAAGAAACGCGAAGACGGCACACGAGGCCTGGAGCAACCTTGAAAATGTTTATGAAGGTAAAGGCCTGAGCAGGCGCTTGTCATTGTTACGCACGTTGTTCGGGATGAAGCTCGATTCTTTCTCAAACATAGAGTCATATCTCACGAAGGTGGCCGAGATAGGCCAACAGCTTGACGATATAGGCGCTGGCGTGGAAGACAATTTTCTAGCTATCGTAATGCTGAGCGGGCTCTCATCAGACTACGACCCACTCATCATGACTTTAGAAAATTCGACTTTGAAACTCACAACTGAGTTTGTGAGGTCAAGATTAACTCAAGAATATCAGCGGAGACAAGAAAGAGACGATGCAAGCACAGCGCTGATAGTAAGGAAACAGGCAAAGGTGTTTCGCTGCTTCAGATGTAAGAAACCGGGCCACAGCATCAAGGATTGTCCTCGCAGAGCCAAGGATGATGGTCATTCAAAGGGAAAGAGTTCAGATAAGGCCTTGTTATCTGCGTTATCTGTTGAATTATCCAGGGATGTTTGGTATGTGGACTCGGGTGCTACCAGTCACATGTGTAATGACAAAGACATGTTACACGATTTCGTGTTTGACACTCCAGTATCGGTGAGTGTTGCGAATGGTGAAAAACTGATGTCATCGGGAAGAGGAAATGTGAAAATTCCTTTACAGAACACTTTAAGAACTGTAAGTGATGTGTTATATGTACCTAAGCTAGCGACTAACTTACTTTCAGTCAGTGCAATGGCACGTAAAGGTTTTAGTGTAACATTTCAGGGAAAATTGTGTAAAGTTTGTGATGGCCATGAGGTAGTTGCAACGGCTAGATCTCAAAATGGTATTTATGTACTCAATACCAAAGGTGAAGCTTCTTTTGTTACTAAAGAGAAGTCATGTGCTGCGTCTGTGTGTGGAAGGGGGACAGATTTTGTTTTACCAACAGACCCAGTTGCAGAGGTGGCCGTGCCAGGATCTCAGGCTGCATCCAGGGAGTCGCAGGAGGTTTGGCATAGAAGGCTTGGACATCTCAATGTGCGAAGTATGCAGCTTTTAAAAGGTATGGCTACTGGCATGGATTTTGATAACTCAACTTTCAAATCATGTGTTGCTTGTATTCAAGGTAAACAAACAAAGTTACCTTTTCCAAAGAAGTCCAAGAGTAGGGCAAAAGTCTCGTTAGGGCTTGTGCACAGTGATCTTTGTGGGCCTTTTTCAAAGAATTCATTTAGTGGATCGAAATACTTTCTAACATTTATTGACGATTTCACTAGGAAAACCTATGTGTATTTTCTGAAGTCCAAAAATCAAGTTTTTGATAAATTTAAAGAGTTTAAGGCTATGGTAGAAAATCAAACAGGGAATAAGATAAAGGTATTGCGCACTGACAATGGTGGTGAATATGTAAATAAATGTTTACAGGATTTCCTAAAGAGCTGCGGGATCCGTCACCAGACCACAGTACCGCACTCACCGCAGCAAAATGGAATTGCTGAACGAGCCAACCGCACCATAGTGGAGAAGGCCAGGTGCATGCTTCTCGATGCAGGCCTTGATCAGCGGTTCTGGGCAGAGGCAGTTAATACTGCTGTTTACCTGAAGAATAGGACACCAACCAAAGCTGTTCTGGGCACTACTCCTGAGGAAAAATGGTCAAATAAAAGGGTAAATATTACTCACCTTAGAACTTTTGGCTGTTTAGCTTATGCAATGATAGAAAAACGTAAGAAATTCGATTCAAAATGTAACAAATACATTTTTGTGGGTTACTGTGAAGAGACAAAAGGGTATAGATTACTAAACCCTTCACGTCCGTCAGAATGCATTAAAGCAAGAAATGTAACTTTCTTAGAAAATGAATTTTATTTACCAAAAGGTAAAAGTGATGAATTCACTGAGCTAATTCTAACATATTCTCACAATCAAAACTCTTCAACTTCTCATGAGATTGAAGATAATATGGGCAATGAAACTGTTCCAGAGTCACTAGACCAGTCCATGTCAGATCAGTCACAAGAACAGTCCATATCAGATCAGTCACCAGAGCAGTCAAGACTAGATCAGTCCTTATCAGATTTAAATGATGTAACAGGGATACCCAGTAATGCGGGATCTGATAAATCTACTATAATTCCCCGGGATAGTATTATATCAGTGAGTAGCCTTGAATCAGATGATTCGCGCGATGAAACTTACGTTCCAGGTGACACATCGATGGACAGTTCAGAAGAGTACACTGAAGTTGTGAACTTAGCATCGCAGTCTCCACACTTGTCCGAGATAAGCCGCTTTGATGACGAACCAGAGACAGTGGTACAAGCTTTGCAAGGAATAGAATCCAAGAAATGGAGAGATGCTATGTCAGATGAGTATAAATCATTTTTGGATAACAAATGCTGGACCATGACTGACTTGCCAGATGGGCAGAGACCTGTGAAGTGCAAGTGGGTTTATAAAAGGAAGAGAGGATTGAATGGAGAAGTATTGAAATATAAAGCTCGATTAGTAGCAAAAGGTTATACACAAAAATATGGCGTAAATTACAATGAAACTTTTTCACCAGTGGTGAGGTACTCAACTATTAGAATCTTGCTTGCTTTGGCCGCTGAGATGAATATGGAGATAGATCACCTTGATGTGAAGACTGCATTTTTGAATGGAGACCTCAAGGAGACCGTCTACATGGAACAGCCGGAGGGCTTTGAGGATAAAGAGAACCCGAACAAAGTCTATCGCCTGAATAAAGCGATTTATGGGCTCAAACAGGCTTCTAAGAGTTGGTATGAGAAGATAAATACAGTTTTAATAGAAAAACTTAACTTTAGAAAGTTTTCTTCAGAGCCATGTGTTTTTATGAAGAATCATGTTGGAACTGTGACTATTATAGCACTTTATGTCGATGACATAATCTTATTTTCGAATAACAAACAAGAGAAACTGAAAATTAAAGAGAAGCTTATGACTCAATTTGAAATGAAGGATCTAGGGCCAGCATATCACGTCCTTGGCATGAAACTATGCAGAAGAGATGGAAAGTGGACTTTAGATCAGTCTAGTTACATTCAAAGAGTGTTGGAGCGTTTTAAAATGTCTGATTGCAAGCCAGCATGCACTCCTATGGAATCTGGGCTGAAGCTTGTAAAAGCAGATTGTAATGAAAATAATTTTCCGTATAGAGAATTAGTAGGATGTATAATGTACATTTCAGTTTGCACGAGGCCAGACATTGCTCATGCAGTCAGCATACTCAGTCAGTTCAACGATAGTTATGCTGAAATACACTGGAAGGCAGCAAAACGGGTGCTTAGATATCTGAAAGGTACGGTTAATCATTGTCTTACTTATGAAAAGAGTAGTATGGATGTCAGCGCCTACGTTGATGCAGATTGGGCCGCCAATGAGATAGATCGGAGGTCATTCACTGGGTTTGTCTTTAAAATAGGTAAGTCTACAGTATCATGGGAAAGCAGAAAACAAAAGACGGTCGCTCTTTCTAGCACGGAGGCGGAGTACATGGCACTCTCTGACGCATGTAAAGAGGCTTTGTTTATCAGAACTTTCTTGTATGAATGTTTAGGTACAAGTTGTAAAATTACTATGTTTAATGATAGTCAATCAGCACAAAAACTTTGTGTTAATCCAATGTATCACTCTAGAACTAAGCATATTGATGTCAGACATCATTTCATTCGAGGAATTGTAAACAAAGGTATTATTGATTTAAATTATTTGTCTACCGATCAAATGACGGCTGATGTTTTAACTAAACCTTTAACTAAAGAGAAAACTGAAAAATTTGTCAGTCAACTTGGCTTAGCGGAGACAATTTAAATATTGTAAAATCAATTAATAATGTTACCTGTTCATTTTAAGTTGCATAAAAACTTTATAGCTTTTGTTTTAAGGGCCAGTTTGATAAATGATTGCATTGTTTAAGGGCCAGTGTTAGAAATGTAAACGGAACGCAATCATCTGCTGTCTCGTTCACTTATGTGTCATCTCCTTCTTGCACTGTCAACCGCCGCCATGTTAACTTGTGTGTCACCTCTCAATAATAAAATCCCTTCTAAATAAATCAATCTTGTCTCATTATAACCAATTCATCAATACCTACCTAAGTTATCTAAATCCTTTTGCAATAATATGCAGTCTTCGTTACTTTTGATAACGGAATAGATCTTTGTGTCATCTGCATACAATAAAACATTAGAGAATTCAATATATTGAATTATATCATTGATAAATATGTTGAACAAAAGTGGGCCGAGGTGTGAACCCTGGGGAACACCTGAGGTGATGGGGACAAACGATGATACGTATCCCTTTATAGTAACTGCCTGGGTTCTTTGCCGCAAATAAGACTCCAGCCATCTAAGAAGATCACCGTGTATACCAAACCGCTCCAATTTTATAATTAAAATGGAGTGACAAATTTTATCGAACGCTTTGGAGTAGTCGGTATACACGGCGTCGACCTGGTATCCGTCACCTAATGCAGTCAAAACTCTGTCAGTTACCTCACAGAGGTTGGTTTCAACCGATCGCCCACTGATAAAGCCATGTTGCCGCTCTGTTATGACTGGTCTTATAATAGGAAAAAGGGCATCATAAATTATTTTCTCAAACATTTTAGCAATAATAGACAATTTTGAAATTCCCCTGTAGTCTGCTACATTGCGTTTGTCACCATTTTTAAAAATTGGAACTATAAAAGACTGTTTCCAGCATTTGGGAAAGGTGTCACTTTCTAAGGATTTACGAAAGAGAAATGACAAAGGAATTGCAAGATTTGAAGCACATCTTTGCAAGAATACTGGGTGAATTCCATCGGGTCCTGCTCCTTTTGAAACATTGAGAGCTTTTAAATATTTTTCGACTATAGGAACATTAATCTCAAGCGATCCTACAGTTAGAATGTGATCATTATCATTATTAGTATTGGAACAGGGAAAATCTGGTTCAAATACATTTACAAAAAATTCACTGAACAACTCAACCACTGCCTTGCCATTATCTGCTATACGATCGTCCAAGTATACTGAACTGGGAAAGTCTGTAGAATTACACTTCTTAGATTTAATGTAAGCCCAGAATTTTTTTGAATCTTTTTTAATATTTTCTTCAGCTCTTGATATGTAAAAGTTATAACAGGCAGATTGAGCTTCTTTTTGTTGTTGACGCAGCTCAGAGAAGAGATCATAGTCACTTTGTCTGCCGTAAACCTTCCATCGGCGGTGTACTCTAAGTTTTTGATTTATAAGCTTAATTAAGCCCTTAGAATACCAGATAGGATATCTACGACCAGAAGATGGAATCTTAGTTGGAACATAACGATCGATAATATTACTCAAGATACCATAAAATCTGTCTACTGCTTCTTCAATATCGTCTGTGACAACTTCGGTCTTCCAGTCTAACTGGGCAAATTCTTTATTTATAATTTCATAATCCGCCGCAAAAAATTTACGAACGGATCTCTGAGCGGGTGGTAAACTTCGCTCCGTATAGTTCACCTCCGCTGTTATCATCAAAGATGGATGATGCGCATCTTCTGGCAAAGAGATAGGTGAGCAGCGTGTCACTTCACAAATACAGTTTGAAATGACCAGATCCAAGTAACGGTTATTGCTATTAGGTACGTGGTTAAATTGATAAAAATCAGTGAAATTCAAAAATGACAACATGTTATGTTCTAAGGGTCCACTTGATGGGTTTATTAGATCAAAAGATCCATTATTTTTAGTTGAAGATGTCCAAATCGCATGACATATGTTAAAATCGCCCAAAATAATGTAAACATCGTCTAAATTAGACAAAAATAGGTTTGACACAAATTCGAAATAATGCGATTCAGACTGTACTTGCGAATTCCCATGCGGGAAGTATCCACAGAAAATTCTAATCTTCTTAGATCCAGTTGATTGGTTGGTATTTATCACGACGTGAGCAATTTCTGCATCAACTAAATACGGTGGCTGGGCGCTCGCGTCCCTCGCGACGGCATCAAACTCTCGGCGGACAGCGATCAACGCCCCCCCACCCGCCTGCATATTGCGCGCCTCGTAATCACGGTCACATCTAAATACTAAATATCTATCGTCAAATACCTCTCTATCAAATTAATTTTTCTATCCCTAGATACATAGATAAAAAGCATTGCATTACAATCTCAAAAGGGACCACGTGGGACAATTTTATAATAGACAAGACAGACCAAGGGGATGGATGCGAAAATCTCTGGACAAAAGCTTGTCTATTATTATAATTTCTTTCTCACGCAAGTTACAAAAGCTTGCATAGTCATGTGCAGATTTAGAATTAGGCAGTTTGGTTGGCCAAGGTTGAAAGCTTATTTTTATTAATGGAAAAAGGGAAATTAAATCTGTCTGGATCAACATCATGGAAGCTTAGGCTTTCTATGATGTAATTACTATGGTCTTCCAAATACGTCAGTAGTTACGGCGTAAAAGAGTAACAAACATCCAAAAATCCATCCATACTCAATATTAGTGGGATGGGATTAGTGGGATAGTGGGATTTTTAGTAAGTAAGGGTAATGATTAATAATTAATGTTGATTATTTAGGTGTTCGAGCCTTCAGGCTTGACCCACTGTGAGATAAACCCTCTTGAACATCAGCGCCATCTAGTGGTAATAGTGGAGTTTCACTACGAATGTCGGACTGTTTACTCTGTGTTTTGTTGTCTATGGTACAGTGAACTGTCAGTGCGGCAGGGCGAGCGAGAAGTGAGCTTCTTCAGTACGCTTTTGAATTTCGGCGTCATCTGTACTTTACAACGGACGATATATACTTACAGGTAAAATATTTTACACATTTTATATTCTCTTCTGGATTCCCTAGTTTGATAGGGAAAGAAATCCAGGACAAATTTCATCACAATGGCGCAAGCAGGGCGCCTGACCCATGCAAGGCTTTCTGCAACTCGCAATAGCCTAAGCGTCGTCTCGCAATGAACGACAATGCAAAAGAACCATTTTAAAATGGTACTTGTATGCACCATCTTGATGAAACCCATGGACGTATCAGTCCATACGACCGACCGTACATAACCATGCGACGGGTCACATCAATCCATACGACTGGTCGTATCAATCCATGCGACTGGTCGTATAAACCCAGACACCCAGTTGTGTCAAACCATGCGACGGGTAATATCAATCCATACGACTGGTCGTATCAATCCATGCGACTGGTCGTATCAACCCAGACAACCAGTCGTATCAATCCATCCGACGAGCGTATCAATCCATACACGCGATCGAACGCATCACTGGTCGATCATGACATATTGTCGTATCAACACTCAGGGCTAAGTGCTTTTGTTCTTTTGCAGAACATGGTGGTATCTACTATGCTCGACCTCTGTTCAAAAACCGTCCCACCAGAGGACAGGCAGTTTTTCAACAAAGTTGTGGAAATTCTCGAAGATAACTATCCAGACGACTGGAAAACATGGGAAGTCAACGACGTTTCATTCACCGACCTTTTCGGGGAGCACATATCTGCAAAAACAGAGGCAAAGCTGCGATTTGCGATCCCAACGGCAGAGCTAGCAACAGCTTACTCACCTGGAGACCCGACACTTTCCGAGAAAAAATACCGAGTCATAAAAAGAAAACTGTTAGAGTGGCCGCTGGGTCGAGCACTCTTGTATGCTCCTCATAACATCATGGAGAAGCTCCACCAACATTCGTATGAACAATTTATGCACACAGTGAAGGTTTTAAAACCAAAGCTCACCTCTAGGAACATAGCTGTTGGCAACAGCTCCCCCATGAAGCGAGCTTCTGTATCCCCAGGAGGATCTTCTGCCAAAACGCCAAGAAAAGAGCCTAGCATCAGCAGTGACACCCAGATCGCTTTCTTCGAAAAGATGATGACAGTGCTCAAGACCAAACAAAGGCATTCGAAACTATTGCATCCCAAGTCTCCGCTCTGTCAGCAAAAACTGAAAGCAACACGCAAAATCTGGATGAGTCTTTTGAGTCTGTAGTAACCTCCACACAATCCGATGACGAGTTCGAAGCTCCATCCATACGCGCAGTACCGGATCCAATCTCGCAAACGACAGAAGAAGAAAATCTAACAGCGCAGATTGCAGATGCACAAAGGAAATTGGCAGAACTAAGATCTCCAAAGAATACTGACTTTACAGCTGGTTGTGACTTTTCACCATGCACAACGGAAACAGAACCCAAACTGACAAAAGCAGATCCTCAAGTAGCCGAACAAGGCAGGAAATGCCAACGCTTGGGTGAAGACGGCTGGAGGAACGTCCGCTATGCTGACGTTCAAAAAATTTTTCATGCAACCCCTGTCTTTAGCGCGTTAAAAGTCAACAGTATTCTGGCCACCTTTACGCCAACATGGCGATCAGTATCAATGTTAGAGAAGGCTGATATGGCTCTTGGAGGCATAGTGCATGGGCTACTGTTACAGCGCAAAATGTTTCAGGAGGCTTGTAAGAAAATGGAACCAAATTTACAGCAAGGAGTTCAGACAACCCTACTCAATCCTGAATGCAGTTTTAGGAAAATATCGGACGCACTCCTTCAGTACACCTGTGGAAGGAGGGCTGAAATTATCCAATCAAGGAGAGAAATTTACAAAGCCTCAAATAAAATCCTAAATGATATCCTACAGGACATCCCTCCATCGGACACACATCTTTTTTCTGATGAAAAATTAACGGAAGTGATTAAAGAGCTAGGAGGGATTCATAAGTTTTTTCCAAGAAAACCCTCATTTAAGACGGGCAAGAAAACACTGCCTCCACCAAAAGGATCGACCAGATTCAATCAGCAGTCTGAAGGTCAGGGCAAATCTGGAAAATACCAAAACAAGAAACAGCCCTCCCGAAATTTTCGCCCCTCAGGAAAGAATGAAAAAACCAAATCGTCACAAAACCCTTGGAAAAAATCCTAAGGTAGATTTTTGTGCTGGCCAACTTAAATTTAAAATAAGCTTGTGGGAATCATTGGGGGCCCCGGACACTTCTCTCTTTCTTCTCACTTCTCTCTCGCATAAAAACGGGAAAAACTTTGAACCAAAAATTTCAGAAAACATGACTCAATAAGTCGAAAATCTCCTCAAGCTTGGGGCAATCTATGAAAATATCTTTGACAACGGGTACCTGTCCCCAGTATTTTTACGGGAGAAATCCAATGGTTCCCATAGGTTGATTGTTAACTTGAAACAGCTAAACTTATTTGTTTACCCCCCTAAGTTTCGACTTATAAGTCTTAGGAAGGTTGCTCAAACTATAAGAAAGGGAGATTACCTAGTAAAAATTGACATCTCCAATGCCTATTATCACATCCCAGTATTAGAATCTCATAGAAGATTCCTCTCACTATCCTACAAAGGAAAAATTTATAACATGACGTGCTTACCATTCGGCCTGTCAAGTGCCCCATCAATTTTTAGCAAAATTTCTAATTGTGTTGCGTCGTTACTACGCCATAGAGGAATTAGGGTAATTGTATATCTAGATGATTTCTTATTAATGAATGAGGACGCCTCTAGGCTAGCTGAACAATCTCAATGGACAGTCAATTTCATGAAAAGCTTGGGGTGGCACATAAACATCTGTAAGTCAGACTTACAACCCAGAATCCGGATAGAATACTTGGGCCTTATATGGAATACTAAGGAAAATAAAATTGTTTTGCCACCTGCAAAAATAAAAAACATTAGTAATACTATAATTCAGACTCTCCATAAAAACAAGTGGAGTTGGAGGGATGCTAAACATCTTCTTGGCAAATTAAATTTCGCAGCTAACGCGGTCCCTTTGGGCCTACTTCATTGCAGACTCATCCAAATCGCAGCAAAGTCACTCCCAGACATGGAAAGACACAAGGTATTTCAACTACCAGATCAAGTAAAAGAAGAGCTTTATTGGTGGCTCCAAAACCTACACAAGGCAGCAATCCTTCAATTACCTCCACCTTCTGCCTTCGTAACTACCGACGCATCCGACATCGGATGGGGCGCGATAGTGAACAGCAAAAAATTGTCAGGTTGCTGGAGCATCTACCAAAATCATTGGCACTCCAATCAAAAGGAGTTGTGGACCTTATTCGAGGTTTTACGCAGAGAATGGCAACAGCTTCGAGGAAAAACTGTTGTTTTTCAAACAGACAGCCGCACGACCCAAGCCTACATAAGGAAACAGGGAGGCACCAAGTCACGAAATCTTCTCAAAATCGCCTCGAAAATCCTAAGCTTAGCACAAGTTCACAACATCAACATAATGCCAAGGTATCTACCAGGCAGATACAACGGCTTAGCCGACAGCCTTTCCAGATCACAATCGCTCCAGGAGTGGCATCTCGACTTGCAAACGAGAACAATCATCTTTCTGAAAATGGGAACTCCAGAAATAGACCTGTTTGCGACGAAAGCCTCCGCAGTAGTCCCCAGATATGTCAGCGAGGATCAGAAAGACCCCATGAGCGAGTACACAGATGCTTTCAGCAGACCATGGAACTACAACCTAGGATGGATCTTTCCCCCACCAGCCCTCATCCCACGGATTCTTCAACACCTGCAGATCTCTCACGGCCACTATCTACTGATAGCACCAAAATGGGAGAAAGCTTTTTGGAGACCAGAAGTAAAGAAACGGGCAATGCGACCACCCTTCAGAATCAAGGACCTAGCAGGCCATCTTCAGGACCTTCGAACCAACCAACCACCTCGAGACATTCAGAATCTATCTTTGGAGGCCTGGAAAATACGGGCTGGTCCAATGAAATATCCGAATGGAACTACAGAGAACGGGAATTATTACAATCCGCTTGGAGACAATCAACCTTGAAAACTTACAAACCAGCTTGGAATAGCTGGTTACAATGGTCCAAGAATAATAACATTTCCCCTTCACTGCCAAAGCCAAACGATTTGGCTAGATACTTAATCTTCCTTTACGATGTAAAAAAACTATCTCCAAGAACAATCCTCGTTCATAAATCAACGGTTGCTACGTTCACGAAACCTTCTCTGAAAGAATCTCTAAGCGAGCATCCCCTAGTGAAGAAAACCATTAAGGCAATTTTATTGACAGATCCACCGGGCCATAGTGTTTCTACATGGAACATCTCAGATCTTCTGAATTGGATATCTCGTAAAAATATCGACGATTCAAATCTGTTCCAAGTCTCCCAACATGTGGCGACCTTGCTGCTTCTTGCATCAGGACGCCGAATCCAGGACTTAACGTTACTTCATATAGGCCCAAATAGCTGCCGTATTACAGATAATGAAATAATACTCTGGCCATCGTTCGGCTCAAAAACAGACAACACCAAATACCACCAGTCAGGCTGGTGCTTGTCAAAAAATAGTAATACCAAATTTGATCTTTGCCATTGGATCCAAGTCCTTATCAAGGTCTCACAACAGAGAAGGAAGACGGATCAAAATTTAACCAGTTTGTTTATTACAACGAGAGGCAGGGTTAAGACCGCTTCTAAATCTGTAATAGCAGGCTGGTTAAGGTTAACATTCAAGGAAGCTAACATTAAGGCCTCCCCGGGTAGTTTTAGGTCCGCAGTGGCTTCAGATAACTGGGCCAGAAAAAATCTAGACTTAGACGAAGTACTTCGCAAAGAAAATTGGCGAAGTACTTCAGTCTTCCTAAAACATTATTTTAAACAAGTAGAATCACCAAACATTGATAATTTTTCTATATCTGATTTCTTTAACACAATATAATAACAATAAGTTATGTTATAAATGTAGAGTTAATTATGTTCCTAATAAACATAATGTTAATAATTACAATAGCATTATTTGTTTACCTGTATCTTTACCAAAATCAGGACATTACAAGTTCCTGATAATAATTATCACAGTACGCAGTGTCAGCGCCGGCAGATATTAGACATCTCACAGTGGGTCAAGCCTGAAGGCTCGAACACCTAAATAGAACCGTTTTTCCCACGAAGGGTAAAAAACGGATATTTAGGTTTCAGCCGAAAGGCTTGACCCACCATAATCACTTGCCGGCTATTCGCCTCGCCTCAATTCTGGAATCGCTACTGAAGAAGCTCACTTCTCGCTCGCCCTGCCGCACTGACAGTTCACTGTACCATAGACAACAAAACACAGAGTAAACAGTCCGACATTCGTAGTGAAACTCCACTATTACCACTAGATGGCGCTGATGTTCAAGAGGGTTTATCTCACAGTGGGTCAAGCCTTTCGGCTGAAACCTAAATATCCGTTTTTTACCCTTCGTGGGAAAAACGGTTCTAATATTACTTAAAAACTGATTTTATTTGTGGTGTACATCCAAAAATTTTCGTTTCCCTGGATGTAACTTGAACACAAAAAGTTTGCGGAACACTGGACTAGACCTTAAATTTAGAGATGATACGGCTTTAATGCTAACTAGTTTTGACCTCTATGGTCGTAAAGTCACTAATATTTATTACACTGTACCTTAAGGGCAAGGACTAATGTACCTTTAATTCTGACTGCCATTAAGACATTCAATTATGGCTACCACCTCGGGGAGGCGGTTTTTCAAACTCAATGTCCAATTAAACATGCGCCTGATTGGGATACAAATCGGTTTTATTTTTATACAAATACCGGTTTGTGTGGCTCTTGCGCAGTATGGTCACTCTCTGTCTGAGCAAAGTAGTGGTTCGTATTTGTTTACAATCTTTTATTTATAGATCATAGTATTATATTTTACTAGCCGTAAGATCATAATTTGAATGTATTATTCCTAAGTTCATTTACGCAAAATAAATAATACGTATAAGTTTCCGGAATTAATATGAAAAAATACTATTAAAGGTACAAAATTAATTTGTTGTTTTTCAAAATAATCTCCCTTGGCGTCTACGCACTTTTTCATTCGATCAAACCAGTTTTGAAAACTTTTGTGCCACTCCCCTGTGGTGACCTCTGAAACGTGTTTTTCATACTCCTCGACAGCCTCTTCTGGTGATGAAAATCGTTGACCGCGTAATTGGTTCTTAATTTTTGGGAACAGAAAAAAGTCACAAGGTGCCAGGTCGGGACTGTATGCAGGATGAGTCATGAGTTCTACATTTTTCGTCTTCAAAAAGTCGTTTGTCTGTCTGGCCGTGTGAGAACTAGCATTGTCGTGGTGCAGGATGATACGGCGTTTACGGTTATTTTTACGGAGTTCGTCAATAACTTCCGGCAAACAAATGGTCGTGTACCAGTCACTATTCAGGGTACGACGATTCTCTAAAGCAACAGTAGCCACGTGTCCAGTTTTATTAAAAAAAGAAGCAATCATCCGCTTAGATGCACTTTTCACGCGCGCCACTTTGTTTGGTTTCGGCTCATCTTGAAAGACCCATACGCTCGATTGCTGCTTTGTTTTGGGATCGTAGCAATAAATCCATGTTTCGTCACCTGTTACTATGTCCCACACCAAATTTGACGCACCTTCGTTGAATCTGGTAAGCATGGCACTGCACCAAGTGACGCGGTCCGTTTTTTGAGCCTCGGTCAAGTTGTGTAGGATCCACCGCGAGCACAGCTTTCTCACACCCAAATGTTTGTGTAGGATTGATTGTATTTGACTCATGCCTATTTCTAAGGATGCGCGAATTTCATGGTAGGTCACATGCCTATCTGTTTCAATCATACGGCGCACAGCATCGATGTTTTTGTTGGTCACAGCGATGGACGGCCGACCATCGCGAGATTCGTCACTGAGATTGATACGACCACGCTTGAATTCTGCAAACCAGCTATAAACAGTCGTCTTGCATGGTGCTTCATTGCCAAAAGCTGTTTCAAGCCGAGCGATGCTCTGTTGAGCTGTCAAATTACACTTAAAATCGTAGAAAATCATACTACGAAAATTTTCCCGAGTTAAATCCATGTTGATGCAGACACACTATTTTTTAAATTGCGCCACAAGGTAAAACCAAAAGACAGTCAGATGAAACAAACTGCATTCTACAGCCAAAGAGTTCTATTTTCAAATGTTGCAATAAATTTTTAAATATTGTTTATGTACTCGTAAGTGGCCAGTTCCGGAAACTTTTAGTGTTACCTATGTAATTATTATTATTATTATATTATAGATAGTGGTGGATAGGTAAACAGCACGTGTTAAGAGCGCGAAAGCTTTTAAACGAAAAAGAAAATAAAAACCGGCCAAGTGCGTGTCGGGCCACGCGCAATGTACGGTTCCGTAGCTGCCCGGTACATACGTGTAAGTTGGCCTACTAATACAGACCGCGCCAAACTTCTGGTCCCATACACTATAGGGAGCCAAAAGTTTGGCGCGACCTGTACTCGTAAACCTGTAAAGCCTACTTAGCTGTGATAGTTTTCCTTTTAAATTCATTATATATACTACTTCTGTGAATTTTTTCACATTTCTATAAATAACCGTTTGGCCGGCAGGGGGGGGAGGCGCCAATCTAACTAAAATTTTCACTTTAAAGCTTAATATTTCACCAACGGATCCCTAAATCGAAAAATGGTTTTCACTATGTTTTTAAACGGCCTATCCAACGATACCCCACACTATGGGATAGACGAGAAAAAAAAAATCATCCCCAGTTTACTTGTATAGAGGTACCCTTAAAAAAATTTTTTTTCAAGGTTTTATTTTACCATTTTGTCGCCGTGATTAATATTTATATCCATGACAAATTACAGCTTTCTCGTACTAATAGTCTCTGCGCTAAGCCGCGGACAGACGGACAGACGGACATGGCGAAACTATAAGGGCTCCTTGTCGGACTACGGAACCCTAAAAATATTAAATAAATGTTTAAAAGTATGAAGAAACGAGATATTAGATTTTTTGTGATTTGCTTTGTACAGTGGAGCCCACATCATTGTACGGGAAGCCTATACAATGAGAGGTCAGCTTATACTGAAAGTGTTTAGCTTGATGTGGGCTCCACTGTACATGAATTCGTTCAAAGTTACTTAGCTTGTACAAAGTTTCACGGCTTTATTGACTACATGTACACCAGTATAGTTAATAGCATAAATCAGTCCGCAAAAATTTAAAAGACATTTTGACAGCACATTTGCCAATCACAGCCGTCGACAATACTAAGATTGTAAGATATGGCAGTCATCGTACGTTCAAAACTTAACCTTTATAATTATAACTGAAAAATTATCTTTACTTGATAACGTCTGTTATGGACAAGTTACAGGACTGGATTTGTTAGCAATGTTAAGTATTGCGATATCGAGTCAAACTTTGAATGTAAGAAATTGTAAAATATTAAATACGTTTACACTGTGCCCACGTTTCACAGACGATTATTGTGTTCCAGCATGTCGTGTGATGAGCCCAATCGCCGTATTTCAGGCATATAAGAACCAACATCTTAAAAAGCCTTCTAATGTGGTCCAGATGTTCGCTCCACTAGTAACAGGGATGGTTATAATCGAACGAGCGAGCGGAGGGAGCGAGTTCTCCGAGTCTACTCGAACAATCCGGCGTTTGTGGGTATACTATGTATGTATGAATGTTTGTTCGACGATAACTCGAGTATCGTTGATCGGAATGTCAAGCGAGGTTGGCAGGCGAGTAAATAAGCAACAATATTTTTTTAGTTCATATATGAGCCACAGTGGTGGCGCTAGACCACGCGTGGACGTCACGTCGGCGACATCAGGTTTGTGAGACCTCTTTTATTGAACTATTCAAAAAGAAAACATTAAATTACATGGGCCGAATTATAAACTAATGTATGAGTAAACGAGTTTTATTATTGCTAATCAAATGATGACAAAAATTTATTACACAAATAGAATTTAAAATAACGAAATTTTCGGCTTTTAGCCTCGCACTGCATTTTTTCAGGATTATATCATAGCTTAGACTAGCCACTATTTTAGCTTTAATTTATGGAACTGATAACGGAGATCATATTAGCTCATAAGTCTTTATCAATTTTAACTTTGAGAATTTTCCCTCAGCGGAAGCTGTACTGACTGGAACTGTGGGGATGATTCTAATTTTTATTAAAGCGGAGTCTTTGGAGAACATAAAACGGCGCAAGTACGCAGCCTTAGGCGAGGGCTACATATTTGCGCTGTTCGGTGTCGAAATCTGTTGAAAGAACTGTCGGCGCGTTTGGTCGACGCCTCTGGTGACCCAAGGGCTACGGCTTACCTCGGCCAGAGGATCAGTCTGGCGATCCAAAGAGGTAATGCTGCTAGTCTCTTAGGCACCCTACCCGACGGCAACGGTTTAAAAGATATGTTTTATTTAGTTTAATGTTTTAGGGCGTATTTATTTATTTATTTGATATCATTAGATTTATTTTAGATTTAATTTATTAGATAGGTTTTATGTTTATATAATAAGTATTTTTTTGAAAAAGATATATAGTGTTATTTAAAGTATAGACAATTAATTTTTATGTAGACATTTGGATATATTGCTTCCAAATTATTTTCTAAAATGTAACTGAACTTACATAACTTGTAAAACTGTTATGCGAGGCCCCCTCAGGTGCGAGGCCTTCAGCAGACGCCGACGTCGCCGACACACCTAGCGCCGCCACTGATGAGCCTAATCGGTCAAGCGCGAATCGGGCGAGCGCGAGTTCACAGTTCGGGGCGAACTACTAGTTATTTTATATTCTCAACATTTTCTATTAATTTTTCAGTAATATATGATTTAGAACAAAATTTTATTTGAGAAAAATACTGAAATATCTGGTCAAAAAAAGCACAACGGAATGACCAAGCTGTACGACAAATATCGCAACGTTCAGGTTATAAGTTTATAACCCTCTTCGACCGTTTTTTAATGAAGCTAATAATCCTAAATCTTGGCTGAAGTTTGATTCGATTTGTTGTCTTTAAAGTATGAGGGAATAAATAAAAAAATAAATACTATATTGGAGATACCGAGAAACCGCAGATTTCTCGTAGTTTTCAAATTAATTTGAAATAACTCTTTTTTAGTCCATACTGACCGTTTTTCTTTGTTTAATTTTAAATTTAATGCGAAATATTTGTTTTATATCAATACATGTGCGCGTCATCAAAACCTAACAAACATTACGCAAAATTTTAAATTCTGAAGTTGCATAATTTTCGGAAAGCCCCTCTCGAACAGACAGACTGACGGAAACGAGATCTTGAAAGCATTCCTTTTAAGGTATGGAACCCTCATAAAATAAACTAATACATATGCCCATTCTGGGCTAAAGCCAGAACAGAACAGAGGCTGTACAAATTACATTATGGAAGTACAAACATTGGCGTAACTAGGATTTGTAGCGAGGGGGGGCTTCGACACCTACTCATGAAGCCATCAACAAACGCTTTTCCGCGTTTTACCCCGCCTTTCTGACAATGGATCCGCCTTCTACTGTTAAGACGACGCCACGAAATTTTGGCGACATGGATCTCCATTTTTCTCAGCAATAAAAAAACATATGTAATTACACTACGATTAAGCATTTCATTTACATCATTTTGCCCGAAGATTTAGTTGATTGATTAATTTTCATAGCAGAGAAAAAAATATTTAGAAAACCTCTCTTAAAACAGAGATTTCTATTTTACTGACAAACGAGAGCGAATGAAGCCTCTAAGTTTTTTATTTAAATTAGTCTACAAATACACTTCAATATGGCCGATTGGATTTATTAAATTACTTATAGTTGTCATTTTAAATGAAAAATACTGTTTTGACTTACTATATTACTATACTGTTATGACCTTACGGCATAAACTAGTTCGTGAGCGAATATTTGTGTGTGAATATTTATGTCCCCACTGAGGCGCCGATTTGAAATTAAAAGTTTATCAATGCCAATAACAATTCCACTTTTTTCGGATCTCCTAAAAACCGTTTTTTTTAGGAAATGCGCTTTTTATTCATATGATGCATGAGCCATTTCACATTGTCGCGAACTTTTGAATGTTGCAATTCCTCCTTAGTGCATAAAAATATAGGTACTTTAGTTCAAGGGCGAATCCAGAGGGGGGGGCACAGGGGCACGTGCAAGACGGTTCGAATTAAATAAGGAGCTGGGAGATTAACACTATACCGCTTTATTAATATTAGTTTATTTTTGTGTCATGCTTTTAACAACATTTGCAGCATTTTTTGGCCTGCATGTAGGACTAAAGGATATAGTACAATACTATACTGGACACTCTATAACTATACTTATTTGGCCTTTGTGCCCCCCCAAATACATCCTCGATCCGCCCTTGCTTTAGTTATACACGTCGCATCGAGAATACTGCAATTAAAAACATCAATATGCGTACGAATTGAGAGATAAAAATCGATGTAAATGTTAAAATAATATATTCCGCTTTAAAAAAAAAAAACGCGTTTCTGAAGCACCGCTACCACATTTTCAATTTTCTCATCTGGCAACACTGTCAAAGTATCTTTTCCCGATTATGTGTTCGTAATAAGATAAATAGAGATAACCCTCAATACAACGAGATCATAAACAAAACGAATAACGCCTTAAAATGGATAAAGTATCCATTTACATCGATGATATCCATATTTCTGAGGGGGGGCAGACAATACTCTGGAGGGGGCGTGCCCCCTGGCTCCTACCTGGTGACGCCTATGGGTACAAACTGACAATAAAGTACGGTTAAGGTACTAGATGTTATCTAAATAGCTACCTATGGGCGGGATGCCCAAAATTACACGTAAAGAACGCCATTTTACGGCCAAGTTGGCTCAGCTCTCGCTTAGTTAATGCAAGGCACGCCCAAAATTAAAGGGATTGAAATGTTTGCAATATTCGTAATCTTGGCCGTAACTGGCTAAGCAATACATAAAGGCAAGGTTATGCAGAGAAATCTGTCCTGCTCCAACGCTTTCATTTTACACTTTTCTATCGTGCTCAGTGGAAACTCGCGATTTCGAGCTGTTTTTATTTATTAGAGGATGGATTTTTAATGTGATGGCCGTTTTATATCACATTTCTTACGACGTTTATTTAAATATAAGTTTTATTGTCTAAAACCTAACATAACTCGAATGAAATGGTAATAATATCATAGTTCAGACCTATCTTGCAGTAAAATGCAAGTATTCGTATATCAAACGACCCAAAATTTAAGTTCAGAGAGTGAAATATGATATATATATATATTTTTCCAAATGTAATTATTACAATATCACGGTTTAAAATGTACATATTTGCAAATCAGGGTAACCCCCCCTTAAGGGTGCGTCTACAGTCAGATTGAGAACCTAATTTTGCATCATCCATCCATCCATCAGCCTGTTTCGTCCACTACTGGACATAGGCCTTTCCAGGATTTCACCACTCTTGGCGGTCCCCCTGGAAGAAATGCCCATACTCACACACGCTGGGCAGGCGGGTTGGTGAGCGCGGTGCCAAAACCCCTGCACCAGTGACGCCGCTGCCCGTCACCAGTCTGTTTTAAGGCCTGGCAATTAGGGATGGATATACCGCCATCCATCGGTCTCAGGCAATGGTGGGCCGCGTGGTTTTGCCTGAGAGCTGTTCTTTACTCTCCCCCGAATAACTTTGGGAGGATTTGCGAGTAAGATTTTGGTACCTCCACAGTCGAGCTCGCCATCAGCTCTACCACCTAATTGCATCAATTAGATCTTAAATTTATGACGTTTCTTTATTGTTTAAGAGGATAGTCCACGCAAAACAATAATTTGTTCTTCCTTGTTTAACAGCTGGTTTCCGGTACACGTTTTTTCCTCAAAATTACGTAACTTACTGTTAATCCCCGTTTAATTGTTGTTTGGGTTGCTGGAAGATTCACCCAACGGCCTGTTGACAGTTTGTCAACGCAAGTGTCAAATTTCCAAATAATCGCCAATTAGAGCCACTTTGGGTTTCTGAACGCATTTTCCTTGCGTCAACAGACTGTTGACAGGTCATTGACATTTGATTTTTAATTTGAGATTTTTGAGCAATTAGTGGACGTGCTATCAAGATTTTAGCCTCGATTACTGCATTACTGCTTTTCCAAGGGTGTTTGGGGAAAACTAAGTGAGTACAAAGCTACAATGTACTTCTGCTATAGCAAGGAGCATAGAAATAGTTACTACAACTTATCCTTATTAATTTCCAGTTGCAAAATGTCAGATTGGTCGGATCTTTCCGATCTGTCGAGTGATGAGGAAGAGAGAAGACCATCGCGGATTTTCCGTGAACGGATGAATCCATTGCAACACTACGACAGTGACCAATTTAAGGCCCGATACCGAATAAGCAAAGAAGTGTTCCTGGATTTAATGAATCGGCTTGGTCACTTGGAGCCTATGACCCAGCGCAATCAAGCAATTAGCGCTAATGAGCAAGTACTGCTGACAATAAATTTTTATGCGTCTGGTGGATTCCAGATTACTGTGGCAGACCATGTCAGAATCCATAAGTCAACTGCCTGCCGCATTATAAAAAAAGTGTCTGGTGAAATAGCTAAGCTGAGGCCAGGCTTTATTAAAATGCCTGCGACAGAAGATGAGAGAGCCAGGGTACGAAGTGGATTCTATGCCATAAGTGGATTCCCTCGAGTGACCGGAGCGGTGGACTGCACCCATGTCAAAACGTAAATTTGACGTTAGGCAAAATAGAGACAGAGCTATGTGTTAAAGGGAAACAATTGCACGGACAAGTACGAAAAAAAACAGAAATAATTGAATGAAAATGAACGAATTCAACTGGGTGACCAGAAGATTAAATAAATCAGCTGTCAACAGTAGATTACATAATTTTTAGTTGATTTGCGTTCTAGAAACTCATAACATGATAACAGATTGTTGATTTTGACAGACTGTTGAGTGATTCATCAAAATAAAATTGTCTGAGGAACCGACTGTGAATATAGCAAAATTACATTTTTTTTAATTACCAACGATCTATGCAGCGGGCTATGCTTGGGATATCTCTGATGGATAAAATAAAAGCGTAGCGTAGGCTAATCTCGCGTCCGCTGGACCGACGCGACGACCTGAAGGACGTTGTGGGTGACGGGCGCCACACGGAGTACAGCCAAGAGTGGCAAAATCTAGCAGAAGTGTATGGACGGAAAGAAGCTGATGGATGGATGGATTATTGTTTGTTGTTCAAAATAAAAACGTGCGGGTATTATTTCTGAAACGGAAAATCTCTACACATTTTTAAGGAAAGCAGCAGTAGCAAGGTGAATTGTATTTTTTACTATTTTTAGGATCCTGTCAAAAACTTGAACCCCCTTATTTCACTACCTATCCGCAGAATAACAACTTAGATGAAAGCTTCGCTAATGGCGATTTTGGTGAGAAATTTATCAGGAAAAATAATTGTTAAGGCGACATAGGTACTAAAAATGAGATTTTAAAACAGTAGTATTCACCATACTACAATAGATGGGGTTCTGAAAAAAAAAACGTTATAAAAGGAGGCCTATTTCAAGACGATAGCCCAAAAGGTTAAAGAAAAAAATTCGCTGCATTGAAAAAAAATGCAAAGTGAAGGCTGTTTTTTCAGTAAAAAACAGTAGTCCGGCCAAATTAATAAAGTAAAAATAATAATAAATACATAAAATGTTTTTATTTCAGACATATTACAGTAAATCGAGATTTTAGTAGGTAGTAGTACTGTAATGAAGTCTGTTGTAAATAAACCTTTTGTCGAAAACGTGGAAGAGCGTTTTATTAAAACGCTCTCGTGTGAATTTATATTAAATTTTATTAATTAAAAAACAGCAATATCCAACCTTTTCTTGACCGCACTACTCGGACACGCACTTTTTCAGATATGTTTATCTCTTTCTTTGTGCGATGGACCTATTGCGCCTTAACATATCGTCACGACAGTGACCTCAAGGGGGTGTCAGAGGATTTTAAGGCCTAGTAGGTCGATCGCACAACGAAAGAGATAAGCATATATCTGAAAAAGCACGCGTCTGAGCAGAGCGGTAAATCAAGAAGAGAGAGGATAATGCTGTTTTTCAATTAATAAAATTTTATGTAAATTCACACAAGTACTTTTTTTAAAATATCGCTATTCTATCGTTTAGATAATGGGCTTATATGATGTAAATAGTAATCATTGTTATTTTTACTTTATTAGTTTGGACAGAATGCTTGTTTGAAATGAAAAAATAGTCTTCAGTTTGCGATTTTTTTCGATCGAGCCAATTTTTTTCCATCGCGTTTTGGGCTGTTACATCGCGCTGGAAAAGGCTCTGTTTATGACATGTATTTATTTTAGAACCATATCTATGGTAGTTTGGGAGTACTACTTGTTCAAAAACTCCGTTTTTACTACCTACGTCGTCTTAACGTCCTGTCCGAACGGAATATAGGTTGAGCCTTATTTTCGCCGTGCTTCGGGCACAAACACACGCTTTTGCGGTAGCGTTTCCTATCACCCGTCAGCAAGTGGTAAACTATACAAATATTATGTATACAGGATTACTTTCAAACAAACCCCGATGATTTTAGAGGTTATTAAGAAACTTTAGTAGAACACATTTGAAATGTAAAAACAATTAAAATTAAACGTCAAAATATTATTAAAAAATGTTACTTGGAAATAAAATGTATGGTTATCCCAGCCATTCCCATGCGGAAAAAGTTGAAAATAGTATGATCAATAATAAAAATAACTTCGCGCGATCTAATTTACAATTTTAATTTCTAATTTAATCGCGTTTACAATCCCAGCATTCTATGGGAAGTCCAGTTGTATGTGCCAGATGCGTACGTGGGGCGGCGGCGTCGGCCGCGGCTGCTGGCAGTGCCACATGCGCGTACTAATTTGCTGCAGGAGGCGCCACTCACGCGCGCGCTACATACGTTAAACGTGGTGGCGGAGAGAATAGATTTGTTTTGCTGCTCACTGAGTGAGTTCACGGAGGCCACTCTTTATGTATTATGTTATATATAATTAAGATGAATAGTATTAAGTATGTGTTTTGTAACTTCGCTGTCGCATTAGGTAAATTACCCGTAATGATAGTAGTAAGTGGATTTGATAAATAAATAAATTATCTTATCTCTTCGGGTGACCATGATTTCTTTGGATTTTACGAAAATCTTCAAAGGGCTCCAACTTTAAAAAAATATTATGAACATGATTTTGATTTGTTTTAATAAAACCAGTTTGTATTCTTCTACAAAATACTAAATTATCGGGGTTAGGTTAAAAGACACTCTGTATAAATTTAAAAAAACTAATTGGTCTATGCTTGACGGTGAGTTTCGAACCCTCAGTGACAAGGTTGACACTATGGTTGCCTTTTAGGTATCAAACGTGTCTTCAAACAGATAACACGAGGACGGAACCCGTACTTTTTGTACGGCGTATACATTGCTACGTACCATTACCACCTTTACGAGAAACGTAATAACAACTGTTTTACCTTGGCAAATTGGAAACTACACGTATACTTTACAAACGGATAATACTTTAAACAAGGATACTGATTCTCTAGGGAAAATAAACCCTATGCCACATACTTAAGATCCACAGAATCAAACAACAGTTCGAAAATACACCTGGCTGGTTGTAAAACCGTGATTGCAAAAAGAAAGAAAAAGGTTGGTCAAGTTGTAATATTTATGTTTATTTACAGGTTCCGCTTATTACTTTAACGGTGTATGTAAATATAATAAAAGTTTCAACTTATGTATGTTATATGAAACTGATTATACTGATTTTTGTTTATCGAGTGGCTGTAGAGATTACAAAGAAGTAGAAAAACCAAGCCGGGTTCTATGCCACACTAGGGACTCAATTAAAATACAGCAAATGCAAGCCAACAGCAATCAAAAGCTGTCCTTTATTTTTTAGCGACTTTACCATGCAATAGGAGCCAGAACCAACAGCTTAACTTGCTTGCAGGCCAGCAGCCGGGCACAAATCGTGCCCTCTACGGCATCCTCCAGTTTAGTAAGTATAGTGCGTTTCATGAAATAGTTCCCCTCCCGTAAAGGTGGGTCCTCTTTTTTAATAGCTAGTATAGTTTTTTTTTTGTTTGTCCCCTGTAGCGATTGGATCAATGAATAAAGAATCCTTTTTCTCGGTCATTGGATTGGATGGATGGATATAGAATTGAATTGGATTGCTACAAACATTACGTACGGCAAAGGAACTCTTTGATGAAAAGCACTCTAGATACTCAACCACTATGCCACAGACCATAATATATCCGAAGAAAAAAAAAACTTATTTTTTTTACTTAAATCATATTAGCAGTTTCAAAGTTTTTACCAAATTTATAAATGGAAAGTGTAAAGAAGGAGTGCAGTACCACTTCACTCACCATGGAACCCTGATAAACATCGCCGGAACCTGTTTCAGGAAGTGGTGGGAGCGTTCTGAATTCTAAATTTCAATTTGGAATGTCGAATTTGGAATTCTTCTCGTTTTGAAATCAGCTTTTGAGTAAATCAGTTTTCTGGTCTTAAAATCCTTTGGAAAATTGGTTCAATTGCGCCGCCCGAGACGCATCAAACTTTACAAAATCAGTTCTTATTACAACCTCGTTAGAGTTATTATCGTACAATAAGGAAGCAAGGCAATAGTAGATTTTGCATCGAACAGAAAGTGATTTTTAATTGCATCGAGTGAACACAAGTTCAATTAAAAATCACTTTTGCCAGGTTCATATACTGCTTTTATTTTAACTACCGAATGAAGAACTGGACGGCTACTCCGGCATTATTTCGCATTCGCAGTATCAGTCATTACATATTTATTTAATTTAAGGGTGTATAATACCTCACTTCGCTTCGCATGATCCTGTTTTATACCAACAAATACTGCAACAATCACTCTGAAATTAATATATGATAAAGTTGAGGACTAATGCTATGTCCATGCTGTTGAGAAAACTTGATTCCATTAAATTTCCTCGATATAAAAAAATTACAAAGTTACCTCCAAACCGTACAATAAAACGATAGCATTCAATGAATAAATATTTGAAATTAGACCTGAAACTTTGCATAATATATTAGTATAAAGCAGCTGCAGACTGTTCCATAAAAATGAAAAAAACATCAGTGTAGCCGCGACTTCAAAACAACGGATGTTTCTGCGTGCGCGGCATCTGATTAGAGTAGGATAGACAGTTAAAAAGCAGAAGCGTTAGAGCAGGACTGCGAATTGAGGTATTATGGGCCCTTAAAGTTTGATAAATGCCATGCGATGTGAATTGAAGTGACAAATAAATCCCATCTAATAAAAGCTATAAAAAGTTTCCAATCAAGAAACCACACCATATCCGTACAATATCCCTTTTAAAATCACCCCCTATCTGCCTTCGCAGTTTTTGCGCACGTGCCAGAATTGAGGGCCCGAAGTCAAATACATGAAACATTCAAGATGCCTTTCCGATATTTCGCCAATTTTGACGGCCCTCCTGAAGGGTAGGCGGTTTAGTGAGCGCGGTGCCGAAAACCTTTGCACTAGTGACGCCACTGCCCGTCACCAGTCAGTTTAATACTAGGTGACTTTGGTTTATCAATGGCGTGCATTGGACTTTTTGCTGAAAAAGCAATGAGAAGGTAAAGTTAGACGATAAAAATAAAATGAAAAAAATAAAAACCAATTTGAAAAAGAACTTTTTGTATGAAATCATGTACTCTAGAGTTTTCTTTTTGTCCAGGACCGTCATTTTGTTATCTACAGAGATATTTTTTGGATGGGGCTACATTGATAGAAGGTACGGGGCGACATTGATAAAAATCAAAGTCGCCCCTTAATGTGTCCAAACAAAATTGCGCAGAAAATGTATTGGCTATCATTGTAACCCCTTTGATGAGTTTGTTTTGTTTTGGTTGTAGATTTATCATGGTGCGTAATTATAAAAGAGTTCCGAGCACCCGAAACTACAAAATTTTTATTTAGGTTTAAAGTTTAATCGATCTCAACTAAAGTTCCTACAAATTACACTTCACACTAATATTATAAATGCGAAAGTTTGTGTGTGTGTATATTTGTTAAAAAACATGATAAAAAAATAAATAAAATTAAGGTATTAGAAAATGAAAATTTCACGCTGAAACTTAGAATTTAGAATGGATATAGCTTATATCCTTGCTTAACAGATAGGCTACTTTTATCCCGGAAAAAAGCATGTCGTTAAACTTAATAACACGCGGGCGGAGCCGCGGGCAAAAGCTAGTTATAAATATATTAAAACTTGACGGTAAAACTTGGTCAAGTGCATGTCATAGTTAAGAGTTAAGTATAATATGTCAAGTAATCACATTTTTTGTTCATCTTCCGTAAGAGTGCTGCAATCAAATTCCCCCGCTGAACTTTGAAGTTCTATAACTTCAAAATTTATAGGCGGAACAAAATTTTTATATACTATTTTCTTGTTGGATGTTACTTTGATAGTCAATGAAAAATGTATGAAGTGGATAGGCCACATTTTTTTTTGCTCAAATATTGAGGTAGACCCATTTTTTAAGTAATGGAAATGAAATTTTAATGCCATGGTACGTTAACATTATTTTTTTAATAAAAAGTAAAAATAATGGAATGAAATACAAGCGTTTTAATTTTAAATAAATCAAACTAACCCCATTTTACGGCACCTCAAATTGACCTTATTTATTTTCGATCAAAACACGAATGGTTAAAGAATTTGATAAGTAAAATATTACACATATAAAATTTTCGAATTAATAATTGCGTCCATGTGAAAATTACAGACGCAACCATCGTTGGAGACGTAACCATCGTCGTAACAGCCACTTTGCCGTGCGCGCTGATATAAACGTTATTTCAATGCCTTTTCCGTCGATATTTGTACCGACACAAATCGAGTTTCTAATTTAGGTCGGGTAGGCTTGTTGTCATGGTGCTGATTGGGTGGTTTAAAACTAGATGGTCATGACCGGTCGAAGGGATTTGCGGCTGTAGTACAAAAATAACCGTTGTGAAAACCGTTTCAAAATCAGTGCAGTAGTTTCAAAGTTACATGATTACCCAATGACAAAAATAACTCCTTAACCTCCGTGTTATCTTCACGCCATGAATACCCGAGGGAGTATCAGCGGTATTTCCATATTTGGACTGTGAAGTGCAAGTGACGGTCCACACTAGTACACCCACTTTTCACGAACGATTATTACGTATCCACGTGAAGGGTGGTGAATCTTTGGCACAAATATGGACCAACACCTTCTTCAAAGCACGCAAACCAAACACACTGGATTTTAACCTTCCACCTCCAGCTAAATGGCCGAGATGTTATTACCACTAGACTCACATTAAAAGTAGACATAAACTTGATATTAACTTAGCGATTAACCTGAGAACGCGGGGATTATCTAAGCCACCTACTTAAACTTAGTTAAGTAACTTAACGCTATAAGGTAAAGTTGCGTAGGTGCGTGCCAGAAAGACAGATTAGCGAATGCTTGGATAAACTGATTAATACTTATGCACTTTTCAGGAAAATTCTACTCATACAGAAGCGCCGTTAGTCCTGTGGATGAATTCTCCGGATTTGTTATACTTTGTAACAAAATCATAAGAAATAATGATAACGCCCAAAATCAAACTTTTAGCCACAAACAATGTTTACAAATAGTTTGATATGCGCATTAACTTATTTTTAGTTATATAGGTATTATTGTAGCTTCAAAATAATGGGATTTACCCGTAGTCGTGATTGCGAAAAAAATTGAGGAAAGATAATAAAATAAAGCTTTGACATGTGGACAGTAAGAGTGAAGAGTTTAAACTGCCTGTTTTTCTTATGATTTGTTTCAATTTAGTAGCTACGGATCAGCTCCTATCAGTTATAGGTTGATAATATTTTAAGCCTGTATTTATAGTACACAAATGTATTCGACTTGAGTGGATGGCAATTTTGACACAAGCGTGAATTTTCGAAGGCGAAAGGCCTGTAATTTTTATAACGGTAAAGAAACCTTTTGCCCGGATTCTAACATGTTTTACATGTCTTATAAGGATTTATAATTACTTAGTAGAAGTAAACATATTACTAAGGAAAATCCTATTATTTTAAAGCTACTATAATATCGTTAAATATAAGTTTGTATGTACCTATATATTAAACTATTTGTAAACATTGTTCGTAGCGAAAATTTGTTTATAGCACACCGTGCGTAAAATGACCACTTTACGCACGCTGCGCTTGCTTAAAGTCGGCATTTTCCGCACTTTTGCTATAAAATATTATACGATACTCGTGCGAGAAACTTTTTCGCTCTAACGTTTCATCGCTCTCGTATCGTAATGTACTATTATAGCACATGTGACATAAACCCGCACTTTACGCACTCTTTGCCGTGACCTAAGTGACTATTATTGCACGGCGTGTTAGCGCCCGAGCGCAGCGAGGCAACTTAGGTCACACGTATCGTAATGTACTGTTTTTTGGCGATTATTCATTTATCATTATTTCTTATGATTTGGTTATTAAATATTACAAATCTGGAGAACAGACCCTTTTTTAAAAGTCTATTAACAAATGATATAAATCCAAGTTAAAGTTTTTTCCTGTTAGTTCAGCATTGTATTTACCTAAGGCTTCCTCGCAATACTTGGTTTCACATTTCACAATGAAATTGGTATTTCAACATCAAAATAATAGGAAGCATTTTCTCGACTGTTTCCATGTTTGTTCGCAAAACAAAATCACATGCACACCGGAATTCAATATTCTCGAAAGTTTGTCCGTGACATTTTCACAAACAACGTTGATAACTATATTATGTATACGTTTTAGATGTATTACAAATTTACCTGGCGCACGTCTCTTCAGTGTTTTAACGTGTGGTCCAAGTTATAGAAGGAAGAGTCCTAAATACGCATTATCACAGTGAATAAATTAGCGCGATTAGTGGTCGACTAGCGTTAAGTTGACAACTATGGAAAAATTACAAAGTAAACTAAACCTTATTCTATACAAAATAATATTCTTAATAATTCTTCTAATTTTAACTCTTACTGAAGACTCGGTATGTGCTCAGTAACAAGGTTCGTGTTCCTTACAAACGCAAGCCCAGTCAATTACTAAATGGAGTCAACATTTAATTTTGCGAAATTAGCAAAAAGTGTTATCGATCCGTATGACTGATCACTTACCAAGCCTCCAGTATAAGTTTGGCTGCATAAATTAAAGTCTCCTTATATAATTCTAACCTTTTCCTGCGGCTCTAGTGTTGCCAGATGAGAAAATTGAAAATGCGGTCGCGGTGCTTCAAAAACGCGGATAAAACAAAGAGAAATACACCAATTTTTTTAACATTTACATCGATTTTTTCTCCCTCAATTCATAAGCTTATTGATGGTTTTAGTTGCAGTATTCTCGACGCGCTGTGTGTATATAGGTAGGTATAACTAAAGTATATTTTTTTGCACTAAGGAGGAAACTGACAGTTCATGCTAATAGAAAATGCGCTTTTAACTCTTGAGTTATTTCACATTGCAACATTCAACAGTTCGCGTATACCATACGGTATAAATAACCATAGGAATTAAAGGCGCATTTCCTACTATCACGAACTGTCAATTTCCTGCTTCGTGAAAAATATACTTTGTGCCTTAGTGTAAATAGTAAGTAACTATGGTGTATGAGTAACAAAAAAACTGGTTGTTTTTACAGATTCGAAAAAAGTGGAAGAAGATTAAAAGCGGAAGGCGGATCCATCGTCAAAAAGGCGGGAAAAATGCGGAAAAGCGGTGTATCTGGTAATGCTGTGCGGCTCCAGCAGCGTTTTTTTTTCATTAAAAAAACCGCATCCAAATTTTGGTTTGGTTCTCGAGTTAAAACGGAACAAAGAGACAGAAGACAAACAAAAGTTTAAAAAAAATGTGGTTTTAACTATTTAATTCAAACTATTAACCCATTTCATTTAAAATTCGCGAAAATATTCAATGTACAGACACGACCTTTTTACTACTTTATTATTAGCCTAGACATAGCAATATAGCAAGCTGACTGAATTTTTTGTCTTTATTTTCGAGTTCTTTTTTTCAAAAAACGTTTCAACTTGCACCAACAGTAAACCGTTCTTTGGCGCGAGGTAAATATGTCGAACTGTAACACATGGTTCTACGTCGACAGTTGACACTCGAAACTTTTACAAGGACTCGCTTCAAAACCTTCTTGTTCTCCTATAAAATGTAGCTTTCCCCGATAAATTCGAAACGCAGAGATTCATACTTCGGCAACCATAATTTTAATCTAATTTATACTTCAGAATGTCGGCAATTGATGAAACATTGACAACATCTTAATTTTTTAACAAAAACAATTGTTCACTTGTTTTATTTGCCCGATGAACACTGCTGGCGTATGGACGCGTGCATTCCTGTGCGCGATCGTGCGCTTTCAGTGGCAGGACTTCATCTCCGGCACTCCATCTGGATAGTGGAGTAGACAACTCGACACTAGAGGTGTTGTCCGGGTCACCCATCCGCGTAAGAGTTATCGAAAGCCGCAAGGTCTAGATAGCGTATGGAACAAGGGTTTGGTGTGATTATGTATAGGTACTCTCGCATTTTCATTTCGCGAGTTGAGCGCGCGCGTCCTTGGATAATGAGGGAGCCAGCTTCTCTGGCAGGTCGAACAACACATAGCTGAGTCAATCATGTTGTATATTGTTTGACTGCGGAGGAGCAGCGCTTGGTTCTGCTCGGGGCTCTCCATCCTGTCTTGACCCTTGATTGTTGCTGAGTGCGGATGAGGAAGGTGGACCTGTGCCTGTTGCAGTAAAACGTGACGATCGTAGGTACTGGTGTTAGTTGACAATGGTCGATAACATCAGCGGTGGGAAAGTGATTACTTGAATTTCATTCTTGAGTCAAGTTTGAGTTGAAGTTAGAGGACCTCCTTTCTATAACTTCGTGTTGGTATTGGCGGTCCACTATAACCTAAACTAAGTAGAAACGTAGCGTGTGGCGTTGTTCAATTGTTTCATTAATATTTTGCTAGGTTCTCCAACCGGCTTCGGAAATTAATCCATCTTCAGGGGATAAAGAGATCTTAATATTATTTATAGCACACCGTGCGTAAAATGACCACTTTACGCACGCTGCGCTTGCGTAAAGTCGGCATTTTCCGCACTTTTGCTATAAAATATTATACGATACTCGTGCGAGAAACTTTTTCTCGACTCGTGTGATTGCAGCACTCACCTTCGGCTTGTGCCGCAAACTCACACTCGTCAGAAAACGTTTCATCGCTCTCGTATCGTAATGTACTATTAACGAGCCATAATTAAAATATCGTTTGCCAACAAAGCTTATGAGAAATTTTAATTTTAATAATTTAACTGGAATATAACTAACATAGAAAATTTCGTTTGTGGAATATTCAGAAAGCATTTTTGGTAAGGAAAATAAAACTGGTAATTCCGTGATGTCACTTAAACGTCATTCTCCACCAAAAGTAAATTTAAGTCAGTTCCTGTCAAACGAAAACAAAACTGTCAGTACTTATTTTATTTGACTCATAGACAGGAGAAAGAGTAAATAACAACAATACAAAGCAACATCAAGGCTAAAAAAACAAGGCGCTGAAAAATTATCCCCTGACAAAAAATTTGGCAACGTCTTTTCTGGGGGCACGGCAGTGCCCCCGCCAAGTCGAGCTAAAAAGCGGCATATAATATAGTACATCCTTTTCTCAAAGCAGTTCAGGCCGTTTTCGACCCCTTATAACTTTGTTGTGGATAAAACTAGAAGCCTGAATTGTCAGTAACCAAGCAGGTATTGTATAAAAACGGTATATTTCAAATTTCATTCAATTTAAACCAGTAGCCTAAGAATTATAACTAGTCAAAGTTTCTCAGTTTTGTCACTCAGTCACTCACTGACTGACCGATCATCAAAACTCTAAGGCATTTCTAGCAGACATTGAAGCTTCAAATTTGGAAAGGGAAAACTAAAATATTTTGCAATTTAGGTCCAGTTTCCTGATATACCAACTGCATAAATATATAGGATTACAAAGTTACATTTGCAGTTGTAAGTAGAAGGTACCGGAAAGGAAAAAAAGTCGGAATATCTACAAAAAGAAATGAGATGCCATCAAAAACTAAACTTGTAAAAAAAACAAGTCTCTCAAGTAATCTAATTTAATATAATATGTATTACTTCTGAGATACATTGTGTTTTCATGCGATGACCAAGTTAATCTATTTATTTAAAACATAATAGATTTTTAATATTGATATGGTCACTATAAGATGTTGTTAGGTTAGCTAATTATGTAATAACTTAAGACAGAAGGTCCCTTAAGTAGGGACTGAATAAATTAACCGACTTGGATTTACATGGATCTCACAACTTTTTACGGCAGAAGAACTAAATTGCGAGACATTGTTTTTTTGTACAAGTTTTGTTTTTGATGGCATTATATTTTACTGGGGGCACAGCAGTGCCCCCGCCAAGATGAGCCAAAAGCGGGCGGGGCACTACGTACCTTTTCTCGAAGCGTTTCGTCGTATATTCGAACCCTCATAGCTTCGGTCTGGATAATACTAGAGATACCAAATTCTCAAGATAATTTGGTTTATCTTTAGAGTATCTTCTACAATCTGACTAAATTTAAAACTTGTATGTATTCCCGTCTTTAAGTAAGAGGCAAAACCAATAACGTTTAAATAATGCATCTTTTTAGATTTCTCGTATGGGATATATATATATATATATTGTTTAATGTTTTATCATTTGTCGTGATAGAGGCCATAGTTACACGTATTCTATGAAAATGTAAAATTTCTACCTATTACAATTGAAGCTGTAGACCCCTGTAACAGACGGACATACAGTTGAGGCTTTAATAGACTGTGGTAAAAGGGTCCCATTTGGCACCCTTCGGGTACGGAACCCTAAAAATCACATTATAGCGAAAATAGAACCCATTTTTTACCACGCGATCATCATACCAAATATTTTTCTGTTAAAACTTTTAAATGAATTACATCATACATGTAAACCTACCACGCTCCTTCATTAATTGTAACTGTTTTAACAGCGTTGCCAGATTGGGTATTTTTTTCGCAATTTTGGGTAAAAATTTGGCTCCTGGAGCAATTGGAGAAACTTTTGGAAAAAAAACTTATATCATGGAGAATTTTAAGTACCTCATATAATTCGTAGTTTTGGAACACGCACGCATTTTATGAACATTGTTTCGGTTTGTTTCTATGCATGAATGTTTCACAAACCGGAACGATGAAATCGCGTAGTCACACTCGATTTATTTGATATTTGATTAAATAGAATTCATACAATTTATTTAACTTGTTTTCTTCTATTGAAATAAAAAAGAAAAGAGTGCAATGACTTTATATACTTAATATGTCATGTTATTACATATACATATTACAATTTTATATCAAAAAAACTTTGTAGCTGTTACTTGCTCAGTAGTTTTAAGTTTTTGGGTAAAACTAAAGAAAATAGTATCATTTTGGAGAAAAATTATTTAAAATTTGGGGAGAAATACAAAATTCAATCTGGCAACCCTGTGTTTTAATTTCGCTTTACTGTGAAAATGTCAGTTTCAGTGAAATAATGTTTTATTGGATCGGCCTTTACACCATCATTCGAAACAGAAGTTCCCAAAAAGGGTCATCGAACCTTGACCTTACCAAGCCTCTAGTATCAGTTTGGTTATATAAATTAAAGTCACCTTATATATGTATAGGGTGAAATTAAATCATCCGACCAAATTCATACTGGAGACTCGGTTAGTGATCAATCACGAACTAGGTTCAGGAATCCTTTTGGCCAAATTCGAAAAATATATTTTTTTGCTCCCTTGCTGGTTGGACTCAATTCACAGCCCAGTATACTAGCAAAAAAAAAATTTCGAATTTCACCAAAATGGTAATTAAAGCTTGTTTCTGATCACTAACCGAGTCTTCCGTATGAATTTCGTTGGTTTATTTAATTTCACCTTGTATATAGGGTGACTTTGCTTTATATAGCAAAATTCATACTGGAAAGTCTGTAACTTGTCTGGACCGAAGTTCAATGAACCTGTGTTCGAAATATGAAAAATATTTGGATAGTATAGGGAGTCCAAATTACATTTTGCGTATTTCACTGAAAGGGTCATTGAACCTTGGTCCTGACCACTTACCGAGTCACCAGTATGAATATGGATACATAAACTAAAGTCTCCGTATATAAGGTCCTACAATTCAAAGTGAAAAAAATTTATAAGATGATAATGTTTTCGCGCGACCTTCTTTTTCACCTTTCCATAGAAATTGAGTCAGCTAATTGAACCACTTTGTACTGGGAAGTGGAAGAAAAATTTGAGCAAAAAAAATTTTTCTTTATTGTGATCAGTTAACGATACATGGTGACCTATTCTCGTGCAGAAAACCTTAAATTTAGAGTTGAAATACCTAAAATAATGCAAGCTCATTTAACTTTATCCATCTGCGTTAAAGCCTATTTTGCAATGAAAAGTTTTAGGTTATGGCAGCTCTAAATCTAATATTTACTACACGAGAATAGGTGTCATTATCTACCCTAAAATTATTTTCACTTATCATTGTAGGACCTTTTAAACTGGTTATGGTAGTTATGTTGGAAATGGGTGTAGCTCATTTTGGGCATTGAACTTCCTGCAAAAAATTACTAAATCCATAGCTTATAAATGTTCGAGAATTATTTGTATACAATGAACAAATAGGAGTAGAGACTGTAGATGGCCTCAACCTTACATCTCCCATCTCAACCTCAAGGGAAATACATAGACGCAAACATACCAGACATGCTAGACTCCCGGCAAGAATCTTCTCACCTGGTAATAAGGAACATATTCCAGTAGCTGGGTAGGTTTGGTCTTCGAGGTCGGTTTCCAAGATATCTCATTTGGATCGGATCGATGCACAAAATTGCATCGGTTTCAAACTCTCCAGCGGGTAACAAATATGTCTTCTTTTATCGTCTTGGCGCACTTCTCTTTGATGAGTTTTGGAACGTAAACTTCTTAAAATTGTTTTCGGATTGGCGACGAAGATTATTTATTTGTGTATTTTGGAACGTACAGTAAAGTTTTAAAGCTGCAACACAGACACAAAACGCGCACACAAGCAAACTTACATGAACAAATTGTTCATGTACTTCGGCAGAGGGGGATAAGTGCGCTTGCCTAGTCCCGTGTTATATGGTCTAAGCCAGCAACAGAAACGCATTCTGCGTTCCAAAATCAAATCGCGCGTCCTCCTTGATAGGCTAATACTTAAAAGGTGTTGATAAAATAAAAAATATTTTATTATTTGTCGTGGTAGAGGCAATTAACACGTATTCAGCCCCCTGATTCTGTATCGTAAAATCAGTTGCCAAACCAAGTGCTCGTCGAAGGGTTGGGGAAGATTTGTGACGCGGAATTCGTGCTCTTTTTTATTTTGGTGGCGACTCGTGCCGCTGTTTTTTACCAGAGATGATTCGTGCTCCGTTGAGATTATTTACTAGTAAATTGGCAATGCTTCTCAAAAATAGAAAAATACAGCTAGTATAAATTAATAAAACAGTTTAATTATCAGTCTGTTTTTATATTTTATAAAATTAACGCTTTATATTACGTGATATGTTTATTATTATAACTAATAACAACACAGAAAAAACAGTGATAATTAGAAAAATGTAGCTGTTTATTCAGACATTTGTTTTAATTTTGGTACTTCTAAATCATTTAACAATTTTGCGATCAACATTGGACTTCGGTGCCAACAACGGCAAATCGATAGTAAACTTAATCTATTTTACTTCTATTTATTTATGATTTTTGAAATGAATTTTGTGACTGGTAGTACTCCAATGTGAAATAAATGAACATTTTTAATTGTCAAGTTGTACGACACGAATCTACACCAAAAAGGGGACGAGTTTACACCTAGTGAATATATTTTACTAACGGAGCACGAATCTACACCAAAAATAAAGATTTTTGGCACGAATTTACACGGCACGAATCTCGCGGAGCACGAATCTTCCCCAACCCTCGTTATGTTCGCACTTGAAATGACGTCACAATTCGTAAATAGTTCAATACCCATTGAAGGTATTTTGGAAGTTAATTGTTTTTTGTAAATAGCAACCATAGATGGCAACCATATATGAAAACCGACACTAAATTACATAATAGGCCCCGCTGGTAAAATTTCAACATTCTATCTAGGCTGTAGACCCCTGTGACAAACGTACAGATATATAGACAGCTACCTACTACCTACGTACTTTATAAACCTAGAGATGAAAATGATATATGAATAATAAAGAAGTAATATTAAAGTTACATAATGTTTTCTTCGTTAGAAAATGTCTACTTTACAGAAATATCAATCCCACAAATGGCTTCTACAAGTTCTACCTGTAAGCAATATCTTACAAGAAAGTGTAGGCGACTGATTCTGAAATAAACTAAAAACAAAATCTTATAAAATACCTACCCATGAGGCCTGCTGCTGCTGCCATAGAAAAAGAAAAAGTTACGTATAATTATTTAGAACTTTCAAGCAGCTATGCCGTACCCTTCATATTTACGTCTTCGAAAAGTAACGAAGTACTTACTAAGTAAAAGGTTATGTACGAAGTATTTTAATAAGATTATGTTCTTATTGCGAAATCCATCGCTTTAGAATACTCTAAATATTATTATTAGAGTGCATTACAAACTAGAAAAGATAATTTAGAAACAAATGTAAAAACTAGAATTTGAATAAATTCCTCGGGCCAAGATTCGAACCTACGACCTCTTGTTATCAAGACAAGTGCGCTACCAATTGCGCCACCAGGGTGCTTACCTAGACCGTTGATTTTTTCCCACTATACCTCTCCACCGAATATTTTGTAACTATTTTATCTAACCAGCTTGTAATTCACACACTGAACGCTCACGAGGGCGTTATGTGATTTCACGCTTGGCACTGTCGAACTACAATACGATAGGTATGTGTTAATTCAGACACTTAAAAAAATCACAGTTCTCATTAACTAATATTATGTTTTTATTTGTCTTTTGTCTTTAGATTTGTTTCTAATTTATATTTTCTAGTTTGTAATGCACTGTAATAATAACATTTAATGTATTTTAATGTTAAAAAAAGACAAAAATAACTTTATTTAACCTCATATCGTAAGATCCTCATTACGAACTCCAAACTACTGGCATAATGAAAAATTGTTTTCATGAACGTCTCTAAAACACAAAATAAATTAAATTATAGTATAGGTCTCCGAACAACATAATGCTAAAAAAAAACCTTTTTCTGAGATTAAAGTACATGCACAGACGTATAATACTTACTAATACGTCTGTGAGTATATAAGATGCTAACTAGGAAGGCAAAGAGAACTTAGCCCATATAGCCATGTCTGATGTTTATTACCAAATACCAATGAGGTTATTATATAATATTCTCTAACACGTACTAAATAATATTGCGGCGTGACAAAGGAGGTCACAATTTCATTTTATTTTCGGCCTGCATTGTCTATGGCTGCCGGTGCACGCAACGAGTACACATGCGTGGTTTCGGCGCCGTAGCTTACGTGGAAATTACTATTTACTGTGGTTTTATGGGTCAAATGAAAAGCATTATTTTGCCCTAAAATTGATAACAGCAGTGATGGTGACTCCACCTGACATTCTGGAAATAACGACGGAAATTACGATCAATTTTAGTACGAGCTTTTACAAGAAAAATAAAAAATGGCTACCGACAAATTCTATCAAGATTATGAAAACAGGTTGTTAGGCATGAGTTTTAGAAAAAGTAGTGTATGAAACTATACATAACTAGGTATTAAAACACTCGTGTTCTATTAAAAAAACTCACCTTTTGCTCGTTTTATAAACTGCCACTCGTGTTTTTAATAACCCCTTTATGTTTCATAAACTTTTATTATTTATCCCCATACAGCTTAGTACGTTTATTCACATAAAATGATACCCTGCTGACGGACAGCTCTATCAATGCGAAGACGGAATGGCTGGACCTACGAATATAAAATTCTGGCTGTAGTATCATGTTATTTCCCCATAAATTTAGTTCAACTGCTTTTTATTTGAAAGAAAGAAAGAAAAGCAATTTATTTTAAATACCTCCAACAATACACAAAATAGACATAAAAAATCACACACAATTAGAATTAACAAAGATAAGCATGTATATCATAACAAATATAAGTAACAGGATTTTAACATTAAAAAAAAGTGGTAAATAAAAAGGGATTCAACTCAGCTTAGTGCTGCGGTAAGTGCCACAGCGCTGTTATTATGTTGAACCCTGAAACTAAAATTAAAACTTAAACTATACCTATGCGAGGTGGCTTATATCTAAGGATTGATTAACATAAAAATTTATATAATGTACATTAAATTGCATAAATAAATCAATAGGTATAATAAAAGTCGTGTCTGTACATTGATTACTTTTACCAAATTTCGATTGGGTCATTATTATTGTACCAAAGCGAAAATTATTTTTTTAGAATTTTTGTATATCTGTCTCTATGAATGTATGTTCCGTTTTAACTCTAAAACCACTCAACAGATGTGGATGCATTTTTTCATCGTAGTGACCTTGGTCAGCACAGAGGCTATACGGGTGTGCAGAAAACGGAGCATAAATTAAACAAACGCAGGTGGAACACATCCATCCATCCATTCATCAGCCTGTTTAGTCTACTGCTGGACATAGGCTTTTCTAGGATTTCGCCACTCTTGGCGGTCTCCTGGAAGAAATGCCCATACTCACACACGCTGGGCAGGCGGGTTAGTGAGCACAGTGCCGAAACCCTTGCACCAGAGACGCCGCTGCCCGTCACCAGTCTGTTTTATACGTGGGACGCACTATAAGTTTCCGGAATGAATATGAAAAAATACTATTAAAGGTACAAAATTAATTTATTGTTTTTCAAAATAATCTCCCTTGGCGTTTATGCACTTTTTCATTCGATCAAACTAGTTTTGAAAACTTTTGTGCCACTCGCCTGTGGTGACCTCTGAAACGTGTTTTTCATACTCCTCGACAGCCTCTTCTGGTGATGAAAATCGTTGACCGCGTAATTGGTTCTTAATTTTTGGGAACAGAAAAAAGTCACAAGGTGCCAGGTCGGGACTGTATGCAGGATGACTCATGAGTTCTACATTTTTCGTCTTCAAAAAGTCGTTTGTCTGTCTGGCCGTGTGAGAACTAGCATTGTCGTGGTGCAGGATGATACGGCGTTTACGGTTATTTTTACGGAGTTCGTCAATAACTTCCGGCAAACAAATGGTCATGTACCAGTCACTATTCACGGTACGACGATTCTCTAAAGCAACAGTAGCCACGTGTCCAGTTTTATTAAAAAAAGAAGCAATCATCCGCTTAGATGCACTTTTCACGCGCGCCACTTTGGTTGATTTCGGCTCATCTTGAAAGACCCATACGCTCGATTGCTGCTTTGTTTTGGGATCGTAGCAATAAATCCATGTTTCGTCACCTGTTACTATGTCCCACACCAAATTTGACGCACCTTCGTTGAATCTGGTAAGCATGGCACTGCACCAAGTGACGCGGTCCGTTTTTTGAGCCTCGGTCAAGTTGTGTGGGATCCACCGCGAGCACAGCTTTCTCACACCCAAATGTTTGTGTAGGATTGATTGTATTTGACTCATGCCTATTTCTAAGGATGCGCGAATTTCATGGTAGGTCACATGCCTGTCTGTTTCAATCATACGGCGCACAGCATCGATGTTTTTGTTGGTCACAGCGGTGGACGGCCGACCATCGCGAGATTCGTCACTGAGATTGATACGACCACGCTTGAACTCTGCAAACCAGCTATAAACAGTCGTCTTGCATGGTGCTTCATTGCCAAAAGCTGTTTCAAGCCGAGCGATGCTCTGTTGAGCTGTCAAATTACATTTAAAATCGTAGAAAATCATACTACGGAAATTTTCCCGAGTTAAATCCATGTTGATGCAGACACACAATTTTTTAAATGGCGCCACAAGGTAAAAACAAAAGACAGTCAGATGAAACAAATTGCATTCTACAGCCAAAGAGTTCTATTTTCAAATGTTGCAATAAATTTTTAAATATTGTTTATGTAAGTGGCCAGTTCCGGAAACTTTTAGTGTTACCTATGTATAAGGCCCGGCAATTGGGGACGGATAAACCGCCATCCATCGGTCCCAGGCAATGGTGGGCCGCCTGGTTTTGCCTAACAGCTGTTCTCTTACTCTCCCCCGAATAACTTCGGGAGGATTTGCGAGTAAGATGGTGGTACCTCCACAGTCGGGCCCGGCATTAGCTCTACCACCTGAACACATAGGAACATGAAATGGAACACATAATCTATTTCTATATTTTATCTTGTGTGACGCAGACATCCGCTAAGAGAAAGAATATTCCCACGGGATCGAGAGAACGTCCGTTAGTTTCATATAATTTCTGTAACCGTATCGCTTCCAGAATACGGCCATCTTCGGTCTCATCTCGAGGAGTGACACACATGTGCTGGAGGTACACTCGGACACAATTTATGTCCCGTCCCCGCTCCGTCGCCTGTCGATACCAGTCGAAGCTGTCGTAAATTCTGAACTAAATTGCGGTTGATATTCTCACGGTACCCTATTTCCGTGGTTACCGGACATATTTTGAGGAGAATTTCTTCTGTACATATATTACGTCATCGATTTTTGCCGATTTCCGACCCCGCACAATCATCCTATCGTCATTATCCAATGAACCCCATCCTCTCACAAAACTGGTGTTATTTTCGTTAACTGTATTATAAAATCAATAATGTTGTTTAAGCAATAGTTTTTTTTTCCTTTGGCAAGACTGTTGCCGTCTATGTTCATGATATCACCGTCATTTTTGCGAATATTTCTATATTTTCTTTCTTTCTTTCTTCTATCCTACCACCTACTAGGGTTGCAAAATACGGGAATTTTACGGTTATTTATATAGATTACCGTAAAATTAACGTCAAGTTATGACATCTTGAATTTTGTTTTTTTTTTAAATCCCGCGCGCGTTTAGTTGCAAAATAATCACGCGACATTGCCGATTAGTATAGGTAGTCATTGTAGTACTCGTAGTCGAATTTGCGCAGTTGCCGTTCCGCTTCCGCTCTCTTTCGGCGTTCCGCTATCGGTTAGCAACGGCTAGTGTTACCGTTTTAGCTACTTTGTGGCTAGATCTAGCGGATTTTCATCGGTTTTAGCCAGAAAATAATCAATTTTAGACACCAAAACGAATCTAGCGACTTCTAGTTATTTTGGGCATTTTTTTATTTAAGATATAAATATTTTACAGAAATTTGTGGTTATCGCCTTTTACTGAGTAGGCCACCGCGGTCCACCCTCCACGCCGCAGTTGTAATCTATGAACGGCGATTCCCCAATGAATGTTTATATTCTTTGATTGGACCCGTACAAACATAACATAAATAAAATGCAAGTGAAATAAAAGCTTGTAAAAACGATTAAACCTATTTATTAATATCATACTACATACCTTAGAGTTTTTTATTCTAAACTATCTAGTTCACCCTCATGAGGCCACATTATGTTTTACGATACGAGTTCGTATGATACGGTTTTTACGGAATTTTACCGTAACTTACGTAAAATATAGTTTTACCGAAACTTACCGTATTTTACGGGCGTAATTTTACGGCTTTGCATCGCTACCCCCTACATCATCCTATTAATACAATATTATCCAATTACCCCATCCTCTCATAAAACTGATTTAATTTTTGTACAATTACAATATCAATAATGTTGTTTAAGCAATAGTTTATTTTTTTTTGGCAAGACCCCCACATTATTGTCATCTATGTACAGTGGAGACCATATCAAGCTAGACACTGTATAGGTGCATAACTACTCTACATTTTTAGTGTTAGAAAGAAAGTGCAATGATGTCTGATTGGCCAAACGGCATAGTGCGTCTTGTAACTGCGAATCGCGAAGAGTAGAATAAACTGTCATTTTTAACAGCCAATCCCAGCACATTAAGGGGGCGTGGTTGCGCTCTTCGCAGCTCACTTCAAATCAAAACAGTCGCCGGACCCTGCGCACGCGTATCGCATGCTGTTAGCTGTTCGAGTTCGTTACCTACAACGTCGTAGTCCGCGCAGCTTTTGTGTTTATGCAGAAATTTTAACGACATGGCTCCACCCTTGAGCCATGAAATGAGGCTGCGACTCATTGCCATGAAGAACAGTGGTCTTCGGGTCTCACACATCAGTCGGGAAACAGGCGTTACGGTGAGTTTAATATAGTTCTATTCCTACTCCTTGGTCAGTGGGGGCACGATTGAAGAATTTTTGGGTTGTTTTTTATGGCTTGTGTTTAACTGACCACCAGATAAAATAAAAGATACAAAAGATAATTTTTATTACCAAAAATTGTAGATGATTACCAAATTTTTTACCTCATGTTTAATGTTTGAAATGTCAAAATAGGTTCCGGGTTGTCATACAAAAATGGCGAGTCGCGGAACGTAGTGCTAACCTAACCTACCGGCTCTCCTCTGCGCTGAAGGATTTTTTAATTTTTCTTAGTCTTTTTTCCAAAGTGCCCCCTTTTACCCTGCAACTCAAATTTGTTTGTTCATTTTCTCAACTCAAAAATTTGAAGTTATAAATAAAAATCGTGCAAGAATTCAAAAATAAATGCTTTCTCTTTTGTTTTAATATTAAATTTACCCAATACGACCATAATTACTTATCTGTTTTTTGGTCATATCAAATACCTACTATAAAGAAATAACCTGCTGTTTCAGAGAACAACCATATACTTCTGGCTAAGGCGCTGGGATGAGTCTGGTAGCATTGAAGCACATCGTCGCCAGCTCTACCAAAGAGCGACGACTGCTGCACAAGATCAGGAGATCGTTGCGGCCCATAGGGAGCAACCATTTTTGAGCCTTCGGGAGACATCATCGGCATATAATGTAAGAAAACTAATTTGTTTAAACGATTCTAAATTAGAAAATAAAGTTGCAGAGGTAATTAATATTATAATTATATAAGTAGCTTGACAACCTGCTTGACACAGTGGTGGTAGCCTGCTTGTCATGCAGATGTTCGGGGTTCAATTGACCAACTTAATTAGATCATTCATTTATAATATGGAGTTTAATAGATCGTAAGTTAAGTTGGTCCGTCATACATAAGTGCAAGTGAAATTAATTACTATGTTTTTAGGATTCCGTACCCGTATTTTGTGGTGGTACGGAACCCTAGTGAGCGAGTTCGACTAGCACTTGGCCGGTTTTAATACTTAGATATTTGCTGCTAGTGTCTGGTTTTCCCATAGATATCATAATAATATTGTTCTACATTACATGTCAGTGAGCTTACCACATTAAATTCTAAAATAAATTTGTAACAGCACCTTTGCCTTATTAATTAATTCTGGTTGTCTTTTTTTAGACGTCGCTGATTACTATAAGAAGAAGACTAAATGACGCTGAGCTCAAAAGAAGAATGCCAGCAAAGAAAATAGAGTTGGGGCTGCAGCACAAGCAAGACCGCATTAGTTTTGCTCTACAATATTATAATTTCGACTTTGAAAATAATATTGTAATTTTTGTCGACGAAAAAGTTTTCCAAAGTAGCATGGATGGCAAAAAAATATTATATAGAGCGGATAACGAACGATATCTCGAAAAAAACACTTTACCAACTCGTCAAAGTGGAAGATTAAGTATGGGTTTTTGGGGTTGGATGAGCTCCATGGGACCCGGCGAATTGGTAGAGGTTGGGGGTCGAATGAACCAACAAAATTATCTTGAAATTTTACAAGAGGTTTTGGTACCGACTGTACGATTACATTATCCCGACGGCCCCATTTACCTATGCCAGGACAATAGCTCCGTACACACCTCACGCCTAGTGCAAACGTGGCTAAGAGCTCAAGAAGACGTCATTCCTGTTCCATGGCCTGCCAAGAGCCCCGACTTAAACCCAATTGAGAACCTTTGGGGACGAATGGTTCTTGATTAGGATCCAACGGAAATCAGACATAACGCACAGCTGAGAGAGCATGTGTTTCGCTCATGGGAGATGATGAGAGGTAAAGACATGTGTTGGCATATGGTTGCTGGTATGAAGGAGAGATTGGATGCTGTATTAGATGCTCATGGTGGCCCCACGAAATATTAGCTTCTTTACAGCATTCAATCTAGCCTGTTATCTAGTTGATTAAAACCGACACAATCTTCTCATTATCATTAGTATGCGTCACAGATGCCATTAGGATAATACCTTTTGGAATGAAACTGTTTATTTTGCGTGTTTGCGTTAGCAGTGCTGATGGGAGTGCGTGAGTGACATTATTATATATAGTGACATATTGTGGTATTATCACAATAGCATCTGAGACGCATTATAACATCTAATCCACATTTTTGTCTGTTTTTCGTTGTAATAGTTGAGGTTTCTTGCAGGTCAATGGCATTTACATCAGAGATTGGACATCTTTTCTCATTAATAATAATTATACCAATAATGCTTTTTATTTTGATAATAAAATTTATAATCAAAATAAAAAGCATTATTTGTAAGAAATGACTCATTTTTAGTAAGAAAACATAGAACTACTTACGGGGGTAAAGCGAAATATCAGTACAAAATGCACAGCAATATTGTTTCCCTTACTTTTGAGTGAAAAGTATGCAATAACTGCGTTTAAAAGCAACTTGCGGAAATTGATTACTAATAATTAGATTTTCTCATTCAAATTATGTCATTTTACTAAAATACATTTTGAATGCATTGTGCCTTACATTTTAAATACATTCGATTAATTTAAAAGCGTATTTATCGTTGTAATTGAATGAAATTAAGGTATAAGATATAAAATGTCATTATTTGAATTTAAAAACCTAATCATTGGTAATCAATTTACTCAAATTGCTTTAAAACTCAATTGTTGCATAAATTTTACTGAAAAGTAAGGGAAACAATATTGATGTGCATTGTGCACTGAGATTACGCTTTACCTTCTTAAGTAGTTATATTTTCTGACTAAAAATTATCATACAAATATTGTTTTTTTATTTTGATAATAAATGTGAATTACTATCTGAAATCATTTATAATCAAAATAATATCAGATTATTAGTGAAGCTGTTTAAGCTGAATCTTGGTGCAAAATGCACAGCATAATATTGTTTTCCTTACTCTTGAATAAAAAGTACGTAATAAATGTGTATTAAAGCAAATTACGGAAATTGATTACTAATAATAAGGTTTTCACATTCAAATAATGTAATTTTCATGCCTTACATTTTGAATGCATAATGCCTTAGATTTTAAATGCATTCGATTGACTTAAAAGCGTACTTATCGTTGTAATTGAATGGAATCAAAATTTATGGTAAGTATAAAATATCATAACTTGAATGTGAAAACCTAATTAATTATTAATCAATTTACGTAAATTGCCTTAAAACACAATTATTGCATACTTTTACTCAGAAGTAAAGAAAACAAAATGTATGTGTATTTCGCACTGAGATTTCGCTTTACCCCATAAGTAGTTATCTTTTCTACATGAAAATTATTTAACAAATGTTTTTTTATTTTGATTATTTTTTAAGCTGGTTAAGTAGAATCTTGGTGGAAAATGCACAGCATAATATTGTTTTCCTTACTCTTGAATAAAAAGTACGTAATAAATGCGTATTAAAGCAAATTGCGGAAATTGATGACTAATAATAAGGTTTTCACATTCAAATTATGTATTTTTTATGCCTTACATTTTAAATGCATGATGCCTTACATTTTAAATGCATTCGATTAACTTAAAGCGTATTTATCGTTGTAATCGAATGGAGTCAAAATGCATGGTAAGTATAAAATATCACAACTGAAATGTGAAAACCTAATTAATAGTAATCAATTTATGTAAATTGCTTTAAAACGATATATAAACATACTTTTTACTCAGAAGTAAAGAAAACAAAATTTATGTGCATTTTGCACTGAGATTCCGCTTTAACCCATAAGTAGTTATCTTTTCTACATAAAAATGATTGAACAAATGTTTTTTTTTTTATTATTTATTTAACTGGTTAAGCAGAACCTTGGTGCAAAATGCACAGCATAATATTGTTTTCCTTAATCTTTTCTACATAAAAATGATTTAACAAATGTTTTTTTAAATTGTTTATTAAGCTGGTTAAGCAGAATCTTGGTGGAAAATGCACAACATAATATTGTTTTCCTTACTCTTGAATAAAAAGTATGTAAAAACGCAATGATTGCATACTTTTTACTCAGAAGAAAAGAAAACAAAATGTATGTGCATTTTGCACTGAGATTCCGCTTTACCCACTTTACCCCATAAATAGTTATCTTTTCTACATAAAAATGATTTAACAAATGTTTTTTATAAATTGTTTATTAAGCTAGTTAAGCAGAATCTTTGTGGAAAATGCACAGAATAATATTGTTTTCCTTACTCTTGAATAAAAAGTATGTTAAAACGCAATGATTGCATACTTTTTACTCAGAAGTAAAGAAAACAAAATGTATGTGCATTTTGCACTGAGATTCCGCTTTACCCACTTTACCCCATAAGTAGTTATCTTTTCTACATAAAAATGATTTAACAAATGTTTTGTTTTTTTAATTATTTATTACGCTGGTTAAGCAGAATCTTGGTGGAAAATGCACAGCATAATATTGTTTTCCTTACTCTTGAATAAAAAGTACGTAATAAATGCGTATTAAAGCAAATTACGGAAATTGATTACTAATAATATTGTTTTCCTTAATCTTTTCTGCATAAAAATGATTTAACAAATGTTTTTTTTTTAATTATTTATTAAGCTGGTTAAGCAGAATCTTGGTCCAAAATGCACAGCATAATATTGCTTCCTTACTCTTGAATAAAAAGTACGTAATAAATGCGTATTAAAGCAAATGCGGAAATTGATTACTAATAATAAGGTTTTCACATTCAAATTATGTCATTTTATGCCTTACATTTTAAATGCGTAATGCTTCACATTTTAAATGCATTATTCCTTACATTTTAAATGCGTAATGCTTCACATTTTAAATGCATTATTCCTTACATTTTAAATGCATTCGATTAATTTAAAAGCGTTTTTACCGTTGTAATCGAATGTAATCAAAATGTAAGGTATAAAATGTCATAATTTAAGTGTGAAAACCTAATTATTAGTAATCAATTTACGCAATTACTTATTGCATACTTTTTACTCAGACAATTTCAATCTCATACTGTAGACTCTGTAATTAGTCGGTATCAAGGCTCGAGGCTTCGTCATTCATTGCGGGTTTTATACAATCGGTACCGAAGATTCGATCTGTGAAACCCATAATGAATTACAAAGCCGTTTCGCCGTCTAATGGAAAGATAGCCAACAGATTAACAAAATAATGAAATTTCTTGTCACTTTAGAGTGTTTCATTGATATCATTAGACGATTGCGTTGATTTATTGTGTTCATGTTGAATGAAAATACTATTATACTTACATAATTCATTTTCAAAGATTTCGTTGTTTTATTTTCCATGCCCAAAATAGAAACACAGGGAACATTCATCGGATCATCATGGATTACTACTGATTACCATGTTTTTTTCATAATTGTCGGTGCTCGTTTCGGGGATAAGAGGGGAATGATGAATAACGGTAAAAACCGGTCGAGTGCGAGTCGTAGTTGGGACCAAGTCAACTTGACACTTAACTTTGTTTTTCATAGTGTTTGTATAAACAACAAAGTTATATTTGCTGTTTCTGAAAATGTGTAGGTATATAACAAAATGCTGACTATAATAATATCCAGTTAAACCAATTTTTATTGAAAGTGTTTACTGAGATCTAAAGCTTTTATTTGTTTAGATTTTTCACTCTCTTATTTTAAAAGTTAGAGGGGGGTGGGGGGCATTTTACCACTTTGGAAGTGTATATCTTTTAAACGATTGACTTTGAGAAAAAAAGGTTTTAGGAACTTCAATGTCATTTTTAAATACCTCTCTATGGACACCCCACACGTGGTTTGAAGTTTTTTTTTTAATTTCAGTTTTATGTAGGTATGGGGAGACCCCCCTTAAATTTTAAATTTTGTATAAAGCGGTTCACAGAATACATCTACCTACCAAGTTTCAACTGTGTAGTCCTAATAGTGTCGAAATAAAGTGGCTCGGACGGACAGACAGACATGACGAATCTATAAATAAGGGTTCCGCTTTTTGCTATTCGGTTACGGAACCCTAAAAATGCTACTTTTTCTGTTTTTTTTTCAAATTTGCAGTCAAAAGTATTTATAACCAATAATTTTCAGTCAAAACCATTTTTGACCAACCTGTTCAGTCAAAAGTACTTTTGACTGATTTTGCTAGTCAATTAGTCAATAGTACTTTTGACTGGTTAAGACTGCAACAATATAATTATAAGACCCACATGAAAACGAAATTGCAAGTTTCTAAGTCAACTGGAAGTGCACTATGGTTCTATACCTTTAGTCACCGGGCCTGACCTTGAAAAGTTGAAATTTAAAAGCTAGTTTGATTTTCTTACCTATGTAGTGCGGCCGCCCGGAATCACAGACGGTGGCATTTATTTATGTCTAAGCTAAATATAATCTAAGGCAAAGACTTTATTACCTTGTGACAAAGGCGATTATTGGTTGGCCCGTTTGTCTAATTGTTTTGGCGCTGTTAAATTTCATAAACCTTGGAATTTGTAACCAAGAACCTTTCTCTGCAAGGGTTCTTCGGCTTTTGTTGAGGGAGACTCCGTCCTCCTTTTTAGGGTTCCGTACTCAAAATGAAAAACAGAACTGGATGTAGGAAAACCTTATAGGATCACTTTGTTGTTCGTCCGTCTGTCTGTCTGGCAAGACCATTTTGCTCGGGCCCCATTATTAGGCGACTTTAATTTATACAGCCAAATTCTTACTCAACAAGGTTCGCTGACCCTTTTTGTGCAATTCGTAAATTAACCTTTTCGTGTTCTTATTATCCTTTCGTCAACCAACCCGGCCTCGAGTCAATTACTATGGGACGTCAAGGTTTTATTTTGCGAAATTACCATGTTATCGATCCGTGTTACTGATTGATCATCTACTTACCGAGCCTCCAGTATGAGTTTGGCTGTATAAATTAAAGTTACCATAAATATGATATGCAGGTTGAATGAAAATAATACCTCCTACAGAAGTCTACGGCCCCATTGTGCTGTAAAAAAAAACAAACTTCTACCTCGACGCGCAAAAAAGTATAATCAATTTCATACAAATGTTTAATACTCGTAAGGGAATCAAAACCTATAGGTAGCGGTGCTAGAACTCTTTAGAACTTGCCTCCCGCGGCCCCCGCAACAATGCAGCACAAAAAACTCAAAGCGCACGCGACAGACATACAACTATCTTTTGCGCACATTTTCTCTGTTCATCTTGAAAGGAGGGCAAAGTCCAAACTGTCCGACTCGATGAGATCTCCACTGTACATGATATTACGGCAGACCAGACCCCTCTAATTTCAAATTACGTAATAATTATATGGACGGCCTCAAAGTCCAAAGTTCAAATGGAAATTGAGATTATGTTTTTATTAATAATAATGGATGTGAAACGGCGTAGGTGGTAGAGCTGATGCCAGGCTCGACTGTGGAGGTACCACCATCTTACTCGCAAACCCTCCCGAAGTTATTCGGGAGAGAGTAAGAGAACAGCTCTCAGGCAAAACCAGGCGGCCCACCATTGCCTGGGCCCGACGGATGGCGGTATATCCACCCCAATTGCCGGGCCTTATAAAAAACAGACTAGTGATGGGCAGCGGCGTCACTGGTGCAAGGGTTTCGGCACCGCGCTCACCAACCCGCCTGCCCAGCGTGTGTGAGTATGGGTATTTCTTCCAGGAGGACCGCCAAGAGTGGCAAAATCCTGGAAAGGCCTATGTCCAGCAGTGGACGAAACAGGCTGATGGATGGATGGATGGTGAAACGGCGTAGGGATGTGAAACGGCGTAGGGATGTGACGACCCCATCGCCCACTGGTGCGTCTACATGGCGTCGGGGTGTGTCGACCCCTTCGCCCTCTGGTACGTACAGTGCAAGCAGTCACCGCAGGGCGGCTTGTGGCGAGCCGATGGTGAGTGGCGACACCTCGGACCCTACCTCCAGGGGAAACACACACACATGCACTTACACACACACATGCACTTACACACACATACACACAGCGACACACCTCCCTGCCTCTGTGATTGCCTTAACTAGCCGGCCAGAGTGGAGTCGCAAGAGCGGAACCTATGCTCCAGGTTGGAAGTGTAAAATGTCATAACGCCGGGGGCACCAGACTGTATTAGAATCTTGCGCCCCGCAGACTCACCTCTCGACAACCTTAGCTGCTTACATAGTGTTGCCCCCTGGCCGCCCCATGGTGGCTAGATAGGGGGCCCACAACGCCTATCCTTCTGGGTAGTCACCAAGCAGCAAGTCACCATCTGCCAGACTTAAATTTGTGAGAGATTTTTGAGGCAGATGTCCGTTATCTCACTTCACAGCCCTGTTATCCGGTCTATCTAGCATCCCATCCTCATAGCCCACTCCAAGTCTTCCTTCCTGGCAATAGTTTGGCAACTGTGGGGGACTGTCCGTTAGTGTATCCCAATGGTACATTGAGGGAGAGGCCTCCATGGATGCGGCCATCTCACATTTAGATTAAATGGTACTAAGGCCTCTTCAATGTTGGCTTCGGCCCCATGAATGCCTTTTAAATGACCGGGTCCCTATGGGCCAGTGACTCAAAAGTGTACCTACATAATAGTACATTCGGCTCGTGCCGCAAACTCACACTCGTCAGAAAACGTTTCATCGCTCTCGTATCGTATAATATTTTATAGCACAAGTGGGGAAAATGCCGACTTTACGCAAGCGCAGCGTGCGTAAAATGGTCATTTTACGCACGGTGTGCTATAATAATAATATAGCTTTATTTCAGTACAATGTCCATAGATTACAATGAATATGGGTACAATAGAAATACATTTAATTTAATTAAATTACATTGAAACTATATACCTTATGCTATCAACTTAAAATACAATAAATTATTGCTCAATCCATCGCTTTGGAATACTCTAAATATTATTATTATACTAGCTTTTGCCCTCGGCTCCGCCCGCGTGTTATTCGTTTTAACGACGTGCTTTTTCCCGGGATAAAAAGTAGTCTATGTGTTAAGTTAGGGTATAAGCTATATTCATTCTAAATTTCATCCAAATCCGTTCAGCCGTTTCAGCGTGAAAGAGTAATAAACATACACACACACACAAACTTTCGCATTTATAATAATAGTGTGATAAAAACTTTCTCGGGCCAGGTTTTGAAACTGCGACCTCTTATTATCAATACAAGTTGACAAATTCTTGTCTTAACATTTGTTTCTAATTAAGTTGTTCTAGTTTGCAATGCAGCACAAATTTTATTAGAATAACGAATGGAAATTTGTTGAAATTTAGATTGTGTCGGGATCTTGAGAGGGATTAAATTATTTTTCTTGAGTTTGAAAACATTTTAAGACCGTGATCGTCCATAAATATTTGTAGTTTGGTATGTAGAATTATAAAATAGTAAAAAATAAAAAGAGGTTAGATTCGAAATCGCGGTACTTAAAAAGTTCTGCCTCTTTTCAACAGCTTCAGCTTAAACACAGAAACATTTAACTAATTTAGGAGCCAAAATAGCTAGAAATAGCTTATCTGAGCTAAACGAAACTGTGGCTTGTAAACCCATTCCAAGCTAAATGGGAAGCTGGATGCAACTAGCTTAATCACCCTAACACATTTGTCTAGAATTAGACTAAGTACCAACCACGGAACCCGTTTAAGTAATAACTAAAGAGTAATTGTTCTGTGGAACCATGTGCACTTACTTGGTTTTGTTTTAAGTATTAGTATTACGAAGTTTTTTTTAAAGCTATGTTGCTTAGTTTCTGTACTAATGACGCAAATAGTCTTACTATGATGTGGATGTGTGCGTGCCGGGCTTACTATGGGTGCTTCAGCTTTTCCTTTCGCTTTTTTTTGCATTTCCTTGATAATAAACAGAGAATATCTGTAATGAGATGGTTTAATTAATAGGATTAATTTTTATCAAGAAATTTAAGTAAAATTGGAATTTACATTTATGTTTTTGATGGGATTATCCAATTACCCCATCCTCTCATAAAACTGATTTAATTTTTGTACAATTACAATAACAATAATGTTGTTTAAGCAATAGTTTATTTTCTTTTGGCAAGACCCTTTAAGACATTGTTATTATTATTAATGATATTAATATATATTTTGGAAAACAAGGATCAAATTAAGACAATTTAAGTCTTAGTACAATGAAAGAAATTCAAAATTAGTGAAATTGAAGATTATATAAATACAAATGAGTTCACTTGATTATTTTTGAAGAATTTTATTTATAATAATTGTAATTATTTATTTGGATTTTAGGCACGTTCGTAGCTTAATTCCCCGTCGAACGAACGAGAAATCAGTATGAGACGAGCTGCACGATAAAGCAAGACAAAAGTCACCAGTTGCACTTGTAGCCTGTCAAAAAAACAAATCTTTTAAACCTTTCGTTTATATAAACTTATTAAATAAATAAATATATATATAGCCAAATTCATACTGGAGTCTCTGTAAGTAGTCGGGACCAACGTTAAGGAAATACGAAAAATATGTTTGTGTGCCTCTATACGTGTTCAAGAAGATTCAAGATTATTTATTTGTGAACCAAGGATATAAATGTAGGTGTAAATAACAATATGTCTCCTCTCAGCTCTGCCCAGCAGGGCGTACAAATATTTTACACATGCAATAAAAAACATAAATGAAAAGCTAACAAGCAAAGATCTATCATGCAACTTTGACCTGCAGACATGATACACTGGTGGTCAAATCAAATTAATATACAAAACTACATAAATGTCAAAACACAACGCAAACAAATTATAATTCAAACAAACAAGACAAGTATGGCATTATAAGGGTCAATTTTTACAAACATAATACAATTCAAACACAATCTTATTCTATTAATTCTAATAAACAAATCAACAAATCGAGCCAGGTTGCGTTCAAAAACCATAAAACACTGTGTATTACAGACTTCGTCAGGGATAGTTTTGGAGGTAGGTTTCTTAGTGTAGAAAGTCAACATTTTATTTTCCGTATTTCACATCAAGGTTCATTGAACCTTAGTCCTGACCTCTTGCCGAGTTTCCAGTGTGAATTTGGCTATATAAACGAAAGCATAGTATAAATAAGTATACTGCGACGAAAGTCACCTTATACAACGTGAACTTTAAGTCATTTTGTCAACGAAAGTTGGTAATAGTACTACCATATGAACAACTTTTACTATCAAGCCAACCCTGAAATCGCAAAAAAATTTCAGCTGTACCATACATTTGAGTCGAGTAGGCATTTAACTTTTCTATGGAACAGGTGATATTTTTTTCGCGATTTCAGGGTTGGCTCCATCGGAAAAGTTGTTCATATGAACGAGTACTATCACCAGTTTTCGTTAACAAAATGACTTGAATTTCACGTTGCGTTGCTATGAAACACAAAGACGTTTAAACTTAAATAAGATCAGATACTTTAATAAATAAAGTAATTAATAAACCCTTTACAAGTTGTACTTAATAAATGCCCGTCATTTGTCTGGACTCAAAGATTCAATTTACTTAATCCGCAAGTAAAAGCTAGTTTTGATCCATTTCTCTACAGTTATTAATAAGATCCATTATTGTTATTAAATATTAATCCTTTGTACGCCCGTTGGAAGATAATTTGGCGCATTGGGATGGCAGAGTCGCATATTAAAGATAACAGATCTTACAGATTAACAATTTAACTATGGTCATGCTATGAATCCCTGAGTGGGTGCCAGAAGTGTTCTCGAGTGTCGGTCCACATCTGGATCACCGGCGTTTCACCGACGATTATTACATCCCAACGTGATGGGTGGTAAGCCCTATCGCCGTACTTCGGGCTTAATTACACGCCTTTTAGGGCATACAGGTTTCCCGGCGATGTTTTCCTTCAGTTAAAGTTTAATCGTCGCGAGTTTTCCGCGTGACTATTGGTATATTTTAATTCCTCCAGATATCTATATTTTTTATAAAAACAAACATTTCCGGTGTTTAGCGATTAATAAAGTCCCAATGCGCTAACTATTTTGCTTATGCAATCTAGAACAGCTCTCTTTGTTGTACTGACAAGGTCGATAATCACTTAAAGTTGCTATTTGTATGAAACTTGCTCTGAAACATAGATAATAATATATATCTCCTATTGAAATATTAATATTGAGTGATAAAGTAAAATAAATAATGTCTCTTCTCAATATTCAGAATAGATTTTTTTGTCCCCGAAAAGCTGTAAACTCTAGAGAGCTTTTCTACAATATACAAATCGTCCATATACTGCAAATACCGACTAACTAGCATTTTTATAATTTTTGAGTAAATGCGTTTTGAAAGTTTGCACAAAAAATGTCAAAAAGGCTTTTCTTGCTCTCAATGCCTCAATAGAACTTGAGAATATGCTAAACTATTATTTTAATGCACTTTGTCAATATTGAGAAAAAAATTATTTGCAAATTGATACGAAAGAACTTTTAATAATGTATTATTTAATAATTTTATGCATAAGTTCTTTCAATCAGGATGTATTTTAAGGCTTCAAGTAATAAAACTCGGATGTTTCCAATCATTTAAGCTTTTTTACCTGTAAGAAATGCATTAATTGATGTTGTTTTTAATTTGAGTATTGGCGTTTTATTTTATTAACTATTTTTATTTTTTTTCCTATTGGTTATTTTACGTAAAATTAACTTACTATACAAAGGTTTTCCAAATAAAACATCGTTAGGTTTACTAATGTAACTACTTCATTAATCAGTTGATATTTAAATCAAATATTGATATTTAAATAATTTACATCAATTTACGCATACTTTTTTGATTTAAGCAAAGCCTTTGATCTGGTGAACTATAATGTATGTACTATGAAATAAACTGCGAAAGACACAGGTCTCTGGTAGTAAATCTGTGGCGATACTGGTACGGAAACCAAAGAAACCAAACGAATGTTTGGATGGGGCGACGCGACCTGTAACAACTACAGCCAAGGTACGCTAAGGCAGACTTACTCCACCGTACCTCTTCGACCTTTATGTGAATGAACTGATCGTGGAGCTTATGGATACCAAAGTCGGATGTTACATGGGAGATCTCTGTGTCAATAATCTCAGCTACGCAGATCATATGGTGCTCCTGAGCCCTTCGATCAATGGATTAAGAAAGCTATTTTCAACCTGTGAGAATTATGCTAATTGTCACGGGCTGAAAATAATGTTCTAATCTCTGAAATGCTGATTTTCAAGGCAGGGAGAGGTCCAGATAAGGTTCCAGAAGTTAAACTGAATGGCTTGCCGTTACGTTTAGTCAAAAGTTTCAAGTATTTGGGGCACATTCTGACGGAAGATTTGAAAGATGATAGTGTTATGAGAGGGAAAGATGAGCTCTCTCTGTCAGATGCAACATGGTCGTGCACCGATTGGCCAGGTGTAAAGATGAAGTCAAATTGACTTTGCTTAAAGCATTTTGTCAGAATATATACACCTGTCAGGTATGCACCAACTACACAAGGCGAGCGCACTTTACTCTCAGACCTTGTCCACAACCGCGTTTTACTCGCGCGAGAGCTCCCGTGCAAGCACTCGCGCGTACTCGAAGTACAAGGCTCCAATACGTTGCGTCCACATGACTGACGCGTACCAACGTACCAACGCGCGAGTCATGTGGACGCAATGTATTGGAGCCTAGTACTTCGAGTACGCGCGAGTGCTTGCATGGGAGCTCTCGCGCGAGTAAAACGCGACATGTGGACAAGGTCTTAGAATTCAGTATAACGATGCATTTCGTATAATTATGAGGTGATCTAAATTTTATAGGGTTTCTAATTATTTTCTTTTAAGTAATTCGTATTAATGTGATATTTTTTTATGTTTACAATTTGTATTTTTATTTTTGCCTGAAATAAATGGATATTATTTTCATTATGCTAAAAAAAAATATTATTGTTTATTGGCAGTCTAAGCTTCAAGTAAACATTCCTCAAAGCTGTTAGTCGTTTTTGCCTGTATGAATTTTTTCCTTGTAATATGAAAACAAGTTAGTAAAAACTACTACAGGAATATATCATATTTTGTCAGTATATTTTATCGTAACTAACGTAATACAGATTGCTATATACTTTTGTGTTTTTTGTACACAATTGGTGATTGTGCAGCTGGCCAGCTAGGTGAACTAAGTTACTCCACCTCGCCACGTCCTGGATCCTGCTCAGCCCTCGGCGGTCAAGGTGAGTGGTTATCCCTTTATTTAGTGAAGATCAGTGTTTTGAATTCAACGCCTCGACAGAAAGACCTAAAACCACAAATTTACAGTCCACTTCGCGAACAAGCACACTATCACACTTACACTAATATTATAAATGCGAAAGTTTCTGTGTGTGTGTGTATGTTTGTTACTCTTTCACGCTGCAACGGCTGAACAGATTTGGATGAAATTGAGAATGTATATAGCTTATACCTGAACTTAGCACATAGGCTACTTTTTAACTCGGAAAAAAGCACGTAGCTTAACCGAATAACACGCGGGCGGAGCCGCGGGTAAAAGCTAGTAATAATATAAAAGTTTGAAAATACTCATCCTAAACAGTTTTTAATATATCCGGTTACTTCCAGTAATATCAAGAAAACGGCAAGTAAACCAAAGTTTACACACTGCTTACTAATTGATGTCGCCGGTTTCCCCTAGATGGCGTTAGTAATTTTAAAAAAAGCACTCTTGCGAAATATGTAATTTCACGCACGCTAAACAGGCACGCAATCTATCATATTTTGAGCAGGTGTATTAAAAATTAAATTTCCCATGCCCATACAAAACTAACAGTATTTTCGTTGATTCTTTGGAAAAGTTGTTCAGTATGATCTGTCGAGGATGTGGTTTCATTAAAAGATAGCTGTCCGTTTACATACGGTATCATTCGCCCAGGCAGCTGCGGGCAAACCCGAGTAAATTAACAAGTTGAAAGGCTGAAAGCCACATACAAAACTCTTCTCAAAGTTCCAACATTGCAATAAACTACAAACGGAACCAAACTCGGAAATAGAGAGAACCCTAATGGACAGTGCCGACCAAATGGCATCAAAGTTATATAACTAGCCGTTACAGATTTATAACCACTTCTAAATGTATATTGGAGACCGCATTGCTATAACGTATCCGTCTAAGGACGGATTTAGGGGATTAAGGAGTGATCTATTTTTGCCCCAGTTTTTTTTTGTGTTTCTGATAGATATGATGTTGTGTGTCGCCAGTGAAAATGACGGCTTGCTCTCAAAATAATTATAAAAATAAGAGAATAATGAAAGAGAGAATCATTTTGGAACAAAAATAAATAGTAAATATTTAATATTTTCACGTCAGTACAATATTTACCATGTTTACTACTGTAAATGAAGTTCATTTATTCCACTGGATTTTTTGAATTCTGATCGGTCAAAATTATTTAATTTATCCATGTTTCAATGGATGTTGATATAGTCTTGTTTATACGTAAACGCTTTAGCTGTGTTTTATTTGAGTATAAAATGCAACTGGGATAAATTGAAAATGAATTAAGGACCTATCCTGGTCTACTTTTAATAGTGTCACAGTTCTATATCCACGGTTCGTCGAATGTTATTACGTCGTACCGTGATGGGTTGTGAGCTTTATTATGTATTTCAGGCATAAATATAAACTTCAAGTTGAACTTCATTCAAACTCGCGACAGATGGACGGATTTTCTGGATAGCCCCTTGAATTAATAAAGTTATCTTTGATTTTATTGTTTTACTAAAATTTAAGACAAAATGTTTCTTAGACACAATTGACTCTGTCAATTTCTGAAATTAAACGACTTCCCACGGTTTTTTTTTACATGCACGAACTTTTTTTTTTTAAATTAGCTGATTAAACTATTTTGCATCACGAACTAAAAAAAAATACAATTAAAATGTTCTCCTTTGATAGAGTATGTGATCACTGGGATTTGTTAACGATTCGCCATTTAAGCTGGAACTATTTTAACTTATTATTGTATATTATTTTATAACGTTAGATACTTTATCTTTAATAACATAATTATTAAGTTTATAACGCTATTCTAAGGACTAGTTATATTTAATATAGCCTTTCGCCCGCAGCTTATTCAATCTATGCACCGTTTTTGGCTTGGGCATTATTTTATGAACACCTCTTATAGCTTATATGTTGACGAGGGTAGTAAAAAATCCACAACCAAAAAAAATCCTTTGAGTGGTTCTCGAGTAAAAACAGAGCATATACCGGGTGCAAATAGAGTGCGACCATTAAATGAAACCACATATTCTACCGACCCTACTGAACCACTTTTCCCCAAGAGACACCCTTAATTTAGGAAATAATAGAGTTCCAAACCAAAATGCGTGAACCCTAACGCACCGACATACGGGCGAGTTTAGAGAGAGCGTCGTCCGTGAAACCTCCAGCTGTTTGAGGTCAACGCTCTCTCTAACCTCGCTCGTATGTCGGTGCGTTAGGGCTCACGCATTTTTGTTTGGAACTTAATTATTTCCTTAACTAAGGTTGTCCGCGGGTATGACTCTTGGGAAATGTGGTTCAGTAGGGTCAATATGATATGTGGTTTCATTTAATGGTAGCAGTCTATTTACACCCGGTATACAGGCAGACAGACAAAAATTCTAAAAATTGCAGTTTTAACTTCAGTTTTATTTAAAATGTTTAAAAAATATCCAATGTGCAGACAAGAACTTTTTACTACTTCATTGTTAGTATAGATAGAAGATAAAGTACTTATAGTAAATTCCACTAAGTGCCCACAGTCACAAACATCAGCTATGTCGCAAGAGATCATCAGGTTGCCCACAGACGGGCTACAGACGAGTACGGCCCTGCTCAAATGATCAATACGATACGACAGAACTTGTGCAGTTAAAGCCGCTAAATTTGGCTGCCATCCTGAATCCTGATCGAAACTTGGATATTTAACATCTATTGATAAGTTCAGCTTTTATTCTGGCTCAGATTCCACGAAATGTGGGATGTTTGCAGACATATTTACTATACAGGGTGTAAATGCAAAGTCAAGAATCCCTTTAGGGTATGAAAGTATACACGATTCTGATGCCATTACGAGAAAAAAATATACGCCTTGAATTTCCACCAAAAATTCTATCATTTTTCTAAGCTATGGCTGCGCAGCTCACCGGCCTCCCCACACACCTAATTGCACCCCGCAACCCGCACCCCTCATCCGAGTGGCCAGCGACCGTGAGGGTGTCCACGCGATTAGTATATTTTGAGTAAAGAAAATCGTCTTATTATGAGGTACTGGTACTTTATTTAGAGATCCCAGTATTTCAAATAATATCTTTACCGATCATACTAACACACTCTTAAAAGATTGTTGACTTTGCTTTTACACCCGGTATATTAAAGTGTTTTGAAAACTAATATTGACGCATATTCACGTATTGTTGTTGATTACGTGCCAACTATTTTTTTTTCTGGCCCTCATGCCAAGCGATTCATATATTGTACGTAAACAACCAAAAAACCTTTGATAATGCTATAACAGCGAAACCGGTAAGGGAAATAATATTTTTTGGGAAGGATTTTCAATCAAAAATGGTGCCAACAATCATAAGTATCAACTCCATGCCAACTATTTCGTTTAGGTGAGGCATCCAGTTCGCAACGGTCAGTTTTTAGCTTTAAAATTGCGGCCAATTGCGTGTTGGGCCACGCGCAGCGTAAGGTCCCGTAGTTGCCCAATACATTTTAGGTATAAGTTGGCATACTATTAACAGATCGCGCCAAACTTCTAGTCCAGCGGAAGTTGCTCTCCCGAAGAACGGTCCATGCATTGTCGTTAAGAGGGGACTAAAAGTTTGGCGCGACCTGTACTCGTAAACCTGTAAAGCCTACTTAGCTGTGATAGTTTTCATTTTAATTCGTCTTTTTTAAATTTTCTGTGAATTTTTTTAACATATTCATGAACAACCGTTTATCCGGCAGGGGCACATTTGCATCTAACAAAAATGAGCAATTTAAAGCTTAATATTTCGCCAACCGATCCCTAAATCGAAAAATGATTTGAACCAACTCATGATGTTTTTGAACGACCTATCCAACGATACCCAACACTATGCGATAGACGAGAAAAAATATCATTGAACAAACCCACAATGTTTTTGAACGACCTATCCAACGATACCCCACACTATGGGATAGACGTGAAAAAAAAATCATCCCCAATTTACGTGTATGAGGCACACTAAAAAATTTTTTTTCGATATTTTATTTGACCATTTTGTTGGCATGATTAAAATGTATACCCATGCCAAATCACGCGAAACTATAAGGGTTTCTTGTCGGACTATGGAACCCTAAAAACGCGCAGCGCAAAAGGACTAATTCAGAGCGAAAGAAAAAAACAGATATTTTATGTACCTACATTAAAAAAATTAGCTATCCAAATTTCCAATTCCGAAAATGAAGATATTTTGTAAACTCATCTATAAAACATGTTTTAGTTCACTCCTTATTCGTCAAGTTTGACGATATGAGAAAACGTGTATTTAAAGACCTCATTTCAAAATTATTACTATTGAGTAAAAGTTTTCAATCGCGTTTCTGTACTACAGGAATCTACAAACAGGTTCCAAAAATGTTAAACTAATTTGTAAATATACTAGTTGCTAAATATAAAAAGTAGTAAACGACTCCAAAAAGTGCCAATTCTTCGCGTCGTCGTCGCCCAAATCCAAGCGACGACGCCACGAAATTTTGGCGACACGGATCTCCATTTTTCTCAGCAATAAAAAAATATATGTAATTACCAATTTATATACTAGATTAAGCATTTCATTGACATCATTTTACCCGAAGATTTAGTTGATTGATTAATTTTCATAGCAGAGAAAAAAATATTTAGAAAACCTCTTTTAAAACAGAGATTTCTATTTTATTGACAAACGGGAGCGAATGAAGCCTCTAAGTTTTTTATTTAAATTAGTCTACAAATACACTTCAATATGGCCGATTGGATTTATTAAATTACATATAGTTGTCATTTTTAATGAAAAATACTGTTTTGCCGCATACGACCTTACGGCATAAGATAGTTCGTGAGCGCATATTTGTATGGAGTAAGCCCCCTTCACTCCCCTCCCCTAAGACGCCGATTTTAAATTAAAAGTTTTTTAATGCCTCGCCTTAACTAAATAAGAAGACTTTCGTCATAGACGTGTTATTTAGTCTATGCTTTCGTTTATATAGCCAAATTCATACTGGATACTCGGTAAGTGGTCTGGATTATGGTCACCTTATATAAGGTGACTTTAATTTATGCAGTCAAATTCTTACTGAAGACTCGGTAAGTGCTCTGTAACAAGGTTCGATGAAAGACCCTTTTTGTGAAATTCGTAAATTATTATTTTCGTCTTACTTACAAACGCAAGCACAGACCCGAGTCAATTACCATAGGACGTCAAGATTTTATTTTGCGAAATTAGGAAAAAGTGTTATCGATCAATCACTTAACAAACCTCCAGAATGAGTGTGGCGGTATAAATTAAAGTCACCTTGCTTGATTGAAAAGACATTGATAGATAGATAACTTTTTATTTCAGTTCCACAGCATTACACACAACTAAGAAATAACACATTACATAATAAAAATTAACAAGAAATAATAACACAAAACACAAACAAAACTCTGTAAGTGCTGTGGTAGTGGAAAGGGTCCTCAGCTCAGCATATTGCATACATACATACATATACTCACGTCTTTTTTCCAGAGGGGTAGGTAGAGTCTCCCGATTTCCATCTGCTACGATCCTGGCACACCCCTTTCGCCCCTTATACATCCATCAATCAATGATGTTTCCATTTCAAATAAACACACAATCACACTTCACACTAATATGATAAATGCGAAAGTTTGTGTGTGTGTGTGTTTGTTACTCTTTCCCGCTGAAACGGCTGGACGGATTTGGATGAAATTTAGAATGGATATAGCTTATACACTAACTTAATACATAGGCTACTTTTTATCCCAGAAAAAAGCATGCTGTTAAACCGAATAACACGCAGGCGGAGCCGCGGGCAAAAACGTGATTTTTTGGTCTCATTTTTGGATCTGATTTTGTTACATGCCAAACAGCTTAATCCGCCTAGCCGCCTAGTCTTTTTTGGCTTCTGCAGTGGGTAAATCAAGTGATGGATAAACAAATACCGTATTTTACAGAAATAAACGATTTCATTTAGCTTCACAAAATGTATATAGGCTTACGCATATTTCCAAATGGGCCCAAGAAATGTATAATTACGAACTTCCCATATCGTAACCCCGTCCTCAAACAAAAATTCTCATACTATATCGCAATCGCAACACACACAAAGATTTTATCACCATTACTGACCTCTTAATGACCATAGAGGAGCATTGATATAATCTAGTGGAACTACCCAACTGTACTTAAAATGATCTATCTATTTACCGAATCTACTAAACTGCTGACCTATTAAACTTTGTGCTAGAGTTTCATTAGGTACGGTTCTAGTATAATGGATCAAACCGCGATCTCGCCTGCCATCTATTGTTTAACTGACACAACGGTAATGGAACTCGAGTTTTTTGCCTGTAATGGAAAATTTTAAATTGCTTTTAAACCTATTTTATAATCCTTTTAATATTAACACGAAGAGACGTAATCATATAAGGTTAAATGGCCGGCTCCTTGAGACTTTAGGATGCGTTCAAGAAAAATAAAATATGTCAAAAATATGGGACAATGACGTCACTGAGGGTCAATCGATTCGGATTTCTACTACCAACAGCTGATGAGACTCAAGCAATAAATTGAGAAAAAACGACCGGAATTGATCAACAGAAAGTGTGTGGTCTTTTATCATGATAACGCCAGACCACAAACATCTTTGGCCACTCAGGAAAAATTGAGAGAACTGCGTTGGGAAATGTTAATGCATCCACCATATAACCCTGACTTTGCACCCTCAGATTTTCACCTATTTCGCTGTCTTCAGAATTATTCAGGTAGTTTAAGGTTAACATCAAGAGAGGACTGTCAAAACTACTTGTCGCGTTTTTTGATCAGAAGTCCCAAAATTTCTATAGCAACCGGATAATGTCACTACCTACAAGATGCCAACAAGTTATTGAACAAAATGATACATATTTAAAATAATTAAATGTAAATAAACTTTGAAAAATGTGTCTTGAATTTTCATATAAAATACGAAGAAACTTTTTCCCCGACCTATTAGGTTCAGTTTTAACTCGAGAACTACTCACTGGATTTGCATGCATTTTTTTAGGGTTCCGTACCTCAAGTCGAAAAAACGGAGCCCTTATAGAATCACTTTGTTGTCTGTCTGTCTGTCAAGACCCTTTATCTCGGGAACGCGTGGAGGTATCGAGTTGAAATTAAAACCATAACTCAGGTCTACAGTCCCTTGCAGCTGTGAAGAAATCAAACTCCTAAGTTAATAATGATACGGCGGTTTATGCCCTAAAAAACGTATATTTCGACACTCTCAAGGGAATCAAAATTCATAAGGTATTTTCCGTTGACCTATAACTATAGAATTTGGCAAGTAATACCGTCATAAACTACAAGTATAGGGAAAAATCTGAAACTATATATTAGCAATTACATAAATCATAAAAAATATAGTCTTTATCGGAACCCTCGACTCGCACTTGTCCTTGTCCTGTTTTTTATCAAAGACGGTCACTATACCTTGGTCCTGTGCACTTACAGACCTCCAGTATGAATTTGGCTATATAAACAAAAGACACCTTATACTTATTATTACTATTTTTAAATCGAATAAAAAACAACAATTTAGTCTATAACATGTGTAAAAAACACTTTATTATTAAATATTTTACCCAATTCGAAATCACAATGTGTGAATCAAGTCGGAAGAAAAAGCGCTGCTTGGCTGGTTCATCGGTCTTCGTTGACCGAGATGAAGTTAGCGCACCACTTTTAAGCGCACGGCTTTTAAAGATATTATACGGCCAAATCAAAATGTCGTTTTTTAAAATGTATAGAAACAAAGTATACACGTGCAAATGACCGCAAACACCCTTGTAGATGATGTGCAGCAGTTGTGTGCATACTCTTTTGCTGGTTCCGTGTAAATTAATTTTTATATTTTTAGGTAGGCATTTTCTTTTTATTTTAAGTTATTTAATTTTAGTTTTTTAAATAGTATTTAGTAGTTATGTTACTAGTTTAATTTTATTTTTAATATTGTTAACAAAATTTGTAAGAGGAGAAATAAATTGTTGTATTTTTTTTTAACTTACGACTATCATTTATTTATGCAGGTGTATATTTTATTTTCCGTATTATTATATATTTTTTTATATTCTAAAGATATATTATATTGTTAAAATTAACTTTGACTTGTAGAAAGTATACTTTATGTATCTATTTTGCAAAAATAAATATTTTGATTTTGATTTAAATAGATATAATGCCTAAATCCGCCCATTCGATTAATCTTGCTAAGAAGAAGGGCAAGAAACTTAGCAAGATCATGTCTTTTTTATTAGTATTTTTTTTCTCAATATGGCTTAATACTATTACAGTTTTTTTCAACTTATAAGGATAAAAATATAAAAGACAGAAGGAAATTGTGTCATGAGGCAAAAAATATATATATCTTAGTCTATTTTTGTATATTGTCAATTTTCAAGTTATACGCTGGAATCAGCACACTCACACAAAGTGATTGAAGAAAATTTGTGTTATGTGCTGTGATACGTTGAGGAGTTCTATGGTGATGAGGCCAGGATCAAGGGTCAGATAGCATAATCACAATTTTCAAGTTATACGCTGGAATAAGCACACTCACACAAAGTGATTCAAGAAAATTTGTGTTATGTGCTGTGATACGTTGAGGAGTTCTATGGTGATGAGCCAGGATCAAGGGTCAGATAGCATAATGACAATTTTCAAGTTATACGCTGGAATCAGCACACTCACACAAAGTGATTCAAGAAAATTTGTGTTATGTGCTGTGATACGTTGAGGAGTTCTATGGTGATGAGGCCAGGATCAAGGGTCAGATAGCATAATGACAATTTTCAAGTTATACGCTGGAATCAGCACACTCACACAAAGTGATTCAAGAAAATTTGTGTTTTGTGCTGTGATACGTTGAGGAGTTCTATGGTGATGAGCCAGGATCAAGGGTCAGATAGCATAATGACAATTTTCAAGTTATACGCTGGAATCAGCACACTCACACAAAGTGATTCAAGAAAATTTGTGTTATGTGCTGTGATACGTTGAGGAGTTCTATGGTGATGAGCCAGGATCAAGGGTCAGATAGCATAATGACAATTTTCAAGTTATACGCTGGAATCAGCACACTCACACAAAGTGATTCAAGAAAATTTGTGTTATGTGCTGTGATACGTTGAGGAGTTCTATGGTGATGAGCCAGGATCAAGGGTCAGATAGCATAATGACAATTTTCAAGTTATACGCTGGAATCAGCACACTCACACAAAGTGATTCAAGAAAATTTGTGTTATGTGCTGTGATACGTTGAGGAGTTCTATGGTGATGAGGCCAGGATCAAGGGTCAGATAGCATAATGACAATTTTCAAGTTATACGCTGGAATCAGCACACTCACACAAAGTGATTGAAGAAAATTTGTGTTATGTGCTGTGATACGTTGAGGAGTTCTATGGTGATGAGCCAGGATCAAGGGTCAGATAGCATAATGACAATTTTCAAGTTATACGCTGGAATCAGCACACTCACACAAAGTGATTCAAGAAAATTTGTGTTATGTGCTGTGATACGTTGAGGAGTTCTATGGTGATGAGCCAGGATCAAGGGTCAGATAGCATAATGACAATTTTCAAGTTATACGCTGGAATCAGCACACTCACACAAAGTGATTCAAGAAAATTTGTGTTATGTGCTGTGATACGTTGAGGAGTTCTATGGTGATGAGCCAGGATCAAGGGTCAGATAGCATAATGACAATTTTCAAGTAATATTCTGCAATAAACACACTGGTATAAACAGTTAACGTTCAATAAACGGTATTTTTAAAACCCATACTGAATCGACACCAATATTAGAGACAAGAAAATAAAAACGTGTCTTGGCCTTTTGTCCTGCCGAAAACGGTGAATTATTATTTAACCACGTGCGAGTCGCACTCGCGCACAAAGGTTTCCGTACCACCACACGATACGGGTGCGGAATCATATAGTACATTACGATACGAGAGCGATGAAATGTTTGACGAGTGTGAGTTTGCGGCACGAGCCGAAGGTGAGTGCTGCATTCACACGAGTCGAGAAAAAGTTTCTCGCACGAGTATCGTATAATATTTTATAGCAAAAGTGCGGAAAATGCCGACTTTACGCAAGCGCAGCGTGCGTAAAGTGGTCATTTTACGCACGGTGTGCTATAAAAAATATTACGGTACATAACAACATTATAGATGTCATAGAGGACTACAAAGAATATAAATAATGCAGGTGAAGCTGCGGGCAAAAGCTAGATATCTGGAACCTACTCCAATAGTCCTTTCATTTGACCGCACAAATAAAGTCGGATTATTTATTTTATTATTTATTATAAGTCGGATTTTATTCGACTGATGCCGGCCCCAAAGTGGGCCGAAATATATTTCGAAAAAACAATATTTTGTTATTATTATCTCAAAATGAAGAAATAAAAAGCTTTAAATAGCCAATAATATATATATTTTAATTTAAAATAAAGTCTGACAAACTTTTACTCGCAAAGTTTACCCGTGGAAAACTAGATGGCGCTGGTTATTTTCTACATCACGGTATCGTTTGATTTATCCATTAAAATATACACATTGATTGATGATTGGACAAATAATTTGTAAATCATTGTAATTTTATTTTTTTTACATTTTGACCAGCTGTTAATGCTGACATCAAAGTGTTGTTAACAACTAACCTTTGCCCGCGGTCCCGCCCGCGTTTATTCAAACTCTGCCCCGTTCTCGGCTTAAACCTTTGAGTGGTTGCCAAGTTAAAACGGAACATCCCAAATAGATAGAGAGACAAAAAAAATTGTAGTATCGTCCTCAGTACAATACAAATAACCCATTTTAAATACAAATAACCAATTTTGTAAAAAAAAAACATATAGTACAGACACGACTTTTTACTACTTTATAAGAAAATAAAGAAAACCTCATTTAAATTTGTTTAGTGATATGTACTCGAGTTAAAACGAAATATATACAGACAAAGAGAAAGACAGGCAGAAAAAAAAATTTAGACTTTTGCTTCAGTGGAATACACATTTAATTTAAAATTTCAAAAATATATAAGGTTTAATAATAATAGTTGGCGAAACTCAAAACATAGGTACCTAGTACTCGTCTATATGAACTACTATTTCTAAGAGGACTATGAAAAATTATCAAATTTTTTTTTCACCTTCACGTAGTAAACTAGACGGCTGATTATGGTCAATTTGTATGAGAGGAAGTGAAAAAATGTTGCGGATTTCGCTTAGCTCCGATAGGAAAAGTTATTCATATAGATCGGTACTACCTATGTTTTGAGTTTCGCTAACTATTATTATTTAACCTTGTATTCGATGTACAGACGCGACTTTTTTACTACTTTATTAGTATAGATAGATACGTACTTGACTTAGAATTTTGGTTTTCATGAAAATTATTTTATGTGTGGTAGAGCGCTCGCCTGCTCACCCAGAGACCGTGGGTTCAACCCCAGGGTGCACAATAATTTGTGTACGGTCTGCTTCGAAAGATAAAATAATGTCCTGATCCATTTGTGCCCCAAGTACGGCGATAGGGCTCACCACCCATTAGTACCTCATTATCAATACAAACGTGGAACAATAATACTACTATTTATTCTGTGTTTGTGAACGGAATTTCAAGTTTCTAACTGGAATTGCCTTTTAGGTTTGGATTCATCACGTGCGTCTTTAACTTTGCTGGTTCAATCAGTGTTTTTTTTTATATTAAACTAGCTTTTTCCAGCGGCTCCGCCCGCGTGTTACTCGGTTTAACGACGTGCTTTTTTCCGGGATAAAAAGTAGCCTATGTGTTAAGTTAGGGTATAAGCTTATCCATTCTAAATTTCATCCAAATCCGTCCAGCCGTTTCAGCGTGAAAGAGTAACAAACGTACACATACACACACAAACGTTCGCATTTATAATATTAGTGTGATTATTGAATTTCCTAAAATTTGGGCTGATTCACCTAAAACTTTACACTAAGTTATGTCTATCATTTAATAAACCGTCGTTAAAGATTTCGACGGTTTCATTAATTTCACCTAACACCTATTCGTTCACCAATTAACAGATCTAAAACAACAGTTAAACAACTTTGTTTTGCTTGAACCGCCACTATACAGCTTCTTTTATGCTAATGCCTGTTTATTTGGTGCCAAAAATTTGCTCTTACACTGTAGTGGATTCTAAAGGCTTTAACTTTAGTTTAAGTGCTGTCAAAACTTACATTTTTCCAAAGTAATATAGCTTCTTTTGTTAACTAAAACTTAAATTAAAGCCTTTAGAATCGGCATAATGTCTGTATACGTGCTTCTAAAGTCTTTATACAGCTTAGACGATTGTACTTGGGATATATGGAAAATAAGTTGATTATTTTTAGGAAATTTCATTTCTGCTCTTCAGTCTCATTTCTGCGCTAATGCCTGTTGACTGTTAATGACTGTAAGCTGACGGGCAGCGGCGTCACTAGTGCGAGGACTCGGTACCGAGCTCACCAACCGCCTGCCCAGCACGTATGAGTATGAGCATTTCTTCCAAGAGGACTGCCAAGAGTGGCGAAATCTTGGAAAGGCAGTGGAGGAGACAGGCTGATGGATGCATGGATGAATTATTCTAGAAGTAATTCATGATAAACTTAATTAGATCCTTTGAATATAAAGAGTTCCATAAATTGTGTCAAGTTGGTCCATCATAGCTACACGTATTGTAAGTTTGTATTTTGAACGCCATTTTATTTACAGAACCCTCAAGGCCAGAGTCTTTTTCGCACTTGACTGGTTTTTCTTAGACAATAAGCGTATAGCTAGAAAATGTTTTCTGTGGTGACACTTAAATCGCTTTTTAGTTTTTACAAGATTGGATTGAGAGCGGTTAAACGAAGAGTATAATTCACAAGCAGCTTAGGGTAAATTCATAATTTCTTCACACCGACAAATTGCATTGCGTGACTCAGAAAGAAACTCGCAGAAAGTGACTGACTCTTCTCTAAACACTAAGTCTTAGACGAATTATCTTTTCAAAATGATCTCTATTGCCGAACGTTAAGAGTGTAGGCTTGTGTCTAAAAGTAATGGTTCGTAGAACTGACAAATAGGGAAAGATAAATATAAATGTTTCCGCGCATAAGCCTACTTCTATATGGATATGTCAACACGGCCGTTCGTCAGGACGCGTAGTGTATGTCATACAGAGAGGATATACAGTCTTTTGATTTCCGCAGGTTTTCTAGTTCCAGTATTTATAGTTCTAATACATCCATCCATCAGCCTGTTTCGTCCACTGCTGGACATAGGCCTTTCCAGGATTTCGCCAATCTTGACGGTCCTCCTGGAAGAAATACCCATACTCACACACGCTGGGCAGGCGGGTTAGAGAGCGCGGTGCCGTAACTCTGCACTAGTGACGCCGCTACCCTTTCACCAGTCTGTTTTATATAAAGGCCTGGCAATTGAGGGCCGGGTTCCGAATGACGCTGACAGCACTTAAAGTACCATTAAACTACTCGCGCCGTACGGCCATCAGTGATTCGGAATGACGACAGAAGCGATGTAATCGATTATGTCTTGAATCGGAACGCACTAGAGGATGGATATACCGCCATCCATCGGTCCCAGGCAATGGTGGGCCGCCTGGTTTTGCCTGAGAGCTGTTCTCTTACTCTCCCCCGAATAACTTCGGGAGGATTTGCGAGTAAGATGGTGGTACCTCCACAGTCGAACCCGGCTTCAGCTCTACCACCTGCCAAGTATAGTTCTAAAATTTATAGATTTTGTGTTTGTACCTAAAGTCCCTTTCAATAGAATCCGGCAATAATGTAAACAAACCAATTTAAACACGATTACTCCGTAATTACTTACATTTGAATATCAATCGTGATCTTATTCACATTTCAAGGAACCATACATTGTTCTTACAATCATTTCGACACCAAATAACTTCTTTATGATAGTTATTTAGATAAAAAAATACTCGGACGACGAAAATTTCAATAGTTATGTCTAACTGTTATATCACTGTTATGTTACGTCACTGTTATATCCTATCTAACGCTACTTCAGTGAAATATCTTGGTGTCATCATTAACAGAAACCTCTCTTGGTCGGAACATATTGATGCTTTAACAGCACGTGTGCGTAAGCTAATCCATGTTTTCAAAAACTTAAGGCACATTGGTGACTCTGCTGTACTAAAGGGCGTTTACTACGCCTTTTGTCAGTCTATAATAACATACTGTTTGCCTGCGTGGGGTGGCACACACAAATCCAAGATTTTAAAACTTGAAAGAGCACAGAGGGCCGTTCTTAAAGTAATCAATTATAAACCCTATAAATACCCGACAAAGGACCTCTATGCTGAAAATTCGGTCCTTACGGTAAGGCAGCTCTTCATCAGAGATGCCATAGTAAACCTACACAAAAACCCGATTGAACTTTTTGGTAAAGATAGACGTAAAGATATTGTTTTTAAAATACCACATTGCAGAACCGCCTTTGCTCAAACCTTTAGTCGGTTTTTGGGACCTTTTTTATATAATAGACTAAGTGCATCTACAGAATTAAAACAATTATCTTTACAGTCTCTGAAACAAGCCCTAAATATCATGTTGGGACGCTTGGACTATGATAATACAGAAAAGTTATTGGTAATAATTAAATAAATTTAGTATTTCTTTATAATTCTGTACTACACTGGGATACAAAAAACAGTCAATTACAATAATGATAATAGTAAAAATAATTCAACATGCGTCATTTTACTTTCTCCAACTACACAAATCAACACTGCAACTCATGCACCACTCAACTACATGTTGAGATGTCCACTACACACGCTATATTTGCATGCATTTATATAGTTATATTGTCATATTAAGTATCCTGTATTATTGATTATTATATAAAAACCCGTATATCACTTATTTATTTATTATGTAAATTATTAAAATTTAGTTAAATTTATTTTACCAAATTTAGACTACACTATACCAGGTAAAATCTTCGGTTGGTTTAGGTATGGTATACTTAAACCAATCGAAGATTATAAACGGCGAGCTATCCGACCGTCAAACAGTTTATACTAGCACGGTGGGTAGTTTTCGGCCCTCGATATAAGTGAACAATTACCGTACATTAGTGTTTTGAAACTTTTTGTATATTATTTAGGTTATAAATACAACAATTTAAGGAAATCTGTAATATTTATATATGTACGTAAATTGCAAATGAAATGTAAATAAGATAAACTTAAGTAATATATTAAGATACTTATAAATTATTTCCTATTGTACTTATAAATAAATTCATTCATTCATTCATTCATTCATTCATTCATTCATTCAATTTCGTAATAGTTTTTTAATCATCAAAGTCTTATTTGTCTTTGTGTTTTTAATTGTTTTGAATTGATTTTAAAAAGATTTAAACATTTGAATCAAAGATAGGTACAACAGTATGATCATAGCCAACTGTCAAATAATTGGTTTGTTTACCGGAATAATTGCCGGAATCTATTGAAAGGGACTTTATATAAAACTGATTACTAGTCTCTTCCGCTAGTTGACAGCGTGTACCATGAGCAGAAGAATGGCTTTGTATCAGTGGCGAAATATGAACATTTTAAATAGGGTAGCCGGACAAAAAAATCAAATTACTCAGAAACGCAACCAAGGAAAACATTAACATTTTTGTACTTTGCAACTCCCTGTCAGCCAAGTGTATTTGTCGTATTGAGATTAAAGAAAATGTTTTACAAAGCGAAGAGCACGGAGTAAAGCAATGTACTTTGGATGCTATTTCCTTAACAAGCCGATGGGAATCGTGTTATATGGACCCTCCGCCACTGCTTTGTATTCAGCACCCCCTAAAACCCCCTTCCCAGTTTTCCGACCCAATTTATAAACTTGTAATATTACAGGTGCCAAATGATTTCTGACCACCCTGTGTATGATGGAATTCCTCTTATGTATCACGTTGAATTAATCTGGATTCTCAAGATGAACCTCTTCTGAGGGATTTGACGGTTGATCCAAAAGAAAAGAGGTAGCGGAGAATGTAAGAGCCTATGAGAATAAGCATGAATATCTTTTTTGCAACCCATTCATTCATTCATCAGCCCGTGTTCGTCCACTGCTGGACATAGGCCTTTCCCAAATTTCGCTACTCATGTCGGTCCTCCGTCCTCCTCATCCAGCCGCCCCCCGCACCGTCCTTCATGTCGTCGGTCCAGCGGGCACGAGGTCGGCCTACACTATGCTTTGCTATACATGGTCTCCCATTTTTGCAATGTAGGTACATAAATACACTTATCGCACGTTAGGATTTATTAAATAAAATTACATTTAAAAGAAGAAAATACAATATATTAAATTAGATTTTGGGTTTCTTGTTTTAATAAGTTAATACACGCACATGGACTACAGCAATTATTACAAATTTTCGCTAGGTAATATTTTAGTTTATTTTATTTTGTAGGATAATTTAGTTTTTTTAATTAGTTTATTTAAGTTTAACGTCTTTAATTGTTGTTAAATAAATTATCATTTATTTAACAACAATTAAAGACGTTAAACTTAAATGGTATATATACTACCTATGTATATATAATAATGATAGCTAACCATACACTAAATAGTAATACGTTACATATATATATTAATACTTGCCTAACTCCGCCCATTCGACTAGTCTTGCTGAGAAGAAGGGCAAGAAACTTATCATCAAGATCATATCTTCAAGAAAGTAGTCGTAATTTATTGAATAACTATAATGCAACTTTTGTTTATATTTTCGTATATATACCAAATTGGTCCTGACCACTTACCGAGTCTCCTGTATGAATTTTGCTGTATAAACTAAAGTCACGGCACCTTATGTACTGGAACTTGTGTAAGTTGTGTGACTTTTATTAGTGTTAAAATGAAGTTTCATCAAGGATTTACACCCTGCAGTATAAATTATAAAAACCTTTTTATATTTTTTACGTCCCTACAATTACGCACCTTATGAAAAGCGTCGAAAAGACCTTAATGGGGAACCATTGACCTCTCATAAACAACTAGACTCACAATCTCGCTCAAAAAGTGTCAGCGATGCATCTTGTCACCGCTATGGCGTGACAAGTTCGAATGACGATTGCGTACAACTGACATCGTCTTAAGGGCCCATAATACTTCAATTCGCAGTCCTGCTCTAACGCTTCTGCTTTTTAACTGTCTATCCTACTCTAATCAGATGCCGCGCACGCAAAAACATCAGTTATTTTGAAATCGCGGCTACACTGATGGTTTTTTCATTTTTATGGAACAGTCTGCATACTAATACCAGTTATATTATGCAAAGTTTCAGATCTTATTTCAAGTATTCATTGAATGCTATCGGCTTATTGTACGGTTTGCAGGTAACTTTGTAATTTTTTTCCATCGACAAAATTTAATGGAATCAAGTTTTCACAACAGCATGGACATAGTCCTCAACTTTATCATATAACAATTCCAGAGTGATTGTTGCAGTATTTGTTGATATAAAGCAGGATCATGCGAAGCGAAGTGAAGTATTGGACCCCATTTTTGCTACTATGCACGTCGCACGTTCGGACACTTTCTGACGAACTTTTCTTAGAGACTGTGTCTAGTTGTTTATGAGAGGTCAATGTAGGGCACCGAGTTTATTGCGAAATAATTGCGTTCGTTTGATCCGCTGGTGTATAGTTATTCAAGGGTTAATTATGCAACTAATATGTAAGATATTTAGGGATTCACACCATAAATACACGTTACCTGTAATTTCCTGAATAGAATGTAATATCTAAAAAACAAAATAAACCCGTAGTAAGGCGACAATACTTCACGGAAGGCCATCAAAGGTGCAAAATTGTGTAAGACAATCGTATTCAAATTGATTGTCATATGGCTATTCGGCTAAGCGAATTAGCCCGTTTGACAATTGAAATCGTACTATTTTGGCTGTCAAAGGAGTACAATTGTCTTGTTTTGTTGTTGACAACCAAAAACGTACGATTTCAATTATCAAACGGGCTTAATATCCATAGCCATATGACAATCAAATTTGAATACGATTGTCTCACACAATTGCACCTCAGTTCTTGAATAATAACAAAACTACATGCTTTTATAACATTTACATTTTCAAAATGTGTGTTTGTTTTAAGGGGGGGTTATTTATCCCGACTTTGTCTACTTTAAAATTAATTTTATACCAATAAAAAGCGACGGTTAAATTTTGCAAAAAATATATGTGATATTCCACTCTTTGAACTTAATATTTCGGCTGTTCGATTCACGGTTGCATACACTTTCTTCGATCCGATTAAATCGCAAAGATAGGTCTAAACTACGATCTAAACTATAAAACGTATACTAAAATAAACGTCGTGAAAAATGTGATATAAAAAGGCCATCATATTAAAAACCCATCCATCTAATTCCAAAATAATAAATAAAAACACCTCGAAACCGCGAGTTTTCTGAGCGGCCCGCTTCCGCTGAGCAGAGTGAACATGTGAAAAATGAAAGCATTGGAGCAGGACAGATTTCTCTGGACAACCTCGCATTAACAATACGAAGGAAATACCTGAATTCCCGTGCGTTCCATCCTAACCTGAGTTGCCTCGCGGGAGATCCCCTGTCCGCATAGCCCCTTTAGACGACGGACACTAAATCAGTTAGAGCCCACTTATATACGCTAACCAGTAGAAGTAGATAACGAGTCTGACAGCCTATACACCATGATGATTACTAACTGATTATTCAGTTAGCTTCACTGAAATAATCCACGTACATTTCATATATGTAAAATACTTCCAGTACATGAAAAAGTAACATTTTTATTGGCAAATAAAACTTATGGTTCACAAAATAAGTACAAAAACCCTATAAAGTACAAATATCCCACCAGAAAATTAGCCAGAAAAACCTTACAAACTAGCAAATTCAATAACTATTATGGTCAAAGAACTGACAAATACTTAATACCTAAAATATTTAACGCCTTACCTGTTGATCTCTCAGAATGCAATCTAACTCGATCAATTTTTAAAACAAAGTTGAAGTCACTTTTATTACAAAGATGTATCTAAATCTAAGCAGAACTGTTACAGTGTAAGATTATGTATATGTTTAAAATCATATTAAATGTGTAAAATTATAGTACATAGATTTCATAAGTTTAATTAAGTTTAACAGAGGGTTTTTTCCGCCCACAAACTGTAATGCAGTTTGGCAGAATTATTTTTATAATTCGTGTAATTTCTTATGGAATTAAACGTCTATTACTACTTACTACTACGTCTAAACTTTAGACTCTAAAGCGGGCTGCAGTTCTGCTTCAGCTGTTGGACGGAGAGCCTGCATCGCTTGCTCTTAAAACTAATAAAGTTTCTTCAAAATATAAAGTTTATTCATAAATATGAATACGTTGAGCTTTCTATGAGATATATACCTATAATGCACCATCAGGACTCAAAAGAGTGAAATTGTTTTTTCCAATGTTCGAATACTGACCTCATTTATAATTAGGTCATGGCGATGGCTACGGTTCTACTTGGGCCACACGACACAAAATGTTTTAGGGCATATTACCATAATGCGTTGTTGGCAGAGCACCAGACAAAAGTATATCCATGTTGCCGTTGATTCGCTTAGAAATATTACTTTTATTAGCAAATTAGTATGGAGCACTCGAAGTGAAAGGATCTGTGCGGAAGTTCGTTGCGTTGCGTACCTAAATCATACAGTAGTAGTTATATTATATCTAGACGGCAGTGTGTCAGCCATGTTTATGAAGATAATTTGGCTAAGTGCGAGTCGGACTTCGGACAAAGGAGGTACGAAACCCTTAAAATTATTATGGTAAATAACAACAATAAAGATGTCATATCAACAAAAGACAAGCCACTAAATAGAAGCGCCCGACAAAAAAAATTGCGCTGAAAACGTACGAAATCCCACTTTTCATATATTTTCATTTTACTTTAGAATATGTTCTACAATATGACTAAAATTTAAAACTTATATGATAGCCAAAATAAATGGCGTTAAAATAATGCTACTATTTCGAGGTTTCTTGTAGGGGGACCCATCTTATTTTTTTAATATTTTAGTACCTATTTGTCGTGGTAGAGGACATAGTAATAAATAATATACTGTAAAAATTTCAATTGGTAACTAACTTTATGAGTCTGAAACTGTAGACCCCTGTGAAAAACGTTCCGACCCAGAGATCCTCATAGCCAGATTCAGTTCTTCTATTTTTAGGGTTCCGTAGTACCCAAAAGGTACAAAAGGAACCTTTATGGTGAGACTCCGTTGTCGGTCCGTCCGTCCGTATGTCACAGCTTCATAACTTCAGCACCGTTAAAGATAAAGACTTGAATTTTCCGCCAAAATTGCATTCATTTGCGTACATAACATTGCACAAAAAAAAATTAAATTGTTCAAAATATTTCCAATACAAAAGTGAGAAAAATAAAAAATTAATTCTTAAGTATACAATTTGGGTATCAAATTGTAGACATTAAACAGCTGATTGTAAAAATATATACTTTTACTGTTTACTGGCACAGATTTCGATAAATATTTGAAAAACCCCGAAAAAATACATGTTCCCCCCTTATTTCCGAAACTGGTAGACCAAAAAATATGAAAAAAATTACGATTATAGGTCATGACTGGCCAATTACAGGAAAACTATAGCAATTAAAAAAATTGTTCACAGTAAATGAGAAGTATAAAAGAAATGTAAAATAAATAAAAAAATATTTTATAAAAATACAATATGGGAATAAAATTGTAGATTTAAAAGATCTGATTTATATAGTTTTACTGTATTTACTGGCACTGATTTTGAGAAATCTTTGAAAAACTACAAAAAAATGTTTGCCCCCCTCTTATTTCCGAAACTGGTGGACCGAAAAATATGAAAAAAATCATGTTAATTTGGGATTACTTAAAGATTACAGCAAAATTACTCTCTTTCGTGGTACAATCAATTCTATTTTTAGTTATCATAAACAGTTATTGTAAATACCTTCTTTCTGACTGATTCCAAAACTGTCGAATTACGGAACCCTAGGTATGCGAGTCTGACTCGCACATGACCGGTTTTTTTTATTATTCCACAATAGTATGACGGTTGTAAATAGACATCATCAAATAAAATCACATACTGAATGCTAAGTGCGAGTTGCCATCGAATAACTTTACTTCCGCGTGAATCGAGTTAAGCCGGGTTTCCAGCGCACGTTTTGTACTACACACTAAACAAAAACGTGTACACAAAACTTTTATATATATAATTTATACATGCGATTGTCGGCACTTGGTGAAACTTGGAAAACATCATAATTAAATTCACTTGTACTTGTTTCACTGGTTTTAATTTTAAGATTTACACGTTAATCCCGACCGGTTTCGGTTAATACACCATTCTCAAGGGATACAGAAATTCAGGAAATTAAACTAACATTACGACGAGCCGTTAAAAATGTACACAATGATCATGGACATTTTACTGATAAGCATGCAGAAGACACAGGGCTTATAAACACGAATATGTAGCGGAACAATATGTTGTATAGACGTTTTGGTGTAGTGTGTAGGACAAAACACGCGCTGGAAACCCAGCTCAACTCGATTCACGCGGTAGTAAAGTCATTCGATGGCAACTCGCACATCTACCAGTCATACCGAAGAAACAAAAAAAATGTTCTCCTTTTCTTATCTACTATATCTATCGATACTAATACTAATGACTAATGCTAAAGTAGTAAAAAATGTCTGTACATTAAATATATTTGCGAAATTTTAAATGAAATGGGTTAGTATTGTTCTCCTCATCCAGCCGCCCCCAGCAACGTCCTTCAGGTCGTCGGTCCAGCGGGCACGAGGTCGGCCTACGCTACGCTTTGCCGTACGTGCGTGGTCTCCATTCTAAAACCTTTCGGCCCCAACGGCCATCATGTCGGTGACAAATATGGCCTGCCCACTGCAACTTCAACTTACTGATTCTGCAGGCCATGTCGGTTACTTTCGATCTCCGACGGATCTCATTTCGGATTCTATCCATCAGATTTGTAAAAGGGCTTTAATAGTGTATAAGTTTTTACTACATCCAGTATGTATGTTAATATTATACATATTGGAAGTATGCATTTTTGTAAAAAATAACCACCACCTATATACCCCCAGTACACCCGGCCCAAAAACTTAAGACCAAAAAAACAGACTAGACAGACCCTTCTCTAAATTACAGATAAACAGTCAGGTCGATTAGCCATGTCAATAAAAATATATAACAAAATCCCACAAATAATAAAATGTATTGATAACAATCAAAAATTTAAAAACATATTAAAAAGATTCTTAGTTAAGAAATGCTATTATTCTCTGCAAGAGTTTTTACAGGATAAGTTTTTGGACGATAAGTTTTAAATGATAAGTTCTAAAGGTAAAATTTAATATTGTGTAAATACATAAGATAGTGTATATATTGTAATTCAAATTGTTAATATTGTCCTGGTAATTGTAATTTAGTATTTGATTAATTATTATGTTGTTAACATTTTATTACACAATAATTGTATTGTAATAATGCTGTGTACGCCTGTAATTGATGGCAACACCAGATATAGGCCCTATGTTTACTTTCTTCTTTTTTTTAATGTGTGTGTTGACATTGTTGGTGTACCTTTTTGTAATAAATAAATAAATAAATAAAATAAATATATTACTTTAATTATTTTATATTTAAGTTAATTTAACTTAAATTTGCAATGCCCTAACCGGGTCATGTTTGAAACTCTGTGATTAAGTAAGACCTATACAACAACATGAGCAATAAAGATTTGAGATTTATAATAATAACGTTAGTGGGCAGTTGTTTTATTTAAAAACGAAAAATAACTTATCAGTTACAAGATTCACAGAAAGCTACAATATTGTATCTACAAAATCTACGTCCCAATAAGATAAATTAAGTTGTAAACTAAGAAAAAGTTCGACCTTTGACTTTATCTCAGCGCGTGGGAAGAAAACCAATCTCGAAATTAGTGCTTGATTCTGATAATTATGAACGTAACAAAATCGCACCAAACAGGTAAAGTTCAATTTACTAAGCGGACATGTTTAAACCTATGTTTAACTTCGAATTTCAATATAATTGACGAGTAGTTGACGCTTATGAATGACATAAGCAAAGACATGTCAATCTAATATTGTTTTTTTTTCTTTAATTAACCAACATTTTTAACGATTGGAGCGAATTAATATTGAAAATCGCAAATTAATCATATAAAAATTTTGTACAGGCCAATATTCACTGCGAAATGTTGCAAGTTAGTCATGTACCAAATCATTAAAAAATTTGGAGACCATCATACCCTTGAAGATTTACCAAAATCACGGCACATAAGTGGCCCGGTAAATCCAAAAGCCGTAGAAAATGTCGTGCGGCTGTTAAAATCAAAAAATTACATGTCTAAATATTATTATTAGAGTGCGTTACAAACCAGAAAAGATAAATTAGAAACAAATGTAAAGACAAGAATTTAAAAAAATTCCTCGAGCCAGGATTCGAACCTGCGACCTCTTGTTTCCCAGACAAGCGCGCTACCAATTGCGCCACCGAGGTACTTACCTAGACCGTTGAATTTTTCCACCATACTTATCCACCGAATATTTTTGTAACTATTTGATCTAACTAGCTTGTAATGCACATACTGAGGCTCACGAGGGCGTTATGTGATTTCACGCCTTATTCTTAAGATGGCGCTGTCGTCGCTACAATATGTGTTGCTTCAGACAGTTAAGAAATTCACAGTTCTCATTAGCTGATATTATGTTTAATGCAAAATCCATCGCTTTGGAATACTCTAAATATTATTATTAGAGTGCATTACCAGACTACATGTCCAAATTACATGTCTCTCCGCGAAATTGCTAAAAAAGGAGGCGTTTGCGTAGGCACAGTACAGAATATCAAAAAGAGAAATAACATAGAATGTGGTTCGCAGCTTGTCGAAATCAAATCAAAATCAAATCAAATCAAAATATTTATTTTGTAAAATAGATACATAAAGTATACTTTCTACAAGTCAAAGTTAATCTTTACAATAAATATCTTTAGAATAAAAAAATAATATGAATATACTTAGAAAAGTGTCACAAAGAGATGTGCAAACACTCATGCGCCGCATTCGGGAAAAAGTCCGAAAATTTTACCGTTATTTATAATTTTAATTTATTTCTACATCTAATATCTGTAAGAATAAAGCAATATCAGTTAAATAATTTCGAAAATTTAACTAATTTTTAATGTCCGCTTAGTAATTTGAACAGTCCTTGTAATTATATTTGTTATACAAATCATGTGTATGTCATATAGCGGGTGTAAATAAACTATTACCATTAAATGAAACCACATATTCTACCGACCCTACTGAACCACTTTTCCCAAGAATCATACCCGCGGACACCCTTAGTTTAGGAAATAAATAAGTTCCAAACAAAAACGCATGAACCCTAACGCACCGATATACGGGCGAGTATCGAGAGAGTGTCGCCCGTGTAAAAGCTGTTATGGTGCAGCGTTCTAAAATAAACCTTCCTCCTACGATAAGAGTATGAGTTACAGTTGAATATCTTTTTCTCTGAAGATTTGCGCAGGTTTTTCGTTTCGAATAGTTGTTCAGTATGATCAGTAGAGTATGTGGTTTTATTTAATAGTCGCACTCTATTTACACTCTGTATAATGTTATAAAATCTAAGAATTATATTAATATCCTTAAGACTTAGTGCCTGAAGATGTGTAAACGAAACCGGTAGTAGCTATAAGGAGAACAAATAAACTAGTATGTTTGTACAATTAGTAAGTGGTTTCATTACTAAAACAAGTTTTTTGTGATCAAGAAGAATCTGAACCATGATCTAGACTGCGATCTATCGTTTTATAAGGTGATTTTCGTTCATGTAGCCTCATTCATACTGAAGATTCGGTGAGAAGTCAACACCAAGGTTCAATGACACTGTTTGTGAAAGACGAAAAAAAATTTTTTTTTGTTCCCTTGTATATGTTCTATAAAGGGTCATTGAACCTTCATCCTGACTATTTACCGAGACCTCAGTATGAATTTGGCTATATAATCGAAAGTCACTCTTTGTGTCAGGACGCTTCGAGAGTACAGGCGCGCAGGGCGATCAGTTGACTACTGGCTTCCCTTCCCTCTCTCACCGCCGCTCGCTTCAGGGTCACGTGTATCACTAGGTCCAGTCACACAGACGGCACTGATAATGTCTTTCAACACTGCTGGCACTTGTATGTCCCACAAAGTTAGGTTGCCAAGATGGCGCAATTTTGTTGCAGCTTTTGTTTTCAAAATAAGGACCTTTATTGAGGTTTTTCTACGAAAAGTGATACAGTTTGAATAGGGTTTCCTAAAAAACGCAACATTAATCCTGTCAGTTGTTATTTTTCGGGTACATACCCAAATTGGCACCCAAATGGGACCCTATTACTAAGCTTTCGCTGCGTCTCTGTCTTTCCAACTGTCACAGGGATCTACAGCTTCAGCCGTAATAGGTAGGCAGTTGAAGTTTTCACAGAATACTTCAAATGGAAACCCAAAAGATACATTTTTTTAATGTTATTTGTTTCAGTTCTATCTTAAAAACGGTAATACAGTATTCACAGTTGGCACACACCACAATTCTTACACAAGATACATCTTATAAATTCCTTAATTAAATTACAAAAAAAAACTTATATTTTTTTAATCTCATTATTCTCATCACGCAGCTAGCCAGAGGCGAAGAATACTCGTACTTATCCAAAAAATAATACCAATATCTCAACCAAGCTTAGCAAATAAATTACCTGAGAATTAAGCTAAATTGTAATTAAACTTCCGTGTAATAACTAAAAAAACCGGACAAGTGCGAGTTTGACGTATAAACCATGTTTATGAATTAATGAACTGAAACTGACTCGCCTACCGAGGGTTCCGTTAAAGACCATATTTTTTATGATTCAATTACAAATGTATAGTTTTAGATTTTTCCCTACATTTGTAGTATAAGACAGCATTTTACTTGCCAAATTTCATAGTTCTAGGTCAACGGGAAATACCCTACGAATTTTGATTCCTTTGAAATGTTGAAATATACGTTTTTTCCGGCATAAACGCCCGTACCTTTTTTCACGTTAACTTAGAAGTTTGATTTTTTCACAGCTTTAAGGGAATATAGACTTGATATAGTTTTAATTTCAACTCGATACCTCCACGCGTTCCCGAGATAAAGGATCTTGACATACAGACGGACGGATGGACGGACAGACAGACGGACAACAAAGTGATTATATATGGGCTCCGTTTTTTTTCCTCTTGATGAACGGAACCCTAAAAAAATATGTTATTCGACTGTATGGTACGAGTAATAATAATTGCAATTAGGACGCTCTAGAAAGTAAATTATTTGGCCATACGTACCACCACTCAATACGGGTACGGAACCCTAAAAACGTTACGGTACATAAAAACGGAATATGTAAATTATTTATTGAAGAATACCATAGAAATATTAAGGCACCCTCGGACCATGGAATCCAGATTTTTATTATTTGTTGTTTTACTTTAGAGTAGTAATGTACAACAATCTACCAAATTTGAAACTTGTATGTATTACTGTCTTTAAGATAGAGCTGAAACAAAAGTAGAAAAAAAATGAAATTTTCAATTTTAATTGTTCGTTGTGATAGAGGCCATAATAACACGTATTCTGTGAAAATATCAACTACTAGGGGTATCAAAAAGTATTGAGAACGACATACATATGTACCTATATATACTCCTTGGTAAGAAAAAAAATAAATACTGGCAGGCATAGTTCAGGTATTTGTAATGTCGGTCGGTTAGACAGTCAGAAACAAAATCGAATTTCGAAGACATTGTTGGACAAGTTTCAAGAAGATTCTGAAATTTATTAAAAAATACATATATACTGTATTACTTATCATTGTCACTTAATTTACGTTTTAGGTATGTTGTTCTCGCTTAAGAATTTGATTTACACAAAATTTTAACTGAACAATCTCCAATGAGTCTTTTCGCACAAAACTCGACTTTGGCGGAACTAATGTGTGGAATCACATTATAAGAAGCCAGATAAAAAGGCAAAAAAAAAAAGATTCTGAAAACTTTTTGTCTCGTTTCGTAACAATGGACAAAACATGGGTCCATCATTTTGATCCCGAGACATAACAGCAATCTTCGCAATGGAAACGGCCATCATCACCGACCTCCAAGAAGTTTCGTGCCGTGGCATCGGCTGGCAAGGTTATGGCTTCAATATTTTGGGACTCCGAAGGGATATTGTTGATTGATTACCTGGAGCGTGGAACCACTATTACTGGCCAATATTATGCAGCTTTAATTCCCAAGTTGAAGAATGCCATCAAAGAGAAAAGGAGAGGGAAACTTCGAAGGGGCGTGCTGTTTCATCACGACAACGCACCCGCGCACAGCTCGGCGGTTGCGATGGCTGCCATTCAGCAAGCTGGCTTCGAATTGGCTGACCACCCTCTTATTCACCATCTGGTGCCTAGCGATTTTCATCTGTTCCCCAAATAGAAAAAATACTTGAGGGGAAACAGGTACGAAGACGATAACGAGGTGATGGATGCCGTGGTGAGCTTTTTGCAGGATCAAGACAAAACTTTTTTTTGGAAGGGATTAAAGCCTTGTAGAAGCGCTGGACTCGGTGTGTAGAGAGACTCGGAGACTATGTAGAAAAATAAATTATTAAGTTATCAATAGTCATTTTATTCTATCTCATTCTTACTACTTTTTGATTCCTCTCGTAGCTAATGTAGCTACCTAAAACGGCTAAAGCTGTAGACCGCTGTTACGGACGGATAGAAAGATGCAGCGGAGGCTATAGCATAGTTTTTTTATACTGTGGTAATAGGGTCTCGTTTATCTTGCTGTGGCGGTAAAATTTCAATAGCTCTTAATGCTGTGTAATAGGTGCCATTATCACACATTATGTCGATCCATCTAACAGCCTTCCATCGTCTACTACCTTTCCAATATTTCACCACTCTTGACGGTCTTCCGTTCTCCTCATCCAGTCGCCAACCACAACGTCCTTCAGGTCGTCGGTCCAGCGGGCACGAGGTCTGCCTACGCTACGCTTTGCTGTACCTGGTCTCCATTCCTTTAATGCCATTTTACGAATAAATAAACGCATCTCTCTTTCAGGAAGCTGTTTAGTACCATAACATTACGAGTTTACTAACTAACACGCAGTATTATGTAGATTCTAATGAAACTTGCACAAGACTGAACAACAACTACTGAAGCCTTATACCTATATCCTCGACAATAGACTAGCCGCTAAAATGGCGTTTCTTACTTTCGCCCATACAGATTGTCAACAAATCCCACTTTTTTGGAGTTAGTTGGAGTTCCAATACAATTTTATTTAACAGTGTAAATATCTCTATGTTTCCTTAAATATTTAAAAATAAATTAATATAAATACAAAGGTAATCTCTTTACAAGTTCGCTTTCAAAAATTACCTGTAGTCCACGCCATAATAACACAAAACCAGTGCGTTTGCACACGTGTCGAAAAATATCACAGTGTACGTTTTGAGCTCAAAAGTACGAAAATCATTCTTATGACTTAGATAATAAGGTTTATTCTGCTATAAGGCTCTGTGTATGGTAGGCACACCTGTTTGGTTTCTTGCACATTTTACTATCAAGTCATGAATACCAATATATGTAAATAATAACTAGTCCGATCGACGATGGTTGATTTTCAAGTGCGGCTCATGCTTAAATGAAGTTAGCTAAGGCCGAAGCCAGAGGTGTGGTCTTATTGCAAAAAAGTCAAAAAAAAAAAAGAAAACATTGGACCGTTACCGAATGTGCTTTTTTTGACCAAAAGTTGCCGATGTATACTATATAAGTAACCTATGCATTTTAGAGGTCCCACTCAAGTCCTGGTAGCACCCACACACATAGTTTCAGCAGCTTGTAGAATTAAGTTATCTAAATCAAGTAGGTAAGAACATTGCTTTGAAACTTTCTGATAACTTCGCTAAAGCGCTGTCTTAGTGGCCCTCGCTCAGTTGCACCTTCACCTTAAACATGAAACTTTAAGTTGAGCTCAGAAATAAATAGGGATTCCGGGAAAATACGAAAACCGAAACCTGTATACTATACCGGGTGTTAATAGACTGCTACCATTGAATTAAACCACATATTCTACCGACCCTACTGAACCACTTGTCCCAAGAATCATACCTGCGAACACCCTTAGTTTAGGAAATAATTGAGTTCCAAAGAATAATGCGTGAACCTAACGCACCGACATACGGGCGAGTTTAGAGAGATCGTCGTCCGTGAAACAGCTGTTATGGTGCAGCGTTCTAAAATAGACCTTCCTCCTACGAGATAAAGTCTTTGAGTTACAGTTGAATATCTTTTTCTCTGAAGATTTGCGCGGTTTTTTTTTAATAGTTGTTCAGTATGATCAGTAGAGTATGTGGTTTTACTTAATGGTCGCACTCTATTTACACTCTGTATATACACGTTTAATCTATACGTGGACCCAGTGTTATAGCTAAAAAGCCTAAAACTAGAGACAGTACTTTTCTATCCAAATAACTTCTATTTATTACGAAAACAGTTCTGAAATCTCAAAAAAACTCACAGATTCACAGATTCTTGTCAAGTGGTTTTTTGCTCAAATATATTATTTTATTTTAGGTTTAGCTACAGTATGATTAAACTAAGCAGTATTGTGTTTCGGCAATGTTCTTGAAAAAGTTACCTACGGCCGCTTGGTACATAATGACACACTAGAGTTGCCCAGCCCACTAACTGTCTTTCTTGAGTTATTTCTGGTGCCGATGAATTGAAACATCCATACCCTGAACCATATAATCGATAAGTTCGTGCCATAATTTACAGAAGTAAATGCGCAGGAGTGTCCGCGTCCGTACGTAACTGGTAACTGCGGGGCAATCGCGACTATCGTGTACCGTAGTTTACCGAGATTTGGAAGCGTGTCGTTTCGGCCGTTTCTATAAAGACGTAATACTGCTTAATTTAATGATACTGTGGTTTAGCTCTGAAGTAAAGGTTGTTTGTATAGACTAGTATTATTTCTAATTATCGGCTTTTTTGCGACTAAATTTACATTCGGTATAGTGCAGCAAATTCTTTCAAAACACAGAAACGTTATAATAACAAATTTTGCGAAAATATTCAATATACAGACACGACCTTTTTACTACTTCATTATTAGTAAATGTATAAGGTGACTTTTATTTATGTAGCCAAACTCATACTGGAGGCTTGGTAAGTGATCAGTATCACGAATCGATAACACTTTTTGCTAATTTCACAAAATAAAATCTTGACGACCCATAGTAATTGACTCGGGGCTGGGCTTGCGTTTGTAAGGAACACGAAAATAATAATTTACGAATTTCACAGAAAGGATCATCGAACCTTATTACTGAGCACTTACCGAGTCTTCAGTAAGAATTTGAAAATAGCTATAATCGACTTCTTATTAGTAATGTATATACAATACATAAGAAGACACATAATTCAAGGCTAAATTTTGACCACTTGGTGTGGTCGGCGTCAGTTACATATACAATATAATATTTACAATAAATAATACAAAAAGATAATAATTAATGATTAGTGGTTATTAAATGCTAATGAATAATATTTGATTTAGATGATGGCGATGAATTTGGCTATATAAATTAAAGTCACCTTATAGATGTAAGCGATATTATAATCGATAAATAATCAAGACATCCTGGGTACTATGTAAGTATGAACATGCTATCCACTCGACATCGCTTCGATTAACCAAATAGCAATATCCCTACTTCCCTTATTGCGACAAACGATAACAGAATTCTTTTTTTTTTTACTTTGGTGTAGCCGCTCTTGTTTTCCCAGATTCAATTCCTGGACGGCTATTCCGGCATTATTTTTCACTCGCAATCAACCTCGCAATATCAATCATTAGATAATTGTTTGAAGTTAAATAGATGCCATGCGATTAAAATTAGGGTGACTAAACTACATCAAATAGAAGCTATAGGATATAAGAAATGCTTACTATAAGTTTTCATTGAAAAAAATCAACACATATCTGTACAAAATCCCTTTTAAAGTCACCCGCAATCTGCCTTCGCAATTTTTATGCACGTGCCAGAATACCCGCCCTGGCTTTATATTTGTTCTTTTTAGCGTTCCGTATTCCGTCCGACAAGGACAAGAAACCTTTATCCGTCCGTCCGCGACTTAGCTCAGACACTATTAGTACTAGAAAGCTGTAATTTGGCATGAGTATACATATTAATTACGCCGCCAAAACGGTAAAATAAAATCATGAAATTAAATTTTTTTAAGGTTACCACCTACCTATACACATAAATGAGGGATGATTTTTTTTTTCTTATCTATCCCATAGTGTTGGGTATCGTTAGTAAGGTCGATCAAAAACATTGAGATCCGTTGGCGAAATATTAAGCTATTTTTGTTAGTGGAGTGTGGCCCCTGCCGGCTAAACGGTTGTTTATGGATGTGAAAAAAAATCACAGAAGTAGTATATATAATGAATTTAAAAGGAAAAAAAGCTAAGAAGGCTTTACAGGCTTACGAGTACAGGTCGCGCCAAACTTTTAATCCCCTCTAAACACGACAATGTGTGGCCCGTTCTTATAAATGTATGGGACTAGAAGTTTGGCGCGATCTGTATTAGTAGACTAACTTATAAGATGTACCGGGCAAATACGGGACCCTGCACTGCGCTTGGTCCGACACGAACTTGGCCGGTTTTTTTTTGTTGTTTTATGTGAATGATTACATTTATTTGATTATAACTCGAAACGCATGGCTTATAAATGAGGCTTTCAGCAAGAAAGGCCTAACATTTCCAGACATAACTGATTTTTAATTGTGTCTGGAAATGTTAGGCTTTTCTTGCTCTCAGTGCCTCAAATAATATGGATTTGTTTTTTATTATTCAATAAATATTTTTTTATTTGATTTGATTTAGCTTTCAACAAAACTGTTGCAATGGACTGGTTTTGTCATAATTCAATTGACTAAATAAATAAAATTAGGAATCCGTAGGTATATTCTCTCAATAACATCGGGTTCATCTCATTAATAAATACAAGTAGTGAAGGGGCAGCATACGTATATTCGAAATCCGGAATGCACGGATAGAACTGTGGTCAGAGCGGCTTACCGCCGGTAGTGATTCTCGTGTATTGAGAGGAGTATCGATACAAATCCTGAAAAAAGGTTATACTAAGCTTTTCATTTGTTTTAACACTTTGGGATATTAATAACAATAAATAATGGTGATTTTCGAAATCACACTAATATTATAAATGTGAAAGTTTGTGTGTGTGTGTATGTCTGTATGTTTGTTACTCTTTCACGCTGAAACGGCTGAACGAATTTGGATGAAATTTAGAATGGATCTAGCTTATACCCTAACTTAACACATAGGCTACTGTTAACCCCGAAAAAAAGCATGTCGTTAAGGCGAATAACACGCGGGCGGAGCCGCGGGCAAAAGCTAGTATGTTTATAAATAAAAAAAGGTTAGCTAGGTAGTTTTTCAAGTATTTGGATTTGAATTTATTTTTATGTATTAGTTTTGATATATATATACTTACTAATAATAAAGTAGTAAAAAAGTCTTGTTTGCACACTGAATATTTTTGCGGAAATTTAAAATAAATGGGTTAATATTATTAGTTAAAGCATTTTTTTTTAATTTTTGTCCGTCTGTCCTTCTGTCTTTCTGTATGTATGTTCCGTTTTTACTCAATAACCACTAAACGGATTTGGGTGCAGTTTTTTTATTATCATCATTATTATCATCGTAGAAACCCTGGTCGACATATACATAGGCTACGAGGAGTGGGTGGTCATAAAATAACACCCAAGCCGAAAACGGGGCAAAGACTGAATAAACGCGGGCGGAGCCACGGGAAAAGGCTAGTTTATAATAGAGGCCTAGGGCCTGGAATAAAGAAATTTATTATTTTTATTACGTAGGCACACTTTTATATATAGGGACTCGGTCATTTGAAAGGCATTTATGGAGTTGAAGCCAACGTTGAATACGCCTGTAGTACCATTTCATCTAAAGGTGAGATGGCCGCATCCATGGAGGCTTCCCCCCTAATGTATCATTGTGACAAACTAACGGACAGTCCCCCATAGTTGCCAAACTATTGGCAGGAAGGAAGCAACTTGTAGTGGGCTATGAGGATGGGAAAGACTCTTTAACAGGGGATTAAATCAGAGAACAACAAATAATCAAAAAATATTTCGTTCGGAAACGCGGCTCGACCATCAGCCTCGCCAAACAAAGATATGCGTTAACAACAGGACATGTTATTTTACACACGCATCCCAGGAACAGTAGAAAAACTATAAGATATGTGTGTTATTCATAGAACTAGGTTATATAATTGCCGTATATTGCTTGGTAATATAGCTTGTGTGCTAGTTAGGTTAAGATAAATGAATTATGAAACGTAAAAAACATGTCGTCACGACATGGATCCCCAAGGGGGTGTCAGAGATGTTTACAACTGTGAAATGAAAGTCATGGTCGGTCAATTATAACGTCCTAAGCGTGATGGGTGTTCAGCCCTATCGCCGTACTTTGGGCACAAATGGAACAACAGCTTAAAGTGCATTCCAAAACACGCAGACCGACCAAAACTTATTCTTTATTCTTTATTGTACACTAAAAGATTATTTTTAAATAAAACTAAACAAATAAACATGTACAAAAGCAAACTTATCTCTAAGAAGAGATTTCTTCCAGTTTACCTCTAGGGATTAGAGAAAAGATAGTAAATAGGTAGACATACATAAGTGTACATTTATTAATAATTGAATAATATATAATACATAATCTAATACATATATACTTATTAATATATAAATAAGAATACTAATACATACATATATACTAATGATACTATATTAAAATGCTAAAAGATACTCATGAGAGTGGTATATAGTGCTCTTTGCCTTTAGGCCTTTTAAATATATTCATAGAGGGACAATCACGAATATTTGCTGGAAGCGAGTTCCAGAGTCTGACAGCCTCAACGTTAAAAGACTTGCTAAACGACGCAGAACTATGTAATGGGGTTTTAAGGAGAGAAACAGTGTGTGATCGGGGAATTTTGTTCAGGGTCTCAAAACGAACACGGAGATAATCAGGGGAAAAGGGGTTATTGATTATACTATAGAGTTGAGTTAGAATATGAAAGTGACGACGAAGTCGAATGGGGAGCCATTGAAGCTCACGACGAAAATGAGATACATGATCATATTTACGTAAACCATAGATGAATCTAATACCAAGATTTTAAAGACGTTCAAGCTTATTGACCAGCTCCACATTGGCATCAAGAAAACAGACATCTGCGTAGTCAATAAGCGGTAGGAGAAGAGACTGAGCAAGAGAGACTTTAGTTTTGTAAGGGAGGAAGTTCTGGAGTCGCTTCAGGGAATGAAAAGCTCCATGGACTTTTCTGCTTACTTCGTTGATCTGTGTGACCCAAGAAAGTGTGCTGTCAAAAATAACGCCCAGATTCTTAGCAGTGTTGGAAAATGGAATAACAGTACCATCGAAGTTTACAGAAGATGTTCCAGTGCCCTTAACTAAATTTAACATATACCTACTGCCAAGCAGCATAGCCTGTGATTTATTAGGGTTGACAAGCAGTCCATGTGCATCTGCCCATACTTTAATTTTTTGCAGGTCGGTGTTTAACTGAGTAATAGCTAACTCAGCTTGATCGGTAGGAAAATGACAATAAAGCTGTAGATCATCTGCATAGAGATGGTAGTGAGAAGTTAAAGTTTCAGTAATAGAGTTTATAAAAACAGAAAACAGGAGAGGTGAGAGAACGCCACCCTGCGGTACACCAGCAGTGAGCTCACACCACTCAGAGGAGTTATCATCAGAGCGTATGCACTGCTGGCGACAGCGAAGATAGGAATCAAACCATTCAGTTACTAGAGGAGATACGTTAAGAGAACCCAGGACCCCTAAAAGTATATCAATATCAACACAATTGAAAGCACTGCTAAAATCTAGCAGTGCTAAAACAGTGATCTGCTGTTTGTCAATTGCTGACCGAATGTCATCTGTTACCTTCAGTAGTGCAGTGACAGTGCTGTGCCCATGACGAAAACCAGATTGGTAGGGATTAAGTAAATTGTTCTGGGACAGATATGATGCAAGTTGATTATGGACAATGGATTCAAGGACCTTGGAGAGGATAGGCAATATTGAAATAGGACGATATTGAGAGAATAAAGTAGGATTAGAGATTTTAGGTAACGGGATGACGTGTGCTCTTTTCCAAGCACTCGGGAAGGAACTCGTTATCAAAGAATAATTTAGAATGTGTGTGATGGTGGGTAGTAGAGCATCAAGGATAAGGAGAAGCATTTGGGAACAGATTTCATCATCACCTACAGCTTTTGACGATATGGAGAGAATGGCTTTCTTAACGTCACTCGTAGTAACAGTATTAAAAGAAAAGGAAGTGCAATTGGGTTTCGACTTGTTGATTAAGTTACGAAGAGTTGTACGTTTAGTGTAGTCATTTAGACTTAATGTGCACCCAGGGGATTGAACCCAAGACCTCTTGAATGTAAGAAAATCGTAAAAATGGTTGTAACACTCACGTAACGGTTTTGTTGACATAATTGACCGTTTTTATTTTAATGATGATATTTTAGTTTACTACAAACATGAATTTAGCTGTGAGTTCCTAAAAACCCTTTAATTTACGACTACGGCTAGTATAATTTTTTCAAATAACATGAAAAAACGATGTTTACTACGTTCATTGTATACATTTTTTTTTGCTGGGAGTTGTTTTTGGGGCATTATAAGTGTTTCCTGTCGTTTTTTTACAAATCCCAAGAATCGAAGATTAATTAATCGACACGGTCACATCACTAGTGCCCGCATGAGTAAACCCGTACAGATTGAACTCGCAGGCCATTTTATGCATCGTAAGTCAAAATCAATGGCTTTATTACGAACAATAACAACAAACAATATTAAAGCTATTTGCCATTTGATTTTACATTTGTAACTTGCAAATGGCAAATAGCTTTAATACAGTTTTCGCAAAAAAACACAAAACGTATGGGTACGTTTATTTCCGAACGATGTTAAAATTGATTTAGAATGTGGTTTTAACCGTTTACAAGACAGAAGATGTAAAAAACAGTTGTATCGAGAACGGTCAAAAAGTTTATAAAAAAACAGTTTTGTTAATAAAAAAATTTTTACTAATATAAAATTATGATTTCAAAATATTTTAACTATTATGTTTGCACTTCGTTTATAGTATATTTCGTTTGAGTATAAACTTTAAAGGCGCAATAGGTCCATCGCACAACAAAATAGATAAACATATCTGAAAAAGCATGGGTCCGAGTAATAATAATAATAATAATAAAAATTCTTTATTGCACTGTAAATATTGTACATCCATCCATCCATCCATCAGCCTGTTTCGTCCACTGCTGGACGTAGGCCTTTCCAGGATTTCGCCACTCTTGGCGGTCCTCCTGGAAGAAATGCCCATACTCACACATGGGCAGGCGGGTTGGTGAGCGCGGTGCCGAAACCCTTGCACCAGTGACGCCGCTGCCCGTCACCAGTCTGTTTTATTTATGGCCCAGCAATTGGGGATAGATATACCGCCATCCATCGGTCCCAGGCAATGGTGGGCCGCCTGGTTTTGCTTGAGAGCTGTTCTCTTACTCTCCCCCGAATAACTTCGGGAGGATTTGCGAGTAAGATGGTGGTACCTCCACAGTCGAGCGCGGCATCAGCTCTACCACCTTGTACATGAGGCGAACTTAATGCTATTTAGCATTGTCTTCCAGTTAACCTTTGGTGGTGTGGATCATTATTGGGTAGTGCCGGTAAATGTGTCGGTCGTAGACAAAAGCTAAAATTTATAGGGACGGGAGCATTAAAATATTCTAATTATCTAGATAATCTAAATAATAATAAACACCATATACTTACTATAAAAAATAAACAATAAAAATAAATAAATAATACTTATAATGAGTGATATGCAATTAGGAGACGTATAGTTCAAATATCCTATTAGTTCAAAATTCATACGAAGACTGAGAAGGCAGGTTATTTTGTAAATCTAAAAAGTGCTGATGGACTCTATTTTTAAAGATGGCTATTGATGGACTCTCACGAGTAGTGTAGTGAACGAAGAAAAGGTTGCATAATGCTGTTTTTGAATTAATAAAAGTTTATACAGGTTGACTTTCAAACAAACCCTGATAATTTTGATAAACGTTAGTAGAACACGTTTTAAATGTAAAAACAATTAAAATTAAGAGTCAAAATATTATTAAAAAATTTTACTTGAAAATAAAATGTATGGTTCCCATATGGAAAAAGTTGAAATAAACCAAAATAGTGGGATCAATGACAAAAATCAAAAACAAAACTTGTAAAAAAAAAACAAGTCTCGCAACTTAGTTCTTCTACCGTAAAAAGTTGTGAGATCCATGTAAATCCAAGTCGATTAATTTATTCAGTCCCTACTTAAGGGACCTTCTGTCTTAAGTTATTACATAATTAGCTAACCTAACAACATCTTATAGTAACCATATCAATATTAAAAATATTTTATGTTTTAAATAAATAGATTGACTCGGCCATCTTATAAAAACACAATGTATCTCACAATTAATACATATTACTCGTATATTAAATTAGATTATTTAGTGCGATTGCCAAGTCAATCTACTTCACTTTGGATTGTAGGGCCTTATATATTTATGTTGGTCAATAATTATTGAATATTTATTTTATTTTATTTTATTTATAAACAAAAATCCACAGCAAGTACAGTTTTAAAGATAACATAAAAATAACATCAAGAAATAGTGCCAATGACGGATTTCATTACGCTAACAAAATTTTTAAAACACGAGGAACATAACTATAACTACTGAATAAATTTAAATAAAAAGACGCAAGCAAGACTCCGTATTAAAAACTAAAGTGTTGTGTGTGTCGAGTGATTAGTGTGCATTTATATGTGTGTGAGTGTGTGTGTGTCTCATCGTGTGGCTTTAATAAACAGGTTAAGAGTTTGGATAAAGGTGGGTTTACATGGAATAATTTATTTATTCTATTCTAATTAACTATAAAATATAATAATATTGAATATTAAACATAAAAGAAATGTTCATTTAATATAGTAGTTTACATTAGGTCCTTTATCTGCTGGAATACGTTGCGTTTAAACGTAATTTTGCTTGTACAGAACAGATCTAAATCCGCGAAGCGCTTATTATACGTTGTAGGAAGCCGGCGGCAGACACAATTCGACATGTAGTTAGTGCGCGAGAGGGGGGTGGCAAATAACTTGGTATGTCGAGTCCGGGTGAACGGGGCTGACAGACGTAACATCTCTGTTACCAAAGCTGGACAGTCAAGTGCACCTGAACACACATCATGCAGTAATGACATGTCAGAGATGATACGTCTGTCACGCAGTGGTAACACACCGTGGCGAACGCAGGACTCCTCATAATCCCTACACTTTGTCTGTGAACGGTAGTTTAGATGCTTTAAGAACTTCCGTTGTATACGTTCAATATCACTGTCATATTTAGCGTATTGCGGACTCCAGACAGGACCGCAATATTCTAGCACGCTACGAACATAGGCGTAATATAAGATCTTAATACATGTCGAGTCTGTGAAAGGCCTACTTACACGGATGACAAATCCCAAATTCTTAAGGGCTTTGTTGACAATCGATTCAATATGTACAGAGAAGGTTAATTTAGAGTCTAGGACAATGCCTAGATCTTTAACTTTGTTAGTTTTAATTAAGTTTACACCATTTAGGTTGTATGTGAAATTAATGGGATTTGGGTTTCTGGTGAAGGAAATCTGAACACATTTGTCAATATTTACACTAATTAAGTTTCTATCATAAAATTCACACAGTCTTTTTAAGTCATCGTGGAGATGGTGACAGTCAGTGATATTTTTGATGTTAAAATAAATCTTCTTATCGTCCTCATAAAGCAAGTATTTAGAGTGCTGAAAGCATTCAGCTATGTCATACAAATAAGCAACGTAAAGCAGTGGACCTAATAACGAACCCTGTGGAACGCCAGAGGGAATAGAAATGAAGTCAGACTTGTTCCCACCCACAACCACAGCCTGCCTACGGTTTGTTACATGGAATTTCATCCAGCGAAACAAGTCCCCTTGAATACCTAGTTCTTGTAGTTTACGGAGCAGGATAACGTGATCCACACGATCGAAAGCCTTTTCAAAATCAGTGTAAATCACGTCAACCTGGCCCTGTGTATTCATACCATTAAGAGTACCACTGACAAATAGAAAGAAAGAAAGAAAAGAAAGAAAAGAAAGAAAATGGAATTTATTGCCAAACAAAACACATGAAACAAAATCAAAACAATAAAAAGGATTAGACTAACTTAAATACAAATTTTGTTCGACAAAAGGTGGCACGCTCAGCATTTGCTGTCGGAGATTTTTGAAGGATCCCTACAGCGCTGATTTCCGAGGTTTGACGTTGTGGATCGACCCTTTACAAAACCATGTTGTTGATCAGGGACTCCCTGCATTATAACTGGGTACACGTGATTGTAAATAACTTTCTCAAATATCTTGCCGAATGTGCAGAGAATGGATATTGGTCGGTAATGTTCTATGTTTGCCTTAGATTCTTTTTTGTGCACAGGCACAATGTGAGCATTCTTCCATTGGGCAGGAAATATACCCTCATGTATAGAGCGATTGAAGATTATCGCAAGTGGAAACACGAGACTGTTTGCGCATTTTACAATTAAAGATGGGGGTAAACTGTCGCTCCCTGCTCCTTTCGTGACATCAAGCTTCAACAATAATTTATGGATGCAGTCTTTTGTAATGTGACAGGTTGATATTGTGTTAATGAAATTGGTTGCATTGTTAGTATTATGTTGATAATCGTGTGACGGTTTTTTGAACATCTTTTCAAAGAAGTTACTGAAACCTTCGCATATCTCCTGTTCATTCGTTAGGTTCTTACCGTCAGCAATCATACAACTAGTATAACCAGTGTTTGAACTACGCTTAGCTTTAATGTAAGACCAGAAATACTTTGGATTTTTTCTAATAAGCTCTTGTGTACTTTTAATGTATGCAGAGTAACAATCATCCTGTAAAGCCTTTTGTCTAGTTCTGAGCAAAGAAAACGTTTCATAGTCTATTGGATTTTTATAGCGTATCCAATGTTTGTGAGCTTTGCTTTTTTCTTTGATGATATTGACGAGGGCACGGCTATACCAGATTGGATATCGGTTTGAGGTATTGACAATATGTACAGTAGATAATCCAAACCCCTGGTAATCCAAACCCCTGGTAATCCGAAACCCTGGTAATCCGACTGCCTCTATAATCCAAACCCCTGGTAATCCGAACGCCTCTATAATATATGATATATATATATGATATTCATATATTTTGATCGCTAATTCCTACGTATAGGTATAACCGTGTGCACAGTCGTTATTATAGCACTCAAAGATGATGCAACAGAATTTTCAGAATCGGAGCAGTAGTTCCGAAGATTACCTCCTACATCCAAACCACAGATTCAAACTCACAAACCTTTCGTTTTTGAATGGACTCTATCACAGTATCTTCTGAAGAAAACTGTTACATCTTCAAACAAACATCTTCAACAAATTGAAAACCCTGTTATTTTGCTATTTCACTTTAAGAACCCCCTTCGTGTCTTTTCTTTAAAGTGATCAAGCATCATGCAGGCAATTATTGTATAGTAGCCATTTTACTTAACCCTTGCCCAGTAAGTTTTATATAAAACTGTATCCTAAGCGATAACTTTTGTTCTTGATGAGATATTATGATAATTTCAAGTCTATAGCACTTCTGGGACACTACGCTATAAAACAGTGAAAATTCCATAAAAAAATCCATTTAGTAGTTTTGATGTGATGCTTTTTTATACATACATACAAACAAAAATTCCAAAAAGTTTTATTTTGGCTTATATAGCGTACTAACTGTACCAACACAGCAATTACTCTTTTCAAAAAATTAACATGTACAGTTTCGACCTCATTAAAACTTTATTATATGTAATAATAATAATATGGTAATAATAATTCAAAGTAATAATTAACGATACCAACTTACCACAAATGAAATTTAACGGGTTAAAAAAAAATTGTTGACTGACCACCACTTTAACTCTATTAAGGAAGCGCAGCTGCGCGGAGGTAAGTTTAAAATAAAATAACATAATCTATATTTTAATGTATGTTTATAATTTCATGCAATCTGACGTCAAAAGCCCAGGGAAGATGCTTTGAACTAAACTGAAAAAAAAACATCGGCTTATACCTTTTAACTAAAATTAAAAGTACAAGGTACAGTTTGCACACCTCAAGTTTCGTACAGTAGACGCTGTTCTTGGCAACCATCGCGCTTGTCGATCGAGTTAACACTAAATTGCGCCTTCGTGTCAACTTTGATTTCAAAATAATTGACCATTGACCATCCATCAAGTTCAGTTCTTAACAAAAAAACTGCGTGTTTTTCACTTTGGTTTTTTTATTCATCGCCACACATAGGAAATATTGAAAAAGATAAAGTTAAACCCTGCAAATTATTTGAATAATTATATAAGGTCTTACAATAATAAGTGAAAATAATTCTAGGGTAAATTATGTATCGTTGACTGGTCACATTCCAGAAGAATAAAAAGTTTTTTGCTGGAATATTTTTTTCACTTCCCAGTACAAAGTGGTTGAATCAGCTGACTAAATTTCTATGGAAAGGAAAAAAAAAGTTGGTGCAAAAATTTCTTTTTCTGTTTGACCGTTGTCTATTAGGGATACCCTATCATATCTTACTTTTTTCACTTGGAATTGTGGGACCTTATATATTGGGTTTATATGAGAAATTACTCCTCAAGAGAGTTGCGAAATATAGGTAGACAACGATGAAGACAGCGTAATAAGTATGAAAGAAATTGTACAATAATGAAAGGTATGAAAGCTGGGAAAGCGGCTGGGTATGACAGAGTGTCAATAGAAATGCTAAGAGCAGGAGATATCGTGGTGGCTAGCCTTCTGACAAGCGCTCATGATATAAAGGAAAAGGTTCACCGCTGGAATGCAAAGCTACCGTGGCATAATTCTTAGTATCGTTGGCAAATTGTATGCAAAGACTACGAGGGTGATGGATGAAACTGAAGAAAAAAATTGGGATGTACAAGCGGGATTTAAAGGAGGTATGGGTTGCGTGGATGATTCTTTACGAAACGTATCTGAAAAATGTCTGGAAAAACACCAAAAAATATTTTGTGCGTTTGTGGATTTATAAAAGGCTTACGATAAAGTAGTGAGAGATGACTTGTGGACAACACTGTCCGTGTATGGGGTGAGTAGCTACCTAGTGTGGGCCTGAAATCTCTCTATGAGAATTCCAGTGCTTGCATCAGGATTAACGGGGCATACACTGAATGGTTTAACATCTCTACAGGAGTTAGACAGGGATGTGTAGCGTCGTGACAGTTTTTTAAATGAGTTGAAAGAGCGTGAATGTGGACTGAAGTTAGGGGAGTTACTTATTGGATACCTCTTAAGCGCCGATGACCAAGTTCTCTTTGCTTCATCGGCGGATGAGCTGCAAAAGATGTATAAATAATGAATGATGCCTTTAAAAGGAAATTAATGAAAATTAATCTAAGAAAGACGAAGGTAATGAATGGTGCTAGAAAGGGATAAAGCGGTAGCTAAATGTAAGGTAAGATTGAAGACGAGGAAGTTGAACAGGTTAAAGAACTTGGCTATCTGGGTTGTCTATTTACACACGATGGAAACTGTGTCGGTGACATTGAAGAAGACTGAATTCGACGGATGAAGAAGCAAAAGTGGCGTGTCAGAATCGTAGCAGATGGAAATCTGTAGTCTTTACCTCTGGGAGACAGAGACGTGAGTATATGTATGTATGGAATTATATAATGGATGAAATAGTGCTTGTATAAAGTTACGACACAAGTTAATGTTAAATGATTTGCTGGTGTTTACTTTTATGACTCACAATTCATTTAACGATCATTTATCACTATCCAACCCAGCTTCTTTGCGCTTTTACCCTGAAAACAAAAAGGTTCAGTAGAGATATCTTAGTTAGAAAAGGTTATTAGTTATCACTGAAATTGAGGTAATTCTCTACTAATGCTTTATAGTTGGTCTATTAGAAAATAAAAAAATAAATATTTTTTAAAGAAGCTTTTTTATTTACGGGCTACTTTACACTTTCATGCAAGTAATCCACAATTTCAAGCACCTAGTCTACCATCTCAAAAAAGACTTTTATGCTGTTGAATACATGTTAAACATAGACCAATATTTCGTTTTGACCCTTAGTGAATCATAGAATTACATATAAAACTTTCTTTTTGTAGTGATCAATATTCCACACCTCGTTTAAAAACACATTGAAACACAAAGAAACACATTGTTAAATTCAAAGAGCTATACTGTTATAAAAATTTCAATAATTTTGCTGAAAAAAATTGCCGAAACTGTACAGGTACTAGCATAAATTTGTTGACGCATAATGTTTCAGAATTTTGATTATTCACCACATTAACTGTTAAATTTGAGAAACTCTATTTTGATAATCCCGCACTGAATAATGAAAACCAAAAAGGATCTAGTAACCAAAGAATTGCTCAGCATCCTTGTGGTTATCAAATCAATTAAAAGTCTATTTCAGAATTGTTCCTCTATGATGGAAAAAGTGATTTTAATTCTGGATCATCTTGGTAACCATTTCTAAGTTGCAGGAGCTACGGTGACGGCGTGAATGCTAGGACTAGTGAATTTCTGGATCCGGCGGTAAGTGTTGATATAATTTTACTTAGCGAAACCAAACTGTCTGATAAAATATCTTTGGTGGTTCCGAGTTATCATGTTTATCGCCAGGACAAGCACTCAAGTGGTGGAGCAGCGTGCATCAGGGACGACGTGCCATTCCAAACCAATAGAAGCAGTGGGTTTAGAATTAAACGTATCTAGTAAAATTTAAGTAAATTTACCTCTGGTGTTAGCTAAAATAAATTAGGTAACAATTAACTGAATAAAGTCACTTACATGTATTCTGGGCAGGAAAGTAGCTGCATCCGGGTATAATTTAGTTCCTGGCCTGCTTAGCTTTTGTTTGAATCTCTTCATCCTGCCCTAAAAAGGTTTGCCAGAAAATAAATTTAAAATTCATCGATTTTTTATCTTTTCTAACTTCTGCACGAAATATAACTTTACAGATTTTACAGCATACACAATATTGTATGGTGACTTTGGTTTATATATGTAGTCAAATTCATACTGGAGACTCGATAAGTGGTAAGGACCAAGGTTCAATGACCCTGTTGGCGAAATATGACAAATGTTTTTTTATGCCTCTATTTGATCAGGAGCAATCTCGACTCGAAATTTGTTACCTCTTCAGCGCGGGCCAAGCCATGGAAATAAGGCTAGTATTGAGGTAAAGCCAAAAAGTTCATTGATTGAATGGTAAACTCTTGAATTATTTAAATAAACGTATATACTTGTTGTACAAGCAAATATTTTTTTATAAAATATGGCCAAGTGCGAGGCGGACTCGTGCACAAAGGATTCCGTACCCCCACACAATACGGGTACGGAACCCTAAGAACATATCAACAATATAGACGCGCTGTAGCAACATTAAGGTGGTAAAGTAGAGTCTCGGTGCAAAATGCACTATACCGGGTGTAAAAGCAAAGGCAAGAATCCTTTAAGGGTGTCTAGTATGATCCGTAAAGATATTATTTTAATACTGGGATCTCTAAATAAAGTACCAGTACCTCATAATAAGACGATTGTCTTTACTCAAAATACACTAATCGCGTGGACACCCTCACTGGTCGCTGGCCACTCGGATGAGGGGTGCGGGTTGCGGGGTGCAATTAGGTGTGTGGGGAGGCCGGGCCGGTGAGCTCAGAAAAATGATGAAATTTTCGTTGAAAATTCAAGGTATATATTTTTTTCTCGTAATTACATCAGAATCGTGTATACTTTCATACCCTAAACAGATTCTTGACTTTGCATTTACACCTGTATAATATTGTTTTCCTTACTTTTGAAAGGAAACAAAAATTGCGTTTTAAAGCAATTAGCGAAAATTTATTAGCAATAATTAAGTTTTCACTATCAAATTTTATGATTTAGATTTATCTTCATTTGCATCCGATCAACAAACTTAAAAGCGTATTTATCATTGTGATCAAAATGTAGGGCATAAAATAACATAATTTTAATGCGAGAACCCTATTATTAGTAATCAATTTCCGCTAATTGCTTTAAAACCCAATTTTTGCATACTTTTTATTTAAAAGTTTTGAAAATTTTTGCCTTTTTGTTGTTTACAACCAAAAACGTACGATTTAAACTGTCAAACGGGCTTATTTGCTTAGCCGAATAGCCATATGACAATCGAATTTAAATACGATTGGCTTATAGGAAAAAAACAACACCTATTTAAATCTCTTTGGTGCTAATGTATTGTCTGTCGAAAAAGTGTTGAAATGAATATTGAACTTTATATTCAAGTACTTTAATTTAGGTAATATATTTATGAAATAACAACGCGGTTAACTCGATTTAACTGATTTTGTACTTATTTGTTTGGTGTAACCAGGCGAAAGAAAAATTGTTCCTTCAATATTCATTTCAACACTTTTATGACAGACTATAGTTAACTATGGAACGTACCTCTGTCACAACAACAATAAGAAACACAAAAGAAAGAAACAAGAAAAGAGTCTTCATGTTGCCAAAACGTTTGATACTGAAAGAAATCATGATTATTTATTTTAAATAAGATTAATTGCGACACGTAACCTTGTGAGTACATTTATTTCAATCAAATTTCCATGTTTTAAGATGTATCCAAATATAAAATAATAATATTTCTTAAATATGTTGGTTTACCTGCACGTGTCTAGTTGCATTCAAATTAATTTTAAATTATTTGCAATTTAAAATACACGAAAAGAATTTCACCCTTTATATATCTGATAACGTGAACATGTCGCAATAATGTTCGCGGTCTGTTATTTATTACTTCAAGTAATAAACTTACTAATTAAAATCAAAATCAAAATATTTATTTTGTAAAATAGATGCATAAAGTATACTTTCTACAAGTCAAAGATAATCTTTACAATATATATCTTAAGAATAAAAAAATAAAAAAAATAATATGTTTATACTAATAAGGGAAATACGTACAAAAAATATTAATTATAAACCTACATACAATAGAGAAATCTAGGAATAAAAATACTATATATAAATGATGCAACGAACAAACAAGGTTGAAGGTTGAAGGTTGGGCTACTAATTAATTAACTGATTCCTAACTAACTAATTAAGTAATTCCTAATAAAAAACCACGGCCCGCCAGTTGGCCTAGATACTTATCAGGTTTTATACATAGGTAACACTAAAAGTTTCCGGAACTGGCCACTTACATAAACAATATTTAAAAATTTATTGCAACATTTGAAAATAGAACTCTTTGGCTGTAGAATGCAGTTTGTTTCATCTGATTGTCTTTTGTTTTTACCTTGTGGCGCCATTTAAAAAATTGTGTGTCTGCATCAACATGGATTTAACTCGGGAAAATTTTCGTAGTATGATTTTCTACGATTTTAAGTGTAATTTGACAGCTCAACAGAGCATCGCTCGGCTTGAAACAGCTTTTGGAAATGAAGCACCATGCAAGACGACTGTTTATAGCTGGTTTGCAGAATTCAAGCGTGGTCGTATCAATCTCAGTGACGAATCTCGCGATGGTCGGCCGTCCACCGCTGTGACCAACAAAAACATCGATGCTGTGCGCCGTATGATTGAAACAGACAGGCATGTAACCTACCATGAAATTCGCGCATCCTTAGAAATAGGCATGAGTCAAATACAATCAATCCTACACAAACATTTGGGTGTGAGAAAGCTGTGCTCGCGGTGGATCCCACACAACTTGACCGAGGCTCAAAAAACGGACCGCGTCACTTGGTGCAGTGCCATGCTTACCAGATTCAACGAAGGTTCGTCAAATTTGGTGTGGGACATAGTAACAGGTGACGAAACATGGATTTATTGCTACGGTCCCAAAAAAAAGCAGCAATCGAGCGTATGGGTCTTTCAAGATGAGCCGAAACCAACCAAAGTGGCGCGCGTGAAAAGTGCATCTAAGCGGATGATTGCTTCTTTTTTTAATAAAACTGGACACGTGGCTACTGTTGCTTTAGAGAATCGTCGTACCGTGAATAGTGACTGGTACACGACCATTTGTTTGCCGGAAGTTATTGACGAACTCCGTAAAAATAACCGTAAACGCCGTATCATCCTGCACCACGACAATGCTAGTTCTCACACGGCCAGACAGACAAACGACTTTTTGAAGACGAAAAATGTAGAACTCATGAGTCATCCTGCATACAGTCCCGACCTGGCACCTTGTGACTTTTTTCTGTTCCCAAAAATTAAGAACCAATTACGCGGTCAACGATTTTCATCACCAGAAGAGGCTGTCGAGGAGTATGAAAAACACGTTTCAGAGGTCACCACAGGGGAGTGGCACAAAGGTTTTCAAAACTGGTTTGATCGAATGAAAAAGTGCATAGACGCCAAGGGAGATTATTTTGAAAAACAATAAATTAATTTTGTACCTTTAATAGTATTTTTTCATATTCATTCCGGAAACTTATAGTGCGTCCCACACGTTCAGGAAACATCTGAAAATTACAAATATTTAATTATTCTAGAAGAAATTATGGACCAACTTGGATACGTAGATAGAGCAGAGCGCTCACCTAGATAAGGTATAGTTCCATCCATACATCAGCCTATTTCGTCCACTGCTGGACATAAGCCTTTCCAAGATTTTGCCACTCTTGGTGATTCTCATGGAAGAAATGCTTTACACAAGCTGGGCAGGTGGGTTGGTGAACGCGGTGCCGAAACCTTCGCACCAGTGACGCCGCTGCCCGTCACCAGTCTGTTTTATATAAGACCCGACAATTGGCAATTAATATACCGCTATCAGTCGGTCCTTATCAATGGTGGGCCACCTGGTTGTGCCTGTTGGAGAACTGTCCTCTTACTCTCCCTCGAATAAATTCGGTGAGGTTTGCGAGTAAGTTGGTGGTGCTCCACAGTCGAGCCCGGCACCAGCTCTACCACCTGCACAGCAAGTACGTGAGCATCGATAAATTTGACAGATATACTCAATAAATTCTAAGCGACAACTCTTATTGCAATGGAATAAGAGCTACATTTTAGTTTATCGATGCGATGTCGAATTATTTTCTATCGAGGGATAGGTGAGGAGAGGAGAGGTGAGGCTAGCGGGCATAATGACGAGCTACGCTACGCTTTGCTTGGTCTCCATTCAAACGCCTTTTGGCCCCAACGGCCATCATGTAAGTGAGTAATGTTTGTGAGTGCTTAGATTTTAATATAATATTGTAACGTTTTGGTTCAACACTGTGAAGTTATAATATTTTTATGAAATAAATAAATCATGTCGGCGACAAATATGGCTTGCCCATAGAATTTTAATTTTATTGCGCGCTATTTTTCACCTTTCCATAGAAATTTAGTCATCCGATTGAACCAGTTTGTACTGGGAAGTGAAAAATTATTTAACCAAAAAAGTTTCATTTCTTCCTAAATGTGATCAGTTATCGATACATGATCTATCCTATAATTATATATAATTATAATTTCACCTATTTTTGTAGGCTATTATAATTCGATTTAATTTTGATGCATAAGATGACACAAAGCAAACGCATCTATTGCAAACTTTTTAATTAAAAGTAGGAAAAACAATATTAAGATGTGCACCGAGATCCTCTGTTACCCCCTTAAGCGCCATTAAAACCTCGTAAATATAAAAATACAAGTCAATGTTTTAACACTTTAGCTGCCATATAAAATACGCTGATACAGCCACTTGCTCGGCTTAGAGTTTATGATTATGTGCCTCATCTTTGGTGGTACATTATCATTAATTACTTGTTTTAGGGGTTTAGCGGTAACCACGGTCAGTTTTTGTCCTACTTACATAAATAAAAACCAAACGGGGCAAATTACGTGTTATTTTGTGAACCCCTTGTCTTATATATTTTTAGGAGTTTGAAGAATTATGAACCTGGCCTGCCACGTGTATAAGATGACAAATATTTAAAAAACGGATAGGACTCACTCTTTTAACTGTGCAAGGAGGCACAGGTCGAGCTTCCGATGAGATTATGACTCTCATCATCAGGACTCTTCGAGAGTACTATCGCGCACGGCCGTCAGTCGAGTACTAAGCTTCCTTCCCTCTCTCGTCGCCGCTCGCCTTTCCGCTCTTCGGCTGCGTTCGGAGGTTTCCGGTATCGAAGCCAGACTCGACTGGACATTTGATAAAGTTTTCACTACTACTTCCGGGTCACGTGTTTCACTAGGTCCAGTCACACAGACGGCACTGAAAGTGAGTCCTATCCGTTTTTTAAATATTTATGATGTCAACTCGATCTAATTTTAATGAATGTATAAGGTGACTTTCGTTTATATAGCCAAATTCTAACTGGGGACTCAGTAAGTGGTCAGGACCAAGGTTCAGTGACCCTGTTTGTGCCTCTATACTTGTTCAAGATCAACCACGACTTAATTAGGGTTGGTATTTAATCACACACCAGAAAATACTAACCCCCGATTTCACAATTGAGAATTTCTAGTTAAGTAGTGCTTAACTTTAAAATGCAGCGCTGTGATTGGCCAATTCGTCCACTTAGCGAGACTTTCTTAATTCAGAAACTGGCCCTAAGAATATAAGAATAGAAAATTATAACTGCACATCAAAAAAATACTAATTGCACATCAAAAGGTCAGAATGTTGAAAAGGGGGCAAAAATCTAAGCTAAAAGATTTCTGGATTGTCATAAAAAATAACCACGAAGATAAGGTATGGCGAGTCGCTGAACGTAGTGAACCTACTAATTACTTTCTAACCTAACCTACCGGTTAACTTCTGCGCTGCATTTGATGTGCAGTTAGTATTTTTGATGTGCAATAAATATAGGAAGTCTAAATTCTAATTTACTTATTTCACAGAAACAGTCATTAAACCCTGACCCCTTACCGAGTCTCCAGTATGAATTTGGCTGTATAAACGAAAGTCACCTAATATAAAATTATTTATAAGAAACCTCCTGATGAATAATCATCACTTTATTGGTACAGACTTCACTTCACAGACTCCGCTGATAATCCCACGAGTCACTTATTGAGATAATGTTTGAAACGGTTATGACTTTATTGGTTAATTCTCCATTCCGTGTCTATTTTATTGAAGAACCAAGAAAGGCATGAGCTCGCTGAGCAAAAGTAGTCCTTGCTCTAAGGACTACAAAGACACCTTTGGTTATACAGGACGTTGATTTGGTCAACAACTTGTGTCACATGAATAATCATACACTCAGAAAAAATTATAAACGCGGCGACAAAAATCCCTTAACAAATGGGAGCCGTCTAAAGAACTTGAACTCTCGGTATGAGCAAATTTAAACAAATGTAATCTGGACTTGTATACTGCATATTGTTGCCTCCCTGTGTGTATCCGTTATTGTCCTCCCGTTTTAAGATGATATGTCCCTGTCACAAAGGTGCTTTTGGAAGGAGATGCTCTTTAGTCCTCACGTTTAATGTAATTTGTCTTTATCACAATGGTGCCTAGACCCCACGTTAAGGTAATATGTCCCTACCACAAAGGTGCTTAGTTCCCACGTTTAAGGTAATGTGTCTCTATCACATAGGTGCTTAGTTCCTACGTTTAAGGTAATATGTCCCAATCACAGAGATGCCTTTGTCCCCGCGTTTAAGGTAATATGTGGGCGAACGCAGCGACAAAGGTGCCTTGTCGCTGCGTTTGCCCGAACTGTCGTGGCGTCAGCGTAATAAAAACCCTGCTACAACCCTTTACTGGTTGCGTCGGGTGAACGGTGCCCTCAACCAGGCACACAAGAAGTAGGACTTTTTTGCTAAGAGTGCGCTGCACTGCTATGTGACCTTATTCAAATAGAAAACAACATTGTACATTGGACAGTTAAGGTCACTATTAAAAGCAGTGCAGGCACCATTAGTAAGAAAGTCCTATTACTCGCAGGGGTTGGCTGGCCACAGTTCACACTTGCGGGCCCCGCTGAGGTTTGCAGGGGGGTTCAGCTTCTGCTGACACGACGCCACAAAAGTTTAGGAATCGTAGACCTGTAAATTAAAACAAATAAAATGATTTTTAACATTTATTTGGGAAAATCACTTTTTTCTTATCTAAAATACTGTTTTAACATGGTGGCGGGGGGAATTATTCGGGGGAACCATTCGCGGCACCAGCTCCTTAATTTCTTCCACTGTAGCTTTCCTCAGTAGCTCGATGTCCAGTCCTTGGTCTGAAAAACATTAATGGTATGACAAAATAATTCAAAATGTACTCGAACGCACTTGACAACAAAAATCTGTCGGACAGACCGGGTGAAACCGCCGCAACTGCTGTATAAAACAAGTATGAACTCGACCTATGAACTCGACATCGATTCGATAGTTACCTACCTACCTTACCTACCTATAAAGAAACGTAACTCTTTATTTAATACATATTTAATAGCAATAAAGGTTGGTTAGTGGTTAATAAGGATTTTATTTAGTAAGTATGTATCAAATTTACGTGCCTATGTAGGTACGTTCACGTTTTTCCAAAACAGACACAGAGACAACTATGAAATGAAATGAAATCCCCGCTAAAACAACCCAAGAATAATCACGTGGTGTCGCGTGATCTTTGAATCGCTAACCGCTAAATAGAATCAAATAGGAGTCCAAAACAAAAAATTTTGTTATTACAGTTACGTAGGTAGGTACGTACGTTTAAATTGAAATAAGGTTTAGTTGGTGGCGCCTGCCTGCAGTGGCAAGATCTTGGAAAGACATGACCAGCAGCGGTGGGGTAGACAAACACAGGCTGATGGATAAAAGTTTCATAGTTATGAGGAGATAAATGAAATAGATAAACACTTACTTACCGACTAAATAAGGAGTTAGATGGGCCAAGCCCGCGCCTTCAAGGAATGTGTTAATATCCATCTATGCACTTCTCTTCTGAATTCACTTTAAAACCTTAGGCAGCAAACGAACATGAAAAAACGTATAAGCCGTGGCAGAGTGCCGAGCCGACTGCCCTGCCGCCCGCCCGTCCGCCAACGTGCGGGGTGAGTGGGGGCGGGAGAAAAAGCAAGGCGACCGCGGTCACTTCGTTAAAGTTGCGCATACGATTCGTATGAAGAAAAAAAAGACAAAGGTCGTTGTCAAATCCACAAACCGTCCACAAACGATCCGTATACGTTCCGTTAACAGTTCGTTGTAGGAAAAAAAGACAAAGGCCTTTGTGTAGTTTCCCTTTAACAGTTCGTATTATTCCTTTAACGGTTCGTATTTTCCCTTTGACAGTTCGTATGATATAAAAAAATGACAAAGGCCTTTGTCAATTTACGTTCTGTTACTTCGTTAATTGGCCTTTGTCTCTGCGTCGAACATGGATTTTTGCATTAACGGATTGTAAACCTCCTTAGTCGTAGTGACTAAAGCAAAATCAAAATTTGACGTTACGTAAACATGAGCATTGTCTTAATGTTAAAATATTTTCCGTTCAAAAAAACTCTGTCGCTGAGACTAAATTTACAGAAACGAGGCGTTTAAAAGCGCAGTCACAGGCACAAAAAAAACGACAAGGGGATTTAACGCCTTTAACGGCTGTTTTTTTTCTGAGTGTATACATGAGGCTCATTCCAAAAAAACGCATGAAAAAAATATACCAAACGAAGAAGATGTGCCCTTTTTTATTCGTCCTACAATTCCCCTGATAAATGGTCACTGCAGTGTGAAGCGCTAGTATCTACCTACTATGGTGCCCCACCCCACTACAACAGTGACAGTGCTGAGTAGATTTCATAATTTGTCATACACCAGACGTATTGACGGGGGCGCCAAAATATCGTTAGTAAATTTTAAGGGAAAAAATATACTTTTTCTTTTTTTTCTTCATCAGTATCGTGAATATAACCTACCCTGTGACGCAAATAAGTTGCTGATTAAATCAACATCCTGTATAAAGTCCTAAAATTCAAAGTGGAAAAATTATTTAAGAGATGTTTCGTCAGGTTTTTCATTTTTGGGAAACTTCGTCCCTCTTGTTTCAAGCAGGGTAAATTCGTCCATCAACTTACAATATACAATCGATAGGTAGGTACTTAAAATATTTTTGCTTCTCGATAGTACTGAGAGTGAAAAGTGAAAGGAGAAGAAAATAAAAGTAAATTTGCAATCAGCAGTTATTATATGACAGATCAACAAATTATTATAATATTATATTTAATAACTTAAACTACAGTATACATAAAATACTTGCTTATACTTAGGGAAATAAAAAACTAAAATGTTACAATACTCAGTGTAAAAATAAAAAAATGTTCCAATTGAAAATTAGAAACCTAAATGAATATCTAAAAATACATACAATTTGTAATCAACAAAACTTTGAACTTAAAATAATACAAAAATAAAATATTTTCGTGTAACAGAGAAGTAAGATTTCTCATAAAACACTTTCATTTGCTTATAAAATAACAATCACAAATAAATCACAATAATTCTTGCAATTTTATAGGATCAGGCTATTATTATAGAGTTAAGAGATATGTGTTAAAATTGTTCGATAACCCATCGTTATTTCGCCTGTAATTGTAAACATCAAAAACAAAACTTGTAAAAAAACCAAGTCTCGCAACTTAGTTTTTCTACCGTAAAAAGTTGTGAGATCCATGTAAATCCAAGTCGATTTTTTTTCAACATAAACTTGTTCAAGGCCACAATCCCTTTTTTTCAACTGTGTACAATTTGTAATCATATTGTTTTTTTATTCCTATCATTTTTTGTGACAGACAGCACTCCTATATATAAAATAAATGAAGATTTAGGTATAAAATCCATTGTCAAGACGAAGGGGACGAAGTGACACGGAAAAAAGAGGGCGAATTTTCACATTATAAATATATTTTTTAAGAGGGACGGACGAATTTACACCAAAGATAAATACTTTTAGGGACGAATTTACGCGATACGAATATCTGAGGACGAATATACTCCGACCATTCTTGGTGCACCAGTCCTCCTACAACTCAGCCTTATTTTTAACATAAGAGGCCAAAGAGGTGTGTCAAGATCGTAGTAGATGATCTTCTGTAGTCTCAGCCTACCCTTTAGGGAGACAGGCGTAAGTATAGGTATGTATATATTGTAAAAATAAATAGAGGTATAAATCTAAATTTTAAAAGTCATAGATGAAAATATGTCTATTCATTCATTCATACATTCTATTTCAAAAAATTACTCGTACAGTCTGTCAAAAAATTGTTGAAATGAATATTGACGAAATTATTTGACTTTATACTACCTAAATTATAATACGTGAACGTTTAAAGTTCAATAAAGTTCATTAAAGTTCAACATTCATTTCAACACTTTTTTGAAAGACTATCTCATAGATAGAAATAAACAACGGGCAATAAAAAAATGAATTAAGACACAATCATCAATTCATAACCAATAAGTAGGTAATATAATTCCAATAATAATAAAACCGTTAAGTCCTTACCTTACTCCTAAAGAAAACGATATATTAGTAAGTGGGTTGGCCATAAAGAACAGTTAATATGGCCTATCTAATATTTTCTCATATTCTATGACAATCATTATGGGATTTAAGGTGGTTTAAATTAGACTAAACTGGAAGAGGGGATTTTAAGATTAATTTGTTAAGGCTCATAGTAACGCCAGATTAGCGGCTTGATGGGTGTCGTTACGAATAATGAAAGCGACCTTGAAACAACCTTAATATCAGCGCGTATTGCAAAGCGTCTGGCTTCTGGATTACAGTGTAAACTACTTTGGAAGCCAAATAAGCCAATAGTTCAAACACTTCAAACTTTGTCGTGCTCAATAAATAAACAAATTTTATGTTTATGTCTGTCACGCTGATTACGCAGAATGGGAGAAAATAATACTTATTTTTACAACGATGCGATGGTTCCATTGAAAAATCCTATGTTTGATTTATAGCTATCGAGTTTACCTATTAGGTATTTATATTAGGTATTCAAACCTATTTAGGTAATCAAAGCTTAGGAGCAGTAGGATTCATGCCAAAGACCAGTTGATTTTTCTTCCTATACAGAAAAAAAACATGATGTCCTCTCCTGCTCCAACGCTTTTATTATGTACACTTGTCTATCCTGCTCAGTGGAAGCGGTGTTTTATTTATTATTGTGGAATTAAAGGGACGGATTTTTAATATATAAGGTCCTACAATTCAAAGTGAAAAAAATTCAACAGATGATAGAGTATCCTTAATAGACAACTTTCGACCGGATTTTTTTCCTACCTTCCCATAGAAATTTAGACAGCTGATTTTTTACTGAGAAGTGAAAAAATAATAAGTAAAAAAAAATTTTTTTTTCTTCTTGATTGTGATTAGTGAACGATACATGATCTACCCTAGAATTATTTTCACTTATTATTCTAGGACCTTATATAGGCCGTTTTATACATAACATTTTGATGACGTTTATTTTGGTATAAGTTTTATTGTCCGAACCTAATGAAATTATATTTCGATTATAGGTTAGGCCTGTCTTTGCGGTTTTTTTGGTTGCAGGAAATTGCAAATAATCGTGTATCGAACGAGCGGAATATTAAGATCAAATTTAACATTTACTTTTTCAAAATTTTATTATCACATCTTCACGACTTAACCACAACTAATTTGAAAAGAGACAGAATCGCGATAACTCCCCCTTAAGGTTTCAATGATAATAAAAATCTGGTATAATAACGTCTTGGGGTGCAATTGTCTTCCATTCTTACACTCGCTCTCATTTTAATTCATTGAAAGCTTTATCATGATTTAATAATTATAATATGTTCGTAAACATACATTTATCGCCACGACATAAATCCCCGGAGGGGTGTCAGAGGTGTTTTCGAGTATAGACTGTAAATTCAGGTCACAGACCACACTCACACCGTTTCACTGACTCTATTATTACGTCCCAACTTGATGGATGGTGAAATATGGACCCACAGCTTAAGGGGGGTTATCCCATTTTATCTCTTCAAATTCATTTTAAACCAATAAATAGCAATCATTAAATTTTGTAAGAAATATATGTCATATTACACTCTTTGATTTTGATATTTCGGGTATTCGATATACAATTACTTAAATTTTGCGCGATCCAATTAAATCGCAAAGATAGGTCTAAACTATGATCTAAATATAAGTTCATTTGAGCTATATTAAGTTTTAGACAATAAAATGTATACCAAAATAAACTTCCGGAAAATGTAATACAAAATGGCCGTCATATTAAAAACCTATAACTTTAATTCCAAAATAATAAATAAAACACCGCTTCCACTGAGCAGGATAGACAAGTGTAAAATGAAAGCGTTGAAGCAGGACAGATTTCTCTGAGCGGCCCGCTCCCACTGAGCAGGATAGACAAGTGTAAAATGAAAGCGTTGGAGCAGGACAGATTTCTCTGAGCGGCCCGCTCCCACTGAGCAGGATAGACAAGTGTAAAATGATAGCGTTGGAGCAGGACAGATTTCTCTGAGCGGCCCGCTCCCACTGAGCAGGATAGACAAGTGTAAAATGATAGCGTTGGAGCAGGACAGATTTCTCTGAGCGGCCCGCTCCCACTGAGCAGGATAGACAAGTGTAAAATGAAAGCGTTGGAGCAGGACAGATTTCTCTGAGCGGCCCGCTCCCACTGAGCAGGATAGACAAGTGTAAAATGATAGCGTTGGAGCAGGACAGATTTCTCTGAGCGGCCCGCTCCCACTGAGCAGGATAGACAAATGTAAAATGAAAGCGTTGGAGCAGGACAGATTTCTCTGAGCGGCCCGCTTCCACTGAGCAGGATAGACAAGTGTAAAATGAAAGCGTTAGAGCAGGACAGATTTCTCTGGATAACCTCCCCTTAACGTGTCTTCCGGAGTACGCAAACCGGACACAAATGTGCCCCTACGGAATTTGAACCCGCCACCTTCGAGATAGTAGTCTAGTATTCGTACCACTAGACCAGAGGCAGTTTGATATTCCAGCTAAATTAAAGCTTGACTAAGGTTAAGTTGCTAAAAATAAAACCTTCTTTCATTGTTAAAAACCCCTGTAAAAGAAGGTACATAGAGCTTGAAATTGTGAAAAAATTGGCTCTATCTTTTAGGATTCCGTACCCTAAAATGTAAAAACGGAACCCTGATAGGATCACTTTGTCTGTCCGTTTGTCAAGACCATTTTTCTCGCGCCCGTTAGAGATATCATTTCACAGTTCTCATTCACAAAAATTTGAGATTTATTGTAAAATGCATTGCTTTGGATACTCTAAACATTATATAGGCTGCATTCCCTATAACTAAGACAAGTCTTACTTGTGACATTTGTTTCAAATTGATATTTTCTAGTTTCTAATCCCCTGTACAAAAGACAAACAGGTCGCGCAAATCTAACGGCAGGAATATTAAAATAAGGACAATCTCAAATATCTTCACTATAGTTTTAGTCTGCATCAACAGTATACCATCAGACGGACGCTCTCTTTTGTCAGACGGGCCTTGAGCTAAATTTACATTAGGTATTTACATAGAACTAGGACAAACTCTTTGTGTATGTACAGTAAGCTAAAACATACGAGTGTTCAAGATAATTTTCAAGTTCTGTGAGCTTAATTTATGCCTTGGTTAAAAATGTGAGACTGGTACACGGCACGGAATAAAGGAGTTTGAAGATTTTTGTATGGAGCCTTGCTTATCTTAAGTCTAACAAATTGTATGTTTTTATTTTTAGAAGGTTTAGGCAAGAATAGTTTTACTAGTAAGGCGCTTACATACGCCAACGACCTTGAGTCGTTTTTGTCAGTACGAATATCGACAGAAACTGTATTGAAATAACGTTCATATCAGCGCGCATTGCATAACGAGGCCGTTAAGACTCCGGAGAGCCCAAAATAGGAGAAATTTATACTTTTCCCATAGACGCGATCGGCGGAAGAAAAATTTGAACTTAAATTTTATAGCTCTATAAATTGTCTGTAATTAAGTGTGTCATGTCTCTATGAAAGAATCATTAAAATCGCTTTAGGCATTCGGAAGGAGTAAAAGATTTCTTGCTTAAATCACACGAAACTTTCTTTAACTTTCAATTTTTTGTGTCTAAAATATCAACTAAAAAGTAATTATCAAACTTAAAATTTATTTTTAACTATATTACGCCTGTCATATATTTTTTTTTATAGTTTTTGAGCCACCCTTGCAGGAGGAGTAGGGCTTCAAATACAGGTCTAAATTGCAGTTGGGGGATGTAATCACCTCATAAAGTCAGATTGGGTACCTTATTTTGCATCAATGTTTCCTTTGAGTTTAAAATAGCACGCTCTCTGCCGTGGCGGTTACGACCACCAAGAAACACGCGCCAACACAAACCTGTGTTTTTATTTAATAACTCTGCTTCTAGATTCCATTATTAAAATATTCTAAGACGAGCTGATAATGTCATTTGTTAAGGGCTTGTGTTTGGTCTTTCAACGGTTTTTGTTTTAATATGCTGAGTCAACTACTTATCTGTTCAATGTAAAACTTGGACACGTGTTTTTTCAGACCTTTGTATTTCCGTTGTCAGGTCAATTACCTAATTGGACACATTTCACTAGATACATTTTATTTTTGAAAATTGTGCCTTTTTAAGTATGTAATTAAATCGTTTTATGTCTAAACGGCTTGAGTTTTATGTCTGAAACTACTGCTTTTTAACAAGAAAACATGGTTTATTTTCCGATGTCAGGTGCAAAAACTCCTAAATCAAATACTTTTTCGTAAAATCCAGAAAAACCTCAAAAATTCACTCATTTTGCTTGCCGGCAGCGCGCGAAGCGAGCGTTCTGATATAGACTTTCTGACAACATTCTGAAGTTCAAAATCGCCGATGGCCCTTTTACACTTGAAAAACATGATATTTAGAGGTTACTTCCTACTTTTTTTTTATCAAGCAAACTCAACAATTTTGCGTTTTTCCTAAGATGAATCTATTAGCCCTATGGTCTACTGTCTATATTATTTTCACTATATTGATTAACCAAGTTACACAATGTGATATGCTCATTTGAAGTTATGCATCTAGCCTTATACGTACCCTCAAGCAAAGCAAGATTGTACGGTACGCTCTTTAGCTGGTATGTGATCCTATACCTCGCGTCAGGTAAAAAGGCCGCTAGGCGAGAGTGGGAGATGTGTCTGCGCATGGGTGACAGATGGGCAGTAAAGAGACTATAGCCTTTGCCGAAGTGAAGAATCTAACCATTACCAGAGTAAGAGATGGATAGATGGAAATATTCTATTAACTCGACGTCCTTTTAAAATAAATTTGGGATCGACCACCCACAAATATAGGGGTTCAAATAATATTTTTCGTTTTCCACAGTAAAAGTCACTGAATCTTGTTACTGGTTTGATCACTGACAGTCTCCAGTATGGATTTGGCTTTATCAATCAAAGTCATTATAATCCTCTTTGCGAGAACATTGTGTTATCGCGAAAAATAAAATTTTGCAGTAAGCAACTGTTAATCTTGAAAAAAAGATCGTTAGATCAGCAATTAATTTTATTAGTTAACTAATTGCAGATGTAACGTTAAAAAAACACAATAATATTTTATATATTATTTTAAAGTTTAAAAGTCGCTTACTGCAAAATTGTATTTTTCGAGATGTCACAATGTTCTCGCAAAGAGGCGATTATGCTATCGTCATTCTTGCACAAAGTTACTCGTTTGGTAACCGACGTTTGTATACATGTACAACTTTGTATCTCTGTATTTGTAATCACAATCTTGCTACCACTTAGGGCTTCACCCATGGTGCACGATAATCTCACTGAGTGATTTTTAACTTCAGTATGTTGTCAGAAAGTCTGCATTACAACGTTCGCTTTGCGCGCTGCGCCGGCACGCATAATCGGTGAATTTACGACGTTTTTCATGATTTTACGAAAAATTATTAAATAAATTATTTTTCACCTGACATCGGAAAATAAACCATGTTTTGTTGTTACAGCAGTAATTCCAGACATAAAACTCAAGCCGTTTAAACATAAAACGAACTAATAACTTAAAAAGGCATCATTTTCAAAAATTAAATCTATCGATTGAAATGTTTTCAATTAGGTAACCGACCTGACAACGGAAATATAAAGGTCTGAAAATACACTTGTCCAAGTTTTACATTGATCAGATAAGTAGTTGATTCAGCATATTAAAGCAAAAACCGTTGCAAGACCAAAGGCAAGCCCTTAAGGGTACGTACGTATAAAGCTAGCTAGATGCCCAAATTCAAATGAGAATATCACATTGTGTTACTAGGTTAATCGGTGTAGTAAAAATAATATAGACAGTATAGGGCTGATAGATTCATCTTAGAAAAAATGCAAAACCTTTATGTTTTCTTGATAGCAAAAAATTGCATGTTTTTCGAGTGTTAAAGGTCCTTCCTTAAATCATACAGCCTTGAAATTTGTGTTAAAAATAAGTTAACAAATGACATCGTCAGATTCGTCAGCTCGTGTACAGCGCCACGAGCTTGTCTGACCCTATAAGCCAAACTAAAATGACCTCTATATTCAAGAAGCGACAGTCCTCGTCACCGGGTCAGATAAGTTTGCTGCACTATAACTTTGGTGCTCCGTGGGTTCATATTCACATCTACCCTCCTGTACAATATAAACGAACAATGTCACATCGACCACAATACGGTCACACGGTCTGCTGATCGGCTTCTGTTCATATTCTCTATAGTTACAAGCTTTATTGTTTGTCAGTTTGTTTCTGGCAGCCTTATTTAAATTAACAACGATGGGATCTGTGGGTATCACCTAGCATGAATTTACCTATTTATAAGAGAAATCTAGGTTACAAATTTGCAGATAATCGGACACAGTTTTACTACTAAACTTTGCGTTCAAATGAATACACTAATGGCATCAAAAAGCTGTTCACAAAATGATTTTGTTTAAAATTAAACAAAACATGGTGGTTTATTTTCCGATGTCAGGTGAAAAATAATTTATTTAATAATTTTTCGTAAAATCCAGAAAAACCTCGGAAATTCACTGATTATGCGTGGCGGCAGCGCGCAAAGTAAACGTTCTAATGTAGACTTTCTGACAACATACTGATGTTCAAAATCACTCAGTTATATTATCGTATCGTGCACTATAGTGGTAGCAAGATTGTGATTACAAATACAGAGATACAAAGTTGTACATGTATACAAACGTCGGTTCAGGTGCAGTTACCAAACGAGTAACTCTTTGCGAGAACATTGTGATATCTCGAAAAATACAATTTTGCAGTAAGCTACTTTTAAACTTGAAAAAAATATATAAAATATTATTGTATGTTTTTTTAATTTTGTTTAAAATTATTTTTAAATCACTGATTAGATCCCGTGATAACTTGTTCACTATTTTGATCCTCTGGCTTGGGCAAGGCCGAAAGCCGAGCCGCGTTTTCGAACGAAATTATTTCTTGATAACTAATTCAATGCCAGGTATTCTAAAAGTGTCTTTGGCGACGTAGTAGGCCGATCCACGTTTCCGAACGAAACTATTTCCTATTCACTGATTTGATCCTCTGATAAAGTGACTCTAGCAAGGCCGAAGGCCGAGCCGTGTTTCTAAGTCAAATAATTAAATGTAATATTAATTATTTAATGCAATTACTTTAAGAAATAAATCATAAAGAACGTTGCCGAGTACAATTTCTCCTTCGGCGTTGTTGGAACTGCAGGCAAGAGGCTGGTATGAAACCCTTCAAACCACTTGGTATCAAGTGTCAAATACCTGGTATCAGCTCAGTTTAGTTCGAAGTAAGTTTGTTGTTTCTTCGGAACTTAGCTAAGGATCCTCCACCTGAAACCTTGCCTTACAGCACAAAGGTTGGGAATTTGCCAGATAGGAAGATGTTGATGTAGATTTTTGGGTTATTTACTGACTTTCGCCTCTTTGCTTTTACTACAACGCAAGAAAGTACAAAATAGCGTTACCTTCATGATAACCTAATTTGTCCTGGGATAAACTAATTATTTATCAAAAAAAGTGTTAAAAATAATACGTCGAAATTTGGCCAAGGAACCCTAAAAATATTATAGTAAATAACCATAATACAAGCCAAATCAACATCAAGGATACAAAGAACAAATGGTAGCGGCTGACAAAAAATTTGGCATTGTCTGCGTTCGGAAACCAAATTTTTATAATTTTTAGAGTTCCGTCCCCAAAGGGTAACCAACGGGACCCTATTACTAAGACTCCGCTGTCCGTCTGTCACCAGGCTGTATCTCATGAACCGTGATAGTTAGACAGTTGAAATTTTCACAGATGATGTATTTCTGTTGCCGCTATAACAACAAATTAGTCTAAAACCGACCAAGTGCGTTTCGGACCCGCGCACTCGAATACAACAAACAAGATTTTTTTGCCGTTTTTATAGATAGTGGTACGGAACCCTTCGTGCGCGAGTCCAACTCGCACTTGGCCAGTTTTTTGTTTTACCTTAGAGCATACAATCTGACTAAATTTAAAACTTGTCTCTATTACCGTCTTTGTGAGAGGTTTCTTGCATGAGGGCGCCACTTAAATTTCAAATTTTTGAATTTTTATTTATCGTGGTAGAGGCCTCAGTAATACGTATTCTTTCCACCTATTACGGTTGAAGCTAGACCCCTGTGACAGACGGACAGACAGTCATACAGACAGCGGAGGGTTAGTAATGGTTCCGTTATGCACCCTTCCTTCGGTTACGGAAACCCAAAAATCGTCGATGAAAATAGGGTGAACGAGTATTGACTGTTTCTCAAAAAATATACTTTTGTAAGTATATTGTCCAGTGACATGTTTAACCAAAAATACAACATTGCACGAACGCATCCGTGGACAAAGCCTTGTTCTAATTTAAATTTTACGATGAAATCAGCTTTATGGCATTGGTATAAGACACACAATCCATTGCTTACTTGTTCACGCTCTACTAAAAGCCGATTCGCATTCACATGTGGATAATTTTATTAACCCAAATGAGTTTTCAAATGCAATTGTGTTTTTCCAACAATATGAGTTTTGTAATCAATTCTCACCACGAATTATACGGCGTGAGCTAATGAAAAAGCATCTCTTTTCGTAAGAGATAAGGGTGTAGATTTTAGTCAAGCATTCGTGGTGTAATAAAAAGAATCTCTAATTTGGGTAATTTGTAAGCATGGAGTGTCATCGAAAACGCAGAATTGTGTTTGGTTTGAAATTTTGTGTTATTATTTTGTAGGAAAAAATGTCGGACTGACGTCGTAGTTAAGTATCAACAATATGATTGTGTTTAATTAAAGTTTAGACACTTATTTTACAGTAAAATTGGTTTGTTAAAAATCCTGGTTTGGTTAATGCCTCGGCTCAATAGTACCATTCTGTAGATGGAAACCATAATTATGGTCAAGTCCGGGCAACTAAGAAGGTATTCGTGTTTGTGACATCTTGATAGGTTTAATCAAATGAAACTGTACGCATCTTTAGATATGTAAGTGTATATGTTTCAGCCTAAGTAATTAATCTAGATATTATTTATACTAACTAGCCATTATGTGGTTAAAATAACTGTTCGACTTGGACAAAGTGATTATAGGGGCAGGATTAATCAAATAATCAATAATTTACTATATTTAATGCGGTATACAGAAGCAGAAGAAAAGTAAATAGGACATGAGGAGCTGAGCTCTGTATCGGGATTTGAACAATTTTATCATCAAATACATCTTTTCCCGCCATACGTGCGTGACAAGTTTCAATTTATTTTAGAAATAATTTTCAAGCGAACGTTTGTCGTCAATGGAACTTGAACTTTACAATAGCAAATAATATATATTTTATTTATATTATATCAAAATATTTTGTATAGATTTGCCTGCATTTCTGAATATTAATTAATTTTTAATTAAATAATGTAGTTTGAGTTTTCCTTTTTTGAATAAGTAAGATTGTTCAACCTGGACATAACATAACAAACACCAAAGTATTTTGCTAATAGAAATAAGGCGAGCGTTTTCAGAGACTCTGTCCTACTTCAACGCTTTCATTTTACACTTGTCTATCCTGTTCAGTGGAAGCGGGTCGCTTGGAAAACTCGCAATTTCGAAATGTTTTTATTTACTAGTAGTTCGCCCCAAACTGTGAACTCGCGCCCGCCCGATGCGCGCTTGGCCGATTTGGCTCATGTTTGAACTTAAAAATTCTTTTTGCCTTATTTTTTCGCCTGCCAAATTTCATGACATTCCCATCAAGGATACTCGAGTTAACGTCGAACAAACATACAGACATACATACAAACGCCGGATTGTTCTAGTAGACTGGGAGAACTCGCTCGCTCGTTCAATTATTTTGGAGTTTATTAGAGGCATGAGTTTATTTTGGTATAAGTTTTATTGTCCAAAACCTGATAGGTATAACTAAAATTAAATGATATTTAGATCATAGTTTAGACTACTTTGCGATTTTATTGGATGGAGAAAAATTCAAGTATTTTTGTCAAGTATGAGATACATGTTTCAAAATTTAAATTCTTGTTATTTACAAATGAAACACAAAGGAATACGACGGGAAATTATTTATCCAGGAAACCTCGCCGTAAGATTACAAACACAAAAATCAGAATAACTCCACATTGTTAAAGTCGCCATTCGCCATTCTATAATGTATAGAACGAATTACATTATAAACGGTTCAGTAGTAAATGCTCCCGTCACGTTTCATAATCAACCGCATTTTACGTGAACGCTCGACCGTGAATAAATTACTAGAATGTCGTGAAAGTACCTATAGATGTAACCTTCTAAAAACCACATTGTTAAGTAAGAAACCCTGCTGCAGGGTTTCGCATACCTACAGCCCCACGTAAATTAAATTTCTCAGCCGGCCGACTGCGAACCCCTTCTGAAAGGAAATGCGGTTTTTGATTGGAATAAAATAAATGATAATAGAGTCACAAAGATAAATATTATGTTTTTAATCAATTAATGTGGTGGGTGGGCTTGTTTCAATTGAATTATCATTATTAAGTAGGTACACTTTTCATTTCAGTCACGAGCCTATAGGGACCCGGTCATTTGAAAGGCATTCATTGGTCCGAAGCCAACATTAAAGAGGCCTTAGTACCATTTAATCTAATTGTGAGATGCCCGCATCCATGGGGTTTCCCCCTCAATGTACCATTGGGATACACTAAAGGACAGGTCCCCATAGTTACCAAACTATTGCCAGGAAGGAAGCGACTTGGAGTGGGCTCTGAGGATGGGATGCTAAATAGACCGGATAACAGGGCTATGGAGTGAGGTAACGGACATCTAATCTCTCATAAAAAGTCTGCCACACGGTGACTTACTGCTGGATGACTACCCAGAATAGTCGTTGTGGGCCTCCTATCTAATCACCATCGGACGGCTAGGGGGCAACACCATGTAAGCAGATAAGATTGTCGAGAAGTGAGTCAGCAGGGCGCGAGATATAGAGTATAAAGGATACAGTCAAGTGCCCCCGGCGTTATGACATTTTACACTTCCAACCTGGTTCCGCTCTTGCGACTCCACTCTGGCCGGCTTAAGGCAAACGTAGAGGCGGGGAGGTGCGTTGCTGTGTGTATGTGTGTGTAAGTGCATGTGTGTGTGTTTCCCCTGGAGGTAGGGTCCGAGGTGTCGCCACTCACCATCGGCTCGCCACAAGCTGCCTTGCGGTGACTGCTTGCACTGTACGTACCAGAGGGCGAAGGGGTCGTCACATCCCGACGCCATTTTATTATTATTATTATTTATATATTTACTAGACGACATAACAGTTATTTTCCAATATTAAAGCCAAACTGCGCAGCAATTTATCGGCCATACTTCCGGTTCACATCTATTTTCATAATACGCTTTTACATACTGTTATATATTAATTTTCTTTTAATTATTATTTTTTATTATACTTATTTTATATACCGTTTTTGACTTGGGCGTTATTTCATCAGCTTACAGCATATGTGTTGTGTTGAACAGGGTTAAATGACAATAAAGAAAACCGCACCCAAATCCGTTGAGTGATTCTCGAGTTAAATAGGAACATACATACACACGGAAAGACAAAAATTCCAAAAATGTTGGATTTGGCTGTAGTGCATCACTAATATCCCAATTCATATAAAATGTTGAAAAAATATTCAATGTACAGACAAGACTTTTTTCCTACTTTATTATTAGTATAGATATCTGTTTACTACTCTATTCACTACACGATTTCTAGGTAGGGTTGCCATAAGCCAGAATTGGTCCTGACATGTCAGGATTTTTTGGTCCCTGTCAGGATTCCGGCCGGACTTGGAAAATGTGTAGGATTTTTGGATTTTAGAGTAAAACAAATCGTAGAAATTTAGTTTTATTTATTGTTCTTTTCTTTGGTAACAATCAACTGGGTACATTGGCAGTAAATAATAAAATCAACACAACAAAAACTTTCTTTTTCTACTTATAATTTTACGCGTCGTTATAAAAACAAACAATTATTATTATTAAATTTATATCACTGTGGTATAGAATTGCGGTAATAATTATATAATATACTTATTTTTGCCACACCTCCGTGGTCGGCGTGGCATAATGTCAGGACTTTTTACTAGAAATCAGGTTTTTATTTAGGAATGAATGAATGAATGAATAAACACTTTATTGCACACAGAACAAGATATTTACAAATATACAAAGAACAGACAGAAGGCAAGGGCGGACTTATTCCTAAAAGGAATTTCTTCCAGTCAACCTTGGAAAAATATAAAACATTTTTATTGAAGAAATTAACACAAGAGCATAGGTACTTTCTAAGTTAATTCTGAATCTATAATCTAATTATAAATATACTAAATACAAATACATACTTAAATACACAAATACATACATACAAATAACCAAGTAGCTTAGTCAGTAAGTCATTCAGAGAGAGGAGAGGTAAAATTTTTTCAAGTTATATTTAAAAGAGGACACGGAAGGAAGATCTTTGAGATTTTGCGGAAGTTCATTCCAAACAGCATTGACCGTAAAAGATTTGGAGAAACGATCAGTGGTATGCGGAGGCATCGCCAGATCGTGGTGGTGACAGGAGCGAAGCGTTCTGTTACTACGGTCAATGCGAAGGACAACTCTTTCTTTTAAATAATTGGGGTAGAGGGGATTGTGAAGAACATTATATAAAAGGGAAAGGATATGCAATTTCCTGCGAAGTCGGATAGGGAGCCACTTTAATCTGCATCGAAACTCGGAGACGTGATCATACTTGCGCAGTCCGAATATGAATCGAATGCACAAATTCTGAAGACGCTCCAGCTTATCAAGCAGCTCTTCAGTGGGATCTAGATAAGCAACATCGGCATAATCCAGAAGGGGAAGAAGAACAGATTGAGCTAACGTTATTTTCGTATCCAGTGGCAGCAATTTCTGTAGGCGCTTAAGCGAGTGATATGAGCCGAAAACTTTACGACTTACTTCATTGATATGTGGAGACCAAGACAGAGTTAGGATTTTATAGGTATACCATAAGGCAACACTTCTAGGGCCCAATATTCACAGGATGGGCGTGGCCGTGAGAGCGAAGCTTATCACATTCTATCAACACGCTGTATAAAAACTTGCCGAAAAACTGAACATTTTTGACCTACTTAAAATTGGTAACAAAGAAAATTGTGCAAAACAAACGAAATTATAAAGGCTTTATGTTTCGGATGTGCGGACCTTAAACACAAAAGATATTTTAACAAAAGGTGTGTGATAAAATAAAATATAAATGGGGGCACGTCCGTCGTTCTGTACTAGTTTGTTTGTATTTAGAAGGCCTAATAAGAAATATAAGTCTTCAAAAGCTTCACAGAAAAATATTTGGTACGAGTGGCAAAACAAGTAGAAATTATTTGGAATAAATATTCGGGGTTTCAAGGTTGGTTCGTAAAGCCGAGTTCAATCTCTAGCTTTTCTGACTTTTCAAATTAAAACTCAAAATCCAAGTAAACAATAGTGTGTCGAAATTGCACTTTTTTCGAATTTAATTTCGTAATAGTGGAATTACTTTGACGCGATATGAACGCGATGTAAATAAAAACCTCAAATTAAAAAAATAACTTAATCTTCTACCGCTTTCAACTTAAAAAAAATTATGATATAAATAAATATCTTATGATATTTTTTTTCATTTCGACCTTGATTTTTTTTTCTTCAGTACCTTTTTAAACTTTAAATCAAATGAGAAGATGTAGTTATTTTTTTTTATTTGAAATTAGTATAGATCGCGACAAATTGGATGACTAATATCGTGTGTTTTTACATATATGTAAAAATATATATTTTTGAAATGAAAGACAAATAAGTTTAACAAAAAACATATTTTATTCGACTATTAAACAAAATTAAATATATTTCCTTTTAGCCGACATTGGTGTTCATTCAATGTAAAACGACTTGAACTTATTTGAGAGGACTAACATTATTTTAAGCGTCCTGTCCTTGTCTTTTCGATAACGAAAGAAAAAGACAGAATGCTTAGATTAAATCCTGTCAAATAAGTTACACCGAATCGACACATTGACTCGCATTTATGAAGTAGCAAAACTGTGTAATATTACATAAAACAAAGCTGCTGAGACAAATAACGGAATATTATAATAATCCTAAAACATAATTAAGGCTTTGATCATATTCTTAGTATATTTAATAATGATCGTGCCTAAGTATGTCTAAGATATAACGTAACGTAATTTATTTAATTACCATCAAAATTTTGTTTGCTATGCTTACTATTTTTTTGTTAAAGCGAAGTTTGTGTGAAATTTGTGTATGTATCCAAATTCATACTGAAGACTCGATTCGGTTAGTGCTCAATATGAAGGTTCGATTATCCTTTTTGTGAAATTCGTAAATTATTTTATAGCACAACCTGCGTAAAATGACCACTTTAGGCACGCTGCGCTTGCGTAAAGTCGGCATTTTCCGCACTTTTGCTATAAAATATTATACGAAACTCGTGCGAGAAACTTTTTCTCGACTCGTGTGGTTGTTGCAGCACTCACCTTCGGCTCGTGCCGCAAACTCACACTCGTCAGAAAACGTTTCATCGCTCTCGTATCGTAATGTGCTATTTTTCGTGTTCCCTACAAATGCAACCCTTGTCCCGGTTCAATTACTATGCGAGGTCTACATTTTATTTTGCGAAATTACCATATAACACTGATAAAACTAAACTAAAACACCCAAAAACCTTTGATAATAATAGCGAAACCGGTAAGGGAAATAATATAAATAAGTGGACAAGTAAAAGTGATTTTTAATCAAAAATGTATCAAAAGCTCCACCAAGTGCCAGCAATCACAAGCATCATCTCTATAACACTGATATTACTTGCTCGGTTTTTTTTTCATGTGGCGGTTACCACTTAAGTAGAAATTTGTTCAGTAAAATCATTAATATGTGTGGCTTCATCTATTTGACCCGGTATAAGCTAATATTGACAAACAAGCTCAGCATTAGAGAGCTAACAATTTCAAGCAACTCCGTAAACTTTGTTCATAAATGTCCACTGTGTACAATCACCGACGAAAGTGGTGTAACACTGAAACAAAGCCTTTCCCATATATATAGATCTAAATAGATGCCGTGTTTGTATGTACTTCGCGTGCCCAATCACGCGCCAAACGGGAGAGCAATGCTCTTCTTTTACGAATATTGACTCCTACAACTTTGAGTCTTAGGTCTTATGTTTTAAGTCTTACAATTCCTTCTAAGATTCAAACTGCTGTCAACCGTTTTCATTGTAAAATGTGACACGCTTGGTTTTCACTTGCGTCATCTATTTAGATCTTTATCTGTGGCCTTTCCTGTAAATGTATCTAATGTATTATCTTATTTATTAGATCTAGACACGCGGCTGAGTTTTAAAAGAAAAGGCCGTTGCAACGCAGCCGTGTGCTATATATTACACGAACCATTCCCAGCTACTTTCGACCCCCATAACGTATTTCCTCCCTGCCAACTTCTACAAGCAACGACCATAATAAACTTTTTTTTAAACAAGTGAATAACTTTGTGCATTATTGCCGTAATGTATGACCAAAGGAAACTCCATAAAGCTCGGCATCCAATTTAACCTCAATTCTTTTTTCGGCAAAACAGACAAAATATCACTGCTGTTGTACTGAACCGGCCCCTTTTTCACATTTATGTTTTTAGTGGGATTATAATAACCTATGATCCTAAAGCAACAGAATTCTGCAATTATATTTAAAAACCAATCATTTAATTTGAGCGTAAAACATAATGCACATCACTCCAAATTCCAAGAAAAATATGATCCACAAAGTCGCGCCATACAAAAAGCGTAATTTGGCAGAATGGTTCTCAGTGACTTTTAAAAGATAATAGCTCTAAAAGGTAGGCTTCACTTAATATCATGCATCTAAATATGTACTTTCTATTTTGGTTACACTGAACGATTATACGTTTAGCTGCTATCATTATTTCGATTTTGCAAGGTTAATTGTCCGTTATTGAAACCTCTAGGTATAGTGTGGATCTGGTAAATTACATAAATATTAAGATTTTCCACACTTTACGGTACGAACGACATGAATCCCCGAGGGGGTGTCAGAGGTGGGACATGCAAGTACACCCGGTACACCCGCGTTTCACCGACGATTATTACGTTCCAACGTGATGGGTGATGAGCCCTATCGCCGTATTTTATGCACAATAACACGCGATTTAAGGCTTGCAGGTTTCCTCACGATGTTTTCGTTCACCGTTCAACAAGTGGTAATTAAGTATTAGGTAAGAACACAAATACTTAACACATAAATTTCTAAAAAGTTATTGTTTTTTCTAAATTTATGTCCATCATGCCTGACTGGGGATCGAACTTGGGTCTCAAGACTGAGAGGCCAGCGTTCTACCGCGTGAGCTACCGCCGCTCGCTTCAAAATCGAAATCAAACAAAATTCTGTTATATACTGAATTATTTTTTACACCGTGTCAAGTAACTTTCGCCCTCCATTTTCTCTCACGACAGTACTCACGGGAGAAAGTCGCCTCTATACTGTAAACCACTAAAGCGAACATTTTATATGGTTCGCTCCTCATAACATAATTTCTGCTTACTTATCGGGTCAATTTGTTGCAAAAGTCGATATTGCTGAGCGTGGGATATTGCTTATACCACTAAAGCGTAGGGAGTGAGGTTGCAGGCAATTGAATAGTATCACGCAATTTTCTGTTTCCGACTTCCGTAGATTTTGTGGAAGTGTCTGGACAGCCGCTTCATCCTAGATCCCATCACTTGATAATTTCGATTCGGTTAAAGGATATGAAAAAAGTCCAAGAGGTTTGGCAGCAACATTTATAAGGTGGCATTTAATGATGCAGCCAAATTCATACTGAAGAATCGGTAAATGCTCATTATCAAGATTCGATTACCCTTCTTTAACTTATTATTTGTGAAATTCGTAAATTATTCTTTTCGTGTTCCTTACAAACGCAAGCCCAGGCCCGAGTCAATTACTACGGGGCGTCAACATTTTATTTTGCCAAATTAGCAAAAAGTGCTATCGATCCGTGATACTGATCACTTACATAGCCTCCAGTATGAATTTGGCTGCATAAATAAATTTCACCTAATATATTATATTAATTTGTCTATGGTAGCAGATATACCGTCTGTAAAATCTACGGAAGTATTATACCGGACGAAGCAACTGCCTGTAACCATTCTCCCGGTACAGCTTCTTATGACGTCACGCCGAAACATGACGAATCGCTTGGCGACATAGTATGGTCATTAGGGGTGTTGATAATCCACAGCCCTTCCACTAGTCAAACGTTTTGTCAGTTAGTTTGGTCTTGGTCTAACTGGACCTGTTCTTTTTTTTCATCAAAATTAACGATTGGAAAACCGTTTCGAGGAATAGCTTTCCCTAACTATTTTTAGTATACAGATTTTAAAATAAGCGTGCGTATCCTTTACTAAATGAAAAGAAGCGATGTCTTTCATTTGACCTTCAGTGACGTCAGGACAACACATTTCCATACGAAAAAAAAACAGTTCTTGAACGCATCCTAAAGTTTGGCAAGGATCTGACATTAAATCTAATATGATGACGTAATTTCCTGTAAAAACTAAAATGCGTACAAATACAGGATATCTTGTAGTCTGAATAAAGGTTACTTACTAAGCCTAAAGTATCTTAAGAAAACAGACTGAAGTTCAAATGTTTGTGATATACATGATACAGACTTGAGTTTAATTTACAACTGTTTGATCTCAGTTTGGAATACATGATGACAATCCTTTTATACAATATATTAATCAATGCTTTGTGCTTTCACGACACTTTATAAAATACCTACGAACTTTTATTACCTATATTATTAGAACATAGTATCTAACCTCTGGCGAATTTAATTTTACTGTGAATTTAGGGCATGTTACATATAAAAATTTTAATGTGTCTCAGATAACAGTACAATTTTGGAAAATTATAAAAAAAAAATTCTTTGCGTCCTTTTGTCATTTATATTAATAAATCAACAAAATACAACATACTATAAGCACAAAAACTTGTCGCAAATATTTCAAATATTCTTTTCATTTTTCATCCACTGCTGGACATAGGCCTTTCCAAGATTACGCCACTCTTGGTGGTCCTCCTGGAAGAAATGACCATACTCACGGGCAGGTGGCTTGGTGAGCGCGGTGCTGAGACCGTGAGGCAGCTGCCCGTCACTAGTCTGTTCTTTTATAAGGCCTGGCATTTTGGGATGGATATACCGCCATGAAACGGTCCCAGGCAATGGTGGACCACCTGGTTGTGCCTGTCTGTGAGCTGTCCTCTTTCTCTCCCCCGAATAACTTCGAGAGGATTAGCGAGTAAGATGGTGGTACCCTCACAGTCGAGCCCGGCATTAGCTCTACCACCTAAAGATAAACCATTCGTTATTTTTCATTTGTTTGAATGGCGTTACTTGATTCCAAGACACATGACACTACCCTTAGATACACTAAAGAAAAAGTTGATTCAGGGAATAATCATCATTGGGTGCCGTCTTCATAATGAAGTTTGGCGGTCAGTAGGCTAAATTGCTTGCGATCCGTTGTCTTATCCTTCAAGTCTCTGAAGCTTTTTAGTCCAGTCCACTCTTTGATGTCATCTATCCATTTGTGACGTTGACGTCCTGGTGCTCTTTTTCCGGGAATCTTACCCTCGAGGATCAACCTTGAGAATTTGTAGAGGGAACCTCTTTGCAAGTGCCCAAAAAAGGCGGTCTTTCTTTTCATGACAGTTGACATCAGCTCCCACTTGCGATTGGACATTTTAAGGACTTGACATTAGAAGTGAAGCTAGTCCATGATATTTTGAGCATTTTGCGTGGAGTCCACATTTCAAATGCCTGAAGTCGCTCGCATGCTTCCTTCTTTAATGTCCATGTTACGCATCCGTAGAGCAGAGTAGACCAAACGTAGCATCTCATGATACGATGTCTGAGATTGATTTTGGGGTCGTAAAGCACTTTGGACATCTTGGTGAATACAGTTTTGGCTTGCCCAATTCTGCATTTTATCTCTGTAAGGTGGTCAAGGTTTGAGGTGAAGTAACGGGCAAGATATTTAAATTTTGTGACGCCCTCAACATCTCGTCCAGAAAGCTTTACATTGGGTAGCTGTTTACATGATTTAGCCATGACCATCGCTTTTGTCTTTTTCACGTTGATAGTTAGTCCCATTTTGTCTCCTGCTGCTGATACTTCTTGTAACAGCTGTTGAAGTCCTAGCTCCGTGTCAGCAATCAGGACTGTGTCATCCGCGTAACGTATGTTATTGACACATATACCATTAACGTGTACTCCTTCAGTCCTTGAGCTAAGCAGTTCTGTCAGGATGTCCTCTGAATATATTTTGAAGAGTAGTGGTGATAGTATGCATCCTTCTCTGACACCTCTAGTGATCGGTTTCCAAGCAGACATTCCCATTCAGGGAATGGTCACTTAGAACTCATTAATCTTTATGGGCTATCAAAAGATCCACTAAGCATCAAGTAAGGTATAACATGCCTAAGTCACTCCTTACTCGGTGACTCCTTCAAACCAAAAATACTTTACGAGAATTTTTAAGACACACTAAAGTAATATGATCTTTAGTGACACTTAAGTTTACCTAGATTTGTTTTCCTAAATCAATTTTACCTTATGCAGTGCGGATAAAACCTGTGACGGCAAAAATTATAAAATTGGCCAGCTGGATGCAAAAGGTCACTGTTCTGAGTCTTATGTTAGGTAAAACCTGTTCTGGTTTTATGTTTATCTGTACCGTGCCGAACCAACAACCAACTTGAAACTAATTTTACGACAGACTTAAAACAAAATAGTTTTAACCTCCCAACTAAGGCTAAACTGGATCTATCATGTACTTGGTCGATCTTAAGCCGGTTTAAGATAAAACAAAGTAAGATCATTTAGAACCGACTAAAGATACACTAAAAACACACTAAAGTTTATCTTTACCGTGTCATAACAACCGACTTAAAACTAAATTCTACGACAGACTTAAAACAATATGGTCTTTACCTCCCAACTAATGCTAAAATGGATCTATCATGGTCGATCTTACGTCGGTATAAGATAAAACAAAGTAAGCATTAAGTTTAGACACATTTACCTTTAGTAGTAGTGTTTAAGCTTTAGTGTTGGTTTTAAATGTTCGGTTAAGAGTGGGCTACAGATATACTATTCTTAAATAATAAAGTGTCTATTCATAAACACCACACACAAACTGTTTACACTTGGTGAAAACATAGTTAAGTCATATTTAGTAGTTATGCTCTTTAGTGACTTAAGGAATGCTACTTGGGTACCTAGGTTTGGTGACGGATTTCTTTGCATCTAAAAAAAGTTCACAAAAAATCTATAGTGGAAATGCATTCAAAGCGCTATTCAACTAATTCCCATCTTTATTGAAAAGTAACAAAGTATAAATTCCAATGGTTGCTTTAAATGCAAATATCAACGTATCTTTTCAAACCGCTGTTGGGTTCTTCCATCCTCGACGTAAAAAATCTCGTTTCTAGTTTTTTGGGATTCTGTGGAAAAAAATAACATTATTTTGATGAAACAGATGTTTACTTAAGTTATACGTAACTTTATTTTTTCTTTGCCGTTACTATTTGGTAGTGAAATCTGAAACTAAGCACACAGAACGTTACGTACGAGTTTATCTAAAAAATGCCTTCTTTTGATGAGTTTATATCACATTTCAACATCAATATAATAGGTTGGGGAAAAACTCTTTTCGCAAATAGTATGTATGAACTTATAATAAAATCTCTTTGGCCATTCGTATCTGGCTGGTTTTGGTATTATTAAAAAGTTTAAATTTTAAAAAAGATAATTCCAAATTCAAATTAGGTAAAATGTGTGATTTTCATTTGTTTTTCTTACTGTTAAGATGAGTGAATCTAATGAAGAAATTCGATACATTTTAAAATTTTACCACAAAAATGGTAAAAATGCAACGCAAGCCGCGAAAAAAATTTGTGATGTTTATGGAGCTAGTGCAGTGTCTGTGAGAGTAGCACAAATTTGTTTAAAGCGTTTTCAATCCGGAAATTTTGATGTCAAAGATGCACCTCGCTCTGGGCGCCCTGTAACGGATAAAATGAATGCCATTTTTGAAAAAGCGGAGCAAGATCGACATATCAGGAGTCACGATGCAGCTGAAGAACTGGGGATTGACTACAAAACAGCTTTGGCGCATTTGAAAAAAGCTGGGTACACAAAAAAGCTCGATATTTGGGTGCATCATGAGCTCACTGAAAGAAACTTAATGAACCGTGTACTCATTGGTGATTTTTTATTACGACGTAATGAAACCGAACCATTTTTGAAAAACCTGATAACTGATGATGAAAAGTGGATCACGTACGACAAGAACGTGCAAAAAAGGTCGTGGTCAAAGGCTGGTCAGACTTCACAGACTCTGGCGAAACCCGGGTTATCTCGCAACAAGGTAATGCTGTGTGTATGGTGGGATTGGAAGGGCATTATTCATTATGAGCTGTTACCGCCAGGCAGGACCATCGATTTTGAACTCTACTGCGAACAACGGATGAGATTAAAGCAAGAAGTTGAGAGAAAGCGGCCGGAATTAGTCAACAGAAGGGGTGTGGTTTTTCATCATGATAACGCTAGACCTCACACATCTTTACCCACTCAGCAAAAATTAAGAGAGTTTGGCTGGGACGTATTAATGCATCCGCCGTATAGTTCTGACCTTGCACCTTCAGGTTTCCACTTGTTTCGGTCTCTTGAGAATTATTTAGGCAGTGTCAGGTTAACATCACGAGAGGACTGCCAAAACCACTTGTCGCGGTTTTTTGATCAGAAGCCCCAGATTTTCTATAGAAATGGGATCATGCCCCTACCTACAAGATGGCAGAAAGTTATCGAACAAAATGGCACCTACATACTTTAGTTAAATGTAAATAAACTTTACAAAAAAATGTTTTGAATTTTCATATAAAATGCGAAGAAACTTTTTCCCTGACCTATATGTTTAGATAAATCGAGCAAAGTTTACTAACGAACTCCGTACCTGTACAACGACAAACTTTATGTTTATATAAAGATAGAGAAAATATATCGCAGGGTCGGATATTAGGGAGAGCGTTCTTGAGCCCCTAGCCGGGCGGCCAAACCCAGGGGGCACCTGCGTGCCCGGTGCAATTCGAATTCAAAAATCGAAAATATCGAAAATCCAGGAAAAATACTTCTCTACGAACCAAGGAATTTTGAAATATGATCTAGGTATAGGACAGGAAAAATTTGACTTGATGAGTGATTGTTTTTCAAAGACAATTAATTGATTTTTAATGCGTACTTTTTTCATTTAATTCGATAAACAAAAACGTGAAACTTACTTCTTTGCAATAAAGGTTGCCGTTTGGAATTTATCTCACTTATATGTTAAATTTACCAAATTGATGCTTACTTGTACTTCAGGTAAGCTTTTATAATCTTCTTAGGTATTTTTTTTAGGTTTTCAACCCAAAAATAAATCTTATTGTGTTACATTTTTAAAAAGGCTAGGAAGGGAAGGGCCCTTACCGCTGCATGCGATGCGCGCTACTTTAATTACTTCAGAATTAACCCTACTTTGATAGCAAACTGTCGACAACTATTTCGTATTGCTACCGGTTAATTTCCTGTCTTTCCATCTGCAGTCACGGGTTAAATCGGGCTTTCTTGAGCAATGGATGGCGTAAAACAAAGCTATGGTTTTATAGCTTTAGCACCATTATTTTGTCATTTCATGTTTTTTGTGTTGTGGTGATATATAAATGCTTATCTTATCTTACCTTATCTCATTAGCTCAGTCGGTAGGACTCTCAATTTCAGGGTTCGAATTCTGCCTGGTTAAGCTTGCACCAATAAGTTTTTCCGAATTTATGAATAAACAGAGGGAAAGACAAAAGTTCAAAAAATTGTTGTTTTGGTCTATGTACTCATTTCATTTAAATTTTAGCAATAATATTCAATAAGACACTACTTTGATACTAATTTATTAATTAGTATAGATAGATTCTGTAAGGTCCTACAATAATAAGTGAAAATAATTCTAGGGTAGATAGATCGTATCGTAAGCTGAAAACATTCAAGTAGATTTTTTTATCAAATATTTTTTTCACTCCCCACTACAAAGTGGTTCAATCAGTTGACTCAATATCTATGGAAAGGCGAAAATAAATAAGCATCAAAAAAAAATTTTTTTTCGTTGCTGGAGGCCAATTAAGGATACTCTATCATCTGTAAAAAAAAATTCACTTTAAATTGTATCAACATTCTACATAAAGATATCCAAATTTCAGGTCTGTAACTCATTGCGTGGTAGAGCTGATGCCGGGCTTGACTGTGGAGGTGCCACCATCTTACTCGAAAATCCTCCCGAAATTATTCGAGGGAGAGTGAGAGAACAGCTCTCAGGCAAAACCAGGAGGCCCACCATTGCCTGGGACCGATGGATGGCGGTATATCCATCCCCAATAGCCGGGCCTTATATAAAACAGATCAAATCAAATCAAAATATTTATTTTGTAAAATAGATACATAAAGTATACTTTTTACAGGTCAAAGTTAATCTTTACAATAAATATCTTTAGAAGAAAAAAATAATATGAATATACTAATAAGGGAAATACATGCAAAACATATTTAGGTTGGGCTACAAAAATTAATTTATACACATACATAAAGTAGAGAAATCTAGGAATAAAAATATTATAAATACATAATGCCTAACCATCCGCACCATTCGATTAGTATTGCTAAGAAGAAGGGCAAGAAACGTAGCAAACATGAATTTTTTCATTTGTAACATAAACCTTAATCTATACAATTTTCTTATACCTACTTAAGTAAAGGCAAATATAAAACCATAGGAATTATGTCCAAGAGAAAAAAAATTGATCTTAGTCAATCCGTCTTACATTGTCTACTACCTTTTACAGCAAAGTCAGTTTACATATTAGTTAACTATAAAGGGCTTAAGATTAGCCTTTAGAGGAATCAAACATTTCGTATTAAAATTTGCTAATTATGACTCACAATTTTGATAAAGATTATTATTATTTATTACACCATGCTTCACTATCGTCCAGATAATCATTGATTTTATAATAATCTTTTTTAAGTAGTCCCTGTTTAATGTATAATTTAAACTTATTTTCAGGCAAACTAAGGACCTCCTTTGGAAGTTTATTGTAAAATCTTATACCATGTCCTACAAAAGAGGTAATAGCCTACCTTGGCAAGTCTGAATTTTGGAAAAGCTAGTTTATGTTTGTTTCTGGTTTCAACTGAGTGGTCCACACCAAGCCTCGGGAAATTATCAATATTTTTTCTGACATATCTAATAACTTGATAAATAAATTCACGTGGGACCGTAAATATATTAATTTCCTTAAACTTTTCTCTCAATGAATCTCGATACTTCATGTTATAAATAGACCGAATTGCTCTCTTTTGCAAGACAAAGACTGCTTCTATATCCGCGGCTCTGCCCCGCAACATTATGCCATATGACATAATGCTGTGAAAATAACTGAAATATCAGTATCTTCGTCAGTAATCTGCCTTATGCGTCTAACAGCGTAAGCGGCTGAACTAAGTCTACCACAGAGAGCTTCTATGTGGGGACCCCACTGAAGACGAGAGTCTATAGTAATACCCAAAAACTTAGTTTCGTTAACTAACTCCAGCTTGGACCCCTGCAAAAATAAACTGACATCTACTTGAATTACATTTGGTAAAGTAAACTTTATACATTTCTTTTTTTTTTTTCATTTAGAACTAAATTATTTGCAGTGAACCAATTAAGAATCAGAGAGAGAGTTGAATTCGCGTCATCACGAATATCATTATGTCGATTCACTTTAAAAATAAGTGACGTGTCATCTGCGAATAGAACTATCTCAGATAAGTCTCTAAATAAGTGACGAAGGTCATTTATGTATATTAAAAACAATAGGGGCCCCAATATGGAGCCCTGGGGAACACCCATTTTGACTAATGCTCCAGATGGCTTTACTCCATTAATGTCTACCTTTTGAAACCGGTCAATAAGGTATGACTTAAATAACGCCAAAGATTTACCCTTTACTCCATAGTGATCTAATTTACATAAAAGTGTTTCATGATTAACGCAATCAAAAGCTTTTGAGAGGTCACAAAATACACCGAACGCATCCTGCTTTGCTTCCCAAGCTCAAATATGTGCTTGACTAAAGCAACTCCTGCATCAGTGGTTGACCTCCCTTTAGTGAATCCATATTGTTCACTGTGAAACAACTTATTTAAGTTAAAATGAAATAATAATTGATTAAAAACAATTTTTTCAAAAATCTTACTAAATACTGGTAAAACTGAGACAGGTCAATAGTTGGAAGGGTCTTCATTGTCGCCTGATTTAAAAAGAGGGATCAATTTACTCAACTTCATTTAATCAGGAAAGACACCATCATCTACACATTTATTAAAGATTAAAGCTAAATATGGAGCTATTAAATCAATAATACAGCTTACAACTTTAACAGATAGGCCCCATAAGTCCTCGGTTTTTTTTAAATTAAGAGATTTAAATGCTTTAATGACAGTTTGTGAATTAATATGCTTAAAAGCAAATACAGAATGGCACTGAGGCACGTGATCACTCAAAAGATCCTGTGCAAGTCTTGTACTTGAATTTAAGCCTTTAGTTGTCAAGGAAGGAATGTCAGTAAAGAATTGTTCAAAGGCCATCGCAACTTCTTTATCTCCTGTAAAAACTTCATTGTTAATATTCAATTTTAGTTCATTATTCCGTTTGTTACTCTTCCCAGTTTCAGTATTTATGATATTCCATACTGCTTTTACTTTGTTTTCGGCCATTTTAAGTTTTTCATTCAGAAATATACTTTTTGCTTTTAAACACACTAATTTGAAAGTACGCGAGTATATTTTCAAATGTTCAATAAATTTAGTATTATTATTGTAGGATTTTATGTCGTACAATTCGTATAAATGATTTCTGCTTTTGTAAATACCTGGCGTTGCCCAGTCACTAAAAGTGATTTTATTACTGTTAGAAACTTTTCGCAATGTAAACGTATTTTCAAATTCTTTGGAAACTATGTTAAACAGGTCTGCAAAGAGAGCATTTGGATCATCTTGGAGAAGATTAAAATGTGGTAATTTAAGTTCTAAGTTTGCTTGAAAACATTCTAGTCTGTGAGTTGTAACAGGCCTGTAAAAGGCTTTTTTGGGCAACTGTTTCACACTTTGTATGAACGTATCACCAGACGGGTGATGGGCAGCGGCGTCACTGGTGCAAGGGGTTCGGCACCGCACTTGGTGAAATCCTGGAAAGGCTTATGTCCAGCAGTGGACGAAACAGGCTGATGGATGGACGGAACTCATTGCGTCTGCAAGCTGGACGGACGACAGATAGCAGAGCGACACTACTAGGGCTTCGTAGGGCTCGGTTCCCTTTGGGTACGGAACCCTAAAAAATACTAATTTGGAGGATTACTTATATCAATAAAAATTAAATAAACACACAATTTTCAAAATATTTCGGCCTCTTCTATGAGGCCGTCATCAGTTGAGTCAAACAAGGAAGAGGAACATAGAAGAGGCCGAAATATTTTGAAAATTGTGTGTTTATTTAATTTTTATTGATATAAGTAATATTTAAAGAAAATAAAAGGCTAAATATAGCAATTATATCTTTATTTATACTAATTTGGAGGACAAATTGCAAAACATCGACCGTTACATATATTCAAGGGAACCAAAAAGAAATAACATTACAAGTAATTAGGCTACGTCAAAATAACAAACAAGCAAACTGTTTATTTAAACGACAGAATACAAATCAAAAATAGAAACGGAACCCTCGGCACGTGTTCAATCACCTGCTTGCCTGAAAATTCTTTTAACAGACTATTTTCTACGAATCTTGCTTTCGTTTGAAGAAAGTTTCTTTTAAACAAAACGAAACAATTTCAACAGCGTTTTTTTATGGCCGCGAGTTTTGTGTAATTACTGTGGTTGTTTGTGATTGTAAATAGCTGTTCTTGGGGTTCCGTGGAGATGTGAAACCTTTTAAGAAAGCTATTACGGCTCTTTCAATACTCTATGCCTGGTTAGTGGACCGATTCCTTAGATTTCGAATGAAACCCCGAAATAACTGTAATGCCCCATAAATTTGATAAATTAAACGAAAAAATTACCAGTATGCAAAAGCAGATGTATAGAACTTTTTTTGCTTTGGTTAGAAGCTTGATTTTTTATCAATTTATAATGTAATAATTTGTAAGAGTAGCGTAGAGTTCTGTACTAAATTCAACTTGATATCTCTAATGGGATCCGAGAATTGGGGTCTTGACAGACGAACAGACAAACAGACAGACCGGAGTATATGTGCTTCTTTCGACGATCGATATCTTTTTTTCAAATTATGAATCATGTATCATGACAATAGAAACAAAACATGTATTTTTATTTCGAACGTAGAACAGTTTCCTTTGTTATAGCTAGGAGGTTCATTTTTAACCTGTAGCATACATACATTTTATAATAGAGTTATAAAAATCTCGATTCGACTGATTCGCCGGAATTGTCCCCCTGTAACCATGTTTAAGGGTTTCGTAAAAAATAGAAACCTTTCGAGCTAAGTTTCAACGTCTATCTGTCCGTTTAGTAGAGGTTGAAAAGGCATTTAAGGTCCATAAAAAGTGCATACGAGCAATCTGTGGCGCTTGGTACAGAGATAGCTCTAAACCTCTTTTTAAAAAATTAAAGATTCTACCTCTGCCGTGCATGTATATTAAAGGAATTTGTTTGTTTGTGGCACAACATCAAAATTGTTTTTTAAAAAATACAGATGCTTTGAAAAGCAGACAAAGCATAAAGGTAATCTTTATATGCCAAAATGTAAATTAAACATATTTCAAAAGAATGTTTCTTGCATGGCGATCAAAATTTTCAATACATTGCCACAAGAATTCAAAAGCTTGCCAATAAAAATCCTAAAAAGGAAATTACATACATGGCTCCAAGATAAATGTTTTTATGATATCAAAGAATATTTAAATAATTAAAATGTATATACTTATATTAGGATTTTTACTTTCATATTGTGCAAATTTCATAATAAATATCTAATATAATAAATAATAATATGATAATGTATATACGTACAGTATAATAATTAATAACGTAAATACAATACATATGAGGTAAATTAGCTTATATTGTTGCATGTTAGTTTTTTAAGAATAAATATTTGCATACTATGGTAAAATGTGCTGTTTCTAATATTAAGATACAATAAGACCTGTACTTACAACGCATGTTTATGCAAATAAATTTTTACTTTACTTTACTTTATTCTGTGCCCACATACAAATCAAAATTTTAATCAAAACTAAAGTAAAAAAAAAAATTCAACCGTCCCAACCGTTACAATGACAAACACCGAAGCTTCTCTGTAAGAAATTCCATATTCTGACGGAAATCTAAAAAGTACCAACATCTTTCCAAAAAACGTAAATTTCTAAAACTTACAAGTTAAAGGGAATACTTTCACAAGACAATTTAACTTGCAAATTTTAATTAACAATCTGTCAGTCAGTTCATTTCTGTGAAATTAATTCTGTTAACAGAATTATATAAGGTGACTTTAATTTATCCAGCCAAACTCATACTGGAGGCTTGGTAAGTGATCAGAAACACGGATCAATAACACATTTTGCTAAGTTCGCAAAATAAAATCTTGACGTCCCATAGTAATTGACTCGGGACTGGGCTTGCGTTTGTAAGGAACATGAAAAGAATAATTTACGAATCTCACAAAAAGGGTCATTGAACCTTGTTACTGGGCACTTACTGAGTCTTCAGTGAGAATTTGGCTAAATTTAAATTTTTTATCACACTAACCACACTAATATTATAAATGCGAAAGTTTGTGTGTGTGTGTGTGTAAGTTTGTTACTCTTTCACGCTGAAACGGCTAGACGGATTTGGATGAAATTTAGAATGGATATAGCTTATATCCTAACTTAACATATAGCCTACTTTTTATCCCGGAAAAAAGCATGTCGTTAAACCGAATAACACGCGGGCGGAGCCGCGGGCAAAAGCTAGTTTACTTATAAATTTATTTATTTATACCCTAACTACAAAAAATTATGGGTTGTTTGAAGATGTGACATCTTCCGATCCCAAAATATTAAGAAAAAACTCAGAATCTAATATCTGAATTACAGAGTCCAATAAAATTGTCTCACTCGTACATTTAATCTAAAGTCCAATTCATTGACGGAACCCGCTGGCCGTGCGCAGCGTACACTTAACGGATCTTTATTAGTCTAGTTCCAACGTGATTTATGATTATTGTGGGTAGTTCGATAGACAAACCGGTGAAAATTGTGGGCTCAGTTTACCATAGAGGTAGCACATGTCCCTAGTACCAATATGATTATATTGATATACTAGCCTATCGCCCGCGGCTACGCCCGCGTTTACTCAATCTCAAAATAGTTTTCAGATATAAGAAATGTATGAAAATAATATAAAAACCTCCTCATTTATCGCTATCGCTTTTAAGGCGAGGTTATCCAGAGAAATCTGTCCTGCTTCAACGCAACGCTTTCATTTTACCTATGTTCATCTGCTCAGAAAACTGGCGGTTTCGAGGTGTTTTTATTTATTATTTTGGAATTAGAGGGGTTAGCCGGTTTAAATCACACTTTTCATAACGTTTATATATTACTAGCTTTTGGCTGCGGTTTCACCCGCGTTGAATTAGTTTTTGTGTACTCCGATAAAATCAGTCAATATTTTTCGGACTGTTACCTACAGTAAACACAGCTGGTGAAATGTGTGTGTTATGCGCCTCTGTTTCCCATTTTGTATGACTCTTGTCCTATTCTCTAGATCTAGTGCAAAGTTTCAGCCCAATTGGTTCAGTAGTTACAGCGTGAAAGAGTAACAAACATCCATCCATCCATCCATACATCCAAACTTTCGTAATTATAATATTAGTGGCATTAGTGGGATATTTAGTATAAGTTTTATTGTCCTAAACGTAATACAGCTCAAATGAAATTATATTTAGATCATAGTTTAGACCTTTCTTTGCGAATTAATTGGATCAAGCAAAATGTAAGTAATCGTATATTGAATGGTCTAAATATTAAGATCAAATAGTTAAATACGACATGTATTTTTTACAAAATTGAATCATCGCTATTTATTGCTTTAAAATGAATTTGAAAAGAGACAAAATCGGAATAATCACTTCACACGTTATTTTTAGTCAATCACGATACATTTGAAAGCGATAGCGATAGATATTGAAGTTAGACAATAAGGCCCCTGGTAGTGAATAAGTCTGTGCCTCCGGTGAAAAACGAATCAATCCAAAAAACAACTACAGATAGTCGTTCAAAAACCCATACTAGGTTGGGTTTCCTACCCGAGTCGCAACACCGACCGTTTAAAAATAGCAGTGTTGCTACACCGGTGTAGAATTGTTCAACACCAACTCTGAGCAGGATTCGTAAGTTTCGCAAAGGGACGACAAAACGACAGAAAAAATCTCACTTATTTTATAAATTCGAAATTTTGGATGTATGGATGGATGTTTGTTACTCTTTCACGCCGTAACTACTGAACCAATTGGGCTGAAAATTTGCACTAGATCTAGAATAGGACAAAAACTACTTTTTCCCTTTGTTCTCACGGACATGTATGATTTGTATGTAGTTCTATACCTGGAATAGGACATAGGCTACTTTTTATCCCATAAATCCGTTCCCATAGGATGAAAATGAGCTTCCAAGTTTCTATAGAAAAGTGATTTGTCACTCTTTCACGCCGTACCCATTGAACCGATTGGACTGAAACTTTGCACTGATCTAGAATAGGACAAAAACTACTTTTTCCCTTTGTTCTCATGGACAAACTATAAATGAGACATACAAAATGGGAAACAGAGGCGCATAACACACATTTCACCAGCTGTGTAACGGTCCGAAAAATATTCAGATGCAATATATATATTATAATACAAGATGTTTAATATTGATATGTTCACTTTAAGATGTTGTCTCTATGTCTTAAGATGTAATCTCCATACGTTGTGTTGCCTTTTCAATGTCCTCAAGAGTTCAACAGCTCCGGATTATCTTCGTGAGCGCTTCAACTTCCTGTTTAGCAGAGATATCAATAAACCACTCAGGTCGCACACAGTCACACTCCATAAAACGCCTTCTCACAATACCGGAGCTTTCGCAAATTCGTTCACTGTTAGAGCCATCAGGCTGTGGAATTCTCTTCCGTACACAATCCGAGATTGTCGCACTATCTCCTCTTTTAAAAAGAAACTAAAGGAATACTATTCAGCAAATCCTTAAGCTATCCTAAATATGTTTAATTATTTATTGCTGTATTATCAATTATCATGTATCGTTATGTCATGTTTATATATAGTCAGTTTATATTAGAGTTAGTTATATTAGTATGTATGTTAGATATATTTATATATTTATATATATTTTATACACCTATGTAAGTATTTTAGTATGTAGTACGTACACATATGGTTACCTATTTATTTTTTAAAGCACTCCTATACTCATTCGGTTTGCTATAAAAAATCTCTTTGAGAGATAAGCTCGCCGCTGTACTCAAATTATTGTATCAAATATTTGTAATCTCCTTTTTTGTGTACAATAAAGAATAAGAATAAGAATAAGAATAAGAATGTTGTTAGGTTAGCTAATTATGTAATAACTTAAGACAGAAGGTCCCTTAAGTAGGGACTGAATAAAGTAACCGACTTGGATTTAAATGGATCTCACAACTTTTTACGGTAGAAGAACTAAGTTTTGGTTTTTTTTACAAGTTTTGTTTTTTATGGCATTAAAGTTACATCTAATTTCACAAGATGTGATGTTTTAGTATGTGACTACTTTTTAAACCAACGTGTACCGCAAAAAAAAGTACTTTGTCATTATGTCCATCTCCGGTATCATAAAAGATATCGAAAATTCAGTTAGACCATTTTGTAGAGATAAAAAAACAAAGCAAAGTGGTAAAAAATCTATTTTTGGACAGAAGTCGAGTTAAGCCGTTATTCACCGGATCCACAGAAGTATACTCGCATAGCTACCGAAAGTGAACCATAACTTTTGGTGTTTTTAAAAATGCGGGGTGTGTACATCTATGTACTTTAGCTAGTACCTCTATGGTTCTTTTATACCCATATATCACATTCACATGAAAGTATAGAATTTCAATACAATTTATCTTTGTATCTGCATTGTTAATTCTTAGATTGGAGTTCTGATTATTGTACATAAAATGACAGTGCCACATGATTTTACAATACGATCAAAAAAAACTATTAAGTGTGAATGGACGTCACGCACCGAGGGTTCCGTAAAAAATTGGAAACCCCAAATTGTGCCTGTTTTAGTTATGTTTTAGTGCAATTAGGTAACTTAGTTATTTATACTTTTTACTTAATCAAACTTGTAGTATTTTTTTTAGGGTTCTGTACCGAAAGAGTAAAAAACGGAGCTCTCATAGGATCACTTTGTTGTCCGTCTGTCTGTCCGTCCGTCTGTCCGTCAAGACCCTTTATCTCGGGAACGCGTGAAGGTATCGAGTTGAAATTAAAACCATAACTCAGGTCTACAGTCCATTGAAGCTGTGAAAAAATCAAACTTCCAAGTTATACATTGGCTTATTTAATTGATTTTAAGTGCAAAAAGACAGATATACCTTTAATTTAATAGCCTACGTAAACTTAATTAACCTAACAATATACCTACACCCCAAAAACTAAACTTACAGTACAAAAAATACATACCTATAGGCATTTAAATATGACACATACATTACATGAATACTTACAATAAATACATAATTATTAGCATCTAGGACTGCTGAGAAGACAAAAAGTGCTTCTAAAAGAACTTTAAACAAACAATTTGTTCCGCTTACCCAAAATAGCTTGCACACACTAGTGCCAACTTAGCTTTTTTGGGGCAAAATTCAGCTCTATTTCAACATTGCCAGCCCGAAAAAAATTGTATTTAGTTCTATTTTTTATGGAATTAAGTAAAATTTACACTTTCGAGTTTTTCTCATTTATAGTTTAAGCGTGTATCCGAATTTTCAAACTAAAAATTATTATACAACACACAGGTCACAATTAGATATTATTCACCAGATTGTACATGCTGTTTTCTGCACTAAGTGGCAATTTTAACGTTAATTAGATGCAACCATTAATTTCTTTGTCATTGTTTTAAAAAAACCGGACAAGTGCGAGTCGGACTCGCCTACCGAGGGTTCCGTTAAAGACTATATTTTTATGATTTAATAATCATACATATAGTTTTCAGATTTTTCCCTATACTTGTAGTATAAGACGGTATTACTTTCAAAATTTCATAGTTCTAGGTCAACAGAGAGTACCCTATAAATTTTGATTCCCTTATGAGTGTCGAAATATACGTTTTTGCGGCATAAACGTATCTTTTTTTACGTTAACTTAGAAGTTTGATTTTTTCACAGGTTCAAGTGACTGTAGACCAGAGGATATGGTTTTAATTTTAACTTGATACCTCCACGCGTGTCTGAGATAAAGGGTCTTGACAGACAGACGGATGGACATACTGACGGACAAAAAAGTGATCCTATAAGGGCTCCGTTCTTTCCTCTTGAAGTACGGAACCCTAAAAGGTTATTTTTACGGAAGAACACTCCTGTCCAAAGTACTTGTATGAAAAACCCCCCTCTCAACAGCTGTGATTTAGTTTCTCTAGTGCTGAGCCCATCGGTATAGAAAAAAGACTACACTCTGTCTGAAAGGGGCTTTCCACACAAAGGGGGTTCTTAACTACTAAATTCCGTCAAACGGATAAATGAAGGAACTCACATTCAGGTGCACCCTTACTTCCTGAACGGGACTTCTGCGCTGGATCCAGATCACCAGACCCAACCCTGGCTCATGGGCAGTCAGCGTTCTCCTCTCGTCGGTCTGGCGCGTCACAGGTCTTCCGGAGGAATTCTCTAAACACAACCCCTAACCCAGAGCTAGCTCGACCCAGACATCTACCACGATTTCCGTGAAACGTGTTAATGAAAATCGGTTTCCATCACATTCCACTGGTCAATAATTTACGAAACTCTTCGCGTGCACGATTCAGATCGCAATTAATCCTTGTTAATTGGATTATTTCACATAATAGTTCACTTTTACGGTTTATTTCCTTGAAATATAATAATCCCTTTTCGACACTTGTTGATTCTTAAAAAAACACACCTTCCGAGCGAAAAAAAATTATGACAGTAAAACCGGAAAAAGGTCCATGACACTTCTCTTTTTTAAACTCGTGTTGCCATATCTAAGAAAATGAAGTGTCTTACACATACTTGTGCGTTTCGAACGCTTTTAAACCGAACAGTACTTATTCTCAAGTACTAAACACGAAAATGCCTTGATCTGCGGGACTTGTTTCGTGAAGTTTGTCCCAGAAGTGACGTATAAGTTCTGAACGTGCCCCCGTATGCGAGGTAGGAGCAGAGCGTGTCGATTACTCCGAGTAGGGGTAGGTCAGGATCGTAGCAGATTGTGCTCTCTTGAGAACAGAAACCCACCCAAGCGAACGAAGAGGACGAATATGTACTGGGTCGAAGTTTTAATTTATTCAAACGGACATGATATCTCACTCATTTGACTAAATTATTTTCTATCATGAAGTAATTTGCATCTGTGCATTTTAAAATGTTCAAGGTATGATATGTTACATAATAGGGCTTTCATTTGTAGAACCATGGGCTATTAGTATTATTTATTTAATTATTATTTATTTAATTAAACACACACGTGAAATACATTACAGACACAGTTTCTCATGGTAGAGTCCAAGGATCCAAAATTGCAAAATAAAATGTTAACCTCCTATAATAATTGACTCGGGGCTGAGCTTGCGTTTGTAGGGAAAACCAAAAAAATAATTTACGAATTTCACAACAAGGGTCATCAAATCTTGATACGGACCACTTACCGAGTCTCCAGTATGAATTTGGATGCATAAATTAATGTCACCTTGTATTTTATGGCACGAATAATCCGAAACGAATACAAAATGTAAATACATACATACATATACTCACGCCTGTCTCCCATCTCCATCTGCTACGATCCTGACACACCTCTGTTGCTTTTATTACATCCATCAATCTAGTTATGCAAGCTCTTCTATTCCGGGTACTTTTTACTTCGCCCTTGTTCAGTATGTCGCCTATTTGGTCTAAATGTAAATATATTTTGGCGTATGCCAGGGGGATGTTTGACCCCCTAAAAGCCCTCTTATATGTATACGCCCTGTTGTAGAACTAAAATTTTCAAGACTGATTATAGTTACACCTACTAACTTGTAATAAGCAATTTTTAGCAACTTTGGCAAACCTAAACCTCGAAATAACCACTGTTGGAGCTAATCATTTAGGTTCCGTACATTTGATTGAAGCTGTAGTTGTTAAGCTTTACTTTAAGTTGTTTTTAGTTATCGAACACGGATCCAGGATTTATTTTGGGGAAGGGGGGGGGGGGGGGCACAAGGGCCAAATAGATACAGAGTGTCCTAGCGATACGCCAAAAAATGCTGCAAATGTTCTCAAAAGAATTACACAAAAAGAAACTAATATTATTAAAGCAGTATAGTGTTAATATCCCAGCTCCTTGTTTTATATGAACCGCCTGGCGGGGGGGGGGGGGGGGAGGCGTGCCCCTGTGCCCCCACTCTGGATCCACCCTCGATCGAACATGTATTGTAATTTTATAATTAAGGTATATAATTGTATTTCATGTTTTTCCTTATTGTTTTCGCCTGAAGATGTCAAAAAATCGATGAAACCGGTAGCGTGATCATCCTTATTTAAATACTAGTGGAACAACGTACAAGTAATTTCAATATTTTTTCTATTATTGTAAAAATGTTCCATCAAGAAGTGAAAACCCCAAAAATCGTGTATCTGTGCCCTAAGTACGGCGATAAGGCTCAGCCTCTATCACTTTTGGACGTCAAAATCGTCGGTGTAGAGGGTTTTACAGATGTTGAAAGTTAATCAATCGTTAAGTTATTTAAGTTGTGGAGCACGAATACAAAGAATAGAAGAAACCTCAGTTAAGGTATTTAATTATAGTGACGTAAGTAACTACAGAATTTGGTTTGGCGTCTCTTTCTCTATGTATGTCGGTATTAACAGTTAGAATCGTACTACTTGAAAAAAAAGTAAAAATATATTAACTGAATGACGCTAAGTAAATCAGAAGGTTGCAACGCGAGCAAAACAATGTGCGGTTGCGAAACCGTACAAAGATTGGCGCTGTTACGAATCTCGTTAACTGACCACCGGTAAACTTACGCGTGTAGCACGTTAGCGATGGAGGCCTATTATTGCTGGTGACTTTCAAAGGCACAATTAAGGGCCAGTTCAATTCAGATGTTACTTGAAAAAAATACATTTATTTATTATATAGAACTACAGATCCAACTAAATGAACAATTCACAGATATTAGGCTAAGACTAGAAGTAATATAATAATAATCAAAACAAACAAACATAAAAATATATATACATAATGTTGATCTAAGGCATCGCCTTTGATTTTTCACTCTCACAGTACATATATAAAGACATTCGATTATTATATCCATGTTCTATGTACCGAACTAGAATTATATCTAGAATTATGTAACTTGATTAGAATTTTTATTAAGAACTTTAACTAAATAAATACCTAAATACGGTCATAAATACATAAATAAGTATGCAAAGAAATAACTTCAAACTTAGTCAACATTATCACAACAAATGAGTTCCCTTTTCCCTTGATTACTTTTGAAGAATTTTAGTTTTGATAATGGTAATTAATTATTAGGTAAAAAAATTAAAGTTCAAAATATTTCCAATTCAAAAGAGTGAAAAATAAAAAATATACCTTAAAAATACAATATGGGTATCAAATTGTGGATATTAAAGAGCTAATTATAAAAATATATACTTTTACTATATTAAACTATATTTACTGGCACCGATTTCGAGAAATCTTTGAAAATCCACAAAAAGATGCATGTCCCCCTCTTATATCCGAAACTAATAACCGAAAAATATGAAAAAAGCTTTCCAAGGAAAAAAGTCATTGTAATTTGGGATTACGAAAAGATTACAGGAAAAATATAGCGGGTGGGCGATAGCAAAATGACAAAATTCAACTCGTTCGACTCGCGCTTGACCGGTTTTTTAACTATAGTCTGACCGTTACCGCTGTGCACCGCCATTGCGCCGCGCGGCGAGGCGGGGGGAGGAAAAGAAAGAGTAGCATGAGTTCACATCATTCAAGTTACTAAGTACGATAAATTAAAATTATACCTTGTTATATTTGATTTCGATGCTGATTTGAATTATATGTTTAGTTTTTTAATAAAACACGACATATTGAAATGAAAATTATAATTTTAATATAACGTACTAGCTACTTATGTCACTTACCTTATAGTAGTATCATATTTCCTAATAAATGTATAAAGTTTATATCCTTAAAAATATTGTAATCCAATCTCGTAAAATCCGACAATATCGATCTCAGGTGAACTCATGCTAGTTCCTTTCCTCCCCCCGCCTCGCCGCGCATACCTCAGAGAGTGCACAGCAGTTATGGCCAAGCTATAGTACACAACTTTACTAAGTTCGGCATAAAAAAAAGCTCAATAAAATATAATTTCAAAAATTTCTGGGCGTCTAGAGTCTAGCGCATTCTGGTTTTAGATTCTAGACATCCAGTACAAGACTGAACGCCTTGCGCGCCTGTACTCCCAAAGAGTCCTGATGATGATAATCGTCGAAACCTCGACCTGTGCCTTCTTTGTTTAACTCGCACAAGAAAGTCTTATCCGTTAAAAACATTTATGGGCCAAAACTAATTGAAATGAGGTTAAATCTCTATCAAATAAGGTTTTAAAACCAACGGGATGTACTTTCCCGATTCACAAAAACGGGACCCTAGGATTGAAGGACGCGAGGGGAAGGCGCAACGGCAAGCGAGCTTTTCGTTTCGTTTCATTTCAGTTTGCCGCGAAGCTTCGCCGCGCGTGGTTGTAATAGGCAGGTTGTAATGCGTGTTCTCGCGATGTCTAATTTACGTACGCGATCGTAAAGTCTTATGAAGGGAAACAGACTTTGAATCGAACGTTTTCGCTTTTCAAACATGAAGTTAAACGGTCCAGTGAGGTTTAACATCTGTAACCGTTTTTACGGTCGCTATTTTTACGTTTTTTATTGAGATTCAGTGGGATTGTGCTGTTTAATTGATGGTCTGTTGTGAAGGAATGATGTGTGTTTGAAATTTATTGGATTCTGTGTTGTGGTTTACGAATAAAAGTACCTAAAAAGGTTTTGTGAGGTAAAACAGTTGGGTTCTGTGGCTGTGCTTGGATTTTTTCTTGAAAACGGGATTAACAGGAATTGGTACCCTTCCTTGGTTACCGAACAGGTTAGTTTTGCATGTTACATATCTTGTTTTGTGCTGGAAAATTATTACAATTAGATTGAATTTAAAATAGGAATTTTGCAATTTGCGCGGGATTGTTAATTGAAAGCCTAGGGGCGTATCCAGGAATTTTGGTTATTTATTCCCCCCCACTCATCCCGTCCCTCGATTTTCAGAAACCATGATATTATTTATCCCAAACTCTAGGTAGAGTTAGGCTAGTTCGGCTGGATACCGCAATCGTCTTTTTTATATAAACTCCACCACAAAATTTTTACTCTATAGTTGATATAATGGTATGAATTCAATTAGTGTATTTTTTTAAAGACAATTTAAGTAAAATTCATTCATTCATATTAAAAAAAAACTATATTTATGCGAGTAAATATTATAGATACACATATTTTTTAATCAGTTTTTTACTTGAATAATCTACAGTTTAATAAGCAAAGGCCATGTAGCGAGGCAACGGAATTACAATAAAATGTAGTTTCTTTCTTACACAGAGGGTACGGAACCCTAAAAATTATCATATGTCTTTTAAAAAATAATCTGCGAATAAAAAACGAAAAAGAATAATCTGGTCAAGTGCGAGTTAACAACATAAATGCCGGGCGAAAAAAAACAAAGCGCTAAAATGCCAGCGCCTGACAAACAATTTGGCAACCTCTTGAGTACGGAACCCTAACTTTTAATATTTGTTGTTTACTTTAGAGTATGTATCACCGTCTTTTAGATTGAGTTGAAACAAATGATATGAAAAAATGCATATTTTTCGATGGTTTTTGTGCGAGGAGGACCCTTGGACTTTTTTTAATCACATCACATAACACTAATATTATAAATGCGAAAGTTTGTGCGTGTGTGAGTGTGTGTGTGTGTGTATGTTTGATACTCTTTCACGCTGAAACGGCTGAATTTAGAATGGATATAGCTTATACCCTAACTTAACACATAGGCTACTTTTTATCCCGGAAAAAAGCATGTCGTTAAACCGAATAACACGGCGGGCAAAAGCTAGTATTTAATATTTCTCGCGAAAGAGGCTATAGTAATACGTTTTCTATGAAGATTTGAACTGGCTATCGATTACGGTTGAAGATGCAGACCTCTGTAACAGACGGACAAACAGACAGACAGACGGCAGAGATTTGAAATAGCACAGTTTAAAAATCCGTATTTTATACTGTGGTAATAGGGTCCGGTTGGGCACCATTCGGGTATGGAACCCTAAAAAGTTGGTTCAGTAGCTAGAGATACTCGCCGTCTAGGATTACGCTCTACATAGCAGTTCCTTATCATTTAAGCCTTTTAACCCCTATGACTTACCGAGAGTCTTAATAGAGTTGCCAGGTGTTCGGTTTTTATAGCCGAATAGTTCGACCCGGTATTCGGTATTCTGATTGACAAAAAAGCGTGGTATAGTGATTCGGTATTTTTTTTAAATTCCATTCATAACATCCTTAAGTAAATAAAATTATTTGGTGATAAACAGAATGAAATCGATTTTTTATGTTTACAAAGTAATTCACTGAGTTCACCCGCAGTGAATCCTGTGACTTAAGGAAGATGGAATTTGTTTTGCGAGTTTTAACATTGACATTTTTGTATTAAAAGCACTCTATTCGCCCGAACTCCCACACTAGCGCAGTTCGCTAATAATATCCTTATTGATAGGTACTTGCTTATTATTTTTTCTTTTTCTACATATCCCATACAATTTCCATGACTTGAACCCAAAACATTTATCAAAATCAAATATACAAAAGTTGTTGGCAACCCCAACAAACAATTGTATTTTCTATTGTGGCAACTAATTACTACTTCCTGTTCCTTCCTACGTTGCTTGAGACGACACGCTCAATCTGTCTGTGTGCTAATTAAAATTATTTAAAATATAAACTGCAGTTTCTAGTCTAGTGAAGTGTCAGATCCCACACCAGCAAATAATACGGCCCAGAGCCGCACAAAAGTTACAAGCGTCAAAAAGTCCTGGATCTTACACATATTTTGATGAATGTCCCAGTACCAGCACCGTAATGTCCCAGAAGCGATACAAAAAATCAAATAATTTTAGGTTCACAGCATATTATATTTTATACTATTCAACAATATTTTTGTTTCATTTCGATTTTTGGGATATTGAAATCATAGGAAGACCCAAAACCATTCTCGAGTTTTTTCAAGACATGAATTTTGTCTCCCGTTAGCTTGCCTCTCACACCGTGTTAGGTTACTTCCGTACGAGCTCGGGAAATGAACGTTCGGGCCAACTAATAACACTCAGTCAGTGCTCTATAATCCGAAGTTGAATGTAGAGTAATAGAAAGCATAGCGACCATGTGCGCTACAGGGCCCTTAAATACGCCCACAGTTTTTCGCGACTTGCGGTTCGCGTTCGCCGCTTAGATGGAGGTTTTCTTGTTTTTAAGGTTCTGCACCCGTATTGTGTGGTGTTGGGGTACGGAACCCTTTGTGCGCGTGTCCGGTTCGCACTTAGCCAAACTATTTCGTTAGCTTCACTTCAAGGCTTGCTGTCGAATTCCCTATAGTCCCCCAGGGGTAATTACCCCGAGATTCGATACTACATACAGTGTAAATACGATCAGAGCGTGTTTCCTATCCCTATTTGCCCATATTATGTAACCAAATACATACATTTGTAAGTTATGTATTACGTTTAACCTACCTACCAATAATCATATGCGGAGATATATTCAGATTTCATGTTTGTTTATTGCAATGAACTACATGTATGATAATAGGTAATAGTATTATATATATATAGTAATATAATTATTGAAGATTTAATATTTGCTTGCCTGAAATCTGAACCATCTCATTGTCTTCTTTTACCAAAATTAAACCGCATCAAAATTCGTTCGTAGTTCTTATAATCGAACGTACAAGACTATGATTTTACACTGCTCTACTAGGTAGATAGAAGACAAATTTAGAAAAAAATTGGTATTGAAATGATACTTGGGCGTTTAAAATAGAAAAAAATCTAAATCCATTTTTTTATTTTTACTTAAGAATGTGGAATTCATCTATCAGATTGTTTTAACTTATTTAAGATGTCAATTTATACATTTAACACATTTACTTGTATACAACAGTCGAAAAACCAGGGCTTTTAGACTGTTGCATACAAGTAAATGGGGCTTTTGAATAAAACAGACAATAACAGGGAGGATTTCAGTGTTGTGTTGTGGGGGGGAGGGCATTGAGAATGAAGACCAAAGAAAATCAAAATATATGTTGATTTATATATAATTTTTGCAGCCACACTCATACTGGAGGCTTGGTAAGTGATCACAGTAACACGGATCGATAACACTTTTTGTACAATCTTGACGTCCCATAGTAATTGACTCGGGGCTGGGCTTGCGTTTGTAAGGAGCACGAAAAGAATAATTTACGAATTTCACAAAATGTGTCATCGAACCTTGTCACTGAGCACTTACAGAGTCTTCAGTAAGAATTTGGCTGCATAAATATTATATATATATTGTATTTGATGTATCTACTACTGTACCTAACTCTGCTACTAAAATTGTCGTTTCAACCGAACGTTATGTTGAGGAACTTAATGTTGGGTTGTTAAATTGTTCTTTATATTATGTACCCGTAGACATCGAAAACAATAATAAAGACCGAAGACGAAAAAAGGCCCAAAAAAAAGTAAAATTATATTTTGGGCTATACTTTCATGTTAGGTGTTTAATAATTAATAAATTATGCTAACATAATAAGTTACATCTTATCCTGGCACATTGATGAAAACTGCCCAAAGAAACCTAAAATAAAATAGTTTGTTAAATTATCCGTATTATCCGGATAGTTCAAATCGACGCTTTGTTTATCCTAGATTGTACATCCACTGGATTTGAACTCGAGCTGCGTATTAATTCGTAAGCTGAAACTCGTAGCATAGGCCTGGCCAGACTAAAAGTGTGGCGTTGTCGTGGCGCGAAGATGGCGTGTTGTTGGCGGGTACTATGGAAGCAGCGCTGCGGTAACTCTAGTGGGTAGCACACTATACTCCCAATCTTGAGAACCGGGGTTCGAATACTACACGATCGAGCGTGTAATTTTTGCAGAATTGATGTGCATAATATTGATATGCTTCACTGACCGGTGAAGGAAAACACAGGTAAACCTAAAAAGCGTTTATTTGTGCCCGACGAAATACGGCGATAAGACTAACCACCAATAACGTTGCGACGTATATCGTCGGTGAAAAGAGGATGTTACGAGTGTTGCTTGTTTTATTGATAGTTCACACGCGGAAACACCATAAACCCCCGAAGAAAATGTATGTCGTGAAATAATGCTTTGCCACGCCACGTTGTACAATAAATACGATTCTGGAGGCTTTAATTTTAGTTTTAGTCTTGTTAAAACGTAATTTTTTCCAAAGTAATATAGCTTCTGTTGTTAACGCTAAAGAAATATTTTATAAATGAAGAAAATTCAGTTTTGACAGTAGCAAAACTAAAAGAGTTAAAAGACTATTCACTCTCATCGCGCCCCGACTACGCCACGCTTAAGGCGAGGCATTGATAAACTTATAATTTCAAATCGGCGCCTTAGGGGAGTGGAGTGAGGGGGACTTACTCCATACAAATATGCGCTCACGAACTAGCTTATGCCGTAACGTCGTATGCGGCAAAACAGTATTTTTCATTTAAAATGACAACTATAAGTAATTTAATAAATCCAATCGGCCATATTGAAGGGTATTTGTAGACTAATTTTAATAAAAATCTTAGAGGCTTCATCCACTCGTAACGGGAACTCGAATCTCTGTTTTAAAAGAGGTTTTCTAAATATTTTTTTCTCTGCTATGAAAATTAATCAATCAACAAAATCTTCGGGCAAAATTATGTCAATGAAATGCCTAATCTAGTATATAATATGGTAATTACATATGTTTTTATGATACTGAGAAAAATGGAGATCCATGTCGCCAAAATTTCGTGGCGTCGTCGCCTTAAACGGGGCCTAATTCGGTCGCGCTATCGGTGAATTGTGTTCATTTTAGGCCCGCTCTCCGCCTTTGTGTCATCGAGCCCCGATTCTCAAAGCTTTGACATTATCATGTCGCTAAATCGCTATTCGATTCTCTCGACGTTGACGGATGAAGTGGGAAAACGCGTTGACCGCTCGCTGCCCTTTCAGGGTTCCAACATGAAACAGAAACCCTTACAGTAAGAGCACGTACCTACTGGGTCAAGTATCATCATTACATTTACTAGACAAAAATTATTTAAAACAAGTGTGCAATTTCAACTAATAGCTGGTGTTTATAACGGTATATTTTAAACCACACCCATCCATCCATCAACCTGTTTCGTCCACTGCTGGAAATAGGCCTTTCCAGGATTTCGCCACTCTTGGCGGTCCTCCTGGAAGAATTGCCCATACTCACACAAGCAGGCGGGTTGGTGAGCGCGGTGCCGAAACCCTTGCACCAATGACGCCGCTGCCAGTCACTGGTCTGTTTTATATAAGGCCCGGCAATTGGGGATGGATATACCACCATCCATCGGTCCCAGGCAATGGTGAGCCGCCTGGTTTTGCCTGAGAGCTGTTCTCTTACTCTCCCCCGAATAACTTCAGGAGGATTTGCGAGTAAGATGGTGGTACCTCCACAGTCGAGCCCGGCATCAGCTCTACCACCTTTTAAACCACATACTCGTACTTTACTAAATGTACGTTCATAATTAAACATGACAGAGCAATAGGAAAGTATTTTTTGCTCATACAAAACTTTCCAAAAAATAATAATGTTACTATAGAGAGGAAAACATGGTTACATCAGGCCTCGCTGCCAAACACAACCTATGACTTACGATTGTATATTGATATTGTTTGTCTTTTTGTCTTTCTTATTTTTGAACAAAAGTATTTAGTAAATTTGGTATTGGTTAAGGTGTCTTTCGTTTAAATAAGTACTTATCACTTGCATTATATTTATTTATCGTCTATTTAGTTTGTTTATCAACTTATTTATTCATTGCATTGTGTATAATAATATTCTAATTCCTATATTTCTTTATTTATGCACTTTATATTTTTTATATATATCCCGTATTATACCTATTTGTTTCATAATATTCTATTGTTTTTATAAGGATTAAATTTGACCTGTAGAAAGTATATTTTATGTATCTATTTTACAAAATAAACTAATCGATTTGATTTGCTGAACGGTGAAGGAAAAACATTGTAAGGAAACCTGCATGCCCTAAAAAGCGTGAAACGCGGGTGTACCGGGTTTGGACTGCGACATGCATTTCACAGTTCACACTCGAGAACATATCTGACACCCCCTCGGGGATTCATGTCGTGTCGATATGTTTAACTCGACTCGTCCACAGATGGCGCTAGGTGAAGCGGCCGCGGTCTGAGCAATATTAGGGCTTTTTGCTCATTTAGTATCTACGCTACGCTTGACCGAATATTTAACCAGATCTTTATTTATTTATTTAGTTATACAGAATTACACATGGGATTCAGTGCACTGTACAATAAGTTTTCAGAAGTAATAAAATCAAAAGGTTTGCAAATGTACAGGTCAAATAACACATTAAAATTCAACGCTGATTGGTCAGATTGGCAATATAAAATTAAGTAGGTGCTTGAGTACTCAACTCACTCACTCTTATAATTTAAAGGGACATGGTTAGAGCTTCTCTCTCACTCCCGCATTACTTCCATCAGCCGATCAGAAAACTACTGAACTACTACAAATAAGTTAATAAAGCCTTTCGCTCCCGGCTTTGCCCTCGTTTATTTGTCCTCTTGTTCGGCTTGGTCGTTACTGTATGAACACCCTTTAGAACCTGTATGTTGACCAGCGTCACTACGATATTAATAAAGGAAACCGCATCCAAATTAGTATTGCAATCCAAATTGATATTTTTACAGTTTTCTTGTATGAGAGATTTTTTATTATTTGTCGTGGTAGAGGCCATGGAAATTTTCAAAGAATACGTAAAATTACTATGGCCTCTAACACGAAAAAATAATAAAAAAAATTAAAAACAGAGTGGATCTCCGACCCCGTACAGGAAAACTTTACAAAAATGCTATTTTTTCCAAGGTTATTTGTATCTTAAAGACAGTAATACACACAAGTTTCAAATTTGATCAGATTGTTATATATAATATACACTATAAAGTAAAAGAACTAATAATAAAAAATTGGGTTCCGTACTCAAAGGATACCGAATTATATGACAGGCGCTATTATTTTAGCGGACTTTTGCGCCTTGATGTTGCAATGGCATCTATATTGTTGTTATTTATCATGTTTTAGGGTTCCTTACCCATTTTGTGTGTTGGCACGGAACCCTTTGTGCGCGATTCCGACTCGCACTTGGCCAAATTATGTATAACGCCATTTCAACGCCTGTATTTAACTCTTAAAAGACATTTAGCCAGCCATCCCAAAAGGTTAGACGTGGTTGTCAGCCAAAAACACAAGTCTCTCTAGATTGTCACCTTTTTAGGACAATTTCAAAAAAGGCTACAAAAGAAAAAGTCGAAATCCTTACCAATCTTATTTTGGGTGTGATAAGGTTCGAAATAGCGTAATTCAGACGGTGCGAGGTCTAGGGTACGGTAAACAGCCTTCACCCTCAACCCTATAAAACAAAGGTGTCTACAAGACCACTAACGAAGCCCAACCCTCCAATGCCATGATTTTGCTTGTACCTGTATAATTGGTCCCTCCCTTATCAACAAGTGTTGCTAAGTACGAATATACGCAAACCCGAAATTGTAAATTTGTTGGTTTCTTTCTCTGTAACCATTCGACGGAGCGTGATAAAACTTTTGTATAAAGCCAAAATATCTATTCTAATAAGTAGTAGAAAGTTGTGTAAATTGAGTATTTTTGCGATTTGTTAATGAAAGTTCAATATACCTAACAATTTTTAGAATTGTTATCTGTCTAACATAATGTTCCGTTTTAATTCTAGAACGGATTTGAATGCGGTTTTCATTATTATTAGCATCTTAGTGACCTAGGGCGGCTATTCTCGCAAAATATTTCACACGCTTCGCTTTTCACACGCCTTTGTTTATCGCGTCATAAATGATTAATAATTCTATTAAGGGCTTGTATTGGGTCTTTCAACGGTTTTTGTTTTAATATGCTGAGTCAACTACTTATCTGAGCAATGTAAAACTTGGACACGTGTTTTTCAGACCTTTGTCTTTCCGTTGTTAGGTCGGTTACCTAGTTGGACACATTTCACTCGATACATTTTATTTTTGAAAACGATGCCTTTTTAAGTTATTAATTCGTTTTATGTCTAAACGGCTTAAATTTTATGTCTGAAATTACTGCTATAACAAGAAAACATGGTTAATTTTCCGATGTCAGGTGAAAAAACTTTTACATTTGGTAAAGTTGAGTTGAGTGGTTCTTAAAACGGAACATACACATACATACAGACAAAAATTTTAAAAATCGTATTATGGACAAAAAAAAATTACAGACACTACTTTTTACTACTTTATTATAAGAATAGATAAAGGCTGTTGATAAAACAACCGCCAAGCCGAAATTTGTCGACAATAGTTTCAAAAGATACATTGATTGAAAGACACTTCAACGCGAGCGAAGCCACAGACAAAAGCTAGTCTTCAATAAGTAGCACCCACTACTTTATGCCCTTAAGCGATTTGGGGATCTTTCTCACGCTTATCCCATAAATTGTTACGTAATAAGAAGCCTTAAGGGACAATTTGGAAAATGATTCTCAAATCATAGGTCTGAGAAACTTAACGACAAAATTCAGAAAAGATATAAAATGTTATTTTTTTTACACAAAATGAACTTGACTACGTCGATGATAACATGATTAGAAGTCTTTACCATTGAAACTCAAAGTCAGTTTTAAGTACAAATGTTTTTCCATTTATTTTAGGAATTTTATTTAAAAAATGTTTATGAATGAGAGAACATTAAGCTAACAGAAAACACCTAATTTTTTTTTATTATCGCCTTTTTAAGTTTATTACGAATCTTATTATGAAAACGGATGACACTTAAGACGAACTGTTTTTGAATACTTAATTTTAGTAATCAAACTGGAAATAAAAACGAAATTTAATAATATAAAACTTTGAAATCAGTTTCAAACAAAAAATTAATAATGGAAATAGCTATTGATTTGCAGGAATTACGAACTCATTGATAGGTGGTAGAGCTGATGCCGGCCTCGACTGTGGAGGTACCACCATCTTACTCGCAAATCCTCCCGAAGTTATTCCGGGGAGAGTAAGAGGACAGCTCTCAGGCAAAACCTGGGGGGTAATTCCGGAGAATCAATCGAATCGAGATTTCTAGAACTCGATCTAAAAACTTATGGAGTTCGACTGATAAAATGGGTTTTCACGATCGAGAAAGCTAATTCGATAGACTGAGAATATTCTGAGTCTGTCTAATTACCCTTCTCGATCGTAAAAACCCATTTTATCAGTCGAACTCCATAAGTTCTTAGATCGAGTTCTAGAAATCTCGATTCGATTGATTCTCCGGAATTACCCCCCAGGCTGCCCACCATTGCCTGGGACCGATGGATGGCGGTATATCCATCCCCAATTGCCGGGCCTTATATAAAACAGACTGGTGACGGGCAGCGGCGTCACTGGTGCAAGGGTTTCGGCACCGCGCTCACCAACCCGCCTGCCCAGCGTGTGTGAGTATCGGCATTTCTTCCAGGAGGACCGCCAAGAGTGGATGGATGGACGAACTCATGAATCTGTTGGAAAATTTCGGCAACTTCATAGGTAAAGACCTGTTACTTCGGATGAGAAACCCTCACTCAGCAAGCAGGTGTTTGTTAGTAAGTCCAGACTCTTCCGCAAATTCTGCAGAAGTCTAACTGCCTGTGACCGCTCCGGTTTATTTAAAAAAATAAATTAGGTACTTAAAAGAAATTGCGATTGTCACCACTTGGTGAAACTTGGAAAACATCATGATTAAATTCACTTGTACTAGTTTCACTGGTTTTATTTTAAAATCCAAGTACCTACCTACAAGTGAATTTAATTATAATGTTAAATATAATATGCCTAAAAATTATTAAACCTTTAGCTGAAATATGATATGTGGAATAAATATAAAATGTCGTAACATTTACACAAAGTGATTACCGGAAATGCACGGAAATGTTCGAAGTGGATTAAATTTAAAACTTTATTAAATTTCCATAATAGATGTCAAATCAAATTTCAATCAGATACCATGGAGGAAAGTTGCAATGTTAATATTAATTGAAGAGTGGGTTTGTTTTCATATAATAATTAGAACGCCTGAATTGGTCCAACCAAACTGAAGGTACGAGTGAAGACAAACCCATCATAATTCCATTGAAAACGTGAAGGTAGCCATTTTTCATTGTTCCCGAGTGCTCTTGAGTGATAAAATTTTTCGGTTAAGAAGGGTTTACACGGCGGGGTTGAGTGTGGATATTTGCACCCGGTTAAAAAAGGGGTATGACAGAATCACCAATTTCAAAGGATGTAGTTAGATACCTTTTGTTCTTGGTGGAAACTTTGCTGAATGGAGTCTGTATGTGTATTTCCTGTAACACAGCCATTAATTCCGACGCGTGTACAGTATTTTGTAGGGTTTCATGCGCAAAGGGCAAAACGAAGCCGTACTATTGTTACTCTGCTGTTTGTCCGTCTGTTTGTCACGGATCTCTAGCTCGTAGACGGAATTCATATATTTTATTTATTTATTATATTAAATTATATTAAACCAATGTTGTTGTGATGAAAAAACACTTGTACTTTTCCAAAGATGTATCGTTTATTGCACGGACATCTAGCAACAGAAACATTGTTTAAAAAAAAATTAGTTAATTAAAAATTAATTGTATATTAGTTAATTAAAAAGCCCCTGATGATGCTTATATAGTAAAACCGGTTGGGTGGTGTGGTATTAAATATTATCTGTGGATAAGTACAAGTGTTTTTTCATCACAACAATGTTTGATAAATTCCACCAAGTGCCGACAATCTCAACTATCAACTTCCGTTAAACCAATGCGTTACAGAATTATATTACAGTAACTCAATAATTAAAGAAATAATTGATATAAAATAAAACAAAACAGACATAACAATGAGTTAAATCGTAAATATAAAATTTACGAAAATGACGAGAGGAATGAGTTACAGATCTGAAATTTGTATATTTTATATCACATACAACAATTACTGAAAACGTCGATTCATTATGTCATTTTAGCGTTCCGTACTCGATACTTTTCCAACTTAATTTTGCAAGTTCCGTTTCATACAATTTGTATGTGATGAAAATTGAAAACTCTGTAATTATTATTTAAATTATTTGTGTCTTATGTAAAGGCGTGAGTTCTACCCGCACGTGACCGGTTTCATTTTTTTTTTGTGTTATTAAAAATCGTCACGACATGAATCCCCGAGAGGGTGACAGACTTATTTCTGTTTATGTACTGTCAACGTTTGTTAGGTCTCAACGTGAAGTGTGGTGAGCCCTATCGCCGTACTTCGGGCACAAATTGTCCCACAGCTTAACGTGCCTTCCGAAGCACGCAGACCGGACACAAATGTGCCCCCACGGGATTTGAGCCGCCGACCTACAGATTAGTACTTGACTACACAAACCACTATATTATTCTGCATATACAATACATACATACATACATATCAATATCATATGTTTATATTTCCAATAAAAATGTTGCTGTTCCTGCAGGCCTAACATGGTTGCCATTTTAAACACCATTTGACAGAAAATATATAGAATTTACTGTCAAATCGTGTTTAAAATTGTGTTAAAGTGGCACCATGTTAGGCCTCCTGACATACCTTGAATAATTGAACTTTGAAATAAAAAAAAAACGTAATTGAAGTGATAAACTATGATAGAAATCAATTTCTATATTTTTAAACACTTGGCGATTTATCCATCGCAAGGAGATAACAAATGAATTAATTATATAATTGAATTGACGTTTTAAAATACGAAAACGTTGTCAAACGTTAAATCTATTTAAAACGTTATTTCATGGAACAACGGTATCTACTCTTGGTATAGCCATCTATTTATTTCGTTTGCCTACATCATACATATCTTTATCATCAACAAACTTAAGCATTATATTAATTTATTGTCTATTTAGTTTATTTATCAACTTATTTATTAATTGCATTATACCGGCCAAACCCGATTTTAGGACAAAGTAGGTTTTCCTAGGCTAAGATCGATATCATGATATTCGTATGGCTGGTAAAATCGTATTTTCGTTAAAACTTAAGACGTCGTCTTGCTCCGCTCCGCTTTGCTCGGCTCCTGAATTTATATTCACAAGCAACCTAAGCACGTTTTTTTTAGCCTAGCCTAGCAAAAACTAGATTGCCCTAAAATCGGGTTTGGCCAGTAACATATGTACTATATAATATTCTAATTCCTATATATTTCTTTAATTTATGCAGCAATTTAATTTTATAAAATTTTAGTAGCCCAACTTATAATTACAATTCTATATAACTGTTTTATGTATTCCCGTATTATATTTTTGTCATTATATTCTATTGTTTTCATGAAGATTAGATTTGACCTGTAAAACGTATACCTTATATATTTCATTTTGAATTTGGAACAAACAAACGCTATTAAACTCTTTATAACTGGTATTTTTTATACTATTATAAAGGTTCTGCAGTAGATTCAATAAAAACCCAAACAAATAGTTTTCTGCTGATCTAGACTTAGTTTTTGCCGCCCAGCCTGTGTTCGGCTGTTCTAGACTGGGCTAGTTTTTGTCCGAACGATGAACGACTCACCCTTCGGAACCCTAGTCGACCTTTTCAGGGTCCGTAAGAAAACGCAAGTTTAGCTCGCTGTGTTCACGTTTAATATGTGTTTTTTGGTTACTTGAAAAAGCCTGGGTATGTCTAACCGTGGGAACTCAAAAACGATTGCGATTACGTCAAAGATTGCAAACAAAATTCTCTTTTTCTTAGCTCGTGACGTATGGTTCGTTCACTTCACAATGAAATATGTTTTCTTATCGATGTCCTGGCCATCTCGAAAACTTGGCCATTATATTATGATGAAGTATGAAAGATGAAATATACAATATCGGATTTATAGGTGGTAGAGCTGGTGTTGGGCTCGACTGTGGAGATACCACCATCTTACTCGCCAACCGCCCGAAGTTATTCAGGGGAGAGTAAGAGAACAGCTCTCAGGCAAAACAAGGCGGCCCACCATTTCCTGGGACCGATAGATGGCGGTATATCCATCCCCGATTGCCGGGCCATAAATAAAACAGACTGGTGATGGTTTCACTTAAAAACAGCAATATCCAATCTCGTCTTGATTCACCGGCACTACTCGGCCGCGCACTTTTTCAGATATGTTTATCTCTTTCGTTATGTGATGGACATGATATGGCCGATCGAAATAATGAAATGGTCAATTCTAATTGACAGAACCTAATTATTTTCGTTATCATTTTTTGGGGGTAGCGTCATAATCATAACTGGGTATGCAGGTAGCAGGGTTGCCAGTGGTAGGTTTTTTACCGAATTGTTCGGTGGATGACAAAACTACCGAATTATGAGAGGTTCTTTATTTTTTTTAAGTCATCAACTCATTTCCTCGTATATTTATTTGTAATTGTAACACAATCAAAGCGACTCTAACGATACAAAAAAATATTTTCTGGGCGTCTCATTAAGTTCACACGTAGCAAAATACCATCGCCGAATAATTGGACTCGGGGGAGATGGAATTTGTTATTTTTTCCCTATTTCAACAATCGCTATTTTAATTAAAATACGTTAAATTTTTCACGGCTTTATAGTCTTCGCGCTCTTTAGTAAATTAAGGTTTACCTACTTGCAACAGTAGCTCCCCAAGAACGGAGGCCCTCCAAGCACTGTTCGGTATTTTTAGGGTTCCGTACCTCAAGAGGAAAAACGGAGCCCTTATAGGATCACTTTGTTATCCGTCTGTCTGTCCGTCCGCCGTCTGTCCGTCAAGACCCGTTATCTCGGAAACGCGTGGAGGTATCAAGTTGAAATTAAAACCATATATTCAGGTTTACAGTCCCTTGAAGCTGTGAAAAAATCAAACTTCTAAGTTAACGCAAAAAAAATGGCCGTTTATGCCGCAAAATACGTATATTTTGACACTCTCAAGAGAATCAAAATTTAAAGGGTATTTCCCGTTGACCTAGAACTATGAAATTTGGCAAGTAATACCGTCTCATACTACAAGTATGGGGAAAAATCTGAAAACTGTACATTTGTAATTAAATCATAAAAAATATAATCTTTATCGGAACATGGGCAAGTCCGACTCGCACTTCTCCGGTTTTTCGTCAATTTAATCTGGCAACCTTGGTATTCCAGGGTTGGAATTTTTCAAACAACCCGCTTTTATTGATAAAATAAAGCCGATACGACTGACATTTTTTTCAATTTTCTGTCAATATTACATTTTTGGGTGCGTTCAAAAAACGTGAAATCCTTTGGTACGTCTGTACACTACACCGTTACCACAAAATCTGGCTAAGTGCTAGTCGGATTGGCGCACAAAGGGTTCCGCACCACTCCAAAATTACGGGTGCGGAATCCTAAAAACATATGGTCAAAAAATACGAATTAAGAATAAGAATAAAAAGATTTATTTCCAAAAAAATCTTTAAAAATACACAAAAATTATAATATTAGAAAGACAAAATAAAATAAAACAAACTTATTTACGTTAACTGAAACTAAGACCTCTTGTCCTCCAATCTTAGACAGTAAAAACCATCGCCTTTACTACATTCATATCGTGGAATTCGGCATATCATAATTTGCCTCAAGACAGATCGTATTTCTTTTAAAACTACTTCGGCTCCGCTTCGCTCGGCTGCCCTTTACTTAGATGTAAATCTAAAGGTAAACGTCGGCAAGAGGCTGCCGCGACCCAGCAGTCGCTGCTCGGCAGTCGCTGCCCGGCAGTCGCCGCACTGCTTTATAGGGATTTGTATGGCTGGGGGGGGGCGTGGCCTGCGCGCGACCTTGGCCGCGCCGCCGAGCCGCTCCCGTAGCAGTATGGCAACGCTCTGCTCGCTCGCAGCGGTCGCAAAAATGGCGTCTTTCAATGAAGAAAACGACGAGTATTTAGTGGAGCTTATTGCTAAACATCCAGCGCTTTATGATTCTCGACTGAAATTTTATAAAGACAATGTTGTAAGAGATAACATATGGGAGTATATTGCGAAAAAATTAAGAAAATTTGTAAGAAAACCTATTTTTATTCGTTTATATGAACATGAAGTTGAAGTTGACAGTCGCCGCCCGGTCGCGCCTATCCGAATGCTTACGGCGGCGCTGCCCAGCAGTCACGTTCGGCGGCGGCGATCGGTCGCGGCGGCCGGGCCGCGGCAGCGTCTTGCCGAATGCTATCGCTCCGCTCGTCGCCGCATCTATTTTTACGTTTGTTGAAAGATTTTCCATTTCAAACCTTACGATATGCCGTGGCAATTCATGATATGCTGAATTTTACGATTTGCTGACGACAAAAATTTCAACATTACATTTACAATAGCAAAAAAATACGTAATAAAAAAAAACACAATTCGAGGAGGACCGACATGATTGGCGAAACATGGGTAAGGCCTATGTCCAGCAGTGGACGAACACGGGCTGTTGGATGGATGGATGGATGGCTCTAAACCTAAAATATCCGACAACTTTTATATAAAGTCCATTGACGTAAGCCTTACTTTTTGCGAAGGAATTCTCCCATCATCAGTGTTAGGCTGAGATTCAGAGTGCATTTTGAGTACAAACTCGATCTTACAAACGTCAAAAAGCGACGTGATCTCATACTAGAGTGACGTTTGTAAGATTGAGTTCGGACTCAAAATGCACTCTGAATTTCAGCCTTAGACTTCATACGAGTAACTAGCTAGAGTAAAATGTTGCTAGTGTTGTACAAAATTTAGCAACTATTGTACAAAATTCTACAAATTTTAGTGACTATCTTAAATAATTTAGCAAGAATTGTACAAAATTTTGCAAATATTGTACTAAATTTATCGAATTGCACAAAATACACGTTGGCAACACTGGTGGGCAGCTTGTGGGTAAGCAAATAGCCTTTTATTAGAATGCATCATTTGCTCATTGTTTATGGCAGCACACTTACTTTATCTGAAGTATGGCCACCCAAGACACGGCCCAGTTGAGTTATGTTTTATGTTGGAATGTTCATTGATTTGAAACTGGTGTAGATGTATTACGCTTATCCACACTAGATTGTATGTCATCCGAAAATGTGACGTCAAAAAATACATAGAGACCTCGCCTCCTAGAGTTACAGGCCATCAATTCCGGCACGTGCGCAAAAATTGCGAAGACAGATAGCGGGTGATTTTAAAACAGATTTTGTACGGATATGTATTGTTTTTTTGTATTGAAAACTTATAGTGATTATTTCTTATATCCTATAGTATTTATTTGATGTGGTTTAATAACTCTAATTTCCATCGCATGGCATTTATCAAACTTTAAACAAATATCTAATGACTGATGTTGCGAATGCGCGATTATGCCGGAATAGCCGGCCAGATGTCGTATCTACGATATTCAATGCGTAATCTATGATTGAGCGTACCGTAACGCGTAACTTTTCCCAAATTAATGAATGTCACTGGGATATGATAAAAGCAGAAGCAGAGATTTGATCAAATCGGCCACCGAAGCGACCCCTGTCATTAACCTAATACGACATAGAAACTATTTTGGAATGAAGAAAATTTAATTTTGACAGCACTAAAACTAAACCCTGCAAAATCGGCTTTATTATATTTGTATTACTAAAGTTTGGTTCTTAAATAATAAATTCGTTTTAAAATAGTACATTACGATACGAGAGCGATGAAACGTTTTCTGACGAGTGTGAGTTTGCGGCACGAGCCGAAGGTGAGTATATGAGTGAGTATGAGTATAATATTTTATAGGAAAAGTGCGGAAAATGCCGACTTTACGCAAGCGCAGCGTGCGTAAAGTGGTCATTTTACGCACGGTGTGCTATAAACAATATTATAGTTTAGGACTACATTTATAAGTATTTCTGTAAAACTCCGCACTCTGATTCGTATTTCTGAATATTTCCTCCCCCAACTTGGGTGACAGAAGTGACATAAGACAGACGTAAAACGAATGACCTTTCGTCTCCCTGGGGTGACACTTGTAATATCCTGTCACCTGGCAAATGTCATGTCTGTTTGTGGCTTACATAATCTGTGACGCTTTTGTTATAGGTACTGATATTTTTGGGAAAAATAACGAAATAAATTATATCGTCACGACATAAAGCCCCGAGGGGGTGTCAGAGGTTATATGTAGACTGTGAAATACAAGTCACTATCCGCGCTCGTACGTCCACTGATTTCGTTGGTAACACAAGCCAACACAAAATTAATTTCTCTGAATTTCTCTGAATTTCTTTATAATCTAGGAGGGCACGGGATTTTGAAGAACGATCATGGATACTGGTAGATTGATTTTTATGGGTTGTAGAGTGATCCCCTGATGTATATTAATATATTTTATAGCACACCGTGCGTAAAATGACCACTTTACGCACGCTGCGCTTGCGTAAAGTCGGCATTTTCCGCACTTTTGCTATAAAATATTATACGATACGAGAGCGATGACACGTTTTCTGACGAGTGTGAGTTTGCGGGGTTTATATAAAGAGGCTTTATCGTTCAGCAAAAAAAACGAAAAATATTTTCTTTCATGCTATATTTCTCGAAAATGCAACCACTATGAACATAATATATTAATATACATCAGGGGATCACTCTACAATCCATAAAAATAAATCTACCCGTATCCATGATCGTTCTGCAAAATACCGTGACCTCCTAGTCCATTAGATTTTCATTTTATTTTTCTCCGAGTTAGAGTTTGAACTCTGTTTCTCTCTTTAAACTCTTAATATCTGTCAAAAAATATAGAAATTTAAAAAATTACAATTTTTTTGATTTTAAATATTATTATTAGAGTGCATTACAAACCAGAAAAGATAAATTAGAAACAAATGTAAAGACAAGAATTTTGAAAAATTCCTCGGGCCAGATTTCGAACCTGTGACCTCTTGTTTCCCAGACAAGCGCGCTACCAATTGCGCCACCGAGGTACTTACCTAGACCGTTGAATTTTTCCACCATACTTGTCCACCGAATATTTTTGTAACTATTTGATCTAACTAGCTTGTAATGCACATACTGACGCTCACGAGGGCGTTGTTTGTTTTTTACTCCATGTATCAGTCTGTGTGGATCTCCCCTGAATGTTGTGAAAAAATTTAAATACCTGGGTCACATTCTTACAGAAAATCTTAAAGATAACAATGATCTCGAACGACAGAGACGTTCCATTGCAATGAAGAGTAATATGTTAGCCAGAAGATTAAATTAATTTGTATATTTAATCATTTAATATTTAATGATTTCAAATCTTGAAAAATTGCAAAATTTGTAAAACATTATTATTTGTAAAATATGGGTTACATGCCTGAAATAAATGCCTTTTATTTTATTTTTTTATTTTTATTTATTTGGGAAATTAGTTTTCTAGATTTAATTTTATTATAATTTTACTACAGTAGTTCTGTTAGATAGTAAGCTGAGAGCTGATAGAGACAATATGAGTTCAGATTCGGATTCAACAAACCATTTTTAATAAGAATAACAAAAAGAAACATCCAGAAAGAGTCTTGTCGGTAAGTGTAATTTACGTTCCAGCGTGATTGGTGGTGAGCCTTATTGCTGTACTTCGGGCACAAATTTTGACCCTACGGGTTTCAAGATTGAGAAACCGGCTTCCTACCGACTGACCTACTACTGTCTCTTTCGTCTACTGCTGGACATAGCCTTTCCAGATTTCGCCACTCTTAGTGGTCCTCATGGAAGAAATGCTTATACTCGCACACGCTGGGCAGGCGGGTTGGTGAGCGCGGTGCCGAAACCCTCGCACCAGTGACGCCGCTGCCCGCCACCAGTCTATTTTTTGTCTAAGGCCCGGCTATTTGGGATGGATATACCACCATCAAGTCCCAGGCATGGTGAGCCACCTGGTTGTGCCTGTCTGCGAGCTGTTTTTTTTTTCGGGGTGTTTACGAGTAAGATGGTGGTACCTCCACAGTCGAGCCCGGCATCAGCACTAGCACCTTTATATATACTGCTTTAATAATTAAAAGGAATGTGTACAAATTAAATCACTTTATTTGCTCCATTAAAAGCAATCTCCTTTGCCAATCTAGATATTGTATGGAATGTAGTCGCTGGAAATGATTGCAACTAAGTAAAGTTTAACAGTTAAGTAGTCGTATCAAGTTTCATAATGACTCCGTACATTTTGATGTTAAGTTACTTAGTTAACTAAAGATTCTACGAGTATTTTGGTAATTGATTCTGCTTGCACTAGACACTAAAGTTGGCAGTCTAAATGATAAGCAGGAAGACAAATTATTTGGCGGAGAGTTAGAGTAGTCCACTATGCCTGCGAAGGCTAGGTTGTTAATTAAATGGCGGCATCCAATCAGACGGATAGAGGATGCTTAGCCGAATAGTTGAACGCAACGTTTAACCAAAGGACTGAAAGGCTTTTGGTTAAATGGTACGATGATATATTGTTAACGTGGCAAAGAGATCATAAAGGAAAAAACGGACACAGGAAAAGTAAAGGTGTTAGAACTGCGTAGAAAGGCCGGTATAAAAACCAAATACATTGAAACCACTTTTCATTTTAACAGTGAAAGTTATGACGAAAATTAATTACTCTTTTTATTTTCATTGTGATAAACTAACCTAAAACATACACGATTATTTAAGAGGCTATGTAAAATATATATGATTTTTTTGTTTCTGTGTATTTCATGAAGTACACGGAAAATTGTAATAATTTTTTGGTAAATGCCTTTTGACTGGGGTTTTGTTTTTGGAAAAGACGTTTGGATAACTTTTCCTCGATAGAAATAATTATTCTAATGAGGTCTTCAAATGCGCTTTTTCTCCTCGTTTAGCGAATAGGAATCATGTATAGAACTCAATCATATTTTATTAAATGGGTTTTAAAAATGATTTCTGATTTTGGAAATTTTGCTAGCTATTTTTTTTATAAAATTAAAAAACATGCTTTTTTTCGCTTGTAGTGAGAGTGACAGAAATAAAATTTACATAACCTCGTTACAAAAATCACCAAACATGATCAGCAGTTGACATATCTGTTATAGAACTGCTAGCGCTGTAGTGGCAAAACAATGAACTAAATTGGCTTTTGGCTTAACCGTTTCCAAAGAGCTAGCATTCGGGCAGCCAACACGTTAAACGTTGAGGTATCCTAACTTATACAACCAGCCTAGCCATCCAATTGGATGCCGCCACTTAATTAACGAACTAGGCGTCCTATTTGGAAGCTGATTTAACCATTCGGTGGCGAAATATGTGAGTATGGGCATTTCTTCCAGGAGGACCGCCAAAAGTGGCGAAATCTTGAAAGGGCCCATTTTCAGCAGTGGACAGGCTGACGAATGGAAGACATTAATAAGTAAATATTTTCAGGCCAGAGGGGTAGGCAGATACTACAGATCTCCATAGCTGCTACAATCCTGACACCCTCTTTCGAAGCCTTCTGTTTCGTGTGTTTTGGACTCTGCTCTTCTTCAGTACGTTACCAATTTGGTCGGTCAGCACCATTGATATAACCTTCTGTTTTATCTAAGGTCAGCATACGTTCTTCTAAGGCTTACATTCATATTACATAATATACACCTTCGTCACTCATTTATTCTTCTGTCATCTAAGTATGTCCAAATCAAAGTAAAGTAAGACAGAGAAAGATTTGTTCTTGTTTGAAAACTAAATTGCTCAAATATAACATGAAACAAGTTATATTTATGAAACTCGTTGTGTTTTGTTTATAGGGTTACGATATCCAGTAACGTGAAATCCCTGATATTCTATTTTGACGTTATCATTATCTGACATTTTCGTAAAAGTTTTATACTTATGCAGAAACAGCACGATTTTCAAGAGTTTTTTGGTAAATAAAATGTAACTCAGTAAATATAATAATTTTAAGCATTTAGTCACAAATCCCTTTTTTTCCTGATTCCCTGACAGAGGGCCTAAATTCCTGACATAACAGGAACATTCGTGTCGTTTGGGAAACCTATTTGTGTACGATATATACACTAAATATATACATTGTATTTACTCTTAAAAGCTCTCGATTTTGTGTATCAATTTAAAGTCAACATCCGTATTTCATAAAGCGACAAAAACTTCTGCAAGAGAGCATTCATTTGAAGCATAAAAAAAAACATTTGTCATATTTTCCAAATGAATGAAGGCACTGTTGTCAGCAAAACCTACAGAGAAACTTGGGCACAAGAGATATAGATCTTTACAATGACTTAAGGACGGTCCTGATAAGTGCAGCGACTCGGTGTTGCCATTTCATTTCGCTATTACGTGCACGCCCGATGAAACTTGCAAAGGCAATACAATCGCACCGATTTCGTCGCGGGCACAAAATTTAAAACGTGTGTTAATAGAAACAAAATGTTTACAAACCTGTGAAGGTTTTAACACATGTTATTTGTTAAAATTAATTTTAATTACATTTTCGATGCGAAATTAGAATATATTTTTCACATTCAGTTACACTTTTAGTAAAAACTCGTTAAACTTAGGCCTTGTCCAGATGCAGCGCTCCACACGTGCGAGGCCTCTACTAGGCTCCAATACAATAACACCCCCGACACACCAACCAATCTGGCCCAGATAACTCCACGCGTGCATAAGCGTGTCCGTACACGCTTGTGTGTGTGCGTGAGCTAGTCTAGGGCTGGCAGCAAGCGTGTGAGCGTCGTCAACCAAAAGGGACAACGTATAAGTCAGCAACTTCTATGATTCTCTTAGAAAATTTTAGCGTGGTTAACAACAAAAACTCAAACAAAAACATTCGATTTTTTAATTTCAACTGTTGTATTTTACTCAGCTCGAACTGTCGAACAAAAACATTCGATTTTTAAATTTCAACTCAATGTTGAAATTGTTTCCAACTGTTTTAGAGTTGGAGTCCTAAACCGATAGGTAAAGGGTAATACAAAAATATTCGACAAAGAAGAAAATGTCTTACCTACCTTGGTTCATCGGAAGGAAATTTAAAAAATCTTCGTTCTTTATTGGTTTCTCGGTTTTCTAGACATCCGTGAACAACACAATAACGAACCATTGATAAAAAAATATGTATCGTAAATAATAAAACAAAATATGCGTGCAGCGAACGAGTGGTAGCCCAGCTCTGCTGGGATCCAGATTTACCCCTAACTTGCGGGGAAAGTAGGGTACGATAAATTCGCGCGGGGAGGTGAGTGTCGCTTCTTTACGAAGTAATACTTTATATTCTCTGACAATACATTGCGTCCACATGCTACGCGTGAACCAACGCGCGAGTTACAAACGCAGCATGTGGACGCACTTTATTGGAACCTAGTACTTCGACTACGTGCGAGTGCTTACGCGCGAGTATAACGCGGCATGTGGTCAAGAGCTTACGTATTTTAAGGGTTTGTTGTTTGGCATATACCTAGATAATGTCAATGGACTCAACCTAAAACATTATAAAAACATTCCATAGACACCTTACAATTTTGTGTTCGCGTTTGTATGGAGGTTTCCGCGTGATGGCTGTCCTTAAGGGTGCGACACACCGTTTGCTATCACACACACCACAATACCCTAACATAGTGTAAGAAACACCTCGACAAAACGACAGGTCCCTTATCAAACATCTGCCCGAGTTTCCTGTCTTATCACCTCAGATATATCCTTAAGAATCCTTTTGTGCCAACAAAGAAAACTAAACTCTAACCTGTAGTGCTCAATGTTTCATTTCAAATGAAACACTATTCTCAAAGGAGTTCTAACGCAAATGGACTTTAATCTTTAAGGACATAATAACAAAATTGATAATGGCTCGTTCAAAGTTTAAGATGTTCAATAAAATTGCGTCGGACAACGAATATAAATTTTATTGAGCTGTAAATAGAGTGTAATTTCGTTTGATAGGTAAAGTGCTTGCGGTGCAGTATCAATATGTGGTATTAAAATATTCAATAAATAAAGTGACGTGCATACGTTTGTTTGTCTTGTCGCGTTGGCGTTTAGATAAGATATTTTTCATTCGTGCAAGAATTTGTTGGATTATTTAGGTTTTAGAGAAAGAATAATTGCCTTTTTATACAGACTGAGCTCACGTCACGCTACTATGGTGCCTTGTCGAAAGCGTCGAGTCTATTAGGGACCTACTATGAAGGGCGTATACGTTAAAAAAGTCGTGGTTAGTCTACCTCGATCTCCTGTGATTCAAATTATGTTATATGCAGTTTTGATCCACAATGAGATCTGCCATTGGATAGTTTGACTTGCGCTGATTTTTCTCCTTTTATCGACACCGACCTTTTGATGTGCTGATAATGACATCTATTTTCGTGTAGCAAATATTAAATCAGAGCTGCCATAACCTAAAACTTTTCATTGCAAAATAGGCTTTAACGCAGATGGATAAAAGTTAAAGGAGCTTGTATTATTTTAGATTTTTCAACTCTACATTTTAAGATATGCTGCACGAGAATAGGTCACAGTATTTTTGATAGGACACTGTAATTAGCATTCTTGTGTAATTATATACTTACCGTTTTTAAGGTTCCGTACCCGAAGGGCAACACGAAGCACTATTAATGATGTCGCTCTGCTGTCTGTATCTAGCTTGCAGACGGAATGAGTTACAAAATTGAAATATGCTATGTTGAGTGTTGAACAAAAACTGAATTTTGAGTAGCGATAAATATTAAATATTGAGTACTGAGTAGTGATAACCTAGCTTAATGAGTAGGGAGCAATGTAATTGTAATGAATAACATTTTTTTTTTTGGTTTAATTTGGGTTAGTTTTTTTTTTTAAGGGGAGTCCTATGCGTGAAAGGAAGCTGGAATTATTTTTTCTTACCCCTTCATGTGGGGTTTCATTACCTAAGTTAGAACTCATTGAGTAGAGTGTAGGTACTAGGTGAATATATCTACTTTTTTATCTTTAAAAATAAAGTAAATTTTAGACAATGTTATGGTGTCTATTTTAAAAACTAAACTGGTTAGGAATTTGGAATTTTCTGTATTATGTGCGACTGTATTTAAACAACAAACACTATAAACGCCGATTTTTAAAACAGGTTTAGGGTTACGTACCCTAATACTCGACCAACTTAATTTTGCTGTATTTATAAGTTTGTAGTTTGTATTCAAATCATTTAAGTCTATTAAAGTATTAAAATAGTACGGGAACCCTCAGGGCACAAGTGCGAGTCCCACTCGCACTTGACCGGTTTTCTATTCTAGTCACTAAATCTTCTTTCAGGTCGCAACGATCCTTACGTTGATATTTTTATGTTATAATTATGTTACCTAGGTAAAATGAAATTCATCCAAGAAAAGATAGGAATAAAAAAGCACATAAAAAGTTATCGCTTTCAATATTTATTATGAATTCAAACGTTTTAGTCCACTTAAATACGCGACGTTTTTGACAGTTTTAACATTTCCGGAAGTTCTTGTTATTCTATAACCCAGTTTAAATTTTCTAGTTCCAATTTTAAAAATAATGCCATAGTAGGAACGAGTGTTTCCTGTAGATTTAGCAATTCGGAATCCGTTTTTCCAGTGCATCATTACCCTAACAAATCGCCTTTTTGTACCCTACTTCCGACAGCCGAAGCTTCGGTAACTTTACCGTAAAAATAACTTAGATAAATTACCGAGAAACTGATAACGTTGATCAAGGAATCAAAAAGGCGCCACATTTACAAATAAATTAACCTTTTAAATGCTTAGTAAGTTTTACTGTGCCATTAGAACTATTGATAGAGTTTGAAAGGTTCGGATATTCGTTATTCGAATCACTGTAAGGCATCTTGAAACTTTTTGGTGTATTAGTGCACCAGTCCCCAAATAAAACTTCGTAAGTAGGTACTTCTTCGAGGTTCTGTAATACTTTAGGATAACAAAATGAATTATGAACAATCGTGTTGACAAACAGAAGGAAAAAAATATGTTCTACTTTTAAATGGCAGTGTTGCAATTACCAAAATAATTTATGGAGGCGTTCATAAACGTCACAAGTTGTTTTTATAAGAGCTTTTTCCTTAAAACTAAAGAATTGAATTCAATGCTCATTATTCACACTATTTCCTCGGTTGGATAAACTAAAACATTACAAAATCGCGCCACTTGATGCATAGATAATTCAATAATCTCTTCTATAGAATCAAGATATTTCCAGTCGAAATCAATGTCTTCAATCCGGGAGTAATCTTTGGTGTTTAGGGTTGATGTTACAGTTTTGGAAGCAAATCCAAAATCATAAAGTGATGGAATTATCGAAGTCTGACTTAAAGGGCGTGGCATTCACCGAAATCATGTGTAGTCCTCCTAACGTACAATATGTGTAGCGGATAAAACGAGAATTTCGAAACCAGTAAATAGTATCAAAAACTCAATAAAACCCTGAATTTAATGGTTTATTATAATAATTGGGGTCACAATAACTGTTAAATTATTAGCCCTCTGCCATGCCATTTTTTTGGTCTCTATCAGCCTCATCCATTGCTCTTCGGCAAGCCTAGTGCATTTCCATTGCAAAAAATACTGCACGAAAATGTATTCGTATTCTCTGTCTATCTATACGCTCGTGACTCGTGTAAAAGCTCTTCTGATAATCATCAGTCAGCGCACTGTTAAGCAGGGTTAACATTTTGGATAGTTATAAGAAGAGTAAGTAACAAGCGTACAGTTTATTAGACTACTTTGCCACATGCGTTATCCACTCTACCCTCCCAGCTACTATCTTTAGTACTATTTTGTTATTGTTTACAGCTACTCGTAGTAATCTTTTATCCCTGGTAATCTACCAGACCTATCAGTTACTCTGCACGTGTAAACTAGGCATTAGTTAAGGCCTCTTTTTTGCTGTGCCTTTTTATTCTTTCTCTGGCCAGTTTCATTACCCTCCGGCAACCCTCTTACCATCTCAATTACGTTTCAATATTCGTATTCGGAAAGTCTAATCACCGAATCGCATCCCTTTTCCGTATTGAATGGTAGATTCGCGTGTTCTTTACTCATTTGGTAACGGGACATGACCTCAACGGACCACATTATGCAGAAGGGGTTTCAATTATAAAGATTTTGTAAAAATAGGTATATAGGGTAATTCGTAGCCATTGTTCGAACTATTTGAATTTAAAACAGTTTTAAATTTTTGACTTAAATACTCGTACCACAATAAATTAATAGTAATATTTTTTCTAGTTTTTAATGATTTTATAGGGTAAAGAATATATCATATATGAATAAAACAATTCTTTAATTTGTTTTTTTTTATATACCTTTTAATATATCATACAGGTTGTTATGTTTTTTGTAACACCTTATTACATCCTTTAAATATGCCATTTCCAAAAAAAGATAAATGTTTAGGGACAATACTTTTTCAAGTATGCAAGTCAGATTAGTTGAGCTGTAACAAGTTGTTGTTGTTATAATTTCATAGGATAAGAATATATGTAGGTCAAATAGGGTGTCTCGTAATTCCACGTTTTTAGAATTTCATGTTGTAATAGTAAAATGACTTTGAAGCGATCTATAAGTAGCACTTGAGTTACTGATATAATTTATTTGAAAATAAAATAAAATGAAAAAATTGGACTGCATTTTCTGCCCGCGTATTTGATTCAAATTTTCACTTTTTTTTTGCCTTATGTAAGCAATTTAACAGGGTCATAAAATTCTGCTGTGTTCCAAGGTCGTAAGAAATTAAAATAACTTAAAAATGCCTTAAAATGAGAAATTCTGTAAATAAACACAAATTTTAAGAAATTTTAGACATTTTAAGTGACGCATATTTTTATATAATATACGTACTTTAATTATATACTTACATAAAGCTTTAACCAACAAAATACAAAAACGTAAAATATGAAGAAAAATACTCTTTCTTCCTTACATTTTGTTGAACTTTGTATTTAATGCGAGGGCAGAAGAAGTAGTTTTTATTTTTATTTTATTTGGGCTCTCTAAAGATCTCTTCAAAATAATTCCATTATAACAATATGAAATTCGAAAAATGTGGAATTTTGAGACACCCTAATGTATAACTTTCCCCCAGATGTGATATGAAATGAAAATATTAAAGAATTGTTAAATTTAATACTCTAAATATTATTATTAGAGTGCATTACAAACTGGAAAAGATAAATTAGAAACAAATGTAAAGACAAGAATTTGAAAAAATTGTTTCTAATTTATCTTTTCCAGTTTGTAATGCACTCTAATAATAATATTAAGAGTATTACAAAGCGATGGATTTCGCAATAAAAACATAATCTTAAATTTAATAGTATTTGTTTTTTCAGGTAATGCATTTTGAGAACTGCAATTTTTTTTCACTGCGACTTCGTATCATTCCTACATAATCTACACAAATGGTGAGTGTTTTAACTTTAAGAATTTAACTTAAAATATCTACTTTATACCAAAAAAATGCTCACTTCTCAAGGGACTACACAAAAACTAAATTCATGCGAGTAAAGACGTGACAAAGTTTATTGAAATTTTCTTAATTTTTTTTTTCTTTCCCTATGTTTCCTCAAGAAAGTCGTTCGGTATGATCAGTAGATAATGTGTTTAATTAAAAGATATCTGTCCCTTAGTACTCTAAATATTCTAGAAGAGATTGCAAAACAAAAATTATCTCAGTAGTAAGTTGAGTGGGATTTTAACCCACGCCTTCATCGATTGCAGGTGGCGAGATTAACTATTTAACTCTATCTCTATCCATATCCACCTACCTTTCCTTACTGTTTACAAAGTTTTAATATCGTTTTCTTTATCATTATCATACATTCGCAGAGAGTAGGCAGAATTTTATTTGTTACTATCACATACCACTTTACTATCCTGATCACTTTTGACTCTTTAAGGATTAATAAAATTGAAATTTAAGTAATACATATATCTGATAGATACATACAAGATCATACAAGGTCTGTACTCTGTACACAGGCAAACTTATCTCTGAAAAGAGATTTATTCCAGCAAGACTTAACCAGTTGTATTTTTTAATTTAAATTCGTACTACGCGTACTACAGGCGTACTACAGACATAATATAAATTAAATAGTACGCAAATGTAATAGAAAGTAAAAAATACCTACCGTATGATTATATGAAATATATATATATCTACTTTTGTTTGTGCTCTTTCAGATTTTTATTGAAATGACTGGCAGTGGGAGAGTTGTGAATCACGTTCTTCTACGACCGCCAAAATTACAAGTTAACGTTTTTTCACAAGTTAAAAGAATTAATAATATACTTATTTATTTGAAATACAAGACTTGTTTGTTTTAATAAACAGGGCACTGGATAAGCTCTTTCTTTAATATTCCATAGATTTTATATCGGTACCTAAATTGACTCTATTTCGCATAACGCCATTCAAATGATGCGTGTGCTTGTTACCATGTTGTACAAGCTTCTATATTAATTCAGGAATACATTAAATGACTTTTATGTTGTTTTAATTTGAATTTTATTGCCCGGCCATAAAAGCTATTATTTCAGTGCTTGTAACGACTTCGGTATTAAATTGACAAAACCACGGATTCTGAATTGTTTTATGAGAAATTTTATTAGGCACAATACGCTGTGGAAAGTTTGTTATCGTTTATTTTATACCCAGACCTTATAGGAAAATTGTAGCTTTGGAATAGATAAAAAAATGGCCACGGAAATTAATTCCTTAACGATTTTTCTCCCCTTGTTTGGTCAAAAATAACTAAGTGTAAGTCTTACATAGTGTGCAAGTCCCATCAACGTAGAAAATATATGAAATATATGTATATTTTTATATAGATTTTTGCTGTTGGCTTTTTGGCCTTTACGGCTTTGCCTTAAGGATGTATTTATTCTCCGGATTTGTAATATTGTATAACTAAATCACAAGAAATAATTTTATCGTCCAAAAAGCAACTTTTAGCTACGAACAATATTTACAAATAGTTTAATATACCTACATATAATAAAAATATACTACTTATATTTAATGGTGTTATAACTAGTAGCTTTAAAATAATAGGATTTTCCATAGTCGTGATTACGTTAATTATGAGATTTTTCATATTCGTAGTCACGACTATGGAAAATCCTATTGTTTTGAAGTTACTATTATATCACTAAATATAAGTTAATGCGTATTATCAAACTATTTGTAAACATTGTCCGTAGCTTAAAGTTGGATTTTGGGCGTTACCCTTATTTTTTATGATTTTGTTACAAAATATTACAAATCCGGAGAGTTTGGCGTCAGCGGATTGTCAAGTAGGGTGTTTGTTTTAGGCCATCTTCGTCTGCGAGGACGGCGTAAGCGGGAGGTTGGGCTTGTCGTACCATGATTTTGACAGAAGTGAATTATTTTTAAAATGTGACGTCGACAAAGTTTTTTATTATTTTCCCGTTGTGCCAGACTCATCTTCCACCTTCATACGAAAGCCGTTATTCAGTTAACCTGTGGATAGACAGAGAGAAGAAAAGAAATACTCCAAAGACGGAACCATAAAAAACCGGCCAAGTGCGAGTCGGACTCGCACACGATGGGTTCCGTACCATTATCTATAAAAACGGCAAAAAAATCATGTCTGTTGCACGGGAGTGCGCAGGTCCGACTCGCACTTGGCCGGTTTTAGTATTTGTTGTTACAGCGGCAACAGAAACACATCATCTGTGAAAATTTCAACTGCTTAACTATCACGGTTCATGAGATACAGCCTGGTGACAGACGAAAAGACGGACAGACATACAGACAGACGGACAGCGGAGTCTTAGTAACAGGGTCCCGTTGGTTACCCTTTGGGTACGGAACCCTAAAAAAAGCAAAATGAAGTAGAGCCCAAGTGGAACAGAAACGCTTGGTTGATTAACAAGTGTAGACATGAAATGGCATAAGGACCTTAAGTAGATGAAAATCAGCATGGTACCAGCATTAAATTATTTTAACAAATAAAAATATAGTAATCCTAAAACTCAAAATTTCCCATTTCGAGATGTTGGAAGACTGAACAGCGCTGTCTTCTCTGTTGACACAAGCGATTCCTCTTTCCGCTTCCTACAGCCAATACCACGGTTGACCCCTGTCAAAACTCTTATTTCATTGGGATAGGGACTAAAATCCCCTAACCACCGGAAGAACTTGTTTGTACCCTAGTCCGATGTTTCGATACTTTGACCAGAAACGTTAGAGAAATTCATAGATCCTAAGTCATTGTAATAGAGCAGTTTTCGGGTGGCTTTTTGGTCTAATGTCTTTGGAGAAATACCTACCGTTTCAGCTTCGTTTTGTACGGTTGGTTGATCGCGTTCGGAGGAAAATGCAATTTTATATCATTTAATGCGGTTTCTGTTCTTACAGGAATATTATTCAACTTTGCGCGGTCGTTTGGACATATAAAGAAGATGAATGAGAGCAGAGTGACGAAAGAAATTTATGGTGCGCAAGTGCCCAGTGTGTGTGAGTATGGGCGTCTCTTCCAGGAGGACCGCCAAGAGTAGCGTAATCTTGGAAAGGCCTATGTCCAGCAGTGGGCGAAACAGGCTGATGGATGGATGCAAGTGGAAGATAAAGCTCGACCAGGCCGCTCTAGGAGGACGTATGCTGATAAATTGGCGACATACTGAAGAATGACAAAGTCAACAGCACCCGCAAGAACTTGTATGACGAGATTGAAGGGTGTAGAAAAGGCGAAAAGACAGAATCGTGGCAGATGAAAATCCGTGCACTCTGACTGTCTTTATGGGAGACACGCGTGAGTATCTGTATTCGGATTTTAGATATATAGGATTTCGCATTTCAAAAAACTTTGTGAACGTGAAATGAATTTATTTTCCACAAAACATACACAAAAAAAATAGAAATATAAACAAACATGCAAAATAAAAAACAATAAGAAAAAAATCTAGCAATAAATTAATTAATAATGGCAAAAAGGAGCAAGCTCGGCAGATGCCACAAGTTGGATTCAACTTGCAGCGCCGATTTTCAGTTTGCCCCATTTTAATACATATAAAACAAAATACAATTGCAGGTAGGTGGGAAACAGATTCATGTCATGAGTGATTGTAAATAATTGTGAGGAATAGAATTAAATATAACAAATAATTAAAAATTCCATAAGTTAATCAATTTATTGCTGTTTAAATGACATGACGACAATATCTACTTAATTGTTTTTTTTAAATATACTTTATATTTTCCCCATACTGCCCCATCTCAACGTGCTATCCTGTATATTTCATTTATTTCTAGATACATTTTTAATTTATAAAAGTGAGTATCACCAATCCGCCTGCCCAGCGTGTGTGAGTATGGGCATTTCTTTCTTCCAGGAGGACCGCCAAGAGTGGCGAAATCTTGGAAAGGCCTATGTCCAGCAGTGGACGAAAGAGGCTGATGGATGGATGGATGAGTATCTTTATTTAAAAAAAATAGGAGTTTTATGTATTGAATTGTTTTTTTTTTTTTAAATAAAAGTTAGGGTAGTAAATTTATATCATTGCGGTATAGAAATTTTCGATTTTTCGTGTTCGAATCCCTGTTCAGAGCTCATCACGACCAGATTTACTTTTCTGATTTTCTATACCGCAAAGATATACGTTATCTCCTTGCAATGGATAAATCGCAAAGTGATTAAAAATGTGGAAAATTATTTCTAATATAGTTTTTAGGGTGATAAATAATAAGTGTATATCCTTGCCACTTTGTATAAAAACAAAAAAATAAATTCTAAATCAGTTTTAACTACCAACGCGACACAATTGCCACAGAGTGGAATATGGATGAGATTTGTATTTCGGGGTGGGGGGGAGCGGCCCTTGGGTGCAACCCATAGTATCTGCTCTCGATTATGTGATCGTCGTGATAAGACAAATAAAGATAACCCTCCATACAACGAGATCACATACAAACCAAAAAACAAAACAAATACCGCCTTTAATTGGATAAAAAATCTTTTACATTAATGACACCTATTTTTTTGGGAGGGGGGGGGGGGGCAAGACGGTACTTGACGGGCGTGACTTATTGGCCCCTACCTAGTTACGCCTACTAGTTGGTGGCGCAAAAATGAGCATGCTTAATACCCAGCAATGGGCGGAAAAGAGCGGTCAACGAAGATGACGATGAAAACGATACAACTAAGAAGAATAAGAAATCATTCTTTGACTTTTTTACCTTACACAGAGACTTTCACGACAAAACTTTTAAGATGTAATAATTTAATCAACCGAGGAGCTTACCAGGTTACCTTGATACGAATGAGGTGGTTAATTCAAGCTTTGTTCAAAATTTACTTGAACTGTGCACGGGTAGGTAATCTATCACCTTATTTGATTGTAATAAGCTTCACTTTCAAACAAATTTTGGTTTTAAATGACGGGTGATATTTGTGTCCAAACAGCAGACCTAGCGTGTAACTTAGCGAATTTTGGCACCGTTATTCCCGTGCCAAGTTTCCCGACTTGGCATGACACGAAAGCTTCCAAAAACGAGCTTAATAGAAGTGATAAATTATGGTTACATTTTAATGGGTCAAGAATGCCTAGTCGGCTATTGAAACGGTGTTTTATTGTGCACTTTTGTTCGCTCTCAAAGAAGACTGGGCAAATCTGTATGGAAAGTGGTCTATGAACCAATGGAGATACTGACTTAGTATTTACATTAGGTAACTCCAACTACACCTTTGTGCAAAGTGGCATCAAAATCTTACCCGACCCTTTTAAGATGTTTCAACCTGAAAATATTAGTATTACTTTACTAAAGTGTTAGGTAAAAACTTAGTATTCAGACTTCTGAATTTACCTGGGGTTTTATATTGATATATATTATTATTTATTAAGAGTCAGTCGATTTTATCAAGGCATATTTTTTATAATTTCAGAAATAAAAATGAATAAGATTACCTTTTTACGAGCAATGATTTGAAAATTTCAATACAACAATATTTTGACATTTATGTCTGGCCCTGGTATTGAAAAATATACTGAATTACTGAACAGATTTGAAAAACAAACTATTTTTTTAAATCACTTGCCTTCCGCTTTCGCAAATTTTCGTATGTTTTAGAAATGCCGTCAATTTTTTACTCCCAATATTTTTGTTTCCCCATAACACTTTTGTTTTAGAGAATGATAATGCCATGCAACGTGGAGCTAATGAATCTCGTCTTTAAGTTATGAGATATAAGGAACGCTTCTTATAGGTTTTTAATAATCTAAAAATCAATAAGTTTCTGTAGAAAATCGTGCCAGAATAGCCGTACAGGAGTAATTAAGGCTTTAAATCATCATGCCACGGTATCCAAAACTAAAGTTATGGGCTTAGTTTGATTAATCATAGAAAACCCTCCTATTGGCATTGGCCAAGTTATGATCGATATTTGCTGAGCTTAAAGCCCTGCCCATGGGACACAAACACAACCATTCTACCAAGTGATTTTGAACTCAAGTGTATTGTCAGAAAGTATACAATAGAATTCGTATTCTGCGGGCACGCGTCATCAGTGAATTTACAAGGTTTATCTGGAATTTCTGAAAAAGCTTTGAGAAATAAATAAACTACAAATGTCTTTGGTTATGTGTAAAGAAATTTCAGGAGAAGTTTTAATTCTCTCAGCTGAACAACTTTGCTATAAACAGTTCGCAATTTGGGGAGCTTACTTTGCGATTTTCTTCTATCGAGTGAAGTTAATCAAATATCGTTTTCGTATCTACCCTTGTATTAAGTATGTCCTCTTTTGTAATATATTATATTTTTTTTAGGGTTCCGTACATCAAAAGGAAAAAACCTTAATAACCATTATAGGATCACTTTGTTGTCCGTCTGTCCGTCCGTCCGTCTATCTATCTGTCTGTGAAGACCCTTTATTTTGGGAACGCGTGCCTGTATCGAGTTGAAATTAAAACCACATATATACTCAAGTCTACATTCCCTTGAAGCTGTGAAAAAATCAAACTTCTAAGTTAACGTAAAAAAGATACGGCCGTTTATGCCGCAAAAAACGTATATTTCGACACTGAAGGGAATCAAAATTTAAAGGGTATTTCCCGTTGACCTAGAACTATGAAATTTGACAAATAATACCGTCTAATACTACAGTGCTACAAGTATAGGAAAAAAACATAAAACAATACATTTGTAATTAAATCATAAAAAAAACATCGAGGTTAAGCAACGGTATGCGCGGTTATAATTGTACGTGTGACCAAATCTTTTTGTAGATTATTTTTAAACTTTTACTAATCTGTACGGAATCCTCGGTGGGCGAGTCCGACTCGCACTTGTCCGGTTTTTGTATTTTAAATATGGTAATTAACAGACTGATATAATTGCAGGGCCTTAAAGCGACGTTCAGTGCGTATGAAGTCGTCGGGAATAGCTAGTCTAACGTTATTCAAAGAACCATATATACCGCCCTAATACAACTTTTCATCGCCACTGAGCGACCCAAAAAGGTCAGGCGAAAAAGTTTAAGGTGTCTTTTATTAAGGTTTATCACGTTACCCAAGCCCAAAAGTTACCTTGATTTAGGAAGATAGGTTTTAGGTTGTGCGTGTCTTCAGAAGTTGGCTTTTAGGAGCAGCGTCCGGAGTTTTTGCTAATTTCAGTAAATTTAGTTTAGACTAAATGAATTAAGGCGCAATACGTCCATCGCACAACGAAAGAGATCAACGTATCAGAAAAGTGTCCGCTGGAGTTTTTTTGTGAATAATAAAATTAATATAAATTCACAGAAGAGCGTTTAAAAAAACGCATGTCTATGTTTTGGATAATAATAGGTATATAATTATGCTTACATCAGTCATTATTGCTATGTTTGGCAATTTATTTTACGATACAGAATCAGGGGGCACAGTTACTTGGCAACCCAAAAGGGCTGGACACTGATGTTTAGGTCAGAACTTAGCTCTACCCTTGAGACGAGAGGTTAGAATTGAGACCACGTACAGCAAAGCGTAGCGTAGGCAAACCTCGTGCCCGCTAGACCGACGGTCTGAAGGATGATATTGGAAAGGCCGATATACAGCAGTGGGCGATGGCAGTCTGATGGATGGATGGATGGATTGAGACGATGAATGAACCTATAATGTATATATGGGCCGGCCCATGGGACACCCAAGGGGGCCATGACCCTTAATGGTTGATTTTGTATGGGAAAATGTGTAAAGTAAATGTTTTAAACCAGTTTAATAGAATTTAAATGCAACTTATGACCCCCCACGTATCAAACGGTGAAGGAAAACATAATTTTTAAGCCTAAAGGGCATAAAATATCCGGTTGTAAATGGACCTATTATGTAACTTTGTATCGGTTGCCAACTGGTTGCCATTGATGAAAACTGAACTTTCAGAATTGCCTTCAGTGTGTATTGAACTGTTCACGATCTGTGACGTCACTCTAAGTACGTACATATCCTTAGATAATCGAAATTCGATAGTATATCTGTTTTAGATGTTTGGCAACCGGTTGGCAACCGACTCAAATATACATAATCTAGGGGCAGGAAATTTATTCTTTAAATGAAACCACATTATACCCTGATCATATTTAACAATTTTCTCAAAAAACATATCAGCAAAAATAAAAATAAAATGCATTTGCCCACACAAAATTCTATAGGTTTTTCAAATTAGTAAGCATTTTTTTTATTTCCTTGAAAATGTTGTTTATTATGGTCAGTAAATTATTTACACCCGGTATATTTCCGTTGGAACGTAATTGTTAGTGAAAAGAGCACAAATGTTTCATTTTGCACCATGTATTCTATAGCGTAGACTAGATGTCCCCTCTATAGAATTACCGACTTATCGCCCAACCAAAAGCCGACCTTTTACTTTTCCTCCCCCTGGGACAGGAAAAAAACATTTTTCACCCCCTCCATCGTCAAGGTCAAACTAGAGTCATTTACCGGAGGCAGGCTACATCAATTACCCGGGCAATTTGAATAAGAGCCTCTTTCTTTTCCTTATTCCTCTTGTGCCATTATTTATTTCAATTGGCCGGGGTACCGCTGTTTAAGACGATACGGGATTTACCAAAATAAAATCTTTCTAGATTAAACTTAGCTTAAAACGTTCCGCGGTAAAACATTTGGAGTATTTATTATTTTGTAATTACTTTGATTGGGGATCAGACCTTAAAATAGCTTTGTTATATTGGCTTTGGACAAATGCACATGAAAATAACGCTATTGTGGACGGCAGAATAACAGCGTTGCGGACTTTGAATTGCGGCATATGCTGAGTCAGAGCCTTTTCTCTTTGCCGCGACAAAGTTACCATCACAATGAATTTACATTTTTATTTGATGTTTACAGTTTGTTAAATTTTGTTTTGTATCGTTACTTTGTTATTGTATGTATGTTTGTGTTGTGTTTTTTGAGAATAGTTTGTTTTATCTATCTATTCATTAATATCGCTTTTATTATACTTCTGGTGTCTCGTTTTGGTACGTCATCAAGTGATTGCAAAGGAAAGGAATCAATCAGAACTCTATAGGGTGAAATTTAATCAACCGACCAAATTCATACTAGAGACTCGGTTAGTGATCAAGAACTAGGTTCAGTAATCCTTTTGGCCAATTTCGAAAAATATTTTTTTTTGCTCCCGTATTGGTTGGACTAGTTTAAGTACAATACCTAGTGCAGGTTCTACGGGTAAAATATTTTTTTTTTCGAATTTCACCTGGAGGGTCATTAAACCTTGTTCCTGATGACTAACCGAGTCTCCAGTATGAATTTGGTCGGTTGATTTAATTTCACCTAGTATAGAATACTTCAAACTGGATAAATATACTTGATAATAAATCGGGCGAAAACAGGTTTCGACATTCTCACTTTAGATGATAGTAAATGTTAAAGTTCCTAAACAAAGTAAAAGCCAGTTGCTACAATATAAAATGAAGTACAAGATCATTATAAAAATTGATGTTAAATGACATAGCAACTTCAGAAAACGCAGTCTCACTATTGTGATTTAATTAGAGACAACAGTGACAAAACATGATAAAGAATACAGCATCCCGATAAGACTTATCGATTTTCTGCATTACGTTATCCATCAGCCCGTGTTCGTCCACTGCTGGACATAGGCCTTTCCCAAATTTCGCCACTCATCTCGGTCCTCCGTCCTCCTCATCCAGCCGCCCCCCGCAACGTCCTTCAGGTCGTCGGTCCAGCGGGCACGAGATCGTCCTACACTACGCTTTGCTGTACGTGGTCTCCATTCTAAAGCCTTTCGGCCCCAACGGCCATCATATCGGCGACAAATATGGCCTGCCCACTGCCACTTCAACTTACTGATTCTGCAGGCTATGTCGGTTACTTGAGATCTCCGACGGATCTCCTCATTTCGGATTCTATCCATCAGAGATACCCCAAGCATAGCCCGCTCCATAGCTCGCTGAGCGGCCTTAAACCGGTGGATCAGACCCTTTGTAAGAGACCACGTCTCAGCGCCATACGTCATCACAGGAAGGACGCACTGGTTGAACACCTTAGCCTTTAAGCATTTTAGCCTGCGGTATTGACGACGTAAATATGTGACGCAACTTTCCGAATGCTGCCCAACCCAAGCATATTCTTCTGTCAGCCTCGGCGTCGAAGTTGTTTTTATCCAGCTGTATGACTTGACCCAGATAAACATATTTTTGAACAACTTCGATGCTGACATTGTCGACGGTTATTGGCCCTTGGATGACGTGACAGTTGGACATGACCTTAGTCTTATCCAAATTCATCCGCAGGCCCACTCGTCTCGAAGAATCGCCAAGGCCGCGCATCATTTCCTCTAGTTCCTGGAGCGATTCCGCCATTATGACGATGTCATCGGCAAAGCGAAGATGTGAAATGTACTCTCCGTTTACGTTTATGCCTCGTCCATTCCAGTCTAGTGTTTTAAAGACGTCCTCCAGCGCGGCGGTAAACAGTTTTGGGGAAATAACATCTCCCTGTCTCACGCCGCGCTGAAGATGTATCGGTCTTGTTTGTACACCCTGTACTTGGACGGATATCGTAGCGGAGTCATACAGACATTTCAACAACTCCACGTAACGCCAGTCAACTTGGCAACGCTGCAAGGACTGCAGAACAGACCAAGTTTCGATGGAGTCGAAGGCTTTCTCGTAGTCCACAAACGCTAGACATAAGGGCTGATTATACTTTTGAGTTTTCTGTATAACCTGCCTTAGCGTGTGAATGTGGTCCACGGTGCTGTAGCCTTTTCGAAACCTAGCCTGCTCTGGAGGTTGGAAGTCGTCGAATCGTACGGCGAGACGATTCGTGATAACTCTTGAGAACAGCTTGTAGGTGTGGCTCAGGAGCGCAATTGGTCTATAGTTCTTAAGTAGGATTTTGTCCCCTTTTTTGAAGAACAAAATGACCAGACTCCTGCTCCACTCCTTTGGCGTAGTACCTGTGCGAATGACGGCATTAAAAAGGTCCTGTAGCTGTCAGAGTATAGGGTAACCTGCATCTTTCAGGAGTTCAGTTGTGATGCCGTCCTCGCCCGGCGCCTTGTTGTTTTTCAGCTGTTCAAGAACTATCCTAATCTCACCCATTTCGACATCCGGGAGTTCGTCGGTCTAGTGGCGGACCAGAGGTGCACGTTTGTCGTCTTCATCGCGAGCAGTTGGCTTGGGAGCGTGTGAAGAATATAGGAGCCCATAAAATTTCTCGATTTCGGCATTACGTTAAAGTGTTCCAAAAAGCCAAATAACTGGCACTGCAAATTTGCACTTTTTGTAGTAGTTTTACTACTTAAGAGGCCGCTCCGTATTTTTCGTCTGTTTGATGCGAAGCATTATTTTAATAAATTTTATTGTCTTTGCCGCGATGTTGTTGTAAAAATCAGAGACATACACCAGTCCATATTCGCCATCTTAATGAAGAACTAAAATTTATTTGATTTTATTGTTTCTCCTTTTCGCGTTATTTTGATAGTTAGTTATTATGAGTAACGATTCGGAGCGGGCTCGTAAGTAATAAAATAACTCGCAAAAGAGAAACAATTCAATGAAATGAATTCTAGCCCTTTATTTAGACGGCCAATATGAAGTGGTGTATGTCCCTAGTTTTTCCAAAAACATCGCGATAAAGGCCAGAAAAATATTGAACATTTGTTTTTGATCAAAGTTGTCGTCGTCGCGGACCGGGCTCTTAAAATAAGAAGCTACTAGGTAGTTTGATAAATAGTATATTTATATAATCTTTTATTTAGATCTAGATTCCTGTAGTACGATTGAATTACTTTTACTCGATAGAAACAATTTTTGAAATGAGGTCTTCAAACACACGCTTTCTAGTCTAGTTTGACGAATAAGAATCATTTAGAACTCAACATATTTTATTAGATGGATACTTACATTATTGATAACTGGAAATGTTGCTTGATGTTTTGTTTCTATTTTTATAAATTAAAAATATTTTTGCTTTCACCCTGAGTTTATTTATTTTCGGTCCATAACGCCCTGCGCGTTTTTCTGATTGGACAGACACTCACCGTTGAAAACTCAATGCCAGAGGATTTTTTTTTGTGCCGATCGCTATTCATATCAACTTACTTTTCTTAGAAACCAGTGACGCAGTGCGATCGCAGTACGCCATCTTTGATTGGATGAAATCATTGCTGTCAATTTTACCCAATCACCACGCTGGATAAGCTGCCCCGCTATTGGCAATTTTAGAAATAAGTTGGTGGATCTGGAACCGGGCCAGAAAATACTTCTGGGTTTTTTTTAGCTTTAAAAATATTGCTAAGTAATACTTGTATTATTTTTGCTAAGTGCCGACTAGATCTTTATGAATTTCCTCGGTAATCTGGGGTGAAAGTAACCAATGACACCTATTCTCGTGAAGCAAATATTAGATTTAGAGCTGCCATAATCTAAAACTTTTCATTGCAAAATAGGCTTTAATGCAGATGGATAAAAGTTAAATGAGCTTGTATTATTTTAGGTTTTTCAACTCTAAATTTAAGGTTTGCTGCACGAAAATAGGTCACATTAGCTGCCACGACATCAGAACTGGTTTATCGGGCCGCAGGAAAGCCCAAAATATATGAAAATACTAGGTTTTGCCTATGGCTTTTTAATCTTAGCGTAGTATCGACAGTTTTCGGCTCGGCAGTTATTTTATGAACACCCCTTATAGCCTATTTGTTGGTCGGGGTCACTAAAATGATTATAAACCGCATCCAAATCCGTTGAGTGGTTGTCGAGTTAAATCGAAACAGACACACATACATACATACAGACAGACATATCAAATTTGGGATAAAAGTATTATATTTTCATCATCATTCAGTTTAAAAGCTGTGCTCTTGTCGGTGAATTCTTCTCCATTCACTTCTGCTCCCAACTTCTTGATGCGACACGATACCTGTTATTTATATTCATAATCTAACCCCCCCCCCCCCCAGACCTATAAATCCGCCCTTGTCATGACGTATGTACATGTACAGTACATCTTCCATCTGTCAAAAGCAGATGTATGTTCCTGGCACGCCGATTATTGTACACAATGGGCACATCTTCTCGCTCGGAAATCAATAGGTTTTATTGCTCCCGCTGTATTTGGCATCCAAAAAACACTTCTACTAATGAACCCTGAACGTATTTTTTCTGGCATTCTCATTAATAGAAATGCTCGCTTTCGTTGGCGCAATGGGTCCATCGTAAAACGAAAGAGATGAACATATCTGAAGCAGTGCGTATCCGAGTAGTGCCGGTGAATCAATAAGAGATTGGATAATGGTATTTTAATTATTATTCAAGGTAACCATACAAAGAATTTTCGAAAAAAATATAACGCTATATTTTAGATAACGGGTTTATTTGTTAAAAACTGGTCATTATTGTTTTTACTTTATTAGTTTGGGCGGACTACTGTTTTGAATTGGAAACACAGCCTCCATTTTGCATTTTTTTTTGCAGCGAATTTTTCTCTATTTCATTTTGGACTTCCTTTTGTCTTGGAAAAGGCCTTCGTTACTATAACAAATTCGTTAAATGAATCTTCAGATAAAGGACTTGCGCTGTTACATTTTTATCTCACACTAGCCTTTTTCCCACGGCTTTGCCCACCTTTATTCCATCTCTGCCCCGTTTTTGACTTGCACGTTATTATATGAACACCTCCCCCATAGCCTATGTGTTGACTAGGGTCATAAAATAAAGAAACCGCATCCAAATCAATTGGGTGGTTCTCGGGCTAAAACGGAACATAGAACAAAGACAGACAGATAGATAGACAAAAATTATGTAGTGTCTACCTACTGGAAGACAGGCATGAGTATATGTATGTATAAGTACATACAGACACACAGACGTAGCCTTTTATACATAAATCGAAAGGAGATTTGCAGGGTCACCAAAATTGTACTTAATGAGTTTTACCTCTAAGCCGACGATTAAGTGTAGCGTAGCCAAACTGCGCTTATTTACTTTCTCATTATGATCTCGCTGTAAGGTTCGAGCACAAAATAAATACATACAGAAGGCCAGCTCCCTACAACCAGCAATTTCGAGCGCACGCACACATATACGCGTATGTACGTCGATCTCGGTAGACTCGTGCTCTGGCACTCGATCAACTTCGACCGAGATCGTAGTCCGTACGATTCTGTGTGCGTGCGCGGGAATAGCTGGTTGAATGGAGCTGGCCTTCTGTATGTATTTATTTTGTGGTTAAATAGTAGAATGGCCGCGCTTTTTATGATAATATACGTGTTTTAAAACTTTTAAAACGACCCAAATTTCAATTGCAAGTATTTATTCAGTCCCTTTGTACCAAAATCGATCGATTACATTTTAATTTAGTCAATGTTAAACGTTACGAAGGAGTCCGACAAATCCTCGTTTTTAATCAAGCCCTATTTTTTTGTTTTTAGCCTCCGGTAGCCTCCGTCATCCGACCGGTAATGAATCCCTCTGTGAGGGTAGTATACAACAAAACCAAAAGATTTAATAACAAAACATCCGAAGAATAGAGCCGGAACTGGGTATAGAACATAAGGAATCCACTTCTATTGCTCGGAAACTAAATAACAAGAAAGCCTTAGCAAGATCTACGATATCTTTACATACGTGGAACATGGACTTTTTCCAGATGTCATCCATCCATCCATCAGCCTGTTTCGTCCACTGCTGGACAAAGGCCTTTCCAGGATTACGCCACTCTTGGCGGTCCCCCTGGAAGAAATGCCCATACTCACACACGCTGGGCAGGCGGGTTGGTGAGCGCGGTGCTGAAAACTTTGCATCAGTGACGCCGCTGCCCGTCACTAGTCTGTTTTAAGGCCTGGCAATTGGGGATGGATATACCGCCATCCATCGGTCCCAGGCAATGGTGGGCCGCCTGGTTTTGCCTGAGAGCTGTTCTCTTACTCTCCCCCGAATAACTTCGGGAGGATTTCCGAGTAAGATGGTGGTACCCCCACAGTCGAGCTCGGCATCAGCTCTACCACCTACTTCCAGATTTCCAGATGTAATAATCTATAATTAAGAGGATATGTCACGCTTGCAAAGGTCACTGTTACTCCATGCGGAACGCCCCGCAGTGTGAGATAGAATTAATATATGTAAGAGGATATGTCACGCTTGCAAAGGTCACTGTTACTCCATGCGGAACGCCCCGCAGTGCGAGATAGAATTAATATATGTAAGAGGATATGTCACGCTTGCAAAGGTCACTGTTACTCCATGCGGAACGCCCCGCAGTGCGAGATAGAATTAATATATGTAAGAGGATATGTCACGCTTGCAAAGGTCACTGTTACTCCATGCGGAACGCCCCGCAGTGTGAGATAGAATTAATATATGTAAGAGGATATGTCACGCTTGCAAAGGTCACTGTTACTCCATGCGGAACGCCCCGCAGTGTGAGATAGAATTAATATATGTAAGAGGATATGTCACGCTTGCAAAGGTCACTGTTACTCCATGCGGAACGCCCCGCAGTGCGAGATAGAATTAATATATGTAAGAGGATATGTCACGCTTGCAAAGGTCACTGTTACTCCATGCGGAACGCCCCGCAGTGCGAGATAGAATTAATATATGTAAGAGGATATGTCACGCTTGCAAAGGTCACTGTTACTCCATGCGGAACGCCCCGCAGTGTGAGATAGAATTAATATATGTAAGAGGATATGTCACGCTTGCAAAGGTCACTGTTACTCCATGCGGAACGCCCCGCAGTGCGAGATAGAATTAATATATGTAAGAGGATATGTCACGCTTGCAAAGGTCACTGTTACTCCATGCGGAACGCCCCGCAGTGCGAGATAGAATTAATATATGTAAGAGGATATGTCGCGCTTGCAAAGGTCACTGTTACTCCATGCGGAACGCCCCGCAGTGTGAGATAGAATTAATATATGTAAGAGGATATGTCGCGCTTGCAAAGGTCACTGTTACTCCATGCGGAACGCCCCGCAGTGTGAGATAGAATTAATATATGTAAGAGGATATGTCGCGCTTGCAAAGGTCACTGTTACTCCATGCGGAACGCCCCGCAGTGCGAGATAGAATTAATATATGTAAGAGGATATGTCGCGCTTGCAAAGGTCACTGTTACTCCATGCGGAACGCCCCGCAGTGCGAGATAGAATTAATATATGTAAGAGGATATGTCGCGCTTGCAAAGGTCACTGTTACTCCATGCGGAACGCCCCGCAGTGTAAGATAGAATTAATATATGTAAGAGGATATGTCGCGCTTGCAAAGGTCACTGTTACTCCATGCGGAACGCCCCGCAGTGTGAGATAGAATTAATATATGTAAGAGGATATGTCGCGCTTGCAAAGGTCACTGTTACTCCATGCGGAACGCCCCGCAGTGTGAGATAGAATTAATATATGTAAGAGGATATGTCGCGCTTGCAAAGGTCACTGTTACTCCATGCGGAACGCCCCGCAGTGTGAGATAGAATTAATATATGTAAGAGGATATGTCGCGCTTGCAAAGGTCACTGTTACTCCATGCGGAACGCCCCGCAGTGTGAGATAGAATTAATATATGTAAGAGGATATGTCGCGCTTGCAAAGGTCACTGTTACTCCATGCGGAACGCCCCGCAGTGTGAGATAGAATTAATATATGTAAGAGGATATGTCGCGCTTGCAAAGGTCACTGTTACTCCATGCGGAACGCCCCGCAGTGCGAGATAGAATTAATATATGTAAGAGGATATGTCGCGCTTGCAAAGGTCACTGTTACTCCATGCGGAACGCCCCGCAGTGTGAGATAGAATTAATATATGTAAGAGGATATGTCGCGCTTGCAAAGGTCACTGTTACTCCATGCGGAACGCCCCGCAGTGTGAGATAGAATTAATATATGTAAGAGGATATGTCGCGCTTGCAAAGGTCACTGTTACTCCATGCGGAACGCCCCGCAGTGTGAGATAGAATTAATATATGTAAGAGGATATGTCGCGCTTGCAAAGGTCACTGTTACTCCATGCGGAACGCCCCGCAGTGTGAGATAGAATTAATATATGTAAGAGGATATGTCGCGCTTGCAAAGGTCACTGTTACTCCATGCGGAACGCCCCGCAGTGCGAGATAGAATTAATATATGTAAGAGGATATGTCGCGCTTGCAATGGTCACTGTTACTCCATGCGGAACGCCCCGCAGTGTGAGATAGAATTAATATATGTAAGAGGATATGTCGCGCTTGCAAAGGTCACTGTTACTCCATGCGGAACGCCCCGCAGTGTGAGATAGAATTAATATATGTAAGAGGATATGTCGCGCTTGCAAAGGTCACTGTTACTCCATGCGGAACGCCCCGCAGTGTGAGATAGAATTAATATATGTAAGAGGATATGTCGCGCTTGCAAAGGTCACTGTTACTCCATGCGGAACGCCCCGCAGTGTGAGATAGAATTAATATATGTAAGAGGATATGTCGCGCTTGCAAAGGTCACTGTTACTCCATGCGGAACGCCCCGCAGTGTGAGATAGAATTAATATATGTAAGAGGATATGTCGCGCTTGCAAAGGTCACTGTTACTCCATGCGGAACGCCCCGCAGTGTGAGATAGAATTAATATATGTAAGAGGATATGTCGCGCTTGCAAAGGTCACTGTTACTCCATGCGGAACGCCCCGCAGTGCGAGATAGAATTAATATATGTAAGAGGATATGTCGCGCTTGCAAAGGTCACTGTTACTCCATGCGGAACGCCCCGCAGTGTGAGATAGAATTAATATATGTAAGAGGATATGTCGCGCTTGCAAAGGTCACTGTTACTCCATGCGGAACGCCCCGCAGTGTGAGATAGAATTAATATATGTAAGAGGATATGTCGCGCTTGCAAAGGTCACTGTTACTCCATGCGGAACGCCCCGCAGTGTGAGATAGAATTAATATATGTAAGAGGATATGTCGCGCTTGCAAAGGTCACTGTTACTCCATGCGGAACGCCCCGCAGTGCGAGATAGAATTAATATATGTAAGAGGATATGTCGCGCTTGCAAAGGTCACTGTTACTCCATGCGGAACGCCCCGCAGTGTGAGATAGAATTAATATATGTAAGAGGATATGTCGCGCTTGCAAAGGTCACTGTTACTCCATGCGGAACGCCCCGCAGTGTGAGATAGAATTAATATATGTAAGAGGATATGTCACGCTTGCAAAGGTCACTGTTACTCCATGCGGAACGCCCCGCAGTGTGAGATAGAATTAATATATGTAAGAGGATATGTCGCGCTTGCAAAGGTCACTGTTACTCCATGCGGAACGCCCCGCAGTGTGAGATAGAATTAATATATGTAAGAGGATATGTCGCGCTTGCAAAGGTCACTGTTACTCCATGCGGAACGCCCCGCAGTGCGAGATAGAATTAATATATGTAAGAGGATATGTCGCGCTTGCAAAGGTCACTGTTACTCCATGCGGAACGCCCCGCAGTGTGAGATAGAATTAATATATGTAAGAGGATATGTCGCGCTTGCAAAGGTCACTGTTACTCCATGCGGAACGCCCCGCAGTGTGAGATAGAATTAATATATGTAAGAGGATATGTCGCGCTTGCAAAGGTCACTGTTACTCCATGCGGAACGCCCCGCAGTGTGAGATAGAATTAATATATGTAAGAGGATATGTCACGCTTGCAAAGGTCACTGTTACTCCATGCGGAACGCCCCGCAGTGTGAGATAGAATTAATATATGTAAGAGGATATGTCGCGCTTGCAAAGGTCACTGTTACTCCATGCGGAACGCCCCGCAGTGCGAGATAGAATTAATATATGTAAGAGGATATGTCGCGCTTGCAAAGGTCACTGTTACTCCATGCGGAACGCCCCGCAGTGTGAGATAGAATTAATATATGTAAGAGGATATGTCGCGCTTGCAAAGGTCACTGTTACTCCATGCGGAACGCCCCGCAGTGTGAGATAGAATTAATATATGTAAGAGGATATGTCGCGCTTGCAAAGGTCACTGTTACTCCATGCGGAACGCCCCGCAGTGTGAGATAGAATTAATATATGTAAGAGGATATATCGCGCTTGCAAAGGTCACTGTTACTCCATGCGGAACGCCCCGCAGTGTGAGATAGAATTAATATATGTAAGAGGATATGTCGCGCTTGCAAAGGTCACTGTTACTCCATGCGGAACGCCCCGCAGTGTGAGATAGAATTAATATATGTAAGAGGATATGTCGCGCTTGCAAAGGTCACTGTTACTCCATGCGGAACGCCCCGCAGTGTGAGATAGAATTAATATATGTAAGAGGATATGTCGCGCTTGCAGAGGTCACTGTTACTCCATGCGGAACGCCCCGCAGTGCGAGATAGAATTAATATATGTAAGAGGATATGTCGCGCTTGCAAAGGTCACTGTTACTCCATGCGGAACGCCCCGCAGTGTGAGATAGAATTAATATATGTAAGAGGATATGTCGCGCTTGCAAAGGTCACTGTTACTCCATGCGGAACGCCCCGCAGTGCGAGATAGAATTAATATATGTAAGAGGATATGTCGCGCTTGCAAAGGTCACTGTTACTCCATGCGGAACGCCCCGCAGTGCGAGATAGAATTAATATATGTAAGAGGATATGTCGCGCTTGCAAAGGTCACTGTTACTCCATGCGGAACGCCCCGCAGTGCGAGATAGAATTAATATATGTAAGAGGATATGTCGCGCTTGCAAAGGTCACTGTTACTCCATGCGGAACGCCCCGCAGTGCGAGATAGAATTAATATATGTAAGAGGATATGTCGCGCTTGCAAAGGTCACTGTTACTCCATGCGGAACGCCCCGCAGTGTGAGATAGAATTAATATATGTAAGAGGATATGTCGCGCTTGCAAAGGTCACTGTTACTCCATGCGGAACGCCCCGCAGTGTGAGATAGAATTAATATATGTAAGAGGATATGTCGCGCTTGCAAAGGTCACTGTTACTCCATGCGGAACGCCCCGCAGTGTGAGATAGAATTAATATATGTAAGAGGATATGTCGCGCTTGCAAAGGTCACTGTTACTCCATGCGGAACGCCCCGCAGTGAGAGATAGAATTAATATATGTAAGAGGATATGTCGCGCTTGCAAAGGTCACTGTTACTCCATGCGGAACGCCCCGCAGTGTGAGATAGAATTAATATATGTAAGAGGATATGTCGCGCTTGCAAAGGTCACTGTTACTCCATGCGGAACGACCCGCAGTGCGAGATAGAATTAATATATGTAAGAGGATATGTCACGCTTGCAAAGGTCACTGTTACTCCATGCGGAACGCCCCGCAGTGTGAGATAGAATTAATATATGTAAGAGGATATGTCGCGCTTGCAAAGGTCACTGTTACTCCATGCGGAACGACCCGCAGTGTGAGATAGAATTAATATATGTAAGAGGATATGTCGCGCTTGCAAAGGTCACTGTTACTCCATGCGGAACGACCCGCAGTGCGAGATAGAATTAATATATGTAAGAGGATATGTCGCGCTTGCAAAGGTCACTGTTACTCCATGCGGAACGACCCGCAGTGCGAGATAGAATTAATATATGTAAGAGGATATGTCGCGCTTGCAAAGGTCACTGTTACTCCATGCGGAACGACCCGCAGTGTGAGATAGAATTAATATATGTAAGAGGATATGTCGCGCTTGCAAAGGTCACTGTTACTCCATGCGGAACGCCCCGCAGTGTGAGATAGAATTAATATATGTAAGAGGATATGTCGCGCTTGCAAAGGTCACTGTTACTCCATGCGGAACGCCCCGCAGTGTGAGATAGAATTAATATATGTAAGAGGATATGTCGCGCTTGCAAAGGTCACTGTTACTCCATGCGGAACGCCCCGCAGTGTGAGATAGAATTAATATATGTAAGAGGATATGTCGCGCTTGCAAAGGTCACTGTTACTCCATGCGGAACGACCCGCAGTGCGAGATAGAATTAATATATGTAAGAGGATATGTCACGCTTGCAAAGGTCACTGTTACTCCATGCGGAACGCCCCGCAGTGTGAGATAGAATTAATATATGTAAGAGGATATGTCGCGCTTGCAAAGGTCACTGTTACTCCATGCGGAACGCCCCGCAGTGTGAGATAGAATTAATATATGTAAGAGGATATGTCGCGCTTGCAAAGGTCACTGTTACTCCATGCGGAACGCCCCGCAGTGTGAGATAGAATTAATATATGTAAGAGGATATGTCGCGCTTGCAAAGGTCACTGTTACTCCATGCGGAACGCCCCGCAGTGTGAGATAGAATTAATATATGTAAGAGGATATGTCGCGCTTGCAAAGGTCACTGTTACTCCATGCGGAACGACCCGCAGTGCGAGATAGAATTAATATATGTAAGAGGATATGTCACGCTTGCAAAGGTCACTGTTACTCCATGCGGAACGCCCCGCAGTGTGAGATAGAATTAATATATGTAAGAGGATATGTCGCGCTTGCAAAGGTCACTGTTACTCCATGCGGAACGCCCCGCAGTGCGAGAGGGAGGGATTCCGGAAAAAATAGCAAAATGTCGGTTTGAAATTAATATAAAATGAACTAAAATAGCTATCAAAATTTACAACTGAGGAAATTTAGATATCGCTAAAATCTATCTAATAAAATATCGTTCAGGCCTGTCATTCCTATTTGTCATACTATGAAAAAAAGTGTAGATGAATTTCCATCGAAAACGAGCGAGCTGATTCTGAAATAACAATAATCTGACGTTAAGTTTTATCTTATTTAACAGAATGCTTCGGTGGTTTGGGCTTATACAGGTTGACTTTCGAGCAAACCCCGAAAATTTCAGAATTTATTAAGAAACGTTAGTAGAACACATTTTAAATGTAAAAACAATTAAAATTAAAAGTCAAAATATTATTAAAAAATGTTACTTGAAAATAAAATCTATGGTTACCTTAGCCATTCCCATACGGAAAAAGTTGAAAATAGTCCAAAATAGTGGGATTAATAATAAAAATAACTTAGCGCGATCTATTAGGTTGGGGAAAAACTCTTTTCGCAAATAGTATGTACGAACTTATAATAAAATCTCTTTGGCTATACCATTTACATCTGGCTGGTTTTGGTATTATTAAAAAGTTCAAATTTTAAAAAAGATAATTCCATATTCAAATTAGGTAAAATGTGTGATTTTCATTTGTTTTTCTTACTGGTAAGATGAGTGAATCAGCGCGCGGAGTTGTTCCACGTATTTATTCTGTGGTTCTACTATTCTATTTTTACTATGGCGCTGCCGTGTTCCGAATCAAGCATCCGCCCCAAGCGTCACTCGCTACGTTCCGTAACGATTCCTTTTTCAATTCTAGTCATTACATGTTCTTTCTGGCCGTGATGATCGCAGTGGCGTTTGGCGTAGCTAGGTGGACAAGGGCCCCGGTGCATAGAGAAAGAATCGGGCCCTCACCCCCCCTTTCCACGTAGCTTGAACTTGTATTGGCCTTCAAAATTAGTGCACCAGGGCCCCCTGAGCTCCGGGGCCCTGGTTCACTGCACCACCCAGCCCTACGGTAGCTACGCCACTGGATGATCGTCAAATAAATATATAAACTCTAAGGGACCAAGTTATTACATCTCTGGTGATTTCGTGGGACGGACGAAACGTGTCGACGTCAATTCTCAATTTGACATGTCCCAAAAGTTTAATTTCTGTTGGTACAACATGGTATATTTTGGGACGGGATGTAAAGTATTTAGAAACACAATTTTCATCTAAAGTTTTGGACCTTTTTGAAGGTCCAGCAATCATTGAATTTTTCGCATCTATTCAATCTTCTGTCTCATGTTGTTCGTCTATTCATCCTTTACTATATAAGGTGATTTTCGTTTATGTAGCCAAATTCATACTGGAAACTCGTTAAGTGGTCAAGACAGGACTAAGGTTCAATGACCCTTTATGTGAAATACGCATAATTTTTTTTCTGCGTCTATAGTTGTTCATGATTCAATTAGTATGGGAAGTCTAAATTTTATTTTGCGTATTTCACAGAACGGGTTAAATTCAAATAGTTTATTTTGTAAAAAAGACACATAAAGTATACTTTCTACAGGTCAATTTACGATTAGATATCTTTATAAAAACAAAAGAATACGATGAAACTAATATAATACGGGAAATATATATATATATATATATATATATATATATATATAAACTCACTGAACCTTGGTCTTGACCACCTACCGAGTCTCCAGTATGAATTTGGGTATATAAACTAAAGTCAGCTTATATTTCTAACTAGCAACCTGCCCCGGCTTTGCTAAGTATCTACCTTTAATGACGGGATTGTAGTGGGTGTAGGGGATTTAAACCCGCGCTCTCCGAATTGATGGTTGAGATGCCAACCACTTGACAGATGATTTTCTCTTTCAATAAGTTATTATAATCCCATCTCCGATCATAAAACAAAGCACCAACTTCTAATACCGGGATGAGAGTCACAAAATAATTTAAATAGAACTCCCTTCCTGCCATCTATGGAGATAAGCTAACTTTTTCAATTTATTTGAAGTTTAGTAACTTTTAATTGCCTCGGGCTGTCGATACGGGCTGAACGTCAATCAGCGGGGACCCTCGACCGAGTCTGAATTTTAAGGCGACGCCACGAAATTTTGGCGACACGGATCTCCATTTTTCTCAGCAATGAAAAGACATACGTAATTACCAATTTATATAATAGATTAAGCATTTCATTGACATCATTTTGCCCGAAGATTTAGTTGATTGATTAATTTTCATAGCAGAGAAAAAAATATTTAGATAACCTCTTTTAAAACAGAGATAACTATTTTACTGACAATCGGGAGTGAATGAAGAAATGAATTTTTGTTAAGATTAGTCTACAAATACACTTCAATATGGCCGATTGGATTTATTAAATTACTTATAGTTGTAATTTTAAATTAAATATACTGTTTTGCCGCATACGACCTTACGGCATAAGCTAGTTCGTGAGCGCAAATTTGTATGAAATAAGTCCCCCTCACTCCACTCCCCTAAGGCGCCGATTTGAAATTATAAGTTTATCAATGCCTCGCCTTAAGAAGGTCACGCTTGCATCAATCACTGTTACTCGATGCATAAAGCCTAGTAGGGCGAGAGGGACGGGTTGCGGAAAAATAGCAAAATGACAATTTTCTTCTCTAATGTTGAAAAAAGGTCACATAAAATATCTCTTTATTTCATAGTTTCATAAAGTTTATACAGGTTTTAATTCATAAATAATATGTATGGGTTATTGCTCAAATAATAACATGCTTGAAATGAAAAGATTTTTGGAGCAATCTTTGTTTTTTTTCTCAATATTGAAGTGACTATAGAAGATTCTGTTACGATAAGAGTGTCCACTATATTATAGAAGACAGAAATACTTTTTTTTACCGGTAGAATTGATAGATTCTTTAAACCAAGAAGAATAAATTACGAGTTTGCGGGGACTATCCTCTTTAGGGTTTCCTCAAATTGGAATCGTTAATCTGGGGTGCATGAAAGAAGTGACGTAAACTGAGATACAACCACCATTTACTCCAAACACGCACGGCGTATCCTGCACAGTTAGACTGGGCTGTTACTTTCGTGCGTGCGCGCTTTATCGTCGGTCTCATAAACATTTTTGACTGAAAAACACTTGTACTTGTCCACTTATTTATATTATTTCCCTTACCGGTTTCGCTGTTATAGCATTATCAAAGGGTTTTTCATAGACGCTTTCAATCAGTCACAGTAGTGGCCAAACTTAAGCACATTAGCAATAAAAAAAACTTAGTTCTTTAAAAAAGTGGGGGGATTCATCACCGAGATTTTTTTAAATTACGTTAGTCTTTGTAAACAATGCCGGGCAAGATGTTACGCTTTATTGCTGCACACAAATATTTAAAACATATTTAAATATATTCAAAATGAAACGTCATCAAAGCTTTTACATATTTTCTCGAGGTCTTACATAAATTCTCCATGTACATGCCAAATTTCAGCTCCAACAGTTGAGCTATTTTTGGGTTTTTACACAAACTACAAAAACCCGAAGATATGGGTAAATTGGGTAGTACGTATATTATGTACACATTCATTTGAAATACGTTTTACTTAGATATTGCGCATTGGCCAAAGGAAGCTGTGTACCAAACGAATTTTCGTTTATAAAACAAGTTTCTTCTTTAAACTAAATAATATTTCTTAACGTCAAAATTTCTCCTCCGGCTAACGGTCTAACAAAGAAATGGTTGAGTCACTTCCTTAGGCGTTCTCAATCTTTTTTTCGCAAAGTTTTTTTGTGGTTTTTGAATAGGAACGGGAAAGTAAAACGATAAGTTCAAAGATAAATAAAAGTGGTTTTAGGAATTACAAGCTTAAAATCTTTACTCGAGACTTCTGTTTGGATATTTCGGGTGAACAAAGAAAATGATGAAGGGATTTGATAAGAGATGGTTATAAATTCACCGATTTTTGGGGTTTCATGACTAAAGGGCAAGACGATTAATGTCACTCTGCTGTCTGTCCGTCTGTATGTCACGGGTCTCCAGCTCGTAGACAAGTTACAAATCAGAAAGGATATTATTATTTTGTGTACAACTTTGAACCAAAACAGAATAATGAAAAAAAAAATTTAAAAGAAATATTTTTCAGGGAGGGTTCGACACATGTAAAAGGAGCCGAATTTTTTTCCATCCCTGGCTTGTGGCATGTTTAAGGCATTTATTTTTTAGCTTCGAAAACAAAGAAAAAGGGGCCGTCAAAGTTGTAATTTTTAGACCATATTTGTTACGTTGTTATCTCAAAAATTAAACTAGTTAGGTATCTGAAATTTTCTGTATATTATGTGCAATATCATATACTCTATTTAAACAACAAATACTGAATACGCCGATGTATAATGCAGTTTTAGGGTCATACTGGTATAGAAATCCTTTTTTAAAACCATATAAAATATAATAACTGCTGACAGCTTCTTTCTTTTATTATTAAATATATATAATTGTTACTGAACAATAAAGATAATTATTCGCAAGATATATTTCGGGTCCGATCTGGACCCGGCATCAGTTGATTCGTATTTATACTCATAATTATATTTTTTAAAACCAGCTTTTATTTATGCCATAGACTAAAACGGATAAAATAAGTAATATATTTCATGTTGTATTCTTTTTTCAAGAATTTTTTATAAAATTAGGTCCCAATTTAAAACTTTAAACTCTCGTATGCTGTAAACATTATAATATTTATGTATTTTATTATTTTATTAAGGAAAAAAAGGTAATAAAATACATCGCGGTTTACCCGTTTAAATAAATATTATAGGTTCCAATTAATTTCATTAGACATTTGTTGTTAAGTAAGTAGGTACTTGCTGAAATATGTATTTTCATTATAATCGCGCGACAAGCTTTTCGAAAACAAATATGTTAACATAAAAAATTAAATCATTTTCAGCTATCTAATCTTATCTTTTCGTTGTAGTCCATGACTAAAAGCTATTACTAAGGCTCCGCTGTCCGTCTGTCACCAGGCTGTATCTCATAAACCATGATAGTTAGACAGTTGAAATTTTCACAGATTATGTATTTCTGTTGCCGCTATAACAAAAAATACTAAAACCGGCCAAGTGCGAGTCGGACCCGCGCACTCCCATACAACAGACATGATTTTTTTGCCGTTTTTATAGATAACTAGCTTTTGCCCGCGGCTCCTCTCGCGTGTTATTAGGTTTAACGACATGCTTTTTTCCGGATAAAAAGTAGCCTATGAGTTAAGTTAGGGTATAAGCTGTATCCATTATAAATTTCATTCAAATGCGTCCAGCCGTTTCAGCGTGAAAGAGTAACAAACATACACATACACACACACACACACAAACTTTCTCATTTATAATATTAGTGTGATGGTACGGAACCCTTCGTGCGCGAGTCCGACTCGCACTTGGCCGGTTTTTTTATTAATAATTTTTCAAAGATATGCTGTACGTTTACTGCCGTGTTTTTCTTCACCTTTCAGGAAATGGTAAATACCAAACAAGTTTTCCATCCATCCATCAGCCTGTTTCGTCTACTGCTGCACATAGGCCTTCCAAGATTTCGCCACTCTTGGCAGTCCTCCTGGAAGAAATGCTCATATTCACACACGCTGGGCAGGCGGATTTGTAAGCGCGGTGCCGAAGCCCTTGCACCAGTGACGCCGCTGCCTGTCACTAGTCTGTTTTATATAAGGCCCGGCAATTGGGGATGGATAAACCACCATCCATCGGTCCCAGGCAATGGTGGGCCGCCTGGCTTTGCCTAAGAGCTGTTCTCTTACTCTCCCCCGAATAACTTCGGTAGGATTTGCGAGTAAGATGGTGGTACCTCCACAGTCGAGCCCGGCATCAGCTCTACCACCTAAATGTGTGCATAGTATTTTACTGAGTATGGGCATTTCTTCCAAGAGGACCGCCAAGAGTGGCGAAATCCTGGAAAGGCCTATGTCCAGCAGTGGACGAAACAGGCTGATGGATGGATGGATGGATTTCGGAAAACTCATTGTCACATGCCAACAGGATTCTAACTTGGCTCTCAAGATTGAGAGTGCGGCCTTAACCGACTGAGCTACCCTTCTAATAAACGAAATACTTTACAGAATATTTTGTTTAACATCTGTGTGCGATCTGGTTTTTGGAATACTCATTGGAACTCCAATTTCAATAAACTCTTTGTTCGGAAAACACCCATTCAAAAACAATAAACCTTGTTTTTGTGTGAAATATCGCACCTTATTAATATTTATAGAGCCAGTAAAAGTTCTCGAGTTTGTTTGAACGCCATTTCCCTCTACTGTGTTCGTGGTATTTATTTTTAATTGTTGTTTTAGCCCCACCCCATGGGCCTTGATAATTTAGCAGCAAAAATTTTAAAAATTACTAGTTTTGTCTGTTCTGTCGCAGTGCTGTCTATTCGTCCGTATGTCACGGGTTTCTAGTTTGCAAACGGAATGAGGTAGAGATCTGAAATTTAGATATGTTATGACACCTATTCTCGTGTAGCAAATATTAGATTTAGAGCTTCCATAACCTAAAACTTTTCATTGCAAAATAGGCTTTAACGCAGATGGATAAAAGTTAAATGAGCTTGTATTATTTTAGGTTTTTCAACTCTAAATTTAACATTTGCTGCACGAGAATAGGTCTCTATGTAGAATGTGGACATAAAACTTAATATTGAATTAAAAATTTAATTTAATTCATTTTCAGGGGGGAAAAGGAGCAAAAAAAGACCTTTTTTTGCGGTATTTGTGGTGGTGTCATCATCTAGAACTCAAATATATATGTTTCTTTTTTTATCTCCAAAAATAAAGAAGAAGCCTGTCATCAAACAAACCTTATAGAAATTGAAAGAGCACAACGTGCAGTGCTAAAGGTTATTATGTATCTACCATTTCGCCACTCCACAACTTTGGTCTACGAACAGGCAGAAGTTTTATCAGTGCGGAAACTTTTTATTTTTCAAACAATTCGGAGGTATCATAGAACAATCGTTCCAAATATCCCAGACACCAAGAAATGAATACAACGTATCCCTGTTCCTCGAGTGAAAAGTGAATTTGCTCGCAGGAACTTCTACAATATATGTTTGTATAACCTCTCATCTTTTTTTTTCTTAAAAAAAAAGGTTTCTGTTAATTTATTAATTTATATAATCTGTAGTTGTAATACCTACAAACAGCACAAGAATAATGTAACAACTAGGGAAGAACGGTCCCTTCTAATACAGGTTTTGTTAGCTTAAAAGGAGGGTCCAAAGTACTTATAAATTACTTGTGTATAAATAAATAAATTTTGTATTTTGTAATATTGCTCCCCGACTATACAATATATTTTTTAACAATAATCTCTGTGTAAAACATCTAAACAATTTTAAGGTTAAATACGAAATACTAGACTGGCTTCACAAATTGAGTTACGATGACATTGAAACTTTGATAAAAACTAAATCTTAACATTTTTAAAGTTGACAATATTTATTTTTTTTTCCGTTTTTTTTTTACATTTTGATTACAAGAAGGAAAGGAGAAGAGGAAGGGAAAGGAAAAGAAAAACATCGTAAGTCAAAACACGACAATACATTTTCTCATTCACACACACACACACCCTCTCACTCACATATTTATATGCCCTCATCCAATTACGTACACGAACACATTTTCACTCTACACGCACACACCCACACAAACACAAACACACCTCACACACACACACACACACACATATAAATTCAGTTTATTTAGATGCGTATATCTGCATATACTTATGTATCCAACCCTATTTATACTTATGTATCCAACCCTATTTATTTTGGGTATGGTTGGATACAGTAAGCTTGAAGTGAGAAGAAACCTGGCGCTAGTAGTCTATTTCTTCAAACTTATTCGTGGAAAACAAGATAATCCACAGGTGTTACTGTCGATAGGGCTGTTTGTGCCGAATAATTACCAAAGAGCAAGAACCCACAAGCTGTTCTATGAGCCTATCGTGCGGACAAATATGCTGAAGGAGGCACCAGTTACGACAGCTATCCGATTTTTGAATAAAATTGATCAGGAGACAGATATTGACGTTTTTTACTGTTCGCTGACTGACTTTACAAGAGTAGCAATGTGTTTGTTATGTAAATAGGTTAAGTAGATGATATGTAATAAGTGATTTAGTTAATATTTTTTATGTAGCTTATATTTTCATGTCTGTTAAGATCATAGGTTTTCAGATTCTTCTTTTTTAATTTTTAACAATATTGCTTTAGGTTAACCTGTCATAATATTGTTTAGTTATTAGTAAATAAAATAAAAATCTAGAAAACCTTCATTAATTATAATTTATTTTTATTACTGTAATTTTTGATTTAGATTAAAATTTGTAAAGTACCATTTAAGCACTGTTAAGTATAAATTTTCTAAAATGTTTTGGATAGAGCCTAATTTCCACTTCACAAGGATACTTTATGTGGAAATTAGTGTTTTTGTTTGTTTACTGTACAAATTTTTATCTAATACAGAAATTTTCAATGTTCAATTTTTTCAATTTTAAATCAGAGCTGTAAGTTTCAAACCATTCGTGTTACGGGGTCTATCTCAAAAACTTAACTAGTTGGGAATTTGGAGTTTTTTGTATATCATGTGCTATTTATACTCTTTTTAAACAACAAATACTGAAAATTACGATTTTTTTATAAAGGTTTAGGGTTACGTGCCCCGAATACTCGAGCAACTTAATTTTGAAGTTTGTTTCATACGGTTTCTAGGTAATGATAAGTTAGTATTTTTTTATTCAAATCATTAAGTTATTAACTTATCTGAATAGTACGGAACCTTTAAGGTTTTTTGTCTTTCTACCAGCCTTTGTACAGGCTACCTATTTACAGTTCTTATTGTAGAATCGTCTGTTAAGAGGCTATGTAAGCTTTATTTTTGTCACTCTCACTCCAAGCGAAAAACGCGCAGTGCGAGAGGGGCGGATTCAGCGCAAAAGAGAAAAAAATTTGTTTTTAATTTTATTAAAAGAACTAAAATAGCAAGCAAAATTTCCAAAATTCAAATACCTAGATATTGTTAAAACCCATCTAATAAAACATGTTCGAAATCTGTACATGTTCCCTATTCGTCAAACGAGGAGAAAAAGTGCGTTTGAAGACCTTATTTCAATAATTATTTCTATTGAGGAAAATTTATCCAAACGTGTTTTCCAAAAACAAAACCTTAGATTGTATAGTCAAAATGCATTTACCAAAAATGTTTTACAATTGTCCGTGTACTTCACGAAATACACAGAAAAAAATTATCCATATATTTTTTACATAGCCTCTTAAAATCCTTTACAAATCGGAAGCTTTAACTGCGAGCGACTGTACAATTGTACGTACTCGGGCTTCGGTGCTTTTACAATCATTTTTAGTAATAAAGCAAATATTTATTTAATTAATTCACTCATTCATTCATTTATTCTTAATGCACACAGAAAACTTAATAATAAAAGATGTGTCAAAAGGGCGTGCTTATCTCAATAATTAGGTTTCCTCCAGCAAACAAAGGGTGAAAGAAATATGTTATACTAGCTTTTGCCCGCGGCCCCGCCCGCGTCTAATGGATTTTCGTGGAAATAAGGAAAACAAAAGTATATCATTTTTTGAACGACAATATGCAACGGTCACCACGTTTTTAGTGCAAATTAATACCAATCAAATAATCCCAAACTCGAAGGGTCGGCTGTTGTCCGTTGAAGAGATCCCGTACCCTACTTCCACTCCTATCATCAGACTGTGGTCACCATGTTTTACCAAAGTCCTAATAAAGACCAATCAAATAAGCCCAAACTCGAAGAGTCTGCTGTATCCGTTGAGGAGATCCCGTACCATAACTTCTAATTACTATCAGTAGAAAAGTAAATTCCAAAAATCATTAAATGACGATAGCTTTTTTTTCCGAGATCCGATTTTAATGAAATAAAGCCTATATTCTATTCCAACAGTAATTTTAGAGATGTGCGTGAAGAAACAGACAGACAGACATAAAAGAATTCTAAAAATCGTGGATTTGTATTCTATTACTTTTATTTAGTCACCGTCCTTTCTATTTCTATTACTTTTCTTCAATCTACTGTTTTATTATATGTATTGATAGGTATTAATAATGTGCATATCATAATATTACTTAATATACAAACAAGATTTATTTAATACGTACCAAAATATAATCAAAATTAAAATGATTTTTCATGATTAAAACTATAATCGTATCCAAGAAAGTAAGTTCATTCGAGTATTCTAAAATTTTTATATTTTTTTTCAAAATCTGCATAATGTCTTCTTTATTTAAAAATCGATAGGTATGAATGATAAACGAGATGTTTTCACTACTACACGCTAATTATTTTACTCCCTGGGTAACTTAAAAAAAAAACCGGACAAGTGCGAGCCGGACTCGCCCACCAAGGGCTCAGTTAAAGACTAATTTTTTAATGATTTAATTACAAATAAATACTTTTCAGATTTTTCCCTTTACTTGTAGTATAAGAAGGTATTACTTGCCGAATTTCATAGTTCTAGGTCAACGGGAAATACCCTATGCATTTTGATTCCCTTGATAGTGTCGAAATGTACGTTTTTTGCAGCATAAACGGTCGTATCTTTTTTTCACGTTAACGTAGGAGTTTGATATTTTCACAACTCCAAGGGACTGTAGACCTGAATATATGGTTTTAATTTCAACTCGATACCTCCACGCGTTCCCGAGATAAAGGGTCAACAAAGTGATCCTATAAGGGCTCCGTTTTTTTTCTATTCAGGTACGGAGCCCTAAAAATGTCAAGCAAAAACATTGTTTGTTTCCCTAAGTGACCTAAATCATAAGTACGACACGCGCCCTAATTAAAACAAAGAGAGTTTTGTTTTTGACTACTGATTGTTAAAAACTGGCCAAGTGAAAGTAGGAATTGCGCGTTAAAAGTCAAATCAAATCAAATAATTGTATTTGTTCAGCATAGCCTGCAAAAAGATGGTGGGTATAAATGTAGTACTTGCCATGCCGAGCCACAAAGGCATACAAATATTAAAATAACACATGATGTATGCATGCATGCAATTGCACACAAAATTTACTATTAGCTTACACATGTCCTAAAGTACGAAAAAGTTTCCGTAACATTAAAATAAGTTAATGGAATTAAATAATTTGATCAAAAATTACAAACTTATCAATACCTACAAAATGTATGAACAAAACTACATAATTAAGTTGGTCGAGTAAAAAATTACATCGCATTTTAAGTAGGTATTTTTTCAGCGCCAATTTGTACATATTTCCTCCATTTGTGTTTTGGTTGACTGGAAGAAATTTCTTTTAGAAATAAGTCCGCCTTTGCCATGTACTTTCAACATTGTGAATTGTATTTATCCGTGTTTTTTGTGCAATAAAGTGTTTATTATTATTATTATTATGTAGGTACACTTTTCAGTCTCGGGCCCATAGGGACCCGGTCATTTGAAAGGCATTCATGGGGCCGAAGCCAACATTGAAGAGGCCTTAGTACCATTTAATCTAAATGTGAGATGCCCGCATCCATGGAGGCCTCTCCCTCAATGTACCATTGGGATACACTAACGGACAGTCCCCCATAGTTGCCTAGCTATTGCCAGGAAGGAAGACTTGGAGTGGGCTATGAGGATGGGATGCTAGATGGGCCGGATAACAGGGCTATGGAGTGAGATAACGGACATCTGCCTCAAAAATCTCTCACAAATTTAAGTCTGGCAGATGGTGACTTGCTGCTTGATGACTACCCAGAAGGATAGCCGTTGTGGGCCCCCTATCTAGCCACCATGGGGCGGCCAGGGGGCAACACTATGTAAGCAGCTAAGGTTGTCGAGAGGTGAGTCTGCGGGGCGCAAGATCCTTATACAGTCAAGTGCCCTCGGCGTTATGACATTTTACACATATTACACTTCCAACCTGGAACCTATCCGCTCTTGCGACTCCACTCTGGCCGGCTGGTTAAGGCAAGCGCAGAGGCGGGGAGGTGTGTCGCTGTGTGTATGTGTGTGTAAGTGCATGTGTGTGTGTTTCCCCTGGAGGGAGGGTCCGAGGTGTCGCCACTCACCATCGGCTCGCCACAAGCCGCCCTGCGGTGACTGCTTGCACTGTACGTACCAGAGGACGAAGGAGTCGACACACCCTGACGCCATCTGGACGCACCAGTGGGTGGTGGGGTCGTCACTTCCCTACGCCGCGCCGTTATTATTATTATTATTTTTGTTTAAATACAACAAAATGGTACATAAATCATGAGAGCATCCTTGTTTCTTCAACAGAATGTCACACTATATGTTGATGTTATCACACTTTGTTGTGTTGTGTTTAATGTTTCCATCCATCCATCCATCAGCCCGTGTTCGTCCACTGCTGGACATAAGGCTTTCCCAAATTTCGCCACTCATGTCGGTCCTCCGTCCTCCTCATCCAGCCGCCACCCACAACGTCCTTCAGGTGGTCGTCGGTCCAGCGGGCACGAGGTCAGTGTACACTACGCTTTGCTGTACGTGGTCTCCATTCTAAAGCCTTTCGGCCCCAACGGCCATCATGTCGGCGACAAATATGGCCTGCCCACTGCCACTTCAACTTACTGATTCTGCAGGCTATGTCGGTTACTTTCGATCTCCGACGGATCTCGTCATTTCGGATTCTATCCATCAGAGATATCCCAAGCATAGCCCGCTCCATAGCTCGCTGAGCGACCTTAAACCGGTGGATCAGACCCTTTGTAAGAATGTTTAATTTTGTACAACTTTTGAATTTCTTCTGTATAAATTTCATGCGTAAAAGTGTATTTGTAATAATTGTTAACTTCATTGTTATGGTTCTATAGTAGGTCTGTTTGTGTTTGCTATTTTTCTTTATATTTACTATTTGTATTATGACTGTTTGTTACCTAAATAAAATAAAATAAAATAAAAATAAAATAATATTACACAAAAATTCCTAATTATGGTTTAAAACTGACAACTTTGACAGCCGCCAATTTCTTTATTTTTGAGGATGAAAACATAATAGTAGTTTAAGAAACTGGTACATAAAAAGGTTATTAAAAACATGACTGTCAGTTTAAAAAACGAATGGTAGGCGAGTTCTTAATAGTACACGAGTGTTTTAATACCTAGTTATGTATAGTTTCATACACTACTTTATCTAAACCCATGCCCGTTTTCATAATTTTTGTAAATTTATCGTTAGCCATTTTTGATTATTCTTGTAAAAGCTTGTTCTAAAAGTGTTCGTAATTTTCGTCGTTATTTCAAGAATGTCAGGTGGAGTCAAATATCATCACCATCCTTGCTGTCAGTAATTTTAAGGGCAAAATAATTCTTTTGATTTTGACCCATAAAACTACAGTAAGTAATAAATAAATTTCCTCGAAAACTATGCCGCAACAAACCACAGATCATATATACTAGTAAACAAACAGTTCCTCCATTGACAGACGGAGTCCAACGCGCCATAAGCCATACACAATACCTGGCTGAAAATAAAGTTTGAACTGTAACCTCGTTACTCCATCCATCCATCCATCAGCCTGTTTCGTCCACTGCTGCTGGACATAGGCCTTTCCAGGATTTCACCACTCTTGGCGGTCCTCCCGGAAGAAATGCCCATACTCACACACTCTGGGCAGGCGGGTTGGTGAGCGCGGTGCTGGAACCCTTGCACCAGTGACGCCGCTGCCCGTCACCTGTCTGTTTTATATAAGGCCCGGCAATTGGGGATGGATATACCGCCATCCATCGGTCCCAGGCAATGGTGGGCCGCCTGGTTTTGCCTGAGAGCTGTTCTCTTACTCTCCCCCGAATAACTTCGGGAGGATTTGCGAGTAAGATGGTGGTACCTCCACAGTCGAGCCCGGCATCAGCTCTACCACCTAACCTCGTTACTGTTTTGTACGAATTGGAGAACATTATACAAAAACCTCATTGGTATTTGATATCAAACCTCAGACATGGCTGTATGGGCCAAATTCCCTTTGCCTTCCTAGATAATATCACATGTACTGTAATCTCAGA